>CM038358.1:22369685-23764660 GCA_021464625.1 Proterorhinus semilunaris | reverse complement strand
AGATCTGGAGAGAGAGAGAGAGAGAGAGAGAGAGAGATCTGGGGGGAGAGAGAGAGAGAGAGAGAGAGAGAGAGAGAGAGAGAGAGAGAGAGAGAGAGAGAGAGAGAGAGAGAGAGAGAGAGAGATCTGGGGAATAGTTAAAGTGTGTGCATACTAATGTTTGGCTCCATACCTGTTTTGGTTTGTAAGCAATGAAAGAGGAACTGCATAACCCTTGTTTTTTGTAAGCGTGCTTCATTACTTTACTGTTACTGCAATGCTAACAACAACATTGAGAAAAATGCTTGATAATTAGATGCGCAGCACACACTTATAATCAGCTTTTACAAGATAGTGAAGGACAGGAGGAGCTTTTGGAGCTTTTCACCATATGTTAATGTTACGTCCTCACCAAACACGCAGCCGGAGTTGTGTTTTCGAGGTGCTAGCACATCTTTGAGTAATCTTTGAATCTTACCGGTGGCCATTCTTTGCATCGCGGTGACAGCTCCCAATAAGCTCCTACTGAGATCCGGCATATCCAGGAAAGGCTTTCTTCACCTCTCGTTCTCTTGCTGAGCTTAATGTGTTCATTGCAAAGTAAACCGCCACACGAGTCGTACGAACGGTGTTTTTATTTTTCTATGCAGCGAACGAGAGCAAAGGGTGGGAGTGGCTTGTGGGGATATTGTGTGAAAATCAGGAAGTGAAACAACTAGAAATTGTTGTTTTAGTGTTTTAGATTCATGTGGCATTTTCTTACAACGTGTGTGAAAGATTGTGATAAAGATGTGTTTGAGATTATTACCAAATACCCTCCCCTGCTCTTTAAGATGTATACTGTATAGTCAATGATAGATTACTCCTGGATGCACAATGATGATCACTGCATAATGTAGCCAATCTCCAGCTCTTTACTGTGGATGTTTTGGGGTTAAACTAGAGTCTAGTCAACCGCCCGTCGCACTGCACAAGGAAAGCTGCGCGCGATAGATTTGGGCGTGCGCTGTCCTTGGTCCTGAAGTGTTAGAAAAACAGACACGGCTGCGCGCGCGGCACTGTGAGCATGAGTGCAGTGTGAGGACTGTTAAGAGCAAAGAAGTCTAAAACGGAATCATTATACAGGTTAAAGGGGTTTTCGCTTTGCTTGAACACCACCCTTATCATCATACGGCTTCTTTTATCCTGTAATTACATTATTGATCACGGTGTGTACACTGACTCAAGGATTAGGACTGGCACAAAAGTGACTTCTGATGCAGAATGGTCAGACGGTTGTGCTGGTTTGTTGTGCACTATCCTTGGTGCTGAGGTGTATAGAAGCAATGCAGACAGTCAACACTATATGTGCTCTTTCTTAGATATCAGACTCCACTCATAAACCCATCATAGGGGTTCAGAAGCAGGGTCTTCTTTCTCCGCAGTCAAATACTTGGATTTATTTACTTATGTATTTCGGAAACTGAAAGGCCATTAGGTCACATCGTCATTTAGCATTAGGAATTGATTGTTGTAATGTCCATGGCATATATTTATGTTATCATGAGTTACATTGCACTTTTATTACTGTTGTATTCAGTGTTAATTTTGACAACATATTTTAATTTAGTTTTAGTCTTAGTCTTTTGACGAAAATGTAATTCAATTGTAGTCGAGTTTTAGTCAAACAAATATCTTCAATTTTAGTTGAGATTTAGTCGACTAAAATTAAGACAAATTTAGTCGACTTTGTATTAATAAAATTCATTATAATCATATTTAATCGAGGTCCTCTGCTTCATGGAGCTGCTCCCTCATGAACAAAGCTCAGAGCTGTTCCTTTGGCAGTGGATTTACATGATATGAGGCTCTTTCAGACGGTCAATAGAAGTTTGGATGATTTTAGTCTCCCCTTTTCATTTTTATTTAGTCTCATTTTAGTCGACTAAAATATCTGGACATTTTAGTAATAGTTTTAGTCGCATGAAAAACTTTACATTTCGTTTTAGTCCAATTTTAGTCGTCAGAAAAATCACTTTGACTAAAATTAAGACTAAATATTTTAGTCAACGAAATTAACACTGGTTGTATGTTAATGAGCAGAATGGGCACATGCAAAGTAATCCTTGCTACAAATAAGCCAAAATATGAACATCATGAAGTGATTGCCAACACTTTTGAGTTTCGCGTTCATGTACATAAACGCTTTCCGCCTGTCAACAGTTGCGCCGATAGTAATTTCCTCTCGTTTCTCCTGTAGCTCACTTAATTAAAGCCTAAACAACGCTGATTAGCAGCGGCGCGTGCAACAGCAAGTCGTCCGGAGTCAAGGCTACGAAGCAGACGGGCGGCTGTAAACAGTGTTCAAAGCATGAGAAGGTGTGGGAGTGGAGACTAAATACCTGGTGAAACGATGGAAGAATGCTAAGTAATTATGATGCTTAGAAACTGAAAACTGTGTTTGTTTAGGCACTCGGCTGTCCATCATGCTGCGACATGAAATCAAGAACATCATAACAAGAACGACTAGTGTTGAATAAAGGTGAATACTGTTCTCAGACACGTACCTTTTGGATAATGTCACTCCCTGAATAGTGGTAGAAGTAGAAGATGGAGCATGCTACTTGACTAATTGTTAAGATGTGTAAATTAGTCCCATGGCGGTTGCCAACATTTTTATGTTGATCAATCCTGGTATCAACAGTAAATATTCTTAAACAAGGCCCAATTAATCATATTTTAATTCAATATAAGTTGAAATGTATGTGTATATTTACCTTGGACAATGATAAAGTGGGTCCTATAAGGCTATAAATTGAAAACTACCAGAGCTTTATTTTGTTTGTTGCCTGTGGAATTTAGAAGCATGGGCACTGTTACGACCAATCTCTGCCGCGGAGAACACACTAAGATACAAGGTGATTGAAAAGAAAAAAACAGTCTCTAACAGAGTCAAACAGACGAGTGTCTGAAGTGGAGTCCCAGGGTTGGCCTGACTCTGGGGCGCCGCACCCAACCCCGGGAGAGGACAGCAGTGAGACCGTCTGCCAATAAGGATCAGGGACCGTCCACCAATGGCTGAGGAGGGGTGTCCACAGGTAGATTTAAATACACACACAACAACAACACTTGCAATTAGTGATGGGGTTTATGGCTCTTTACTGGGATCGGTTCATTTCAAAGAACCGTTCAAAAGGCTGACTCTTTTTGATGATACATTTTAATAGCGCCAGCCAGATAACTCGCAATATCTAAGACGCAATCGATAAAAGGCACTTTTTCGGTTTAAATCATCTAAAATTACAACGGGACTGATGTTTACGCTTTGAAAAACGTGTTTGTGAATAAACGATAATGAAAAGAGGCTGCAACTGTCTGACACATCATTTTTAGTGTGTTCAGCTTTGACTTTAGTGCAGAAAGCTTTCGCTTGTGTCGCCTGCTCCGTTGTTGGCCTGATTCTTGCGTTCGTTCAGGGGAGTTCTGGGTGAAATTTACTGGAAAAAAAGATGCGGCTCTTTTCACAATTGAGATCTGGTTCGAACCGCTCAGCTTAAAGAGCCGTTCAAAAGAGCCGGTTGGTCATGAACGTCACTACTGGAGAAGAATCCACACAAGAAATAAAGCCAAGATGGAGGAGCTGAAGGCAACCGTAACATGCACCAAATTAGGAACCCTGAAATGTCATATTAGTGCAGTCTATAAGTTATACATAATTAAATAGGAACAGAACTTACTTACTAAAAGGTGATTATTGCTCAAAAACAATGACCAATGCTACACTCCAAGAGCATGTGGGTTACAAGGTCAAGCAATATCACCAGAACACCAAAGCAGATTTGAATGCACAATATACTTTACAACATTTGTATGACAAACACTTTCAAAGCACGACAGCCCAGTGCATGAAGAGCCTTCGAAACTTGCTGTCCTCGGTGTTTTGCACTTGAGCATCGGGGCAGTACAGTAAAGAGATTTCACAATATGAAACATGCCCTTGATTTTGTGTTGCGACACTTATTCTTCCCTCGCTATTCATTTCATTATAAACCTTTACGTCTGACTTGTTGTTTCGACCATTGCCGTGGAAACGAGAGGCATTCGTCGACGAACCCCGCGAGAAACAAACGTCTGTTCCCAATCAGCGGTCGCGAACACGGCCCACATGAAAATAAAGGTGTGGTGAAAACACAGAACCGAATGCAGTGGTGGAAGTAACTCTAACTGTGCAAATAAAAAGGACAAAGATGTAGTGGAGAGATGTAGGTGTCGCTGCTGTCTCTGTCCGCAGTTTCTCCTTGTCACCAGATTTGAAGGCAGCATTCTGGACCCTCATGAGCCTGAGGACTTCACTTGTAATCCAAGGTTTCTGGTTGGACCTGATAATGATGGTCTTAGAGTCTGTAACATCCTCAGTGCACTTGGTGATGTAGGCAGTGACGGTCTCTGTATACTCCTGGAGATCAGTGATATTGTTGTGAATGGCCGCCTGCTTGAACATATTCCAATCCGTTGTGTGAAAGCAGTCCTTAAGTTTCTCTAAAGAGTCTTTACTCCACACTTGAATCTGTTTCCGAACCGGATTAGAAATAAAAGTCAAGTCTGAATTCAATAATTACTGGGTGCTCTGTGTATATGAGTTGAAAAAGTCTCGCTCATCTGACTCAATAGTGTTAAGTTAGCGACTTTGGGGGAAGCGAATGTGCAAGTCAGGCCTGGTGGACACAGTGATGCATTGTTTGACCTAATGCTCTGACCCTTGGGGACTGTGCTGCAGAATAAAACACTAGCTCCTCTGCTTGCGGGAGTGTCTACTGGAAACAACAAAACCATCCATCCATCCACTTGTCCGTTGCCGGGTCGCGGGGGCAGCTGTTGGAGCTGCCCAAATCACATAGCACCAGACACAACAAAACCACTTGAGAAAAAACTGTGAGGGCTCGTGCTCCGACATTTGAATCCAGTATATACTATAAAAAAAAAACACTTTGCCTTCCTGCAGTGGTCAGCATCCATCTGTCAAAGGTGATGAATTGGAAAAGCGGTGATGTCCCAGAGGACCCAACCTTCAAAACTCGTTCAGAACATAGTAGATAGACGTTAACGGTTGTTCTGATAGAAAAGTGCATAGAGTCTTAGGAGGCTTCACGTAAGAACCCAATGTTATAGCTGATGTTTTCTGGAACATACACTATTTGGAGACTATTTTTCCTTTTGATTACGTCCTCTGCTTCTGCCCCATCTTTTAGCAGCAGTGGTCAAATCGCAGTTCAGCCCCTGGAAGTAACTGGGGAGTCGGCCTGAACTGAGCATGTTTCAGGTCAGGCTAAGAATTTGTTCAAGTGCAGCACAATTGTTGGAGTGTGCTAAAAAAAACACTTTGACTCTCCCATTATGTCGAGATCCCCGGATAGGTAAGAGAGGGCAACCTCAGGCACGAGTGTAAAATCTGACCCTCGAGCACAGAATCTCAGGGCCCATGAGGATTTTTAAGTGTTTCCAAGTAGAGCGGGCAAACTCACACAGAATGGCCCACGTGATCCAGGAACCAAACCCGAGACCTTCTTGCGTGAGGCAAAAGCGCTGACCTCGTGCCACCGTGCAATGTTGGAAAACGGGGGTCAAGGAGAGAAAATTGTCGGAAAGCACTTCAGCTCAGCTCATCGTAGCCAGGGACAACCAGCTTCCGTTCATTCACTCGACTCGAAGGCATTTTAATGACTAATTCGCTCCAACACACATGTCCACGGTCAGCGCAGGAAGCTCCTTTTTTTTCCCCCTTGAAAATTATTATATTCTGAATGCGCGGACAGATTTGAGTCCTAGTGGGTCTCAACGTTTATTAACGAACTGTGAAAAACGTGAAGGCAATAACTCCTTATGCAACCACTTTACTGCAGCCACTCTTTCATGCACACGGACACACAATGGACACTAATGAAGCCTCTTTTAGATCTGCATTTTTGACACTTCTGTTCAAGTTCTCGGAGATTGCACATGGGGGGGTTATATTAGAGGAATGTGAAAGCTGCTTATTCACTCTAACTTCACAAAACTTGAAGGTCAAAGTTAAAAAAGGTTAGGTCATCAGGGTAAAGAAGTCCGATGTCTTAATCATATGATGCAGTGTTCAAGCTGGACTATAGCAGAAGTAGAACAAATATAATTCTGTGATCTTTTATTGCAGGTCATTTGTTGTCTCATTCATTCCATCCTCAGTCTCATGGGGATAGAACATGCTAAGCTTTTTTGAGCCTATACCGATGAGACCCCATTAGTTTGTGGCACAAACTCTGGCCTTGCGTTTAGAATAACAGTGGCTTGAATCTGAACATGCACTTGACACACATCTCCAAGCGTCACACTGCAGTCATTATTAATTCCATACACTGTGGTGGTGATGGTGAGCATCAGCTCTTACCGAAGGGCAGATCAGTCTTTGAACCGTCAACCTTCTGATTATAAGATGACCTGATCTCCTATGAGCCAGTGTCGACCCATTTTTAGTTTCTTATTGTTTATATTTTTGCCCCTTTAAGCTTTTTGTTATTACTCATTGTACATATTATACCTATATTTAATATTTAACTGTTTTCACATTTCCTGTCTATTTTGCACACCCTGAGTGTTTCTTTCTCGAGAGCCGAATGTAGCAAGTGAATTTCTCCATTGTGAGATCAATAAAGTCTTACCTTGTCATCAGTGACTTAGAGAAAATGGTGGTCAAAAGACTAGACGTGCAGCTACTGGTCAAAAATAATATAATAAAAGAAAGGTTGCGCAGGTAAAGGATTACTTAAAGGGACTAAACTTAAAAATGTAAAAAAGTATGTATTTTCTACCCCGTACTTGCTCCAGCATTGTACTAATGTGTAGAATGAGCCCAGGCCTATTCACCACAAATGCCGCGAAAATGCTGCACTGTCAAAAAGTGCCGGCATGCATGAGCTTAATATATAAACTGAAATTACACGTATGACCTGAGGTGGCAGTAGCGAGTATAAAAAAAACAATTTAGTCCCCTTAAAGCAGTACTAAGTAACTCATGCCCCTAGAGGCCATCAGTGCCACTGCAGGTGTTGTAGCATGTTATGGTTATTTACTCATTAATTGTCCGTAAGAGTAAATACGACACTGATAGAAAAAGACAAAAGGATAAAGGGCTACATCCAATTACACAATGGAGAGAATTTTTTTCACTCAAACTTGGCTGTAAATTCTGTTTAAGTGGCGCTAGCCCAGTTAGCTTTGCCCGTTAGCTCGTTAGGCTTAGCTATCTACAAGTGTGTATTGGGGCCGACCTGGTGGCAGCGAAGTTGCAATTGTTGTTTTTTCTGGCCAGAGACACCAGGGGGAGATGAAAGACCACCCACTCATCCCATTAACACTTGTATTACCCCCAGCGGGACTGGATAAGATATATTAAGGTAAAAAAGTTACTTAGTACGGCTTTAAGTTAAAGCACCAAAGTATTTGCTGTTAAAAAAAATCATACATAAAATAATAACTTTGTAGCTTGAAAAATAGGATCAGAATAAAAATAATAAAAAGATTTCCCTTTTCCATAGTGTTCATCATAATAGGGAAAATTGTGCTGTCAATTTGGTTCTTTTTACTTGGCAGCCTTTTTAGAAATAGAAGAGTATAAGGTATATGTATCTTTTGTGTGTTATGTTGTTTTAGTTTTAGCTCAACAAAAATACGACTAAAGTTAAACATTGATTCAGTGAATCAGTCCATATGGAAAAACAGTACGAAATAGCCTTTTCCGTGACTTGCCATTAGACTTTGACGGTTTCTGTTCTGACAATTGAAATAAATGCCACAAAGCTGACACTAGACCATCTTTATTATCAGTTCACAAATGTTCTACCGTTAAATATTCTTCCATTTTTTACATATCAGATACTTAAAGTGTGACTCGACGTCACCACGCGCTTTAGCGAAGAGGGTACAACACCAAAATTAAAATTACATCAAGGGAGGATTGCAGTGAAGATGTAAAAGGAATGACTACATAATATTGTAAACATGATTCCGAAATAGCAGACACTATTGTACACAACACACATTCGCTCACATAAATATAACATTATCACTGACGGAAAATGGTGCTTTAACTTCTCGCGGCCACAGCGGGAGCCTGCTGTTGATCTGTGGACTGAAGCTGACGACCCAAGTACTCCCTGGAGAAAGACAGAGAACAACAGACGAGTTTAGAAATGAGCTTAGAAAAAGATTCTAGTTGCTTTCCAGACTGTGCAACGTCTCCC
Source organism: Proterorhinus semilunaris (assembly GCA_021464625.1). Taxonomy (NCBI): domain Eukaryota; kingdom Metazoa; phylum Chordata; class Actinopteri; order Gobiiformes; family Gobiidae; genus Proterorhinus; species Proterorhinus semilunaris. Next base: position 23,756,429 of record CM038358.1, on the reverse strand, counting down.
TCTCATACATCTCCGTATTGATAATATTGTAATCTAAAAGAAAATTCCACTGATGATATAATAATTTACGTTAGTGACAGGTAGGGCTGCACAATTACAGGAAGAAAAGTGATATCAGATAAATGAACCGTCTTGAATGATGAATAATATCATGACACTCTGGATTGGGTGACATGTTTTTGATGAAAATATCACATTATAACAAGTAGATTTTGCATACCCATTTTTTTTTTCTTCTTCTACACATTAGGTGAGAGGCACGAGCCAGGCTAAAAATGGCTTCTGTTTCAACATGTACAGTTCACGGAGGCAGAGAGGTGCCATTTGGTCTGGGTTTAGGGATCATGGGGCATTTAAGGTCACACAAAAGGGGAGGAAATTGGGCTATTAACATTTTTATTATCTCGACCTTTGATAAATAGGATGAATCCCTAAATGAGATTGCTCATTCAGACTAATTTGACATTCATGAACAATAGGGCTGCACTACACATGTATACACGTTTGTATGCAGTAGCATTTATCCATACACGATATACTGTGATAGTAATCAACAAAACTTAAAGTTCCCATATGTTCCGATCACAGGGTTAAAATACAAAGACATGTTTGCCAGGTTCGGGCTTAGAAACTTGCATCGTCTGAAGAAATTGGAATAAACCACAGCAAAACTGAGAAAATGCCCTCGCTCCACTCAGAGACAGGGGCAAAGATCCTTATTTTCTAATTTTAATAACTGTGTGCTCGCAGTCAACAGGAGTTTTCAATCACAGATTTTTTATTTTTTTTTATTTTTTTTTTAAAGGTAAGGCAACGCAGGTTCAGGGGCCAAATCTGACACTAAAGCACCTTCTGGTCCCCAAGATGATTTTGAGAAATATAATTAAACCAATTTGTGATCTAAACACTGATTAAAGTAGTTAAAACACACATTAAACAATCCTTAGAGAACCCCCAGAACTCCTTTTAGATCCATATAACGTACAATAGCGTTTTTAAGTGTGGTTGCCATGGCGTTTGGAATCGAATGTTATAAAATCAGTGCTGCCATGAAAATCTACATGATGAGAGGAACGAGCAAACATTGTCCATAGACTTGGCTAAAAACATACAAAAATAGGGAAAAGAGTGGGACAAATCCATTAGCGGCCGGATCAAGCACTGGACAAAAATATCTAACGCACTGCTCCAAATGATGTTATGTGAAAAACAGCTCCGGTATTGCACATGAAAAACAAAAAAACAAAAAGCAGCGCATTCATATGTTGCCAAGTAGATCATCTAAAGAACCAGTGACATTAAACTTGCAGAGAAAGATACGCACTTGAACAAAGGAGAGTGGAAACGCCATAGGCTGTTTTTGAGGGCAGGCAACGATGTAAAATCTAGAAATAGCGGAAAAATAAAACCACAGCTTTCCCGATATGTCCAATAACACTCCGTCTGTCCCCGCTATTGCTCTCAGCTTGAGCTTCTACAGAATGCAATTTCCTCAATATTAAATTATAGCGGGCGGTTCACACAGGGGGCGTGCTACCTGGGCGTCCCTTTTTCTGCTCCCTTCAAAAAATGTACAATATGGCTTTTTTTTGTCTTATTATTGTGAATTTATGTTTCTTTTTGTATAAGAGGCGCACTGTGTAATCACTTGCGTTGTAATAGCCATGGAGGAAATAACTAGTTTCTGGTCCCGCTGTCGAGGAAACCAGCAGGAACTCATACTTGCTGGGAAGGATATATACGAATATATATATATACGAATTAGATTGTTATGGAAGAATGAAAATGAAAGGTAGCACTGGAGTAAGTGTAATAAAATACGGTAATAACATGGATCAGTATGGTACTTAAAAGTGTAATAAAATAGTAACTACGTAACACTAGCCCTCAACCTAACCCAGTATAGAAATAATCAATTGCCAGTAAACATTGTTAGCATTTTCTTGGTAATAAAATTTTAAGTGCAACATGGTATGGTGGACTAGAATGTTATTATGCAAATTAATATGCAAATCTTACAGCGCTCTCCACAGGAAACCTAGAGGAAATGATTAGTACTTTTTGAATTTTAAGATTTGTCGATGAATTTTGAAAAGGTTTTAGACTGTGAAATTGTGAAGCATCGACTAATGACTTTTTATTATAAAAGTGAACTTGGCGCATCAGCACTCCTCAAATAGAGAGATTTGGAGGACTGGAAACCTGAGAGATTGAACACTGTTGATGAAAAACGGTTTATTAAAAAGGTCAAAACGGATAGAATCGTGAATAAATCAAATATTAATTGGCACTTTGCATGTGACGAATCCATAGTCAAATATTCTATGAAGAAGAAATCCGTTGCATTATTTTGTCTCACTGACCGGAGACTGGACAACTGACACAGTAACTCGGATAAAACGGCTTTCTCTCAGTTCTGAGTTCTGACCCCCCGGGACAAATAGAACCCAGCATTCAAGTTCCAAAGAAGTAGAAATTAGAAATATATCAATTTTGTCATCCAATATAATAAGCCAATGTGGATCCTATTTAAAAACTTCTTGGGCTAACAAATACACTATGTAAAGGAGCATAGAAGACTGTTATCTGAGGCCATCCTGCCATGTGAAGTCCCGGTCTAGTCAGATCTTCGGGCCTGGTTTGTAGTCGGTTGTGTGCAGCCGCATTTCTGTAAGTCTAGCCCAAGGGCAACTGTGGATTATACAGTGACCGGGGGTGAAAAGCACCACACAAGTATGACTCCCTTCCTTCTCTGAGGAGACCGAAGTCAACTACAAAACTACACACAGGCCTTGGAAGAAAACACTCGCACTGAACCTTGGGGATAGTTTCAAACTCTCCACCAATAGATACATTTCTTAACATCCACTTAGAGGTCGTAACAATGGCGACACAAGGTAAATGTAATAGCCACATAAACAGTTTTTAGATGCTTGACAACACAAGAAAAGATACAATGGAATAATAATGCTTGGTGAGTCCGGCTAAATGAAAGCTCCTGAATTTTAAATCATCATTATTATTATTCATTTTATTAGATGGGCTTATACAAAACAACTCGTCAGCTCACTTCTTATATTTCCGAGTCCATTTGTTCTGATGAGAAAACCCAGAATGCCCAGACTTTTGTTCAACTTGAGTACATTTTGCTTCAGACCATGAGTTTTCAATCAATCAATCTTTATTTAGAGAGCGCTTTTCATACTCGGGTGCATCGCAAAGTGCTTGACATTTAAAAAGACATTAAAAACATTCTCGCTCGTCCTGTGAAAGCTGTACATTGTTAAACCTTCCTATAAGAAAACCTTCAAACCACGCAAAGGCTCTATCATTTTGTTCCACCAGTTTTTACTTTATAATGTTCTTTTCTCTGAAATAAAACCAGTGGAGGCGGTGCACACTTCAACAGGATGCAACAACCTTTGAATACAATAGAGGGAAAACCAACCACCACACAATAACAGGACTGACACACGCTGAAAAAATGTCTATATCCAGATTTCATTTCCTCTCAACATTACAAACCTTACATCACCAAAATGCAACACGTCAGAGAGAAATGTCAAGAGAGAGGGGGATGTAGCAGAAGCAGAGCCGGTGCTGGTCCTTCTGGGGCCCTATACAAAAATCAACCCGAAGGCCCTACAGTACAATACCCATGGCTATTCGACAAAGAGCGAACCCATTTACGGTCAAAAACCATTCCACTAGGGCTGGGCGATTTAGGGAATAAAATTATAACGATTATTTTCCCCTTACATTGGTCGATCTCAATTTCGATTTTATTTTATTTTGTCATAATAAATTAAATACATCTCGCTGATTCATAAAATTAGAGCTGCATCTTTTATCAAACCTCGGCTCAAATGCTTTCATCAAATCTCATTTAACACGCAAATGTCTTCCATTGTCAAAACTCCCAAACTAGGTACCGTTTGTGCCAAAGAAACGGCTGTAAACATGTCGATTATAAAGTCACATTACGGTTATTGAGATTGACCAAAGTAGAGATTGCGATTTCGATTAATTGCCCAGCCCTAAGTTCCACTGTGCAGTAGTGCAGGGCAGACGTGGAACCTCAATTCAGGCCCTGCCCCTCTGTGTGAGAACCACTAACCACTAAACCACTGTCAGACTGGGATTTAGGATTACTGCTAGTCTATTTCCCCCATTTTTTTTTAAATGGTAAATGGTCACATTCACTCACCTCTGGTCTTTGACTCACAGTTTCGGATCCGCTGACTTAAAACTAACGGTAACCTGCACTTGACGGATATTTTTATCTTACCACTGAGAATTAGCCTGACAGTAGCTTAATTCGTTTTGGACTGCACATTCAGAGAACTGCAGTTATTGAAAGTAACTGCGCTCATGAGACCCGCGTGGCTTCAACGCCTCTTTGTGACAAAAAGGGCCACGTAGAACACGCAGTCCGAGAGCCTGTCGCCATTAACGACGCATTGATTCACAAGCAAAACAACTCCGTAATTTGGATGCGGGGCCCTACAACTTGCGTAATCTGCGTATAGGAAAAACCGGCTTTGAGCAGAAGAAATGATGCCAGTAACATTTGTAAAGCGTGGGATAGAAGACAATGTGTGTGACGTGTCAATGTCATTTCCTTTATGATTTGGCCAGTGAGTTATTCTTTTGTGTATTATGAATTATGGATTAAAGAAAAGGACTGCTGCCATCTACATGTTTTTTTTAGTGTCTTGTGAGCCCATGCAGGCAGTCTTAGCAGCCTGGAAAAGCATATTACAAGAGGTGGTTAAGTGTCACGTCTTTATAAAAGTGTAATATTCAGAAGAAAAAAATATATATCCTAGGTCCACTTGAGTTTCATGTACAATGCTCCTATTGAGCTAAGATTACAGTATTTTGCAGACCCACTTAGAACACCTGAAGGAGGTTTCACTTCAGTGTCATTGTGAGAAAACACAAAGGCCCCTTTTAACCCGGTGAGCAGCTCAGAAATACAACTGTATAAGAGCCCATTTTTAGCTACTTAACTTTACTTGTGAGCTACTTAACAACTTTATTATACCCTTTCACAGACTGTACAACGTGAGCCCTGGTGCCAAGGTTCCTTCAACTTGCAAACATGTCGAGTTATGTGGGAAGTTTTAAAATTAAAGCTAAATTTACAGGAGCTTATGCAGCTTGGGAACGGCCCGGGAACATACAATTAGACTCCGCATCAAAAATAAGTCTGTGTTCGAGTCCAGATGTGTCCTCATGTCTTTGTTAAATGTCGTATCAGCAGTCCCTCTCATAATGATTAAGGCAATACAATAACTGGCATAGAATCACTATGGCCACGGCTTTCCATCCATTATATATAATAGATATTAAATAGTTTTAACTAGCCAACAAAGAAGCAGGTTCATGTTTTGAATAATGTGATTTTTTTAATGTACGGATCTCTGATTAGATGGCAACAGCAGGTCAGGTAAGTGGAAAGACTTTCAGCTGCATGACACATTTAATTATTTCAAAACCTTATTAATACAAACTTTTCAGTATATTGTAAAAGCAGACATTTGTGAAAAAGGCCAGCGTAATTAGAAACGATTTAGCAATGAGTTTGTACCGATTTAAAATGTACCCACTCCCTCTTTCATTGTGTTTTTAATGTCTGCTTGTATACATACAGTCTACTTCAGATTTACCCTGATAATCAAATCAATCCAGGACATTTGAAAATAATCCTTTCCCCATCGTTGAATCTACACGGAGTGGTGTTCTGCCTGAGGCTGCTGCCTGGTTGTTGAATACATTTCGAGGGCAGAGCGAGCGCCTAATTAAGTAAATGTGTGGCAAAGTGGACATAAAAGGCAAACAATGTGCAGCATTAGGCAAGTTTGCAAGCCTCACAAGAAAGAGAAGGGAACATGGAAAATCACACTGAAAAAAACGGTACACCGGATAATCAGCTTTCAAAACCGGCTGCACAGACTGTCCCTGCAAACACACAACCATTGAATATCGGGCTACAAACTATTTTCCATCACCCGGAGGAGGAAAGATTCAAGGAGAAAACAAGACGGGCATGAAAGCAGGCCCTGGTGGACATCATTAGGCTAAACTTCAAACACACATTAGCATCATTACTGGGGATTTTTGGACTGTGGCTCGGAGCACGAGCTCAGACAAAATATAGTAATGTGTTATGCATAATAATCACACAACTTAATCTTTGTATCTAATTAGAGTAAGATTAATAGGAATTCATTGAGAAGCAAAGAGGCTTCTCATTTGTTTGATTGGTGTATTTAAAGCCATACTGAGCCACATTGCAACCCAATAATTAGAATAAAATTCAAGCATTTATTTCAATACTGGTGTTTATCAATGAAAATGTCCTCAGGGAGCGGGACATCAATGTAGAGGCTATTTCATTATGATAATCCATCACAGAAATAGTTTTGTTGGTGCCAAGCTGATCATTAAGAGCATGTTTGGCCCGTCTGTTATGACTTTGAGGGAGGAAGATCCACAGTCCTCTCATTTGATGCACACCATGGGATGATTGGACACTCACACCTCGACAAACAAAGGGAAACGAGGAAATGAGGAAGAGAGGCTCAGCGTGAATGTAAAAAATAAATTAATAAAAAAAACTCTTTGCTATCTTTCTTAAATGTGCTTTTGAGCTGCAGTTCCTTTTCCCTCGGTAAAGCTCTCGTAATAACTGCACTGCGGGACTCGACTTCTCTAGAACAAATCAAAATCCTGCTCTTAGCTAAAAACTTGGTTCATTTCGTATACAGTCGACTGCCTTCACTCATCAGCACAGTCTTAATATTATGCCTGATTGATTTTTACCCAAAGGAGGATGAATAAATACTTGTATACATATTCTGCTAAAAAAATAAAAAAATCTATTAATATATTTAAAAATGTTATATTTTAGTCATTTAGTTCTAATCAAGTCACTTTTTTTCCTCCTCATTTGCTACAGTAGGAACCGTTTTAGTAGGAATTGAGAGTTTGTGTTCAAAACATAGTCTCCAAGTGAACATTATCTGTTACCATAGACACGCAGCAATATCCAGACGGTCATTTTTACTTATAATTGTAAACAAGAAAGTGGATGTAAGTGTTGTTTAGGAATGTCACTGAAATGTTTATGGTACAATTGTTTTTAGAAGAGATGTTCCTAAATAATCTTCAGTGACGTTGCCGAAATGAACAGATTATACCTGTATTACGTGACAGGCTTTAACCAAACTTTTTAATTCTCATTTATATCATTTTTGAATTAATTATCAAATATAATAGGATTCTTATACCGTGTGTCGTCTGAAAAACCCCATTCACTCCTCATTTGTTTCAATCAGACGTTTCCTGCGTGGCTCTTACCAGTTGTGGACCATGAGCTTCTGCACAGCCAACAGCGCATTGTAGCGGACGAGCTGGTCCTCGTGGTGCATATGATTCATCACCAGCTGTTTCCCTCCCAGCGTCTCAATCACACTGAAAAGGACGGGAAACGGGAGAAAGAGCCTTTAGTCGGACAAAAAAAAAACACCCACCATTTTTAGCCACTCGTGCTGTGCCACAACAGATCTGAAAAGGGTCGCCGTGGTTAAAGGTGCGGCAGAGTGAGTAAAAACACTGGCAACAATAAACGGTGCCCATTACGTTGCTGTGATGCAGCTTGTATAACGTGATTGATTTCTCCAAACAAGAGCGAGGTGGTGTTCTATCCATCACGGGACGCCTTTGGAATTACAAACGGTGAACGGATAACGCTGCTGTTGCCCTTTTGCTTTAAGGGTTTTGCCACAGCGCGTCATCTGCTTTCGTGAAACATCTGCATCGTTTCTCGAACCCCAACGGGCTTCACGTCCTCCTCCTTTCACAGCGTAATACATCTCCCCTCTGGGCTTCCTCTATATTCACGAGCCCTCCTTTGCATTAAGTCCACTGTGGTTGATGCGACCCATGCCAAAAATAACAAATGTATCTCTGTATAGCCTCAGATATTGATGAAGTACCTTGAAAGTATTTTACATGAGCTGCACCTTTGATTTACTCTTTATACTATCCATGATCATCAAGAATTAACATAACTTTTTGATAACGCAGCTCGTTTCTTAAACTTACAGACGCATCCCTCTTTAAGATTACGATTACCAACGAAAATAAACAGTTTTTTGCCTGCGGCTCGAGTATGATCTCCGCGGCCCTACCGTTTGTGTTAAGATGGGACAAAACAGGCTAAAAGCAAGAAAAATTACCTTTCCAATTAAAATGACACCTGCGGACGCTAGAGTCCTCAGAGAAATGATTTCAATGGTGTTATTATGGGTATAAAAGCAGCAAGGTGAGTAAAAGGTCAAGAAAACAACTTTAGATCGACATAAAACCCGAGTCAAAAAGGTTAATAGGGAAAAGTGCCAAGCAGCGACCTCGTTCAGTTATTAGTCACTCCTTACACTTATTTACTTTTATAAGAACTAATACTGCATTAACACACAAGGTTAAGCCTGACTCAGAGACTTTGGCCCTTTCCGACAGAAGAGCCCAATCATTTAGATCACATGGTCGACTGGTGATATTATAGAACATAATTTCCCCTTAGAGTTCACAGAGTAATTATAGTTAATATTTTTCATTCATTAGTAATTATTGTTTCTACTCACAAGTGTGGACTTTTCCAACCCCAGTAAAAGCATATTCGATCTCATTCCCACTTTCTTTTCACTTGACAAAAGTCCCAATCACGGAATCATTGTAGTAAAACGTTGATACTTCTAAATAAACAGCGAACTGAAGTTGTTTAAGGGGCTCATCAGCTACTTTTCCTGACTGGTCTGTTCGGGAGAGCACAGTCCTTCGAGGGAGCGTGCATATCGAGAGAGTGCTGCCCTTTGGACCCAGACAGAGCGTCGGTCAGACAGATCTTTACAAAGCAGTGTCTAATCTTCATCCAAAACCACAGCACACTTTCATCGGCGAAAAGTTCATCCAAGTTCATCGGAGGTTAAGTATTGATATTATTTTACAGCTTTACAATACTATTCTTTATAAGTATGTTTTTTTTAAGTAACCATCTCGAGAATGGGAAGCTTCACCTGAACGGTTAATTGTTTAAATAACAAAAAGCAGTGGCTGTCTAAGTACTTGAGTCCATTGCTTGAGTAAAAGTATAGACGTTACTCATTAAATATTACAACAAAACTATTCAACTATTAAAATTACAGCACTGCATTATTTACTGTTGACAATACTTAAACTTGACAAGAAAGTAAAAATCAGTGCTTTGAATATTTTTTATAATAACTTTGCAGCTTTAAAAACGTGAACTGAATTGACCTGCACGGCAACACGACGGGGACAAACCACCTTCTGTGTCTTCAGTCAGTGGCAGGACGGTTCAAAACGAAATAGTCTTTTGAACAGTCAAAAACAGGTGCGTATTATTATGTCCCTGGGCTCTCAGCGTTATGTGACAGCAAGAAGCAAAAAGAACAAATTTAAACAGAACAAAGTCTCAGAGTCTCACCGTTTTCCACGTGGGTAGTGTCGAACATACTCCCCGACGTCATGAGCTGCCACTGCAATGACCTGCGGATCATCTGAGACCTCCAGCAGCCGAGTCAGGATCCTATAGAGAGGTAACAGTATATGAAATGTCAATAAGTGCAAATTACTTTCTGGTGCCTAACAATTAAGGGAAAACCATCAGAGCAGTAAGTAGAAGCAGAACACATCGTCAGGGTCATGGCCAGCAGGACCCAATAGATGAATGTCCTATTGCACGTTATCAATGATGTAGAAAACCCACCTAAACCCCTTCCTACATTGCAGTGTGTTCCTTGTGAGGTGCACAGGGAGCTTCAGATGGTACTCGGGCTCAAATGCAGTTCTAATCTTTGTTTAATTCATGGTCACACTTGTTTAGTGTTCCATACGTGGGCCGCTTGGTCAAACTGTATCAGTCATCGGTTTTGATCGCATTCACAGCGCAGATGTCAATGTCAAATGGAACAAAAACACAGAAGTGAACCATAATATTACTGGCCGTGTTAGTTCTTGGGTTAATTTGAATATCTGAATTACACCAGAGTCCGTGCATCAGCAGGAGGTGCATCAGCATTTGCTTCAAGTGGACAAAGTCTGAAAATGGGGCTTGATCTGAAACCATTTTATTTATGCTTTTGGCCCCTTTTGAGTTACTCATTGTATAAAATACTTTAGTCATGGTCTAGACCTATTTTTCAACCCAATATGATTTCATTATAGACCTGGCTGTAAAAACAGCTAATATAGAAATAAATATGCATCAAGCTATGTATTATCTTTCAAGTCAAACCCACTGCATTCGTTCTTTCCTTCAAGGACAAGAAGTTCACTTTAATGGACTGTTCTCATTGAGAGGTGCCTTGATGAAGATACAATCTGTGTTTTTCATTTTGACTGTAATGTTGTGCTTACTTATACACAAGCATAGGAAAGGCAAACATTCACTGAAGTGCACCTGGTTCAGGTAAGGATACGAGTAACATAATTTACAAGATTAAAAAAAGCCAGGTGCTGTTTTACATTGAGATAATGAGTTGTGTGCTGAGAAAGGGCGGTGATAAGACGATGGTCAATGTGTTAGTGAATGTCATAAGGGCCGGAGCGTGACTAGAGTACCAAAGCCCTCAGCACAAATGGATGTTTTGTATCTATTGATCTGAGATACAGTATCTTGTGGAAGGGACGGAAGGCCAAATTGAACTGCACCCTGGAAGTAGGTTTTGATTTGGTAAAAAGTGCGGTAAGACTTAATTATGACATGCACATATGTTGTATGTGTAAAAGTTGTTCTCAGTATAAGACTGCATAATTGACCATCAAAGTATCAACACAAATGGTCAAATTCATTTATTTATTTTTTTTCTTTAAAGAGAATTGTCAGGTTAAGTTGCACACCTAAGTGCAAAAATAATTAAAAATGCTCTGAATGATTTAGCTGAGATTTTTGTTCATTTTTCAGTCATGACCGACTTATTTAAACTGTTGCAAAGCTTGTTGCTGGGCTGCTGACATTTCCACGAAGAAATCTTTTCAATGTCTGTTCTACTCGACATCAAATCAAAAGTAGAGAAGCCCTTGTCCTTCGGACAAACAAATGTCATTCAATGTGGGAGGAAAGTTTAGAGGTCGCCCAAACAACTTGAAGACTCTCCACAGTTTAGTTTTTGTGTGTTTTCTTACTTGAGTAGTTCGTAGTTCTTCTCATTCAGACGGACGGCATTTTCACGCCAGAACTTCTCGGATTTGTGCACAGGGCTCCACTCGAGACGGCCAGACTTCAGTTCAGAGCTGTACTCATCAAACGAGCTGGAAGAAACAAGCAAACAATAATAACGGAGTTCAGACAGGTGGAAGGACACGTCTTTTATTGATCTGTAGAAAAATCAAAGCAGCCTGGCCTTACAATTGACCACAGTGTTATAACAGGCCATGGTTTCTCTAGAGGCTCTTTGCAGACACTTGAAAATGCTGCTCTAATAAAAATAATAACACGGCATGTAGGAAATGATGAAGTTAAAAGGTAGGTTAAATATTGCATAACTGAGGGCTGTAGCCAGAAGCAGAAAAAAGGTGCATTATGTGACTTTTTATGGGGGGAAAAAGTTGATATTGTACTATTGTATTTGACCCTTCAGTGACCCAGCAGCTGTATTAGCACTTATATTTTCCGTCATAGTGGCCTCTATAACGCTCCAGGATTAATGCTTTTTATCGGGTTTCTGGAAGGTTTTTGACATTGCAGAAGCTTATTTAAACACTGCCACTGTAGTCAAAGCCATTTTTTTTGATCAGGCAGTGCAAGACTGAGCTTGTGCTTTGAAACCCTGGAACCCCTTGTCTAACAGGCGGGGACGGTCACCTGAGGTCTTGCACGCTCTCGCCGAGTCGCTCCAGCAGGAACTTGATGTCCTCGGTGATGTCCTCGTCGTCATACTTCTGCTGCTCCAGGTTCTCCAGCTGCTTTAGGACTTTGCACTGGATCATGGCCAGAGCGAACTCCTGACGCGTCTCCCGCTCAGACGACTTCTCCAGGAGGTTCTGCAAGATGTCATGAGCAGAGATACGACATTTACTACATTTCAAAACTATCTGTGGAGGACATCATAAGAGACTGTACATCAGAACCAGGCATAAAAGTACTCAAGAACATACAGTATATAATAGAAAATAACAGGTGGGAGAACCATTTAGGAGTGAATAGAAAAGACTCCACTTCAAAACAGATTGAACTGGAAAAATCACCACATTCATACGGCTACAGTGGGAATAGATAACTCTTGTTAAGTGGTAAGAAATTGGGCTTTCTGTCTGAACAACAAAGTGCTTTTGAGGATGTGTTCAAGGACCACCAGATGGTAGGAATAATTTAAGACGCAGAAGATCTCCCAGGTGCAGAGGAACCATTTGCATAATCAACACACTTGGTATAAAGATGCTCAAGAATGTCCACTTCCCACGTATACAAAAAGTAAAAGAGTTTCTTATAATATCAGTCAGATCATAGAGGACCGTTTTAATCATGTATTTATGTGTTTACTTAAGCGTTACCAAAGTCAAGGGTAAAAAAATAAGCTTAACTATGAGATGTGAGGTGGATTAGAACAGACCATCTGGCTAAGAATTGGCATTAGGGCATTTCAAAACCTAATTTATACAGTCATTAACAGCAGTCATAACAGACACAAATAGATGGGGTGGGGATGAATGAAAATGGGCCATAATCAAAATCAACAGGTGTAAGTTGAGCAGGGGAAAAGTTTGAATGGATTGCACTTTTTGTTTGAGATAACAACGCAAATCAAAAAACTAGGAAACTGAATTGCTCTCTTCCAAAAGGGCCAAAGAGCGGCAAGCGAGAGCCTCATGTTTCAGTCATGCAATCACTGCCATTTACAGCACAATGGGGCTCACCGAGGTCACCGCTGTCGCCATTTGCCGCGCTGGACAGAACATTACTGAAGGCCTCATTTGGAAATCATTTTAGCAGGAATGAAAGGTCGTGATCGTGAATCGTGATGCCTTCATTTAGCCCGGAGCAACCGCTACAACCGTAAAACTATTGAACCAATTAAGGGACGTTTGGAATAAAGTCCCATTGGTTGTAATGAACTGTTCCTCAGTTTTTATAATACTGAGGTGCCCAACGTCTTTTTAAAAGTATCACTGCATCATGATCGACCAGAAAGCTTGTGTTATGGCATTTCAACTCATCACACAATGCAATGGTAAAACGATTTGGAAGAAGCACTGCGTGTAGAACATGTACATTATACAGGACAGGTGCTCTTTGGGATGGGGATCCTGGTTAGTACTGAAAATATGTAGGTTTGTAGGGTTAAACGTGACCATCAGAATAGGCCACATTGGCTGAAACGCGTTGGTGTGCATTTTAATTAAAGGCCGTGTTACAATAAAGTCTTTTTAATTTTTTTTATAATGGACAGAGTGCCTTGGTTTTTTACTTTTACTTCTGCTTTTAGTCATGTTGGATTTGTACAAATGTGCGTTCTCTTTTATCCATTCAATGCGTATCGATATGAAACTCCCCCACAAGACCCTACTGTGGAGCTACCATGGTGAGAGCAGCTTGGATCCTCCTCCGGGAGAAAATGGTTTAGGTAATGAAAACATTATCAAATTGCCCTGATCTGCATCGCCCTGCTCTGGTCAATGCGCTTTATTAACATGAAATATTCTACTGAATAACGTTACTAAACTGTTTCACCCAAAGCCATAGAGCTGTAAATGTAATCGAAATTAAGGGTTTCCTGCAGCGCTTTCCTGTTTAGCGCTTTTCACAGACATAGTGACAAAGCGCTTTACATGAGGCAATTTTACATTCACTCCACACTACACATTTACTTCTTGCGTTGACGATTGCGAGGCCGGCGAAATACATACCGTGCGACAGAGACCACCTAAAAGATGCATCTAATTTTATTTTTATGAATCAGCAAGAAATATTTCATGTATTATTAAATAGTTTTATCGAAAATCGAGATTGATCAATATGGGAGAAAATAATCGAGATAATTTTTTTCTCCAAAATCGCCCTGCTCTACAAGGCCATTCCCGAAAGATGTGCTGAACTTGCCTTCTACACACAAAATACACACATCCATCATGACCATGTGGGTGTGATTAATAAGGCGAGTGCAGTAAGCGTGACTTAAGGGGAACAGGTATGGACAGAGACGTTAAAAGTTTGTAAAGAGAGAGAGAGTTGCAGACACAGCGAGGGATGTTTGCCATACCCTGAAGGCGGCCAGGATGATTCGCGTGACCTTCTCTTTGACAGACTCTTGCAGGATGTCGGAGAGAGCTGGCACCACGTTGTAGCGCCTCAACTGTTCGCAGAGCTGAGGACTGAAGGCCAGCAGCCACACGCAGAAAACCATCTGATACTGGAGCTGGAAACCACATTTGTTGCTAAGGACGGCCGTGATACTGAAAGAGGGTTAAAAATATCAGGGAAATGAACACGCTGCACATGTTGTATGAATGTGTCCCTTTGATAAATAAAACGAATAGATGTGTTTGGATAGAGGTTGCGTCATTCTGCATTGAACAAATGTGGCTTAATATTACATGGACAGACATTAATGCATAAGTAACAAGCAAACCATAGAAATCATAGATGCCGTCTTTGTTTTACTTTAATCTTTTATTTTCTCATCTTTTATTCTTAATCATTTATTTTATTATGTTACATCATTGAAAGATACCTAAAAAAAACATGCATCTTTGCTGTGAGCGGTTCAGTTCTCATAAGACCTGACTTTACTAGGAGCAGGGATGTCTCCAGCTCGTTTCCATGGCGATTTTGACTAAAGGCAGGTTTTCATCCAAATCCACTCTTTGATTATCCACTACATAAGTAGTATTTTCTGTGTCTAGTTGGTCATAAGGAGCATGTTTTGTATTGCTCCTAAACATTTTTTTTTGCATAGCGTGACTTTAAGGAACAATATAAGGAGACATTAAGCTAATAGAGACAGAGATTTACTGCACCAGATTATAGCTAAATATATATTTTTTATACATGCATTTCAGTCATGTGACTTTTGTTGTTATAGTGGCCATTTTGAATACCGAAGTACAATTATGCAGTACTACAACATGTAACAGTATCTCTACTCAGGATATAAAAGAAAGACAACTGATTGACAGTGGCATTTTATGTACGCGTAATCATTGCTCAAGAAGATAACACTAAAAACATGGCTCCAGCGACGCACGTTTATTTAAAAAAAAACAGTGAGTCAGTGTTTAAGATGTTAGCATGCTACAGGTTAGCATATAGCTTCAACACAATAATCCTCTCCAAGAAAAAGCCCTGAACCACACTCCAAACCTTGGATACAACATTTGACAGAGGATGGAGCTGAGCTGTTACTGTGGTATTTCCTCAGTGTTCATAGATGTGAGTCACACATGTGTTTATCGTGTTGAATGTTGACACGAATGATTGACAGTTGCTAACCGGCAGCATGCTAACGTCTTGAGCAGCTCAAACACTGACTCAGACTGAGACTCTGTTGACATGACAAATAGTAAAAATCACAGAGAAAGGTTTTCCGTTTCCTCTTTGATTATGTTAATTTAGTCTGAGAAGTGAAGCAGATCTTTAGTCAATCTTACTATAGCTCGACAGACAGAGCTGCTACGTCTGTGCCGCATTTGCTGGTTACATCACAAAAACGTGCGTCTCTGGGGCTGAGTTTTTACTGTTATTTTCATGAGCAATGATTACGAGAACATAAAAATGCCACTGTCGATCGGTTGTCTTTCATTTTCATCCTGAGTAGAGATATTGTCACATGTTGTAGTACTGCATAATTCTACTTCAATGTTCAAAATGGCGGCCGGAACTATGCGTGATGTCATTGGAAACGCATGTATATACATTTGATTTCCCCAGGTATTTGCATCATTGCAGTGAAAGTACGCATCATTAGCAACCTGATTTTGTTACTCACCAGTTTACTCCATCAGCTTCAACCCAGGAAAACCTGTACTCGTTCACCCTCAGCATCAGCTGCAGACAGCCAGCGACACACTGGACATACTGAGAGCTCTGTGAAGCAAAAAACACACACAATATGAATTCAAACAGGCATGGACAACCTCCTCTTTTGGGACCCCAGCAGCATGGCAGAAGTTAAAGCACCTATCCATCCCGCAGTGTTGCACATGCAGTCCATAGATTGATACAAGAGCCCCACATGCTAGAACACACTTAACATGGGACAATACACAGCAAGAGCAATAGAAGGGTGCATTTCCCATCACACTTGGAAGAGTGAGATCAGACTGGAGGAAGAAGCTGAGAAGAGAAAACAGGTGAAAACACAATAGATTAAAAGGGTTACCGAGAAAGAGGTTAAGAAGAAGCAGAGGCGTCCAGCAAGAAGAGCAGTAGTGACAGAGCAGTGAAGTGGTGATGTTACCAAGTGGAACTCGCACACAAATAAGCAGTCGTTATTGCCGTTTACTCGAGTCGAGAAAGGAAGCGGTGCGCACTTTCGCAGAATTATGAGGCTATTCTGAGCAGAGGTCATTAAAATGGTAGGATGCTGCTGCTGTGCAAATGCAAGTTCAATTTTCTCTGATTATCCTCATGTACAGGACAGAGCGGTTCGTCATGCACTTTGGACAGATGTGGCTTGAAGCATGCATTACCAATCATTCCTCAATAGATACAACAGTGGCAGCAAACACCATGCTTTAGGAAAAATAAAATACTCAGTGTGAGCTACAATGTTACGCTCTGTCATCGGAAACAATAATACAGATAAAGTAGTAACTAAAATGACCAAAACTGACTATGTGATAGGCCCTATAACATGTTTTTTGCTCCTTTTACATACCAATACTTCTATCACTTCTACTTATACTATCACAACTACTACTACTACTTGTTGTATCCTGCTCAACACTGGACACGGCTGATTCTATCCATTTTATGATGAGTTGTTATTTTCTATTAGTAATGCCATCCCGTCAGTACATTAAAAGGGAAGAGAGAGTCCAGTGACGGCTATAGAAAATACCAGCTTTCGTACAAACCATGGTATTTTGGAAGTGCTGGAAGTACCGATGCCGCACTCCTCTCATACTCACTTCACTGGGGGAAATAGTTCCTGCTCCCATGCCTGTTTCTGGACCTGTACCATGTAGGTTCTAATGAGAGATAGAAGAAAAACGTGCAAAAGATGTTCACATTTCATTTTTTTTGTGTGTGTGTTACGAGAGACGATTACCAACACCCATTTATTGTAGCTGTGACACCAAAAGCAGGGAAGTGACGAAATTATCCTTAAAATCAAAAGCAATATTGAATTATCATGAAATTATAGTTTTGTGGAAGCAATCCAGTCAACAATAAAAACAGTACACATATTTAATCTTTAATGAAGAAGGTTCCAAATAAATGGCTTGAAATAAATAAAGTTTACTTGTACGCGTTTCGCCCAAATGAAAAAAAAAACAAATTGAAATGGAATAAAAAAATGTCCTCCACGCATATTATGGTTAGGGGTTATAGGAGCCCGTCTGGTCCAAAGTCGCAGCTACACAAAATTACAGAGCATTTACACAGTTATTCAATAGATTTTTAGATATAATAACTTCACTACACACACATGCAAGTCTTTAGATTGTGGGAGGAAGCCTAAGAAAATCCATAACAAAGGAAGGGTATAAAGTTATGACACACCTGCTCCATATGTTCATACCTGGGAACTGAGTTGACTTTTGATCCAGTTAAAGTAGTAGTTCAGATCACTTCCCTCCATCAGGTCTCGGCCCCAAGCAGCCAGCTTCGCAATGATCCTCGCAGCCTAATACGAGAGTACAAAGATGTTATAATTCCAGGGTAATGTAGTTCTTACAGTATGGGCAGCTAGGCGGCTTGTGATTTAGCAAATGTGGGGGAACATGGTGGGACAAGACAACTGTAAAGGAATATTAAAGGGAAACAAATACAAAAATAGATAGGTAAATAAGTACTTTTAAAGGGACTAGATGCAAGTTGGTCAATTTCATACTCACTACTGCCACCTCAGGTCTTACGCGTAACTGCAGTCTCTATATTAAGCTCGTGCATGACGGCAATTCTGACCCGAATGAACACCTTTTTGAGCGACAGTGCAGGATTTTAGAGGCAGTTGTGGTGAACCGGTCTGGGCTCATGCTACACATTAGGACATGGCTGGAACGTGTAGGGGGAGGAAAATAAATAATTTAAACATTTTTAAACTCTGTATAGTCCCTTTAAGTAAATTGCCAAAATAGAGTAAAGAAAAACAACAAATAAATGAGATAGTAGACACATACATTTAAAATATAAATGAATAATAATAGGGATAAAGAGATGGTGGAACAATCCTGAAAGGGCGGTTGAGACCAGACAGACCAAAAATAGTAATGAATGAATCATGATTGTCATTATTTACAGCACATTATAAAACAAGATTTTGTAGTTTATAATGCCTTTAAGTGCTATGACTCAAGTAGAAGTAAGATATGCTCTATGCTCCATAGGATCAACAACATAAAATTGCATCCCCTTTCGGATATATATATATTATATCAGAAGGAGGGTCAAATATTTTCACAGCCAGTCAAAGGCATTTAAATGCTCTTTCCTTCATTCATTTCGATTAATTTGAATCATGTGCAACCACTTTTAAAGCAGACAGAAACATAGAAAAATAAAATAAAAACAAGCGTTGAAAAGGGAGCAGGGTGAAGTCTAAACTTGCGAGCCCCTGCCCCTGAGCTCTCCTTGTAAATAAGGATATTTGCACATTTCCCCTCCAATCTGCTTGGTAATTATAGGCTAATAACACAGACCAAGAAGTCCATCGCTTCCTTTGGTAAAAGAGCAGCATCAAAGTCATCAGGTCACTTCATGCCCACCTGCTAGATGCCATCTTGTTAGTATTCCTAATTAAGTCTCCTGCCGCTGCCCTATTGCACTGATGGTTGTGTCATTGGGTGGTCATCCGTTCATTTAAGGAGTCGTGGGGAAAATGTCATTATCATTAATTGCTGGTTAGGAGGGGGAAAGGCAGAAGGTTGCTCTGTGAGGAATTATTTATATCTTGCTGCAATTATAAGACATTTGGAAGAACTAAAGGGGCTTATTATGTGGGAGTTACCGTAAATAAAGTGAATAAATTTGGTATTAACTATTGCAATCGGTTAATGCCAAGGCAACACATACTAACAGCTTTTATCTTAGGAAATTTACATTTTTACATTAGTGACAACATGCAATTTGGAGTCAAGTGCTGTTTAATCATGTGACTGGCAAAGACTGATAGTCGAGCAGTGCTACAGCAAACATCAGGCATGAAAACGGGTCAGGGATGAAAAAGATGAGAAGGATATTCCCCCTCTTGGTGGGGCCGAGAACATGTTTTTTTTTAAATTCTATACCTAAAGCATAAATCTGATGCATTTTGAGATGCATTTTTTGCCAACCTTGGGAGAGCTGGGTGAAACTTGACTTCAGCCATGAGTCAAAAATATTATGGCCTCTTTACTTAGTATTATGCAAGCCATTTCATTCCAGCCCGTCACTGGGTCTAACATTTACAGTATATGAGGCGCAGTGTGGTAAGGGCACCACAAATGGCTTAATGCATAACCCCCACAAGAGATGGTGGACATGCTGTAACTTAACTCGTGTACTCTCCCATCATTATTGACAGACAATACAATGGTCACCTTTCTGGACACCTTCATGAGATAGATATTTGACCTTAGTTCATATGCGGAGAGAGAAGGTATTGAACTGTGTGAACGTTTTTTTGTTTCATATGGATAATGTCCAGCCATTACAGAGAAATTAACCATAACCCAAGTCCATTATTCAGCATTTTTAAATTATAGGCTGTTTAGAAAGTTGTGAGGTCATGTGAACTATGTACTGAACAATAGTTGATAGGTGCAGGTCTACTCACCATGTGGACAGTGAAGAGGCCCTGACGATTCAACATGGGAAGAAAATAGGACCAGGCGGTGTTCTTCGTCTTTTTGGCATAATCGAAGAAAATGTTCACCCTTTGATGATTTTCCTTTGTTCATAAAAAGTTGATAAATAAGAGAAAAAGGAAGAATTGTTAATTTGAGTTTTATTCTTGAAAGTGTTGGGTACGCAAAGTCGATGTCAAACACAAACACATGTATGCATCTGATCCATTTGCCAATCAGTATCTGGATTAAATTTACAATAAATACATTTATGAGTAATATTGTTCAAGATTTATTTTCCATTGTGTTGTACGAGGAAGCCCCAGATTGAATGTCTTAATGTTAATTATCTTAATATTTAAATCATGTTTATAGCTTTCCAACCTTGTAGATTTAGGCTTTATCATTGTTGTTTTTAGGTCATTCTTTTCCCTGATAACTTTTTAGACCCTTCAGATAAATTGGCGGGAAAAATGACCCAGATAAGCATCCCAGTTTGCCATTTCCCATCTCACAGCAGCTCCTGCACAGATTTCAATGATCAGTACTCACCTGGAGAGTGTCATCTATCAAAGTCAGGATGTACTGGACAGTCTGCTCCTTTGAGATGTGAGCCATCAGATTCAAGAAAGTCTTGGCGCACTGAGCAAGAACATATCACAGACACAAAGTCAGAAATGCAACACACAGATGGATCATTTTTAACTCAATAAGTGATGCTTCATAAAAGATAGAGCCTGAACATGAAATACCTGGTGTCCCTCTTTGGTCAGAATCATCTGTTTCTCTTCGGAGTTGGCCACCTCAAATTTCTTGATAAACTCGCAGTCTTCAGTTGAAATCATCTGACTCCTAAAAAATAAATGTATATGCAAGTCTGTCATTCTTTTATAAAAAAAAAAATATTGTTTTTTGAGAGACAGAGCAAGGGAACTCTAATAGTAAAAATACTGGTCAGTTCCAACATGTATGTGCATGAATAAATGTGTGAAATGTTGACCCAAGATGACAGAACAAAGCTGGTCTCTCAGCAAACCTTTGTCATTTCAATTTTCATCGGAAAGCTGTGGGACACTTGTCAGCAATGGGCCAATAATGAGAAGTAGGGATTAAAGAGGAAGCCTCACTCAAGACTGTGATTCACAAAGCTAATAGTATAACAGGTGCCACAGAATACAGAAGTAATTTTGATCAAATTGCGCTGAATTTCCTTTATTTTCCATCTTAAATCTTACCACATATTATTTCAACACATCTGCCCTTTTATATGTTGTACTCACTGCAAGTAAGACTGCCAGTTCACCAGGTTGGCCCGGACCTCTGCAGCCTTTGCAGCGATGATGTTGGTGGGGACTGCAGCATCCACAGCCCCGCGGATGTCCATATTGAAAGATATTTATGAACTGCATTCAGGAAAAACAAATGAGACATTATGGCTAATGGGGTTAGTGTTACACAGGGGCGGACCTAGAGGTGGCACGGTCTTGCCAGCTGCCACCCCATTGAGGTCATGTGATGTCTCACATCTGCTCTGGAAGATACTTGGGTGCTTACAGAAGCTTGCTCTCAGTTAGTACTTTTTTGACAGGACAAAGAAGTATAACAACTTCTAGAGCTAAAACTTAAAGCTAAATAAGCTTAAGGTGCCAACTCCTGTGGCTCCCAAGATGATGATTTCTTTTTTCCACAAAAGTTAACATTTTAGAAACCCCCTTCTTATATTATGGACAATGCTACTATTTCTATATAATTTTGGGAGGCTCAGCCTTCATCTACCTTGCATACCCCCGCTATAAACATTCGACATTGTAAAATGTGTTGCCACCCCAGAAATGATCCCTGACCCTGTTTACCACCCGTGATGTTTTTTGTTTTTCTTTTAGATCCTCCCCTGGTGTTGCAACATGATAAAGCAGTGAGGCCCTTATGGCCCTCCTTATAAAGGGGACACTAAGCCCAGCAATCAGACATTTCCTAATTTAAAACAAAATGCATCGTTGGTATTCATGCTATAGGCTAAATCCTGAATCAAAGTATGATCCATAGACTAAAACAAACAAATGTAAACACACAATTTCTACAGTATTTAATTGCCTGATGTCATTCGATTCGGGGCTCTCTTTTGCCTCCAGCCCCCCACAGCATAGTGAGCCACTGATCTACAGCGCTCACAAGATGTCTCTACAGTGACATGTTGTAAAACCTTTACATTATTACACATAATGCCGCTGATCTTTGGTATGTAAGGGTTAATTGTGCATTTCATTTAAATAGCTCGATTATTAGCAGACAACCTGACATGTTGGGTAGCATTGCTAACGAATGCTAACAGTTAGCTCAATGTCACGACACGGACACAGTGTTTTGCCACAGAGTTGTGTTAAATAGATGACCAAAGATTAATAACAAACTCGATATGAGACCCCACGAGGACATAAAACTAAAAATAGTATGCACCTGCAGATATGCAAAATATAACGGACAGCTTGCTAACTAGCCTCAATGCTACGATGACATTTTCTTCGATGATGCTGGCTCAGATTCACTTATCCTCCAAAACATGCGCTGTATGGCAGTGAACGGACTAATGAATGCAATATTTCAAACTGTTGTAGAACAAATAAAGAGCGTACGAAGAAAGAAATGTCGCATATTACCTCTCTGTGTCTCCTCAGTGGAACAGCTGACTGACTGTAGTCATGTGACAGTCACATGCAGCACCCGGAAGTCAACCAAGATGGCGGCGTCCTTGTCAAACATGTTTTGGTTTTAGGGCCGTGTCAAACTTATATTTACCTCAGTGGTAAAACTGCTCTGCTAGGACAGCCAGCAAAAGGACGAACCAGCTGAAATCGGAGAATGGAAAGACGACAATTTGTTGCCTCCCTGGTGGCAGGAGGCTGTGCTGGGATGTGCGTTGACCTGACCCTGTACCCCCTGGACACAGTTAAGACCCGGCTGCAGAGTCAACAGGGCTTCTTCAAAGCTGGAGGCTTCGGGAGGATCTATGCAGGGGTCCCATCCGCTGCCATTGGCTCCTTCCCCAACGCCGCTGCTTTCTTTGGGACCTACGAATGCACAAAGTCCTTGTTGGGGTCGGCAGGACTACTAGCAACCCCTCACGTGGCAACTGTCACTCATATGTTGGCAGCCTCCCTCGGGGAAGTAGTGGCCTGTCTGATCCGTGTGCCAGCCGAGGTGGTGAAGCAAAGGACACAGGCCTCCCCTGGATCAACCACCTACCACATGCTGCTGGCCACTCTGCGACAAGAGGGAGTCAGAGGTCTGTATAGGGGATATGGCAGTACAGTCCTTAGAGAAATCCCATTCTCTCTGGTGCAGTTTCCACTTTGGGAGTATTTAAAGATGCTGTGGACACAAAAGCAAGGTCATACTCTGTCTTCCTGGCAGTCAGCTGTGTGTGGAGCAATTGCAGGTGCTGTGGCAGCATATGTGACCACTCCGCTGGATGTGGCCAAAACCCGCATCATGCTTGCTAAGTCCGGGACAACCACAGCGAGTGGAAGCATCCCCCTAGTGCTCTGTGAAGTGTGGAAGAGTCGAGGGATTTCCGGCCTGTTTGCTGGCAGTGTCCCCAGAGTGGCATTCATCAGTCTAGGTGGATTCATTTTCCTGGGAGCTTATGACAAGTTGCGGCGCTCTATACTGTGCCAGCCCACCTGATGTTCATTCCCTGTGGAGCTTCTGCATCTTTCAGCTGCTTGTTCCACAGAAGGACAAGAGGACAAAAGTTGTAACTCAAGTGAACAGTCATCACCAGACTCTTATCTCATTACCAAGGGTTCAGCTCACACTGACGGAACAAAAAAACATTGTCTTTAAATTTACAAATATGTGCCATTCAGCTGCCACAAGCATCTCTCTTTCCTCCAGCTGTGAATCACAATCTGATATTAAAGTCCCTACACTCTGCTAAACTGACCTTTTGAACTCTTAACCAAGCATGTTATTCCCTTAAGAATAACACACTTTTAAACAATGCATTTTAGTTAATCTACTTTCACAAATACTGTCTTGGCTAAATGCTCTACATCTGCAGGCAGACAAATAGTGCTGGCAAAATTAGGACTTCTGCGTTAACAAATGCAGCACAAAAGGTTACTGCTGTCAGACTGCAAGTATACTTGATGGAAGGGTAGGAATGATTTATACTATTTTTATTTATTTTTTATTATAACTATGTGGCATTATTATTTCTGAAATTATACCAATCTGTGCCCTCATGAATGCAGCAAATATGTTTAAATCAAATAGTAGTGCATTAAAGGAATAGGCCACTGGTTTTACATACTGAGACATCCCTTTGCAACCCTAATTATTAATAAACACGACCCTGATGTGCAGATGGAAGCTTGTGTATAAAAAAAAAATGAAAAAAAGATTTGTCTCATGGATCAGGTGAGGCCTTTCAGTGTTTTTGTTTTCTTGCGTTTGTAGTTTGCCTTGATCACTGAAAAAGATGTCGGCTCCAATGACAACCATTCAAGAGATTCCTGGTAAGATAAAGGACAAATAAAATACATTGCTAATCATTTACAAGCCCTTTATGCATAATAGTTTGCATTATCACTCTTTTCACGCAGGGTGTAAACTGTTGCGTGCAGTTACAATATAGCCCTCAGGTGTTATTTGTTAGGTTTCTGTCTCCTTAATAAAGCTTGAATGAATGAATGTAATAAAGCCATTTTTTGAACTTCTCAAATATGACAATTCTTTCCAGTCCTTTCAAATGAATATGACTGTGTGAATGGTTCCAACGTGCCTGATGGAGATAATATAGTCAATCTACTAGTAGTATTGACGTACAACGTACAATTCAGCTTCCATAGCTACACTGTTACAATGCTGCCTGAGTATGCTTTTCGTGTAAATTCCATTTTAGTCTGTAGTATAAATTATATGTCCACGACACAAGTTGTTTCAGAAACTCATCAAGAGTCATTACTCATTGCACAATCTGCACACTCGTCTTGGCCTCTGTATTTCTCCCGTACACAGACACTAAGACCTCGGACTTAATCTGGCCTAAGCCGGTGCAGCAAAGCAGGGAAGAAACGGCATCACATTGTCCTAATCCTTCTCTGTCCTTCTGCCTCCTCAAAACACTCGTCACTCCATTCTTATTTATGTCTTTGCTACCATTATGCTTCACAACAGGCAACAGCTGGACTCACTGGAGAAGAAAGTTGATTTCTTATGACCGTCTGCGGATTCGGTGGCAGGGGCATCAGACTTTGTAGTCGGACCATGCCATGTATTAGAGTAGTGAGTCAGTGGGAAACCCGGCCCACTGTCACGGTGCGCCGCATCCGCCACTCCAAGACCCTGATGTGGCAACGGGTGAGGGGGCTGGCCCGGGCCTGTCAGTGTGGAGCGGGATACTCTGTCAACTACAATGACCAAGAACGGGAAGAGCAGGAGATCAGGTGCCTTGAGGTATGGACACGGTACAAAGAAAACAATATTCATGTTACTACGTGTACAAAATGGGAGTGTTTGTCTCAAAGTTATAGTCAGTGGCAACTAAAATGATGTTACAATATACAGTCTGGTTTATTGTATGTATGTGGTCTATAGCAAGAATCTACAACAGTCCGGAAATAGCCTCCAAGCAGCAAAAAAACGCTCAGATTTCCCAAACTACAATTCACTATTCTAAGTTTCTCAAAGCTCTTATCAGTAATTATTACTCATTCACTTCTAAGACACACACTGATGACTAATGCCACTTCTGTAGCCACAGCTGCCCTAGGGCTGACTGACAGAGATATGACCTCCACCAATTACAGCTACACAAGTAAGGCTGGTAATGTTTATGTTTACTGATGGGATCCCCATTAGCACAGAGGAGGAGTTGCTATTGTTCTTGGGGTCCGAATAAAAATACAATACAATACAGCTACTGAAGGACAAAATGCACAAAACTGTTACTTAGTCTGTGGGTATGTATATAATGAATCAATTTCTGTGAATGATTGATGGTGGCCGTAGCTAGGGCTGCATATATCTCTTCAAGTCAGCCTCATGGCAGTCGTGGCTACATTGTGAGAAGTGAATGAATATTGAAAGAGTGTCCATTGTACGGTATATCCACAACGGGTACCGTAGGTTCCAGTGTTACTGTAGCTATTCATGAAAACTACTTTTGACTAGTTTTAGTCCCTTTGTTTCAAGACAAAAAAGGCACAACAAAACATTATTCCCCTAACAGTCAGTACAGCAGTTATTTGATCCAGCTAAAATAACACATCTTTAAGGCTGAGACATTTTACTACCATTACTTCTAAAGCCAATAGTGTATTGAATAGTGAGTAATGGTTTAACATGGGGACAGTAATGCTGACGGGGCTTGGTGTGGACACATAAATGGATACTCATACATGAGACAATGTGCATACCGTAATAGTATATATAATTGAATTGATATGTTTTTTGTGTTTTCGCCTGCTTTTATTTTCCAACAAGGCGAACACTGTGTTTTGGTTATTGCCAAAGCTCTATTTCGGGAAGTACTTCCTGTCTGAGTGAGGCCTAAGCAGATTAAAGTAGATGTTGTGACTTTAAATAGACTGATAGTGTGGTTCTAAATCTAAACTCACTAAAGTCCCAAAGGACACAGGGGCAGATTTGTTCCAACAGCGTGTGCACCAAATCCACTGTAATATAAGATGAATCTATAACAGCCTTTCTAAAAAATAAACAGAGTTGTGTGCTGTCTTGAGCGGCCTCCTTCTAAGAAAAAAGTTAAATGAAACTTTTCTACAATGAAAGAAGACAAGTTACCATTCTCAGTGGCTAGACAAGTACAATATTAATTGAAGGGAGAAAGACTCTATTTGTGTTTTGAAGGTGCAAGTGAAGGGGTAATTAGGGTCACTGGCACAGCTAAGGTATAAATAGAAGTCAGCCGATGCCGACCAAATACAGCGCCTGTGCCGTGTTTACCGGTTAAAAGATTAGGACAAAGCACTGAACATGAAGCATAAGTCGTTACTATTAACCAGCATTATCCAATGTTTTTTTAAATGCTACTTATCTATAAACAATTAAATGAATGACAAATACTGTACGCAATCAATGTAGGCCATCCATCCATCCATTTTCTCCCACTTGTCCGTTGCCGGGTCGTGGGGGCAGCTGTTGGAGCTGCCCAAGTCACATTGCACCAATGTACGCCGATATTACTAATCCATTTTCCACTGCATTGTGCGGGACAAAGCACAAAACAAATGTTTCTTGATTTATTGTGGTCCATAAATGCAGTACTTAAAAGTTTCATACGTGATATTTGATTAGGATCACAGGGCCTAAATGTAATGTGTACATTTGTGTGTACTGCTCGCATGGTAGCAATGATGTTATGGGCAAATAGCCAAGAAACAACAAATCCAGACACAAGCTTTGAAGCACTTAATATCTAAAGCGATTTGCACTAATTTGTGCAGAATCTCTCTTGGCCTCAGGAGCACATGCATCGACCATGACAAATGGTGGTGGTCAAGGATGTTCTTTATGAATTGCGGTAGCACTTCTCGATACCTCTGTGATTATATCTTTGGTTGTTGGTTGTGAATCATTGAATGTGCCTATTAGCTCCTAACTTCATTATATTTTGGCATGGTAAAAGGTCATCTAAAGGATTTGGCCAATAAGGTCTCCTAACAACATTTGCTGGAGGATATTGTTATTATGTCAAGCCCACTTTTTTAGTGCGTGTATGTGTGTGTCATTTTCCATGTGAATTACTTTACTTTTTATTTTTCTTGAGTGCTTATTTGAATGATAACCCAAAGATGTGACCGTATCAGCGCACACCACAGTCTAAAAACAGTAAACCTAATTTGCTGAAGGACTTTTAAAATCAAAATTGATAAATCGTCGCCTTCAAAGTCAAGTAGGATTTATCAGTGTCACGAGCCTTGTTCAGTCCCTGCATGTCCAGCCATGTTAGAAATTGTAATAACTTTACACTCAACGCATAGATTTCAATCCTCTTAATCATGCATCGGAAAGACTTGCACTTGTCCTTCAGTCCAGATGTTTGGTGTAAGGAAGAAAATCTCTCTGTCCAGATAATTAAGCTACAGTGGGAGGAAAATGTATGTGAACGCTTTGGAATTTCTCACATTTCTGCCTAAATTGGTCATAAAATGTGGTTTGATCTTCATCAAAATCTTAAGAATGAATAAACAGTGTCTGCTTGAACTAATACCACCCAAGCAATTGTTACCCAAACTGTTGCAGTTATACGAGATTCTTGGGTTCACTTACTTTGTCCTCCCTGTCCTGTGAATGTTTACATGTTATGGCCAATGAACATATCATAACATGTAAATGTTTGGGTGGTATTAGTTTAAGCAGACGCTGTTTATTCTTTGTAATGATTCTGATAAAGATCATACCACATTTTATGTCCAATTTAGGCAGAAATGTGAGAATTTCCAAAGCGTTCACAAACATTTTCCTCCCAGTGTATATGCAACAATATACAGCAGTTGGAGCTATTTTAGGGCATGCTGTTGCATAAATGGAGCACAGAAGAAAAAATTGTGTTAAATGAAGTGTGTGAATGTGCACTAGGCCATGTTGGTGCATTTACACTGTATGTATGTAGTGTGTACTGTATAAGATATCACATGCTAGGCTCCGTACGTCTACATCAGTGATTCCCAACCTTTTTTTGTCCTGTGTACCCCTTGAACCCTTCAGAGGGACTCCGCGTACCCCTTACCTCAAAAGTGTAGCAGATTATTTAGAAGGGATCAATAAGAGTACTCTTAATTAGCACAAGAACAATGTTGTTATTTTTTCTGAAGCTAAAATCAATCATTTGACTGTAAAGTGTCGTTTAAATTGCCTTTCCTTTCAAAATAATGTTCTAATAGTCAGTTTCATCTCCCTTTTTAATCTTTGTAGGTAGGAAACACTGATCTACATTATTCATTGGCAAAGAGGTGGTTTCAGTGTGTGGCAATGGTGACTGTGACACAATAATGCTTTATCAGAACATATTCTGGTGTAATAGGGGAATAGTTTGTGATGAAATTGATTATTTTTAAAATAATGTAACTTGTATTTGAAATTGTTGCCCCGTGGCCAGGACACTCTTGGAAAAGAGATTTCTGATCTCAATGAGTTTTATCCTGGTTAGATAAAGGTCAGATAAAAAATAATACAAAATCCCCACTCCAGGTATTGCGTATTACTGTTGTGTCCTTAGACAACACGGTTCTCCCTTTGCATTATGCAATTGACTTTAAATGTATTTATGTAGTGTTTTTTCCCTGTAAGTATGTCTTTAGCCCACACTCCAGTGCACATCACGAGGAGAGGAGATTTCCATGATGTTTAGGGTGGACTGTTACCATCCAAACCACGCTGTGCCCAAGCACATTTGGGGAGTGGTCTCTGTGCTTCCGCTGGCCTGTGCTCATACTCGCACAAATGAATAAAGCCGCGGCCTGATTACATAATCATAAAGCACAGTTTGTTTTCATATCAAGCCGAAGCACTTGCACGTTCACTGTTGAAGAATAGGGGGAAGAAAGTCCAGCGGTATGAAACAATATGATAAAGAACGCATATGATCGAATTCAAAATGTCTGTTGTTGTTTTCTATCTTCATTCAATAAAAGGAATTATGCACTCAAACTACACAAATGAACCGCGCTTTAGGGACTTTCTGAGTCCCTACAAGACAAGAGTGAGTGTCAGTGCGATCTTAGTCTCTCGACACTTGTTCTGTCCATGGCCAAACTCTCTTCCCTGCACTGATCAGTATGTTTGCTGCTATATCTGTTTTTGTAAGTTTTGCTTTTGGACTGTTTCCCTGGTCCTCAGTGTACAAAAAGGGGCTCTCAAATATCAAATATCAAACGTAAATAATATATTTACGTTTGATATTTGATATTATTGTATACATTATTTTAGTTACACAACAAACCATTTCAAGGCTAAGGTCCAATATCAGGCTAAAGCTAAACGTCACTGTAAAAGCCTGAATAAAGCATAATATAGGAGTTTTAACTATTTCAAATCAAGGATACATGATTTACATTTGTGAGGTTTGCCAAAGCTGTAACCCGCCTAATACCCAAAACATCAGGAATCAGGCCTGTATCTAAAATAATGAAAGGGGGAACTGATGACTCATGTTGATGCAGATGCAGTAGCCAAAGCATCTTTGGCACTAATTTGGCTACTGAGTGTGTAGTGCCCTCTGGTGCTGACTTATCACAAAACTATGAAATAAAAGTGGGGAGAAAAGGTTGCATTTATGTCAGTACAGTACAGTTGCCATAGTCCGTGCTCATAAAGGCATGCAGCAATATATTCATGTTCTGTGGCATATTGTTTGCTATGTGTGCAAAGTATTCTCTTATTTGCTACTACTGATTAAAGAAGGGCGAGACATCTGCACTTTTTGGGCTAGAATTTTAACATGCTTTGAATTATTGTACTTTAGTAATTCAAGTTCTTATTATTAGCAGGGTGTTTTGCAGAGTTTGTACTATAAACAGTGGCTGTGTGCCTTCTTATAGATAGCAACGTCCCCCTCTTTGTGTATTATTATGAGCTACTTTATGTATCAAGCAGATTATTAGAAGATTTGCGCTACTACCCCTCAATCCGTCAGGGGGCAGTGTTACCCTCCACATCCACTCTGTCAGGCTAGTTTAGTGTGATTTGCAAAGCACACGCCAGTCATCTGTGAAGGACTGGGAAGGAGACCAAGGGGGCTGAGATAAATATAGTCAGAAACAGCACAAAACGATCACGGTGCCTTTAAATAGGCTACGCGGTGGTAGATGCGGGGTCATTTGGAGAAAAAATAAATAAAAAAAATAAAAAATAAAAAAAAGCAAACGGTTCTGGGAGCGCTTCAGGACCACGGACAGCGACCCCGAACGAAAACTCCCTCTAGATTTTCGTGTTCGTCCCCCAAACGAGATTATCCCACGATAATATGTGTAGAGTTTACAACATTAATCAATGGGTCAGCGTAGAGGTCGCGCTGTGAACCCTGCTTTTACCACAGGGCTCTGTGAACGATCCTCTCTGAGCTACTACGAGTCGGGCGCCACGCGCATGCGCACTGACTCGAAGCAGCCGGTCGGGGAGAAGAAGGAAAAAAAAAAAGCGCCTTATGTGCCATCATTGGATGTAATCAAGGCAAAGAATTACCTCTTCTCGCTGTGCATACATGGTGAAATTGTAAGTACTCGAAAGCAGGAAAAAGCCGTGTGTCGTTGCGCGGACATTTGCCGAGCGCGCGCGGGGGGGTTTGTGGAGTCGTTTCCTGTCGCTATTTTAGAGGTGGCATGTCACTGTGGCTGTTCAGCGGGGCTTTCAACAGATCTGGGCACGGTGCTTTTTTTTCCCCCTCTCCTGTGATTTTCATGCGCGATGGGGTTTTCTGCGATGGACACGCGGCGGCGCGATCCACGGATGCGCAGCGTGGAGGTTGTCGTGAGGTTTTTGAATCTCACACCTCGCGAATATCAGCGTCCTCCGCGTCTTTTCTGGCGCTGAGATTTTCGGATGTTGGGTTTACTGTGTCGGCATAATTTCTCCTACTGAATGGATACGGCCGCCCCCCCCACCCCCCACCCCCATCGCGCTGTCTATAGCTATTGAGTCAAGCCGCAGCGTTTGGAAATACCCTTCACTTAAAACGCGAAAAATAAAAATACAAAATAAAAAAAGGCATTCGGCGAGAGACGCACCAAACCAAAAGCCTATATAGTCCGCGCGGATCCATTTTAGAGCAATGACCAAATGGTATTGTATTCACAGAAAAGGTGAGATAGAAGGATGCTGCGGGGTTATATTTGCGAAGCTGCGCCTCCCATATCCCATCTCTTATATGTTACACCGATTTTCTGATTTTTTTTTCAAGCCTCGTTTTCTCGTGTCAGGTGGAGTAAATAACCAGAAGAGGCGTCCACAGTGAATCTTTGAATTCAAGAACGATCTGACAGCATTTGGCTGGGGCCGACACGTTTGTTGAGATCAGTGAATTTGCCAAAGCAATTTACTGTACACAGGCCTATACCCACTTGAAATCAATAATGCGGTTTCCACTGAAGATCTTTAATGAAATGCCAATCTAATAATCACTTAACGTTGCATTAGCTTCTCCGCGATGCCATGTGTTACTACTAGCTCTCAGTACAATCCTTTAATGCATTAGTGCATTGGGATGTTTCAGAGTTTGAGTTGCAGCCAATCCAGCAGCACAGAATCATACTGATTCATTTTCCCATTACAATGGCACGTGCGCTGAACTGCTTCTGCTGAGGGACCCAGTGTTGAAACGACAATGTTATGGGAGAAAATACAATTGCGAGTAACTGTCACATAATAATATAAGATTTGCCTCATATTTGCATGTTGTAAATATCAGTTGGTTACGCTGGATCTTGAGGTGGACTTGCATCCTAGTTATTGTTTGGTTTTAGTCATGTTTTTATGTTTTCTGATATACTTGTGACTATATCAAAGGCACATGCACAGTGGCAGAGTGTTGCTGTCACGTGTCTGTGCATGTCCTCTCTTCCTCAAATCTCCAGCTATCCAAAAATGAGAAATTGTGAATATTTATTAGTCCCCTTAAGCAAACTGAAAAGCCAGTATTTGCAGGACACACTGGTCAACGTTTCTGTAGCTCCAATCCCCTTTACTTTAATGTATCCCATAAAACCTCACTGAGACTGCCACCTCAGCTCTGCAGGTTTGACAGTCAGGAAAAGGCGTTTTAGTTCTTGGGCATCATTAGAAGTTGGAGTTAATGAAATGTCCATCATAAAATGCATTGTAGGCTATCCAATAAACAGACATGTATTTCTACCCAGAGGAACTTGCATGCCTTCACCGATTCTGACCATCTGGAGCACTTTAACTCTGAGCATACAAATTGTTGTCACATGGGCTTGGTCCTTTGCATTAATTTTTCATTTGTGAAGTATATTGTATACTCCATCGGGCTTTGGCTCAGGTTTGTTCTGACAGTACACCTAGTGCTACCCTTGGCTATTTTTACTTCACCAGCACCATGCGGATGCTTTGCTAGGGATATCTTCATAACATTCCACCTTGCATTTAGAAATCTGCTCAACTATGGACATGCACAATGACAGAGAGTGCAGTGAAGGTGTATCTGGTTAACAGTAATTGTTTCTGTATCAAGCTTTGAGTTTTTAATCATTATCCACGGTCTTTCCGCCTAAAGCCCTCTGTTTTAAACATTAACCGCAGATCAAACAATGAGACCTTGTTATAAGCTGTTAATAGAGGAAGATAACTCATGTTCTGCCTGTACAAACAGCATTTTGTCAGTAACATGTTAGTTTGTATTGTTGAGAATGTCCTGTTAACACGGAATTTATGGGAGTCCAATATTTAAATATTAAATATTGACTCCATAGACCCTCGTGTGTACGTATAGGCAAAGCAAGGCAACTTTATTTATACCGCGCATTTCGTATACAAGGCAACTCAATGCGCCTTACATACATTCATATATTCATACAGTGCCTTGCGAAAGTACTAATACACCTTGAACTTTTGCACATTTTGTCATGTTTACAATCCTAAACGTAAAGGTTTTATTTAGACTTTTTTACTAAAAGTTCACACACAAGTAACAGACAACTGTGAAGTGAAAACAAAATGATACATGATTCTGTTATTTTTCAAAAAATAGAAAAGTGAAAAGTGGGGTGTGCATAAGTATTCATACAGCATTTTTTCAGAGTGCATTAAATTGCCTTTATAACATTCCTAATGACTGCAGAAAGTTCACATCTTGCCCTAACCATTAAATAGAGGCCACCTGTGCATAATCTACTCTCAGTATAATTCCAGCTGTTCTGTGAGGGCCTCAGAGCTATGGTCAGAGTGTATTGGTCACTAAGCAGCGTTAAGTTATACAAAGATTTCAGAAGATCTGAACATCTCACGGAGCACTGTTCAATCCATCATTCGGAAATGGAAAGAGTATAGCACCACTGTGAACTTACCAAGACACGGGCGTCCACCTAAACTAACAGACCGAACAAGGAGAGCACTGGTCAGAAATGCAACCAAGTGCCCCAAGATAACTCTGGAGGAGCTGGGACGTCCTGCCGCTGAGCTGGGGGAATCTGTACATGGGACAACTATAAGTCGTACTCTACACAAATCTGGTCTTCATGGACGAGTGGCAAGAAGAAAGCCATTATTGAAAGGAGGCCATAAGAAATCCCGTTTGAAGTTTGCTAGAAGTCATATGGAGGACACAGCTACCATGTGAAGAAGGTGCTTTGGTCAGATGATACAAAAATGCAAAACGTTATGTATGGAGCAAACCTAACACTGCTCATCGTCCTGAGTGCACCATCCCCAGTGTCAAATATGGTGGGGGAGCATCATGCTATGGGGCTGCTTTTCCTCAGCGGGGGCTGGGAAGATTGTAAGAATAGTTGGGAAGATGGATGAAGCCAAATACAGAGACATTTTGGAGGAAAACCTGCTGGAGTCAGCAAGAGAATTGAGGCTGGGGCGGAGATTCACCTTCCAGCAGGACAATGACCCTAAACACAAAGCTAAATCTACAATGGAATGGTTTAAAAACAAACATATTAATGTGTTAGAATGACCCAGTCAAAGTCCTGACCTAAATCCTATTGAAAATCTGTGGAAAGACCTGAAAACTGCTGTTCACAAATGCTCTCCTTCTAATGTGACAGAGCTTGAGTTGTTTTGTAAAGAGGAATGGGCTAAAATGTCAGTCTCTACATGTGCAAACCTTGTAGAGTCAAACCCCAGAAGACTTGCTGCTGTTATTGCAGCAAAAGGGGGTTCCACAAAGTATTAAGTCATGCTGTATGAATACCTGTGCACGCCCCACTTAAACAAAAAAAAACAAAAAACAGAATCATGTATCATTTTGCTTTCACTTCACAGTTGTCTGTTACTTGTGTGTGAACTTTCAGTAAAATTATTCAAAATAAAATCTTTACGTTTAGGGTTGTAAACATGACAAAATGTGCAAAAGTTCAAGGTGTATTAGTACGTTCGCAAGGCACTGTATATATTTAAGTATAAGATAATGTTTGAGAGTAAACAACTTCAATTAATTACTATGGATGTGGTAGACAATAAAGCTAACAATGAAATTTTCCAACATTAAAGGAACAGGCCGCCATTTTTCCATACTGAGATATGTTCTTACCTGAGCTTAGACGAGTTGATACGCACCTGTCTGGTCTTTGTGCCCGTGGAAGAGCGTGGTTGTTTCTATCTTCACCCCGTTTGGAGCCATAGGAATATACTGGGAGAGGACAAATGCTAACAACATATTTGGTCGTTTTGCATGACTGAGCCCATGCACAAAGACCAGACAGGTACGCATCAACTCGTCTAAGCTCAGGTACGAACATATCTCAGGTGGCCTGGTCCTTTAATCTCCACAAACCTCACTTTACATTTCATCCCTTGTTACATGGTGATGTGGGAGGTTTATGTCAAATGCCCTTCCAGTCAGCCACATACTGTGACTGGTATATGCATAAAAGAAAATCTAAATAATATGTTTACTGTACTGTATGCTGTAGACAGTCGTGGCAGTGCTGCACTGGGTTAAGTGACCACCACACTACGTGCAAGGCACACACAGACACTCCTGATTGTGAGAAGAAGGGCATCTGTAAATAATAAAGAAATAACTGCCCTACCAACACCAGCTTTTCTTTAATTAATTAAAGTGTGTATTATGGTGCATAATTTTGCAATGATAGCTATTGCTTTTGAAATCTCAAATTGCAATTTTGATTGAGTAGTGATCAATCAGGGTCTAACTTAATGCACTGGCTCTCCAACTTTTCACAGCAAGGACCATTAAAAGCCCTGTACCCGATGTTCTCCCTGTAGGAAAATCAAATATTTTTTGTCCTCCTTGGGCTTATTGTGAAAGTAGGCATTTGAGAAAATAGGCTGTGCATTAAAAAATGCATGAACTAGAAATCGAATTGCTGTTAGCATTACCATCAAAGCAAATAACCACATTGTGCCCTGAACGTTGTGAAACATTAAACATTGAAAACTCAAACTTGTGAAGAATGGGGATGTTAAAGTAATGCCAGACTTAAAAAAAAAAAAAAAAGGTATGGCTCAATATCAGGTTTAAAAAAAATAAAGAAAAGAAAAGTAAACCATGATAGAAGCAGTTATAGACAAGTTTATTTGTAGAGCACAATACAGAAAGTAATCCATAGTACTTTACAGAACAACACGATTGTATTAAAGTATAGAAGTATACAACTGATAATAAACAATACAATTAAGAGTGGCAAAAGTGACAAAGGACATAAATAAAACATAAACCTACTCTTGACATGCAGAGCCTGAGTAACACCTGAACCCGCCTCCATTCCACCACAGGTACCAGTACCACAGTTTGAGACCCTTGTGTGTGGGACCAGTTCATTTGCTCTGTTTCGTAACGTAACCCGTCCTCTCCCTTGACGCTTCCTTCAGCCCATGGGATCAGAGCGGATGGAGATGCGAAAGCGGCAGATGTCGGTGCAGCAGGAGTCGGCTGTGGCGGGAGGCGCTGCGCTACCGGCGGGACAGGCCCAGACGGGACCGGCCCAGCTGGGACAGGCCCAGACGGGACACAACCCACGAGCCTCCAACGCCTGCTGCTTCTGCTGGTGCTGCTGCTGTAGCTGCTCCTGGTGCGTCCCTCTGGAGTACAGTAGTGATGATTAGGCAGTAATCCCCACGGGGTTCTGTTGAGGAATTAAATGCCTCTATAGTCCCAAGGCAATCACTAAAAAACTGAAAAGTTTCTGTGCAGTTTTTAACAACGATTTTTGTCCAAATTATTAATGAAAAAAAATATATATAGATTTTCTAACAATATTAATTGATTTGACTTACCAACTCAAGTTTTGCCCAGCCCTAATCCATACACGGTTTACAGAAAAGAAAAAAATATCAGAAAATGCGGCCCCAGTACACACGAGGTGTAGTCTTAGCTTAGTGAAGTTACCTTTGTAATTCTATGAACATGTTAGAACCAAATACAAGTATTGTTTATACCAGCTTTTACAAAACAGGAGCAGGTCTTCACTTTTTTTTTACTCTAAAAAGTAAATTGGGTACTGGGTAGTGTCGCTTTAGTCTGTGATTTAGGAAATGTAAATGTACTAATATCTGCAGTATACAGTTAAGTTGGTTTACAAATGCATTTACTATTTCTATATTAGTACCGAATTATGAAATTAAAATGGAGGCGTTTAAATATGCATATGTGTCTTTTTCCATTAGGAATGAAGACAGGGATGACAGGAATCGAAAAGTCTCGTATGATGTCAAAGAGGGGACCGCAGACTGTGAAGAGTGGTCAGTACGAACACATGCATTTCATAATTTAACTTTTAGAGTCATGGCACTTAATAATAGTGTATTTGTAGTTGTTATAGCAGCTAAATATGAATAACTACAGTATGTGAGGAGGCCATATAAACGTTGCTTGGCCCCAGATGTTGCTTTTTGACACTATTTGTAATAATTTTAACCATTACAGTTTAGTATTTAGACATAA
Source organism: Proterorhinus semilunaris (assembly GCA_021464625.1). NCBI lineage: Eukaryota > Metazoa > Chordata > Actinopteri > Gobiiformes > Gobiidae > Proterorhinus > Proterorhinus semilunaris. The sequence continues at coordinate 23,718,802 of CM038358.1, read as the reverse complement.
ACAAGCTCGTGTGTGGAGTCCCCATGTCTTAGACGGTATGTCGTGTATCCTCCACAGCCCGAAGCCGACGCTGGACGAGGTGCACTCCTGGGGCCAGTCCTTTGATAAGCTGATGTGCTGTCCGGCGGGCAGGAACGCCTTCAGACAGTTCCTCCGCACAGAGTTCAGTGAGGAGAATATGCTGTTCTGGTTAGCCTGTGAAGAGTTCTGCCAAGAGACCAACAAGGGTTCAATAGAGGAAAAGGCGCGGGTCATATACGAAGACTACATCTCCATCTTGTCTCCGAAAGAGGTCGGTGCACCGTCAATGACCCGCGTTTTTGAAACCCTTTATAGACGTGTGCCGTTTACATGCACATGCGGTCGTATTTTTGCCCAGCTATTTCCAATCTCCAAACATTCCAAAACTGCTTTTAAAGGCAAAACATTTTTTTTATACGTTGCTTTGTAGAAGATCGAGCTGGCGCATTTATCCTGTCAAATAAATAAACAAACACTGTTGCCAGCATTAGAAAACATGCTCCCAGTGACTAGACAGGAAATGCTAGGTTTGCAATGGCTAATCGAAGAATGGATTTTGGATGAGGACCTAAACTATTTAAATATTATATTTGGCTGACTTTAGTCGACATCTCCATGGAAACGAGCAGGAGACGTCGTTTATAAAAAGATAATGTTTTCAATTCTGTTATAACAATAGCCAAATCTCCCAATACAATGTTTACTGCAGTGGCTACGTTTACATGGTCCAAAAAAACAAATAACTGGGGAAATCAGATAACCCAATAATCAGATCTGATGGGTTTACATTGACTTCAATCATGTGCCAGAGCAGATTTGGACTTTTAGAGCAACTGAATTGTCTCCACCCCTCTCTTCAATCAGACCCACCTGCAGAACCTGGTGGACAATGACTGCTTCTCCATATTTGGACTTGGTAGATACACCACAGGATTAGTGACTAGTGAAAGGTCTAGGGTTCAAATCCGGTTCAGCGTTTATCGTTTCCCGAAGAAATTAAAACACAAATGGCACAAACTGTACTTGAATTTCTATTAAATGTAAGGGCGACACGAATGGGGAGGCAATTCAGTAAATAAATAATCAGAGCGGGGACTTGAACTCGCGACATATTATTTGTGGCCTTTTTGCTGTTTCTTTCCTGGTCAGGTGAGGCGCACGTGTGAAAGATCAGGAAGAAATCAGATTATATGAATATCAGACAGTGTGTATCAGGTTATGCTGTTTACATGCCTCTTCAATAATCTGAGAACTCCAGAAATCAGATTATGATCAGATTGTTGGTCTGCATGTAAACATAACCAGTGTTGTGGGCATGTTCATGAGGACATAATATCGGTTCTCTCTTTAATACAGTTACATAATTTCAGGCTCAGGAGTTTATTTTTTGATTTTTTTTTGTATATTTGAGCACTAATTGCCCTGTCCTTCACGTCTCTGCAGGTGAGTTTGGACTCCCGGGTGCGCGAGGCCATAAACAGGAACATGGTGGAGCCCACCTCGCACACGTTCGAAGACGCGCAGCTGCAGATCTACACGCTGATGCAAAGAGACTCGTACCCGCGCTACATGAACTCCCCGGCCTACAAGAACCTGCTCAACACACTGTCAGAGCAGAGTCCCGAATCCTAGACCACCTTGCCTCCACCCCCGCCCCCCGCCCCGTCTCCTCCTCTTACGAAACAACAAAAAAGTACGTCTTTTAAAAAAAAACAAAAAAACATTTCATTTGTATGTTCAGTGTAGGATTACAAGAGGGCCCTTTACGCCTGGCCACTTTTGAAAACCAGGGATTTCAGCGCTATTGTGATCTGCACCTGACCGAAGTCACTCAGGTCTCGAAGAAAAAAAACAAAACAAACGACGACTTCTCCCGAGGGCTCGACACCACAAGTACTGCTACAAGATCAACATAGCAAATCACTCCAAAGGAAAACATTACCTATATGAGTTTTTCGTTTCTTTTGTGATGGAAACAATCTATTTTATTTGACGTTTTCTATGGTCCGTTATGGTTTGTATGCTTGTCTAGGGGTATAAATGATTCCTACTGTAGACTATATCTATATATTTATGAGTTTGTAAATAGCAAAAATGAATAAGTGAGTATTTTAAATGTGGAGACGCCTGAGTTATATTAGTATATATTTAATGCGTATAAAAATCAAAGCTCGAGTCAAAAAGGCTACACACGTTAGCTCTACTTTTGCCGGCAGCTTTGTGGGGAACTGTACGTTTTAACCCATCGGTTCACACGCCTCACATCTTTGGTTCTGTTGTCTTGGCAACTCCAGTTCATTGTTCGACGTGGGGGGGTGGGGGGGGATGTGGGAATTTTGGGAGTGATCCTTACTTTAACCCAGAGAAAACGGGATTCACCTCGATGTAGATCTGGACCATTTTGTAAGCAGGACAAAGGGGACTGACTTTACTGACTGAATCAAAAGAACAAAGCACAAGTTTTTAGCATAGATGTTTTTTCCCCCTTAGAGGATTTTTCGCTGAACTAAAAGAGTTTCTTACAAATATATTTCGCAAAGCTTGTTCTATGCTCCGTTTTCTCTTTTGTAATTTTTTCCGCCTTTTTGGCCTCCTACATTTTTTCAAGTACTGAAAAGTGCACAATAATGTTGTATCAAAAGCATGCAATGTGTTTCTGTTCAGAAACTCTGGTCAATGACAATAGCGCAGGGGTGTCCAAAGTGGGGCACGGGGGCCAAATGCGGCCCTCAGACCTAATTTTTGGTGGCTCTCGGGCTTGTTGTTGAATCGCCGCACATCACTAGAGATGGCCCCTTTTATTTCAAGTTTAATAATTCTACACAATTCTAACCAACTAACATGTTATTGTGAGACAGAGCTGGCATTACGGTTTTAAGTATAAATAAAAGTGTGGGGCACAATTTAAACCTCTAAATACACCACATCAGAACTTTCGCGGCACTGACCCCTCACCCCGTATGCGCTTCAATATGCGGCCCCCCATGAAAAAGGTTTGGACACCCCTGCAATAGAGCATACCGACTTTATAATTTGCTTGATTCCACATAGTGTTATAACAGAACGTATTAATGAATTGCCTCTATGACTTGGTAAAAGTTAAACCACTTCAGGCAGAACAGAAATCTACTTTTTAGAGTTCTGCTCTACCTGAAGTGGTTTAAAAGGTGTTTGTGCAAGCTCTCAGTCATCCAGAAGTGTTACATTGTGGCAGCAGCAGCTTAGATGAAGCGGATGGCATGTCCAGTCTCTTCCCAAAGGAGGGTAGTTAAATGGAAAATTTCAATCCATGTGAAACTCTTTGATTCAAAACCACCCAGACTACATTTTGAATACGGTCGATGGCTTGAATTGTTTTAAGCATCAAGATTTTCTAGTCACGAGTAATTATTTACAGATTTATGCAGTTTATTCCTCTTCTCTAAATATGTAACAATGACGCTCGTGGGCTGTGACTCACATTCTTTAGTGTAGTTACTCGTACAGGCTTGAGACCAGCACGTAGTACACATACTCACGGTACTACACGCTGAATCAAACCACAAAACCCGTGTGTCAAAAGGTAATCGAACTCAAAAGCTTGTGTCCGACCAGGTTAGCAGCAACACCAAAGCCGCCATTTAAAACTGTGTCTTTTACTCGTCTCTTTTTATTGTTCTCGTTTTCCATTCGCTACAATTGGAGTTGCCAAGTGTCCAATAACGATTTGTCTTTATTATAACAGTTGTTTTGTATATTGTGTGTGTTGTTGCCTCACCAACTCGTCACTCAAAGACAAGATCCTCAGACACGATGAGGAAGTGCCTTTACATTCAATTTTGTGACATCACGGGCAACAGTTGGAGTTAATTTTGCCATATAATACAGATGCAACCATGCACTCAAGTCACAATAACCTCTAATAAGCTGTGGTTTAATTATTATTATGTGGCGTCCTTCAATGATTTACTTTTCCCCACAGTTACCCAGGTATTTTAAACTATCCTGTCAGTATCCCGTCATACTTTAAAATCAGTATCAAACATTAAGCCTTTAACACATTCTGGAGCATCAACTTATATGGAAAAATTTGATTAAATCCAATAGGCTGCGCGGAACTTTGACCCATTCCAGTATCGTTTTGGCCTGAAGTTTGTCCTGGATAAGACAATTTTTCAATTGATTTTGTCCCTGGACTTCGGGACACATTAGAGCAGATATGTAAAACAGAGGCAGTATTAAATACAAAGGGGAAAAGTTGATGTCTGACGAATGGTGCATCGTTACATCTGTACATTTATAATGTGGTTATTGAAGCGAGAGGCCAGTTGTTCTAAAGGAAAACTGTCCCCAACATTGGCCAAATAACTGCATGTGTTTTTATTTTCTCTTTACTCCATATTGTGGCTGTAAAAGTCCATATAGGGAGCACCATGACTTGGACCACACAGTAGGTACGTGTTTTGCCAAGAGGGCACAGACCACTGCACAGGGCTTGTTGATCTGAAAGGGTTGCCAATCGGTATGTGTGGCGTTACGGACTTGTCTCACAGAGTTAAACTTATATGAATTTTTGTGCAATTTGAGCTGTTGGGATACACTGCGCAGATCAACTCCAATGGTTTGGAGCGATGCCTATAAATATTTTCTTTTTGTTTACTTATTTAAAAAAAACAACAAATGTGTTATTTTGCGCCGAGTTTACTGGAGATTTAAAAAAACAAACAAATAATGTGAATGTTTACAGTAAATGTTTTAGTTTTTTTTTCTGCTACTCTTGAGAAATAGAGACCTGTGGGCATTTTGATTGAGATAAAATAAAGCACAATAATTAACTGACTCTGAAGTGACTCAATATAGTATGTGCATTGTAAAGCATAAAGGTACTGGCCACTGTAAACGTTTGTCATCAACCTCACATTCAACTCCCTTTCAGCGCTGTGGTATCTGTCAGTAACACAGTACAAATACAGGACAGGTATGTATTTCACTAGTTTGCAAATGCTATGCTAGAGTGTATTTTAAATACAAAACCGTTTTTTTTTTCTTGTAGTGGAACAAAATCAGTTGTGTCTTCCTTAAGTATAATAGTGTAATAGTATAATATTCGACGTCAGTAAAGTGAAGATATTACTGCACAGATGTCGAAGTGCTCCTAAGGTGGTACTTACAATATAGTACCCCCTTTTACCCACTTACAAAATCGACATGTTTAACTTTGTGCAACTACACTTAGATCGTGTAACTAATCACGTAACTGTATTTAAATAGAGAAAACGTGGAAGAGCTTCTAACTTCACCCCGTTTGGCCCCATAGAGGAAATTAGGAGAGGCTAAATGCTAAGAACATCTTTGATCTTATTTTTTATTGTTTTATTGAAGCTTTTGCTTCGGCCCGCTCCTTTTGAGCAGAACTTCAACTGCTCAAATAAACAAAACTAATCTTTTTACGTGACTGAGCGCACGTGTAAAGACCAGACAGGTACGCATCAACTCGTCTAAGCTCAGGTAAGAACATATCTCAGTGTGGAAAAACGGTGGCCTGTTCCTTTAACTTACCGCCTAGTTTTCTAATATTTCTGTGACAGGGAGCCTGAAAAGTGGCACAACAAGTTGTGAAATGTGCCTATAAACATGTCCTTGTGAAGAACTACCATGCTACAAATGTGTTAGGAAAGTTAGGAATGAGTTTGGACCACAACTAACATTTTAACGTATAAGTTATTGTTTGTAATAGAAAAAAAAAAGTTCTACTGTAGAGCCATTTAATAGGTCCCAGGTTGGATCCTATGGATCGATCCAAGTGTTGCATGCTCTGGTTTCCCCCATCAAGAGATTCTGTGATCTCAGAGGGACTTGTTAATTCGAGGTACTGATTTGACAGTGGGTTTTCAGCTGTCCACATAAACACATCAGAGGTCTCGCCACATCTGATTAACATAGAGGGCCTGCACCTGGCAATTAAAAAAACAAGGTAACAATTGTGTCTTCCGCTTCCCCCAATCACAGTGTCCCTGCCTTGATCTACATAGATCTGCATTCACTTTGATGTGTTAAACATCCCTCCAATACTCAAATGCACATATTTCCCCTCATACTAAAGCAGTCACTTGTTTCATGTCATCTTCAGTCCACTTGTGTAAAACGTAAGATTCACAAAGGTGGAAGACACTGTTTAATCAAATGGATTACACTTTATTGGGAAATTAAATAAACAAAATGTAATGTTGTGACGGGGTAAGCAAAACAACATTGTCAATGTGTTAAAACTACTTATAAAAATGCAGATAAAAGACAAATTATATATATATATATATATATATATATATATATATATATATATATACGACAGTGAAGAACAACTAATAACAATAGTAAAAGATCTCGTAAGTTGGAGGGGCAATGACACTCAGCTTACTTCTAAAAACAGCGTAGTAGTATCAATAACAATTTGAGCAGTAACTGCAGTGGCGTCTTTACACTTTTGTGTACCAATACCACAGAGAACAAAGATCTGGTCCGGGACTTTTGCTACTTGTCGAAGGAGTGCCATAAAGGTGTATGCGAATTCAACAGAACTGAAAAGAACAAACAGAGAAAGAGCATTAGCATGTCAAGTAGTTTCACTGAATTTGTCATATTACATATTTCATATTAATTAGGGATGCAACGATTCACTTTAGTCACGATTCGATACGTATTTCGACATAAAGGTAACGATCTCAATTCAACACATTTAATGCGCAAGAAATACAAAAGTTCTAATATTTTTTTCCAAGTAAAACTCGCTAACTCAAAACATAATTACACCATCTGCTGTATGTTGCCAAAACACATTCTAGTGCAAAATATTATTAACAGTATTAATAGCACGTAAACAATCTTTCATTGATTCATATTGAACATATTTGCGCATTGAATTGAAGATATAGTATCGAGAATTGTTGCATCCCCATTAATTACAGTATTTTTCTTTTCAATTTCACCCTCTGATTATAACAAATAATAAAATGATCATTTTGTAGGGCTATGGAGCTCAACAGTCCCACACACCTCCGTTGCTGGTTCAGGAACTAAAGAATCCCATTCAAAATCTCCATAGACTTGACAAAAAATTTATATATCAAGAATTTAAAATGCTTAAAATGCTTTTTTTACTGTTCGGTTTATAGACTTGTATCTTCACTTTAAAATAGGTGTTACATGTTTTGTAACACAAAGCTATCATGCTTTTAAACTCATAATTCCCCCCCCCCCCCCGTCTTATGTGGGATTGCTGAGCTCCACGTGTAGTTCAAACAGCAACAACACCCGTGCAACTCAAGTCAAAAGCATGAATATCTAATTTGCCAAAGACACAGAGTAAAAAAAGCAAAATATAAACGTACCTTCCATCTATTTCCACACTCATTGCAGAAAACAAACGTGGTCATAGGTTCATCAGCGCTGCGGGTCTGAACCTGAAAAGGGACAATGAAACAGTCTGTAAATGAGAAGAAGTAAAATGCAAACTTCCATTCATCCACTGTCTTCCGCTTTATCCGAGGCCAGGTCATGGAGGCAGCCGTCTCAGCAAAGATGCCCAGACTTCCCTATCCATGCACAATTACATGGAATCCCAGCTTTGGACAGGTTGGAGGGACACAAGCCGTCGTTCCACGTTGCCACGATCGACACTACCCCGCAGACCTTTCTGTTTCCACCACACATGCATTTGTTGTGGGCGGAGCCGCACAGAGGAGCACGCTGTACAAATCGTCATTAAAAGTTTTGTAAGCCGCGATGAGAACAAATGTGGACAAATGCTGCCTTCTGGTGGAGTTATGGAATCATTCAGAGGAGCCAAGCTGTATTAAAAACAGAAAAGAAACCGCTAAATACAACTATGAAGGTAAGCTACGTGCAAATGTTATGCTAACACCAGCTAAAGCTGCGGCTAAATGCGAATATCAGCAAAAGCCCCTTTTTGCACAGCGGTATGATGTTGTGAAATATTAAATCCATATGACGTGAGGGCTGTCCACTCTCTCGTTGCCAATCAGAGGCCGGCAGTCTGTTCACGTCACATCAAACATGGGCTAGCGCGCTTTGGCCACAGCCAGAGGTCGGTCCCAAAACCTATTCCTATACCAATAGGCCAGGATGAATGATGTGTGTGTGAGTGCATGGAGGTGGTCAGAGGGACCGTTGGCGCAGATGTGTGCAGTTGCGACAGCGCTTCTGTCAGTCTCCCCCAGGGGAAACTGAAGCTACTAACGTAGTTTAAAACCACCGAGTATATAGATATATAAATAAAGATCTTCTCTTCTCTCTTCTATACCTGGTCAGTCTGGTTTGGCACTGGCCTTTGTTATGGAATAGCTCGACAAAGCGGGTGAAAGAGCCATTCGGCTGCTCCCGATGGGACATGCAGGGAACACGTCCCCCGAGAGACGTCTGGGGAGGTGTTCCAGGCACATCCCAGCAGAAGTGGTCCCGGAAAGACACGAATGGCTGAAGTAAGGAATCAGATTAAATGCAACTAATTGTTTATAATTCTTATCTGGAAGTACACAGACGCCATAATAGGGCGGAACACTTAATTGCATTTGCAATTTTATCGCGATATTACACAACAAAATTTCGTAATCGCAGGGCACGCGATTTTGGAAGTGAATGGAGGTGTGAAATATGGCAGCAAAGTCCGCTCCGCCGCCTGCTTTTGTTTACGTCTCAGTCTAGTTAAGGTGCGCGGTAGATTGCGGATGTAGTGAAAATATCAGCGTTTATCATTCAGCCACTGCAAAGGACTATTGCTTTCTTCTCCGTTAGCATTGCGTTAGCCGCAGCGCTCATCACGCCATTCTCTCGATGCTACTACACGCTCTGATGATCACAGAAACTCCCTCACCTCCGGTTTCACGCGTCTCTGCCCCCACAGACATATATAGGTGAGCCTGTGCTGCTTGTAAAGAGTAAAGAGTCGTTTGTGGCTCAGTTTAGGAGGCTTGTGTTTGGGGATGTTGTGGATAAAGAACTTATCCCAAAACCAAAATGCTGCTCCTAATTCCACTGTGTTTTGGCGTGTGCTCCATCTCGTCTCTCCGTGTGCATCAATAACGCGCAGCTCAGACAGGGATTTGATTGGCCGAAATAATAAAGTTTATTTTGTATTCATTGGGAGTTTGATTTCCTAAAACTAGAGAAAGCAGGCGTGTGTTCTTCCTTTCCCTGCACTTTAGTGGGTGATGTTACTGACTGGATCAGTGAGTTGTATCTTTTTAAGAAGTGCAGTCCACATGTTCACAAATGTTGAATAGGTCAAGCAACAATTTTGCTTTATTGTTGCAATTTTCACTTCAAATTAATCTAATATTGTTTATTATGAAACAGACTGATTAATTGCTTGTGTTAGGTGAAAAATACATGAGAAGACGAATCGCATATTTAATTGCAATCGCAATATTGAAGAAGAAAAAAATCGCAATTAGATTATTTTCCAAAATCGTTCAGCCCTACTCTATAACATGCCATGAGCTGAGAGATATTATGGAATTACAACTAAATGACCCAGGAAATCTGTAAATGTTGGGACTTTTATGAGAAGCCTCTGGAAGTACACTCAAAATACCATCAAAGGGTCGATCAAATCAACAACACTAATGTATTATTGTTCAGTATCAACCTGCAATCTATCACGTCTGAGATCAAACTCATTATCAAAGTTAAAACATAGCACAACAATACAGCAACATTAAGGCTATATAAACCACAATGAAAACACAAGCCTCTGTAGATCGTATTTGGGGCAATGGGAGGAACTGAAGATGCACAGTGATTCGCAAAATGCCGAAGACCGAATGACTTTATTTACCTGCGTGTATGTGCAGCACTTGCCCTTGCATTTGCCACAAGTGAAAAGATCAGTCTGGGTGCCTCCTGTGGTGGCCATCTGGTGGTCTCTTACAGCTTCTTTGGTCAGATTCTTCCTCATTTCCTTCAGCTCATCACTGGCCATTTCCTTAATATACACACATGAGGGATTATTTTCTCAACATATCTGATCATGTATTTGTTAATGACGTTACAAGTGTATTTTGATGTTTTCTTCTGCTTATTTCACATTTGCCATATACCAAGCAATGTTGTTGTTTTTTTTAATCGTGAGTGACTCAATATAAAGCCATTTTGGATGTTCAGAGGAGCAACAACTGAAAGTAATCAAACAAGCTATGGCAGTAGGTGCACATTGTTTATTTCAGGTTTGTTACTGTTAAACCGACCCCAAAACACATGTCAGCGGCAGATTTAATAATCCAATGTGCAGAGAGTAAATCCTATCCAAGGGAAGAGTCCCAAAGATCAATGTTCATTTGTTGTGTTGTGGTATAAACAAAAGTGAAACTGAGCGAGGCAGCACATGGAAGTCAGCTGAACCGTTTTGTAATTATAGTAAATTCATGAGATACAGATCAGAGGATGAACATCTCATTATAGAATACATTTTGAAAACATTCACACCAATTTGGTTCCTTTATATAGGGCTAATATTAATATTATGTGCCTGTTAATTATTTTTTTTGGAGAGTAAAAGCAGAAAGATAATAGATACATAGACTGAAAGTTCAACAGATTTTCAATTAAAACAACCCTTAAATAAATATAAGAATGTACATTTTTTATTTGTGAACATTTAGACAGTTAAGATTTTGAGAAATTCTTAGAATATTCTTCCTTAATTTTGATCATTGTGAATAATTGTTAAATTGCAATATTTTTCCTCGCAATAATTGTGACTCAAAAATGTAGAATCGTGACATCCATAATGTGTTTATAAAAAAGCTGTGATCAAAGGTTTTATTTGCTTCTGCCAGACAAGCTTTAATTTACACACCACGTCCATTATCTATTTTTTTAATTATTGTCTACTCATTAAATTATTGTAAATCAATCCCTTATTATAATCAAAACACACATCTGCCACACTGGTGAAAGGCATCAGTCACATACCTCTGCAGTCATCTTTGCCATCCTCTCTGGCGTGACACTTCCACACAGTACAGTCCTCCTTAAGTTTGGGTTCTTCACATCCTTCAGATTCGAGATCCGACTTCGAACTCGATTCTTGTATTTCATGTCTGTATTCTTAAACTCATGAAAGATACGTAATGGCAAGTCAAGGAATTCAATTTAGGCAATCAGCGGCAGAACAGTTAAAATAGAATATATTTAATAGCCAAGGCCCCGTCTTTGGAAGCCCACGTTGAAGGCTTAGCCAGGCTCAAACTGAAATCACTGTGGCTTGTTTGTCGCTTTACGTCACAAATATTAAGTTGTCAACAAAACAGTGTTAATTTTGACAACATTTTTTAATTTAGTTTTAGTCTTAGTCTTTTGACGAAAATGTAATTCAATTTTAGTCGAGTTTTAGTCAAAAAAATATCTTCAATTTTAGTCGAGATTTAGTCGACTAAAATTGCAAGTCAATTTAGTCGACTACATTTAAGACAAATTTAGTCGACTTTGTATTTATAATATTCATTATAATCATATTTAATCAAGGTCCTCTGCTTCATGGAGCTGCTCCCTCATGAACAAAGCTCAGAGCTGTTCCTTTGGCAGTGAATTTACATGATATGAGGCTCTTTCAGACTATCAATAGAAGTTTGGATGATATTAGTCTCACTTTTTCATTTTTATTTAGTCTTATTTTAGTCGACTAAAATATCGGAACATTTTAGTCATAGTTTTAGTTGCATGAAAAACTTTGAATTTAGTTTTAGTCCAATTTTAGTCGTCAAAAAAATCACTTTGACTAAAATTAAGACTAAATATTTTAGTCGACGAAATTAACACTGCAACAAAAGGATATTTTCTTCAATCTGAGCGCCAAGTTCGTCACAATCAGCACCAATAGCAATGTAATCCTCTTTGGAAAAAAGAGACAGAGCAGAATTAAAATAACAAATATAATAATAATAATACTAACAGATTGCTTATTGTTTGTAGTCGTTATTACCTCCTGTTTGTAGTGCATTGGACAGCAGTTCTCTGCATTTAAGCCGGATGGAGTCCGAGGTGCCGGGGGCTCGGGGAAAGGTGTTGATTAATGTGTTTGTTGCCATCTCCGTGGGCTCACTCTTACTGCTCGAGTTACTGCTGGAGCTGCTGAGAGACAAAAAAAAAAAGGGCAACACGTTACAGAACTTGGTCAGATAGACGAGAGGATTTTTACCTTTCTTCTTTCGCCTCCGGGCTGCCCTGCGACGGAGAGGCAGAGGCAGGCGACTCTTTTCTCTTCTCTTCTGATGATTTTTCACCAGACCCTGGTTCATCTGAAAAGCAAAAGAACCACAAAAAAACAACAACAATAAAACAACCGGTGTTTCTGTGGGCAATTTTCAATTGTAGAAAAGGGTTGCTTAAGCTGTCACATGCACTGGTAATTTAAAGGTACACTGCGTAACATTTTGTACTGTTGCCAACATAAAACATGCTTCTAATAAAACAGTAGAATTGTTTTTATTTTGACAAAGAATAATCAAAGAACGGATAAGGTAAGGACCTAAATCTCATATGTGGCTGCCTTTAGTCAACATCTCCATGGAGCCGAGCTGGAGACGTCCCCCCTCACGGTAAGGTTATACGTCAGGTCTTATGAGACGTGAGCCGCTCACAACAACAGCACGTTTGTTTGGTCATTTAGGCATTTTTCCACAATAAAAAATATCTAACAGATAAATAAATAGTAATATATACTACTTACCCAAAAGCTTCTTCCACGACTTGATCAATGATTTTGCAAGTGAAGTCACCTCATCATCGGTGCTCTGTTTTCGAATGGCATTAACGGACATTCCAATTCTGGTAGACTGTAGGGAGAAAGCAAGTCTCAATGAATGCAATATACTTCACTTAGCACCGACCGATATGAAAATACAAATCTAATCCTGATCTGGTCCCTGTGATGCTCAACTATTTTGATACGATCGTCAAACCATTTTTTATTTATTTGACAAGGAGAGTTCAAGCATTGCCAACTCGTGGCCGATGTTATGTACATAAGGCATCTAGCCGTAGGCGAATTTGCAGCCCCCTTTCAAAGGGTTTAAAACTGAACAGAAGTATGAAAAATCAGTAAGAAGCATCAAACAATACAACAATAAAAAGAAAGAAGAGAAGACATATCTGATCCCTTCCCATCCTAAGTCCAGCCATACAGTTCAGTGTTCACACTTTTGTTTGTTCTTTAGCCACAGCTTCAGCTTTTGTGAGAAAAGTCTCAGGTCCATTTGGGACTTTAGCTCCAGTGGCAAAGAGTACCATAACGGTGTCCCTTTTACTGAGAACGCAGACTGACCGAGAGCAGTTTTGCAAAACATTGTAAGTCAGTGCTTCTCTACATAGCGCAGATCTATACATGCCCACAGATCGCCCATCCATAACTTGTTTCGAGTGTAAGGACAGATGAATACCTGAAGAAGTTCCAACGTCATGGGGACAGATCGTAGCTCTTTAAGAAGGTCCAAGGCCCCTGCCTGTGGATAAAAAAGTTATTACTACTTTCTCACAATTTTGAATCTGAAGAGACAAGAAAAACAAAAACAACACCACCACACAATTCATTAACAGAAATCAAAGCAATAGATTTTTAAAATGTAAAATGTCAAGCATGAGTGCAAAGAAGAATACAAAAACACACAAACAGTTAATTGGGTAAGTGTTGCACTTAATTCCAAAAGTCACAAATGACTGGATCTTGACAGTGCCTGACATATGGTTCGACGCCAATGGGACCTCTCCAGTCTCACAGCATCACTGGGATGTCTCTATGGAGTAACTTTCGCTTCACTGATTATGAGCGGTGTGCCCTTACACAGATATTAAAGTACTCATGGACTTTTAAAACGAACGACTAAGCTAGTGCATATTATCTTCGCGAAAAAGGGAAACGCATCACTATAAAATAAAAAGGATGCTCTTGTAATCGGCTGCATTGTTATTGTCAGAGTACAGTAAGAGCAGCTAACAGGAGCTAACATCCAATCACAACAGGGCAACCAAGGAACTGTGCAGCTAAAATACAATACACTATGCATTTCAATATCGTTTTAATTGTGTACGTCTTACTACTGGTACCGTGGTTTAAAGAGTCCAGATTAGACGATTATGAAAGAAGAGTTAGCATTGTGGCTAACCGTTCAGCTACTGATGCCGTGAACATCAACACAGACAGGTTAGCTTGTTGCTGCTAACAATAACAACATTAGTCTTTGCTAGAGCCATGTTGGTCCGCATACGATGGCCATTTGGGAGAAGAAATCTCGCTGGACCAGTGCAAGCCTTTAACCAGGGATACAGCAGCACAGCACATCGTTAGCAGCACCTCCTCCGCTTGTTCGGCTAAAAGACAGCCAGGTAACAGCATTCATTCTTTTCAGCCGTATTACCCCGTTTTTCTTCTGCGCCATTTTATCGATTTTCTTCGCAATTCTTATGACCTCCTCTTCCTCCTTTTTACCCATGTCGGCGAGCGCGCAGTCAGCGGAGGGAAAGGACAAAAATAAGGGGAAATTGGCGACAAAAGACCACGCCACAACAACGGATTCTGCGGCGGCGGCGGCTCGCTCGGCGGACCGCACACTGACCCTCGGCTCGGCTGTGTGTAGCAGACCCAGCGAGTGGATGCCCGAGGAGCTGCCCAGGAGGGCTAGCAGAAACAGAGACACGGATCCCCCCCATTTAGAAAACAGGTAATGAGGAGACACGTCTGGGTTTAGGCTTAATTAACCACAAGGACTGTTTAACAACACCTTCAGCAAGTCCCAAGCATTGACATTACTTTTGTATATATTCCCGTTGTTTCACTTATTTTTTTTTTTTTTTTTTCTCTGCACAAAACTCCACAGGTCGTCAGATGGCGCTAAATTACCTGCTTGTTAGCAACTTTTAAGGTGAGAGCCGGTACCAAATGGTAAGCAGTGTTAATTTTGACAACATATTTTAATTTAGTTTTAGTCTTAGTCTTTTGACGAAAATGTAATTCAATTTTAGTCGAGTTTTAGTCAAAAAAATATCTTCAATTTTAGTCGAGTTTTAGTCAAAAACATTGCAAGTCAATTTAGTCGACTAAATTTAAGACACATTTAGTCGACTTTGTATTAATAATATTGATTATAATCATATTTAATCGAGGTCCTCTGCTTCATGGAGCTGCTCCCTGATGAACAAAGCTCAGAGCTGCTCCTTTGGCAGTGAATTTACATGATATGAGGCTCTTTCAGACGGTCAATAGAAGTTTGGATGATATTAGTCTCTCCTTTTCATTTTTATTTAGTCTCATTTTAGTCGACTAAAATATCTGGACATTTTAGTCATAGTTTTAGTCGCATGAAAAACTTTTAATTTAGTTTTAGTCCAATTTTAGTCGTCAAAAAAAATCACTTTGACTAAAATTAAGACTAAATATTTTAGTCGACGAAATTAACACTGATGGTAAGTGACCCCCACAAAAACACATCCCACTAGACATAAACAAGCTATCAATTTAAAAGTATGAGGTTGCAAGATGACTCAAAACAAAGATAGCTAGTCCATAATAATTTGAACCCTCAGTTTCCCCCTTCAGGGATTCCATCTATTTGAGGAAGTTGATGAAGAACAGGGATCATAGCATGTTACACATTCTATCCAATTTACCATACCCTACACTAGTTATTAACTATTTTAAGGCTAGATATTTATGTGCATCTTATAGCAATTGTGCAGATGCTGTACCCTAGTGGGCAGTAGGGGGTATAGGCAGGTTTCACACAGTCAGGGGTAGTAGTTGCTAATGTAACGAGTGTGGGTCAGTTCAACATAGTCTTGATGACTTGGGGCCTGTGTTCTGTTGGAGTACTCAATAGATCAATGGGAGTACTGCGCGGAGAAGGAAGAACCTGGAGACGTGTTGATCACTGGGAGCACTTGCGCGTGCTTTCTCTTAAAGTGACAGTACAGGCGTAAATGAGCAACACTTCTGACATGGTAATAACAAACGAAATATGGCTAGAACTTGCCTCTAAACGTGAAATACTGATTAAACAACTAGTAAAGTGAAGGATTTGGTGAACTTTACTTACAAAAATAAAAGTGCAATTTCTCCTTGGTAACACTAATTGGCACACTCTGCTGCAATGACCCTCTATCACCCTTTGATATGATTATGTCACCAGCCAAGCAATTTAAAAAAGTATAACCAAAGTGTAAATTGCTATAAATCAACTTACACATGTATAAAAAAAAAGGTGTTATATAAAAACAACAATAACAACTGATTAACAGATCAACAGACCGTTTTATTAGACATTAATAAACTTTATTGATCCATGAGGGTAATTACTGCACAGAAGCACGGTAACGGTTTGCATGTTTTCTCTGTGTTTACGTAGGTTTCCTCCAGGTGCTCTGGTTTGCCCTACCACAAAAAACATGTACAATAGGTTCCCCTCTGGAGCCAGGATTCCCCTGAGAAATAGATTCTTAATCTCAGTGGGACTTTCCAGGTTAAATAAAAATCGAATAAAAAGGAAAAAAAAGAACAAATACAATAAAATAACAAACGATACATTAAAATAAATAAACAGTAAGTAATGTAAGCCTACTGATATTTATTCACATATAGTATTATTTTCATAGATTCTGCATAGATTTCTCTTGGACATTTTAGCTATAAAAGTGCTGGACCTTTTTCTCTCACGCGGTTTGGAAGGGCGTACAGTCTTCACCTTAATCCCTATTAGGCCTGAACGCGTCAAATCAGATTATAGCTCTGCTGTTGGCAAATTACAAATACTTCACGCCACATGCAGTACTTTCGATATTTAATACATATTTTTGTATTAGACATAAATGGATGCCAATGAATACATTATACACATAATTCTTAGTGGTTGTGTTTATTTTCTGCTGACATTTATTACACACTTCACTTGTGACTTGTTTGTCAATGTGAGGAGAATTTGTGGGTTTATCTATTAAAATTAGCTTCATAAAAATGTTAACATTATCAAAACATATGTTGAAATTAGTTAAAAGTATTTTTCTTTCATAAGGAAAACTCAATTGCTTAAAATTATGCAAATTGTCAGTCATCCAGGTGGTTATTCAGTAATGTGAAAATTAAAACGCAACAACTGGTCTTGCTTTTAGAAAGACGTCAACGTTGTTGTTGCTTACCTTGTTTTGCCACCTTTTCACATGCAGATGAGAAAAGATTAGGCAGATTGTCTGTGATGGTGCGTGTCCAAAAATAGCTCCTGGCTGCTCCTTTGAGAAGCTTTACCCCTTGCTTGGAGGAATACCGGACACTACTTTCTCTTGCTTTTAATACTGGATGAAATATGACTTTTAAGGTGAGCCTGTTTTAATATTACATATCTAACTGTATGGTTTATTTTCATTCAACTATTTTTCCGTTCTGGGATTTGTGTAATTGGTTAATCAGTTTTAGGTCAGCCAAGCTTTAACTTGCTAGCATTTGCTTAGCTGTGGTCCCCATTGCATTAAAGATAAAACAATCATTTTGTTGTTGTGCACACTAGATCTTCATACCGTACTGTGCTACGCTACACTAGCCTATATTATTTAGTTAGTTTATTTACAATAGGTTTACTTTAATATTTATTTTAAGGCTAATAGCTAGATGCGTATGTCTTACTGGCACTGCATTGAAACTCAGGTATAATGCAAATTTATATTGTGTTTGTTACTGTTTGCTTAGTTATGGCAACGACTACCTTTTGATAATGCATGTTGTTATTTTGGCACTTGCTTCTTTATCAAATTATTAATCTTACAATCTGAATATCTTTTTTAAAAGTAGCATAAACCTAAGCCAATAACAGTGACAGCCCTTGAACTATGTTTGTAAAATTAATGCTTTTTGTTCTTTTCAGCCTCTTTCATAATGAGCAGTCCCTCCCAGGGGCCACCTGCCCAAGATGGGTCCTTTGGCAGTGGGTACACGCTGCCTTCACGCCAGTTTCCTGTCTCAGACCCCTTGATATCGAAAAGAGTGTGTTTCTACAAAAGTGGGGATTACACATTCAGCGGACATCGTATGGTCATCAATGTTCGCACTTTTAAGACTTTTGATGCTCTTCTGGATGCTTTATGTAAAACAGTGCCTTTGGCTTTCGGAGTGAGGACAATAACCACCCCCCAGGGTATACACTATGTAAAAGGCTTGGACGACTTATTTGATGGAGGCTCCTATGTGTGTTCAGATCAAAAACGTGTCAAACCAATAAATTTGAGGGAAATGAGCCGGCGACAAGTCCCTTGGAATACCACAAGGCCAGTCGGGACAAGACGGAGACGCCAGGGAGTAATTATAGCGCCACTGGGAAAGGTTTCACAGAGAGTGGCCATAAGGACACCAAAGAGGCTTGAGGTCATCAAAAACAGGGATCCCAGTGTGAAGCGCACTATCATTTTACAGAAAAGGACTGCACCGACGTTTGATGCCTTGTTGGATTATCTTTCCCAAATTTTGCAGTTCCCTGTGCTGAAACTATACTGCACAGATGGAAGAAGGGTGAGTTTCTGGAAAATAGAGTACAACTGCAAAAAACAGTTTCTAAAAATACCGGTAGATATTATTAGTGAAAATACAATGGTGGTAAATTTAATCTAATGTGATGTAATTAATGGATAAAGTAAAAGTCTCGGATGATATTTTGCAAGTAAAGTTTTATTTATATGATGTTGACTTAAATATTGTAGTGCAGCAGTTATTACACTTTCCACACCAAAGTACCACCAAATAATTATTATAGGTTAGGGTACATTTCTGAGTACCAGCAGGCCAAACAAAGTAGATGGAAACAAGGACTGAACCAAAGGAGAACCGAAAATTCATAAATTAAATGCAAGAACCAGTGTGCAACAAGAAAAACCCAGCGGTACCGCCGTTAGAGAACCGATGTTATTGAAATATTTATGTTTTAAACCAGAGACTTATTTGTAATGAGTATAGTTGTATTATAATGGTTAAGGTATTCATACAGTGGTTGGGTCCTAGAGTACTATATTGACATGTAGCTGAAAAATAATTTGCAGGACAAACAAGTAATTTGATAATGTATTTTACATAATGGACTGACATGTTCCTGCTGAAGGACGTGGCTAATACTGTATATCAGATTTTTTTTTAAATATCATAGCCTTGATTTTAGAATATTAAAAAAATGCTCTTATATAACACTGTAGGCCTATTTATTTCACACATTATGACAACCAACTCAAAATCGTTTTTGTATTGAGGCTTTGAGCAGCAGAGCACAGAATAATATTGTAATTTTCATTTTTCAGGTTGATGGACTTGCTGCTCTCATCTTGTGTTCTGGAGTCATTGTAGCAGCAGGCAATGAACCGTTCAAACTGGGAAGCTACCGATTTCAGAGGCGAGGCCAGATGGCACAGGCCATGCTCATAGAGACAAGTGAGGAATCTACTGCGCAACCTCAAGCCTGTAAGTGTTAATCATTATAAATGATGTGTGAAACATACCACTTCCCCATATTTAGCTACTGATTATGTCAGTTATGTAAATTTATTCCAACATACTCAGGATTTACAGATTGCATTTCACTCATGTGTGGTGCTTACAGTTGTCTATGTAATATTTTCATGTTGTGCATCTTCCTTTGTGCCTTTCAACACGCAGATAACAAACCCCTTCTGAACGGAAAGGAAGCAAGGAATTTCTCTCCATCTTCCGAGCGTTACATTGTGGACCAAATAAACAAATCTCGATATGAAAATCTTCACAGTGGACCAGTGGATCCAGACACATCCATAGAAACATGTAGAAATTCCCGGGTTGAAAATGAATGCCACATGTGCGTTGTACCTCAAGACGAAGACATTGAGAAGTCTTTTCGTGTGAATCAAGATGGTAGCATGACGGTTGAGATGAAAGTTCGCTTGAAAATAAAGGAGGAGGAGATGCTGCACTGGACTACAACACTTAGCAGATCAAACCTTAGCAAACGGACTGCTTTGCATATGGGTTCTGGATCAGCTAACACTTCACCCGACTGCAACAATTCAACGGCCAAAAGATGTAATGTCAGCGAGGAAGAATCAGAAGAGGCAAATCTTCCTGCTGTAAAAAGTTCCGTTGGATTTATAGAAGAGGACTGTTATGATGCTCCTGAAGTTACTGAAAGAAAATCAACTTTTAGGCGTGCCCCTACACCAGGTCCTAGACATTTAAAAAAAAAAGGCGTTAAAATAGATTCAGAGGTTCAGGAAATGGATCAATTTACATATATGAAAAGGACTTCTGATAACGACACCACAGAGGAGTACCACGTGGTTCGCCATAGCAGTAGTCGCAGTAAGCGTCCGGTCCCAAAACCAAGAAAAAATACTTCAAACAACGGCGTAGCTGAAGTTCTCCAGGTTGAACACAATGGGTTTGGACTTCGGGAGAGTGTAATGCAGATTTACGAAAGCCAAGGCTACTGTGATGCTTATTTTGGGAATGAGGAATGTAGTGTTGACGGTATGCCTTTGGATGGGTCTTCCCCAGCGGCAAGACCAGCCAATGACAAGAGACAATCTTTAAGCAATGATTGTGATATTGATTGTAGCTGGCAGCCACCTGTTGTTGACCCAGTGCAAAATGAGGAGATTTTGTCTTTAGCCTCCGAGCCACTGTCCTCTTCTTGTGGAATTACAAATAATCTTACCTCTGTGACAGACAATCCGACCCAAACAATGCCCTTACAAGAGGACACTGTGAAGGCAAATGATGGACAGAAGACAAAGTTTAAACATACAGGGAAGCAGAGATCTTTGACAGGGACTCTGGATAAAAAGCAAGATAAAGCTACAGGTGGTGTCAAAAATATAAAAAAGGCATCTTCTGATAAGATAAGCAGCAAAGCCAGCATTACTAAAAAGAGTTCAACGGACATTGTTAAAAACGGTCAAAAAAGTAAAGTAACAGAACAATTGCAAACAGTGAAATTAATTGGCAATAAGGCATTAAGCAAAGAAAAAGGTTTCAATAAAATAAGTCCAACAAAAAGCACAAACAAAATCGCTCCATACAATGGCCATAATGTTAATGTTCCTGACACAAAGACTGCAGCAAATAAAATGAAAAAGAGCATATCAGATATTTTGAAACCTAACAAAACCCTCCCAAGCCAGAAGACACTTAATACAAAATCTAAAACTGTAAATAAAAGTGCCCGCTCTCCTAAGAAGTCTGTAGAAGTACGCGAGAGTCAGGTGGCAATACCCTCTGTCAATCCTTCACCATCAGAAATTCATCAATATGTGGAGAACTGGCTGGAGAAAGTTAGTCCCGAGGCAGTGCCATATACGGACGAGGATATGAACTCTCCCAATAAAGTTGAATTTCAATTAGGAGGCGATTCTGAAGGTGAAGACAATAATCATAGTCAGCTTTATATGGATGAAGATCACACATCTAGTGAAGGTATTTGTAAGAACTCCAACCCTACTCTGTCAGTACCTCTGCCAATGCAAGGTGCAGTTTCAATGCCAACCATTAGAGACACATGTCAAGATGCGACTATTAAACCACATAAATCTGCTGAGGCCATAAATTGTGTTATTTCTAGCCCTAAACACAAACTTCAACCAGTTCTGCACCAAATTTTCTCATCACTTCAATGCATTCACAGTGCTTCTAATACCAACACCATCCCCAATATTACAAAATCCACAAGCCTTCCTGACTTTCCATCGCAAGTGGCATCTGTATTTGGTGCCTCGTGCAAAGCCTTCCTGTCATTTTTATCAATGACAACTCTGAGAGATAATCTAATGGGCTTTGCGCCCAGTCACGGCTGTAGTCCAAGAATCTCCTCGGAGGCTATGTTAATGATGGAGTCCCTGAAAAAAATATCTACTATTGATGATGAGAAAAAACAGAGAGCGTGTTTGTCCGATTTGCAAAGCAAGGCATCTGCACAGCTGAAAGAGCAATGGCAGGATTATCAGATGAAGAGGGGGAGGTCTGAAAGTGAACTACTATCATCAAAATCAGAATCGGGAATGGCAGTTGTCTGTCAAAGTGGAAATGTATGTGGTGACCAGCATTTGGGCATTGGTGAACTTATGGATGAGCTAAACATGCCAGCCGATCTTAGGGCAGAGATTTCTTCAGTAATCCAAGAAGCTATTCGTTTTTACCCCGACGGGGAGAGTGCATTGACAGAGATGGAACAAAACCCATCTGCAGTAGAAGGAGGGCAAATTGCAAAGTTCATTGATGTGAGTGAAAAGTCAAACCAGGATCCAGAATCTGAAGAAAAATGCCAAATGCAAATGGTTGATGTGGAGGAAAGACGTGCTGAAGGCATAGATGAAGTTGCAAGCAAGGAGGATCAGGAGACAGAAAACTCGGATGGTTCTCTTGAAGAGGCCCCATCTTTAAAAGGTCAAAGATCAGAAGAAACATATGGGGAAGATGAGGGT
Source organism: Proterorhinus semilunaris (assembly GCA_021464625.1). NCBI lineage: Eukaryota > Metazoa > Chordata > Actinopteri > Gobiiformes > Gobiidae > Proterorhinus > Proterorhinus semilunaris. Next base: position 23,696,320 of record CM038358.1, on the reverse strand, counting down.
GCAAAACAGGTGCTTGAGGAGATTTCAGAGGGTAAAACATCAGTTGGAGATGAGGGAACAGTGGGCAGTACAGGAGAAAATCAAGACGGTGATTTGATTAGTGAGAAAAATGACATGGAAATAGACAAAGATCAGCTTGAAGACACTGACAGTGATATTGTTCAAAGTGAGAAAATAGTTTGTGGAGACACAAGTGAAGAAGTCAGCCAGGAAACCAAGGACGAAAATGATTCACACGAGGAAAAGCAAAAACATGTTGAAGATGCGGGCGAAAATGTAAGTGGTAGAGAAAGTGACACGGCTGTTGCAATAGGTGGGGCAGGTGAGAAGAGTGAAGATGAGGTAGGAAGTCTCCCAGCAGATGCCACTTCTAAAAATGACTTAGATGAAGCGTTATATTTGAAGCATGACAATAGCAGCTGTGATGAAGTAAGAAGTGACAAACTATCTTCGTCTGAGGATAAATGTGTTAATGAGAAATGTAATGGGATTAATAGTGTCAGTGAACTTGAGACAGAGGAAGGAAAGAGCGGCTGCAATTGGATCAATCCAGTTGAAATATCACAAGAATTGCTTGATTTTGTGAACTCTGCGTTGCTGTCATCCTCTCTTATTTTTACATATGATTCTCTAGGTAATGTCAAGGTGGCACCGAATATAAAACTGACTGAAAAAACTGGAAGAGACAGTGCGTATGGATTCAACTGTCTTCCAAGTCCAAATACCTCTGAGTTAACCGATTATAGGCCTGAATCTTCAGAAAGTGGTGGCTACAAAACTCAAGAATCCTTAGATATTGTTACAGAAAGTGAAGATTCGGACAAGCCTTTTCCGGTGTGTAGGCATTTGGCGCAAAAGATACAAGAGATTTCAAATGAGGATGAAAGTTTGAAAAGAGTAGACTCCAAACTTTCACATGTGACTTGTAAAAGCAGTAGCATCCTCTCTTCCAGCGACTCAGGAGCTAAAGTCTCGAGGGAGGACTTGTGTTCTTACAGCGCCGCTAGCTCATTAAAAGCAGACAATGAGCATGACCCAGAGACAGAGCAGTGCATTTTGTCTGTTCCCGTAAAACACTCACCTGATGGAGTCCTAATTGACCAGGGAAGATGGCTACTCAAGGAGAATCACCTCATTAGAAGGTCCCCACCAGTGTCTTTAGGCATGTACGGGCATTTAGACAACACTTCAATAGACACAAGTCTAGCAGAGGATTCCCCATCCCATTGTTGTGCACAAGCCAACCCTCTGGCTGCCTTGTCTTCCTCTGAGCTTGAAGAAATGGCCAGGCCTATAACTCCAAAGTGCACCTATTACAATATGCCACATGGAAGTGATTCCGACCCCTTTTTGGATTCTGCTAGTGTTAAAAGTGAGAAAAAATGTACAGTTCGAGATGTTCAGGATGAAGCCCAAGTTGATACCACACACACTTGGGCAAACAAGAATGGGAGTCTTTCCTCATTTGCTTCTGTGGAGTTTAAAATGCCAGACAGGAAAGTTCACCCAGAAGGGGAGTCATCAGCTGTAGTGCAGGCAAGAAGGACATCTAGTGGAGAACAGATTGTAGTGCAAGCGCAGGACTCACTGAGAGGCAGATGTCACCAGTATTGTCCAATATTGTGATGTGTCAGATGGGTGATTGTGCCAGTCATTTGTTTATGTATAAGAATTAATTTTAGTAAATTAAGCAAGTAAGTAGACATGTAATTTCCAGGTGAAATGTGTTCTGTATAATTGTACATACATTTTGATACAAATATTTTTATATGAATTTTTTTCCCTATTTTTTAATAAAAATGATGGAGTTGATGTAATTTCTGTAATGTTTGTTTCATTCACTTCACTTCAAATTACAGTAATTTACCACGAGCTGAAATTAATCTCTGAAAAGGCATTTACAAATCCTTATTATGCGCTCATTTGTAAATCACATAAACCATTTTACCAGAATAGTATTCTGGAAAATTAAAAAAACATTTATGATTACTGCTCGGAGAGAGCTTTGCACTACTATTGGGCTGTTTTGACATTTGACTCTACCAAGGTTATTAGGGTTTGTAACACATTTGATCCTACTTTAGGCCTTCAGTGTGTGAATATGGTCCGTCAATGTGAGAAAAAGGCTCTATCTTTTTGCATTGTTATTATTTTGCCATGTTTTTTTTCCCTTGTCCTCTTGTTGAGGCAGGTGAGGATGAAGACAAGAGTCATCTGCCAGTGTCATTTGGGCCCTTCTGTGCACATGATACAAGCTGACATCTGCGAGTGACATTTGATTTAACACATAGTGACACGATTCAAATGTATTCACAACCAGTGGGCAATATCCTTGAAATACATAAGCCGGACCGGGAGCCCTCCCAAACGTTATGGTTTTGCGATCTACAAATTAGGTTTAGGGCAAAAACATAGATAGACTAACGTTTTCTTGTCCTAAGGGTAAAGTTATAACTTATTTAGCTATTAGTGGTCTCTTTCCCCTGCCCCTGACCTGTCCCTTCAGTGAAAGACACAAAGAATTTGAAAGACAAAAAGAGTATGGCCGAAGGGGCTTTTGGTCTGGATAGTTTCCAATGGTTTGCCAGTCGTCATGGTGATGTAGAGGGAAAAAAAAGCAGCATGGATTAATTCCTCTTTTGGTCCAAAGGTACCCGGGGAAAGTTTCACTCTCCAAATCCAGAAGCAATTCTTGTCTGGTCGACCAGTTTAGAAGCAAAAGGTTTAAAGATGCTGTAGCCAAAACATTCCAACAATTTAGTTAACATTCCAGCTTATATTATAGAACACAAAAACACTGTTTCATTGGCTTAGTTTAAGAATGCAATACTATTCACTGCCCTGCACTTAATGCTTTTGTATTAGTGAAATGTTTTGTCAGTAATTTATTATTATAAGTAATAATAATAAAAATCATCTGGTACATGGCTTTTAAGATTAAGTTGAGTAGAAAAACCAAAGTAGAAGGGTTTTCCACTATAGGAATGCTTTTTATTGGCTCGCTGTAAAACGTTAGATAGTGAGCACCCCATGAGGTCTGTGGGGCAAAATCAGCACAGTTTTCCTTTGTGGCCATTTAGATTTACTTCAGTCCAGTCTCTACATGCTCACAGGGGTGCAAAGGCTCATTGTATTGCAGCAGCTCCCTACCGCTAAATCTCTCATCTCCATACCCAAAGAAACCCGGGATTATAACGATGTTTAGTTTAGATAAAATGTCTAAAATACATGTACAATGATTTGTTTTTCAGCATGTGTTCATCTGCTAACAGGGCTTTCTCGCATTTCATTTGTTTGCTCTGTTTTTAGTTGGAAGACATTGCCATGGCTACTAGCACAGTTTGGTGATTCACCATCATGGGAGATGAAACAAAGCTAGTCATTTTGCTCGGTGGCGCCTTCAGGTTGTTGCATTGACAGCCTGCAACAAGATAGACTTTATCTTTTGCCCCATCCCGTTGCTGCGACTACTAGTACTTTGATATTTCTGCTTCTGTCTGGTTTTGGGACGTGTAATGAGGTCCCCTGTAGAGCTGTTGCTTTGGCCAAACTCTGAACTTTAGATGAAAAAAACATTTAGAATTTGGAATGTATGTACTGTAATTTATAGCAATTGGTTATTTTTACACGGTTGACACAGCAAATCTTTTTCCTGTACACCATGTAGGCTTAGTCACTTTTTAATGTGATTTTAGCTCTTCATTTACTCAGGCAATGTGTAATATCTTATGTTTCTCATAACAACAAGCGTATTCCAAAGCATTTAACGTTGAACCAACCTCTTAAAGTTTTGGTGCTACATATTTGCATTGTGAGTTTCCACATTTTTTGTTACGTTTCAATTTAGACTTATTAATGTCAATTAGGTTCTGGTTCCATGTGATAAACTGTGCTCTAGCTTTGTCATTTTCTCTAACCTTGTATCTGCATTCATGGGTCTGCTTCAGTGTTTAATGTCATATCCGTACAGTTCTGTCGATAAGTTTACACACATGGTGGATTATTTGATTTTTTTATGACTCATGGTCAATGATGTTGTGAGGCCATTTATTTTGAAAAACAAAGTGTGAACTCATTTAAAATCACCATAACAAAATAAATACCCAAATTACCCTGTGGAAAAGTTTACACACCCCAGTTCCTAATACCGTGTATTGCGCGCTTTAGCATCAATAGCATCAATGGCAGCGTCTTTTGTGCTCGTTGTGGAGAAGGTTCTGTATATAATCTAATGGTAAAGCGGCCCATTCTTCTTTGCAAAAAGCCTCCAGTTCCTATAAGTACCTGGGCTGTCTTGCATGAACTGCAGGTTTGAGTTCTCCCCACAGTGGTTCAATGATATTGAGGTCAGGAGACTGAGATGGACACAAATGGGCCCTTCACTTTATTGTGCAGGAGCCAGTGGTATCAGCGAACCACCTTCATATTTCACAGTATTGTGCACTTTTCATCATAGGCCTTGTTGAAAGGAAAGTCAAGGAAAGTGCAATACACAGTATTAGGAACTGGGGTGAGTAAACCTTTCAACAGGGTCATTATGGTATTTAATTTTGAGTTCACATTTTCCCCCCCACAATAAATAGCACTGACCATGAGTGAAAAAAGTTATTGTGTTTTCATATTCTTTGAGAAATGGCAAAAAAAGAAATAAAAAAAATCCACCAGGGTGTGTAAATGTATCGGCACAACTGTATTTTCACCAAAAAAGTGCTCAGTCCTGTTTCCCACCGTCGCCAGAAGAATGGCAGCTGTTTGGCCCAAGAGACAAACACGCGACCGGCAACAATAATTGTGGCCTACTGTCTGCATTCTGTTGCCACCGTTAGTTTGACAGATCAGCAATACACAATCCCTGCACTGTGTTGAACAATCCCATTTGGCTGTGCCTCTGTCTATGGTGAACATTGGTAGAGCTGGCCTCAATAATGGGGGCAGGAATTTCCACTGCCGCCCCTCCTCTGCCTCCAGGAGTGAATGTTGATCATGTCAATGGCAATTTTGGCAATGGGGTTCCACTGTTTACCCCTGACACTCTGGCCCCTCTGCCTGTGTGGGCCGCTCAGCTAGGCTGCTTGTACAATGTTGCGTCGACGTCACTTCTGCCACTATTTGGTATGCACCTTTTATTCTCGATAATTGAGAGCCCAGGATGAAATAGTTCAAGTAATTTATTGGTCATCCTGAAGTAATTAAACTTGCAAATAACCTTTTCTAAATCTCTGGTTACATAACGGGGCAGGACAATGGAGAGCTGTGGCCTTTTCAAAATTAAATAGCCAATTCAATTCATCTTTGAGTGCTTATTCTTCATGGGTCATTGGGAGCTTGCCTTGTCCCAGCTTCAGCAAGTATATTAGGAAAAGAAGTAGTGCTGACCGAGGGCTAATATTCTAAATGTGTTTGCCTTACCTAATTCGTAATAAGCAGTTTCCCTTTAGCTATTTCCATTTTAGATGTTCCCAGTAGTCCTAGTCTGTTGTATTGGCGTAATGTCTCAGCTGTATTCTGCCTTTAGGGTCACTCAATATCACCCATCCACTCAGCACTTTTGCAGCACCGGCCACTCAGCATGCAGAGGACTGACCGAGCAGCTCATCACGGGGTATTTTCACATGTAAGTTTGGTCTGGTGCACACGTGAATAATGGTGTGTTACCGCACTGCAGCAGATTAACCCCATTAAAGCTTAATAACACTCATTTATATCCCGCATAGCGCTGCAGTATTGAGTGACTTTGATTTGTTCCCCTCCGGCCCTCCCCCAAAGGTCCATACTGACTGTTCAAGTGTATCCACGTCCAATCCTCAAAGGCTTCATAAATGTATCAGATTATATGTGGTAATGTGTCTTCGCTTTGTGATAGCAAATAATGCAATTTTACTTTGTTGAAAGCATGAACAAACTACTTTATCATCAAGTCACAAGACAACAGCTTTCATAGTGTAACAGATCCATTTTTATTAACAACAAGGGGGACATATTTATATAAAACTTGCCAAATCTGGAAACAATGGATGATATTATTGACATGGACACAGATAGGCCTGTTCACGTTGAGGTCATCACACCATTTTAACACTCAAGACATCCCTAAATAGCTCCTCTTAAGTGCCCCCCTGACATTCACGTGCTGTGTCCTTTGAGAAACCAACGCAATTACTCAAATGTGATTTTAAGTCAGTAGTGCACACATAGTGTTCACGCATGGTCACGTACCTTTCCTTCCTGAACAAGGTGCTATGATACAAAGGGGACATACAATCCATTCCCAAGCCTGGTTCTGCAATGGAGAACGTTGTATCTCAAAGTCACATTCAAAATACTGCGACAGATGATTTAATGTGGTAACTCAGGATAGAGAATACGACTTTTAACTTTGGATTGTTGTAATAACTTATACTGTACAGTAGCCTATACCACCATTACTTCTACAAACTACTCCTACTATCCTCTTACTCGTGCTACTACTACTCCTACTACTAGGATTACTACCTCTGCACAAACTTCAACTGTTTGGTACACTTGTGTCCACTTCTTGTGTGCACATATATCTTTCTGCGTCAAAAACACCCTCAAGGTTTCCCCCATCAACCTAACACCCCACGAGTTATTGGATTCCCGAGGTGCCACTCACGTCCCGCTGGCGTTATTTGCATGAGGGGCCAGCCTATAAATGGGTAAGGCACCAGGAAACACCCTCCCAGGCGCACTCCGCGGATGCTGTTAGGACCAGAGCGCGAGGCAGGACGCACACGACACTGGCACGTTGAAAAGTTACCAAGCTACTACAACAACAAGATGTCCAACAGAGGTCCAACTGCCCCGCGCTCTTCGTACAGGAAAATGTTCGGAGGAGACCGAGCTACGACTCGAACGACCTACACGAGCCGCCAATACTCCAGCCCTGTCCGCTCCTCGCGCGTCTCTTTCGGTGTCTCCTCCGCACCGACCGTCTATGCCTCCAAGACGCAGAGGCTCCGGAGCAGTGCGCCTCTGCCCAGGCTCACCTCCGAGAACTTGGACTTTTCCCTGTCCGACGCCGTGAACTCCGAGTTCATGATCACCCGCACCAACGAGAAGGCGCAGATGCAGTCCCTGAACGACCGCTTCGCCAACTACATCGACAAAGTGCGCTTCTTGGAGCAGCAAAATAAGATCCTGCTGGCCGAGTTGGAGCAGCTGCGGGGCAAGGGGACATCCCGCGTCGGAGATCTGTACGAGGACGAGATGAGGGAGCTGAGGCGCCAGGTGGACCAGCTCACGAACGAGAAGGCCCGCGTCGAGGTGCACAGGGATAACCTTGCGGACGATATCGACCGGCTGAGAGAGAAGTAGGGGGGCGTGGCACGTGCTTTTTTAATAGTTTGTTATAATTAGGATGCCCTAGTGTTGCGTGATGCGTAATAGGATGAGTGGCCATTGTTATAAGGAGATTATTAATCTTAATGAGATGAATGGGCACGTGGTAGTTGATCAGTGTTTTGATGCGAGTTGATCAGCTCCTCTCTTTTTTTTTGCTGTCGTTGCAGGTTACAGGATGAAATTGCGCAGAGAGAGGAGGCTGACGCCAATATGCAGAGCTTCAGACAGGTATGAATCCCTCATCAAATAAGGTCCCCGAACCAGGTGTCTCTCATAGATATAGCCCATGTAATTCATTACATGTAAAAGCAGACACATACTGTGTTAAAAGCAATATTACCCTCAACCTTTTGGACAGGGCACAAAACTGAATCGCAGCTGACATATTTTGTAGGTGTGTAAAAAAGGTGATTGTAAAGCATGAGAGAATATTAGTAAGCAATTAAACCCATTTTGTGTCTAAAATATAAAAGTCGGAAGTCCCAGGGATGACTCACAGACTCCTCTATTGCGTCAAGATTTAGTTTAGTTTAGTTTTAGTCTAATTATTTGGTGTTGACCCCCTTGAGTCCGTTTCTTAAGTTTGTGGATAGTTTGTTTCAGTTTCAGGATGGTTTGGGAAAAAGTGTTCAGAAGTAAAGATGAGCCAGTTTGCAGAATGTATCATCTTCAACTTGAACCGGTTGCTCGCTGTTCCCCTAGGAAGCTAATCTAATAGTTGCTCATGAGCTGTAGAGACAGGAATGCTCTTTTTTGATGATACAACAAAAGCGAAACTTAGTCCGTGGTGCGAAACAGCGCCAGAGCAGAACTGAGCCGCCCTGGCTCCTGTACAAAAGGCCAAGTAGAGGTTTATGAGTTGAATCAGATCGGTTCAAGTCTGACTGGTCACACAGAATGAGCCGGATTCTGGCGCAACACTGTGGACCAAATGTGGTTATCAGAGCGAGAAGACGGCCACCATGTGATCTCACTGTCTGCCCTGTCTCTGAAGGGACATTGGCAGGGAAATCTCCTCTGTTATGGTCCTGTCAGAGATCGTTCCATCACCAGCAGACAATTACTGTACATTTCGTCATACTTGGCGCCTCATGAGCATAAGAATCACAGTCAGTGTATTTATGCATCAAAAACACCCATAAATTGGACTATATTATGTCCAAACTGGGGGTAAACAATGTTTCAACCACTAAAAAGCACTCAACTTAAATGCAGTAAAAATAAGGTTAAAGTTAATACATTGGAAGAAGCCCAAGTACCATAGTTTGAGAAACTCTGATGTCATTTAGACAAAAAACAAGGTCTTGCATTTGATCCTAAATTTTAGTTCAGTGTAGTGATCGCAGCACTAGTACAAATAACACTATTAAGGTTAAAACACAGGTTCCTCTGTGTAATGAGAGGATTTTATTTGACTTTTTCAGTACTTCCACAGATTTTAAGCTCAATTTCTAACTTCTGTCTCATCAAATCACATATGTCACAAATACTAAACCGTGTCTTGTAGTTATACATTTTCCCTTTACGGACACACTCCATATTTCCAGAGGCTTGCATCTGGCTCATGTGAATGGCAGGAAGGAAGCCCCTGCTGCCTACCCCGTGGCAGAGCACAACAATGCAGAGCCCACGGCCGCATGGACTCATTTAAACAGACATCACAACCCCTGCTCTGGGCGTTGGGAAACCCTGCTCAATGGCTCACTTTGTCTGTGGCATTAGGGTCTGTAAAGCTCATGCACAGGCTGCCAGGGCCCTCGGTACAGTCACAAGGACAGTAACAAAACTTTTAAAAAAAGTTGATAACACTAGGCTTATTCACATGCCTTCAAGCATAGAATTTTAGTTTTTGTCCTTTTCAATGTGCGAATCAATTCCGAGCAACACCATTTATTTACCCCCCACTAATCACTAGCCTTATAAGTTAAAATGTTTTTGGTAGCTTTGACCTGTCTTGTCCCGCTAATCTGAAATCAATCGACTATAATGTACCTGAGCAGCATACTGCCAGATCTCCAGAGAGAGTACTTTGTGAACTGTTTTTAAGATCTCCACAAGCGGATCGTGGCTCTTCACATATTACATACAGTTATTTATTCTCGTGTTTTTGTCTTGTGTATTTATTGCACCTCATTAAGTCCCTGTCTGTGGTCAGGACGTGGATAACGCTGCTCTGGCTCGACTGGACCTGGAGCGGAAAGTGGAGTCGCTTCAAGATGAAATCGGCTTCCTAAAGAATTTGCATGACGAGGTGAGGTTCCTGTGGCCAACAATGTAAGATATTATGAAACATGGTTTGGGACTAATAAGCCTAAGCCAAAACGTTAAATGCTCATACATGCTGATACATACGTGTTAATGATCATATTAACATTGCCACTTTCCTTTCAAATTTGCCACTGTTAAAGTTCAAATACACCGATAATCAGTGCCAGTTGTTGATGACAGAGGCACAGGCAGTAACAAGATATTTTTTGTGCAGGAAATGCTGGAGTTGCAGGGCCAGATGCAGCAGCAGCAGCATGTGCAGGTGGATATGGAAATGGCCAAACCGGACCTGACCGCGGCTCTGAAGGACGTCCGGCTGCAGTACGAGTCTCTGGCCTCCAAAAACATCCAGGAGTCTGAGGACTGGTACAAATCCAAGGTAAAAATACAGTCTTTGCCCTGTTCTCAGAACTAGTGCTGGAAATGAATAGCCATAAGGAGGATTATCATTAACCTTTATTTAGCAAGAATAGTGTCGCTGAGATTTCAGAATCTCGATTTCACACGGCTCAGAAGTCAACATTTACATGTTGAAAAAACGCGCGTTGATTAATGTGCACTGTCCCAATAACAATATAAAAACCTGGGACCTTTTTGCTGTGAGGCAAGAGCGTGAACCAATGCACACCGCGTTGCACGCTTTATCATAAGCATTTACCATAAATATCAAAGTAGTATTATGCTTTAAGTGACTTGACAAAGTGATCAAAAAGGATTTTAATTAAGAATGAATCCTTAATTAATTCTTCATTAATTCTCCACTGATCACTGCTCCTGCTCGACTGATGTACAGACTGAAACGCAGGTGATAGGTAGGTCGTTATGACTTACAACTACAAAGACTTGGAACTACAAAGATGTTTACCTACAGGTGAAAGTAGCTATTAATAGAGGGGAAGGACTCCCTTTGGTCTTTATCTGGACTGCGGGCTGAACTGAACTTTTGTGCGCTGACGAAGCCCTTCAGATGAGAGGCAAAATGTTCGACACTTAAACTACAGAGTACAGGAGATGACTCAAGAACCTTCATTGAAGACCACTCGAGACTCGAAATTATGGGAAAGGAAATGTCATCATTAAGAAGATATTACTTATATTGCGGGACCTGCTTCAAAATCAAGTGAACCAAGTATTAATCAAAGGTGTTCTATTTTTTGAAGTATGCTGATCTGACTGAAGCCGCCGCTCGAAACAACGAGGCTCTGAGAGTGGCCAAACAGGAGGCCAATGAGTACAGGCGCCAAGTACAAGCCCTCACCTGCGAAGTGGACGCTCTCAGAGGAACCGTGAGTACTGCACTGAATTGTTACTGTTATTGTTAAAGCTGGACTACCGGAATTACTTGAGTAGGTATCAAACTGTACAAGTCGGCGGTAGTCGCTCATTTTGATATTTCATCAAATTGAGCCTTTAGCTTTAAGACAATCTGGTCGACCTTTGCTGAAATATTTACACCCTACATCAAGTTGTTAACACACAGTAAATGACACGGATCTACCAGGATCTCGCTCTCGCACTACGGACTCTTTTGAAATATGATTATTCGAACATGTCTAAACTAATCTTCATAGGAAATGAATTGGAACAGGAAGCACAAAAAAAAAACTGAAAATAAGATCAGGGGTTACACACAAAAATGGCCATTGGTTCTTGCTATTTTGCCAAAGTCCCTCTCTAAACTGATGAGAGACAAGATTTGTCTTATTATTATGTTTAGGAAATTTCTGTTGTTTTTTAAGCTCTGGGCATAATTCATGACATATTTTGCTTTGATATGATTCACCGTTTCTCTCCCTTCGCTCTGAAACAGAACGAGTCCATGGAGCGTCAGATGAAAGAGCTGGAGGAGACCTTTTCTCTGGAGAACGGCGGTTACCAGGACACAATCGGGCGGCTGGAGGAGGACATCCACAACATGAAGGATGAGATGGCGCGACATCTCCGCGAGTACCAGGACCTGCTCAACGTCAAGATGGCCCTGGACATCGAGATCGCCACCTACAGGAAGCTGCTGGAAGGGGAGGAGAGCAGGTGAGCAGGAGGGACGATAGTGCAGGGTCATAATGAAACAACAAAATACATTATTCATTCGAAGACTTCAACTACTCAGACTTCGAATACTGAGTACAGAAGATGACTCAAATACCATTGAAAATACATTATGATCAAGGCAGGTGCTAAATTGCAATTGTAAGCTGAAAAATAGCATATAGCTATTTGTAGGAGGAGCAAAGTGCGCCATGTTATTTTCACCAAAGTTATGGGGCGGAATGGCTACCGTCTACCTCTTGTATGTTATATCGATGGTTTGATTCCAGGACCACTCCTTTTAGTGATAGTTCATGCCTGTGTGGCTTTCATCTTCTACTAAAACACATACTTTAGATTCTCAGATTTCCCGGACCTCCACTGCAAATGAGATTTTGAATGCCACTGAGATTTGTATTGTTAAATAAAAGTTGCATTCGTGTGTGTGCTTGGCCTATTAGCCTATTAGTCTATTAGTCTTCCGAGTGCTCACAGGGGCTCCTCTTTAATTGGAGGCTTCAATCTAAAAAAAAAAAAAAATCCAGTTGAGGAAGGCTACTGGGAATAAAATTGAGTTGCGCCATTATAATTAAAAAGCTCCCACAGATTAAATGGAGGGCCATGCCAGACAACGCTAAACAGGTTTGTCCCACGGGCTGTAAGGCTGCTGGGCAACTGCTGAAAGCACTTTGCTCTTAATGCATATGAACACTTAACCTTTTGTATGATTTTTTTCTTTTTTTACGAATCCCATTTGAGAGAGAAAGGCATTTTGTTCTATCTCCACTGTTGTACATTCTGCATGGCAAAAATCGCAACACTTTCTGTAATTTGAAAATAATCAAATGAATGGTAAACGACATTACTTCTGGATTATTTTTGTTGTTGTTGCAGAATCTCCACACCACTGCCACATTTCTCATCTTTAAATATGAGAGGTAAGATGATGATGCATTTTGATGAACACATTTCACAGAATAAACAACCTTTTTCCCCCCTCATTCTTTTTCGTTTTATAAATTCAGAGACCATGACTGACTCCAGACCTCATGCAGAATCTACAACCACCAAGAAGGTCCTTATCAAGACAATTGAGACCAGGGATGGACAGGTACGAATTCTGATCACCCGATTTACACATATTTTCAATTTGTACAAACGTATCTTTATCTTCTTGTTTGCAGGTGATCAACGAATCCACCCAAAACCACGAGGACCTTGAGTAACATGTTTTCACCTTCCCATAACGACTACAAGGCAATAAGAAAAAAAAAAAATAAATCACATTTCACCCACATGCAATTTCACAATCCAGCACACACTGCAGCAGCTTTGCAAAGTGCCTTTCTGTGTGACGGTCCACTGAGCCTGTTAGGCACCACCTCCTGTTTTCCCCTCTCTCCTGCTGAAAGTATTGAAACTTGTCGCGTGTTTAGACATATTGACAGCAGCACAGCATACAGTAGAAAAGGTCTGCAACAAATCTTTCTTTGTAATATTTTTGAGTTTTTGAAACAGCATGGAAACAAAGGACTTGCTGAATGATGTCAGACTGCATGTTTGAGAATAAATAAAACAGATTGATGTAACCTTACTGTGGACACTTATTGGTAAGTGTAGTGTTGAGGGGGGGCGTTCGTGGTTGTCAAAATCAATAGTTCTCAAGCTTATTACGATTGATTCCTTAGAAGACATAAAAATAACAATGTGCTGCAAATAAGTGCAAGTCAGTATACGAAATGCTTAGTACCCCCTAATTGTTTAGCGTCTTCAGGTAACTTATAATTAAAGATACTTTGTGTGTTCTGCTGGGGAGGTTTGGCTTGTGTAATGTCATAAAGGTTAAGCCACAGCTAGCTGCAGAGAGCGAGCGAGTTTTGTTTTCAATACAGTAGGTCACAGCATGATAACTTTGTCCCCCACCTGAACCGAGCACATTTTCCTGTTTGACTTTACCCAAATCTAAAAGCTTCTTAAATAAAATGTCAAAATAGCGACAAAAACACAACAGAGAAGCCACAAAAAAGTGATATAAAAGTGATGGAAAAAGTGGCAAAAATGCAATGGAGAAAAAAAAGTTTAAAAAAAACACGGCAACAATGCAAGGAAACAGGTCTGTATAGATACGTTTTGTTGGTCTTAGCTTTCAAATGAGATGGCCTATAGCTCTTCAAGACAAGTCGAGAAACCGAATTGAAGAAAATGCACCCGGTTAAGGCGGGGGTTAAGAGGTGAAGTATCGTACATCTACCTCACAGTTCCTCATTATAAAATATGAAGTATATGTCCATTATTTAGTTAAAACCTATTAAGTATGGTTATGAACATTACAGTAATAAACTAAACTACGCAAGATTCCCAAGAAGTCAACTATATTTCACTTTAACATCTCTGTAAGCTCTTGCAAACCATTCCCCACATGACCCTTCGCTGTGATCTGGAGACAAACGCAGGCAGGGCTTATTGGCATTAACCCTTCTGATCACGGGCTGCTGAGGATAGCCTTTTTCTCAAATAATTATTAATCAGTTTGCGTTACACTTCTGGCTATAGACTGTAGAAGCTGTAAAATTGATTCGTTATAGATAGTTAATTTTTTGACCTATAAACTAATATTACTATAGCCTTCAACTATTAAAGATAACTTCTTGTGTAGACTTGGTTATGCCAGAAGAAAATCAACCAGCATTTGGATACTTCTACTTACAAGCCCTAAATACAGGCAGTTTGTCAATGTCTGTGTTTGACTGCCCTCTATCGGCAATTGATCAGCATTGGTGAACACGCCCCCCCCTCAAAACACAACAAGTTGTACTACTTTTCTAAATCACACAGAACCGACTACATTTTGTGTGTCATTATTTTTACTACATTGTCCAGTGTGCACGTTCGCCTCGATCCAGTCATGGCAGTCATTTAAAGTGGTTTGTTTTGAACCGGGCGCCCCGAGAGACCGCACTGGGCAACTTTCTCCATCTGACGTACACGCGCCAGGAAACCACGAGGGAAATGCTGAAATTACTGCTGCTCCAAATATAAATTTCAGGCTTTGTCTTTATTTTGTGTTGTTCGCGTACAGAGAACTGGGGTCAAAATGAGTTCAAAACACTCCAGTCCACAGCGGGTTCCTTCCTTTTAACTTTGCCTTTTGGACTAGCATGCGTTTTGAGCGCAATGGCGGGTTAGTTTGGACTTTTTGATTCCCGTTATGGGCTCGGTGACCTCGGCTTTTACGAGGACGAGGAACGCGTTAGTGAAAGTGGGCTCGCAGCCGGAGAACCATGACCCAGAGAGGAGCCAGTCCGCCCCGGAGTCGGACCGAGTCAAGAAGCGAGGCGCGCGGTTCCAAGTCCCCATCCAGACCGGCCGCCAGAGCTCGCGCACGTCGCTGTCCGAAGTGCTGAGCCGACAGGACTCCGCTTCCAAAAAAAGGACCTCTGATGGGCAACACAAGGGTGAGTGCACGGGTTAAATGGACAGTTAGACCCCGTGTTATTGAGTTCATGTCAATTCAGTAACTTTTATCACAGGAGATGCAGCTGATGGTCTACTTTGTTTTGCTGACTTTGCTTGGTTTTTGCTAACCAAGACCCCGAGGTTAGCTTCTGTGATAAAGGTGGAAAAGCAGCATTTTCTTCCAATAGGGAAAAAAAAGCAAAGCACAAATTTTTTTTTAATTGTTGCGGGACAAAACAAAACATGTGCAATCATTTCAATCAAGCACTCAGCAGCACTAAATATGCATGGGTCTTTTTTTACTAAGTGCCCCCTATTACAGGACACTCTTAATTTGCATGATGCAAGTGTTTTTATCATGAATAACAATATATTATGTACGATACATGCATATGCAAATAGCCTATATAACATTATGTTTTCCTTTATTTTTTACACTGACATTAGACATGGGACGTGTGGATGATTAAAGTAACTTTTATACTTTTATACTAAAGGGTCCCCTCCTGGAACCGCCACCCCTAACGTGGTGGAGGGGTTTGAGCAGCCGAATGATCCTGGAGCTCTGTTGTCGGGGCTTCGTGCCCCTGGTAGGGTCTCCCAGGGCAAACAGGTCCTAGGTGACGGGTCAGACACAGAGCGGTTCAGAAGCCCCTCATGAGAGACCAACAGGCCCGGTTAGAACCATGAGGCCGTCCTTCTGTGGACCCACCACCTGCAGGGGCCGGTGCAATGTGATAAAATGGATGGATGGATACTAAAGGGTACTGGCTGTGCCAGCTGCACTCTTGTGTTGCATTTTGTAGCCATATCACAATACAGTCAACTAAGTGCTGTATGTGTAATGGACTGAATTGTGATCAATAGTAATTATTATTTTGATAATCAATTAATTTTATTATCATACCATTTAGCCAATTGATTGATAATTAGACAATTAGACTGCAGTCTAATTGTCTGCCAAGATGTGAAAAAAATGAATATATAAATGTTATTTCTATTGCACTTTACATTTCAAGGAAACCTCAAAGTGCTACAACAGGTGAATAAAATTAGATAAAAACAAATTAACATTTCCATAGTAAAACAAAGCAAGCACAAGTAGAAAACTGTCAGAGGCTACATAGAAAAAAACAACTACGTGCTGTATGTGCAGAGTTTCTGTCCAGTTTTGTTGTTTGTTGGCGTTTATAATATTTAAAATGTTCCCCTTACTCTGTGGACAGTAGTTGTTCATTCATGCGGACGATTAAAACCAGGTTTTCCAGGCACCAAGCATACTACATGAAGGCTGATGGACGTTAATAGCCCCCTGTTATGGCACACTGCACATTCATTTCATGTTGCAGAGATGAGAGCAACTGGGCACTTCAGAGGCACACGGTGAATATGCCGCGGGAAAAAAAGGTATTCACCAAATGAGCCCCGAGCTCTTTGAAGACCAGCCTGTGTGCAGCATATCTGTACTACCAAAGCATTTGTTTGATCTGTTATGTGTCCTCAAAACTGTACTGATCATAATAACAGCTCTGCACCAAATACAATAGGGCTGTGTCTCTGAGCACAAAGTCAATACTCAAGACCCTCAGTGAACACACACATCAAGGCTACAATGTAGAGACTCTACTCACTCTATACAATGTGGATCTTGTTAGGCATTTCCCCCCATTCTGGAAAATAGACTACACTGACATATTGCCCGTAACCACGTTTTCATATAGTTTGTTTTATTCTATCTTGAAAATGCGTGTATAACCTGCAGTTTTAGGGAACAATATTAGTCTATGCATACTTTAAAGTTTCAAATCAAATTGGGTAAAGCCCTTTCATCACAACAGCACTTGCCTCAAAGGGCTTCCCAAATATGACAAACAGACAAACAGGGACAGGGATGTAATGTCAAAATGAACAGTCATCAGGGAGGCAGCAGATGGAAAGTTGCCCCTAGCGAGGGTTTGGCAGTTGGTTGGTGTGAATTTGGAGATTACAGAGAATGGAGGGAACTGCTGAAAGATATTGAAAGTAAAAGACACAAAGTGAGTTTCAGCTAAAAGGCAACATCCAACGTAGATTAAAACAGATAACTTAATACACATACGATGATTTTTGATGGTTAAAGCAGTACTAAGTAACTTGTGCACCCTAGAGGCCATAAGCGCCACTGCAGGTGTCGTAGCATGTTGCGTTTTTTTACTCATTTATTGTCTGTGAGAGTAAATACTACACTGACAGAAAAGACAAAGGGAGAGAGGGATATTGTAACATCCAATTACACATTCAAACTTGGCTGTAAATACTGCTAAAGTGGCGCTAGCCCGCAGTTAGCTTTGCTTGTTAGCCTGTTAGCTTCGTCTTCGTGATTCCATTAGTGTGTATTGTTGGCTCTGACCCGGTGGCAGGAAAGTTGCAATTGTGGCTTTCTGTCCAGAGACACCACCAGGGGAGATGAAAGACCCCCCAATCATCCCACTTGTATTACCTCCAGAGGGACTACGAATAGGATTTATTAAGGTAAACAAGTTACTTAGTACTGCTTTAAATGCAAGCCCGGATCTACTCAGTTTTAGTTGCCTCACATTTATGGCTGGGCTATTAATCAACATTTTATTGAAATCGCAATACCTGCTTTGGTCAATAATCTCAATAATCGTCATGACACTTCATTACCGTCAGGTTTACAGCCATTTCTAACAAAACCTAGTTTCAGTTCGGATGAGACAACGGAAGATTTTTGTGTATAATTGATTGGAGGAAAGCATTTGTTTGTGTTTTAGCTGAGGTTTGTATGAAAGGTGTGTCCAAGTTCATTAATCATATGCAATTTAAACAAAATACTCACAATGTATTTCATTAACGGGAATCTTTGCACCTATTTTAAACTGTTAGGCGCCCATAGTTGTGGAGTTAGCACTGGTTAAAGGACTGCATGCTACATTTCTGCGTGCTACATCAGGAAATCAGCACCCTCTTACTTTGCGGTGCATAGAAAACAGTGGCAGTGTATAGCGGATGATGGGTTCTTTTTTCCTTGATTTATATTGTGGAAGAGTTTGGTCCACTACTAGACTTTTGAGTGTTTAAGATTGTGTCTTCCTTTGAATGTAAATCACAATTATAAATAGCATAATAATTACGCTCTCCTGTATTTGACCACAAACACAGTGATAATGACGGACCGGTTTCCGCTCTCATTACCATGTTTGTCTGCGCTCACTGCTGCCTCCCCTGTCCCAGTAGAGAAGTGTCGCCTCTCTGGGGCTTCCCAAAATACAGTCTATGTTTACTTGCGTTTCCATGACCTGGGTCTCCCCCGGAGTCTCCTGCTCGGCACAGAGCACTCCATGTGCTCCTTTGTTTCCACCTGAGAACCAAAAGCACAAAGCGACCAACCTGCCCTCATCCCTGTGGTGTCTGACAATCCCAGCGGTGCTGCTTAGACCAAAGATTTGGTCTTGGGCACATTAGGAAAAACACCGCATCAGGTAATGTAACTGGCTGCGGTGGTGGCTTATGGAGATTAAAGAAGAAGTAAACGGAAAAAAGAATAATGGTTTATGAGCTGAAGTTCTGATTTATTTACTTAGCAGAGAGCCAGCATAGACCAATTATATATAAAAACAGACCCTGTTTTTTTTATTTAATTATTATAGGGACAGTGCATATTCATTATAATTATTATACATTATACATGTAAATATGCTAGAATTAGCCTAAGGGCTATTTTTCATCTGCAGTCCCTGGACACATGTGTCCTCGTAAAGGGAATTAAAAAAATTACAATTACACACATAACACAATCTGATAAAATACATACAAAGTATTTAAAATAAACAGCACTCTCAATAACACAAACCAAACATGACAGACATTGCAACAAGGCTCTTACAATCCAGAGACGAGCCAGACAAACAAACAAGGGACATGAGGCCAGCACTGTATCCCTAGCTATAGCACATTTTTATGATTTCTAACATGGAATTGAAGTTTATTTCCGTGGAGGTTGCCCCGCTTCACTCCCCTGTCACATAAAGCGGCACAAACGGCCGAAACATTCCTTTTAGTCAATTGACAAAAACATTCGGGATGTGCAGGAGGGATTGTGAGAGCTAGAAATGAGTAGGGGCAACATTTAACTCGGTTTGGAAAAAGGAGAAAGTTAAATCCACAGCATTTACCTATTGAATTGTAGTAATGGTTTAAATCCACATTTTCGTCAATTAAAGCTAAATTATTGAATATTGGTGCTGATCCAGTTTGGGTGCCACAACCTACAGACCACAGTCTATTGTTTGCACTTTACCTGCCACGCAGTGGCAGGAGGATCAAACGTATACATTCTAAAATGGCTCCAACACACCGGCCCCTTAATTGTTGAAGCCAGATGCGGAAACAATTACAAATACAAAATATGAACATGTCAGAGCCATACCAACCCATTTCATACATTTACATTTTTTAAAAAGGACACATTTACATACCAGCATCAAAATCAACCAATTTTCCAAAACATGCAAGTAATCATACATTTTAATAGTCAATAGCGTAGTTTACATCCTGGTTAGTTTAGCTCAGTAAATGCATTTCCATCTCTTTCTTTTGAAGGTTTTGTATCTCTCAAGTTGGAACAGTTTGTGGATCTGTCCAACAATCAAGAACAAAAAACGGGTCAAAATGTCAACACAGTTTTCAGCGCTCATTGAGCCATCCTTCACAAATGTGGACTCTCCAAGAAATTGAGAGAGCCGCAGAACTGCTGCCATCAAATTGTTCTCTGCATCAAAGAGGTCCTTAGATGGGCCAGTATGAAGTAGCTCCAATAGTGGCCTTTCGACGAGAAGAATATTGCTGCCCTCGATCATCACGGTGTTCTCAGGCTCCTTATCCTTAAGAGAACCAGCAGCAACCACCTCGGCACAGGGCTGGTTGACCAGTGATCCATGTTTCCAGTCCAGTTTGACCACAGTTGCAGCCTTCTGGTCAACAGTCGGAAGTGAAGGTTGCAGTTCAGTGGTGTCACCGGCCCCTGTATCGTCACAAGTAACAACCACTGGAACAAATAGCTCCGGCCCTTCCCAATCCACCTCATCGAAGCCATCACCGGCCCCTGTGTATTCACAGGCCGCCATTTCCGGGACAAAAATATCTGGTCCCTCCCAATCCACTTCAAATTGTTCATACAGAAGGTGTGCATTTTTTACAGTGTTCATTTTTACAGTGCACTCCCTGTCCCGTTCCCAAAACTCGTCAATTTCTTCATGCGCCAGTAGTTAGATACTGTGCGCTACTGCGCTTCCACGATCAAACTCCCGCGAAGTACCGTATTAGGTGGGTGACCTGCTCTTCCTGTAGTCTCCAACGTGTGGCGGCAGGCCGCTCCCTCGTGCTGCACGCAGCAATCAATGAAGCTCCGGCGCCGAGCCTGTCCCGCGCCAGTCGCCCCCACCGCTGTTGGTAGAGGACGCGCAGTCCCCTTCCTTCCTCTTCCTCCTCCCGCCAACAGTCCGCCGGTTCGCCGTAGGCCTCACTACGATCACCGCTACGGTAGTTGGTAGGTCCACTCCAGGAAATCGTGCTGTGCCACTCACAGCCAGCGCAAGCTCTCCACGCCCGTTGCCTGAGGCGATCTTTTGACAATGTAGCGGCCAAATTGCCCTACGCAAACGTCCGCTCTGGCAGCAGTGATTAGGCGTCTCGGACGCGTGTCTTCCTCCACAAAGAACCATAAAAATACTGTGTTCCAAAAGCTTTATTGATTGACCTCACCCAGCCAGCCACAATACACAGATTTCAGGATTCAATAGATACGTAGACACGGTCAAAAGATGTATGCCTCCACACTGCCACACCCGAGTGCCTCCTCCTCCCCCCCTTATGCTGCGTTTACACATAAGCACGATGCGTTACGAATGTCATTTTTCCGTCATTCGTGACGTTCGTGACGTGACTTAACGCATCTCAATGGAATTCTTAACAGAACGCATCAGTTCGTGACATTCGTGACGTTCGTGGAGAAAGTTTTTGTCTGTCAAAAAATCTTCCACGAATGTCACGAATCCCCCTCTGTTCGTGGAGTTCGCAGCGGAGCGTGTCCTTTCGTGAGGAGTAGTGGCGCTTCGTAATTCAGCGTGAGAGCATTCGTAGAGCATTCGTGGAGCAGAATCACTGTTTTCACGCTCAAAATTGGCAGAAACACACGCTACGCCCAAAGTAAATGTTCGTACCTGCAGTGGAAAAGTGTCACAAAGTCGGCCAATCCGCGCTCCAAGTCACGGACAGCACCTGAAGAAACACTTTCAGCACCCCGAGCCACTGCCGCTCCTCGGGGTGCTGAAAGTGTTTCTTCCTCCTGCGGTCGTACCTGATGTTCGGGAGTTGGAGCCAGACGAGCCCAATGACTCAGGGGAGAGCACGGCCTCTGCTCCGCCTCCAACCCGGCGGCAGAAGATCACTCCACTTTCGCCCAATTCTTGACAGATTTCGGACAGAACGCGAATATTCCTAGTGACCCGTAACAGCGCGTGGCAGCGCGCAACACCACGCAGCAGCGCGCAACACCACGCAGCAGCGCGGGACGCATATTCGTGACCGTGCGTAATAATTCGTGCCATTAATCGTAACGCGTAGTAACAGGTCGCAACAGTTAGTGGCGGCGCGTGAAACCTCGACCCCGAATCATCAAATTCGTGATCCTTGGCCACGAATGTGCATTTGTGGCATTCGTAACGCATCGTGCTTATGTGTAAACGCAGCATAATAGGGCAGGTAATTGCACACCTTTACACAGAGCGCCACGCAGTGGCAGGAGGATCAAACGTATACATTCTAAAATGGCTCCAACAGTCTTAGAGAACGTTTGCTTTGTCCAACAGTCATAGTTGCTCTTCGCGGCTGATTTTTAACTCCAGTGCATGCAGATGTGTCCAAATGGAAAAGAACCTGGCAGATGTAAATATAACCGAGTGGATGATTTCAGTAATTACAGCCCCAGTGAAGAGCTACAATTACCTGCTGTTGATTGTGTAATATTAGATTTGTGTCATGTGTTATTCATCTGCATATTATTATTTTGGTATTTAAGTTATGTTTTGTTTGATCATTATTTCGTCTGATTATATTTTGTATATTACGTTTTTCTTCATGCCCTGCTGTGTCCTATAGTTGGTTCCACATTGTTATGGTTCAGAGAGAGAGAGAGAGAGAGCGCGTGCGCGCCGGTTAGGAGGTTTGGAGGGAGACGCAAAAATAAAGTAAGCTGGAAAACTGTCCTGCCGTCTGGTCCTTGTTTAGCACGGAAGATTACAAAAATATTACAAAGATCTCTAAATGTAACCCGCCTAACCCACAGCCTAACATCGTCCAGTCAACAACATTTAAGGGTTACAATTGCATTACTGTTGGAGGAAATGGGTCAGGTTTGAGAGCAACAAGAACAAGAAGTGACTCCCGGTGCATATCAGTTAGGATAAACGGGGGATAAATGGAGAACAGTGGAGTGGGCTGCGATCAGAGGTGTGTCACACGGTGTAATAACAGGGATTATCAATGTTCTCTGTGGAAAAGCTGCAAATATTCAGGCCAATAGCATGATGTGTTCTTGGGATAATCATCGACAACTTAACCTGGCACCTGTCACTTGTCAAACATTGCCTGCTTCTGTTGCCTTTGAACCACGAGTCTCCCCTCAAACTAGTGTTCCACTATTAATCACAGTCGACTCAAAATGCCGATTTTAATGTCCCATTCAGCAACATTTAAGTCATTTTTGCTCTGGCTGTGTCTCAAATGTAGTGGCCATATGGCAGGTTCCACACTGGCCTCCCCCCAGTGTGGAACCTGGCTCAGGGCCACACACATGAATGAGTCCAGCTGCGATTGCTCTGACCTGCGGCTCTCTCCTGAGGAATAACCTTTTCAACTTTAGACCTGGTCCAAAGCGCCAATTCTTTACTAGCTGGCTTTCAAACTCGTTTCATGTCTAGCGGAAATGGAGCGGCATTGTCAACAACTTGAAAGTAGTTGTTAAAGATGTGAAATGTGTCATCACTTTTTAAAGATGCAGATGATATTTCACAATTATATATAGATTTGATCATGTTTCTTGTCCCCCTAAAAGATACTTGCAGTATGTAGTAGGATTATCTCTTTAGCCGTCGCAATGTGATGTCGCTCAAATAGCACTCCTGTCCCAATATCGTCTCCTCTATGACCATATTATATTATACATATTATACGTTCAAAGGGCTTATCCTTTTTTTTGGAGCCTAGAGTTACAAAAACACTAGTGGCTGATATGATATTGCTGGACAGAGCGAGGGTGTACTTTTCGAGAAACTTATTGGAGCGATTTGTCTGTGTGGCTTTACTGCAGTACCAGCCTCTTCCTAATGGAGCCTGTTCACGGCTCTCCCACCACCTCAGATAACACAAACAGCTCTGTCAGGTGATTTCCTCAAAGACAACCACACCTCTGATCATGAACACAGAAGTCTCGGCTGAAATATTTACAAATATAGTATAGAGTCTTTAACTAGTTGTCTGTGAATAACATCCATCAGTAACATGTCATCCACCACAAATGTGTTAGATTCATTGGGACAGAGAGTGGTCAACCTCTACATTTGAGCATATTATAGTATATTACTTGTGAGATCATTGCAACTGTTCAATTGCTCTTTGGTTAATCTCGCAGCTTTTCAAAAATTTGTCAAAAAAATGTATGAAGTGCGAGGGTTTTGCATGTTCTTCCAGATGACTTCTCTGTTTTGTCAGCTCATCTCCCTTTGGCCTTTGTCACACCGCCCCAGCGTTGGTCTTTAAGTCCCTCTGATGGGTAGTCGACAGGGGAAGAGGCGCGGCCCCTGGAAACTGTGAACCGTGTTGTAACTGTGGAGACTACAGTCGAGCGCAGCGCGGCGGCGTCTCTGATGAGCTTGTTTTTCTCTTTGATTGCGTCGTGTTGTCTTGAACAGCCATGTGCTTCTGGGACTGATTACACAAGCTAACGGCTATAAAACAGATGACAGCGAGGAACCGTGCTTCGTGATTGACTGGGGTTCTCTCATGGACTCAAATCGAAAGTTATCTATCCTCATAAGATTTAATGGGTGTATTCATCTTGATTATTGCAGAATAGATGACATTTCGGGTCGGATAATATGGCAAATGCCACGGCTTATTGAGTTCACTTCAACACCTACACACTTCCACTATAGTATGACAAACCTAACTGGTTATGTTAGTAGTTTTCAAGTGGGACATTTTTTTTTATTAATGTTAATATTAATGTTATTTTCCCGATTAGATATTTTTTAGTAGGTTATATACAATAGGTTAGGTCGCATAAGTCTGTTGGGCTAACCTGTCTAAAGAAGCTATTAAGGTAAAATTAGGGACACAGTGAAAGCATGAGTGATGGATTGTCATCACATGTCAAGCTTTTGTTGCTATGGCACTTGCCCAAACGGCTGAGGGATCACGTAATCATTATGGCCAACAGTATTGGCCACGGTTCTCCCTTCATAACGACCTTATCGACTGCAATGGCTTTAATCGATATGATGGACAAGTAGTTATGAAGAGGGTTTGAGTCCTGTCCGTGTGGAGTCTTACAGTGTAAGAAAAAAAAGCAATCATTATCTTTTCTACTCCTCACTGACATTAGGCCGTCCATTTGCCAATATAACCATTGCGTCCACAGTGCAACACGCCATATGTATTTAAGTCTAAGGGGTCGGCGGTTGCCTGGTGACAGTAATGTTGCCGCAGCGATGACCCTCGAAGGAAATGGATAGCGGTGGGTTCGGAAGAGGGATTTAGGCGTCGCACGTTGGGCCTCTCATCCTCACATAGGCTGACTGTAATGCTCCACTTCTGAAACCTCCCCCGCCATTACGCCCCATGGAGACGGGATTAGATGATGTCAAAATCTGCCTCCACGCACTTACCCCCAACCTCTGCGCACCAGACCGGCCCGCTTTTATAGACTGATGAAATGATAATAGATAAACACCTGTCCAAAAAGTCAGGAATCCATTTTTAAATCATGCTGAGTAACATATCCCCATAAATAGTAGGCATCAGAAGTGACCTCGAATGTTCCAAAGTGTGGCTTTACGTTTGGCAAATTGTACCGGGTTCATTTCCCTGATCTTTCCAAGTGGAGTATTTTTTTAAATTTTTGTATATTTAGCTCTGAGTGGATTTCCTTTGGGCGCTTCACATTCCCCTATTAGCCCAAAACATGCACAGTAGGCTAATCCTTCTGGGGAAATCCGGACCAAGACCTTATGGCTTAAGATTTTGGAGCCAGACCTCCGGATGCTACAATGACGTGTACAATTTTGTGTCTTAACCCCCGCCTCAACAAGTGCATCATCTCCAGTTCAGCTGGACCCAGATCTTAATGCTTACAGCCTGCCAATGTAATGCCTCAATTGAAAGCTAAGACCTACAAAACAAATGTATATATTTTCCACTGCCTTTTTGTATCGCATATCGTTATCGTGATATAATGTTTTTATATCGTTGTGGACACAATATAATTTATGTTTCGCTCTGCTCCATCAGAGCAGCATAAACGGTGACTGTAGAACACGGGGACACGTGCTGAAAACGTAAAATGAAATGAAGGACGTAAACTGCTTGAGTAGATCATATTTGGAAGACAATTATGCCGTAAAAAAAAAAAAAAAAGAATAAAATATCACTGAATGAATCTTCCCAATAGGCGTAAGGCTGGGATTTTGAAGTAATTCGTCCATTGTCAATTATATCGTCAAATATATCGTTATCGTGATATTTATTTTTTCATATTATGATATAGATTTTAGGCCATATCGCCCAGCCCTACTTTGTTGCCACGTTTCTGTTATTCTTTTGTGGCGTTTTTGTCACTTTTTTGTCAAATATTGCCTCATTTTCGTCGTCATTATGTTGCTAGTTTTTTCAAGAAGCTTTTGGATTTGGGTAAAGCCAAACTGGGGAAAAGGTGCTCAGTTCGGGTGGGGGTTAAGAGGTTAATGTTCATCACTGCGGATGCTGCACCGTCGCGAAACAGAAAACCCACTATAATTAGGGGCTCACGCAGTTGTGTCATGCTTTCTAGCCTCGTACACTATAGTGACTGAAAAGTGGTTGGAAGTGAACTGTAATGGCCACTAGACTCAAAATAGACTTTGTTTTGGTGAAGAGGGCATTTCTCACTCTTCACACCAGGTGAAATCAGATAAAATTGTTGTATCTCCAGTTGGCTGTTTAACAACATTGTTCAGTTCATCCCTGTAATCACACCCACTCATAACAAAAGTCACATAATCAGAAATAACAATAATTGGACTGAGGAATCATTTTCTTTGTTAACCCTTGTGTGGTCCTTGGGTCATTTTGACACGAAAGCCCGAAAGCCCATCCAAATGTAAAAAAAAAGCAGAAAAAAATATGAATGTGTGGTAATTTTCAGGCTCTTTTTTGAAGTGTAAATTTTTTTACATTAGGGTCTTTAAAGGTGCAAAATTGAAGGAGCACACGAGGGTTAAATAGTTCATCAGTGTATAACAGATCATAAATGAACAAATGTGCCGATTTCATACTGTGTTTTGCGGTTTTAATACATAATTTATTACTCTATACATTATATTATAACATTTATTTCACTTTGTTATGTAAAATAATCGGTTAAGGACTAATTATATTTTCACTTATAACCAGCCTCAGAAGTATAGTTTGAAATTGTGAGCATCATCATGAACTCATCACTGTCTCGTTATTTGGTGCTCGTCTATTTGTTTGGGCCACTTTACGATTCTCTGCCATTTGCAAAGCTAATTTCCCCTTTTATCAAATTAGCTTAGTCGAAAGCCTTAGAGCAGTTGCATAGGTCCATCATTAGACCTAATTCACTTTAGTATCTGCCAAATTTCCCTTTGAATGACTTTGAACCGTCACATGAAGCATCATTATATTGCCAGTAGTAATTAGGGAGTCGTGGCTTGGACGGTACGTTTCACAACTGAACACTAACAGACATATCTCCTTATTAGCCGATTACACTTAGTTAAATACAGTTTTACTCTTCTGAAGCCTAATGTCAGGTTCAGTGTTTGCCTGCGTTGTTGACTTTTCTAATAGGTCTCATTGGAACCTGCAGGTCGATCCTCTCCAGTGTAAAATTACCTGCAGCTGACGGTAGCCCTGTCCCAAATGAGTTAAAGTGTTTATAAGAAAAAGCCGTGTTTCCAAAGAGCTCAATTATTGTGCAGTTTTGTGCTACTGAATAATCCAAATGCAAAAGAAACAATTGGACATGAAAAACATTAACTACATTTTGAAGTGTTGACCAGAATTTTCTTAAGTGGTATGAAGTCCATTTGCCGAATCACAACACTATGCTATTGTCTCCTGCTTTAAGCACATTCAGTTAAGGACTTTGCAAAACCTCATACAACTTTAAGGTAAGGTCTTGCCCGGCTCTGCCATACTATTCCCTGTCCATTCCACGCAGGGAAGTTAGTCTGGTCACGGAGCAATTGGAGCAGTTTGAACGGACGGGCCTAATGTGAAATAAACCAATTAGCAAATAGCGGACGTGACGACATCTGTAGTTCACTCAATAATATAAACTCACGAGCACTCGGAGGCAAAATCCTCGACTACTTCATCCATGATTAGTTCTGGCTAATGTTAATTGAACTAACAACATAGTGGTGCAGCGAGGGTAACCTCGTCACTTCTCTGTGACGGTCGTGATTGGTTCGGCCGCAGCCGCCAATCTGCAACTTGTTTCCCGTGTCTGTCCAGACCATTGAAGTAAGTCCAGACTCGCCTTATTTCGCAGAAAATAACTGGGTGTGGTTTATCAGGCTCGGTAAGGTCTACGTTATTGTCCCAGTGGGGACATTTCTTCTCTGCAATTGACTCATCCTTCGATGTCACTGGGGCAACCCGTAAAGAGCAGTTGGCAACGGCAGAGCTGCGTCCGGGGACCCATCTCCAGATGTGGAACTGGGCTAATGGTCAGAATCACTTGGCTGGAGGATTCACCTATTATACATGTTCTTAGCGGTAGGGAAAATCTGTCTGGATTACCTGTTATGCCCCGGCTCCAAAAGAGCGCTAACGGCTGCGTAATAGTCATATGATGCTCAAGTAAGTAAGTAAGTAAGTAAGTAAGTGCTTTATTGTCATTGTACAAGCGTACAACGAAATAGTTTTCAGGTGTTAGTCCTGAGCCGCTGCAGCTGAGCCGCGCTGCCACTGTGTCAACCTGACCCGCATGACCTTGGAGGTCGGGGAAACTGTAGCACTCGGAAGAAACCTGGCTGGCTGCGCTCTGTCTCCTCTGATCCTCTGAAATGGGCCCGCGCCTCCTGGGTTTGTCCCTGTTTTAGAGCGTGGTGTCCTGCACTGGTCAGCTCCAACTCCTCCTTCCTCTTCCTCCCTCCTCTCCCTCCGCTTCACAATAGTCTTTCACCATCTCTCGTTTTTCCTTTTTTGTTTTCTGTAGCTCCTCTTGTGACGCCTCCTCTGTGCTGCAGCTGTGGGGGCTCTTGGAGCCTCTTCAGTGTCTCAGAAGAAGAAATGTGTAGGTCTCAAATGGGTTTCGCTGATAAGCTAGCATTTTGTTTACCTTTAAAAAGCTGCTTTCTGCAGGACCATTTGGGACTCTCAAAGTAAACAAATCCACCAAACCTCCACAAAAACTCGGCAAAGACGTACAAAAGTATCCAGAAAAACAATGTGGAACACATGAACCACAAATGCAGTTCGCAGAGAAAGGCAAAAAACTCAGCTGTACAAGGAGAGAGGGAGGTCGCTTCCTGTTTTCACGTCGCCTCAAAGTTATATTCTATTTATAATACAAATTAACACTCATTATTTACCTTCGGGACTGACCAAAAACTTAAATTGGGCATGTTATTACTCATGATAAATAATATATATGATGTATTTATTATATATATTATTTATTATGAGTAATAATAGTAATGTGTAAAGGTAAAATGCCTCTATTTCATTTTTGCTAAATGTTTACAACAGCTATGGTCCACCCTGGCTTTACTGTAAGTGTATCTAATACCACTATATGTTGGTGCTTGTGTTACTGTCAAAAATTACTTATTGTTGGAGTTTAGAGTTATAGGGCCAGATCTTGTGCCAGGCGCACGAGGTGTCTGGCGAACTGAGAGGCGGATAATGCGCTTTTCGCCTTCGCGACTTGCGAGAGGGCGTTGCAAGAGGAGGTGGCTTCTGAAATTCTTACGGAAAACCTACCGCGTCCTTTTATAATCGTGGTAATCTTAAAATCTGTTAATCTTGACATCCCTACCGCTGACATTCATTTCCTCATTTACCTGCCTTGTGTTCTTCCTTAAGGCTCTCACAGGTCAAACTAAAAACGTTATTAACCCCATCGTGAGCTAAACAATGTTCATGTCAATGTCATGTCATGTTCATGTTCAAAACAAATGCACATGTTCACCCCCCAAACCCCCTCTCCCTCCCCTTCCCAGCCGCAGAGTCATGGTGTTGGAGCAAAAAATGTGCCAAGTCTGGATTAGCGAGATCACAAAGTGCGCTCCTACTAAGCACAACATGTGATGCTATAGTCGGGCCCATAGACTTTTGCTCTGATCCCACACTTGTGCTTTTCACAGTTTTCAACTACTTTGTTGTGCTGTCTGTACTGCCAAATATGAAAGTGAACAACAGCTGCAGTATTATTCACCAGATTTACCCTTTAACCAGTTACAGGCTGTAAGCGTTGAAGCTGCAGAAGTCACAGCGCTGTGCGATTTGCATAAAAGCTACTCTCAAACACTCTCGCCGCATTATAAAAAGTGGGTGCACACAAATTGCTACGTTTCAGTGGTTGACTGCAATATCAGTGGCAGTGCCTAAAGAGCTCATACTGTACTTTAGAAACAAGATGCAGCGTAATTATCCAGCAAGTCTGTAATAGGTCCACTGGAACGACAGCCGCTTACATTAGCCCACTAGTAATTAGACCAGGAACATGATTGAGGGAGAAACGTGTTCACTGCACAATGACTGTCTGTAGTATGGTGTTGGGAATGACAGCACTGTACGGCGCGGGTAATTGAGTGACTCATAAGCACTTGCGTATTGATCTGATTGATGTTTCGCGTCTAACCGTGACAGCGTATTGAAACAAATTGGCTGTGATGTATTATGTATTATCATAATCTGTGATCACGATAACACATGCCTTTGTTCAGCTGGTTCTCATATCCAGTTATTACATCACACCTAATTTCAATCAGTTTTTACCGTCTGCATTTATGTAGTGTGCACTGGCGTCACCAAAATGCCACGAAGGTCTCGGCCTAAGCTATTTCTTTGGGAGAAATTAAGCACCGTGCTGATCAGACAGTAAACAGCGTTTTTTTTATGATCCTAAATGATGAATTATTATGCAGTGCTTTTCTGTCTGCTGTGGGCGCTTAAATGGCTTTGCATCAAAAAACTATTAACCCAAACATTCAAACACCAGCAACACCAGTCACAAATGAATAGAGTCTGGGGCACCCAATAGTCTACTTTTCTTCCATTGTCTAAAATAAGATGCTTAATGGAAAATTAAATAATTAATAATTACACTTTTTGCTTGTTAAATTATCATAGATATATAAAACTATATTTGATGTTGTTCAATAAGATCTGTTCAAGGATTAAATAGAGGCAATAAGTGTAATGTTTCTCCTAAAGATTAATAGTTAATAGTTGAAGCAGAAATCCATGGAAAACACTGCTCCAGATTACGCAAACGCAAAACATTTATTTTAGGTTTTTTAGGAGTCTATTGGGGCTGGGACTGAGTACGTGAGAGAGAATCCTTTTATGTTCATATCCAAACTGGTTTAAACAATTAAACCTGGCAACAATAAGAGTGTTGCCTGCTTTCTGATGGGATAATTTTCCTGAGACACAAACAGATATTTATAAAATGTACAAGGTATTGCGCACTCCACATATCCTCACTTAAAAACTAAATAAATAAACAAATATTTAAAAAATCAAACGAGAAAAAGATTAATCGATTACCTAGGGTTCGGGGTTGTCTACCCTGTCTTAAAGCCCCAAATTAGAGTTCCACGATATATCGGGATTTTACATTATCGGCTATCGGCCGATCTAGCACCGACAAAAGCCGATATCTCCGGGACAGAAAGTGACTTCCCGATTGTTGCATTGGATAGAGCGAAGTCAGGGCTTTAAAACGACCTCAGTGGAACAGAGAAACATAGCAATGAAAATTGGTTAGCTACAAGTTTGACTAAAGTTAGTTACTTTCACTAAACCTCAGTCAATATTTACATCTTGCATGTCATTTTGAAGCACAGGACCTGGAGAATCCAATCACTGAGCTAGTTGTAACCTCAGCAATTGTATTTTTGATTGCCGCGCAAAATGCTGCGGCTAGTAACATGCTAATGCTAACGGCTACTAAGCAAAACTGGGACAAAAACTATGATTGAATTATCGAAAGTAATAAAATAACATTGGCCACTGCTGGAGTGGCCAAGTATTTATATTTTTGCAAGATTATAGACCAGACATTTTTAAAAAATCTGCCAAAACTATTGGTCAATAATATCGGACAAGCATATCGGCATCGGCCAATAACAATCCCCCAAAAATTGGCATCGGTCTTAGAAAAACCCATATCGGTTGATCTCTACCCCAAACACGCCACAACTTAGACACAAGAATATGCTTTAAACGGCCTGTGGATGAGAAAGGTAGAGTTGAATGGTCGTTATCAGTGTTGGCCTCAGAGTCTTGGTCATTTCTCTCATTAAGGGGAGATTGGCTGGACCTGTAAAAGGGAACATTGTGATGGCAGGCCATAGTTACCGCAACATAACTGAAGGGACTGAAAGACTCTGGTATCCTAGGTTACAGTCGGTCTCGGCCAATGTCACATTTTATAAAAGAGAAGATAGATATTATTGCTAGATGTCTCCACAGGGTCACTGTGTGGCTTGTGTGCATGCAGTTAAATCTTAAGATTGGAGTTGATTTATAAATATAAATGATAAATATATCCTGTAGAATTACCAAGGATTAGGATTCTGATAGAAAAGTCCTACAAGAATCCTATTAAAAATCCTATAGGACTTTTCTATAGGCTAAAATTATATAGAAAATCCTATTGGAAAATCCTGCAAGAATCCTTTAGAATGGTGTAAATGAAGAATGCACAAAATTGTAAAGCAACTTTGAGCATCTGAAAAAGTGCTATATAAGACTAATGCATTATTATTAGTATTATGAGAATAAAATCCTATCGGATTCCTGTAGGAATCCTGTTTTTGTATAATTCGTATAGGATTCCTATAGGATAAAATACTACAGGCTATGATGAACGAGCAGGGCGAATACAGGAATTTGTACATTTAGAAATATCAATTGAAAACTTATATGGAACATATTCCACTTTTGGCTCTGTTTATAACAGAGGTTATGAGCGTATGAGGCTCCTTGTGTTATTCTCTGACAGTCGCCTTTTTATTTCTGTTTATGTCACAAAGAAGTTCGTACATTATGCATTTGTATACAAGTTCATACATTTATCCGACTAGCTGATAAAACAGTCCAAGCACACATGATAAAATTAGCTCAAGCTAAATTTAGTGTGTTCAATAACTCAAAACCACAATAGAAAAGCTCTCCTTCCAATATCCAGCTGATTCGCTGGCCAGCCAGTAACACTAGGCCCATCACAGCAATCACCCAAAACTAGCTTCACTGACCACCACAGATCGCCATCTACGGCCGATAGTGCTGTTCTTACCCAACATAGGTGCCCGACACCCCCCAGCTGGTGGAGATTATTGCGTTGTGTGAAAGGGCCTTAAGACATCCTCATTTTTTTTTAAATATATTTCATACAGTGTCAGATTCATATTTGGTTTATAACTATTATAACTATATTTGCCTTTTTCCCCCCAACTTTCTTATTCTATCCATCCTGGTCAAAACATTGCAATAGCTTATTTAATAATTGTATTGCAATGTAACTCATATACCAGCCCCATGTATCGTGAATGGTTTTGTATCATGTCAACCCTTGTCAATAGGAGTTTTAGACAGAAAAATTCACGGTTGTGTACCCCTTATGCACACAAGGCAAAAGGTGT
This sequence comes from Proterorhinus semilunaris, assembly GCA_021464625.1. Taxonomy (NCBI): domain Eukaryota; kingdom Metazoa; phylum Chordata; class Actinopteri; order Gobiiformes; family Gobiidae; genus Proterorhinus; species Proterorhinus semilunaris. The sequence goes on along the minus strand of CM038358.1, from coordinate 23,663,048 downwards.
GTGAAACACTTTTCAAGAGGTAGACCAGAGATCATTTTAGATGTTTGTAAACACTACATGATGATGCAGAGTTTGATGAAGGAAGTGGGTTCCCAAGAGAAACACACTGCCATATTTTGACAGAAAATTACGTTTTGTCGAGTGTGTAAAAATAACTGTTCATTGTCATTATTGTCATTAGTGAAGCTAGAAACATAATCTTCTGCACAGTTGGAAAAAACCTCATTCAGTTAATGTATTTGAACACTGTGGGAGATTAAGCAAGATAAACATGAAACAGGAGTTCATAAAACCGACAAGAGCTGGGTACCCAAACACCATGGATTAAGTCCGAACTACTCGGGTCTAAGATCAGCTCTGAAAATGATGCTCACGGCCCATTGTGCGGTCTATCCAAACAGAATTATCATTAAGTAAATGACAACTAAAAGCCTTTTGGTCCTGTGATCTTTGTGTGCTCTTCTCTACAGACGGATTGAATTTTGAAGGTGCAAGAATAAAAAATAAAAAAACGAACCCATGCTGACGCTTGCAGTAAGTAATCAGATTGGAATATGAAAAAAAGAAAAATCGCTAAATGTCAGATGGCGTTAATAAGGAGAGCTTTTACCTTTGTTGATTGGCTGTGTGAGTGTGCAGTTGTTAACGTGTGTCTATGGCCTCAGTGGGAATGTCGTATTGATAAAAATGAATATAGAGCCCTTTCTTTACGAGGCATTTCTGCGCTAATGGATGCCGCCTCCTAAAGACTTGGAACTAGGGGTGCATTTGTGACTAGAAGTATATTGTATTTCTTTCGTCAGGTCAGAGTCATGGATGAACAAGTGAGTGATATAGTGCGCACGCTCCTTGCACTGTATCCTGTATATTTTGACTGTTGTTCCGGCGTTCTCCGGTCTGCTCTTCAATAAACAACGCGTGACAAAGACATACTCAGCCTCTCCTTGGCCCATCACATTGGTGGCAGTGGTGGAGAAGAACTTTGTCGTTTCATATTTCACCTACTCTGCTTTATACGTAGTTTGTGAGGGACTGGTGGTGGTTAGAGGGGCCTATTGCCCAGAATGCATGTTAGTGCAAGCTTCCATTTGTCCAGGAGGGTTTAGCGACCACTTACAAAAAAGTAGCCATCACCCGCTCCAGATGAGCGTGATGTGATCCACATGGTTCACTGGTCACCCCATACTTCCACTACATTTTAAAATGTCAACGTTAATTATTACAAAAATCCCCTCAATTTGGCCGAAAGAAATGAAAGGCTTATGATTAAATTATTTTCAACTATCTGTAGATAAAACGACCACATGCGACGTACAGCTTAAAATTATCTGAAAAGCAAAACTAGAAAAAAAGAGAGCCCACTTTGTGTACAGAAATACCATTGCTTAAATAATGCAGAACATGCTTTTTCCTTTTCAACAGACCTCGCTCAATGCGTGCTGCTAAGACCTTAGTTTCCCTTGTAAGTAACTTGTGCAAAAGGAAAAGCATTGGCATTGATTTAATGACTGGTTTGTGCTCAATACAGGCAATCCGAGGCTCTCTATCTGCAGCCTACCAGTATCCTTTCATAGACAAACAGCTGTGGATATAATTCAGTAAACGTGTGAGGGCAGCGCTTTTCAAACATTTCACACCATGTAGCACCTTAGGAAATGTTTGGCTTTAATATCAGCTTTATTAACACCTGAAGCTGGCGTTATTCTTTCAGGACAGAGAGAAAAAAAAACAGAACGAAACAGAGACTATCCAGAAAGGATGCATACAGTATTATGCTTTTTTCCCAGGCATTTTGTGAATATTTAACACAATTTATTAAAATAGAAACAAATCATTTATTCCTGGGCCAAAGCCTGTGAAATTGAGTTTGCCCTTAAACGCACGTCACTATAGTTGTCACGAAAACACAGTGTCAAGGCTAAAAACCAAACCAAACGCCGACTTGAGGAGAACTTTGTGTTGCTTATGAGACATGTAACATTAGTGTCACAGTCAGGCTTGTTGTATCTATTAGAGGTGGACCGATATGGGCTTTTCTAAAGTAGATGCCGATTTGGGGGATATTGATTGGCCAATGCCGATATGCAATGCCCATATTTTTGGCTTACTTTTAAAAATGTGTCATCTATAATCCGGTGTATGATGCTTCTAAACTGCAAAGTTGTGGGAGAGCTCGTTTTAAGGCTCTTTCTATTGCAAACAATGATTAGTCTCTATCACTTTCGGTTCCGGAGATATGGGCCTTTTTATCGTATTCTGATTAGTTTCTAAGATCAGGGACTAATCTAAAAGACTTAACCGTATCAAAGCCAGGTCCAGGTGAGCACACCATGGGTAAACTGAGGCTAAACGAGGACAGAACCTTTTCTCGGTCCAACGTCAAAACCGGGACAAAATAGAATAAACCTAGAGGAACTTAGAGGATTTAGTCTGTTGAGTTGTATTGTCAATGTATCCCCGAAGAGCAGAGGAAAACCACAACAACATCGCACTTCACTATTTCAGTATAGTTCTGGAGTGCCACCTCTGGTCCGCGCACCACATTTTGAGTCTTTAGGGGAAGTAGCATTTATTGTAAGACCTCTGGGGATGTCTATACTGCCACAGCCACCCACCACCACCACCACTCACCTACTGTACCTCAGGGAGAGCGAGACGAGAGAGAGAAAGAGACACACACAGAGAGAGAGAGAGGAAGAGAAAGAGAAAGAGAGAGAGGAAAGGAGCCGCGCGTACTAGCCAGAAGAAAAAAACAAAGCAAGTGTCATAAGCCGCTTGAAACGAGCGAGTTGAGGTGTGAGAAAAAGACTGTGAGGAGAAGGCATGTTCAGCGAAACAGCGAGGGGAGGAGAGTAACCGAGTCGATTTCTCCAGAGTGCTCTCCCGAGTTGCAAGAGAGTTGTCTCAAGCCACAAGAAAAGGAGGGGGGAGAAGGGTTCAAGAAGGGGCACCAGGAAGGGCATTTTTTTGGAGTGGAGGGTCCGGTCCTTGAGCCATGGAGCAAAGGAAGCATCGCTTTAGGAAAGGACGGAGTGCCACTTTCAGCATAGACGGCTTCAACATCACTATAGGTAAGTGTCGAGAGGAGTGCACGCTCGCGCTTCTCTTTGCACAAGTCACGTTGCTCTGCCTCTGTGCAAGAAACAAACAGTACAACATCAGCGCGCTCTGGTTGAAGTTGATGCTCAGCGATGTGGTGCAAGTCCTCCATGGAAACAGGAGGGAGCATGGCCACCCCCCACACACACACACACACACATTCAGCGCCGTGCGTGTTGTTGTGGGTCTGACGTCACTAGGATTTCACCCCTATTGTCTTGACAACCAGAAGTGTTGATGAACTTATGTGGCACTTTTTGAATGTGTGTGTGTGTGTGTGTGTGGCGCTGGTGAGAACACATTCAAGGAAGGAAAGGGGGAGAGACCGGAGTGTGAGAACTAGGTTTGAGATTCGAACATGTTTTGAATGAGGCAGTGGAGGAATCACGAGGAAGTTTGGTGAAGTTTTCTTTAGAAGCTCGTACTGAATAACAACAAACAGGGAGAGAAAACAAATTATGTGTATATGGAAAAGTCTTTTTGATTTTTATTGACACTTTGCCTTTGTTTTATATTTAGCCTGTACAGAGTAAAAACAGCATAATTTATATGAAATATATTGATTATTACATGAAATACAACCTTTAACAACAAACGAAAGACACGTTATGCCAACACAGTCTAATGAGGTGAGTCGAGTATGTGTGGATATAATTTGAAATATATCATATCAACTTTGTACCCTTCTCATACCCGCAGCTTAACTGCCTTAAACGCCCCTATACATATTTGTTTTATAACGAACAATGAAAGGGGGAGCCAGTGCATTAAATTGTTAGTTGTGGTCCAAACTTAAAGACTTATAAGTACACTTCACAACTTCCAGGGTCACTTTTCAGAGTCACTTTCTCAGAAATGCTGTTATAGCATGTTTATAGTTTATGAAATTGATATAAATGCTTTAGATGCAGAGTATTATTTCCACAAATGTTTGAGTTTAATATACTAAAAAGAGGGAGGTTCCAGCACGAGAAGAAAAATCAGGGATAGAGCCTTTAAATACTGCTTTCACTGTTTGTCTGTTCAAAGTGTCCAATGCACTCTCATCGTGAAGTGTCTTGCCCAAGGACATAACGGCAGTCCAGGAGCATTGCCATTTGAGGGAAGACTGAAATGTGACTACACGTCATCACATGCATTTCAGAACATGAGGCCTAAACTACAGCGCTTGCAGATTTTATGCTCAAAATAGACCATGGAGACAGGATTGGTTTTTCAAGGACATTAAATAATCAGTTTTTGTGTAAAAAACAAAAAAACAAATACAGACATCAAAAACTAGCAAGGATGTACAAATGTGATCTCAGACTCGAGTGTAAAGGGCTTGTGGTTGTGCTCGTGGGTGACTTCACAGCAGCTGTCCAGCCACAGGTGACGAGAGACATCTGCTCTATACGACTAAGGCCAAACCAGAACCGCTCATGTATGTTAGTGCATGAACATTACAGCCTTGTGTTTGAAATAGACTTCCCCTCAAGTTTTGCTTTTAATGTTGCTTTTAAAGACTCACGCACCATATCTGATATTTCAAGTTCAACAGCATATACCACTTCCTCCAAAACTCACAAGGCTCATGCATGTGTGACCTACTTTTGCAACTGCCCCACAAGTTGCGGTTTTAGCCTGTCAAATATTAAAAGGACTGCAAACAGCGAGTGCCAAATGCCAATAACTACAAATACTGCACTGATATCTAACAAGGCCAGTACAGCAAAAAGTGAAGCCTTTTTTCTTTAAGTTCTGTAATATCTGTTATTTTTGTCTCTGTCTGCTGGCTTATTAAGCAAATTAACCTTAATAATAACCCCAATCTTTTGGCAGACTTATATGCGGCTATTTCTTACTATATCTGTTTTGTCTGTATGACCTATTACCAAACTATAGCCTGTTATTTTTAAATCAGTGGGCGGTGGTAGGACGTGGGCGATATCTGCTCTAAGCACTTGTTGAAACCAATTCTTTTCATAAGAGTGCAACTTTCCCCCCCCCTTTACTTCGCTTTCGATCCCTCTAAATGCATCGTGTTCTTTTGGGGGATTGACTGCAGACAGTGAGTGAGAAAAAGTGGAAATTCGCGAAAGAGCTGACAGGTTAGCGACCGGCTGTGAGGAGCGTATGTGGCGAAGGCTGGAGACTAAATGATCTTTTTGTATGCCTCTAGCCTTGTCCGCCACAGCGCCCCTCCGCCATGTCCGACATGCTTTATGTGTCCTCCCCTGTTTTATTATTTTCTTTGATAAACAAAATTAAATCCGATGTTTTTGGACGCTAAAACAAATTCTTCTGTTAAGGCTGACACATTTGGCAAAGTTGAATTATTAAAGCCGGATTTGTGCGTCTGATTAAAAGCGAGCTCACAAACTGTAACCGCACAAAAAAAGGCAGAAATTGAAACATGAAATATTAAACATGACCGTTGCTTATCATTTATATGTTCGTGTTGCCGCAATTTCTACTTGATTTGTTTTACTGTTTTCTTATTTGCCCCATATTAGAAGAAACACCCCACTGAGATTAAGAATGTCTTTTGAAGGGGAGTACTTCCTCCAGACGTAGCCCTATTGTACATGTTCTTTTGTGGCAGAGGGCAGACTCGGGGAGAACATGCAAACTCCACACAAACTGTATAGTTTGATCTGTGATTTATGATTTATGGCAATATGTCAAAAATATATATGTTCACTTAAAGGGGGGTATTATCAGAATCAGAATTGGTTTTATTGCCATGGTTATGAACAGGTTCACAACTAGGAATTTTTGTCAGTAGTACAACGTTTGATAAATAGAAAACTATAAAGACTTTAAACTATAAGGCTATAAGACTATAAGGGCCTGCGTAAGAAGATTAGATTTAAACAATGATAAAGAAAACAACAATTTGGCACAGAACAACAGCGTGAGTGTATTTACAGATGTGCAGGTGCATTGAATGTTAGCAGCAAATACGAGTGTGGACATACCACATAGAGCAATAGAGCACATTACATTCATGAGTCTGTAACTATTATGTTAAATTGTTGGCACAATGTTGTTATATGTCATCAAACAACATACCTGTGTTTTGACACACCCATGCAGTGATCTTTGAATCTTCCCCAGTGGCTTACCAGATAAAGCATAAACTGCTTTTAAATGTATCAACTTCCCAATGTATTTTACCATCTACTTAAATTGTTATTCAGAGTTCCCAAAATATGAACGTGAATGTACATGATTTATTTTTATTTTTGTGTATTTCAGCAATCGCACAAGAACAACATGCTGTTACTATTGAGATCCATCATATAGGCAAGGCAAGGCAAGTTTATTTGTAGAGCACAATTCAAACACAAGGCAATTCAAAGTGCTTCACAGTGGCATAAAATTACAAGAAAACAGATAAAATCAATCATTAAAACATCAACATAAAAATTTATCAATTACAGTAAAAGGCAAGAGTGCAGATAAAATACTTTCAGTTTTCATATGCTCGGGTAAAAAGAGCTGTTTTCAGTCTGGATTTAAACATTGTCAGAGTTGAGGCCTGTCTCACATCCTCATGAAGACTGTTCCAGATTTTAGCTGCATGAAACTGAAACGCAGCCTCACCGTGTTTATTAGGCTCAGGGTGACTGATAACACTTTGTCTTTGTGTCTGTGGGCCAAAAACAATGATCTCAGTTTTGTCTGAGTTTAGTTGGAGAAAGTTGTTTTGCATCCACAAACTGATCTGTTCGATGCAGTGACAGAGAGTATCTACAGGCCCATGTTCACCTGTCGTCAGTGACACGTAGATCTGAGTGTCATCTGCGTAGTTGTGGTACAACACATTGTTGCTGACCCAATGGAAGCATGTACAAGTTGAATAAGTGGGGTCCCAAGATTGACCCCTGGGGGACTCCACATGACATGGAAATGTCTGATTTTGACAAAGTACTTCCTATCCTCCAGATAGGACTTGAACCAGTTTAGCGCAGTACCAGAGATTCCCACCCAGTTTTCTAACCTGTGAAGTAAGATCCCATGGTCCACTGTGTCAAAGGCAGCGCTCAGGTCCAGCAGAACTAAAACTGAGACCTTACCTGCGTTGGTGTTCATAGGGATATCATTTGTCACCTTGATCAGAGCTGTCTCAGTGCTGTGGCGGGGCCTAAATCCTGACTGGAAAGTATCAAACACATTGTTAGATAGGAGAAAGTAAGTGAGCTGTTGATATATTACTTTCTCCAGGACTTCTCCTAAGAATGGCAGGTTTGATATGGGCCGGTAGTTGTTCAGTATCTTGGGATCAAGGCTGCTCTTCTTTAGAAGAGGCTTCATGACCGCGGTTTTCAAAGCCTTTGGAAATGCTCCAGTCTAAAATGAGATGTTGACTAACTGAACAAGTTGTGGTAACAAGCTGGTCAGCACAGACTTCAGAAATCTAGTGGGCAATTCATCAAGGCAGCATGTGCATGAACTCAGACCGGAGATAACCTCTTCCATTGTTTTGTCAGTAACAATCTGGTGGCAGGGTTGGTATTTGTGTTGTTGAAATTATGGCATTTTTAATGCCTTGGACTTTGTCATAAAAAAAATATTGCAAACTCATTGCACTTAGATGTAGAGATTAGTTCTAAGGGCAGTGAAACTGGAGGGTTAGTTAATCTGTTCACTGTGGAAAACGGAACACGAGAATTGTTTCTGCAGTTTGCGATGATTTTAGAGAAGTACTTCTCCCTTTCGCCACGCAAAATCTGGTTGAACTCACAAAGCACTTCTTTGTATATCTCAAAATGAACCTGGAGCTTTGACTTACACAAGTATCCAGTATATTGTCTTTATCCACATTTGCTGAATACTAAAGCTAAACATGAACTCCACAGTTACTGTTTTCTAATCTGGTTCTTACTTTGCTTCTGAGGGGTTCATTTTTTTCAGTGGCCAAACTCTAATGAACTAAATTTCCAATCTTTTGCTGAGCTGTTTAGCTTCTGGCGCTATCCATTTGAACCCCTATCTTTTATCAGTACCACTTCCATTGATCCGTCGATAAAACCATGAGACCGTAAGCACCGTTTCCAAACAGTATTTGAGAAACTGTATTTCAGAAACCTTAAAAGCTTTCCTTAATCCATTTTACAACCTCGCACATGCACAGACAGTAGACTTTGCATTATCTGCTGCTGTGGCCGCACCGTTTCGATAACATCGCCTTTATCAACACGTGGCTCTAAACCTCGTCGTCATGGAAACCCCCAAGTGTCACAATCAATGCCCCCACCCCCCCCATCGACCTCCTCTGAAGCGTGACTCCACAGCACGAGTCGCTCATTGACCTGCAGCGTCCAGAGAAGCCTCGTATTCACTGGTTTATTAGCCTCAGAGCTGTAACACTGGAGCGCAGACAAACAGCTTGGGCTTTGCTTCCCGCACGGAGGAGATGCCCGGTCACGCGTAGGCCTCGGTTTATTTGTCGTCCATGTGTCTTAGCACATTGTGAGGATAGGAATTTTAACTTTCGTGGGTTTTATTTTTTCCAACTCTCTGTAAATGTGCCAGATGTCTCCTTCTGTTCTCCAGATTGTCCTGCTTTGTTCAACCACCGAATTACATGTTTTTGTAAAACCAATACAAGTTTCTCTTTGTATTATTTGTGTTAATAATATCTAAAACTCGAGGAGGCTTCAGGCGTGTCAGATGTTGCGGTGCAGTTTTGCCAAAAGTAGCTATAATTAACATTTTAAAAGTGAATCATGCCATCAGAAAAGAATGGCTCAAGAGGTCATCTTATAACCTGAAGGTTGTCGGTTTGATTCCTGCTCTGAGAGGCATTTCATTGGCTGTGTGAGTGGGTGGTGCAGACGGGACTAATGGTAAGGCAAGGCGAGGCAAGTTTATTTGTAGAGCACAATTCATACACAAGGCAATTCAAAGTGCTTTCACAGTTGCATAAAATTACAAGAAAACAGATAAAATCAATCATTAAAACATCAACATAAAAATTAATCAATTACAGTAAAAGGCAAGAGTGCAGATAAAATACTTTCAGTTTCCATCTGCTCGGGTAAAAAGAGCTGTTTTCAGCCTGGATTTGAACATTGTCAGAGTTGAGGCCTGTCTCACATCCTCATGAAGACTGTTCCAGATTTTAGCTGCATGAAACTGAAACGCAGCCTCACCGTGTTTAGTCCTGACTCTGGGAACCACCAGGAGACCCCTCCCTGAAGTTCTCAGGGCCCGAGATGGTTCATACGGCTCTAACATGTCAGAGATGGACTTTGGTGCTAAACCATGAAAAGACTTGTACACAAGCAGAGCTGTTTTAAATTCTATTCTCTGAGTGACAGGAAGCCAGTGCAGAGACCGGAGCACTGGACTAATATGGTCGTATTTCCTGGTTCTTGTCAGGACTCGAGCAGCAGCGTTCTGGATGTACTGCAGCTCTAACAGCTCGTTTAGAAAGGCCAGTGAGCAGCCGTTACAGTCGTCTAACCTGCTGGAGACAAATGCATGGATGATATTGTTATTATTATTAACATAATTATAACGATGTCTTACACTTGTATTGCACTTTACAAGCCTGTGTCACAGGTTTCTCAAAGTGCCACACTGGTCATTATTCATTCACGCTACACTCATTGGGGGTAAGTATTGGAGCCACAGCTGCCCGGGGTAGACGGCTGCCAATCTGTGCCTCTTGTGTGGTGAAGTGTCTTGCCCAAGGAGACTAAAATCTGCATCTGTGGACCATCTGAACCATTGTCTCGCCAGGTCCTGATTCCATCAGTCGACCCCAAGGCAGCTGTGCCCACAACAGTCGCTCACCACCACCAAGTGTGGAGAGAAATAATGACTGAATGTTAAGAGCACTACAAATGTAATATTATGTATATGTAGCTTACAGTTCATTGGACCAACGTGCTATGTGTAGGTAAGATATAATCCTATAATTAAACTACTGCACACTGTTGTGGAAAGTGTTGATTCTCTCAGAGTCACGCCTCAGGCATCATTACCTGTTATTTACACATGCATTACACATGCTCAATTTGTGCCACTCCGAAAGGCTCAGACTTTATGCAAATTTGGTGCATTTTTGTGCGAGCATCAGTTTGTGCAAATGATGTGTGAAAAGTGCAATGTAGTTTATATTTATCCATCAAAAGTTTAAAGAGAAGGCGCCAGGTGAAAACTGTGACAGCCGTTTTTCCATTGTGAGGTGTGGTGGTGGGCATGGCGGGGCAACCGAAAGTGCGTTGACACATTATCGTAACGCAATCATAAATGGCCTTTTTAGGGTCATGTGTGTGTCAAAAAGCAGAAAAAACAAAAGCCTGGAATCGGCTCAAAATCGCGGCGCTCCCTCAGATCGCACGCAGAATAGAGCTGTACTCTCATGGTGACATTTAACACCCGTTTCCATGACGACGCGGTGTTTACCAGCCTCTTCGACCTGACATTTCTGCAACTACCCATTTATTTCACCGAGGTATTTCCTGCACATTTGCTCCTCCAACTCTTGAATGTCCCCCAAAAACATCCACCTAAGCTTTGGCCAGTTGTTAATGCCCTGGGGAAGAGGCCGTATAGGGCTGTGCAGTAAAGGAAAATTGCATTTAACATAAATTTTCAAATCATCAGCTGGACCGGTTTGTTGAATTCAGGACGTTTCGCTTGCGGGAACTTCGGTCGTTTAGTCGACTAATTGGTCGATGCCGTCGCGGTCGACCAAGATTTTCATTGGTCGACTAGACTTTACTATGCAGGGGCTTTCAATTGCAGATCCATCCATCTTCTTCCACTTGTCCATTGCCGGGTCGTGGGGGCAGCTGTTGGAGCTGCACCAGCCCCTATGGCGCCCCCTGCAGGTGGAGGGTCCACAGAAGGACGGCCTCATGGTTCCAAACGGGCCTGTTGGTCTCTCATAGGGGGCCCATTCACTCTCTCATTCATACGCCAGTGTATGCAGACAAGGGGGGTGAAGTGTCTTGCCCAAGGACACAACGACAATGTGCACCTTCAGGAGGCGGGATTCGAACCCCCGACCTTCCGATCGTGAGACGACCCGCTCTACCATCTGCGCCACCGTTTTTATAATGGTCTTTAATAATTGAATAATAATACTTTTTTTTGTTTTTTGGTCGACTAATGGCTACATGTGCCATTTCCTTGGTTGATTACAGCCCCAGTACGGAGCTAATATTCAAATGCTGAAGCGAATATGAAAAGAGTGGACAACCTCCGTGGCAGAAGTAGCTCCGGCTCAGTGAAGGTCAGCTCTTTATCTGCTGCTCAGCTCCATTCAAACAGAGCCACAGTCCCACGTGGAACAAAATCCAATTTGAACTCACACATTCAGCAGTCAGTGTGGACCCCATGCCAAAACCGGGATTATATTAAGAGGGTGAAAATCCCGGAACCTTATTATGTGAGGACAGGGTAAAAATGCAAACTCTGGAAACTTGCTTGAGATTGTATCAGAGGCATTGTCAGTCTTTTGAAGTGACACCAGGAGCACGACAAACTGGTTAAATAGATTATGATCGCTAAATTGAAGGGTTGTTGTTCGAGGAGTGCAATGGTCTTTTGTGTTTGTTTACTTGGACACGTCCGAGCGTCCTAAAATAAGCTATTCAACACGGGTATTCTCTGCTGAAGGAGTAGAATTATAATCTGAGCTTTTTCTCCTTTAGGGTTTCTTTCTTGATTCGTTGTTTCGTAAACCACAGCAATTCCCTGTCCGATTATTTAGTCTTCGGGAGGACGTGTGGTACTTATGCAAGACTGTGTTGTGCGTCTTAAAACCTCCTAAGTAAGTAAGGTAGTAAGTAAGTCAGTGAGTTTGCTTTTGGATTCTGTTCTGTAGATTGATATCCTCAAATATTTTACGTGAAAAGTGTCTGTTTTCGCGATGAAATGCACTTGTACTGACAGACAGACGGTCGCCTGGCTGGCATTGAACAGTTTCACGCTGAAGTGTGTCCTGATTTTAAATGCAGTTTGGCTTTATTTATCTTTGTGCTTTAGCACTCTGGGTTTCTGCTGAGAATTTGGTATAAATTACATTCATTTAAACTGCCTGATACATATTAATTAAATCTACTTTATTGACTATTCAAAATCACTGTCTAATATGAAGCGCATTCTTCAGGTTTAGTTTATGTATGGGCGGAATAAAAACTAAATAAAATTGCATCTGCATTCAACTATACTTCTGTGAATGTTCGATGCCAACGCTAAATAAAGCAAAAATGTTCCTCATAAAAGTATAAACTTTGATAGACAATTACAGACATATTTGCAATATGGGCGGCACGGTGTCGCAGCGGTTAGCGCTCGTGCCTCATGCCTGGACGGGCCCTTTCTGTATTGAGTTTGCATGTTCTCCCCGTGTCTGTGTAGGTTTCCTCCGTGTGCTCCTGTTTCCCCTACCACTAAAAACATGTGCAAAAAGTTCCCCTCTGGGGCCAGGACTCCCCTGAAAAAGAGATTCTTAATTTCAGTGGGACTTTCCTGGTTAAAGAGACACTGCGTAACATTTTGGACTATCAACACAAAACATGTTCCCAATGATCAGCTCGACACAGAATACGCTATTTCTCCAACGAGTAATCAAGGAAGGGATCTGGATGAGAGCCTATTCAAATCTCAATACTGACTTTAGTCGACATCGCCATGGAGACGAGCTGCAGATGTACCCACTCCCGTAAAGTTTCAGACATGTTTTAGGAGAGGAGCGCCGCTCACAGCAAAGGCACATGTTTGTACATTTGAGGTGTTTTTCAATGATGAAAATAAATGCTTGTAGTTCAATTTATTTAATTAGTAAAATCCTACGCAATGTGGCTTTAAATAAAGGTTAATATATATATTTAACTACATTTAGTTAATGGTGTATAATCTAAACACAGCAAGAGCCTTACTTCTCTTTGCGAGAAGACTTCAACTAATCTAATTGGATTCACTTCAGAACACAATTACAAAAATAAGTAAATAACAGGCTGGCCCCATGAAGACTATATTTGCTTGTTTGAAGAGAATATTATATGAAATAATTGCAACATCACCTTTGAGATTCTAGGTGCTCATCTGCGCATCGAGCTGTTTGAGGAAGTATCGACCTAACGGATAATTAAATATAGAGAAAACCGATGAAAACCTTTTCAAACTTACAGCTCATTGCATCTCAGTAGGAGGGATCTTGTACAACGTTCATTTGAACTGTCTATTCATCTATTTATATTTTTGGGATTTTTGGCTGCTTAGACTGAAGCTGTCTGACTCCTTTAGAACCAAAATAGGTTAAGTCATCCACTGTTTTGTATTCTCTTTTGTATTCTCTTTTTGCATTTCCTTTCTTGTGGCGCTGTATCTGAAGGGAGTTTGTCTTAATAATGCCCGTTTGAACCTGTTCTCAAACAATGGCAATAAAAACTAAAACTCTGATTTTGATTCTGAAAAATCTATTCTGATTCTAATAAAAGTGTATTAAAAGTAATAAAAGTGTTTTGTGAAATTTGCTTAATTGATCATGAATAAACCTCAAACTGAACAAACTCCAGCGCTGTTATATCTTCGTTAATAGTGTTAATATATTTGTGTTGCAACACAGTTTATTTGGATGTTTCTCTTCCTCCAGTGGCCAATGAAGATGCAGACAGCTCCAGCAGACCTCAGGCCAGTTTTTCACGTGAGTTTGATCTACACGCCACTCCATCATTTACTACAATACTCGAAAGTACTAATTTTGTCATGTTTACAACCATAAACATAAAGATTTTATTTTGAATTTTTTACTGAAAGTTCACACACAAGTAACAGACACCTGTGAAGTGAAAGCAAAATGATACATGATTCTGTTATTTTTCAAAAAATAGAAAAGTGAAAAGTGCGGTGTGCATAAGTATTCATACAGCATTTTCAGAGTGCATTAAATTGCCTTTATAACATTCCTAATGACTGCAGAATGTTCACACCTTGCCCTAACCATTAAATAGAGGCCACCTGTGCGTAATCTACTTTCAGTATAATTCCAGCTGTTCTGTGAGGGCCTCAGAGCTATGGTCAGAGTGTATTGGTCACTAAACAACATCATGAAGGCCAAGGAGCTCACCAGAGAGGTCAGGGATAAAGCTGTGGAGAAGTTTAAAGCAGCGTTAAGTTATACAAAGATTTCCCAACATTTGAACATCTCACGGAGCACTCCCGTTTGAAGTTTGCTAGAAGTCATATGGAGGACACAGCTGCCATGTGGAAGAAGGTGCTTTGGTCAAATGAGACCAAAATTTAACTTTTTGGCCCAAATGCAAAACGTTATGTATGGAGCAAACCTAACTCTGCTCATCGTCCCCAGTGTCAAATATGGTGGGGGGAGCATCATGCTATGGGGCTGCTTTTCCTCAGCGGGGACTGGGAACATTGGAAGAATAGTTGGGAAGATGGATGGAGTCAAATACAGAGACATTTTGGAGGAAAACCTGCTGGAGTCAGCAAGAGAATTGAGGCTGGGGCGGAGATTCACCTTCCAGCAGGACAATGACCCTAAACACAAAGCTAAATCTACAATGGAATGGTTTAAAAACAAACATATTAATGTGTTAGAATGGCCCAGTCAAAGTCCTGACCTAAATCCTATTGAAAATCTGTGGAAAGACCTGAAAACTGCTGTTCACAAACGCTCTCCTTCTAATTTGACAGAGCTTGAGTTGTTTTGTAAAGAGGAATGGGCTAAAATGTCAGTCTCTACATGTGCAAACCTTGTAGAGTCAAACCCCAGAAGACTTGCTGCTGTTATTGCAGCAAAAGGGGGTTCCACAAAGTATTAAGTCATGCTGTATGAATACTTATGCACGCCCCACTTTTCACTTTTCTATTTTTTGAAAAATAACAGAATCATGTATCATTTTGTTTTCACTTCACAGTTGTCTGTTACTTGTGTGTGAATTTTCAGTAAATTAAAATCTTTATGTTTAGGGTTGTAAACATGACAAAATGTGCAAAAGTTTAAGGTGTATTAGTACTTTCGAGAGGCACTGTATATACAATAGTAGCCCACATTTGTTTCCTGTTGGATTTATTAAATTGACACTATTTTATTTTTTACGTATATGCATGTTTTTGTCATTAACCGCACGTTAATACTCAATGGACTTGCACCACCGCCATTAAGGGAATTCATAAAACTGAAATCTCCTTCTGGCAGAGTGACTCAGTCTACGGTTACAGGAGCCTGGGAAGTGCCATACAGACGTACCACCTTTGGGGAGAGTGTTTTCTCAGGGGGCTGGAACATCTGGAACAGCATCCCACTCACTATAAGAGAATGCCCCACGTTTAACACCTTCAAGACTCAATTATAAAACGTGTATGTGCTCGTTAGAATCTATAGACCTCCTCGGAATCCTCCGAACTGGTGTTGCTTCATACTGTATAGAATAACTGTACTGATTTATCCTCATTCGAACGTCCTCTGTTTGTACTGTATGATCAGCCCTTGCACCAATATCTTTTCCCTTGTGCAAGTCACAGAACACACATTCAGATGTTATCGATGTGTGATTTATTTGAACAAGTGCTTGGGCTGTGGCCTTTCTGATCGGACAATTGGCAGTGGGGGAGCTTTACAGCTAAAACCAAACAGTGTAAAATAAATAACTTTTACCTCATTTACATTCCTTTGTATTGTATAAGTGTAGCAGGGTGTAGCAGCACAAAATGCAGGGTTTTGAGTACAGTGGCCCGGTCATTTTCCCTGGCTCGATAGTGGTACAATAGAAAATAAAGATAATAGTAATTCATTCTTTGGAAGGGCCCCTCCCAGTCATAACATTCAATATTACAGTTTGGTTTGGATCCCTCAGGGCCATTCACCGTAATCCACAATAAAATCATTAGGCTGAGCAGTAAAATAATCGGACAGGAACAGGAATCCCTCAAGGATATTTACAATAAAAGAGTCAGGTCTAAAGGACAACAGATCACCTCAGACATCACACACCCACTGCACAGTCAGTACAGCCCACTCCCCTCTGGTCGCCGGTTCAGGCCACTGCCTTTAAAAAACAAAGAGCACAGTCCAGTCCAGCAGTGGTTAATAATGCCCCCTGCTGGCTGTATGTTTGTTTGTCGCGTTTATCATGTGTATGACTGATTGTTCATTGTTGTCTCTTTATTTTATTTATTTTTATGTGCACTGTTAACAGTGATGCTGCTCCACAAATGAAGTTCCTAACGGATTAATACAGTTTTTATCTTATCTCCTGCACTGCACCCTGGAAAAGCAGTAGCCCTCCCCTTAGTAAAATCAATATTTGATGTGTTTACTTTATATCTGAGGGCACAGGTAGCGTGCAAAGCATTTACAAAGTTTATGTCCTGTAACAAGATTGAATTAAAGACATGCTCTAACCCTTTACATCCACATGAGGGCAGCATTACAGCTCTCAACGCCTCGCCATACTGTCACTCCTCACTACCATCCTAAAAGCACAATAAACACAGACCAGACTATCACAGCCTTTACTTATGTTTTGTTTTTAACCACCTGTGAATGACACCAAAGTGTTTCATTTCTAATAACGCCACACAACCACTCACAAAATGCCGCTCTTTCATGTGCGCCCCCAGGCTCCAAGTCCCAGAGTGCCCTGTGGAATGCCATCACAGCGGGAATAGGCATCAAAGGCAAAGAACAGAAGCCGCTCCTGAATGACCCGCGCAGCCCCGAGGAGATCCTGGCAGACGAGCTCCCGGCCACCGACGAGCCGGACGCCACAGAGAAAACTGCGATCAGGTTTGGTGAAGCCACAGCGAGGCACACATCTCTATAGGGGCCACTGTTATGAAGCAGGAGGTGGACGATGATGACTGCAGAGCACAGACGTGTTTGTGTTCAACTACTCTGCAGCTTTGGCTTGAGGCTGGGTACACGGTTATGTTCTTCATGTTCTACCCTTCCCCCAACTAGCTGGTAGTGCAATGCTGACCCGGGTTGGTATTGTTGGCACTGACGGGTGAAATACAATATGTTTCACTAATCCCTGCTGCGTAGTGGACTATTTGATGGCTGTTGATCAAAGTATCCCAGGCGGAGGTACACGGTGACACAAACTATGGTCACGTACAATAGAGTCTGTGCCACATTCTGTATGAAGTATTCAGAATCACAAGACACTTTCCTCTCCCTGCCACAAACAAACATTTCGATTTTAGCTTTTTTTTTTTTTGCTGGTTAAACTTTACGGTTTATTCTATTGCAACTTCATCAATGTTGATTCTTGAGACTGCTTTCTATCACTAGGCTTTGTGCCTCAGGTCAATGTTGACACACTTTAAGACATTCTCTCACACTGCTCTCTTGTTATGGGCAATTTTACCAGTTCAGATAAACCAGCCACCTAAAGTAAGACTCTGAAGGATTGTACTCTTTCTCTGAGAACATCTCGGGATCCCCCCCAGAATAGCTAGAGGAAGTGGATGGATGGGTGGGCTCGGCCCTTCCAGGAGCCTCCTTAGGGTGACGTTCTAGCCAGGAATCTCTGGGAGGAGGCCCAGCTTAAGACATACTGTACACACTGGAATGATTTTGTCCCTCGGTTTCCCGGGTTTTGATACTAAGAAAAACAAATGGATACTTTACACTATTTTGATTAAATTGATTGCATATTGACATATGTAATGAACTGTCTCCTTTACTATTGCCTAAAGCTTAAAAGCGTAATTGTGTAGATTAGGTTAAGCACTTTTAGTACAATTTCTTTCATTTAGTGACTTTCTGACATTATAAAACTATTCATAAAAAGTGCGTGTGGGGAGAGTAAAGGCTTGACTTTACCTTTTCTCAAACAAGCATGTTTTTCTCATATATGTCATCAACTACACATCACATTTCCAGAGTTCAGACCCCGACTTTGGTACTACAGAGCTTGTGATACTCTCGAGACCTTTGATATATTTGTGTAAAACAAATAACACAAGATAACACAAAAACAATGTTGAACTTATTACAAGGCACATATCAAACAGCCCTTTTTGATAGAGCCACTACATTACATAATACACTGAATAGACTGTTATTGCTCAGATCCTTAATTTTTCTCTAAACAAGCCTGTCATTGTCTGAATACTAAATACCCTGTCATGAGGTGGAGTGGTGTCTCTTTAGCCGTTGTTGTGGATGAGTTTTTGTCTGACATTTAGCTGACTGGATACAGCCGTAGCACTCTCTCCACTGTGCTAATTGCTATGTGAGGCCGCTGACCTCGTGGGACGCGGCATGATTGATTCCACCTTGATAACAAGGACTTCAAATCACCATTAACATAATTTGTTGTCACTTTTAGAATATTGGACGTCTTTTAACGCCTGATTCCAATTAACCTTGACGCCTCGAGAGGCCGATACAAATGCCGCAGGTGCAGAGGAGCGCATTTGTCACGAGATACTTAAGATGCTCTGTGTAAGTAAGCCGCAAACCAGACGTGGAAGTGAGCTGAGGTTTTGTCGACCATCTTTGAATATGGTCTGTTTGTTGGCATGCTCTTGCAAAAAGGTAGTTTCCGACCGGTCTTCTGCTCCTGTTTTTTTTCCTAAGAGAGATATACAGTCTCTCACACCTCTGTTCAAGTCTTTACTTCCAAGATAAGGCTTTTAAAACTTGCCGGCTGACGTAAAGTACAGTCGGAGGTCACGTGTCGCTTCTGTGAATAAACTGCAACATCCACATCCAATTTATTCTACTGTATTTTTTCATCTGACAGAGTGGCTTTTCGTGTCCAATTATAATCATACCGCAAAGTTTGTTCTGGGACAAAAGCTGGTGAACTGGTCACATTCTGCTGTTAAGTTTTAGGGTTAGTGCTGGTTAAGTCCTGGTTCAGCTTAAAGGGGCTATACCTAATTTTGAACCTTTTTTAGTCAAAATGTGACGAAATGGGTATTTTTTACCGTCATGGCCGTCCTTTGGAGTCACTATATGGCGACAAAGGTAAGGTAATGGGTTAGGGTTATTATTGACTATTTGGGTTGGCCATACACAACATCAACAAATCATAATACGGAGTAGGGCTGGGCGATTTTGGAAAAAAAAATTAATCACGATTATTTTCCCCATATTGACCGATCTCGATTTTCGTTTTGATTTTATTTTTTCGTAATAAATTAAATACATCTTGCTGATTCATAAAATTAGATGAATCTTTTGTTCAAACATCAGCTCAAACTTCACGCATCAGGCTGCTTTTTTCACAAATGACTACTTATACAACATGCTTTTATGGGGCAAAACAAACCCTACAAAAAGAAGAAAAAAAAAGTCAGGTATTTTTAATCCTTTCTTACAATGTGGTCCTATTTAGCCCTGTTTTACTGTTTGTATTGATACGCCACGTGTTTCACAAACAATGGATCCTACACTTTACCTGAATTTGATCGCAAAGTGCTTTTCACTGTAGGATCGGGCGACTCCAAGGCTGGGGCTTCTTTTACTTTATGTTTTTGTATTTGTGTAAATGTGTGGAAAGAAACTATATACCGTATATGCAAATGTTTTCATTCACCCTTCGAATATTCTGTGGCTCTCATTGATTGCAGGCTGTCTGTGTGTAAGTAATGCCCTCTCATGTTACTGTAGGCTGTTCATTCCACTGCCTCCCCTCATCCTCGGGTCATAATTTCAGAGCCACAGGGAGAAAGTGATTTTCCACCTGACTGGATACTGCCTGTTCTTTTATTTACAGCCACTGTCCACTTTAAGAGAAAACACAGCTGCCCGCGCATGGAGTGAGGACAAATATGTTCACTTTAACCTGGAACAGATGGATGGTTCGATATAGGGATATACGCTGGGGTGATGAGTTTAACAGGAAGGACAAAGGCTTTTGGCAGAAAATCAATTTGTGAGTTTTATTTTGGAGATTGTGTTGAGATTACATTTGTTGTTCGAGTGTTATAATACAGATCACAGTGCATATTTTTAGCACATCCAGGAGCTTAACATTTGAGAGAGGCTGAAAAATGAACTGCTGAGAGAATCACACTGAAGAATGGGGTTTATAGAGAAACTACAGGGTTATCAGGAGAGTAACGTATTGTCCGGCCTATAAGTCGCACCAGCCTGGAGGCGTAACTGCACCGTTGACCACCCTCTCCCGGCATCACGTTGTTTAAGCTCTCATTTGTAAACTCGTGCCTCTAGCTTTGAGCCCATGATGAGCTTTTTTTGACTTCTTCATAGCAGTAAGAATAACCTCCACTTTTCGCCAAGCTCCACTCCAAGCTTTCTTTCTGCTGCTCCATTATGGGCCTAAGCCTAGAGCGCCCTCTAGCAGCGGTCAATGTGAAAATAACGAACATGTGAAATAATATATTTTGATATATAAGTCGCACCCCCAGCCAAACTATGAAGAAAAGTGTGACTTATAGTCCGGAAAATACTGTATTTGTATGCTGAGCACATTAAAGTACCTAAATAATTTCAACCAAAATAATGTTCTATTGTGTTTACCACTGCAATGTTATTGAGATTATTTTGATTCTATACCTGATACTTTTCTATTAGTGAAATCACATTTGAACCAGCAGGCTGATTATTGTATAGTGAGGAATGAGTTTGGACCAAGAGATTTATACACTTTCCCTCTTTAATAGTTTGTAAAAAAAAATAAAAAATCCATCCATCCATCCATTTTCTTCCACTTGTCCGTTGCCGGGTCACAGAGCACCAGCCCCAAAAAAAAAAGAAAAAAAGAAGAAATCAGCTATTGAGAGTTTATCAACAAATATGTATGTAAGTATTTCAAGATGAATGTTTTGTCTCCAAATTAATGTACACTTTCCTTTTTATGCCCTGTTGCCATAGTGATGTTTTTTTTTGCCAGATGCCTTACCGGCCTCACGGCGATGTGGGCGATGTGTCGAAAACAAAGCGTACATTTGTGTTGTGTTTTGTTCCGCGTCGAGAAGATCTATCGAAGGATCTTTCGACGTTGCCATGTTGGAACTGAGCTTTTCGCTATTGGCAAACCTGAGACCTGCCCACTCACACTGGCAGACCGTTGGATTCTCTACTTTCTCATTTGCTTATAGCGTGTTGTGCCCGTGAACATATTGCGGCGGGTTTATGATCATAGAGGCCAAATGCTGCTAAATGTTTGGAGCTGAACCGTTTCTTGGCCTTGGATCTAGAGTGGCGCTAATGTATGAAAGCACCAGTTACATTGACCAGCGGTGACATAATAACTGCATATTTTCACAATGCTATATCTGCATGGGTGGCACATAGGCTAACCCTCACAGCAATAATCGCATTAAAAGACCAGGGACCAGGGGCCTCCTTTGGGCCAGTCCTGCTGTGTTCGAGACCGACCGCTGTCTACTATGGCGTGTCAAATAGCAGTGCGATTATTGTACGGGAGATTAAATGAGCAGGGAACTAGCAGTAATCCATAACATGATGTAAGCACCGTAGCACCTCCCCTCTTCAGCCGCAGTAATTCGATTTTTATAGGAGGACGAGGTGGGGGGCATGTGATTGGTCTCATGGACGGGACTGAGCTAAGTGACAGTGGTTATCGACTCATCAACTGAGGCTGATTGAAGGTTGAAATTAAACCAAGGTTCAGTGATAAATGGGTGCAGTTGTGTGGGAATAATCGTAAAGACATCCGGAGCACATGATACATACGATGTTGTAATATCATTTGGGGATTTAATTTGACCTTCACTTATCCAGGAAAGTCTTCTTATTGGACTGGAGCGACGTCTAACGAATTCAACGGGACTATTTTGACTCAAAGGTTGACGTTTCACCACAAAACATGGAGCTTCTTCACAGCCTGCACAAGTGCTGTAGCTCCCAGTTGTTTCATTATATCCACATTTGGCAGCAGTAATTACCCCGTGACTGTGGAGATTTCAAACACCTGTGCACTGTTCATGTGCGATCTCCCACTGGTGCATCTTGTGGGACAGAGTCATAGACCCAGGCTGTGAAAAAGCAACTTGTTTAGTGGTAAAATATTGGCTTTTAAGTCAAGATAATCCAGTTGGTTCGATTTATTGGACTGATAAACTCCACACAGGAATTACTTTCTTGCTATAACCACAGTGCCGCCATGTTTCCCAGTTTTGAACTCTTCGAGATTCCTGAAATAATCTTAAGACGTCTTACTAAATTACAAATGTTT
Source organism: Proterorhinus semilunaris (assembly GCA_021464625.1). Classification (NCBI taxonomy): domain Eukaryota; kingdom Metazoa; phylum Chordata; class Actinopteri; order Gobiiformes; family Gobiidae; genus Proterorhinus; species Proterorhinus semilunaris. The sequence continues at coordinate 23,640,804 of CM038358.1, read as the reverse complement.
TACACTATCAAGAAAAGCTTGATCCCCACTCTGTCTCCTACTATATCACATGTTGACTTTGACCTTAGTTTTAACTACATTTTTGAGTTATCTTTAATGCTACAAGATTTTGCTGTAAGTCACGCAGAGGAGAACAACATAAAGCCACTCAAGCTGCTGCCATTTTTCCTCATTAAGACTGTGTTACATTTTAAATAGACACGCTGCACTGTTGTATGGTTGGTAGACTCACTAACACGATGGCGATTAATAAACTAATTCAGTCATGGGCTACACCTTATAACGCTCTAATTTGAAACCTATCTGCTCAACTAAATGGAGCAATGTGCCTTGATGTTTAACGCAGTATAGGTCTGGCTGTCTCTATTATTAGGCAAGAGGGGCTTATTTTCAGAGCGCAGTTTGAGTTTGTACAGACAATTCAAAGTGCTTTACAGAACGGAAATGTATTAAAAATAGGCAACATAAAAAAGCAAATAAAACCCATAAATAATCATTACACAATATAAAATGAATGATAAAGTGCAGATACAATGCTTTCATGTGTCATTATGCAGAGATAAACATTGTCAGAGCTGAGGCCTGACTCACATCTTCACATATTTTAGCTGCATAAAACTGAAACACAGCCTCATCGTGTTTAGTCCTGACTCTGGGCTCCAGCAGAAGACCACTCTCAAAGACGCTTCGTAATATGACCCTAACATTAATATGATCATAACATTACAAGCAACACTGTAAACAACCACAAACCAGACCTATATAGATGGAGATCCAGTTTAAAATCGTGTGCATTCTAGGTTTGATTATATTTTTTAGACGGGATGACGGCAAGAATTTAAAGTATATCATTTATTACAATGCCTGGTGCCAGATAATAATAAAAAATTGGCAAACTATATACTAAATTAATGGAGGGGCATAAATGTGTCACCCTGGTCGATGTGAGGTTAGTACGTCACCATTGTATCTCCTGTAAATCTGTAAGAAAAACGGTCAACACATGATGAACTGCACTTGAAGTGACTGGGGTCACAGTTCGGGCTTTAAAAGGGTGCCGCCGTCAGACTTATGTAACCACGCGCACCATGGAGGTTATCTGATTCAGGCCCGTGAGGAAAATGGTTCTGGGCCAGTGGCTTTCTCCTGATCATTATTTCTAATTACTTTTACACTGTAATTGCAGTAATCTATGTTTCATTATGCTGCGATGTTGCGTAACCTCTGTAGTTTCCGAGTTTACATATCCCGATGTAATCTATCCAGAGTTATTCATCCGCATCACAAAATCAGCATAATAGGGGTAGAATGTACAAACAGTTTTTACACCTGAACTATTGATTGTTGTGATCTGCAACCCATAATTAGAGCCCCATGTCATAGAGATTCAACACAGGGCCGTGTGTTATCCGCGCCCGGCGGCTCATTCTGTCTGTCAGCGCTTTTATAAAAGGTACTGGTATGTTTGATATGAATTATGGTTGGCCTCTTCGATCAAGGCCAGATTCTTTCCCCTCCGAGTTAGAAGAGTTGAATGACTTTTCATGGAAAGCCTTTATTTCCACAGCTGTCTCATAGATGGATAGATAGAGCTGCGAGTTCAACCTTGGCCAGAGTACTAATGTTGGACCACGGAGGAGTCGTCGGGATCAAATCCAACGCTATCAAAGAAGTTGCGACACAAATAGAAGACACATTAATTGTTGTGGCAAAAAAGACCCTTAATGGATAACACTGTAAAAACAACAACACGAAAAGGACTTGTGTAAGATGAAAGAATTGTTTAAACTACTTCCTCAAAAAAACTTTTCCCTGTCAGTTTCAAATTTTGTTAAAATGTAGTAACGTTGAAAGACCAGACCAATTAGCTGTAAAAAAACATTTGTGGAAACAATTCCTGTTAGCATAATGTGTCATTCTGATCAGTGATCCTATACTTTCTGTGAAAAAATGCGTATACATCAAGGGAAGTGACAAAAGATTGCTAGGTACAAAAACACAACAGTTTACTGCAAAAATATAGTATTAGGTTTGTGTAAAGGAGAAACTGGCCCCGCTCTGGCCCCGCTCTGGCCCCGCTCTGACAGTGGTGGTCAGTGCAGTGATTTATCCTTTTGTTAATTGGAGCTCATGAAGTCTCGTGTCGACTCCGAGTCTGACCCTCTCCTCAGCACCTGCCCCTGGTTCACAGATCCCCATCGCTGGTCACCACGGTGACTGATGAGCTTCTTCCGGTCGCCGCGGCGACAAGCGACAGACATATTCATCAAATTGAGTGAGGCCTGACCCCACACTTGAAGTTAAAGAGCTGTGTCACTCCCACAGCACTGTCTCTACGCGCAACTGTGGACTGCACAAATGATGTCATCAATGAAAAATACACTTTAAAAAAAGAAACACCCAGATATCTAAAGTTTTTAGATGCAATGAAGCTAAGATGGACTTGTACACAATGAACCTCGAGCATTATAGGACTATATAGGTATGAGGAGCAGCAATCAAAACTATAGCCAAAACTATGTCTAGTTGAGTTTTCACAAAATATAAGAATAAACTTTGATGCATTCAATTAGTAACGATCTAAAATTAAATTTTCATTAAATTAAAGTATGAATTTCACATATTGAGCAATGACGTCCAGTGCGAAACAACAGGTGCCTGTCCTAAGTGACGGCAGCTGTATCACTTTTTAAGCATTGTTTCAAATGTTTTGAGAAAAAATATGGTCTATACTGACTTTTATTTGGCACCTCTCAGAGTCTTACTTACTACACAGTAAAGCATTAAGATTGTATAGTAATGTCTGGGAAACACGTGAGGATTTTGAATTTAAAACAATACCATTGTGATTATTTCACACAAGTATGAGACACAAGCCAGGCTCCCAAAAGAAATGTGAAGTCAGGACTCAGATAGATTTTTTAGGGCGTCACAGGAGTGGTTTAGATGTAGCATTGTGAGACGGACGGAGCGCTGGATGTGAGAGGGCAGGCGGTGGTGGTGAGTTGACTGATCGGCTGCAGCTTCAGTAGCGTCCGTTAAGTCACACACGTCGGCCTTCAGTCTCCTCTGATCCTCTGAAACGGTGCACCACCTCCTGGGTTTGTCCCCGTTTCAGAGCGTGGTGTCCTGCACTGGTCAGTTCCACCTCCTCCTTCCACTTCCTCCTTCGCAGTTCCCTCCGCCCCACAACAGTCTTTCACCATCTTCTGGGAAGAGCTTAGCTGTAAATATGAATGTGTTTGATACAATGAGGTTTTGGAGGCTGTGACTCGATAATAGTCGTAACACAGTCGCACTGACAACACACACAGGAGAGCCGTGCCTACATGAACTCAGGAAACTGGGCTCAAAATAGAGTTAAAGCTCCTCTAGTATGACCCAGGCTTATCATACATTAAACTGTTAAGGGTGTATTAGCTCCTAGTTACTAATGTTTTTGTTTTTTTACATTGACAAAATGATATGGCCTTGGCTTGCGCTTTATATACTGTGCTTACCAATTTTGTTTCTCAACTATATTGTATATTTTTAGTATAACTCACTCTTGAGGAAGCTTTATTGTTTTAAACTTAAGTTAGATCAAATATTATTGAAAACCTTTGGCTGGCATTGACAAACACGGATTTGAAAGTGTATTACTCTGGCTGTCTCCCCATTTTTACCGACCGGCCCCCTGTCTTTAACAGGATTTTAAAACTGCACTTGAACAACAACCCCCTCCCCTCAACAATGTCATCTGTGTTTAAAGGCCTTTACATCTACTTTTGGTCATTTATTGCACTAATAGCATCAGAGCAGGTTCAGCTGAGGGTGCATTTTGTATAGTAGACTGCATTTTTGTCCATGCAGCAGAAACCATGCTTAGGTTCACCAGCCGGCCAGGTTTCCCTTTGGTTGTAATGACTTGCACAATCTCAGCGTTAGACGTCGTAGCATTTTTCATTGGGCTTGAACCCGAAGAAAAACCTAGCAAGACTTGGTTGGCGAGTGTTGTAGTAAAACATCTTTCTGTAGATATTATAGCAAACATTAAAGTCAGTGTTTCTAATGAGCTGAGGTGGCGTTCCAGAGACTGTTAAAGCCCATCACCTCATGTAAACCCAATAATACCCCTAAGCTGCTCTAAGCCTTGTTTGGGTTGCATGGTCCAGATTTAGACTACTACGTTACTTTGTTTACAGCTTTATACTCCACAAATTACCCAAGTGGATCCTCAATCAGCTTCTTCACTGTGTGGGATGACTTGTCCAATGCTGTTCTGCTATTTCAAGGCTAATAGTCAGATCGTTCGAACCTGCACACTCCCCTGTTAACGTTGTTGACAAATATTTTAAAAGTTTCCTGTTTTGCTCTATGTCAGACGTTCAAACTTTTCACGCCAAGTACCACCTCATAAAGTATTCGCCTTTCCACGTACGTATGGTGCGGAGCCAGTTTAGAGAGGTTTCAGATGCTTATTATTATTAATGATCTCTGACAAAAGGTGGCTATTACAGGAAAGAAAGCTTCTATTTTCATGTATAAATATCCGTTACGACTTGCTCTAGAAATTTAAATGAGATTTTGAATTTTTCATGTACCTGAAAATGACTGGGGTTGTTAATGTTGGGAGATTTCATTCCAGGAGCCCATAGCCGATGCAAATGAAAATGACGGAGCGGGGCCATGAGTCTCTGTCAATGCCTTACAAATAATTCATTTTCATAAGCCTGATTCATTAGCGTTTTTTTGTGTGTGCCATTATTATTAATGTATTTTGATTATCAACACATGCAGGCGCACAATCAGTTGCAGCTCTGGTGTTGGTTCATCACTCTTGAAATTGAATCAAATGCTGGCTTCATGTGCCAGTACTTTTGCGTGTGATAATCATTCATTTCGATGTGTTATTGTTGTTTAGCCGCGCTTCAAGGCACAGCTTTTAATCACATTAAGATCTGCGTTTTCCTCCTTGAACTGTGTCTTTGGAGCCGTATCCCTGCTATTTCTTGCATTTGATAAACAAAAACCTGTTACTAGTGGTTCGAGCATTTTCCCACGGATCCAAAAGTTGGTGCTCTAAATGATGCATAGTGTTGTTGTACCTTTGGGCAAGACACTTCACCCGCCTTGCCTATGTTATGGTGGTGGTCAGAGGGTCCAGTGTTGCAGATTGGGAGCCACAATCTCCCATAGATACAGACGGGATTTCTGGGAACGCCCACAAATGATCACGTTCGAAGCTGCCAGAGTGAGGTAAAAAAAAAAAAAAAAAAAAGGGTGGGGGGGTGGGTGGGGGGGAGAGAAGAACTACTTACTCCACCACTACTTGTTGAATTATGGATGTATTTTCTACAAAGTAAAGATACAGAGACATGGAGAGGTACAACGTGGTTCAACAACCAATAAATACATAAGTGATGGAAAAAGCTAACCATGAATCTAACGCTAGCTTCATGCTACATGCTAACCGCTAGCCTCAAGTGCGTTTTTTTTTTCAGATCTAATGAAACAAAACATTCATATGGGCCTGATTTAACTCAGCTTTATGTGTGTGTACTGAACAGGCTCATACCAGAAAACATCTACAGAGAGGGAAAAATTGTGATTTAAACTTTTCCAAAATCTCAATGTATCTCACTTGTGGTGTTATTTTATTTGACCATATCTATCAACGATACACACTGCCTTTCATTACTGTTCCTCTGCATTTGGACAGCACTAACCTTTGCAGTAATTTACACAATAACACATGTGTCTTAGAATTAAGATCAACCACACTCAACACATTTAAGAGGCTTCCAAAGGCCTGATCTTTGTGCCGAACAAGTTCTTTGTTTACATTATCATGACAGTATTGCTCCCTGAAAATTGTGAAACGTACTAAAAATGTGATATTACTTTCCCCAAAACGTACTCCACAGTGTCATGTAATGTCCTTCACCTGTCCAGGGTCCATTGTGTTGGTGCTTGTTCGTTGCCACAAGGAGTTTCATTCATCAGCTTGCAATGTAATGAAAGTATTCCGACTGTTTAGGTGCAACAACCTGGGGCTATTTCTTTCAGCAATGCTTTATTTTGGTCCTTGGCACTTCCTGTATACTTTAGTGCTTAGAGATAATCTAGATGGTGTTGGTGTTATTTATCTTCTATCGTGCCCGAGTAGTATTTCAACTCCACAAATTGATAATTGAAAGTAAAATGTGTCTGATTTACCACTGATTCCTTTGGGCTGAAGACTTTTAGATTCGTGTTCAGTGTGAGGTACACATTTAAAAAGGTGGCCAATATACACTATAGAGGTTTGACCAATCTGCCTGTTGTTACCTATGCTGTTTTTAGACACATTTAGTCAGGATGATTATGTGGGAGATTGCGAAACTGTCCCGCCAAGTGACAAGACTTACCGAGACAATCTGGCTCTATTGTTAAGTGGCGACAAGTCCAATAGCCGCTTCGACGTGCGGTGCAATTTTCACCACCGAATGTGTGGGGCACTAATCAATGCATAATGGGAATGGTGCATTGTAGACGGACACAATTGGAGGATGCATCTCCATCTTACCTCCCAGGGGATCGTACAAAAGAAAAATGTTGGCTGTAGCTTTTCAACCACTGACTAACAACAGCTTTTTTCTAAAGACAGAGGGGATTTGTTGCCTTCGGGAATATGTTCAACACAAACGTTTTTGCTTTCACCAAAAGCTGCTTTCTCACACAGTAAGTTCCTTTTCTACTTTTATTTTATGAAAACAATTTGTCATCTTACAATACCTATATGACATTCAACATATAACTCCAATCCTCATTATTATATATATATATTTTAAGGCAAGGCATGTTTATTTATACCGCACATTTCGTACACAAGGCAACTCAATGCGCTTTACAAAAGAAGATGCGAAATTACAATCGGTTAAGTTAAGTACATACATAAAAACATCAAGACGTGGGAAATACACAGTACACCAGGTCAGGTGCTGGAATTTCTTTCTTGGGGAGGGCAAGGACGACCGGCCATTGACCGGCGGGTGGGGCTGAGGAAACGTGTTGAGGCAGACGCAGAACGACGGGGGCGTGGTTGGGGAGCGGGTATGTGTGTGTGGTTGTTTATCTTTGAAAGTCAGTGTTATGCAAAATATGAGCCCAGCGCTCTGTCCTTATCTGGTTTAGCTCCGTGGCTTGGCCTTGAAGGGAAAGTGTTTCTCTTGTGCAGCTTTGATTTAACTAAATGTTAAACGAACGACATGAGTCCACTCCAGAGATTGCCCTGGTTTAGAAGGTTCACTCTAATTCCAGGAAACAGTGGTTGTAGTTCCTTGCTGTGGTGACCTTTCTTGTCATAGTGTTGTTCAGCCGCACATTCATTGAAGCCCAGACACTGCCTCTCCCCTCGAGTGCAAATGTGTGAAGATTTAGAGTTGCTTTTGTGGTTTGGCCTTAACTTGACTTGTCATTCTTTGCCTTCTGAGCTCCGTATCTCTCGGGGACCGGCAGAGGACGCAAAACACCGAAATGGATTGAAGGCAAAGCGAACACGGGGAATACACACAGATGAGCTCAAGCTTTGAAGAAGACATCAAAACTTTGTCGCACTCTGGTCCCCTCCGTCCCCACTAAGGGCCCATCTGAGAAGATGAAAGCGGATGGTCCTTTTGAGGTGGCGCCCCGGCATTGTCCCCGCCGCATCCTGCATCAAGTAATTGAAAGAAGCGCGAGAGTGCGGTAGGGGGCAAATATGGGGGAAGAGGGGCTGAGTCACTCTTATGGGATTTGAACTTGTCCCGAAGTGATAATTGTGGTTCGGGCTGGTGACAAAGGTTTAAATGGCGCAGCTCAGATGTGCAGAGTTGTTGCCTTTTGATCAGAAGGGAATTCCTGTCTGGAATTTGTGTTCAGTGACGGTCACAAAGACAGATCAAGGTGCATTTTTTTTACAATATAGTCAGCAATACTCAACGAGATTTGAAAAGATTGTGCGGCCTTATTTCAAACTTGGTCTCCCCGGCTACTCTTTGTATGGTTTAAACCATACAAAACAAGGCAATTAAGTAAAAAATTTAAATAAATGGCTAAATCTTTTGTATGGTCTGACCTATAATTCCTAAAACACAATCACAAGACCAGTCCTCATCCAGGTTCGCCCGACCATGATCCCGTGTTCGATACCCAGCCGGGCGCGGCCTTTCTGTGTAGGAGTTTGCATGTTCTCCCCGTGTCTCCGTAGGTTTCCTCCAGGTACTCCAGTTTCCCCTACTACTGAAAAAACTGCAATAGGCCTGGATGAATGTTGTATGTGAAAGAAGGAATGATGGCGGTCAGAGGGGCCGTTGGCGCAGATGTGTGCAGTCGCTTCTGTCAGTCTCCCCCAGGGGAAACTGAATCCACGGAGGGGGCTTATCACCACCGAGTGTGGAGTGAATGGAAAATTGTCTCATGTAAAGCGCTTTGTGACCACGTCTGTGAGAGGCGCTATATAAATCCTCCTGACTACCAGTAGTTCAAATTTGTCCTCTGTGGAGGACATCTGTAAACCTCAATATCTCTTACCCACTCCATACTACTGCATTAACTCCCTTTGCTATCTACAGAGGACATTTAGGGCTTTTCAATGATACCAAATATGAAGGGGTGGGGCTTTGGGTTGGGGAATACTACCAGTAGTTCAAATTTGTCCTCTGTGGAGGACATCTGTAAACCTCAATATCTCTTACCCACTCCATACTACTGCATTAACTCCCTTTGCTATCTACAGAAGACATTTAGGGCTTTTCAATGATACCAAATATGAAGGGGTGGGGCTTTGGGTTGGGGAATAAAAAAAAAAAGATGATTAGACAATTTTTTCCCCCCTGGTAGTCAGGAGGATAAATAAAATTCTTCTTCTTCTTCTTCTTCTTCTTCTTTTGAATAAACAAGCTATTGCTGTAAATTGTTTAAAATAAACTCTTTTTTAGGTTCTAAAAGCTCAATGAATTTTGAGGGATGAAAAACCCTTAACTCTATCTTCACTCGAATGCACAATGTTTTTGTAAATGCACTGGCCAATTATTCATGGTATTCATAGTTTTACATACAATTTACTGTAATCTTAGCGGGACATTTGTGGCATTTATGGTGTACCTGGAGGTCATATGAAATTATGTCATTGGTCTCATTTCCTGCTACATTACACTCTGCATGACCAGCAGAAAAAGCAGCGCGACAGGAAACAGTGGAGCCCTGTGTTCTAACATTAGACACTGCACTGTATTTATTTGGATATGAAGCAATGCTGACACCGCAGGGAGAATCACACGTATACTGTGACTTCTTCATAGCATGTACAAACAGACTGGATGTTACGACTTGAACTGCAATCATCCCGGAATATTGTCCACTGCAAATAACACAATACCTCGTCTCCATGGGGTCTTACCCACGAACACTATTCTTCCAATATTGTGTAGTTCTTTTATGTGTCCACAAACAGTGTTAGCTTTTCACATATGAAATACACAAAGTACTAATTATTATTATAATTTTTTATTTATTTTTTTGGTGAATAATTTGTCCACCTACATGGCATGCAATTAATTATCACATTTCATACAGTGAGATTTAGTGAGATTTAGATCTTTGTTACTAGGCAATTTCTCATTAGTGGACTGGTCGCATTGGTCACAACTGGAGCCGTTGCCAATGTATTATGGACATCGGCGATATTACTTAAAAGGCTGGGATTATTTCCTTTGTGTACATTTCTTGACTTTTTGAAAGAAACCATGGCCTTATACTACTTACTGGAGTAAACATAAACCTGTTTAAACCACAAATTCACTAAAGCTATCAGAACTAGCGTTTACTCTCAGTCTCTGACCCAGAGCTCAGCCACTGACACTGACACAGCAAACTCAGAAGGCAACAGCGAAAGAACACACTGCAGTAAAACAACTGATCTCAGTCAATCAATCAAGTTTCATTTTTAAAGCACTTTACAACAACCAAAGTTGACCAAAGTGCTGTTCACAATAATAAAAAAATAAAATAAAATGCATAGAATTTCATTAAAAACAGACCATTATCGCATTCACAACAGTTGCCACTTAACTATGTGTCCAACGCCCTTTCAAACAGGTGAGTCTGTAGTTTTGCTTTGACCAGGAGCAGGTCTGTGATGGCACATGTTTAAGCAGTAGACGATGGCCAAACACATTTGGGTTACTAAACTTGATGATAAAGTTAATATAACGTCTGTGCTCAGTGCGCTGACTCTCCACATCACCACAGACGTCTATGAACTCCCCAACACGCACTTGACTTCTGTTGTTGCCAAACGAGTCGCCGAATAATGAAATGTATCCGTAAAATCCACTGGGTCAGGCTGAGTTACTGTAGCTCCAGTTTTACCGCGTGGAGCTTGAACTAGTGAACGTGACTTTTGGCCCGTAAAGCACCTCCTCTGATTGGTCCATTGTGCAGTCAATCACTCTGTCAATCAACGTCACTGATGCCCTTCCTCACCTCCTGAAACAAAAGCTGCTCCGCTCCTTGAAAAAAACAGACGAGAGCCGGATCGGAGGCGGCGCAGTTTTTCTGCCAGTCTTAATACATTATTACCTCCGTTATTCAGACTGAAACTGGAACGTCGTTCTCACGGAGGACAGAGTAATTAGATTACTTGTAACTGGGTAATCTAATGGAGTTACTTATAAACGCCCGTGACACAAAGACACAGGGGTCAGAGCAGGTCAGACTTTCCCCTATAGCTCCCTGTGCGGGCAGCAGAAAACAAACTTTCAGTGCCTGCTATAACAGAGTGGTTTGCAACTCCATGACGTCGTGATGTCACTTCATCACGAGGGCAGAACTGCTCAGAACCGATCGGATGTTGGATTATTAGCTTTTCAAATGTGGAGGGCGGTTTGGTGTTGACCTTTGACACAATATAACCCGGTAAGTACAGAGGGGAGTGCTTTAGCTGTGGATGAAACGACCAAAGAGAACCAGATTATTCAATTCTGCATGAAGTGTTGTCGAGGGACTTTGTAACCTCAAAAAAAAAAAAAAACTCTACCAGGTACCAACAACTGCAAAGTGCAATCTTTAATATTGCGCTTCAGATTAGATTTCGGGATATGGTGCAGCCCAACAATACTGTTTATAGTAATTTGTCTTCCTTGAAGCACCTCTCCTCTCTCTGCCGCTGCACTATTGGTCATTATGAGACTCCTCCCTTGGCTCCTCCTCTCTCCTCCCCCTTCACTATACCTATGTGGTGCGTGTGTGTGTGTGTGTGTGTGTGTGTGTGTGTGTGTGTGTGTGAGTGCGGTTGTGTGTATCTGAGTGAGAGAGAGCTCAGAGGCGAAACATTAATCCCAGATTGCGCTGCTGCCGTCCTGCCGTCTGCATCTCGTTGTTGCTGGGAGGGCATGGCACTGCTCCAGCCCCCCTGCAAGAGAGGAGGAGGAGGAGGAGGAGGAGGAGAGCACTGAACGAATGACACTCTACTCTCAGTCACAACCAAGAGGAGGAGAGAAAGAGACACTATTTCGCGAGCAGCAGCAGCAGCGTAACTGACTTGCCGCTTCTACTCTTCCAAGTTTAGGCGTGTTGAAAAATCGTGAATGAAGACCAAAGAAGTTGTGTCTTGGGCATCTCCGTATCCCAACCTTTCCGATTGCCCGTTGCTTAAGACGGATTAAAGTTTATTTTCTTTTATCTATATACATCTATATATTTTTTTTATCTTGGCACACCTGGCCGTCAGTTGTGCATCGGACATGGAGTCACCCACCAAAGAGATAGAGGAGTTCGAAAGCACTTCCTTGAAGTACCTCCAGCCAGAACAAATTGAGAAAATTTGGCTCCGACTCAGAGGATTGTGAGTATATAGACTTTTTGTTTTACTGCTCTCAACAAGTGTTTGCGTCCAGTGTAGTGCACTGTTGCTGGTGTAGGAAATAAGCAGTGTGTTCATTTGACAAATATACATCATTTATTATTTGTAGTCCCAGGAATATTCATGAAAACAGATGAGGTATGTGTATTGCCTTCATGTTCACAAGCTATTACTGCCAACGTCTATCAACCTATAGACCTTTATCTGTGTATGAACTTTGTCCAAGCTCATAAAATAACCTTTACACTTTTGAATTTTTCAGCCATACATGTAAGCAATCTCTGAAGAAACTTGTACAAAGAAATGTTGTTTTAAGCATTAAATCACAATGTTAAGCTGTACATTTTCCAACATCTTATGCTTTATTTTTTAAGTAATTGCATTATGTTTGACTAATTGTATTGTAAATGTTTGTTTATTAGAGGGACATGTGCAAACCTGTCACAGAGGAAGCAACGTGTGTCTTCAGTCAGTCATTTTTATTCATCTTTTGTTTGCATATTCATTCATTTTCTTGTTCATTTTTGGATCATCAGCCTTGTTGATTGCTTTTGATTTACATTGTGCGAGTTGCTGTTGTGTGTGAGTGCGTGGGTGCGTGGGAATGATTGACAAAGGTATAAGGCATAAATATTCAAAACCCCCAAACAGTTTGCATTCGCACAAAGACGAAAAAAGTCGGCGAAAAAGTCAAACGCTGCCCATTTTTGCCGCTTTTTGATGCGTACATACTAAGTAATGTAAAAAAAAAAAAATACAATAAAACCTCACCAATCTCAAAAGCTACTCCGAAAAACTCAATTGGCTTCACGCTTTTGCCAGCCAATCAACACATCTGCGGCCTCTCGCCCCGGGAACGCTGCCCACCACTCGCTGCCCTCCACTCGCCAAATCTAAAATGGGAATTATCCACTGTTCATTTTCAGCTCCTCGTCATTTTCTCTCAGCGGGAAGGTAGAAAAGAGAGGTGTTGTTCAGAAAAATATCAAAGGAAAAAACTCATTACTTACTCAGGACTCAGGACAGTATATAACCATTTTGCATGTTCTCCCCGTGTCTGTGTAGGTTTCCCCTACCACCAAAAACATGTACAATAGGCCAGGATGAATGATGTGTTTGTGAATGCATGGTGGTGGTCAGAGGGACCGTTGGCGCAGATGTGCAGTCTCCCCCAGGGGAAACTGAAGCTAAGAACATAGCTTATGGAGTGACAATGTCTGTGAAAGGCGTTATATAAATAAAGATCTTCTTCTTCTTCATTTTTCAAACGTAACTCGCCAGCTATTGATTTTTCTAGTCAAAATATTTTTTTTTCATAACATATTTAGAGATATTATTTGGTGACTTTATTGCATGGTAATAATAAGGGAAGAGCATGGCGACTAAACATGTAATACCATGATGATTATGACAGAAACATGCACACAGGTGTTCATACGACTACTTTGTAAAGACTAGTGTCGCAATACTTTTTGCTGCAATACCAAGTATCGCAATACCTTCAATACTTTGTGTTTGGAGGCATTTTTATCACGCACACCTTTGTTTTCCTGTAACAGTTATACAGCACTTTGTTACATTTTGTGTTAATGCACTTTCCAATCAGTCTCAATCTTTTCAATAGATGGCATTTGTTTTATAAACTTTGGACACGTGGCGGGTTTCTTTTTACACACTTAAAAGAGACTCGATGCAAGTTGGTAATGTTATACTCTCTACTGCCACCTCAGGTCTAACGCGTAACTGCAGCTTCGGACCTGAATTAACACCTTTTTGAGAGACAGAGCAGGATTTTAGAGGCTGTTGTGGTGAACAGGTCTGGGCTCATTCTACACATTAGGACATTGCTGGAACATGTTATTTACCTAAAATAATATGTTAACTGTACTTACAATCAGAAACATTACTATATAGCATCAGAGGAATCTTAATTATGAGTGTTACCAAAATGAACTTCTCCAGCAATGTATAGAAAAAAGAATATGACCGGGTGTCCAACCCTTTTCAAAGGTTGTTTAGTGCGCGCTGTGGGAATAGGGATCTATATAAGCAGCACAAGGCAGTGCTTAAAAGACCTTTAATTAAATGGCCAGGCAGACCTTTGTAGGATTTGGATTGTCTTAATGTCCTGCTGCCATCGCAATCGCACGTTGAATGAAATGTGGTTTTGTATCAGTGACTGGGTGTTCCATGAGGCTACATTGAACTCTTTCGGTCGTGTCTCCTTCATTTATTCATTTTGTTTTTTTATTTTTGGCTTGTTTGTGTTGTGTCGCTCTGTCTCACCATCAAAATGTCACAGTTAGTTTCCTCGGTTGACTTCATTGTGTCCGTTCCAATTTTTGGGCCGCGCAAAGTGGCTATCATCAGCATCTGTCTTTTGGGATGAGTGCATCTGGTGTGTGAGTGAGTCAGAAGAGAAGGCCAGGCTTGTATTCAGTGCAGCCTCTATAGGAGCAGAGAGCGAGGGCAGTTCAAGTGATTGCTGTTGGGGACCAGAGGCTTTACTGTATAGTTGCTTTGAGGTTTTTGTGCAAGAAACCAATGACCCGTTTTGACCTGAATTTGTATTTTGATGTTTACCGCTTTCTTGCCAAATCAAAAAGTTTTTCTCAATCTGGATTTCAGGTAAATATCAACATTATCCGATGCAGTTTTGGGCTGTAGGGCAGTGGTCAGTCGCTTTCAAGGTCAACACAAACAGACAACTCATGTCACTCTTTTATTCAGTCACTATGGACACTTGAGAGCGTTAGTGAGAGGCCTGAGTAAAACAATTAATAAACCAAACAAACAAAATAAATGTATTCAAGACATTATTATATTATATCATATTATTCAAAGCGCGGTTGCAAGCCTTGAAGGGAATAAGAGAAGGTTTTCAGAATTTCCAATTACAATTTAGTGTGATGGAATAATGCATGTGACAAGTATAAGTGTAAATTCGGTGTAGAGGTTTTACACCAGTGAGGAAAAAGTTGAAAGAAAGTAGCAATTTTAATGACAGGCGAAGAGTGAGAGTTCCATCATCCAAGGATGGAACTGGCACTGGCAGTAGCTCATGTGCCCATGTCCAAGAAGGAAGTGAAATAATAGCCATCACAAAAAGGTTAATCTTTTTGATGTGTAGATTCCAAGTTCTACGATAGACTGTGTTCTCTACCCATCCCGGTGTCTTCTGCAGTACTTCAGGGACTACACTAGCCTTTAATCCCGCAAAGAGCCTGTGTCTGAAGAGAGTATGTTCCCACTGAAGAGCCTCCCGTCACAGATGTGATGTAGTGTTTAATGGGTGCTGCAGTTTTTGGACAGAGGAAAGGTTGTGCATGTGCGTCGTGATCGGGATTGCACGTGTGTTCGAGCACGCTGGTGACATTTACTGTACGGAGCTTATCCACTGAGATTTGTTTGGCAGCTACATCACTCGGCCGCAGAGTGAGGGAGCATCACAACAACGTGTCTCAGTACAGGACTAGATATTATAGTGGTGTCCTTATCATACAGTTGGTATACAGAATATAGAGAGAATAACATATATTGAACATAATGACAAAGCTTCTTCAGTAACATACTTAGTTGTTAAAGGTGTAAATCCTGTTTCTGTATTACTGTATTGAGATATCTAACGTTTATATACCTTAACCGAATGTACACCGATCATCCGTGGAGCTCTAACGGTCAGTGATCCGTTCAAAGTCCTCGACAGCCGCCTGAACAAGACCATGTGTGAAGATGTATTACTTCCTCTAACAAGCAGCCCCATGTTTTCTCTTTGCTGAATGGACATCATGGATTTCCTTTAATAAATCAGACGATTCGATGGATCAGCCTCAGCGTGACCCACTGATGGATGGAAATCAATGAATTATTTAATCACTTGATCAACACCCGAGTGAGAGCTCCCACCAGTAGCAGAGATGTGTTGAGAGGCGGGCCAGTGACCTCTGCATGACACTCTTACCTTACGTCTTCCTAAAACCATAGGGTAATGGCAGCTGGCTCCAGAAGTTTCCGACTCTCATGGACTTTCCATTGAAACTTTTTTGCCTTTCTGTAAGTCAGTATTGAACACAGGATGTCATTCGTACCTCCACTTCTCCTTTTACTATTTTTATTTGTATTTTCTCCCTATATAATGCCCCAAATAATAGGTGGCAAGAAAGAGCCAGTCGGCGATTGAACTATACCGCAAGTCAAGAAGACAGAGATCTTTCGTTTCTTCTACATTTCACTGAAAGTTTTATGGTGCAAATATTACAATAGTTGGATTATTATGCAGTACAAAGTAACACGAGGCCCACACAAATACAGACTGCTATGGAGTAAAAGCAGTTGTTGTTCTTATGGTTAAGAATCAGTTTGGTGTTCTCTAAGGAAAAGCCAAAGAATTGGGACTCGCTCTAAAGGAATGGAGGACAGCGGTTCCAGCTGTTGTGCACCTGTGACATACGCGGCGTGGCGCTCATCAAAAACCGCCACGGGGAAGCTCTCTAGATATAGGGAGTTAAACGCTGGTGTCTTTATAAATGTAAGTCCAGTTGTTTTGTTTTAATTACAAGATTGATTTAACAACAATACTGTAATTGATAAAGTGTGACCAGACTTTAGATATTGTTCAACGAAAAGAAAACAAATAAATTTTCAATAAATCCCACTAGCTAATGTTGCGTAAGATTCAATCCAATGCAATTACAAGATGGCCATTTAAATGCTGCCTTGACTTGCCTTGCAGCCAGTTTAGCCAAGTCTTGCTATACTTTACAATCTCTCTGCTTTAACCCTGATTAAATTTGCACTGCACTGTGTCTGCCAATGCAATGAAAGTTTAAAAAAAACAACAACACAAAAACTCAGTTTGCAGGAGCCTTATAACTTTGTAAGGCGAACACCTGAATTGTAATCTTGTGATGGATCCCGAATGAGCTCTGCGGTCCTCAGGGTCAGCAATAATACGGCGGCTTTTAACAGTTACTTTGCACAAACTTCCTTAGCCTGCTTTTTTTTTTTTTTTTTCTACTTCGAGAGAGATATTGCTACAGACTAAGGGAACAAATCAGGCTAAGTGCCGCTAGCTGAGCCTGACTGGAATTTTAAAACAGTCCATATGAGTACAGTGGCTGCTGGGCCACCACTTCAATATTATGAGCGCTATCAGTGTGTAGCTTTTAGACACACACTGCACTCTTCTATGGAAGAGGCGTGGGAAGGTTTTAAGGCCAAATGTGTGGCTAAGTGATAGTGGGAGTGTTGTTGAATGTGACTGTGTGTAGGTGAACACTATGCAAATGTGTTTGGGACAGGCCATAGCTGTGTGTACGTGTGTTCATTTATTTATTCTGCAGAGTCAATTTAAGCCGTCTTTCCATTAGGCCTATTTAACACCCTCCATTTGAATAAGTAATTGCAAAAAGTTTGCCGTTTTCACCGCAGTGTGACTGTGCTAGACTCCAAAACACTTTAATATACATTTTCACATTCGTTTTTAACAGCATAAATCTCACTGTTATCCCACTCCACACTACTAGATGGAGTCTAAATCTAGCTAGCAGGCCTTTAATCCGGCAATTCCAAGTAGGATTATTTTTGTAAATATTGATAAAGGGAATCATAGACCGTTTCTTTGGAAAACTCTTTTGACAATAAAAGTAGAATTCAATATGATAAACGATTGTGTCCATTATTGACGTCTGGTGGAAAAAGGATAAATAAAGATATTGACCGAGTGTATAACTTCAGATTCTATTTTAAAGGTGACTGGAACCATCCATGGACATCTCTGAATGACTGGGGGGACTTCTGTCTTGTTATATTCCAGCTGACACTAAAGCCCTCCATTATGTTCTATCTCAGGGACAATCTGACCATATTCCTTGGGGGGAATATTTATTAATCCATTGACAATAGTGCGTGGGCCTGTTTACGCGTCGCCTAGTCCCCTGTAATCCCGCACAGAGACATTTCTACCCTCCGCTGATCTCAGATGAATAGGATAGTGCAGGAAATGTGCTGGGGATTATTTTTTCTCGTCTAACGCACGAGCAATGGACAAATAACTCACACAAACGTCTATCAGTTCAGTGAATAAAGACGTATTGGACACTAAGTTATTCAGATTTGGAACAGTCTTCGTGAGGATCTGAGACATGCAGACCCGAGCATGTAAAAACTGAATGTATTTTATCTGCACTCTTGCCTTTTACTGTAATTGATTCATTTTATGTTGATGTTTTATTGATTGATTTGATCTGTTTTCTTGTAATTTTATGCAACTTTGAAGCACTTTGAATTGCCCTGTGTATGAATTGTGCGCTACAAATAAACTTGTAAACTTGCCTTGCCTTGATCACTAAAACAATATTATGATCAGTGTTACTTTTAAAAGTAACTTGTTAAGCTCGTTTCTTCTCTGGAAAAGAAGCTTGTTACATTACTGCGTTACTGTATCACGGAAGTAAACCATTAAAGTACTCGCGTTACCAATAATAAACATTGATATATAGCCGTCATTTGTCAATCTTTTTTTCCTATGCAGAATGCTCCATTTCACAAACTGAGCCCTCCCAAAAAGCGAACTCACAGCCCGATACCAGTAAATGTATTCAATAAGCACAATGAATTAACTTCACTAGCTTTATTTTGGATGTGGACTAATTACAGCAATAGGCAACAATAATGAGCATGAACTACAGGCCTATAGTCGACTTATAAAAGTTTGGCCTTGTCAGAAACTGCACCAGGTTTTCAACAAAAAGAATATCTGTAAAGGGTGCTCTTACAAGCACACGCATTACAAAGTGCATTGAATTACTAATGATAAACATACAGCATACTCAACTTGAGTTACATTAATTGTAGAGCTTTCCTCAAACACATAAAGCTACGAGTTTGCTGATTACATTGGAAGGACAGATACTGCCAAAAGCTAAGCGTTGTTGTTTGGGAGGCTTCATCATGGTTTTCCTCTTTAGCTTCCCCACCAGCGAAGCTAAAAACTGTAATAAGTTCAATGTATTTCCACGATGTGAACGCGTTTACTGAAAACCCTTCCATGTTGCTGGCTTGATGTAAAGTTTTGGAGGACACAGTCTGCGCGCTTGCACTGGCGTGACGCGCTGTCAGTCTGAGCAGCAGCGGAAGAAGAGACGAGGAAGATATGGAGCCAAACTAACAATGTTACCGATTATATCACCTACTGTATATACTGTATTACCTTTATATGCAAAACTAACTCTTCATTACTCTTAAAGGTAATCTGAGTACTTTAACAAAGTAGCACGTTACCCCCAACACTGATTATGATCAGGGTCCACATTGGATGCCACTGTTTAATTAGTTAAGAACCAATGGGTAATTTCAAATAGCAAATATTATTTGTTTATTTGATATGGACAGACCAGATACATTGTTTTTAGTGTTATAGCAACACTGCTATTTTGCAACACTTGTCCATAGGAGGCTACAGAACTGCACAGAGTTGTTGTCAAGTCCCAGTCACTCAGGACTAGCCCGAGTCATGTTCAAGTCTACAATTCGCAAGTTATGAATGTTCAACGAGTCCGAGTCTCTATAAACTAAAGTGATAAGTCACGAGTCCAGCCAATTTAAGATGAGTTTTCTGACTATTATTCCCGTAGGTGTTTGCCTATGTGTGTTAACGCGTGGCTGTGTTGCATGTGCTCTCTCTGGCAGGCGGAAGTACAAGAAGACGTCCCAGAGGTAAGACTTTGTGATGGGACTGTGGACATCGTGTTTCGTGACTCATATCCATTTATTCTTTAACGCATCTTCATAAAACTAATACTCACCAATCAGGCAAAACATTATGACCTCCGAGTCGGACTCCCTCTTTATCAGTGGTGCCTGCCGTCGTGGTTGTTTACACATGAGGCGCTATGCTAGACAGGGGGTCCAAGTACTTACCATTGTTCCGCTCAATATTTCAGCCATGTGGTCACAATGTTGCGCCTGATCAGTGTAAATCCTTCGTCGTAATTATTTATTTTTACAAAACAATTCAAAAAATGTCAGCTTTGTGATTATACCTTTCAAATAAAACGCTCAATGGTGCATCGTGCGACTCTCCTTTTAAAGCCTTTGCTTTTCTTTGGTTGATTCTCATGTCAAAGCAAATGTTTTCGAAACGTCGTCGGTTCTGGAGTTGGCTGACGACTTTTTGAAAAGGTTTGTGACAGTGGAAAAGCGCTTGCACAATCGAATCATTTCACCAATCGACAGAGTAATGATGGATCGCATTGATTTGACCTCGACGGATCTCGGTCATTATGAATCTGCAGATACTCCTGGGAAATGACGCTTTTTACAACCGGCTCGAATGCGATTACTTATTGAGCAAAAGCCGTCTTTAATCAACATGTTGTGCTGAATCCTCTGATGCATGTCTATTACTTTGTGAGCGATATTAAATGGTATCTTTGGATGTCAGATCACTCAGGTGTTCAGGCAGCAGCTTATAAGCAGAAATCACCCGGGCATGTGCAGCCTTATGTTTGGCTTAATTTGCAAATGTCATCCTGTCAAGTTGTCGAAACATTCCTAGCACATATTATCCTCATCGAACTTCTGGAAAGTTCAAAAGCGTAAGAAAATGCATAAAATAAATGCCTTATTATGAGCCTATTGTGCATGTTTGGGTTGCCAATTTCTTTCATGTCCATTTTACTGTTCTAACACTGTATTTGTTTGAAGCATGCGTCTACCCTGAACAGTATAATGATTGTCAGTTCAACACATTAGATGCCTTGAAACCTTGACACAACCCAGCTGAAATGGGTTTAACGCCCAACACATGGATTTTACTGTTTGCACAAATAAAAATAAATAAATAAATAGCGCTTTGTTTCTAGATCACCATCGTGGCATTTCCCTACGAACTGTGGGATTGGCGTCGGAGTAATTGATCCTCGCGCCGCTTACTGGCCCAGCGTGTGGTCTTGTATGGGTTATAGCTATACTACCCTGTCTACATGCGTGATTGACGTCTCCATATGTGCCTGTGTAATTATGGCCAGGGCTAATTGCCAGAGAGGAGCACCAGGACATTGTCATTACCGACTCACCGGGACAACCCCTCGCGCTCACAGATGCTGCAAGGAAGGTAGAGAAAGATATGGCCACTCGCTCGTGGAAGCGGACATTTTCATTGTGTCGCTTTGATCACGTGACCGTTGCGCTCAGTAATTAGCCGCTTATGTAATGGCGAAGCTTTACAAAAAGGCACACGGTCACTGTAGTAACGTGGTAAATACACCAGCACTCGTCTCACGGGCTGACAGCTAAATAGTAGCCGGGTTAATCCATTCAGCTTCTAAGCTGAATGGTGGGTTCGAGTCGCCTCCATTTGGATTTGCCTTTTTGACCAAATGTGATGCCTTATTTGAAATATAAAAACTGCACAGTTTGTTTCCTGGGATCTCTCTCCACTAAGGTTTATACTTGAGCGAGTTTACTTTTTAACTCATTGACTGCCAGCCATTTTCAAATCAGAGAGGTATGGTTTACTGTCCATGGGTCGGGAAAGGGGCATCATTAAGCACCCTCACTGGGTAAGGATACAGGCTGTCAGCCAGTCTGGATTTACTGGACCTGTAGCATCTCCCTGAGGGCAGCAGGTGGAACAGGTGATGGGCTGGGTCATGCCGGTCCCGCGGGATGTTGTGCACGCTCTTAGATGGTACTGATCTCTGGGAGAGTGGTCCCAATGATTTTACCCGCTGGAGCCCTTCTCCCAAACAATTCTCCCAAACTCCTAATGTGTATGGTGTCAGATTGTATTAAGTCTATTTATCGGGTTGCTGCCTCCAAAACCACAAATCTTCAGTAACAAACATGTCTGAATCGTTTAGCCTGTGGCCTCTTTTGAGCGATTCCGTGTGGGAAAATGTCTGCACACTTTGTATTGGCTAAAGATTGTAAAATCCCCCGGTATATCCCAGGCCAATGGGCAAATTGTTTACATATACTGTATTCATTATTTATATTTACCTTTTCATATATTTTTTCTGAATTGATAATCAATGTTTCTCAATTAAATAAATGTTTGTAGAGCGCAATATCAAAACAGAACTCACGAGCAAAATTACTACTAGGTCTGTGAGCAGGGCAGTGTCATTCCTTGTGGAAGAGCATTTAAAAGCCCATTCAGTCCTGCCTAACCTCCAGATTACATTGTACCTCAGGTGTTGACCCCTGCAAAATAAAGTGTATTTTTCCACTCTGTCGCACTGCTCACAGTTTGTTGTTTGTTCAGTTTGTTGCCGGATACGGATTGTGTGTTTTCGGTGGCAGAATGAGTCACTGCTCAGACTTCTACATTTCTGCTTGACCTCACTTTTGCTTTTGTAAACACTGCCTGCTGTTTCCAGTTGTTTGTGAGCTCACGGCGAACTTTCCGCACTCAAGGTCGGAAGATTCCTGTGTGACTCCAACGCTGAAGTTTCACTTTCAGCAGGAATATGTGTGGGGGATACTAAAGCTTGGATATGCTGCGTCAAGGATCGTTGGTCAAACACAGCAAAGGCGTTTACTTTAACCTCTTAACCCCCACCTGAACTGACCACATTTTATCCAGTTTGGCTTTGCCCAAATCTAAAATCTTCTTGAAAAAAAGCATCAAAATGGTGACAAAAATGTGATACAAAAGTGACAAAAAAGCCATAAACACACAACAAAAAAGCGGCAAATTTGTGACAAAATGCATCCGAAACACGGCAAGAACGCGAGGAAAAAGATCCATAAAGCCCAACTAGAGAAAATGTTAAGGCGGGGGTTATGAGGTTAAAGGAAAAATGTACACTAATGACTTTCCTTTCAGTCATATTGACTTTTTGTCTGGAATAAATCATAAAACAAGAGTAAACTAAATTCCCCAACAATTCTAGCTCAGTGTATTGTCAGTTTCATTCTATTGTCTACTATATTTATACTTTGCTTTATTTTCAGACATGTGTTCAGTGTTTGCAAACTGTTCTACCATGGACTGCGTATCACGATGGGATCAATTCCACTTTGCAAATGAGTTGCAGCGTGACAGGATGTTCAAATACTTTGCAATTTATGCAATTCTATTTCCGCACAGTTCTCACTCACATAAATGTGCTGAAAAGTTTGAAGAGGCAGACTCAATTGGACGGATTTGTTGGAAAGAGTCCGCGTCCAAATTATTTTCCCTGCAAGTTTTGCGAGGCCTCCTTTACCTTTCCACAAAGTCAAGTATGATCACGTCGGATCGTTAATCTTTCTGTTTTTATATAGGGCAGCCTTTTCGTTCGACAAAGAGAGAAAAACATTTGCATAAAAATACCAGCAGACGGTGCCGTGAATGGAGCCCTTGAACACATTGACTCGGGGAGAGGAGGACAGAAAATTGAACTATTTGGTTAATGTCAGTAATCAGGACGCAGATCTTCCAGGCATTGGCAAGAACAGCCCATTAGTTGGGCCATTATCCCAACCGCGCTTCCCCCCCCTTTTTGTTTCTGGGCCATTTGACAGTCATCACAGCTACCGCCCAATTGAGTTCTTCATTCAGAGAAATAATAAAATACTTTTATTGTTTTTACATTCAGATTAGTCGATAATTAAGACCGTTTCTTCTTGCACAACATTGTTTTTTCCCTAATGGTTGGAGAAGGAAAGTGCAAAATAATGATGCTGTTTGATATTGGATTTAAAACGCCAACATGTGGCCTTTAACTTTGATTCGATCGACTTATTTGTAAGCGAAGCCCAGCTCATTTAGTCATTGCAGTGCGGTGGAATAATAGTGCAATACTTTTCCAATCCCCTTTGTAGGCAAATAAAGAGGGTTACAGATCACAAAATGTCTGTCACAATATATTGACAGTAGATACTATTTATTTTCTTCTATCAATTCAAACTGCAAAACCCGTATGGTTCATTTGAAACCCAACGTGCTTCATAGGTGGACATCCTTTGCGGGCCACTGACATACGATACTTCAGTGATGTGATAAAATGAAAATCGTTTTAATGTAACAAATGTGACAAAAGCAGGACTTCCAATCTGTGCCCCTGGAAATCGACCGTTCAGCCAAACTGGGTTAATTGATTTTCCCAAGGGCAGAACAGCTGTAAACATTAGTGGACAAATCACGTCGTTGGATGAACCTCTGGCTGTTCAGAAAAGCATAGTGCATTATGTATGAGAAATTGAACCCTTTGAATAAAGAGAAATCGAATTCACTGCCACCGCCCACATATGACATTACATTTACCCACTGTATTATAATTTCACACGCATAATTAAAAGTGACACTTTGATTTTCTAGCCTGGGCAGCCAGCCACATCTACTTTCTGTTTAATTTAGCTACTTATCAGTTACATTACACAGTTGCTTTTTTGTTGTTGTTAGAGTTTAGTGCTTCCCTGTGCTGTTTCTCAGTCCTTTGTGTCGTTTTTAGGGACTTACGTTCTCCCCCGGTTTCTTGTTATTATGATTTTTTACTCCTATGAGCCAATATTTTTGTTTTGATACAAATTGACAACCATTGTCTTCGGAATTTGCTTAAATAGCACCGTAACCTTAACTTCAGAATAGGAAAAGTGTGTGGTCTGGCTACAGGCAATTGGTGTACGATTTATTCAATGTAATCTAGCACATTCAGACGACAATAGATGTATTTTTGATGAGCAGCTGAGACAGTCCAGTGATTGCGCCTCTTTGAGCCTCTCTTCTGTGTCTCTCTCTCGCTCCCTTCACCTCGCCCCTCCTCTCGTTTACTACCTGATGATTAGTGAGCTTAATTGCCTGGTGCACGCTAAACACGGAGCTTGGGGCTAATTACATTCTTCACAACCATCTCAACAGTTTTACCCAAATCTTTTCACCCATCGCTAAACGTTTTTTTACTCATTAATTGTCCGTGAGAGTATGACAGAAAAGACAAAGGGAGAGAGGGATATTGTACATTCAATTACACAATGGAGATCTTTTTTTTTCACTCCAACTTGGCTGTAAATTCTGTTTAAGTGACGCTAGCCCACAGCTAGCTTTGCCCGTTAGCCTGTTAGGTTCTTCTTCGTGATTCCATTAGTGTGTATTGGTGACTCCGACCCGGATGCAGGAAAGCTGCAATTGTGGTTTTCTGGCCAGAGACACCAAAGACCCCACAATCATCCCATTAACACTTGTATTACCCCCAGAGGGACTACGAACAGGATTTATTAAGGTAAACAAGTTACTTAGTACTGATTTAACACTTAATTCATTGTGAACAATTCATAAGTGTGACTAACACGTAATAACTACTTAACCTCTACAGTTCATGCCAAACTCATAAAGAATAGTTCTTCACATAGTTCACTTATTCATAGGGATGTAACGATTCATCGAAAACCGATTTAAAATCGGTTTCGCGACCGAAACAGACCGGAACATACTAGCTCGTAGTTTCTAAAGACGTTAACTTTTTCTCAAGACAAGCTCCACACCTTCCCCGCCTCAGACCCAACACACGCCACACCATGTAAACACATACACGTGCAGGCAACGAAGCAACAGATGCAGCTAAAGTTAGCGGCTACAAGATTAGCGTTAGCAGCTAACGCAGAGTTTAGCATTTTGACAGAAGTTTACCAAAGATTGTAAACTGACAAACATCTGACCAACCTGCTCTGATTCTGCTGAAATCCTCATCAAATGTCCGTTTGTCAAATAATCCAATACCTACAGGAGCTGTCATGTGTTTGTCCTCCTTATGTTTACAAAGGCTGCACCGGAGGCAGTGAGGCTTCAAGGGTGAAAAAAACTGCACTGTAAAATGTGTTCTAAATGGTAGTATTATGTTCAAACAGCAAAAAAAAAAAAAAAAAGGTTTGGTAAAACAAATATCATCTCAAAATGTTTGCTTTGCTACACATCTTATATATGCTGAAAACATGTACATTTACAAGCACTCATGTCAACATGATTATGGGTTCATTTTCATGTCTTGTAATTTTTTGTAATGTAAAGTTCTCTTACTGAGACAGTTGCAATTTGTTACAAGGACAAAAATGCAGATGTTAAAACAAAAGAAACATCGGTATGAATTCTTTTCTTAAAAAAAGGTTAAAAAAAAATCGAAATCGGGGCTTGAGTGAATCGTTACATCCCTACTTATTCATAGTCAAGCAGTTATTAAATGTTTGTCACTAATGAATTTTTCACCATGAATTAAGTGTTAACTCATCATTTATTAAGGCTAAATAAGGTATAGTTATTAGAAAGTGTTACCGTATATTGTTTTATGTTTAGTCAAATACAGTTATAGTATCACTCTTGATGGATGTGCGTCCATTTAAAGTGCCTCCTCAAGTGGCTGTGCACATGAGGCCTCTTTTCCTCAATAGCTTCTTGTGTGATTATCTTTACCACTTTACCTCAAGTGCATGGTGCCATTAGCGTTAGCTGTATGGCCAACTTCAGGTTGATTACTCATATCGTAATCAGGAATGTTAAAACCATGGGCCTTTAATCAAAAGAGATTAATTGAAAAGCAGCTTTTAGGTGCTTTGATGACCATGGATAGTCATTAAGTGCTTTGTTCAAAATGATAATGGGTTTTAAGACACCCGTGCTAGAACTAAATCAGGTCTAAACAGATTGATTACAGAGGACTTTTATTGCTGCTTAATATGGGGCACATTAACTCTCTTTCAATTTGTCTTTTTGTATTGGACTAATAAGCATAACAAATCCAATTGAAATGCAGGCTTCCTATAGGTCAAAGTCCACATTTCCGCATCCTTGAGATAAAATTCGAGATTTACAGCTGAGATTGTCATGCTAATCTGGTTGTTTGTGCTCTGCCTTCTTCTCGGCTCTTCGGTCCAGCCTCCAGTGCCTGTCCACTGACTCCAAAGCAAAGGCAAACCATCCCAATATTGAACTAAAGCTTTCCTTCTTTCATTTGGCGAAAGTAATATTTGAACCAGTTTGTGGGGAAAGGTACACAAGGGTCTATAGTCTGTTTGTGTTTATCTCCATTTGAAGTCCAGGCATTGTAAGAGTCGGTGAGCCATAGCCTTTTCAATACAGCAAATTCTATCACTCCACCTCATACATACCAAGCAGTCACTTTAGCCCTATAGCCCCAAATCGCGTATTCAAATCCGTTTGCTTCTGTCAAGACCAATACCCTCGAGGTATATCTTCAAAATGGGCTTTCTCAACAACAGAGTTCAGCACAATGAATAAAACCAAGCTTTCGCCAGGGCGTAATAAAAGCCGGTGAATAAATGTTAATGACAAAAAACTGTAAGACTGTGAGAAATGGACTCGCTGCCGAAGCAGTAATGAAAACGTCAGAAAAATATATTCATCTGCTTTGAGAATCTTACAGCCTAATTTATCTTTATCTTACTTAAAAGTTTTATATGTGTATAAAAGATTTATGATTAACTCCACAGGCCGTTTCTGTAATGGATCGTTCTTGATATGAATATAAAGGTAAACGTGATTTGTGAAGTGACTGT
The DNA here is from genome assembly GCA_021464625.1 of Proterorhinus semilunaris. Taxonomy (NCBI): domain Eukaryota; kingdom Metazoa; phylum Chordata; class Actinopteri; order Gobiiformes; family Gobiidae; genus Proterorhinus; species Proterorhinus semilunaris. The sequence continues at coordinate 23,613,446 of CM038358.1, read as the reverse complement.
TGTCTTAGATTTTGTGTAGTTGTATTGTAACCTTTGGTGAAGAAGTTAAAACATTGGTTTCTATTTTACTCTTTCAAAGGGCTGTTCCTGACACTTAATATTCCAGTAGATCTTAAAAAAACATGGCAATAATGAGATGGACCAGATTGAAAATGATAAGACCTACAATAAAGGGTTTAAATGTTCAAAACTATATTTTTAATGGGATTCTATTGGACATAATGACAGTACGTGATTCCTATGCAGTATTTTATCTTTGTAAGACAATTACAAGCTGTGGTTAGGGCATCGTTGTGTAAAGGTGGATGTCGTGTCATGATATTTTGTTTGCAAAATAAATTATCGTTCATTTGAGATGCCTGTTGTTTTAGGGACAACAGGTAAAAATGTCTTGATCTTTGGTCTGTAGCAGCTATATAAATGTGTTTAAAACATACTGATAATGCTATAAATATTTTAAAATATATGTACGTATTTAGCAGTAAATGCAACACGACGTGTCACAAACCAGTGTTTCATTTAATTTCTATTTAGATTTTTTCTTTTTTTTTGGATGGTTAGAGCGTTTTTCCTTGAGAATCCCTTGTGTGAGCACTGTTTTTTGACAGTGTGTGACGGAGAAACGCTCTCCATTTTGCTTAAGTCTTTTTTGCACAATCAATAGAGCACAATGATTCAAGCTCAAATGGCTGGACTGGAATGACATGACGAATGAGTACAGTACAACTGGTCCAAGTACATGCCCCTGAGGGACACCAGGCAGCAGCCCGTGAAAATATAGACGTGATAATTGAAGGTCGGACCTGTGCCTTTGTCAGTAATGTTACCTCTCAAGAGTAGTGATATGATTGATGGCAGCAGATGCACCTGTCAAATGAATAAGACAAATGAATAAAAATAGCTCACTTATTGTCAACACTGAATACTATACATGCTATCGGTCACAGCTACCATTTGTAATGCATTAGGCATTCGCTTGTTGCGGTGCCAAATAAACAAGATGACGGAGAGTGTTTGTGCCTCTAGCTTGTGTTGGATGTTTTCCAAGTTTATAATAGCTGAAGCAATGAAGAGCAGCTTTGTATGTCGTGTAAACAGTCAAACTTTAAAGCATATGAAAGTGTGAAAACTGTGTTATGGGTCTTGGCAGAGCGGTCCTTTTTTGTTGATGCACAATTTGTCTAAAACAAATAAATAGCATCTGTTTTTTTTATTTTTGTTTTGTTTTTATAGTTGTTTTCCAAAGTATGGGATCCAGAAGTTGTTGACCAGACAGTACCTCCAAACTACGGCTTATGTTAGGCCTAAATATTGCTTATGATTTAAATAAGTGGGTGAAATAATAATACTGTAGAAAGGAGTTTGGTTAGATAGCTAGATAACAAGACCATGTGCCCCCTTCAGCACAACGAGTCCGAGTCCCAACTTTGAACATCGCCTGACTGAATGTCATGTCAAATAATGTCTTTGTATTTTCAAATTTGCCATTGCCACACTTCTCATAAATGAAGAACAATGTGAAATTGTCTTTAAGTTACTAACATCACTCAATAACACAATAACCTTCTACCACAGACGAGATCAGACCTAACATGTATCAGTGTTAGGCGCAAGGAGTGCTGTGATTTATTGTAGTGACGCAGTAAGGAGCCTGTTTTCTGTCATCGTTTGACCAATTCTTTTGCTCTAAACATCCTTCCCCATAAAATAAGCACTGAGTCACAGGAGGTGACCGAGTGTGCAGCCGTGACAAAACATGTCTATGTTTATGTGCCACTAAATAAATCTGTCACTTCATTTGCACATCAACACAGTGAGAACTCGGGGTCGTATTCACGAGTGAGGGACGGATGGAGCGTGAGATCGATAGACGCTAGATCGCTGTATCGGACTGTTGTGGTGAAGAGGGAGCTGAGTCTGAGGCAAAGCTCTCGATTTACCGATCCATCTACGTTCCCACCCTCACCTATGGTCATGAGATCTGGGTAATGACCGAAAGGACAAGATCGCAGATACAAGCGGCCGAAATGAGTTTCCTTCAGAGGGTGTCTGGGTGCACCCTCCGAGATCGAGTGAGGAGCTCAGTTACCAGGGACGAGCTCGGAGTAGAGTCGCCGCTCCGTCACGTCGAAAGGTGCCAGCTGAGGTGGCTAGGGTGCCTCCAGATGCCTCCTGGTCGCCTCCCTCGGGAGGTGTTCCAGGCATGTCTATTGGGAGGAGGCATGATGCTGGAGAATACAGTGTTTTGGGTTGTGATTTTGTGATTTTATTTAATTTTTCATAATTTGTTAGGCACAAATTAGCGGCTAATCATTTTGTCAGTTTTTTTTCCCATCCTGCCAAGAATGTGTCTGTGACGTGTTTTAGCTGTAAGCACAAAAAGACATGATACAAATCGCATTGGAGTATGTGTCGCTTGCATTGTGCATTTACTTGATAAAGCCACTTAACCAGGATATTATTCAGACTGTAAATGTGGAGTGCATATTGACTTGAGTGCCTTGGTAGCACTTGCATCACACCATTAGCTGAGCTCCCATCAGCTGTGTGTTCCCTCCACTCCCACTGCACCAATCGGCTCCAAATAAGTGGGCCTTAAGGGCGGCTGCAAATATGTCTGTGGGACCCCATCGTCTCCTCTCCATTGCACTGTGCACTCCCCGTGAAGATAATGACGCTTAATTGGCTCATAAATGGTATGCTAATTTCTGTAGTTGTGCTGTTTATGGGACACGGCAGCTCAAAAAGGCAGGATGTTCGACGGCAACATTTCTCTTATTTAATATAAGCAAATAAACAGTCTCCATGGACGCAAACACAACGCATATTAGATACAGTCGTTCGGTTCAATTCAATGTTAAATGTAGAGCCGTCGGCTTCAACCCCTATTATTTGAATGTTTTCTACATGTTTTCTACATGTTTTCTACATTCAAATAATAGGGGTATAATAATGACCTTATCCCTGTAAATGTTGAGTTTTGTTAAGCTGCACTGAATACAAACAAATGTGTCACTGGAATTAATTAAACTTTTGAACAGAATGTGTTGTAAGTATGCAGCAGCAGTCTTCATTAGCAGAGCAAATTATTCTCTAAAATGTATTCAGATTGTCACAACGCCCATTGCAAACTTTGGCAACGTTTATTTACAAGGATGGTCCGAGCGTTCATTTAGTTTGCTCTCAATGTCACCACAGCGGAACAATTCATTCCTGACTTAGCTTTCATTAACAAGCTACTCTCCCCGCCCCCGAAAACAGACAGATTGAACTCATTTATCCGATCTGGGGTTGCTGCAGTTGGTCAGGTCTAGGTACAGCAACACTAAGCGCCCATAGAATGAGATCAGCTGACAATATGAGCAATCCTGAATGACCTTTTTATTCAATGGATTTCTTCCTCCCTGATGGCACGGGCATATTCCAAGATGACAATGCCAAGATTTATCGGGCTCACGTTTTGAAAGAGTGGTTCAGGGAGCGTGAGACGTCATTGCCACACATGGATTGGCCGCCAATTGGCCGTTTGGGATGTGCTGGACAAGGCTCTGCACATTGGTCACACTATCCCTTCATCCGTACAAGATCTTGATGAAAAATGAATACAATACTGGATCTGTTGACATTGCAGAAACGTGTTGAAACAATGCCACAGCGAATGTGCGGACATTTTTGGGGGCAACTTTATTTTTGGTCTGGCTGTGTATTCTGACCCACAAACTATAATGCAAGGGTGGGCAAGTTTGCTGTAAGTGACAACTCTGCCCACTTTTTACTGCTATAATATCTCTACTAAATAATTGCTGCTACATATAACCTCTGCCCCCTCCCCATTCTCTTATATCACTCTCTCCTTCCTTTCTCCCTCTCTCTCTGTCACCCCTCCTCCCCTCTCTCTCTCTGTATAATGTTATCGTGCATCAGTAGTGGCCGATTGCCAAATAAAGGCCTGTGTGTGCTGTCCTTGTTTGTCCAGAGGTTGAAGGACATCCCGGGGATGACCTCACTGCCTGCCCAACACTTTTCAGCTGTTATTGATTGCTGCTGTGTGCGCTTATGTGTCAAAATCAGCAAGGGCAAAACAGGCCGGGCAAAGTCAGGTCTGGTCGGTGCATCTTTGGTTAATTACAAAGGTTTCATTGAATAGTAGAATTCAATAGGAAAATTAGCCAAGGTTTGTATGAGGATTGAATTGTTTTTTGCTATTGTTGTTTTTCCTATGTCAAGGTTTTTTGTTTTGTTTCTTGTAGTGTGAATTTGATCCAAATCTTAGCTGAGAACAGGCCAACAAGTCTAAAGCAAAGCTAATTGGGAATAATACTGTCTAAATTAAACTCAATTGTAACCTAACAAACTAAGAAGAAGCCTACTATATGTTTCTGTATGGGACAACCACTGTGACGAGGCAACCGTTAATTTCCCAAAGCCTCAGGTAACAGGACACAGCGGTTATTTCGGGATTAAAGCTGTAATACCCGGATAGCATCATGCCCTATCTGGTATTATGTTAGGGCTTACCATCACAGAGATAATCTAATAGAAAGCACTGTTTTCTATTAGATTCAATTGTATAACCCATGGCTTTCCTAGCTGCAGGGACACGGCCACCTTTAAGAAGACTGGAAGGTTGTGTTAGCAGAGCTTCATATCGGTTATTATACCTCTCAGTACATTCATTCATTACATGATGTGCTATATTTATGCACCAATGTCAATTAATTGTAACAATATAAGAAGGGATATCTCCTGGGTCTATTCTTGGCCCAGTAGACATTTATAGACTCAAAGGTCGTTGGGCGTCTATCTTGCAAACGGCAAAGACACAAAGAATATGTGATTTAATGGTATTGTCTGTACTATTATAATGATGGCTGTGTTACCGGTAAGTTGAAAACAAAAGACAACTCGTTTGAAAAGTTCATTTTGAATTTTTGGCAGCATGTATTGATAAAACTTAAATAGCAAACCCCACATTTTGAATAATCTTTTACCAAATATGTATTTTCATTAACTCTTAGTGAATATTGATTTTTTGTTTTTTGTTTAAATTAACGGCATTTTATTTGCATAGTTAGAATAACAAACATGCATATGGCTAGTCAAGCTGTCAAATTGACAGTGGCTGTTGCCAGCTTTAGCAAAGCTCTCACGCATGTCTCCCTGGAATTCACACTGGAGTTTTCAGCTACTAAACAGATCCAAAAACAAAGGCTTTTATAGATATGACTTCTTGATGACACTGTGTAACTGTTGCATTGTAAGCATAAAGTCTTGAAACACAGCGTCTCAAAACATATTACATTGTCTAAAGGAACAAAGCCTCATCTATAGCACTGCACTTATTGTTACTACATCATTGAAGAATATGAAGTTCTCATTTACGCTCTCACTATGCAATATCCCTCTTGCTCTGTGCCCAGATTGGTGGCTTTTGTGGGGACTTTGCTTAGCTGTGCACATGTGTGTTTGTCAGGTTGGAAATAAATCCATGTTCAAATCTCCAGCCAACTGTAGCATTTGGCACTGACAACACCTGCTGCTGGCATCCACCGCAGCGTGAGCTAATCAGGGCTGGACACACTCCTAAAATATTGCTACTGTGAGGCTACGCTATACTTAGATCATTAAGGACTTCAAGGTTTAGCAAGTACATCTAATTGTACTATTGGAAGAGGCGTCTGTGACTTTATGTTTAAAAATAATTCAGACGGTTGAATCAGGACATGGCATGTACCATTAACCTTATTGCACATATTGAGCAGAGTAGATGCTGTAAGAAAGCTGAAAACAGTTATGAATTTGTCCAATATTTTCTATCTTATACAACCATCATTATATGTAATGGCCGTAAAACCTAAATATAATATATTAAACCTTAAACCTTTTGCTTTTGATAATCATGCATGTTGAGTAAAAGTAAAAGTAATACAAAGGTCCAGATCCCGTCCATTCATCACATCTCCCCCAGTTCCCCGGCAGCTCCACTGACTCCAAATGAAACACTGCATTCAATATGAGATCCTTCTCTTTACCTTTCAAGCTCTCAATAACCTGGCGCCTCCATATCTAACTGACCTCCGCTCCGTCATGTGCCTACTCCCTCCCGCATCCTCCGGTCCTCCTCTGCCCCTCAGCTGAGTGTACCTACTGTCCACTTGGTGCTTTTAGCCGTTTAGCACCAAATCTGTGGAACTCTCTCCCCCTCGGGTCTCCATCAAGTTACCTCATTTCCCCTTTTTAAACTCAGCTCAAAACCCACTTATTTGCACTACTCAGTTTAGTGTGCTTTTATTATTGTTGAGTCTGATGACCTTGTGACCTTGAGTGAAAGGTGCCGTATTATTATTAGCTGAACTGGGGTTGCCTTAATCTGCTCATGATGACACACAAGTTTAACTATATGGGGACATAGAAAAACTAACACAGCATTCAGTCTCAGAGCTCTAAATACTTGAAGGTATGTACTTAATATGTACTTTTTCGAAATCTTTCCATATTTGCCAGATATTTATAAACATTTCCTTTTTTTCTGGTGGATTAGAAGATCAGGGGTTGTCCTACTTCTTTGTGAAGCTGCTGCTAAAGTCATCAATGTGGCGCCGTAAAAATAGCTCGTCTGAAAAGTGCAGGTTGCTCGTGCTCAGGTGATGTTTGTGTTTGTCACTGTCAGACAGATCCGGTTTTAATCCTACCGTGACTCATCTGACATGGGAATCCTGCAACCGTTAAAACCCTGATTCATCTCAGACCAGATTGGACTGAACTACTGACATTTATCGACCGCATGCATCGCCCAACCACGGACCATACATACTCACAAACGGGCTCAAAAGTAACTGTAAAGAACTACCTTCATATTTAATTTCCACAAACATGTCTATTCCCTCGAACCTCATGTTGAAACACACTGTTGACACACGTGGTGGAAAAATCAAGTTCCACATTTGACAGGACATTACGGTAATCACGCGAGGTGCTCAATAGCTTTTTTATGATATTTGCTTTTGCACAATTAGGTTTAGTATCTTTCTGGATATTATTGACATTTGCTCGTGTGCCTCCGAAAGGGCGCATATTGTGATGTTTGAGGGTAAACTCAGTGGACACATATGGCGCTCTGCTGAAAAGGGCACGAGCGCTCCCATACATCACGGGTCAATATGCAGTACTATGGGTTGTGTATTTTCCCCTGTGGATATGACGCTCCCTGTGAAGACTGTGGGCGAATGCACCTGGGCTACTCCGCATCACCACTTGAATCTCCTACTCAGCTGCATTGTAGTGCCATGATTCACAGTAGAATAATAGTCAATCCAAACCCTTACCTTACCAAAAGAAATGAAATCAAACTTACTTCAAATCCTTCTTAAAGTCTTGAGATGGAAGATGGTATTTGTTAAGTCAAGTCTGCAACCTCAAAAGAGCCACTCATTCTGAATTTGTGTCAGAAAAGACCAAATGACGTCCAAAGCAGACTAAAGTGTGTTCAAGCAATATTGAAACCAGGGATTCAATGAGATGGGGCATGTGGCTCTAAGACAGCGTTTCCCAACCAAGGGTATGGGGACCTCTGGGGCTGCTTAAGCATATAGCAGACGGTACTAGGAAGGTGAAATTTAGTAGACCTCCAATATTAATTTCAAAGGAAAGTTAGCTTTAATTATGTTTTTCAGTAAAAGGTTTGATTTTGAGAGGATTTTTAGCTTCATTTCGAACACAACACACTATTAAAGCAGAACTAAGTAACTTGTTTACCTTAATACATCCTTTTCATAGTCCCTCAGGCGGTAATACAAATGTTAATGGAATGATTGGGGGGTCTTTCATCTCCCCCTGGTGTCTCTGTCCAGAAAACCCTTTCCCTGCACCGGGTCGGAGGCGCAAAACACACTAATGGAATCACGAAGAAGAAGCTAACAGGCTAACGGGCAAAGCTAACTGTGGGCTAGCGCCACTTTAGCAGTGTTTACAGCCAAGTTTGAGTGACAAAAAATGTCTCTATTGTGTAATTGGGTTGTGGCACAATCTACAACATCCCTCTCTCCCTTTGTCTTTTCTGTCAGTGTAGTAATTATTCTCATGAACAATTAATGAGTAAAGAAAACGCAACATGCTACGACACCTGCAGTGGCGCTTATGGCCTCCAGGGGCATGAGTTACTTAGTTCTGCTTTAAATACTGAACAATTTTAGTTTATTTGGTCACTTTGTAATAATACTGGCAAGATCCTCGAGGTGAGGAGTACTCGGAGTTTAGATGAACAACTAAACGGGTAAAAAAAAGGTTGTGAACCACTGCGCTAAAACCATAGAATGATTAGTTTAAGGTTACAGTACGTTTAATGTCACTTACGGACACAAAATCACACTAAAAGGTTTTTATTACTATGAGGCCAGGATGCAAACCAAGTCAAAATATATCGTACAATGGATCAATTCTGGCATCACTATACTCCGTGCGCTTTTAGTTTGATTATCTCCAAAATCCCGGTTGTATTTGACAGCGTCCCTTCACTCACTTGTCTCTGCTAATCAAGTTCAATTCAGCTCGTTCACATATTTATGCAAATGCAGTGTTGCATTTCGCTGAGGTGCTTTCATTCAGCTATTGTACCGTCTGTACTTTTTTTTCCTTTTTTCTTTTGAGTTAAGAAAAGCAATTATTAGAGAGGCTGCACAGCTCTCTAAGCGTCTGTTAAATACTGATAAGGTTTGCACAGAGGAGGGTCCGACTTTACAATAACCGGGACTTTTACTTGGTTCCAATGTATCCAATGCGTTCTGGCAAGGCTTTGTAGACGTTATTGTCCCTGCATTGACCAACCAAATACTCTATAGGTTATGTCAGCAGTTAGGACCACACTGCAGGTGTAACTAACCTGAGGAATCCCATTAAAGCACTTGGCCACTGTGTTAGATGTAATTACTAGTAGTGACTCAGCAGCTGTTGTTCCACTGCTTTTTTCTCCACTTTTTAATTCTGTTTTTAGCTAATGCCAGTCTATGGAACACGTTTGCCATTCCAAACGCTATATTCTACTCCCGTATGTTTTAGGTTAATGGGCGGAAACCGGAGCTCCCATTCAGACAAGGCTAGATTATACAACCTCCGACAGTGCAGTAATTGAACTCATGACCTTCTTAGTGTAAGGTGATAGTATCTCACAGCTCAGCCACAATTAATCTCATATATAATGCCATAGATAAGCTTCTGTTGTGAGATCTGCCACTTATAGACTCTTAAGGTAACTATTCTTCAATATTTAAACCTAATGCCTCTCCATTTCAAGCTTTTATAGATACTATTGTAGAACACATTATGCATAAACGCAATATGCAATAGCCCCTATGAGAGACCAACAGGCCCGTTTGGAACCGTTTGGAACCATGAGGCCGTCCTCCCGTGGACCCACCACCTGCAGGAGGAGCCATAGGGGACAGGTGCTATGTGACTTGGGCAGCTCCAACAGCTGTCCCCACGACCCGGCAACGGACAAGTGGGAGAAAATGGATGGATGGCAATATGCAATAACCTTGGTGAATATTCTAATTGTGAGTGGTATTGTAATGCCAACAATGACACTGATGGCTAATTGTACCAAACGACACAGAGATATTCAAGGCTGTGGCCCAACCTTCACAGCCCACACAGCGGCTGTGTGTCCTTCCCGCCGTGGCATATGAGAAGTTCTTCCACTTTTTTTAAATGAATTGAGATTTTGTCCAGGCGTGACTCCAAGGTGTTCCATACTGTCAGTTTCATGTTCGTATCCTTCGTAACATAAAAATAAATCCAATTCCATTACAAGCACAAACAAGTAGTGCCAGTATTCCTATTGCAATGTTGTGCTCTAATAACGGACACAAATGGTACAGTGCCAAAAGGTTCTTCTAAAATCGAAAAATACATAGTAACATTTCAAAGTGAGGCTGTTGCGACTACTGCAACAAGACGCAATCCACTGTCTCTCCCTAAAACAGTTCCGGAAATGACTTTCTGCTATTTGAATCTTACACCTCATACCGGTGCCCCTTGTCTGCTCGCTCCGATGTAAAACGCCTTTTGTTGCTTCATATTGCCTCATACTGTTTTCATCCACACTGTCTGTTTGTCAGTCAGTCTCTAACTCCCTGTTGGAATATAGTCTTAACCTATAGAAACATGATCATCATTGTAGTATTGAGTTCCCCAATAGTCCTGAAATAGGTTACAACTTAAAATGGCGTGACAAATGATATGCTTAATTCTCATATCCGTCTAAAACGATACTATACTGAGAGAAAGAACAACTGTCTAAGAAAGGCAAAACACATGTATTTTTACTCCAAAGTATTCAAACCAAAAAGATAAAACTTAGAGCCTCAAAGTCTCAGCAGGATCCACTTTAATTGTGCCTGCTGTGTCGTCTGTGGCCATGAAACCAGCTCTTTTTGGTGTCCATGATTTGCACGTCTCGAAACTGTCTCTCACTCTCCACTTATGATAATTACGAGCCAGTTATGGAGATGCTTTGCTAATTGGACGTGATGGTTTTGCGGTGAATTTGTTGATATGAAAAAGAAAATCTGACTCAAGCAATAATAAGAAAAGATCAATATTACTGTAGGTTGTTTTATCACACTTCTTTCCAGCTCGTTCCAAGGTCAGAAATGCAATTTATATTCTACCAACTTCCGTATAACTGTGTATTCTTTTATGTTTTGACACGCCACTGAGGTGTTACTCGTAAAGATTACTCAGCGTGGAGGTTTTATTGCTCTTTTTCCAATGTCTCTCAGTGCTTGCCGTAGCGGACTTTGTGCAGAGTTGTCTGTTGTTAAGCTGTCGCAGCAGAACAAAGGACCTCTCAGAACTCGCAAATTGCTCTCGGATTAAGGAAAACCTTGCGTGGATTTGACACAGCCCTTTGTAGCCACCGCTTTAAACAACTGTGCATATGGGCGTTTGCATATTATTCAATTTGCCTCCCTGCAAAGTTTAAGAATATTTCCACGAATTGCAAAAGCTACAGTCGACCTTTATTCAGAAAAGGCAATGTAGCCAAAGTAATGCTGAATGGCATTTGTTTTAAATGCAGCTTTTCTAAATCAAGTAGCCACATTTCTGTTTCCCCAGATAATGTCATTGTTCATTGCTTTTAATGGTCAACAAAAAGGAAGAGTCAACTAATCATAAAAAGAGGTTAAAGCAATAGTTTCTTACACCTTATCCGTATGTTTTGGGTTGGCTTGACTAATGTCATGTTGCTGTTCATGTGAGTCCATCTAACACTTTGCATCTGCTCTTAAAAGACACAGTTTATTTCAAAGAATGTTGTAGATTTGGCACAATTAACTGCAGACTTGACTCTCAGCAAGTACAGTACATGTAACTGTTGCTCAGCCCTTTCTTTTTCTATTGTCACTGCCTTTAGCTTCTAAATGATGTCATTCAGGTCTAGCAAGGGGATTAACTTGTAAAACGCTCTGCTGCCTTGCTTTTAAACCGTCCTGGGGGGAGTCACCGGATGACATTATTTACTTCTATTCATAGCAGCTGTGAATGACTAACCCTTCAAAATTCAGTGGCCAAGCCCGATGTGACGGAGAAGTCGGTGGCTGTCGGGAGACTCAAATTAAGACGTGACGTGTGATTAATGCCGCACTATAGCGTTTGAAAAAACATACAGTCAAGCCAGGGATGATAAAGGGCCATATGGCAGATGAATATCCCAACCTTTTAAAATGATGACTTGGCGGCGTGTAAATTAAACGAGCCTCCCTTTGCGATTACCGCCAAACGGTCCGTAGCCTTTCAGAGCGACGCGGCGTGGATGTCTTTCCTGGTTCTCTCTAAGGCTCTTTTGGGTATCACCAAAGAACACATGTAAATTTTGAGGGATTAATTGCTCAGAAGAGAGTGCAGTGTGTACAGATGTTCACACTTTTCTTCACCCCAAGTCCAAATTAGCCCAAACACTATCTCACCACCTGCACCACCTTTCTGATGTTTGTTTTCTGAACACACTGGACCAGTTTGCCAGTGCAAAACTTTAAGCGAGTAATTTGCTTAGACATTCAGTCACTTGAATTGGAAGCCCATTTACCCTTCCCTTTGAAACTGTCAGTGTTTATTTAAGATAGAAACTTGCTTATGACAGAGAACACTTTATTGTTGCTATTCATATTATTTGCTGTGTAAGATATAGACAATGCTGGAATAAGTCGATTTGCTCGATCAATGCCAATGGAAAATCCATGACAATCAAGCGATATCTCATTCAACCTGGATAGACTCAAACAGAGAGAAGAGCCGTGATTAGACAGATTTATTGACAGATATTTCAGGCAGTAGACATGATGAGTAAATTAAAGTTAGCATGAATGAGTAGGTTAGAGTTAGGGATGTCTTTCCCAGGAGCCTGGTGGTGGTATGGTAGGCCAGTGAAGGATGTAGCAGGGTGACGCCGTGGATGGAAGAGGCGTGGATGGGGTGGCGGTGGGACCGAGGGCGATGATTGACAAAGGTGTGGCTCTGCGCTGATAGGGTGGAGGTGTGGCCCTTCAAGGTTGAATATATAGGACTCATTTATTAGAATATGTTTCTGATTTCTGAGTACGGTATATCTGATGATAACATTATGACTCTGGCTATTAAGCGTGAGACCCAACTAAGGCTCATGTTGGCTGCATTTCAGTAATTGTGGATTCCTTTATTCCTCATGTAATATTCCATATAGATCAATCTCATTCATCCAGGAAATTAACCCACTGAATCCATTCGACTGGAGATTTCTACACTTGGATGCCCGAGGTTTAAGGTCCAAAGGGGCAGAGATGTGGGAAGTGGTGGCACTCTTAAACGCTTGTAGATTGCAATATCCCATATGAATTAAATGTTGAATGAATGACATGTCCACTTGAGGTAGAGCTCCTCTGACTCATTGGCAAAGTTTCAAATGTGGCCTTTGACGACAGCCGCTCTGCATATTATAAAAACATCAAGTGCACTGTTTATTGACCCATTAATCATGTTTTTATTTTGATAAGAAGGTGGTATTTACAGAGATAACACCCACAGTGTCCTTCAGAGAAAATCTTGTTATATACTTTCAATAAACGACAGTAACAATGCTGCATACGGTTGCACACGCGATATTAACTCTAGAGAGGATTTAAAGCCCATTTCTGTTTATAGACCAACGTTTACGATGAAGCACACAGGGGTCATCTATGAGGCATGGCGGCAGATGGGCCCTATACTCTTTCACGCAGAGTTAACTATGCGTTGATAGTTAACTCTGTTAACTATCAAATCTTGTTGATTTGGAGTCCTGCAACAAAATACACAAGTACATGTCTACTAGAAGATAATATATGGTTAATTACTGACAAATGCTTTAAACTTATGGCCGTTCCCTTTGATTACCACTGCAAAGGGTCTCCTCGTTCTGAGTAATTTTGCACAGGTTTATTTGCGTATGTCACCAGCATTAAGTGTGGAGTGAATGAATATTGGAGCGCGGAGATCTAGAATGACTCAAGCATTATTCATTATTATTATTGTCACGATAATTATATCGTTCAATAAATGACAAATAAACAATGCCTTTTTGGGCTGAATATTAAGATTTAAGTACTTCATGGTAATTGTTAAGCTTTAGAGTTAGTTTCTGCTGCATTAAAAGGTCTTATCTCAATATATCGAACTTCATATTTCGTTATCGTGACAAGCCTAGGCATCAGTGAACCTCTACTGGACCAGAGCCCAGAAGCCGTGGAAGCTGTTATCCTTCTCTGTAATGTCCCACGAGCGGAGATATCCAAAGCACACATTGCATGGTTGCTCTTCTCAATGAATGACGTATGGTGACATAGCAAAACAGCATTTGTATTTGACAGTCTCAATCCTTGACATAATGCCAATAGTGACAAAGTTATGGCGACAGTATGTGACCTACATTTCTTGTTTTGGCTTCTTATGTGTGATGGAGTGAAGCATTGTATTTAGCCTGAACCGACTTCACCCTGACGATCTCAGACAAGGAGACAAAGATCAAACGTCTGTTTTTATCCCTCTATTCCCATATCTCTCTTTAGACTTTAAGACTTAGTACTATTTTGACAGCCTGTGATTGGCAGACTCTGGTGTGAGTGGGTTGATCTTTTTTAAGGTTTCTTGTGTCCCCCGCCATCTTGTCTTGTCACATCTGTCACTCTGCACCTCCCACGGACACGCTTTGTTTAGAGCCCGGATCTGAACTTTCTCAAGGACTAACCGTCACTGCGCCGCGTGCCTACGAGCTCTGTAACACCACTGGTAATGCTAATGAGAGCCTTGAGTTGTATTCAGAGGAAATGTCACGGCAGATTGGTCAACAAGTGCTCTCCAGTGGTCAGTGTAGGAGTAGCTTTTTTTAAAATTCTAAGCCAATTTTGACTTTCAGTTTATGCAAATGACGAGGAAAGTGAGAGGAGTTCACACATTTTTATGTCATCAAATGAACACTATGTCTATGTGCCTGGCTCAAGATCCGGTCATTTCTCCTGACAGATTTTCCCAGTGACACTGTTGGAGAATGGGTCAAATGCAGAGGACATATTTCCCCACAGGGCCAGATGAGGGCCAGAGTGTGCAGATCTAGAGTAAGTCAATCCCGCACTCCATTTGGTAATGTGTCAAAGTGTCCTTGGACACTAGACCCGGCTGGTCCTGGTGGGACGCCTCAAAACCACAAGTGTGCTCGGGGTAAATGAGACCAAGTCCGGCTATGTGAAAAGGTACAGGCCGAGTGGGAAAATCTACTTTAAAGTTTGGAAGAAAACTTTGCTTTGAGGGTTTTAACTGTTTGTGACTTTCAAAATGCTATGTAAAAAAAAGGAATTTAATTAATGATGTGTACAGTTTTAGAGGAAAGACACACACATCCACAGCTCTAAACCAGTGTGCTAGATCAAAAAACAATAGATCCACAGAACTGTAATGCTCACCACTTATTTAGTGCTCCCACCGGCTGTAGCGATCAATGAACAGTTGCCTTCAGACTGAATTATAAGTGTGTACCCAATATCGTGTAAAATCTTGCATTTTTCACAACTGGTTCCAGGATAGATCACCTCTCTTTCCCTCTGTACTGTGGGGAGAGAATTGTAAATCATTCCCAATCGTTTTGCTGTTCCATTGTATCTCGTGACAATGCGACCACTCACGGCCCATTGCCACACTTCAACCCTCCTAGTTATTTGCTTTTCCCTGCCTTGTTCCAACAGATATCCCCAATCGCCCTGTTTGTCTGTATCTGACATGAATCAATAATGAGATAAGGGAGCACCGTCCTATTAGTCATAATCAATATCGAACAGCTCGTGTGCCGCCATCTTTGTTGATCTTATCCCTGATGTAGATAAAACTCGTAATTTCCCAGGAGCCAATATTTTATCATGTTAGCCACTTGTTCACGATGGCGGTCGACAATAGGATCCCTAAAGCTTAACATGTTTTCACAGCCCTGCACTTATCAAACGCAAAACCCACTGTTCCCTAATCTCGCCGCCTCGTGATTGCCTTGACCCCCTATTGATTGCACAGCGTCGGGGCGAAAGTGTCATTCGGAAAACACAAGCTGCGACGACCAATTTTCGAATCTCTCATCACTTCCTCTCCCAACACATTATCGGTGCGACGGGGGGGGGGGGGGGGGGGGGGGAATCTGGCCCCGACTGTTCCTGCGCTGATTCGGATGGCGTGGAATCGGGCTGTTTTGTTTCCATTTAGATTGTTACGAGGCGCATTTCCAGGGCAAGTGGTTGTAAAACAGCATGAGAATGGTGAGCAGGAGTGCATTTTGAAAGCGGTGTCTTTTCCTGTCAAATGTTCTCAAGATCCTTTGCAGAGCGTGGTAGTAATCAGGTGCTTGGTTATGCCGTATGTTTAGAATAAATAGTTAAACATTATCTTACATACACCACTGCCACTGAGAAAGACTGAAAACAAAACAAAAATAATAATAATATTCTGCAGATTAAAAGCTGCTGGTTACGGTCACAGCTAGAGGAGGGACTTCGCAAATGAAAGCTTGAAAAACGTGCTGCCGGGAGAGGCTTGTCAACGGTGCTTATACGCCGCCGTGCCCAGGTAGTTGCCAAGGCGATTGTTCAGAAGTGACACCGAGGATGAAGATTTCAATGGATGTAGTGATTTGGAGTGAGATTGAGAGTTTGGTCTGTTCTTTATGCTGTAGTTATGTTACGTCAGCATACCGTACGCCTGTTCAGCCTGTTGTTTTTTTCTTCATTAGGCAATTTTTGGCTGGTGCGTCTTATACTCCGGAGTGACTTATAGTCCGGAAAATACGGTTATATAATTTTACCTAATTTATTTGGATAACTACTTTTTATATCTTTCTTTATTTCTTAAACTGCCAACTTGTACTTTTGTAAAGGCATCTTCCCCTTCACCATTGCCTGAGACATGCCTGAAAAGGTATATAAAGTAAGATTGTCTCTCAATCCCTTCAATCCTTTTGAAATGCTTTGCAATTTTCTCTCTATTTTAGGTCAGCGCAGGTCAGAGAACAGGAGTGGGTAGAAGAAAGCCTGAGTTAAACTCTCTGATACTGAAACCCCTTTCTAAATCTCCGTCTATATGAGAATCATAATACTATACGTCCTTTCTTTAAACATAGAGAACAGGAGGGCAGAGGATTTAGGTTGAGCCAAAGACGATGTCATTTATGGGCTGCTGGCAACACGTTACAGAGTAAGTCAAATATTTCGGGTAAGCCGTTCTAAACTTGCTGACAGGGGCATTAGCGAAATGATGAATGAATATGCCTCCATCTATAAACGTACATGGGGCATTTAGAGTCACAGCACTTGCGCAAAGCCTTGACAAGACAATGCCTGACTAACCGTTGCTATTGTAATCCCGAGGGAGACTGAGAGACGCATGCCACTCCGAGCACCAGCAGCACGCGTTCACTATGGCATGTGCGGAGTTACGCACAAGGGAAGAAACTGCAAACATGAAGAGGTTCATATGCTGCAGGTTTGTCCGGAGGGAATCCCAAAGCGCTCCTTTTGCTTTCCAAAGCGGTTCACCCATGGCACAGATTTAGTTTTTGGGTCATGAGAAGCCATTCATCATCAGCGAGCACCTTGCATCAAAGCCTGTCAGCCGGACTCCGACTGTCAGAGGAATATTGACCTGTCATAAAATATGGGAGCCTCCACCAACGCTCTGGGGGGTATAAGATCATCTACAGTCCGATGTGTCAGTGTGCTGCTGGAGTTCATATCGGCAGCGTCAAGGGGACATGAACTATGCAAAATGCAACGTTTGACCCGGAAGCGATGACTACTTTATTTTCTTTAAAGCAGGGTTGAATTTTTGGTTTTAAGAATGTTCTGGAACATTTCTGTTAACTTTATAATAGCCATTTTGATTGTGAGTAGGTTTAACATACAGGTGCGCATTTTGAACATAGTGAGGAGAGAAGACTGAACGGTGATCACAGGGTTTTCAGAAGAAGCTCGTGAAAGAACTACGGGGTTCTGTTTTACAAATGATCAGACCTCCTGGAGTCAGCACGTTTGGGTTTGCAGGAAACATCATTTGCATTGTGCTGTGCCAGTCGTGACCATTCACATTGTGATTTTGATGGAGTGGCAAATAGCATTGCTCGGGGCAAATTGCAAAAGAAGTGGCTGGAGGGGTTGCCACTTTTGAGAAACTGGGGCAAAAGTTGTTATGATATGATATTGTCTATTTATTTCTTTACGTACAAGTACATACGTGTTTAAGTACACACTAATGTGAGTTGTCAATTAGATGTTTGTGACATCTTGTAGACGCACTGGTGGTCATTTGAACCACATAAACAGCAGCCCTTTGAGGACGTTGTCGAACAACCTCGTTTATATGTACACCAATGTTCCAACACATTAAAAGTCCACGTGATGGCTATGTGTGCATTTTTCTAAAGCTGTATAAATGTGCATTTTTACATTTCATTTCAAACCTTTCGTTTTGAGGAACTGACAGACATTACATTATCGCAATCTATTTCCGTGAAGCGACCACTGAAATTGCTTATTGATTTGACCGACACGTTTTCCACAGCTTTCAGTTTTTACATCACGCTTCTATTGCTCCATCTAATACGACATGTTTGTATTTTACTTTTCGATAAAAGCATCTTTTAAGACACACAAATAACTTGAAACCACGTTCTTCATCCCCTCTTCGGTCTGAGCACCGTAACGTTTGCAGCCACCTTTGTCTAAGGCCTAACTGACGGAAACGTGGCTGCCATAAGCCAACTGAGGCAAATACAAGACAAATCCTTCAAAAAGTAAAATAAATAAGGTTGGTGAACGAGGCACCCCCATGATCTTACTGCACCGATGTATCCTTTATCTTCTTTACCTCAGTCAGAACAAACTCAATACTGGCTTTAGAGACACTTTGACTGGCTTATTACAACCTCAGTCTTCTTAGTAAAAAGTGTGGCTGAAGTGTTTTGCCAAAGACACAACAACAGTGCACAACAATGCTTTGATTTATTGATTTATTTTGTCGGGACAGTGCATGTATGGGTCTCATGCATGTAAACAAGCCACATTGGATTATAGCCTAGGGCTAATTTCCATCCGTCGTCCCCCATGCACACTCTCAAACACACTCACATTTATCCTGCCCTATTGTACATGTTTTTAGTGGTAGGGGAAACTGGAGTACCCGGAGGAAACCTACGCAGACACGGGGAGAACATGCAAACTCCACACAGAAAGGCCCCGTCCAGGTGGGAATTGAACCCGGACCTTCTAGCTGTGAAGCACGAGCGCTAACCGCTGTGCTACCGTGCCGATTGAACTCGAATTTTTGGGTAACACTGAGAAACAAGGACCTAACACAATGAATGTTTTTTTCTATTGTCTGCCCACAATGTGTTATTTGTGTCTTTCTAACGTCCTCTTTTTGTGGGACTCTGGGTGGATTTTTGTGTTGGCTGTGAGCCCAGATCTCACTTTAGGCCTGACCCATGTTATTAACCCGACTCAGCCGGTTAATGACAGAGTGTGGACTGGACCGGTTTTAGATCAGGAGGAGGAGGCATTCAAGTGCCGTTCAGCGCAGAGGTGGAGCAGTGCTCAAACACGGAAAGTACTGTGATTTCAAAATGATGTATTATTTCAGGTCATGGTCGAACAAAGCTGAAACTTAACTGAGTGAATCTATGACTCAGTTAAAAGTAAAATACCTACTGCTATGGGATAAGCACGAATAAACCACTGTTGTCTTGACCAAGTGTATTTGCATGAAAACGGCTTTTGCAATAACGCTCTACTTTCTGGGACCCTGTGATGAAGTAAATCCATTCAGAAAGTACATATTTGGCGAGCATTGTGGTTGAATATATTTAATCAGCAGCTCTCTTTGATTCCCAAGAAGAAATGGATTTTGCTTTCCAACCGTCACGAAAACAACTTCTGTTTTCAATTATTCTTTCTTTGTCGAGAAACCACCGCAGCACAATAGCGCAGTTAATTGTTGTTTGAGCACACTCGTGTTACTGGCTATTTATTGTGTTGTATCAAAAAGGCAAGCAGAAGCAATCTGTGGCCGCGCGGAGACTGATCGCGCATTCCCAACGTGTTGCCACTCCTTTAGCCAGAGCCCACACAAAACAATTTAGCGTCTCGCAGCTGGAGGACGGCGTACGGCTTGAAACTGTGACAATGCCGTTCTGTTCTGGCGCGCTCCCGGAGGCACACAGATGTTCTTAATAACCATTATTGCCAACCAAATAACAAGTGTAGCGCTTCCATTCATTTCCTATGAAGCTGGAAATAGCTGGAGGTCGCACAGCGGGAAGTACTCGTTGTCATTGTCGTACGTCTACGACACGGCTCCTCTTTCCTGTCAGCTTTTCTCTTCTGTTTCTGAGCGGCACATGATCTCTTATCTCTCAGCCTCAGAGTGAATGTTAAGGTTTCATCAAAATTGCACCCATCAAATGTTTAAGACAATGTGGCCTTCACAAACCCTTCTCATTTACCCTCACTCTATCAATACCTCTGAAGTGATGCAATTATTCATCACCAAAGTATTGTTCTCATAATAACAGTTTATCCATAATGCAAGAAGCCACAATGTGTCACGAAGTCTTATTTTGACACAATTTGATGAAACCCAGAAACAAAAAGCGTACGTTTGTCTAATGGAACACATAGGGCCCGATCTTGTGTTTCCAAACGCAGACTGTAGACTAGACTGAGTGTAATCTTCAGCTCCAGACTTAACGCAGTGAGTGGGTTGATCGGGGGCCGTACCTGGGCTGGACAGACACCCATGTTTTAAGGCAGAACGGGGGGTCGCGGGGTGCAAGGCCAGTGCTGGTGTTTGGGTCACGCCCGTCAATACCAGCGCCACAGCGGGACGGCCGATGTATTCTCTCTCTCTCTCTCTCTGTGCATAACTCACAGTGGGATGAATAAAGTTACAAGTTTGTCCTGTGTTGGGCTGGGTACTGTTACATTTGACACCAGAACTTTAATGATACTTGGTTTTCGATACCGATACCTGAACAATACGTTTTTTAATTTATTTTTGTATACCTGTATGAAAATATGTGTCATCTAGACCCAGACTTCCCTTAACTTCACTTGGGCGGCACGGTAGTACAGCGGTTAGCGCTCGTGCTCCACAGCTAGAAGGTCTGGGTTTCGATTCCCACCTGGACGGGGCCTTTCTGTGTGGAGTTTGCATGTTCTCCCCGTGTCTGCGTAGGTTTCCTCCGGGTACTCCGGTTTCCCCTACCACTAAAAACATGTACAATAGGCCCAGCAGGTGGAAATTAGCACAAGTGCTATAACCTGGTACAATGCATCTCTCCTTTCTGAGGCTAATGTATATTGTACACTGTCCCTGTTCAAATAAATAAATAAATAAAAATACAAAAAAAAAGGGCAGAAAAAAACTTTCCACATTTTTCTTAATACCCCCAATTTTAGACAAAAAGTTTTTTTTCCCACATTTTTGATGACCAACAACATCAAAACTTGAATATAAACATTTGTTTTTATATATATACCTTCTTTCGATACTCAATACTAGCAGAAAACCATGCCTCTGTCTACCTCCTATTTTTATTTTATTAGCAACGTCATTTAGCCACTAGCCGCAGTCACAAGGCGCAACCATGCCTCAACAGTTGCTATTAAAGCACCAGCCGGATGGTCGGGCCCGGTGACTGTTTAATATCATTGCAACGTCAGAAGTGAATAAAAAAAGTGTCCCCTGTGACCGAGTCTTTGAAAGGCGCAAATATACATTCCCTCCCCTCAGCCTGCGATCAAATGTTGCCTCAAATGTGGCCAGGATTTCTGACGGACAAATCTACATACTTTCTTACTGCCTATGCATGTCATTATCTTAGACTTTTTTCTTGGCGATTTCTAACTTGTATCTGCTGCAAATCTCCAGCAATGGATTTGTCTTTATAAAGCATGAAGGGAGAAAACTGCCTTGTGAACTTCAGATCGTACAGTCCATGAAGTTAAAAATAAGCTCGAGTCAATTTCAGCACCATATGTTGTTGATGCGTCTTCATGCAACAACCCTCCTAACCTTTTCGTCCTAATCTTATAAACAGATGTTTGTCTTTTCAGATGTCTTCTAAAGTTAATACTAATTAGATTCTGTTGTGACATTTTTGCAGGAAGTGCCCCCCAGGGCTATATTGATTGCCTGCAGCGCAAACTGTTAAGAAAAAACATCCGCACCTATTCATGGCTGTGAACACATTCTGGCTCTCAGTATCGTCTTTAAAAGCATATTGACAGGAGTATAGAGATAGGGATGAAAATGTTATAAATTAAAACACATCTATATTGTTTTTGTAACTGGCAACAACAAACAATTGACATAGTTGTATTCTCAATACTGCGCATACTACTGCAATGCTCAAATGCTTGTGAAATGCAAAAGGAGTTATAGTCATACATTTAACTGCAATAAGAAACTCTGAAGATGGAAGGAAAACCTCATCTACAGGTATTATGCAGTGTTTCTGACAGGACTTGAACACAAAATTACAACTGCAGTATTTTGCATTTTAAATTCTTCATTGATTTATTGTTATAGAATGCAGTGTTTCCCACACATAGACAATTCTGTGGTGCTCCGCCACAGAATCAACAACGCCCGCCACATATTGCGTTTTGTATAATTTGGTTTTTGACATTTTTTTCCTTTTCTTTTTTGTACTTTTTTCTTTTTGTTAAACACTATTTAAAACACGCACCGTATAGAACCGCCGCAGCGGTCAATTTGACTGCGGGGAGGGGGTTTAAAATGCGGCGGCCCTATAAGCTATTCCTCGGTAACACCCACGCGTCTCTCTATTTACTTCAATTCCCTCTCCCATAGCCCACACACACAGCCCCTCCCCTTCATGCACACCACGTATCTCCATCAGCGATCGTTGCTGGAAGCCTGGAAACTGTGTCTATTTGGTGCAGA
This sequence comes from Proterorhinus semilunaris, assembly GCA_021464625.1. Classification (NCBI taxonomy): domain Eukaryota; kingdom Metazoa; phylum Chordata; class Actinopteri; order Gobiiformes; family Gobiidae; genus Proterorhinus; species Proterorhinus semilunaris. The sequence continues at coordinate 23,590,943 of CM038358.1, read as the reverse complement.
GAAGATGGCTGGTGAAATTCCCCCCCATCGGTCAGAGCACCACACTTTGCCTTCAAACCTGTGGGAAACACTGGACTGTGCAACTAATCCCAGAATTGGTAGTGATTTTGGCGTCACAGTCCCGAGCTCGCAGTTGTAACGCGGCACCTGCACTTTCACAATGTAATCAATGGGCCCATCTGAGCCGGCCTCCCCCTCAGTGTGTTTAATAATTCAGACGGAGCGTAGCCACTGTGGGCATTTACCATGAAAGACGGGGCATGACTGGGCGCAGCAGCAGGTGGCGGAGCTCCCAGAGGTCGCCGCCGTCAGCCCAAATTGACATTAAGTTTTCTCTGTCTCTATTTGTTGCTGCGAGTTACAGATCATTATTGAAGTTTTTTGGTTTTTTTTATGTTTGCAATATGGTGTCACTATTTGATTTCAAAGTTCACCTGAAGAAACTGGAAAATCAATTTGTTGATCTGACCCAATTTTGAAAATGATTTGATAAATGTCACTGTTTACTCACATTGACACAAGGTTTGTTTTTGTAGAATGTCCTCATGATGAACTCGCACAAATGAAACCATTTCATCGATGTGTTAATTTGTGCCATACATTTTTATCAGTGAAAATTATTTGAGTAAGCACACACATACGTATAATATACTATTACATTCACAAGGTAGACCTTTAACCTTGTTGTGTTTATTTGTCCATGTGATTCTTTAACCTGACAATAGCTCGATTGATTATACAGAGCCAATGACCTTAGCACTGATATCAATTTGGGATCCCTCGGGAAGGTATATCGGTATATATAGGTATAAGGTATAGCAGCATATGTTGGTATTGATTTGGCCCCCAAAAAATCTTTTGTTCGGGTTGTAAACAGATCAACGAAAGCAGCACAAGATGGATTCTGCTGTGTTTGTGAACTCATGAAAGAATTCAGATTGCAGTCGAGGTTAATTCTTGACTTTACATAGAAAACTATTTGCATTTCAAAATGGCCCCTTATTCAATCCATACTTCAATCTATCCAATTTCAAGTTAATAGCCTCCAACTAGGCAGAATTAAAGAGAAAGGCTAGAAAAAGGGATCCTGAAGTGATTTAAGCGCAATTTAGAGATAAAATATGCTGATTGCAATCAATCTGTCAAATATGCGAGTTGTTTTGAGCATGGCGCTTTTTGGCAAGTGTTTAAATAATCCATTTTAAGCTGCTATGCCGTTCCGCAAATTGCCATAAACACCTCTGCACAAATCCAGAGCGCTGCACTGATTGACTTGTACGTACTCTGGATGCAAATGCAATATCCCATGTTATTCTTTATGAAAAGCACGCAGTCTCTGGATCTTAGAAACTTGACTTTCTAAAATCACTTGGATGATGCAGAGGTGTTGTTTTTTGTGCTGATGTTATTGGTTAAGGTTTTACTTTGAAGTAATTTACAGGTTTCCCCATCAGTAGATCTCTCTCACACAGAGTAGCGGAAGTAATATTAACAGTAACGGTCCATTCATCTGTTCGTTTGTTCCTTAATCTATGAGCACTGCCTCGGGCTGACACTGGGAGACACTTCAGATAGAGAGCAGCTCTCTCTGCTTAATTACGCCGGCTTGACAGGGCTCTGCGGCTCAGCGAGGGAAGCCCTTTGGATAGACCTGCTGCCTGTTGAAATATTGGGTTTTTAAAGTTTAATAACGGGATGAATTCAACCAATACGTTGATTTGCAAGTGAAAAGGCGCCATGAAAAGACTCATATCTTTATAGGCTGCATATTTGTACACTTTCGGCTGTATTTATGTCACAATATCACATTGCAACCACTGTATTACATATGGGCCATGTTAGTAAATGCACAGTAAGTAATGAATTGAGCTTTTGTCTGTAAAACAACCAGTTCGTCAATAGGTATGTGAGTGTAAAACAGTGTTGAATACATTTTCCAATATTGATCCCAGCATACTTTTAATGGCTGAACCTCATAGAAATCAATGGGAAGAGTCACAAAATCGATAAAGGCCATTCCCCGGTCAAGGTGTGCCCTGCCTCTAGCCAAAGCACCATCAACCTCCATTGCAGTGGTTCCCAACCTTTTTTGTCTTGCGGACAAACTTAACCCCTTGGATCTTTCAGTGGTTGTCCATGTACCCCAATCCTCAAGAGAGCTGCAGTTATTTGAGATTAAAGAATCACTTTAAGGAACAGGCCACCGTTTTTCCATACTGAGATATGTTCCTGCCTGAGCTTAGACGAGTCGCGTGCGCTCAGTCACGCAAAAAGACCAAAGATGCTGTTAGCATTTTGCCTGTCCCAGCACTCCGACGTCCGTGCAGTTATATCTTCAGAATTCTTAAGGAGTGAAGTTATTACTGCGCGGACGTCAAAGTGCTCTTAAGATGTTCTTAGTTTAAGTTTAATTTTGTGTAACTACACTTGGATCGTGGAACTACTCACGTAACCGTATTTAAAAAGGGAAAACGTGGAAGAGCTTGGTCGCTTCTAACTTCACCCCCATTTGGCCCCATAGAGGAGAGGAGGAGAGGCTAAATGCTAACAACATCTTTGGCCTTTTTGCGTGACTGAGCGCACTCACAAAGACCAAACAGGTACACATCAACTCATCTAAGCTCAGGTAAGAACATATCTCAGTGTGGAAAAACGGTGTTCTGTTCCTTTAAAAGCGCTAAAGTAAATAGACAATGTTGCATTCAAAATAAACTTAAAATTCTCCCAAAACTACATATTTTATTGCAAAATAGCTTTTCCTATCAACATGATGTTCAGTTTCCCCCTTTTTTCCCAATCTGAAATACTTCCAAGTACCCCTGGTTGGGAAACACTGGCTTAGATGTATCTCTCTTCTTCTTCATTAATTTGATATGCTTTGATCTCTGTGGAGCTTATACATGATTTACAGTGGATTAGTACGATTTATACATGTTTATATATTATACATTATCAATGCTTTACACGTGTGTTGTTTATATACGAGCAGTTATAAAAATATGAAAAAAGAGTAGATTCTTTGGATGGATCAACACATTTGTTTTGTGGAATATTTCGAGCACTTACAGAAACTGTTTTTGTTTTGACATGTGCAATGACAAGACTCTACACTAATGTTGTCCAGCGCTGCCGGAGCCTGGATTAATCCAATATGGGAGACGATTAATTTGCCATGTCATCGGGACTGCGCTGTAATTGCGTTTGTTAATAGTGCGCGTGTGTCTGTGTGGTGCAGATTGAGATGTCTGGTGAAGCAGCTGGAGAGGGGGGAGGCATCGCTCACCGACCTCAAGAAGAACTTGGAGTATGCCGCCACTGTGCTGGAGTCGGTCTACGTGGAAGAGACGAGGTAAGAAATGAAATATGGAAGAGCGAGGGGTCAAAACACTTTTCACACCCAGCCCCACAGGGAATATTTGGCTTTCAAAAAGACTGTCTTGGGTTTGACCTTTTGGAATTTGTCCCTTCATAAAATGCCAGTAATTTTGGCTTTCCAAGTGATGCTGAAAGTGGTTATGGCATTTAACAGTGTTGGTACTACAAAAAATAATACTCAACTAGAAGTAAAAGTAGCAATCCGAATACGCAATAGCATGAAGTAATGTTATTTAATTAAACTATAAGGCTTTGGGGGCATGCATAAGGAATGTTAATAAATAAGATACAAAATAAAAAGTAAAATATGGTAAGACGACAAAAACAGACTTAGAACAACAGTGGGATTATATTTACAGATGTGTATGAGTAAAAAGTGATATAAAGTGATAAGTGACAGCGGCAGATCTGAGTGTTTTCACTCAAAGTTGGCTGTAAATACTGTTTAAGTGGAGCTAGCCCACAGTTAGCTTTGCCCGTTAGCCTGTTAGCTTCTTCTTTGTGATTCCATTAGTGTGTATTGCACTTCCGACCCGGTGTAGGCAAAGCTGCAAGTGTGGTTTTCTGGCCAGAGACACCAGGGGGAGATGAAAGACCCCCCAATCATCCCATTAACACTTGTATCAGGAAAGGATTTATTAAGGTAAACAAGTTACTTAGTGCTGCTTTAAATATCATTAAAAAGCATTAAATTAAAATTTATTGGAAAATTATAACATTCATATTAATTTTCCGTTTTGGCTGAAACTAACCACAACTAAAAAGTTGCCTGTTTCGTCCAATTCTCATTCCTCTGTTTGATTACCTGTTTAAACCCTTTACCTGTTTCTACAAACAAACGAGCAAAGTGCAAATTCTGTTTTATTCAAACAACACAAACATAAAGATAAAATTTAAATCAGTGAAATGACGCGCCATATTCACTCTTTGTTTGGTTAATATGTAAAAGACTTTGTGTAAAAAATGTCATAACAATTGTAACATTATCGCATTACATTGAAAGCGGTATATGTATTGTGTGTGTTTCTAATTTCCTGTGAACAGTAAGCTCATACCGTCCCGCCGTGCGTTGCGGGGAAAGGTAATGCTGTCTTGGGGCAAGATTCATTGATAACTTTAGATGCAGAATCTAATGTTTAGAGACGCGCTCCTATTACCTCTATCATAGCTTATTTCCCTGATGCAGCGGTAAAAACGACAGACTGTAACTCAGCATCTGTGCGGTGTGGATGTCTTTAGTTGTGGTGCATTCATGTGTTTGGATTTGTCGATGCCACATTTTTACCGGTGCCAAACATCGACTCGTGCCCATGGTAAGGAAAACATGGCAAAACAAGCCGGTCAATTGGTACCTCATTATCTCATTGCAGTGACTTTCAGAGATCAAAGTGTCACACAATTGGCGAGATCGACTTCCAGTTACGATGCTGCCAGAGGGACACATGAATGCAGCACGAGTTAGCTGTGTGCTTTTATCAAATTGTGTGGCAAACAATATGTAGCAAGTAAATGAAAAAAAAACAGAAACGAGGGTCTAAGGTTTATTTGCCGCCCATTTACAGGAACCGTCTCCGTTTTGTGAGTCCGAACCTGGTTTTAGGGTAAACACCGCCCCCGTATACTTGGTCTGAATCCAACTTCGCAAACCAGTGGACATGTAGAACTGAGGAAGCCTGTTGGATGAGGTCCAGATCGCAGTCTGATGAAAAACCTTTGCTACGATGGGAAAACCTCTGGACAACTGAGAGCTTTTATGAACAAATACTGTCAAAAGATACAAGAAATACTGCATATCAAAAAGAAAATGTCATCCCAACTCAAAATATTGTGTTAAGATTGACCTACTTCCAACGTTTCAGAGTCATGTATTTGTTTATATCATTTTTAGATACATTTAGAAATGCAAATGGAAACTATTTAATTAAAATATATCGTAATCCTAAAAGTAAGCGTGCAAAAGTATAAATCCTTTGTTTACAGTTTTGCAGTTTCTACTTCAATCTGTGGCTGTAGAAAATACACTCTGGATTTTTTAATGGCTCCGCGTCAATACAAATCCAAAATCTAAGCAACAACCACGAGGCTTATGGAATTATGTAAGACGTCCATCATCTCGATGCAGTGAGATTAGGGCCGACGGCAGCGTTGGTCTGACCGGACCACAGGCCTCGCAAAGACCCTGGGACATGTCCTATAGTGATTACAGTGATTGTTCCTTTGCTTATGAATAAAGTGCAGCACCGTCCCTTTCATACGAGCGCTTTTGAGCAGCCTATTGGTATGGCGGACTCAGGACCCTTCTATTTATTCTTCTGTTAGATGATGTTCAAATATTATACAGTGTTTCTTCAATGTTAACCAATACACAACTTAGCTGAATGATTGAATGGAATTACCACAAACACAAAAGTGTCTGCGTACACTGGTGTGAATGAGCGTGTGAATGGGTGAGTGGATCCTTGCTGGAAAACACTGTGAGTGTAGAAAGACGTCAGTGGTGCAGTTGGTAGAGCTGGTCGTCTCATGATCGGAAGGTCAGGGGTTTGAATCTCGCCTCCAGCATAGACATAACCAAACATGCTTCATAGTCTAGTGCTTTTCCACCTACATCAGGCAGTGGAGTGATATGGAACATGATTTAATTGTTACCGGACTAACTGTGCTTTATACAGTTTAGTTTAGTTTATTTGTTTATTTGAGCAGTACACATAGTGCTCAAAAGGAGTGGGCTGAAGCAAAAGCTTATGAGTGCCCACCCCCAAGTGCAATAAAATAAATAAAAAAAGAACATTACAAAACATTTCAAGCAGCTACATTCGTACAGACCAACTTAAAAACTTACAAAAAAATATATGAACTGTTTATACAATTAATTGAAACAACGCACAGCTACAACAACAATCTTTTTTCATGTACGATGTCTAGTACAAAGCAGTCAAAATAAAAAAAATTTGATCCTTAATATATTTCTTTCAGATTTTTACCCTTGATAACCGAGAGTTACTTTTATGTTATGAGGGTACATTAATAGGTATTATACTCAGAGATCTTGATACTTCCCAGTTGTCATTACCATTCTCAGTATAATTTTAATTTGGGTGTAATTTTCATAATCATTATTATTATATATTTATTTAATTGAGTTATATGTGAAGTATGATGCAAGCCCTGCAATGTTGTGGTGCATTAAAAAGCCAGAGTGTAGAGCGGGCCATTTGAAGAGAGCAGTAACTCCCAATCAACAAACCCCCACACGGCTGCCCTAACAGCTGATTTTGTAGAATATGTTCCTATGCTGAGTGGTGCATTAAAGGACAAGGTTTAGAGCCCGTTGGGAGGATTCCTCTCAACAGATCCATAACCTGCCAACCCTAATTCTCCATTTGTGAATTAGAGCAATAGAATGACAACCGTTCCAAGCAGCAACACTCTTCCAGATTATAGAGGAAACAATACACATAATTGATCCTACTGCTCCCCCTAGTGGCAACACATTTCTTCTTGTCTGTATATTTCAAAAGTCTTTAGTTTGTATTTATATTTAAACAGGTTGATGTTTGGACAGTTTTAACGCACGCCAGTTAGCCAATCAGAATTGAGTCTTCACCCTGACCATGGTATAGTGATGATATTACTGTTTTATCCCAGCGTTAATAACTTGCCCTGTCTGTAATCGCAGGCGTTTGGTGGACACGGAGGATGAGCTCAGCGATATCCAGTCGGAGTCGGTGCCGTCGGAGGTGCGGGACTGGCTGGCCTCCACCTTCACGCGGCAGATGGGCCTGATGTTGAGAAGAAACGAGGAGAAACCGCGATTCAGAAGCATCGTGCACGCCGTTCAGGCCGGCATCTTCGTGGAGAGGTACCGTTTCGCGGCATTGGCGGGATGGAGTGGTAATCATTATGTGGGCGGCGGCTTGTCATCCTGTGGCGATAACGCCATACCAGTCGGCCTCACTCTGCCCCTCGGTGCAGCATCATCAGAGTGGAGCAGGCCCCTCCAGCTGTGATCCCACTCACAACATGAAACATGCTTCATCACAGTATAAGCCTCAGACATGTAAGCTATAATCTCCCTTAATCGGTTTGACACAGGGTTGTATTCCGACGTGCACAAAGAAAAAAAGATTAGAACACGGTGGCAGTACAGCAGCGAGGTCGGGTGGGATCAGCATTGATTAAAAGATACGTAAAAGACTAAAACGATGTCGTCTGATGAAAACAAATGGGGCTAGAAGCCTCTCCAAGCTGATGTAAAGTTTGACGGCAGCGCGTATGGATATGTTTCATCTTAGGAACTATGACTAATTTCCAGATATTTTTGCTTACCAATAACAACAAATTACAACGAATAGAAGAAAAGTCAGCTTTAAGAGGCTGATTCAATAATTGCATTTCTCCTTTTTCAAACAAATTCTGCTTTTATGTGGTCCTCTGTACTTTTGCTATTGGTCCCTTTTTCTCACAGCCAGAAAAAGGGTTTGAACCTGGACATTAACCATGTGGAGTTTTCATACTGTCCCTGTGTCTGCTCCGTTTTCCCTAAACACTCAAGACTTTTTACGATATGTTCCCCTCTAGTGCCAGAACTCCGCTGAGAATCAGATTGTGAATCTTAGCGAGACGTTCCGGTTTAAAAAGATCAAATAAAGGTCCAATGTATTTTAGATTTAGTGTGCTAAGTTTGCTCGACATTTTGTTAGCTAAAATTCGACTGAAAAGCTTTATGTGGCTTAATTTTAAACCAAAAGCAAAAACTTTTTCGTCAATTGAAAAAGGCCTATTTGTTAATTCTGTCAGTGTCCATCCTCTCTGACAGACAAATGTAAAAAATAAAATGGCATAGCCTCCACGCTAATGCTTCTGTATTGAGTCGTAAGAAAACAGAAATGCATAACATCCAAATCCTTGTCTTATTGATCTATTTTGAAGCAGAATCCAGATGTTTTTTTGGTGATGGAGATGCAATGTTTTTATCTTTTCTTAATAGAATGTACCGACGCACCTCCAACATGGTGGGCCTCAGCTATCCCCCGTCTGTTATATCTGTGCTAAAGGTACACACACACACACACACACGATGCAATGACATAAATTTACTGGCCATTTTATTAGGCACTCCTTATCAGATGTCCACAATCTAAAAGGCAAATGTAAAAGGCATTTAGAGACCAATTGAAGACAAACCTGGTGGACTTTAAGCTCAGTGGAGAAGAAAGAGATTTTAGTAACTGGCAATGTTAGAGACTGGAATCGCCCATGTTTGAAGCAGTCAGAGGGGGGAAAACAAACAAGAAAAGAAAAAGGAACTTTTTTATAATTACTCCGAACTACTTTAACAAATGCTGAATTATGATTTTAGTTTTCTACCCAATAAAGATACAAAGACATGGAGAGGAGTGAAGTGGTTTAACAGCCCACAAATACATAAATAATAACAGAGAGTATGCTACATGCATGTAAAGCGCTTTGAGTGCCTAATGTAGGTGGAAAAGCGCTATATAAGTTGAAACCATTTACCATTTACCATGCTAACCCTAGCTACGACTGCCGTTTTTTCGCTTCTACTGGACAGTGTGCTGTGAAAAAACATTCATATGGGCCATATTTAGACTTTACCTTATTTGTATTTGATAGATACGTTTATATTCTGCCAGAAAATGGCTAAAAAGAGTGAACAATTGTATTTCCCAAAACATACTTCCCTCCCACTCTGCGAGGCCATGCCCCCTTGTAATAACGCGATGCCGCCTGTATCTATAGATTGGTCTTAAGTGAAAACATCTGTAATATATCTATGGAGATCTTCTTTTATTATGACCAAACTATATATAAGTTCTTATAACAATAAATACAGGACTATGAGCATGGATGTATCATGGTAATAGGAGGAAAATACTAACCAACAGTGTAATTGTGGGAAGCACCTGGCTAACTTACTAATGGAAATCGGGCAAATTTTTTTTGGTCATTCTACTTAATTTCATGTTATAGTGGAAAAAGATGTGTTACTCTGCTAGTTTCATCTTATTACCACGTCATTACTGTGCTGTAAGGTAAAAAGCAGCCTGTAAATTAAGAGATAAGTAAGTCTTTATATAATGGATGTCATTTTGATCTGCTTTCCCCACAGAATGTCGACAAGTGGTCATTTGACGTGTTCGCGCTAAACGAGGCCAGCGGGGAGCACGCGCTTAAATTCATATTCTACGAACTGCTCACAAGATACGATCTCATCAGCAGATTTAAGGTAAGAAAGTGGCCTTGTGTATGAAACTGTTCTTCAGTCAACTGGACCCGGTCCGTAGATTCCGCAGTCTCCTCCCTGAAGGCATTACCTTGAAGAGACTGTGTGATGGGTGCGTAGGGTCCCTGGTGATTCTGACGGCTTTGCGGGTGAGACAGGTGGAGTACATGTCCTTAATGGAGGGGAGAGGAGCTCCACAGATCTTCTCCGCTGCTCTCACAATGCGCTGGAGGCTCCTTCGGCAGGAGGCAGTGCTGGCGCCGTGCCACACCCTAATGGAGCTGGTCAGGATGCTCTCTATAGTCCCTCTGTAGAAGTTGCACATAACAGAGGCTTGGACTCTAGCTCTTCTTAACTTGCAGAGAAAGTAGAGACGCTGATTACTTTTCTTGACCAGAGATGTAGTGTGCATGGTCCAGGAGGGGTTCTCTGTGATGTGCACACCCAGGATCTTAGTGCTGGTCACCCTCTCCACTGCAGCACCGTTGATTGTTAGAGGAGCATGCTGGACCCGCGCTCTGCGAAAGTCCACAACAATCTCTTTTGTCTTCTCCACATTTAGAGAGAGGTTGTTCTGTGTGCACCACATGGCCAGACTGCTCACCTCACTCCTATAGTTTGCCTCGTCTCTGTTGTTGATGAGACCCACCACTGTTGTGGCGTCTGCAAACTTGATGAAGAGGTTTGAGTCGTCCTTTGGAGCGCAGTCATGGGTCAGCAGAGTGAACAGGAGGGGGCTCAGCACACAGCCTTGGGGAGCCCCCGTGTTCAGTGTGATGGTTCTGGAGGACTTTCCGCCGACACGTACAGCCTGTGGTCTCCCCGTCAGAAAGTCCAGCAGCCAGTTGCACAGTGATGTGTTGATCCCCAGGTGGAGCAGTTTGTGTATTAGCTGCTGTGGGATTATAGTGTTGAATGCTGAGCTAAAGTCTAAAAACAGCATTCTAACGTAAGAGTCCTTTGTTTCAAGGTGAGTGAGGGCTGAATGAAGCACAGTGGAGATGGCATCTTCAGTTGAGCGATTGGGCCCGTAAGCAAACTGGTCTGGGTCCAGGGTGGGAGGGAGAACAGACTTGATATGTTCCATGACGAGCCGCTCGAAGCACTTCATAAGAATTGGAGTGAGTGCTACTGGGCGGTAGTCATTAAAGCGGGATGGTGGAGAATTCTTTGGCACCTGAATGATGGTGGTCGCTTTGAAGCACGTTGGGACCACAGCCTGCTGCAGAGATGTGTTAAAAATGTCTGTGAAGACTTCAGTGAGTTCATCAGCGCAACCTTTCAGTACACGACCTGGTATGTTGTCTGGACCCGGTGCTTTGTGTACGTTGATCCTGCTCAGAGATCTTCTCACACTCTCTGGAGATAGCTTCAGCACTTGGTCTTCAGGAGGGGGTGTTGACTTTTGTGCCGGGGTTCTGTTGAGTTTAGAGCGTTCAACAGAGAGGTGTCACTGTCACAGGTTTGTCGAGGAGGTTTATAGTCTGTGATGGTCTTTATCCCCTCCCACAGACTCCGAGTGTCTCTGCTGTCTCTGAAGTGATCAGGTATCTTTTTGGAGTACTGCTTCTTGGCTTTTTTGATGCCGCGGGACAGGTTGTTGTTGGTGCGGCTTAAATTCAGGTGCGATCAATAGTCCGGAATTCAGGGTAAACAAGGCTGAGCCAATGTCAAGCTTAACCCAAGCTTAAGTGGTTCAGCATGCAGCCAAATAATAATTTCTGAGCTGACGAAGGCTCTTTGCTGAGAGGCAAATCATCCAGTACAGATGACGATTTTCCGAGCCAATATGACAAATCCCTGGATCTCTGTTGGTATTGACTCCTCTGCCCTCCTTCCTACAGATTCCTATCTCTGCAGTAGTGTCATTCATCGAGGCCCTTGAAGTCGGCTACAGCAAACACAAAAACCCCTACCACAACCTGATGCACGCGGCCGATGTGACGCAGACCGTGCACTACCTGCTGCTCAAGACCGGCATGGTGGTAAGTGCGACCAGGGAAACATTTAATCACTCGGAGGGTGTGAAAAGAGAAGGGCAGAGAAAAGCATTTTGTCAACACGCTTTTCAGAAATGTCTTTGTTAGAAGCCCTAATTGCAGCTTTGTTCGACATGCAGCTCCTCCAAAAATAGCAACTTTTTTATCATAGAGAAATCATTCTCTTCCCATGGAGGAAGAAACCGAGAGACGTGATGACAATTACCCTCAAATCTTAATTACACCGTTGACAACTATTCCTGGAAACCTCTCCGTTAGTCACCGTCTTTGCTGCTTTGTTTTTGTCAATATTTCCCTGTCTTTAAACTTCATTTTCACATATTCTACTGTAGTGTATCTTTCACTTTTCTTAACATGTATCAAAAGCACTGAGGGCAAAACACTGAGGGCAAAATGGGTAAACACCTGCTACAGTGTTTGCAACATCTACTGTATGTGAAAATCTTCTTAGACAAATTCTGTTCCTGTAAAGCGACCTGAATGTTTCTCTCTATCCGATCTATTTTTTAAGAGATGGAAATATGTTAATTGTTCAGCCTTTTGAAGATACAGTAAGTCTATTATCTTCTCACTAGGGAGCGTATACCAGTACGAGCAGCTTCAAAAACTTCTTGCTTCTTATATTGCTATAATTAAACAAATGCTTTTTAACATCATTATGAGACTGTGACATTTATGGAAACTGGAGTTGTAGATGGATTTGTTTGGTGGAAAAATACTCTCCTCCTCCCTCTTGTTCTGTTTTATAACGTGATGATTAAGCAGCGACAACTGCAGTGGACACTGTTTTTTATGATACAATACACCGTAGACTTCAGATAGAGCCGCATCATGACATCAATCACCTCTCCTGCTCCACGCTCCATTAAAACAACATGTCATTCATAACAGGAGCGAGGACAGTAGAGGGCGGCCATCTTGGAGCCCCCCGCATTACAGGGCAATCCCAAGGTCAGAAAAGTATCCCAAATGACAGAACAATATAAAGTTAATAATTAAAATTGCCACACTATAGTTAAGCCATGTGAAAAGCAAGGCATTCTGGCCTCACAGCAAAAAGGTTCTGAGCTTGGTTCCCAGACCGGGAGGGAGCTTTCTGAACGTATGTCTCCTGGAAAAGACTTTCTGAGTGGGACTTTAATGGTTACACACAGAGAAACAGCTGAAATAAAGCATGTAACAAGCACTTTGGGCAGTGGGGCAGACGGTAAAGCAGGATCAATCTCATGATCGGAAGGTCGGGGGGTTCGAATCCCGCCTCCTGAATGTGCACAACTGTCATTGTGTCCTTGGGCAAGACACTTCACCATCCCTACCTCCAGTGTCTGCGTGTATTGGTGTATGAATGAGAGCATGAATGGGTGAGTGGATCCTTCCTGTAAAGCGCTTCGATGTGCTATATAAGTTGAGACCATTTACCATTTGCAGGATTTACTTGGAACTACTTAGAATAATTTCAGATTAAAAAAGAAATTGAAACTTTATTACAGACAATTAAAAGAGAATGCCACTAAATTAAGATTGGGCAAACTCATTCTTAATTTTCCTAATTTATTTGTAATGCTAAATATTTAGATGCACAGTGTTTTACATGTACTAAAAGAGGACAAAACAAATGTCGTTCCATTACGAGAAAAAAAAAATCCGCTATTGTGCCTTTAATTCTAAGTGAATTTTATTTTCAAAGGAAAGCAGTTTAAATGATATTTTGTAATATTTTTGTAATAATATGTATTATGGATTAGCCTTACTTTGAACAGTTTTTACAAAAAATCCGAGCTTTAGTTTAACATTAAAACAATTATTGGCTGTAATCTCGACCATAAGGGTTACTTGAAGTATAAAAGAAACCTTCAAGGAGTATCTGATACAAAACAGCCTGGGAACTACTGCTGTGTATATTACCAGTTCATATCAGGTGCAGTACATTTGGGCATTCAGTGGATCAGTAAGTACAAGTGTTGTTTCATTTGTTCGTCTGGTAAAAGTTACTAAATGTAAAACATTCATGAGTGGAAAACCCCAGAGGTCCCCTGTTCTTTCTCTCTCTCTCTGTTTACTAATGACTTCCACCCCCGACTGTGTTTATTAGTCACCAATATCGACCGGGCCTAGTCCATGTGTTGTTGACTGTTGTGGTGAAGAGGGAGCTGAGCCAAGCGGCAAAGCTCTCGATTTACCGATCGATCTACGTTCCCACCCTCACCTATGGTCATGAGATTTGGGTAATGACCGAAAGGACAGGATCGCGAATACAAGCGGCCGAAATGAGTTTCCTTCGCAGGGTGGCTGGGCGCACCCTCCGAGATCGGGTGAGGAGCTCAGTTACCCGGGAGGAGCTCGGACTCGAGCCGCTACTCCTCCACGTCGAAAGGAGCCAGCTGAGGTGGCTAGGGCATCTGTTCCGGATGCCTCCTGGTCGCCTCCCTCGGGAGGTGTTCCAGGCATGTCCTATTGGGAGGAGGCCTCGTGGAAGGCCCAGGACACGCTGGTGGGACTATGTCTCCGAGCTGGCCTGGTGTCGCCTCGGGGTCCCCCCAGAACAGCTGGAAGAGGTGTGCGTGGATCGGGAAGTCTGGGCATCTCTGCTGAGACTGCTGCCCCCGCGACCCGGCCCCGGATAAAGCGGAAGAAAATGGATGGATGGATGGGTTTTCAAAGCCAAAGACATCTATGACACAGACGCAGGAGGTCAAGTGGGATGTCCAATCTGCAGAAGAGGGCCAGGCAATGTTCCTTTTCATATTATCGCGTCCGAAAACGGCATGGGCGGTGAAACAAAATGGCTATATCTTGAAAACCGCCGAGGGCTCCGTCAGGCGTGAAGTATGGACAGTGTTATGCATTGCTGAGATTGCAGAAGGTTTGATTTGACAAAATGTAATTAGTGTCACTAGAAAGGGGCTGAAGAGGCTCGTCGGAGGTAATAAGACTCTGTATCGATGTAGTCTTGGACAAAATCCTGACAGAGGGAAGAGCTGAGCGACAACCATAGGAGCGAGCTGCAGACAAAACAAACTCTGAAAAGAAAGCAGGTGCATTACCTCACGGATGTCATTGTTAAGTGGAAGCAGGACTTTGTCAGATTCATGCTGCTGTTGTTGGACTGACAGTGTTTATATAGCCACGTAGAGCTGTGTCTTTATGCGATTATCTTCATAAATGATGATCCTGATTATGAAAAAATGCTACGATGAGTTAATCATTCCCTCTTTTCACATTACAGTACAAAGCTGTTCTACATGTAACAAAATATGTACATTTTAATCTAAATGTTGATTCAAGGTGTTGCTATTACACCCGAACAAGTCCAAACTGTCAAACTCTTTCCCTCCCTCTGACATCTTCCATTTGATTTTGAAAAGTAGAACAAGCAGTAAAATTAGAAAGGTCCTTATTATATTTGGAAGCAGGCTGCGATTGAGGCGGACAGCTGAGTGGATTGAGGAGGTTTGAAAGTGGCACTTTCAAATGTGCTCCTGGATCGCTGCCGTCTTATGCTTCCTGTGACCTTTTCTCCATCTCCTCCTCTACATTTGTTTCCGCTCAGGCCTGACATTAATGTATTCTAATGCCAAATATCTGTGTGTGTGTGTGTGTCCTTTCTGCGACCATCCGCTCCGCAGCTTTGAAATATGACAAACCACCCACTGCAAATCCCGTTTCCATTGACCAGCTTCGAGACCATGACTACGAATGGGACCCACCAATCTCTATTATTTAGATCTATTTCAGCTGTTGTAGATCAATATAGATTGGGTCAGACAAAGAGCGGTTCAGAAGCCCCTTTATGAGAGACCAACAGGCCCGGTTAGAACCATGAGGCCGTCCTTCTGTGGACCCACCACCTGCAGGAGGAGCCATAGGGGCTGGTGCAATGTGTTTTGGGCGGCTCCAGCAGCTGCCCCCACGACCCGGCAACGGACAAGTGGAAGAAGATGGATGGATGACAAGGCGCTCTAATCTTCTCTCCTCTCTCCCCACCAGCACTGGTTAACCGAGCTGGAGATTTTCGCCATGATTTTCGCTGCGGCCGTGCACGATTACGAGCACACGGGGACCACAAACAACTTCCACATTCAGACAAGGTAATGGATGGTCAAATCAAAAATGCATGGGCACTGCCTGCACCGGATCAATGTGTTCATTTGGAGCGCGGCCTTTCTCCATTGACAGCGCACGGCCTACAGTGAGCTAATGGCACAGCGAGAGACCATGCGCGCTCAAATGAAATGCGGGCACTGTCCTTGTAGCGGCGCACGTTTTACAAAGGCATTGATTCTTCTTACAAAGCACTCACGATGTTCCCTGACTACTGTGTTCTGGTCTGAAAACCCGGGTATCATAGAGGAGTGAAGTTATGACCAAGGCCAGATCAAAAGTACAGGGTAAAACAAGTGCATGTTCAGAATTCAGAGTGATATCATAGCAATAGATGGCATACTGTGTTAATATGGTTTGCTAAAATATTTCATTTAATATACAGTTTACAAATAACGGTGCAAATATCCAGTGCAAATCCCTTTAATTCTAAAAGTCCTTGAAAAAGTGATTATTTTTGCAACTAAATGTATTTTTCCGCTGTCCTGGCAGGTCAGACACAGCCATCTTGTACAACGACCGCTCGGTTTTGGAAAGCCACCACGTGAGTGCCGCCTATCGCCTCCTACAGGAAGACGACGAGATGAACATCCTGTATAACCTCTCCAAGGACGACTGGAGGTCAGGCCACGCACCACAGAATCCACACCCAGGTTAACCGTGACAAATGGCATAGTCGTATCTCAGGTAGACACGTTGTTGCTGCAGCTGGACAGATAAATGAAAGACACACACGTTTTCTCCATAAAACAAGATATTAGGATTTTATGAAATGGCAGCGTTTTGCCTGTAATTCTATAAAGGGGGTTTATTTTGCTTTTTGACCTTTTACTCTATGTGGACACCATAATAATAATGGCTTACACTTGTATTGCACTTTACAAGCTGGTATTACTAAGTTGCTCAAAGCGCTACACCGTAGTCATTATTCATTCACGCCATACTCAGCGGTGGTAAACTGCTATTGTAGCCACAGCTGCCCTGAGGTAGACTGACAGAAGCGAGGCAACCAGTCTGCATCATCTACCCAGGCTTCCTGGTGTTCCCAAACGGTCTCCCATCCATGTATTAGCCAGGCCGTTCCCTGCTTAGCTTCTGAGATCTGATGTGATCGGACAGAGCAATGGCGGTATGGCCACTACAGATACAGACAGAGTTAACTGTTAAGTTTCAACTCATTTCAATCCTGTATTTATGAAATTATAAAATAAGTAATACGTGCTTGACAGATCAAAGAGAGTGTATATGCTCAGTGTAAGTCTCCCGTAATAACCAGACATTATTATAGATTAGAGATTATGATTTCTGCATTACTAATATTT
The DNA here is from genome assembly GCA_021464625.1 of Proterorhinus semilunaris. Classification (NCBI taxonomy): domain Eukaryota; kingdom Metazoa; phylum Chordata; class Actinopteri; order Gobiiformes; family Gobiidae; genus Proterorhinus; species Proterorhinus semilunaris. The sequence goes on along the minus strand of CM038358.1, from coordinate 23,573,898 downwards.
CCAATGAACATCTTCATGTCTCGTGGGGAGTTTATATTCTGTGCCATTATAAGAATGAAGACATGGAATGATTTTTCTTGTGCGTTAATGGACAGCGTTACCCTTTATATGAGTAATATACAGTCTAAGGGTTATTGCACATTTAGTATATGCAGCTATTGTGAAATATGGATCCAAACTGAATAAACCTTTCAAGAGCAAAGGACATACTTCTCTTATATTTTTTCTCCTCGATCTAAATCCCCCATGTTTTATTATGTTCAAGGACCAGCGGCTCTGCTCTTAATGGAACAGCAGTGTCTCGGGATACATTAAAGAAGACAGCTGCATGTATTTTTACAGTCAGAGCCGGGACATGTCAAAGCTCACGTCGTAAATATCACTCAATATGGTGTTTATTCAGCGGAGCCCCTTCTTTGAACATGTGGCACTATATCACTCTGACTGTTGCTATTGTCCAGCACATGTTGGTAAAGCGGAGGGTAAATTAAGGATTTTCTCCCCCGTGAGGTGAACGTATGAAATCCACACAGCAACACAGAGCAGCAATCGAACTGGGGACATTCTTTCTGCAAGGAAGGACCCAAACCAGTTTTTTTTTTTTTAACAATGGAAGCCTCTCTCCTCTTGTTTCCTCAGGGAGCTGCGAGCGTTAGTGGTGGAGATGGTCCTGGCCACAGACATGTCCTGTCACTTCCAACAGGTCAAAGCCATGAAGAACTTCCTACAACAGCCCGAGGGGTGCGTCACATTTCTCCTCATTATCCTCCTCCATCCCCTCCCTCACTCCTCTCTCTCTCTCCACTGCAATTTACATGTCCATTAACCAGCCACCACCACGGCCGGTTTACTCGGCACATGCTGTTCACTACCTAATCAACCATGTCGGGTAAGACGCAGTATCCGGCCCCATTAGGATTTTGACAAGAATACACGAGATCTAATGGAATAGCGATTTTCAAACTCGTACAAACATGTATGAAACATTTGGCTTTTGTCCCGACACGGGGACAAAAGCGGCTACTGAGGGCTAAGATTGTGTCAGGAAGCAAATGATTACGGCGAGAGTGAGTTGCCTTTGTTTAATCAGTGCCATTGTTGTTGAAGTAGTAAAGCACGTTTACCCCGTAATTAGTCGTCCTTGGTTGTAGTCGTCTGGCTTTACTCTCACCGTTGTAATATGCCCTTGCTGTTTCCTTTTTTTTTTTTATTGCAAGAAGTGCATCATTTACAAAGGTGCAGAGGGAGCATAAGACATTAAGAAAAGAAAAAGAAAGACATAACAATACAACACACATGAGGTATAACATAGGACAATAAAACAGTCTATTAAACAGTTAAAATAAATAAGAAATAAATACTTGAATACAAGAAACAGGTGGAAAACAAAAACAAAACAAACTACTACTCGTACCATTAGTGCCGCCGCCACTATAACCCTCGCCGTTTCCCGCACTGTCCTTCAGTTCACTTTTGGAGACGAGTAAAAAAAAAAAAAAAAACACAACCTTCTGGTCCCTCCGTCACCCCCACTCCTTGCAATATTTATGCCTATTAACGTGCGCCACGAACTGTTTACAACCCAATTAACCCTGCCCCGGAGCGAGTCGAGAAACGCGCGATCTCGCTCGATTTATAAAGTGTGGATTGTACGGGAAAAAAAAAGGTGTTATTTACTTGGAATAAAATATGGCTGTAGTGCGATGGGGAGCTAACAGCGCCAGCATTAAACATTCATTTTGCGGAGTGGGGTGTTACTATGAGCCGAAGGGGCACAAACAGAGAAAGGTTTATGTCGCTGAGTTATGGGCCGCCAACACCACATTTGGCAGGGAGGGATTTATTTGCTTTCTGCGGCAAAATCCTGGCAGGGGTCGAGACGCCACTGTACCTGGACCGCACTGGCAAAATGATTTCTTGTCCAGCTGCAAGGAGCGAAAAGTCACTTCACAAAAATTGAAGATTGATAAACGTTAGTCATGAAGTATCTATCTCTAAGGTAAAGTGGAAATCAATCAATAAGTAATCAGCGGTCTAAACTTTAAATCTCACATAGCCATAAGTGAGGATTAAACAATGAGGAGCCATGCGTTATGTAAGGGCGTGATGCATGGCTCCGCTACACGTGTCGGGGTCCAGTTCGCCCTGTCGGTACTTATTTTCACGATAATGACCAGTGTTCTATACATCCCGCTTATTATACGGCTATTTGCCAACTGTGCACACACAAATACACTTCATACACTTTTATGAAGGCAGAAAGGTTTATTTAATGATTTCCACGGCAGATAGTTCCCAAAGGTTTGCGCGTTGCTTGGCAACGTTTGTTGATTCCAGGCCGTGTGGCTAGGCTAGTAGCATAGGGTGACCAGATTTTCCACTTTAAAAATTGAGACCCAATGAGAATTTGTGGAGCGAGCCATCATGCGACGTTTTTTTCCTCCCACCTTGAATGGTAAATTGTTTGTCTTTAAGAGTCCAATGTCAATTTAATGGAACAATCAGCAGTGAAGTGAAAAGTTGGTGCTTAGCTCTATAGATATTGAGGCACACATGACCATAATCATGAAGTCACAAGTCCAAAATGGCTACCTTGGGCGTGGGAGTGGTGGAAAACCGGGACACCTGGGACAGAAATTGTGTAAAACTGGGACAAATCAATGGTTTTGGAGAAATCCACTGGGACATGGGACAGAGGGCTCAAAACTGGGACTGTCCTGGGTAAACTGGGACATCTGGTCACCCTATAGTAGCAGCACGGCTAGCTACTTATTGCTAGCCTTGCTACTTAGTTGAAGGTGCAGTTGGTGAGGAGGAATGTTGGTGAATCTCTGGGTTGAAAGTCGGACTCCCGTTAAATTCACGAGCGATTCCCCAACTCCTCTCGCAGGGACGGGGACAGAGATAGTGTCCGCCTGTCCGCTACGACTACTTGCAGAGTGATATGAAAGACTTGTATTACAAGCACGAACTCCGTTGCCATTGGCAGCGGTCATTATTTTTTTCAGAGGTCCTCTAGCAGAAAATAATGACCAGTAGAACGTTGGAAAATCACATTCAAGTCAATGGAGCGTTCTACTTGCACTGTGAAGGGCCGTATAATAATTAAACTTAATAATAACATGAACACTTTCACTTGTAAAGTTGACTGATGGATAATAGGCCTTTCCTTTCATCCCCCTCTGTACTTCATCCACGTATTTCCAGCATGCAAAAAAATAAAATAAAAATGGAGTTAGCAGCACCATTAACAGAAGCAGTGGAGGCGGCAAATTGTAAAATACATGTTTTATAATTGGACGGGCTGCACTGCTGTTCACTTCACAGCGGTGAGCTCTCGCCATGTCCTGGTCAAGCATGCATTCATTAAAGCTATTTGCAGGGGGGAAATAAGCATCTGATTTTTGAAGAGCATTTCTTTTTAAAGGTCTTTGTAAAATTGTTGAGGTCTGTATTATTTCATATTATACATGTGTGTTTTTTTTTTTTTTCTGGCACTGCACTGTAGACAATATTCAGACACTTCTAACTCTGGGAATCAGGGCCAGATATTCTTAATAACTCTATCATATAAATACACTAATATAAACACTACATCGACTCATTTTCATGAAAGCTCAAATTACACATTAAGATTCATAAGACTCATAAGAGTAACATTGCTTTATTGGAAGTAGAAGTAAAAAGTACTCATCCAAATAATTACCCAAGAAAAAGTATTGTTCCAAAGAATGGCCTGTAAAAGGGGAACAAAGGCAATAATAAAACGTTTGTCAGTCAACGTAAAGCTTTTACCACTAAGAGACTTGCTCACAGTGGGAAAAGTTACCAATTGTTTTACTCGAGTAAGATTTCTGTTACTTCACAATAATATCGCTCAAGTACAAGTTTAGTGTGATGGAAATGACTCAAGCAAATGTAAGTAAATGTAACTTGATCAACCTTGTCTTAAACACCGGGAAAGCATATACATTATAAACTTACTATCGACATATAAAAGCCCACATGTCTTTCTAACCAAGCATTCTAATTAGCAACATGACTTAATGGAGGCCCGGGCTCCTCTTGTGATGTAGTTAATGTATGTTTGTCTCTGCTTTTGCCTGCTGTGTCTTTGGAGGAGATCTGACAAAACTCAACAGAGCGTGACTGACTTTCTGACCAGTGGCAGCGGGCGCGGGCCGAGTGGCTGATTGCATGGGGAGTTTGTCCACTGATGAGAGAGATCACCCAACAACAAAACTAATTCAGTTCTGACTCCTTTGAATTTCAAGTTTTGAAAGACAAAATCGGGGTGTTACGACTATTGTTCCCGTCCAAAGAAGGTCCTCAGTTTTACGGGTGGAGGCCATTATCTTTACAATTGTCAGCTCCGTGTCTACTCTCCAGATGCCTCGGCGACTTCACTTTTGGAAAGTTCTAACCCATAAAACCTTGTCAACATATTTACGGCTGTCCCGTTTGATTTGGGGTGAGCTTAAAATGAAGTGCAATGTCGTCAATTTGGGCGTAATAAGTGGAGACAAACGCACTGCGTCATAAAATTAAATTCCGTTTCAACACTTACTTAGCTCTCTTAGCATTTAAATGGGAGCTAAGTGAAATGGCCTAATAATAACACATGCGGCTGTCAAAGTTTATAGCCTCGCAAAGATAGTGGTACTTAGCATAATAAGTGCTAAAACAATGCCGCAGTCATATAAGACCAGCTCAGCACTTTGCAATAAAACAGAGAGGCAAATTTTCCAACCACTGAAAGTGCAGTAATTTGGTGTTAAATCAGCAACTATACGGAGGCTTAAGGGGTAATTTCCATGCACAAGTCATTTGGGCTGCACAGTGACGGATCGAGCCAGAGTTTGCAAATGAACCGCAATGAGCCATCAATCCCGAGCCATGTGACGAGTCGAGTCAGGGCTGACGGGGGGAACTCGGTGACCTCGTGAGGGGCGGCTCCGCGGGCTTTGAGTATGTGCACTTGGATTGGAATTTAAAAATGTATAGATGTATGGGTTATTTTATGCCAACTTTGTTCCAACCAAGACTGAATTCAAAATAACATGGATTCTTTCAATTCAAAGATAAATAAAACTTGATTTCCAGTTGCAACATCACCATGCACGCACAACGCTTTCCAACAGTGACCTGCCATTTGTGTGGTTGTTCATCGCCGTTGCCTCATATGACCGTGAATATGAGGGATGTACGATAGTTAAAGCCCTGAATGTTCCCTTCCTCTGTTTTTATTGGTGAAAACCCTGAAAAAACTCCCTGTGAGCGGTTCATCTCCGCTCAGACTTAAAAAAAAAATAGATGAAATGACTTTACACAGGGGCGACGGTGGCGCAGATGGTAGAGCGGGTCGGCTCATGATCGGAAGGTCGGGGGTTCGAATCCCGCCTCCTGAAGGTGCACATTGTCGTTGTGTCCTTGGGCAAGACACTTCACCCTCCTTGCCTCCAGTGTCTGCGTACACTGGTGTATGAATGAGAGTGTGAATGGGCCCCCTATGAGAGACCAACAGGCCCGTTTGGAACCGTTTGGAACCATGAGGCCGTCCTCCCGTGGACCCACCACCTGCAGGAGGAGCCATAGGGGCATGGTGCTATGTGACTTGGGCAGCTCCAACAGCTGCCCCCACGACCCGGCAACGGACAAGTGGGAGAAAATGGATGGATGGATGGATGGATGGACTTTACACAGTGATGAGAAATCGTGTGGCGTTATTCGCACGTACGCTCACAAATAGGGAGTGAGGGATTGCAGTCGGCTGGTGCTGAATGGGCTTAAATGTGGTGTAATTCAAGCCCAGTGCAGTGGCGTCCTGCTCAGACGGCGCTTTAACACAGCTTGCCATACACAGGCCATAAGGAAACATGAGCAGCTCTTTTTCACTGCCCTGTAACCTTGTAATGCATCCTCACAATATTACGTGAGTGGATGGAAACGACAGCTGCCTAAAGTAACGTACAACCTTTAATGTACACCCAGCATCACCTCTTCTGCAAAATGGAGCAGCCTTGGCCTCCCTCAACCGTTGCAAGTACCGAGCTGTTCCTTCTTAGAACCACTTTCAATACATACTGAGAACTGCAGACAGGTCCACACCCTGCAGGAGGGGCAGGTTTGGGGGTGCTGTGATTCGATCATCCAGCTATGGCAATTTGGCTCCAAAATCGAGTGACTAGATTTGCCAAATCAACACTGGGAATTGGCCTGGTGTTCTCGAATTTATTTTCCCATTTGGAAAGGTAAATGATGACTGTTGAGCTTTTTAATTGGTCTGTACTTGTACACCCGGGACAGCGCGTGTGTGAAAATGTTACAAATCAATGGTTTAAGACCTTGGGGACATTGGACTGAGACTGTCCCGGGTTAATCAGGACATCTGATCACTCTTCCTAAGTAAGAGCAGTGTTTTTTTCCTGTGTAATATTGTGAACCATTCACTTGCACGGATTTGACAACCCGAACAGGGAGTTAATTCTGCTTATGATACAATCCCGCTGTTGTTCTATGTGAAATTGTTCTCGTCTTTTTTTTTTTTCATGCCTTATAGTTTTGACAATTTTATTGCTTATTTTTTTATCTAAATTCTGTGTTATATATTTTATATATTTTATGTTGCACGATTGTACCGAGAACAATTCCTAGTTTGTGAACCTTTTCTCAAACAATGGCAATGGACACTATTCTGATTCTGATTCTGATGATGGAATAAACGGGTGAAGAACCAAAAACAAACCAATAATAATAAAAACAACCAACACTGCTTTAACATCATTTAAAATGTTGGCGTAGTTGTGAATAAATACATAAAACATGTGTGCTTTACATCTAGGGACATATATAAGTAATGTTCATAAGTTATCTCCACACAAAGTTCTGCATACCCCTCCCTCAGTGACGTGTGACTTATACAATATCCCAAGTCCCAAATGCTGCAGTGCAATCAGTCAGGCTTCCCGTTGAATGGGCGCAGTTGGGCTTGCACTGTATCTCAATCCCCACTCTGCTCAAAGGATGATTCAGCACTTCAGCTCGTCTGGCACGAGTCCTCAGCTCACCTCGAGTTGTACATTTTCAGTCGGACGCTGTAAGGTCCATTGTTCACCAAGTGCAGCGAGGTTTAGGTCGGTCGGCTTCTCAGCGTCTGACATTCTGTGGACTGTAGCTCATAAAGTGGCGTATACATTTGTCTGATAAGTATTCCTGCTCGAAACAAACATTTCTCTCGTCAGCCCGATGACTAAGACGTTTATTTGGAGAGACCAGTTCTGAAGCACAGATTGAATCAATGATGCGCGTCTAAAATTGTCAAACTTATTTCATGATAATCCTCACAAACTCCAGACTCAAATGTTAGTCTGCTTTTTGAACAGGTGTGTTAAATGACTGCATGAATACATTTCTTTAGTAGTATATATCACCTTGATGAGGAGAGACATCTAAGCACTCACAAGTACGCAATGAACATCAATAGTTCATTTGCTGCTCGGCCAATCGTGCTCTTAAAGTGAGGCTAATAAAGTAGATGAGGTGTTTGGTCCAACTTGGAAAACCTTTTAGTTTCCAAGCACTGAACAACAATGACAAAGCATGCAGGAAATAGAGTAAAACAACAATTACAACACCTCTATGAGGCATTTGTAAAAAGCATTGGTAAGCACTTAAAACCTAAAAAAAAACATTTTCCTTAGTAAGTGTAAGCGCTTAAATCCCTGAGTCTGGTTAAGGGTTAGGTACAAGTCTAGAAGGATTAAGGTCAGGAAAAAGGTTTGAGTCAGTTGTCTGAGATGGTCTCAGCAGTAACATTAATAACTATTTTTAATTCTCAAAAGTGATTGACAAATGATCAGGAAAGACTTGTAAATGTGTAAATGACCAATTAAGTATTTGATGCTTTACAAACGTTTCCTGTCGTTATTACCTAGTGTGTTTGTAAATCACTAATAACTCTAGAAAAATTTACCACAATTATCACATTACTATATGAGTGGGATTACACATTTTACACTGTTATAGAATATTGCATTGATTTACCCTGCAACAAGTGTTATCTATGAATGTATTCTATTAACTATCTATATTAAACAAAGTATGTTCTTATGAATAACTTTGGACCTACAGTATATACAATATAAAGTTTGAATTTCCAAGAATAGCAAAAACGGTGTCTTCATTACTGTCTTCTTAAATCATAGCTATCTTTATTTCTTTATGTTCCAGGCTTGACAAGCCCAAAGCGTTGTCTCTGCTCCTCCACACCGCAGACATCAGCCACCCGGCCAAGAGCTGGGACCTGCACCACCGCTGGACCACCTCCCTGCTCGAGGAGTTCTTCAGACAGGTACGAGCAGGCGGCAAAGCAGTGGTAGATAATTATGCCTGTGGTCCTTGAAGGAACAGGCCACTGTTTTTGCACACTGAGATAATGTTCTTACCTGAGCTTAGACGAGTCGATGTGTATCTGTCTGGTCTTTACGCGTGCGCTCTGTCAGGCAAAAGAACAAAGATATTGTTAGCATTTAGCCTCTCCTCCTCTCCTCTATGGGGCCAAACGGGGTGAAGTTAGAAGCGACCAAGCAGATAAAATGGCAGATAACTGGTTAAACAAAATATAACCTGGCTTCAAAGGGGTCTAATGAAGACACAATCGTGGGTGAAATCCGGACGTAGCCACTTCTAAACTATAGGACTACAAACAGCACATTGTATTTCAGAATCATACTTTTGGTTCCCCCTGGCTTGCCTTTTGTCAAAGTTTCAGTTTCCTGACACGGCTCCAGGAGCTGAACTTTACAAGTGAAGGTGAAGGTTAGGTTTGGAAAGTAGAGCTTTCACAAATACTTGAAAAAACAGTCACTTCTAGTAAAAGCGAAAGGATTTGGAGTAAACCGAAGATTTACATTAGGAGGAGTTTTTCCAGAGCAAATATAAAGTTTTGTGAATTGTTTGGCCGTGCAAAGCAAACACGTCGATTTTGCTGAAGCTGCTCCATTGGTTTCTGTCAGTCTCTTATATAAACATTATCTCTTTGACAAACTGTTCTATTTGTCTATGAATTATAAATAACGCATTTCTGAACATCGTCAAGCGGGGCATTTGCTTAAAAAAAAAAAAAACGCCGCCACATTGCTTCTGTCTGCCATTATTTATCCATATTGTTCGCTCATTATCAGCGCTATTGTTACTGTAGCGGCGCCAGGTCTCTCGGGACTGGATAGAAATGACAATAAATAGTTTGTCTCCAGAACATTGCCTCTCTCCAAACTCCACAGCTCATCTGTTTCGTGACGAATCCGCAGAGAATATAACACACTTGTCTGGCTAAAAAAAAAAGAGGCACGAGAGGCAGGGGGCCAGACCAGTTCAAACTCTGCATGAGCATACGGTGGATGGTGGGCGGAGTGACAGTTTGCGTAAAGCATACATTGAGGGGGTGGATATGTGTGTAAGCCTAAAGGCCTAAAGGCGAGAGCGCAGCGAATGATATACTGGAGTCTGAGAATGTTTTTGACAGTTTCTTTTAAAATACATTTTTCAGGGGGACAAAGAAGCCGAGCTGGGGTTACCGTTCTCGCCGCTGTGTGATAGAAAGTCAACAATGGTGGCTCAGTCCCAGATTGGTGAGTTGACAAGAGTGGAAATGTGCTGTTTTTGTGTTACATCAGCAAACACGTCGCCTGTTCGAGCAACAACAAGATACGGTACAAGCCAGACAGGGTAGTTCATCGCCAGGTCCAACTCACAAGAAGTTTAAGGAGAAGAAAAAAAAATTGATGAGACGAGTCACTCACAGGGTTGTCAGGCTTTGACAAGTTAGCCACCGCCCAGTATGTTCCTCTCTGAAAGACAGAGTAGTCAGCTAACTCCTCCACGGTGCGGTAAGTGCTGCTGACACACTCGCCTGATGCTGTGTGGATGTAATGCTAAAAGCCTACATCCTACACTTCCTCCTCTGCTGCGCGTTGTCGGGGCGTGTTTGGGGAAAGATACTAAATACTAAATGCAGTTCACCGATTAGGCATTAGGGGCAAGATCTCAAAAAAGTGCAAATTACGCAATTTTTTTGTTTTCATTATTCCAGAAACAAGTTAGTTTGATATTTAGTTTCATATATAAGTTCAGGTCTGAGTCCATGATTATCCCTTGATTTTTAACTTGTTGTTTTGCATCCACAAACTGATCTGTTGGATGCAGTGACAGAGAGTATCTACAGGCCCATGTTCACCTGCCGTCAGTGACACGTAGATCTGAGTGTCATCTGCGTAGTTGTGGTCGGACACATTATTGCTGTGTATTAGCTGACTCAGTGGAAGCAGGTACAGGTTGAATAAGAGGGGTCCCAAGATTGACCCCTGGGGGAACTCCACACAGGTCATGGTAATTTAGAAGTAGCTTTTGTGACCACTGTGAGTGCGTGGTGTATACACTTCCTTCCTTCCTCTCCAGGTTTCATCGACTTCATCGTGGTGCCCACCTTCACTGTTCTGACCGACATGATGGAGCGCATAGTGACTCCGCTCATCGAAGAGGCCGCACACTCGGGGTTGGCAGGCTTCAGGCGCTCAAGGTACGGCTCTGGTGTTCCCAGTCACAAAAAGAAAGGGAAAACAAGTTTGAAAACATTCTCAAAGCAGCACAACTTTGGAAGGACACAGGAGTGGAAGTGGGACGGCGTGTGCTGAGGATTTTTCGGTTTGCTTTAATCAACACGTTGCTGCGCGGGTTCCTTCCTGTCGAGCTGATATCTCCTTGACTTAAGTGCGTACTCAACATGATTAAAGTCTAATAGGAAGGCGACGAACACCACATGAGTCCTGTACGAGCAATCCGTTTGTGCTCGAATAAGTCCGCACCTTTCCACAAACAGCGACACGTACCTTGAAACTGACATTTAAGATCTGTGAATGCTGCGGGGATACAGCTTTTTGTGATTTTTTTCAGTTTTTTTTTTTTCTTTAGTTGCCAGGTGTCTAAATACCAAACTGCTGCTGTACGTGGCTTTTTAAACAGTGTGTCGCCTTGGCGTATTCCTCTCACGTCATGTCACAGAAAGCTATCAATAGGTTTTTCGTTCACTGCATCGAGAGCTGTGCGATCAGCTCTCACTACGGCGGCTTTCTGCCCACCCACCTGTCTCCTCTCATTCTCCTCCAACACGCTCTAATCTCTGTCCCTTTATTCATGGTATTTCCACGCCGGATTCAAACATGGCTGCGGTTGTCATGAAGATTGACAAGCATTTAAGACACTCTGTATGTATTAATACATTGAGCAATTACCTGAAAGCCAAATTAATGGTGACCTTGAGCATTGAAATGACAGACAGGAAACAAAAAAGGAAAAACGAGAGATGGTGAAAGACTGTTGTGAAGCGGAGGGAGCGGAGGGAGGAAGAGGAAGGATGAGGTGGAGCTGACTAGTGCAGGACACCACGCTCTGAAACAGGAAATGATCCACCATATCAGAGGAGACAGAGAGCAGCCAGCCAGGTTTCTTCCGAGTGCTACAGTTTCCCTGACCTCCAAGGCCGTGCGGGTCAGGTCGACACACAGTGGCAGCGCGGCTCAGCTGCAGAAGCTCAGGGTATAGGGACATTATATTTTTCTCTCCTTGTCACAAACATACTTGCAGTAGTATTTTGCTTTGTTCACACACTAGTAATTTCTTCTTCGACTGCTGAAGGGCTTTGATTTGTATACACTGGATTTTGTTGCTTTTAGAGGGACATTTTTTAAGCCCATAATCCATCACCGGACCCGTTCTGCGCACAAAGGATGTTTATTACAAAGGTATAGATTTTCTGGCATGCCGACAGCTGAAAGTAAAAGCTTTGTTTGCTTTATTATTTTACTTATGTCTAGGGGTGGGCGATATTGACAAAAATTAATATGACGATATTTTTGCAATCCTTCAAAGAAATGTGTGCAAACTGGCAAAGATGGTCCGGTTGGTCTTTTGCATCTGACCTATGATTGTATACAGTGGCGGCTGGTGATGTAAACTCTAGGTGGGGCTGTTGCACAAAGTGCTTTTTTTATTTTTACTATCAGATCTACTAAACGCATTTGCCACCACTTGTCAGACTAAAAAGAAGCATGTAACCACGTATCAGCAAATACTCACGGAACAAGCATTGCAAACAACGCTTATTCCCAGAGCATCAGACCAACATTAAGGCAAAAGTCCAACAGCTCCAAAACATAATTTAAACAGCAGACTATGAAACAGCAGATTACCTAAAAATGCATTCACCCAAATGCTATGAGAGCATAAAGGAGTCGTTTATGTCCTGCTAACCGTGGCCACCGTGGCGTAAACATAGACTCACCCGCGTTCAGAAGCATCGCGTCCTCCTTACGTACATAAACGCACGGCAGCTTCCACACTTCATCTTGAGTCGCCAGCAAAAAAGTCCCGTTGCGAGGAGTCGTCCAAAAAACGAAGAATATCCGAGTAATCCACCGTTGTTGCGCTTGAAGCTAGATAACGAGTGATTGATAGTAACATACTAACGGCACGCTGTAATGACGTAAGCGTCAGGGCCACTCTGACCCCCACAGAGGCATCATGGGCAGTTCCCCGTAATAATAAATAAAAATGTTTAGAAGTTAAAAGAAGCCCTGTTCAGAGGCTATTCCGGTGGATCTCTTGGGGAAATGTATTCCATCTTTTTGATTATATTATACAACCCAAGTTTCTAATGATACAATCACGAAGCTCGCCACTTGAGGACGCCACAGACGGTTACGAAAAATGTTTAACTTTAGACTTCAGTTTTTCGCAAACAACGCAGATGTGGCCTTTTTTAGCAGCTATTTTATTAATCGTACGTCAGCTTCACTCTTTATGTTTTTGGATTGTTGCTTCAACCTAAGAAACGCCGTAACACACAGGTAAGAACTCCGTCGTTGTTTTGCACATTAGTCGCAGCGTACGCGCGTGCAATTGAGGAACGATTGTGATTTTGTACAAAAAAACATAAAATACAGTCAAACCAAACCCGACAGTATTGAAGTCGCTGCATATAATTGTTTAGAAGGTTATAGTGTGCGTTATTTGTTTTCTCTTTAACTTCCTTCTGCTTTTTTCATGTTTGGGGGTCGTATTGTACAAATTATGAAATATTATTTTCGATATCCATTTTTGCATATCGTCCAGACAACAATTTCGATATTATCGTCAAAACGATATATCTCCCACCTCTACTTATGTCACAAAATTCCATCATACTTGAGCATTGCCATCACTGCCGACTACACTACTTCTGCCGACCATTATCTCTCCGAATAACACCAGTGACCTCAGCCCGTTAATAAATCATTTCTTGTTGTTTCTCTTAACTCAGCCTGAACAGTATTGGTGCGGAGGAAACCAAGAGGCACAGCACGAAGAACACCGGCTCTGACAGCGGCTCGTCTGGACAGAGCTCGCTGCTGACCGTCGACATGAAAAACTTCAAGTGCTTGTGGAACGAGGAGGTCTCTCAAAACCGAGAGCGATGGAAGTCACAGGCCACGAAAGGTACAGTTCTAGCAGTTCATTTTTAGCAAACCTCGGAACATTTCACAAACACAGTCCCAACAGTTCAAACCAGAGAAGTGGCTCAAAATAAACAATAGTTCTGTAACAATAATGAAATGGAGCACATTTCACATTGTCCATGTTACTTAATAAACACCGCACTCCCCACACACAGTATTTACACTAAACGTTCTCCTTATATTTCAACAAAGAATTGGAGGTGGAGGGGAGAGACAGTAGGTACAGTATAACGCCCATAAATAGAACGATGAAAATCCACCTATAAAACTGACTGACATTTATGAGTGTGGGATGCAACGTGATACACCTTTTTGGTCCTGAAACTAAAGCAGCTTTAGTCCCCTTGAAAGAAGTGTCCAAATAAGGACCACAAGTGCAAAGGTTTGGTCTTTTTTAAGAGCTCATCTCGAGTTTGTTGGTTTGGCATTTTGTATTATGATTGTGTCCTTGGAGAAGACACCTCACCCATCGTGCCTTTACGTGAAAAGTGCAGCACAGCAGAAAGCTCAAATCATTTTTCAGGTTCACGTGGAAACAAAAATATTGTCAAATATAGACACTGAAAAGATCTGTGTATCTAGATATGTATATTGGCATTTTTTACGCTCAGATCACTATATGTCAATCAATCAATGGTTTTGAATAGCCCAATATCACAACAGGAGTTGCCTCATAGGGCTACACCGAACATTAAGACAATAAAACAGACCAGTAAATAAGACCATGTAAAGTTCAAGCGAATCAATTATCCAGGCAAACATAAAGTCCAAACAAGAGTCAGCAGTGGGTGGCGACGAGCGGCGCGGGCGTCCCCTGTCCTTAGACTCTCCAGCACGGCAAAAACCCAGGGGGAGAAACGAGAAACCTTGAGGAGAACCACAGAAGGAGAGATCCACTCCCATGGACGGACAGGCTATAGAGACCCAGGGCCGAAGGAGTCCCTCAGCAGACGGGCCAAGATCACAGACCGTCCAGTCCTTGTTGTCAACCCAGTAGGCAGGGTTCCTCCGTTCGATCTAGACAGGCACTCACGAGGGAGTGGGACAGGAGACACCATGTGAATAGTAATGAACAGACTACAGATGAAATAAATATTGTATCATAATAAGACACAGTTTGCAGTAAGAAGAAGAAGAAGAAGAAGAAGAAGAAGAAAGCGCTCAGTGTACCGTACTTCCCACAGCAGTGTTTCTTCTAAGGCAGCTTTACAGTACATCAGGCTGTGGGTTAGAGCTTTACCTAACTGACCTGATCATAAGCTAATTCGAAGAGCTACGTTTTGAGCCTAGTCTTAAATGTAGGGACGGTTTCTGCTTCTTTAACGTGAGCTGGGAGTTTATTCCATAAAACCGGAGCTTGGTAGCTAAAGGCTCTTCCTCCTACAGTGATTTTGGAGACCCGAGGAATCACTAGTAGCCCTGAGTTTTGAGAGCGGAGTGCTCAAAACTCAGGAGGGCTTCCAAATTAAAACATTTGTAACCATTTTTCATTTCAAACCAATATTTCCAAATGTATTAATTTCCCCCCTTTTACATGCAGTGTCTTTTCTTAAGTAACTCATTTGTGTCTACGCTCTGGTCCAGACTAACGCCGACCTTGTCCTGCACCTTGTGACCTCAGAAGCCGAGGAAAGAGCCAAACGTGAGGCGGAGGAGGCTATGGGTCCCCCAGGTGAACAAACTGAACCAGAGCCGGACCCGAAGCAGAGCGCGCCAGACGAGGCAGAGGCATCGACGGAGGCAGCGGAGGCAGCGGCGGAAGCGGAGGCAGCGGAGGTCAGCAGCACGTTAAGCGACAACAGGACGGGAGAGTCTGAGCAGGAGCCCGGGCCCAGCAACCACAAGAGCCCACTGCTGCACAATGGTACTTACTGCAGATCTCTACCCACTTTCCAAAGAGCGCCATAAGGGCAGCTCAATCGTACAGGAAATGTATTGTCGTATTGTAGATTTTCATTCAAACTTGGCCATCAGGACTATTCTTATGTTTGTTCTGGGCTGGAACTAACTATAAGTGAAGTTAATGCACATGGTAATTACTTGTTTTACATTTGTATCATTACAAACAATGAAAGAAGAAGCTAGTAAATTACAATGTTAGTTGTGGTCCAAACTCATTCCTAACTTTCCAAACACATTTGTAGCATCTCAAGTCTTCACAGGGATACGTTTATCGGCATGTGTCACAACTTGCATAGTCACTTCTCACGGTCAAGTCCATGAAATCGATACAAATGCTTTATAATTAGATGCATAACTTTTCCCACAAATGTCTGCATTTGCAATAGGAGGACAAGACTAAAAATATTTGAAAATCTTCATGTGTTGATGTAAGTCTTTTTTTGGTACAATAACACATATTAAACTGTTAAGGTAAGATAGTGTAGGACGTCAATGTTATAAAAATCAAACATCTTTCAAAGTAAATATGTACTGAACACGTGCTACATGCAGCATTAAATCTGTACTGTCAAGGTGACTGCTAAGCTAATTTTCTTCGAGTGGGTCAAGTTAATTTCACGCTTTTCTTTTTTTTTACTGTGACAGACTCACCTTCTAATGGCTTGTCTCGTCATTTTATGAATCACTACAAGCTCTACAAAAGCTTAAAAAGAATCAACTAGAAAGGGCATCTGGGTAAAATGAGATGCGGGGTATGTCTATCGCTGCACAAAAGGAAATCAGATTTGCATATAGATTCTTGTAGAGAAAAAGGGTAAGGTCTGCAGAGTGAGTGGAGCAGCCGGTACAGTGTGTTACAGACACAATTCTTTTGAAGTACCACTGAGGTCTGTGCAGTGGGGTATAAATATCATCTCTCTGCTCTTTGATTTGAAATGTATCAAACAGAGTGGCTCTTTTTTTTTATACAGGGGAGCTGTCTGAAAGAGCTGAATCTCCAGAAAGTGTAGACAACAAGAACAAAGCGGTCCATGGTGAGTTTGCAGATTCGTAGACATTACAATGAAAAAAATAAGATGAGTTTGTTTGTTTGTTTTTTCATTTCCATCATCGTCTTCTCCTTCATTCACAATAATGATATGTCACCAAATCGATCTTTTACAGTATTGCAGTGGTTCTCAAACTGGTGGTCCGGGTACCACTGGTGGTATGTGGACTTCTGGTCTAAACGTTAGTCCTAGTTCAGACCTGGTGTCACCCTTGTTTAGTCCTAGTTTAGACATTTTTAGCTCCAGTTCTTCCCCCGATTTAGTATTTTAGTATTTATTTAGTTTTCAAAAAACAAAAGTCTGCTAAATTGGTGGTATCACTTTATTTTTAGACATACATTATACATTGTACCTAACTAAATTTAGTACAATGTAATGTGCTCTGTAACCATCTGTAATAACTTGTACCTATGGGTTAGATAAACAATGGAGTGACTTGTATTAGTACTTTGTTGGTACATAATGTAATAGGACACGAGACCCTTATGGTTGGGGCTTAAGGTTAAAGTTATATCTTATTGCATTATGTAACTACAAACTACAAATACATATGATTCCATTGTGTATCTAACCCATAGGCACAAGTTATAAGACATTGTTACAGTGCACATTACATTGTACTAAATTTAGTTAGGTACAATGTATTAAGGGTACTGTAAAATAAAGTGTTAACAAATTGGGAAACATTTTTTAAACCTTCCTCAGTCATTAACGATCTTTTATTCAGTTTTTGTTTACTCAGCCACTGAAGATATGATGATAACGCACACAGAATATATTCATTGACAAAATTTGTGATCAATTCTTGGTGGTAATTGGATCGAAATGATTGAGAATGACTGCCTTAATGCCTTTCCTCATTCCAAATGTAGCCAGCCGAGCTAATCAGGAACTCTTTCTCTTTTGCAGAGGTTACCAGGGAATAACGAAAGTCCCACGTGCCCCGAATGCTGTTTCTCTGAACGCTGCCGCCGTCCTCACCAGCTTCACCCACTCGGACAACATCAAGAAAACTGCTCCGACTTCTACTGCCCCGGGCTCTGTCTCCCCCTTGTGGTCGCGTCTATACAATACATCACCTTCTCCCTCTGGCTGCACACAAACTCCATTAGCTCTGTTATAAACCCGCGTGCAGTGCATTACTCCGACTCCTCAAACCTGTTTCCGAACTTTACTTACACTGTAGCCATTGCACTTTTTTTTTTCCCCCAATAGCTTTCAATACATTGTTTGAAAAATGAAACACAAAATGCAACACTAGATGCACTTTCGTGTTTGAGCCAGTGTTAATTTTGACAACATATTTTAATTTAGTTTTAGTCTTAGTCTTTTGACAAAAATGTAATTGAATTTTAGTCGAGATTTAGTCAAAAAAATATCTTCAATTTTAGTCGAGTTTTAGTCGACTAAAATTGCAAGTCAATTTAGTCGACTAAATTTAAGACACATTTAGTCAACTTTGTATTAATAATATTTATTATAATCATCTTTAATCGAGGTGATATGAGGCTCTTTCAGACTGTCAATAGAAGTTTGGATGATTTTAGTCTCTCCTTTCCATTTTTATTTAGTCTTATTTTAGTCGACTAAAATATCTGGACATTTTAGTCGTAGTTTTAGTTGCATGAAAAACTTTTAATTTAGTTTTAGTCCAATTTTAGTCGTCAGAAAAATCACTTTGACTAAAATTAAGACTAAATATTTTAGTAGACGAAATTAACACTGGTTTGAGCGAGTCAAAAAAAAAACTATGCTTTCAGTGTGCAGAGGACTCGCGCGTCCCCTCCAGTTTCACACCCGAGTGCTCTCCGTTTTAAAGGCTTCCGTGTTCATCGCGGCCATTTTTAGATGTGCGTCCCACACTGTACATATTTGCCGTTTGTATGTAACAAGCAGAGAAGGACACTAGAGTCTATATTTATGGCTAATTTAGCACATATTGTAAGATAATATGGTCAGCATAGGGTTTTTTTACATATCACTTGTTAAATTGTAAGATACACAGCGTTTTATTTCCTATTTAAATCACTGTCTTGCCTTTTTTTTCACGCCTCTGTAGCATTACGAAGCTAATACGGTCGCTCCAATGTCCTAGCCCGTGATGTTTTATGTGTTTACGATGCACATTTTGTCGTCAACCATGTCTGCTTCTTTGTCGTCCTCCTGGAAGTCTTGTAATGCCAATGTATAGAAGATGAATATATATATACTGCTGCTTACTGTGCATAATGTAACATAGTGTAACTTCGCAGCTGGTCGGGACGACAAAAAGAAGTCCAATCCGGGCAGTATTTTTTTTTTTTTTTTTCTTTTCCTTTCTTTGAGCTTTTAACTTGTGCACGTCGATGTAAATAGACGGATTGGCGACTGAACCGATGTACATAAGCACGCGCTGAAAACGTCTCTCAGCCCACCACGCGCTACAGATCCCATCTTTTTGTACGATGTTTTACGGAGAGTTTCCGCACCGCGTGACTTTCTTTCTACCGATTAGAAAACCGCCAGCGCCGAGAGCTGGCAGAATGTGTGCCTACCACTTCACACGCTCCTCTTCGACCCACTTTGTGATTCGGTGTCATTTTGAGCTCGTACTTTTGTTTTGTCCTGGTCAGAGGTGGGGGTTCTGGAATAGAATACAAAAGGATGTGAAAAAATTGCAAATTTACAAATAATTTCAACCAAGAACGATGAATAATGCTCATTTTAGACGGTACAACTACTCGACTAATCTGCTGCTACTATTTTCTTTTTATTCAGCTCATCTCCCAGAGCAGTGGGGGTCACAAGATGATTTTGAGACAATATTTTCTGACATTGGATCAAAAATACATTGATGATACTGAAATTAAGCAAAATATCAAAATATGGTAAAAAAACTAACAATGTAAATGCTTACTTTTTTATACATGTTTATTATATTCTACAGATGGGGCCCTGAGTTCTTGGTTGTTAGCTTGGGAACCCCGGGCCCAGAGTATCCCAGCAAGAAAACAAAGCTGTGCCTCGTGGTGGGCACACGGGGGTGAGCGTCCGGGCAGAAAAATGGCCGCCCTATGCAGAGAGTGAACGCTTCCTCTGGGCTAGCTACCCCTTTGGTGAGAGAAGCTTCACGTTACTGCTACCATTGGACACTAGCTCTCTCGGTCTGTCCAGAAGCAGGAGCGACCCGGTTGAGGAGGGATGGTAGGGTACTGCAGGACTCGGCCTAAAGACGTTAAAGTGGCCTCACCTGTGGCACGGTGGCTGAGCGGTGAGCGCTGTTAGACCGTGGGGGGGGGGGGTTTCTGTTAACCAAAAACATGCACAATAGTTAATCCTCCCGCCAGGTGATTCTGACCCTCAGCCCGGCCCAACATCTGGAGATGGGTCCCCAAGCGCTTCACTCAGATTCAGTTTATTTGCCATTTGCAGTAAAAAAAAAAACATTTGGAAAAAATGTGCAAGTGCAGTAGCTCAAACATTCATTCATAAAACATAACAGTCTTCAAAACAAAAAATATTTTAAAAAGGTTTGAAAATGTAATTGCAGAGGACAAATCTTCCTACTGGGACAATAAAGTACACTTTGACCTTAATCTCGAATAAAAAAGAAGTCACTTGGGCTCTTGGTAATGCGCCTAAGGATACTACTACTTTTACTACTACAACTACTGTAACAGCTACTGCAGATTCTTCTATTCAGTACAGTCCTACTAAGAGTTACTGCTACTCTGTCATACTACAGATCCTATACTTAAGTAGTCCTGTACTTGTATATGTCACAAAAGGGTATTTCTTGACTCAACACTATTAATACTATTTATTTCTTGTGAAAGTGTAAACGTTAACTACTAAAATATAAGTGTGTCCTTCCCACCTCTGATCAAGAGACCAGGCCTTGTTTGTTTGTTTTAACACTTTTCTCGACTGCTTTTGGAGTTATAAACATTCACCATTCTGTGCTGTGAACCGTTGTTTCCGAATCACTGAAAACTTCCGCCGGTTTTTGTGTGTCCTCCATTTCCATGTTACATAAATCACCAGCTCGGACGTCATACGAATCAAGTGGCTTAATACTTGTACATTCAACGCTATTACTGGAGCAGATTTATAGATTTAAACCCGAACCCCGCCTTCCTGAGCGCGTGTTCCAGGGACCAACACGTGTGCAGTCTGCTCCTTCCCCCGCCCCTGCCCGTGGTCGTCTGTGGAGTTCGGACCCCTCGTACGTCACTGTGTTTTGTGAAGAGAGCGTGGACGTACGTTTGCTTTTGACGCATCTCCGAAATGTGTTGAACTTGTGTGAACGGCCAGAGGATACTTTACTATGTGCATTTCTGATCTACTCACTGTGACCCGCGATTCATGATGAATGAGAGAACGAGAGAGAGGCTTTTGATTCTTTTTTTTATTTTTTTATTTTGTTTTTTCAAAGACGAACAAACTTCAATTTCGAGATCACCCACTGTTTCTCTATTTTTATATTTCCCACCAGGCCGGTTTTAATCACTACTATTGTCATGCACCAGCTCTGCTTTAGACGGCTCCGACTTATTCTTTATCGACTTGTCTTGATCGACTGGTGTGTGAGTGCGAGTGAGCGTGAGAGTGAATGAGTGGGATCGTGCTGGTGTATGTCACTGCCCCCCAACCCCCCCCCCCCCAGCTGGAAGGGAGGCCCCATGTGCCACCATGCTCTGTGACTGCACAGCCGTATCAATAAATCTGGACTCAAAGGGCTCAGATCATGTCTCTCTGTCTTCATTTATCCGACGCAAACGTCACGAGGAGCGACTGACGTCTTATTGAACACGTTTGGTGATGATTCACAACACGCTGGACGCTTTTAATCAGTGGAAACAATCATTCCGATAATAAAATCATATATCGTATAAACTCCTGTAACATCACACTGACCACGTGAGGAAGACATGTTCTTGTTCTGTTCAGTAAGGGTGTGAACTGAGCAGAGGTGGGTGGAGTAGCCAAAGTAACATTACTTTTAAGTTGTTTTACTCAAGTAAAAGTAAAAATTCATGATTCAGGAGTGACGCAAATTTTGAGAAACAAAACATGAAATAATGTGAAAATTGCTATAATTTCAAAGAAGACATATTTTTTTAAAATCATTATGAAGAATGGGGTAAAAACACAAAACACATTGATTTTACACGCCAATATGAAGATTTGTCTCTCAAAGATTTACTCACTGTGGCACGAGTTACTTTGTGAGCTGATGTGACAAGTGAGTTTCTCCATTGTGAGATCGATTATCAGTGTTGAGGGTAACGAGTAACAAAAATATATTACTTTTTACATAACATATTACTTACACAAAATACTGGAATATAGTCATCACAATTCAAGTAACTTGAGTTACAAGTGCATTTAAATGTGTGAATAAAAAATGCCAAACTCCCCCTAATATAATGCACCAAATCAAGTCGGACACTGGTGTATAAGATCTGGAGCTGCGTGTAGTTAATGTCATCAACACACGAAAAGGAAATCTTTGGCTGCACTCTTGCTCTGTGGTATTATTACTATTTTCAGTTTAGATTTTGCCAAAAGTAACTCAGAAGTAACTCACAGTAGGGTAACTCAGCTACATTTTTGAAACAGTAATATGTAATACCAACATAATACATTTCGAAAGGTGTAACTACTGATATAGAATATATTACAATGTTTAAGTAACTCAACACTGTCAATAAGTACTAGCTTATCTTTTTTTTTTTTTACTCGAGTAAGGATAGGCCTACTTCATTTTAATATTATTCAAGTAAAAAGTAGGCCACTGTGTGGATAAAACTACTTGCAAAAGCACAATTACTTAAAAGAAGTGAATCCTAAATGTAACTGGCCGCCTCTGAAACGTGTCATGGGTCCCATGAAACAGCACACCTGTCTGTCTGCCGCACCCCATGTCCCCACTAGATGTCGCTGTTCTCCCGCACAGCCCCTCTCCTCCTCCACCTGCTGCCTCTCGCTCTCGGCCCGTGACTCCTCCGAGGCCCCTGCTCCCGCGTGGCAATAAAAATGAGTGAGAAGCGCCTGATGTATGTAAACCACTGCGCGCGACTCTTCCCTTCACATATACGCACCTCAGCCCGCGCACATTTATCCGGGGGAAGCGCATGCATATTCATGGGTCTCCGGCGCGGCTTGATGGAGGCCGCGTGCATGGGTTTGGAGTGCCGGAGCAGAAGGCGAATCTTAATTCAATTATACGGCAGCTGTTCCTTGGTGCCCGTGGCCACTGTGTTTGCTCTAGAACAGAAATCTTACATTAACTCTCCCCCTCGCCATAAACGACCGGTGCCAGAGACGCGCGCGCTGACTTGCCGGTAACCAAAAGCCATCAACACAGTTTTAAGCAGCGTTTAATGTGTATATTTTTGAATAATCTATGTAGGCCTGAAAGATTTGTAGTTTTATGCATAGGCCGCGTGCTTGATTTACTTTTTTTCCTCTTTGCGTATTGCGCCGTTAAGGAGTCGATTTGCTCGGAAGTGAAATGCGCAAATGGTTCCTTTAATGACGGTATTAAGTCAAGTCAAGGTTGGCTGGAGAGATTCGTCCTGGTGAAGTTATGCATCATTTTGGTGCAGCTGTACAGACTTGATCTTTGTTTTGCTTTGGAAAACAACTAAGGAGCAGCACGAGCGTGTGGTAAGTAACCGAAGGCAGGCCATTGAGGATTCATTTATTTTGATCATGAATATTCGGCGATGACTTATGAGTCGCGTCATTACAGCGTCATTAGGCTACGATTAAAACGAAATAAATGGATCGATAAAACGTGTCAATACATTCATTTAATAATAATCACAATAATAGTAATAATAATGATGATACAAAAACGTATTGGGTGTAAACTAACGAACAAAAAACATGAATTAGCCTATTGCAGAGATTATAGTACTCATAACTTACAGTGGAGCCAAAATATTACACTTTCTTAACCTCCCCCACCGGAACCGAACACATTTTGTCCAGTTTTTCTTTACCCAAATCTAAAAGCTTCTTGATAAAAATAAATAAATAAAAAGGAGACGAAAACAAAGATGAAAATGCAAAAAAAATAATTACAATAAAACGACAACGTAATTAACTACGTGTCGGAAACGCAACAAAAAATCAATGAAAAAAAAAAAGTCAAAAGAGTGGTGGAAAAACGTGAGGAAAAATATCAGTTTAGATGAGTTTTGTTGGTCTTTCAAATGAGGTGTTACTCTGACCTAGAGGGTGTGACTTTATAGAATCCATAAAGTGCACTTGGTTCAGGCGGGGGTTAAGAGGTTAATATTGTTTTCTGGTGGGACTCTTTTCATCAGCTTTGGTAAATGAACCATCAGCTTCCTGAAGTTGCACTTACTACATTTTAATTCCCGCAGGTGCTCGCTGTCGTTGTGTCCATGGGCAAGACACTTCGCCCACTTTGCCTCCATTGTCTGTGTACATAATAGTTGCATGACGAGAGTGTGAATGAGTGACAGGGGGCCTAATGTAGGTGGAAAACCATTTACCGTTCAGTCTAAACAGTAGGGCCGGGACGATCCACTTTTGTCACGATCCAATACATATCACGATACTCAGGGGCCGATCCGTTACGTATATACGCCTTAAACTGTGTAAAAAGTAATGTGTCCAAAGTTCATCAACCAAATGCCATTTGACCTTTACTGAAGTGTTTAGATGGAAAAGTGCATCAACACGAGTGCTGTGTAACTGTTACTGGAAAACAAAGGACTGTATGATTAAAAAAAAAAAGTATTGAAAGTATCGATACTTGGTATTGCAGCACAAAGTATTGCGATCCAAGTCCGATTCGATATTTTGTCCCAGCCCTACTGAACAGAATCCCCAAATGTCAGAATGTCATCATCTGCGTAGCCTCTGTAGATCGCGGGGCCTCAAACAACTTTCATTATAGGGTAATTTGAGGACGTTATCTTTGGACTGTGGGAAAAAAGTAAAAAGACCCCCACATTAACTGGGAGGACATTTGGAGAGATTGTGTAACAACCCATTTGCTTGTGTGGCAGAAGTGCTAACCACTCTGCCACCATGCCCTGCTTGATCTTCGCTCGGCTTCCAAAAACAACATGTGAGCAGTCTTACTTGTACTCGCCGTCAGACCAGGCTGGGGATGGATGTGTCACGTCGAGATGCTCCTCCCTGCCTCCTGTCTGCGTCTGGGCACGGTCCTCGAAGAGGGGGGAGAGGGCGGAAAGAGGGGAGGCAGAGGAGGAGAGGGGGGGGGGGGGGGGGAGAGAGAGAGTCGGATCAAACTCAATGTGAGAGCTGCTCATCACATGGACACTTGTGGGATTGCGGGACGCTCTCGAGTTACCTGCGTCTGCGGCATCAAAAGGAATTAAAGCCCCGCCGGGACAAACATGATTATATGGACGTTACAGAGGAGATACCGCCGTACATATGTCACACGTGAATATATAATCATGACTTTGCACATCAATAAATCACAACGTTCAGATTCACTGCACAATGAGTCAAATATCGGGGTTGGCGATCCACACTGGTGCATGAATGAGGGTTTTTTTCAGTCCCATGCCTTTACGACAGATAAAGAATATTTTCCAGTTTGGCAAAAAAGTGACAATAAAACCAAAAGAGCGACAAAAACGCAATTAAAAAGTGATAAAAAAGACCCCGTGAACTGCTACCTTAACGTGGTGGAGGGGTTTGAGCGCCCGAATGATCCGAGGAGCTCTGTGGTCTGGGGCATTATGCTCCTGGTAGGGTCTCCCATGGCAAACAGGTCTTAGGTGACAGGTCAGATGAAGCAGTTCAGAAGACTATGGACAGTATTAGATCAAGGACCGTGATGTCGCCCGGTATGGCACGACCTGGGCCGCACCCTGGAGCCAGGCCTGGGGTTGGGGCTCACCTCCACGCACAGCTTGGGTTCCGGATCCCAACTGCTGGAGAGAGGCTGGATGCTCCATTTTTCTGGAGTTGCCCGCAGGGGGTTGCTCCGGGAGTATGGGGTACGGGGCCCCCTACTAAGGGCTGTCCGTTCCCTGTATGACCGTAGCAGGAGCTTGGTTCGCATTGCCGGAAGTAAGTCAGACCTGTTCCCGGTGCGTGTTGGGCTCCGCCAGGGCTGCCCTTTGTCACCGGTTCTGTTCATTACCTATATGGACAGAATTTCTAGGCGCAGCCAGGGGCCGGAGGGTGTCCGGTTTGGGAACCTCAGGATCTCATCTCTGCTATTTGCAGACAATGTTGTTCTGTTGGCTTCATCAAATCAGGACCTCCAGCGCGCACTGGGGCGGTTTGCAGCCGAGTGTGAAGCGGCCGGGATGAGGATCAGCACCTCCAAATCTGAGGCCATGGTTCTCCACCGGAAAAAGGGGGTTTCCCCGCTTCAGGTCGGTGGAGAGTCCTTGTCTCAAGTGGAGGAGTTCAAGTATCTCAGGGTCATGTTCACAAGTGAGGGACGGATGGAGCGTGAGATCGTGTGAGGAGCTCCGTTACCCAGGAGAAGCTCGGAGTAGAGTCGCTACTCCTTCACGTCAAAAGGAGCCAGCTGAGGTGGCTAGGGCATCTGTTCCGGATGCCTCCTGGTCGCCTCCCTCGGGAGGTGTTCCAGGCATGTCCTATTGGGAGGAGGCCTCGTGGAAGGCCCAGGACACGCTGGTGGGACTATGTCTCCGAGCTGGCCTGGTGTCGTCTCGGGGTCCCCCCAGAACAGCTGGAGGAGGTGTGCGTGGATCGGGAAGTCTGGGCATCTCTGCTGAGACTGCTGCCCCCGCGACCCGGCCCCGGATAAAGCGGAAGAAAATGGATGGATGGAAAAGCAAAAAGAAGAAAGAAAAAAAAAGAGCCACAAAAAGTGACAAAGAAGCAACAAAAACGTGCACAATAAAAAAGCGACAAAGACACGACTACAAAGAGACAGAAACGTAACGGAAACATGACAGAAAAGTGATGAAAATAGCACAAATAATGACAAAAAACAAGACAAAAAAACTAGAAAAACAGGACATGAAAACTACAATCAGTTTTGTAGGTCTTAGCTTTCAAATGAGGCTTAACTTTGGCCTAGGCTGTGAGCTTTTCAGCATAAACACAATGGAAATGTCCCATGCCTTTACGACACATAACGAATATTTTTCTTGTTTTAATTATTATTCACATACGAGCTTTTAAAAAGTGTTGTGGGTTAAACAGAAAGCTAAAGAATAAAAGTATAAGCTGCTCGAGTGATGCTATATCTGAAGAGACTCCCCTGCAACGCCTCAGTAAAATCCCTAACTTATGTAAATGATGTAAATATCTCAGTGCAATTTCTTCTTCTAGTGTTTTATGTTTTGCAGTATACAAGTACTTCTTATAATGAAATGGCCGGCGGTGGCAGAGGGGCTAGAGGACGACGAGCCTTTGGGGAGTCTGATGCCAAAGCTCTTAACTCTACGGCGCCACCTCTCTCCCGCAGCATGTAACGCGCACGCGGCGTATCAAGCTGTTTAATAAAATTACAGCTCGTCTTTTGGTCGGGACTGACTGATCGACTTCCCAGAATGAGAGTGCCCGTTAGTGTCTGGGAATGGGACCAAGTCTTAAAGAGCCAAGCAGCGCCTCATCTTCAGCGGAGGCCCTACCCCCAAACAGGAAAAAGGCTATTTGCGCTGGCACAGGACCGGCTCAGAGCTGGAAGAGGTTCAGGTGGGACGGCTTTGGGGTGCCAACTGTAAGCTCCCTCAGGTGGACACTGGGGGGGGGGGGGGGGGGTCAGCACACAATAAATACGATTTTCTGCAAATTCAGACAAGTCCTCTTTTGTTTTTAAGAATGTTTGGCCCCACGAGTTTGGCCCCATTGACTTTCCTACAGCGAGCACTCTGCCTCTCCTCTTGTTTTATCAGTGTTGGGGGTAACATATTACACCATTATATTACTATTTTCAGTAACTAAGGAATATAACATATTACCATTACAAAATACAGGCCTATATTAGTCATTACATTTCAAGTAACTCAAGTTACAAGTGCAAATGTCTGAATGAAAAAGTGCAAAACTCCGCCCAAATAACATGTAGCACCAAATCAAGTTGCACGCTGGCAAATAAAATCTGCATTTACGTGTAGCTAACGCGAGAGAGAGCGAGAATGGGGAAAGAGAAGGAATTATTTGACTGCACTTTTGCTCTGTGACCCTATTTTCAGTTTATGTTTTGTCCAAAAGTAACTCAGAAGTGACTCAAAGTAGTGTAACTTAGCTACATTTAAAGTAACCTGCCTAACGCTGCCAGTTCATCTAAAATATATAAAAATGATACAGTCTTTTCAATGACTCTCCTCTCACATTAAAGGCAGTCAGGTGACTCTTTAAAGGCTGTCAAAACTCCGCTCTTACTTAACACATTCCTGAGATCTTTCCATCTAGAGTTCACATTGGGCTCAATTTTCCTCTATCAATCCAAAACATGCACAATGCGCTAACATCTCCTGAGGAAATCCTGACCAACATCCTTGCACAAGATCTGGACATGGGTCGCTGGATCACTCACTGCTCCTGACATGTTGTCCTGGGGCACTGGTTTAGGACGGACAACCTTCCCTACCCCGACTATAAAGCCTTCAAAAACAAACCATAACAGCTCGCAAACACTGCTGTGTGTGCAGTGGATAAAAAAAAGTCAAATGCAAAACAGTGGGTTGAACTGAATATCACTCTACTATACGAGAACGCACAGCCTTTTAAAAGAGCCTGAAACGTCCCACCAGACAATACTTACTCCTTAGAATTGGCCTATACTTTGCGTTGACTTTGCACCCAACAGCTTCTCATCAGGAGCAAATCAACTCTGATCTTGATCCAACACAGAGATGACACTTTCACTCATTCTCATGGATTCTGCTCAAACACAGATGGCTGTGTGTCAAGTCGAGATATTTCCAGAAACAATACAAAGGAGATCATTAGAGAGACTCTTGTAGAACGAGGCAGGAGCCAGGGGGGAGCACACGTGTTATACCGGGGCTTTTTATAGGATTCCATAAGTTCATTACTTGCAGCCTATATTGACATTTTGACATTATTTAACTAAACAATTTGCAGCACAACCTCCTGCAATAACTTTCTGCTTTCCCTCGAAAACAGGAAAACGTTAATATCAAATCGGTTGCGAAATACTGTGGTACCACTTTTCTCTTTCCTAGAATTAGCTATAAGCAACGTCAGGTTGTGTGTTAGCACCATAGTGTTTCTTAAACTGTGGTTCATGGACCACTGGTGGTGCTTCAAGTGGTTTCTCTGCAGGTAACCCTAGATAGGGCATACAAGTGATGTCACAGCATAGCAACAGCGTGGCAACAGAAACCAAATGAATGTCAAATCTGCATAATATTAGCTTTGACACAGTCTAGAATGCTGAGGGCTTTGTTTGTTTTTTAATAAAAATGAGGCAAGTGCATTCCCTCTTTGTTGAATTTAAAGGTAATTGGTTGTTTTTTTGTCATCCGTTGGGATATCATAGAATAGATGATGAAACTTTCAAACTGGGTTATTGTCGTTGAGAACTTGTTTGGATGAGTTCACATTATAAATGGTCACATTTATATCGTGCCTTTCTACCTGCTTTAGGCACTCAAAGCGCTTTACCTCAAGGAATCAGTCGCCCATTCCTACGCCAGTATACACAGACACGGGAGGCAAGGTGGGTGAGGTGTCTTGCCCAATGACACAACGACAGTGTGCACCTGCGGGATTTGAAACACCGATCCTCCGATCACAAGACGACCCGCTCTACTCTCTCTGCGCCACCGTCGCCCCTTGTAGTCTTTAAGTTTAAGGACCTGAGCTGGCGCAAGGACAGCGCTGCTCCAAACGTGCCGGTCATCTTGCATGTGCACAGCTGATGCTCTTTGTCCCCGCGCTACCGACGAGAGCGCATCACCTATAAACAAGAGAAGAGGTTTATTACAAGCGGCACTGAGAGCGGTGCCCTGATGGCAGCCTTGTGTTCTTTCTTAAGCGTTAAAGGCTCTCACAGGTCAAACTAAAAACGTTATTAACCCCATCGCGAGTTAAACAATGTCCGTGTCCAGAGAGAAAGAGATGCACAGCCGGTCTTCTTAAAGTTTTGCCAATGGTCATTTTCTCCGCCGTTCGTTTCAACTTCACTAAGATGCGTCTTGATATTTGTGGTGCCATAAATATGACGGATTGGTTAAGGCAGCGACACAAATGCCACAGAATGTCACCGTGTCACTCATGAGAGCTTCTGTCATAAAGTGGTTCCCAAACAGTGGATCAAGAACCAAAAGCGGGTTGTATTAATAGGATATTCAGCTGACTTAAACCGCTTAATATTGTCTCCATCTCACCCCCCCAAAAAAATAAAAACCCTCAAACTGTATGCTTTGGGGTCGTTCCATTTTGTTGAAACTTTGTGGTGATAAATTGATCCGCGGGGCTTTCAGTCAGACTAATCGTGGCGCACATCTGCAGCATCTGCAGCACTACACACTGGTTGACTTCAGCTCCAGCTCCCTCGCTTATCTGAAGCCTGATAAATCGATGTTAATGCGTTCATTTCAAACACAGCAAGACGTCGGGAAGTTGAGGACAGTTGATGAGTGAAGGAAGCCATAACACCCAGAGTGTCGATGAGGTGAGAAAACGCCACTGCCGCGCTGTCAATCAGCTCCTCATCAGGAAACGTGCGCCCGACGTGGCAAGACTACGATGCCGGGTGTATTTCTGAGGCTGTTTTTGTCTCATTTCTATATAAGCAATGTCGCCGACCCAATTTATGTCTGTGTTAGTGTCAGAATTAAGCCTAAACAGGATTGAAGTATCTCTAAACAATTTGCAAACATATAACTTTTTTTTTTTTTTTTTAAAGCTGTAACTAGCAGAGAATATATTACAGTTTTAAAGTAACTTGCCCAACACTGGATATAATAACTTTATGATTATAAAAATGATAGCTTTTATTCTTCCTCCAGTTCCACCGCAGACCGCTAGCATAGCATTACCACTGCAGTTGAAGTTGCAGCGGTTCAGTCCTGTAGCTCCACGAGAAGCAATAAATCCGTACAGAATTAAGAATTTGATCCATTTCGGGCAAGTGCTGCCTTGTTTGTGGGTCCATAATGGTCAGGAAGTGATCCAAGGAAGGGATAGGGGTCAAACAGCACCCAACAGATGATGTGCCAGTGGGGTGAAGACTGGCTTATGGTCGCCGTAGAAACAAACTATATTAAAAAAAAAAAAAGCTGTACATACTTTATGGCCCTCTTTTAGGTTTGAGTTCAGCACGCATTCAATGTGGCATTATTTCAATACGCTTTTGCAATGTCACGAGATTTACTGCAGCGTTGGATTAATGTTGCACCAAGATCTTGCATTGATGATGGGAGAGTGCGACCACGAAGCCTTCTCCAGCACATCGCAAAGATTACCCATGGGGTTAAAAGCCTGAACGCTATGGTGGCCAGTCCATGTGAGAAGATGAAGTCCAGTGGGTTCAGGTTTATGCCTGATCAGAGAAATGTCTTCTCCACTGCTCACTGTTAAAGTAGTGATTACTATAGAACACAATGTTTCCGCTTTCCCACATGTTCTACTTGAATCTTCTTTTAGCACAGTTTCTAAAAACAAACAAAAAAAGATCTAACTCTTAGTAAAAAATAATAAGTGACACATTTTTATTTATCTCCTCACTTCGTGGCGGTGGAAGAGGAGCATTGTAGCACGCGACAGATTGGCGACGGCACTTTGAACGCGCCGCGAACAGATTGTGCTTTGAAACAACGGCTGCCTCAAGCTACAGCTCCCATCTCCTCCTGAAACGGGAATCACATCTTTACATTATACATTTTCAAAAACATATCCATTATTCATAGCCTCATATTTTAATACTATTAGCACGTCTCTACCGCCCACCCACATACCTGTGTCTTATCAAAGGGCCACACACAGGTGGCTTTGCATAAGATGAGGTGGGACATATATTCTATATTGTGCAATTTAAATTCACTTTTGACGAACTGACTAAGTTGATTTGATGAAGTGGAAAACACGGAGAAATCAAATCCCTCTGTGAGTGAGAAACACTGTGATATTCTGAGGCTTTTTTAAACTGTAGAGAAAACTGTGAAGTGGAAAGAAAACCCTTGTTTATGAACCGACGATCAGGGAAGATGTAAATGTACAATTATTCAACGTGGTCCAAACTCCTTCTTAACTTTCCCAATACATTTCTAATATCTCCATTATTTACACCGAGAGAGAGTTTTAAGCAAGTTTCACAACGTTCAGGGCACAGCTGTCATAATATTGTAAACCATTCACGATTGGCAATAATGCTTTATACTTACAGCAATAGCATTGGCAACTTTGTTTATAACGCACCAAGTTGACATGAAGGTCCCTCAGGACTATTGCACTGAAGGAAACACTTATGGGCCTTTATATTGACACACTTCCCCATTATGGTATTTGATTATCGGGGGTTACGTTTTTCCATTAAAACAGTGAAGATTAAAAACATTAAACCTAACTAAAGTAAATGCAAGAAATATGTTTTCTGTGATTCTGTGGTTCACAATGAAAGGGGGTAAAGAACAGGAGAGACAGTCACCAAATTGTCAGAGCTGGGAGGCGAACTCACGATGCAGCAAAGTGCAAAATAAAGTCACACGCTCTAATATTTATTTGAACAGGGACAGTGTACAATATACCTTAGCCTCAGAAAGGAGAGATGCATTGTACCAGGTTATAGCACTTGTGCTAATTTCCACCTGCAGTCCCTGGGCCTATTGTACATGTTTTTAGTGGTAGGGGAAACCGGAGTACCCGGAGGAAACCGACGCAGACACGGGGAGAACATGCAAACTCCACACAGAAAGGCCCCGTCCAGGTGGGAATCGAACCCGGACCTTCTAGCTGTGAAGCACGAGCGCTAACCGCTGTGCCACCGTGCCGCCATGTTTGGTGGGAACGTTTTTACCTTTGATTACAGCGCACATTCTCTGTGGCATTGATGCAATAATCTTACGCAATGTCAAAAGATCCACTGTTGCATATTTTTATCACCCAGATCTAGCATTGATGATGGGAGAGCGTGACCACTGCGCAAAGCCTTCTCCAGCACATGCCGAAGATATTCATGGGAACAAGTTAGAATATTCCCGTGCCATCAGGAAAAAGAAACGCATTCATGGAATAACCTGGTCGTCCTGTCTGTTTTGTATGTAAACAAAAGTACGCCTTGCCCCTGCAGGGGTGACAGTGGCACCGGAGCGGACACACCTGTACGGGACAGCAGAGTCGGTGAGGGGAGGGAGGGGTGTGTGAGGGAGGCGTGTCCTCAGCAGCTGAGGCGGCAGCAGATGGACGTCCTAATTGGGAAGAACAGCAGCTGGAAGACACCAGTCCAGGCCCTGGCCCCTGGAAATCGCGCCCACAATCCTCTCCTCGGTGTTTCTCTCCCGCAGTGGAGAGTGAGTGTCCTTCAGAGAGCTGGTGATGGGGGGGGGGGGTGTCTCCTGTGAGTGGTATAGCGCTCTCCTGGGGACGTGAACTGAGGGGGTCTGGGAGATCCTTTCTGTGGACCACAAACGACTGCGCCTGAAGAAAAATAATTTCAAATATTTCCCTTTTCTTCCTATTCCCATTTATATTTCGTATCCACAACGTTGTAAATAAATACAATCGCTCACCAATCCCCATTTACACCCCGCATTTCATTTATTTGTTTGCCCGCGCTGGGACTCCAAGTCGGTGAGGTGTGAATTTCTAAATTTGAAACAGTGCTAATTTTGTGGCACATTTTAACACAGTTTTATGCCGGTTTAGTCTTTTTCACACTGTTTAAATATGTTCACATTTCTCCGGGAGGAATAAACAGCCTTCACCAGACACTACACAGCCTGTCGGATTTACTGCTCGTAGGATTGTGCGGGTTTTTTTTTGTGTTCTTCTTCTCCACGCCACGATCAATTGGCCATTATGCGGAGTGAGGCATCACCCGTCCTCCGAATAAACAAGTCGCTTTTTTTTTTTTTTTTCTCCGTTGTGACCAGCACACCTGTCTAAGCGCTTCCTTATTTAGCCTGGCGGTTTGACAAGAATATTTGTACAAGCAACCTCTGTGTAAGTCGCTCAGAGTAAATAGTGGAAGTTGTTACCGAGCTGAGAAACTGACAATTAACATCACACGCTTCATTACAGAATCACTGCGAGGAGTTTGGGAAACGCACCGATACGGAGAAAGACATCAGACAACAAATGCTATGTACCATATTATTGTGTGTCAGTTTCAGGGAGCTGAATTCCAAAGACTGTGCCGGGCAAATCCTAGGAATATCGATTATAAGGAAGTCCAAAGTGTCAAGTCATGAAGGATAAAACCCTTGTTGGGACGTCACAGCCACTACGCCAAACGGGGCACAAATCAAACACCGGCGTAATCGTCCCTGGAGAAGAGGTGGGTAAAATTGTCTTGCCCAAGGGCACAATAGCAATGTGAGCAGCAGGGGGTGGGGATTGAAAATATAATTGTCTACTGTTATGTATGAACCTCAGTATGTTCACCAGTAGATGGCGCAAGGCAACTATGTTTCGAAGTTGTGAGTTCCGGTGTTGTATACAAGTTAAGCATTAAAAAAAGAAGTAAGCCCAAACGTGTGTCTGCGTAGCTCTGTGTGTAGTGTAAAAGTGTTTGCATATTGACACTAAAGGGAGCAACATAACATAAATTGGCGACGAGTTGTGTAGTCCTGAAAACTTCTCATCGGCTGTGCAAGAAATGCCAGCATTGGTCGTTTTGGACGAAAACGAACAACCACGTTGTGACGGCTACTGAGCTAGCAAATGTCCCGCTCTTCAGACGAATCTGGTTCTACAGTGCATGAAACCGAAGACAGGCGCATCATGGCTGGAGTTATCGGTCATATGGATCCTTTTGAGGAGGCTGGTGAACAATGGGCAACGTATATTGAGCGTTTTGAACACTACGTAATGGCTAATGACATACG
The DNA here is from genome assembly GCA_021464625.1 of Proterorhinus semilunaris. Lineage (NCBI taxonomy): Eukaryota > Metazoa > Chordata > Actinopteri > Gobiiformes > Gobiidae > Proterorhinus > Proterorhinus semilunaris. Next base: position 23,539,401 of record CM038358.1, on the reverse strand, counting down.
GGCTGCTAAGCATGTGTCTGTGCTGTTCAGCGTGATGGGGCCAAAGACGTATGGACTACTCCGCAGTTTGGTAGCTCCCGCGAAGCCTGGTACACTGAGTTATGACGAAGTTGTTGCTGCGCTGCAAACTCACTTCGCTCCGAAACCTCTTGTTATAGCTGAACGATTCCGGTTCCACAAGCGAAATCAAGGGGAAGGAGAAACGGTGGCACAGTATGTCGCGGTGTTAAAAAGACTGTCAGAACATTGTGAGTTTGGCGGTTACTTGGAGGACGCTCTACGAGACAGATTTGTTTGTGGATTGAAATGCGAAACTGTTCAGAAGCGTCTTTTGACCGAGAAGGACCTCACGTTTCAGAAAGCAGTGGATTATGCCGTGTCGGCAGAGACGGCAGCGCGCGATGTGCAGCAGTTAAGCAGCTCTCTCAAAGTGAACGCGGTGCTGGCGCAAAGAGGTGATAATTGTCGCCGTTGCGGGAAAACCAATCATACCGATGATGACTGCTGGTACAAAGACCGGGACTGCCACCAGTGTGGAAGGATAGGCCACACGAAACGAATGTGCAGGAGTAAAAACAAAAGCATCCAAGGCAGAGAATATAAACAAAAAGTTGGGAAACCTGAAATGAAAGGTAATACAAGGAAACGCAGTCGCAAAGATAAAAAGAAGATTTATCATATGGAGGCAAACGTAAGTGAAAGTGAAGAAACTAAATCAGACACTGACAGTGATTTAGGACTATATTCGTTGTCTCAAAAAGGAAAATATTCTCGGATTTCTGTAATGCCTGTAGTCAATGGACAGAAAGTGGAGATGGAATTGGACACAGGGGCTGCTGTGTCATTGTTTCCGTGGGAACAGTATAAAAGACATTTGAGCCAATGGCCGCTGCAACCCACCGATATCATGCTGAGGACATACACCGGAGAGCCACTGGCACCAGAAGGAGTCATTAGAGTGCAAGTAGAATTAAACAAGCAATGCGCTGTGTTGCCCTTATACGTGGTAAAAGTGGATGCTCCCCCATTGTTTGGTAGGGAGTGGCTGAGAGTCATTAAACTGAACTGGAGAGATTTAAAGACTGTGCATGCCACTGAGCAAAGACCTGACAATTTAGAGACTGTGTTAAAGAGACACTCAGCTGTTTTCTCTAAAAAGTTGGGCACCATGAAAGGGGTTAAAGCCAGATTGACCCTAAGACCTGACACTGTACCCAAATTCTGCCCACCGCGTAATGTGCCTTACGCCCTTCGACCACGAGTGGAGGCTGAGCTGAAACGCCTGACTGAGCTAGGGGTAATCTCACCTGTGGCGCATAGTGATTGGGCTACGCCGGTGGTGCCTGTCAACAAAAAGGATGACACTGTGAGACTTTGCGGGGATTTCAAGGTTACCCTCAACCCAGCTCTCTGTGTGGATAAGTACCCAATCCCACGCATTGAAGATCTGTTTGCTTCTCTAGCTGGAGGTCAACACTTCAGTAAGCTAGATTTATCAAATGCCTATCTACAGATGGAAGTAGAAGAGAGCTCCAAGAAGCTGCTGACAATATCGACGCAAAAAGGTCTGTTCAGTTTCAATCGTTTACCTTTTGGCGTAGCGTCATCTCCCGCCTTATTCCAGAAGGCTATGGACCAAGTTCTTCTCGGGCTGACACACACTCATTGTTACCTGGACGATATCCTAATCAGTGGTCCTGACAAACAGACACACCTCAAAACCCTGGATGCTGTCCTGGGCAGGCTCGAGGAATATGGTTTACACCTCAAACAAGAGAAATGCCTGTTTTTCCAGGAGTCTGTTGAATACTTGGGCCATATCATTGATGCCGCCGGGCTCCACAAATCACCTGAGAAGGTACGTGCCATTGTGGAAGCACCAGCACCATGTGATATCAGTCAGCTACGTTCTTTTCTCGGGATGCTTAATTATTATGGACGCTTCATTCCCGACCTAGCCACTGTTCTAACGCCATTGAATGAACTACTCAATAAAGAAAAGAAATGGCAGTGGACGTCAGCCTGTGAGTCAGCATTTCAGAAAGCTAAGGCCCTCCTAGTATCTCAGGAGGTACTCACCCACTACGATCCTAAGCTTCCTCTCCGCCTGGCTTGTGACGCTTCACCTTATGGAGTCGGAGCTGTGCTGTCGCACGTCATGCCTGGTGGTGAAGAAAAACCTATAGCCTATGCATCACGAACTCTCAGTAAAGCGGAAAGAAACTACGCGCAGATCGAGAGGGAGGCCTTAGCAATAGTCTTTGGTGTACGCAAGTTCCATCAGTACCTCTATGGTAACAAGTTCACTCTACTCACTGACCATCGCCCGCTAACAACCATTCTGAGTCCGGTGAAAAGCACGCCGTCCATGGCTGCGGCTAGAATGCAGCGGTGGGCGCTTCTCCTGGCAGCCCATAATTATACCATTCAGTACAGGAAAGGTGCATTACACGCCAATGCTGATGGACTGTCGAGGTTACCGCTCCCTCATGCTTCTATGGAGAAATCAGGTGCAGTAGAGGTGTTTTACGCATCTCAGTTGGACACATTACCAGTCAGTACCACCGAGATCAGACGGGGCACCATGTCTGACTCCACCTTGTCACGCGTTGTGGATATGGTCACAACTGGTCGGTTTCCAGCTACAAAGGACGCCGGTGAAGATATGTCACCCTATCTCCTGCGCCGCCATGATCTCACAATGCAACAGGGATGCCTCATGTGGGGTGCGAGAGTGATTGTGCCACCACAACTGAGACCTCATGTTCTAAAAGAGCTACACTCTGCACATCCAGGGGTGGTGAGGATGAAGAGTTTAGCACGCAGTTATGTTTGGTGGCCCGGCATCGACTCTCAAATTGAGCTTAAAGCAAAATCCTGCCATTCATGTCAGCGCGTACAAAAAGACCCTGGGCTGGCGCCGTTGCACCCTTGGATGTGGCCATCCAGTCCTTGGGAAAGGATACATGTGGACTTTGCAGGTCCATTTGACGGGCATATGTATCTGGTTGCTGTGGATGCACATTCCAAATGGCCTGAGGTACACATAATGGACAGCACTACAGCCAGCAAGACTATTCAAGTGCTAAGGGGACTTTTTAGTCGCTATGGCATTCCACACATTCTGGTCAGTGACAATGGACCGCAGTTCTGTTCTGAGGAGTTCCATACATTCCTGAAGTCCAATGGAGTCAAACACATCCGATCAGCGCCATACCATCCTGCCACTAATGGCTTGGCAGAGCGTTTCGTGCAGACATTCAAACACGCCTTAAAATCTTCCAGAGGAACAACATCAGTGCAACAGCGTCTTGATACGTTTCTCCTGACGTACCGCAACACCCCTCACGCAACAACAAAGGAAACGCCGGCTATGTTGTTCATTAGACGCAGGCTGCGTTCCCGGTTGGATTTGTTGAAACCTAGTGTTGCTGGAACCGTGCACCGGTCGCAGGATGCTCAACAGCAACGCCGTCAACAGCACTTTAAGGACCGGCAGTTCGATGTTGGGGAGCCCGTCCTTGTGCGTGACTATAGGAAAGGGGAGGATAAGTGGGCACAAGGCGTGGTGAGAGAAAAGACTGGACCAGTGTCATACACGGTAAATGTGGGAACGCAAGGGGTATGGAAACGCCATGTGGACCAGATGCTGACACGTCCGGAGTCAGAGCCACAACAGACTGCAGTGGACATTCCTGTGGGTCACTCGTTGTTTTCTGAGAGTGATAGTTGCATCACTATTAGCCCTAGTACATCTCACCATACAGAGAATACTGGTCAGTTGTTTCAAACCACTACACCACCAAAAACACCACAACCCACTGAAACACCACTTAAAGAACATACACAGGTGACAGAGACGGTAAGACGCTATCCTGCGAGAATTAGTAAACCACCTGTACGTTACCGTGATGAGTGAGCAGTTTGTAATAGTTGCTATTAGCCATGTTGTGGGAGTTCCGAACGTAGGAGTATTATATCAGAAGCAAACTAATTCTCCCGTTTTTCTTTAATGTTATATATGAAAAAAAAAAAAAAAAGAAGAATTAATCTGTTATGGAAATATGTTTTGGTTTTACTGACTTCATATCTTAGTGGGAAGGAGATATGTTATGTATGAACCTCAGTATGTTCACCAGTAGATGGCGCAAGGCAACTATGTTTCGAAGTTGTGAGTTCCGGTGTTGTATACAAGTTAAGCATTAAAAAAAGAAGTAAGCCCAAACGTGTGTCTGCGTAGCTCTGTGTGTAGTGTAAAAGTGTTTGCATATTGACACTAAAGGGAGCAACATAACATCTACTAATTTGGCTGTACCTTCTCTACCAGTGTTGCCACAACTGGTAATTAGATTATAATGACTTTATCAAGTCTCTATTGATTATTTTGTCGTGACATTTTCACTGCTGAAAACGTCTTATAAAACAGAAGGAAGGACTTTCTTTGTATATTTGCATAGCGCCTCTCACAGACATGGTCACCAAGCGCTTTACATGAGACGATTTTACATTCTCTACTGCAAAAAGCTAAGTGGGGCAGACTTACTTATTTACTTACTGTATTTGTTTATTTGAATGAATGAACATTAATGAACACTCAGTACAGTGACTTTGTGTAGATTTAGCCATGGGATACTTTGCATTTAATTTACAACAACAATTATTTAATAAAAACGGACAAACATGGACTTATAGTTTTGACACATTTTTTTTACTGTAATAATAACACTGTGAAGGTGTAGAACTCTCGGATAGTAATTGCAAGACTATTCTGTGCACCATGTCACAGATATGGTGTTTTGTCCAGTGGCGGTTTGTCTGAACGGAACCCCTCCAGTGGATGATCTGGTTCTAAGATTACTCTCTTTTCATGATGAATGAATGAATTCCTCCAAAGGGGGAGGGGCCAGACCATGGACGGATTTGTATACAAGACGAGCGTGTTTTAAAATTCTAAGGTTTCAGAAAGATTATATTTCTCTTAAATTAGACAATGGTGAGATTAGTGTTTGTTTGTTTTTATAGCAAAAACCTTGACTGCCTTTTTATACATCTGTTCTACGGGTTTTGTGCAGTGGTGCCACACAGTATACTCTGTGTGCGAGAAAATCATACAATGAAGATAATATTTAGCAGCAGTGGTGGAGACAAAAGGCCTGATTTGTTTAACATTTTGGAGGGTTCATTCTATAGTGTTTACAACCTTTTTTATGTTCCTTGAAGGTGAAATTTGAGTCCAGTATGACTCCAGGACACTTACCTCTTTCCCCAGACAAAATTCAAACGAGGAGAGCAGGAACATCATTTCTTGATTGGCCCTGACAGGCTGGTTTGTTTATTTGTTTATTTATTTGTTTATTTGAGCAGTACACATAGTGCTCAAAAGGAGTGGGCTGAAGCAAAAGCTTATGATTGCCCACCCCCAAGTGCAATAAAATAAATAAAAAAAGAACATTTCAAGCAGCTACATTCATACAGACCAACTTACAAACTTACCAAAAAAAATAATAATATATGAACTGTTTATACAATTAATTGAAGCAACGCACAGCTACAACAACAATCCCGTTTCATGTACGATGTCTAGAACAAAGCAGTCAAAAAAAAAAAAAAATGTGATCCTTAATATATTTCTTCCAGATTTTTACCCTTGATAACCGAGAGTTACTTTTATGTTATGAAGGTACATTAATAGATATTATAATCTGAGATCTTGATACTTTCCAGTTGTCATTACCATTCTCAGTATAATTTTAATTTGGGTGTAATTTCCATAATCATTATTATTATATATTTATTTAATTGAGTTATATGTGAAGTATGCTGCAAGCCCTGCATAGTGTGGTGCATTAAAAAGCCAAAGTGTAGAGCGGGCCAGATGAAGAGGGCAGTAACTCCCAATCAACAAACCCCCACATGGCTGCCCTAACAGCTGATTTTGTAGAATATGTTCCTATGCTGAGTTGTGCATTAAAAGACAAGGTTTAGAGCCCGTTGGGAGGATTCCTCTCAACAGATCCATAACCTGCCAACCCTAATTCTCCGTTTGTGAATTTGAGCAATAGAATGACAACCGTTCCAAGCAGCAACACTCTTCCAGATTATAGAGGAACAATACACATAATCCATCCTACTGCTCCCCCTAGTGGCAACACATTTCTTCTTGTCTGTATATTTCAAAAGTCTTTTGTTTGTATTTAAATTTGAACAGGTTGATGTTTGGACATCGTTTCAAATCCATCTCCAGTTTATTCCACAATTGAACACCATTAACTGTTGGACTAAAACTTTTCAAAGTTGTGCTATGTTTCTGAATCCTAAAGTTTAATTCATCACGTAATTCATAACGACCAGTACGTTCTTGGAACCTTCTTTGTAATTGGTTTGGTAACAATTTATACCTTGCTTTGAATAACATCTGTACAGTTTGGAACTCAACAATGTCACAAAACTTCATGATCTTTGATTTTAAAAATAATGAGTTTGTGTGGTCCAAAAACCCAACTTTATGAATTACTCGGATAGCTCTTTTTTGCAACAATATTATTGGTTTAACTGTGTTTTTGTAAGTACTACCCCAAACCACAGTACAATAATATAAGTAGGGCAAAATCAGAGAACAGTATAAGGTATGTAGAGCTTTGATGTTTAAAATGTGCTTTGCTTTTGCAATTACTGAAATGCTTCTAGAAATTTTCGTAGATATATATTTAATATGAGATTTCCAAGTAATTCTGTCATCAATAATCACACCAAGGAATTTGATTTCATGCACTCGCTCGATAACAACACCTTCTATCTGAATTGCTTCCTGAGCATTGGAGTTACAGTTGCCAAATATCATCATTTTGCTTTTACTCAGATTTAAAGATAATTTATTTTGTTTGAACCACTGGTTCACGGGAAAAGCTCGTCTCATTGGTCAACATGGGAGGATACTAGACTCTGATAGGTTGCTGAGATCTGGGAGGGAGGGACTTTACAAAAAATATATAACATCAAAATGCCAGAGTAGGTGGTCCTTATGGCACATTTAATAAAAAATTGCAATACATTTAGAATTCCACACTATCACTTTAAACTACCCAAACAACCTGGCTTGATCTTTTTTTTATTTTTTTTACTAAAGTAACCAGTAATCAATAATCAGATTACTTTACTAATCACTTATCAGTAATTAGCTTCATTTTATGGAGTAATCTAACACTGTTCTCTATTGCTATAGCTTTTTATGTAAACCATGTTCATGCAGACACCTTTATAGTGGTGCCAGATCTTTTTGAAAGTCTGTCTCAAAGCCAAACTGTGGAACAACGCTATATGAAATGAGCAATCGTAATAACAATACCAAACATGGTCCCAGTAATCAGCCAGACGTGAACAATGCTATAGTTTTGTGATTTTATCCTGACTATCCTGCCATTTGGTGTCACGTTATGCCTTTAACACTGTGAGAAATAAAGTTCCTACTATCTCTTGTGGCTTGTGAACCGTGTGGACTTCTGAACATGCGCTGCCTCCATCCCCTTCTTTTAGGCTCTCACCCCGGCACTCTCCCTCCTAAGTGCTGACATCAATTGAGAAACGCTTGCGTCTCAGCGTGCGATCGGCGGTGCCTTCATTTGCAGCTCTGCACCGCGCGCCGTGCCTATAAAAGCTGATAATGTGATAATTAAAAGAGCTGACAGGCACGAACTGTCAGCAAGACGCCCTGATTTAACCAACCTCTGCTATCCCGTATACCTTTCACATGCGGGCGCCGCCACCCGTCAGATATGACACGTAAAACTATCAATGGGAATAATTAACCGGGGCAGGCGTCCTGTGAAAACTTGAGGTAAGAAGTCGGCGTGCGGGACAGACGTGATTAAAGGCGTCGTCCCAACACCGCCGTGGATATGCGGCGCTTTGCAGCAGACAAAAGATCACCGGCACGTCTCTCCGACGCCCCCTCCCTCGCCGCGTCTCTCAACCACACCATGATTTATTACCTGAAAAGACAAGAGAACTAATTAGTGGAGTAATTAATTAATATAAATTTGCATATTTGCATTTGCAATTAGTGCAGTCAACTGATTAGTCTGAGATGGGGAGTTTGAGTCATCAGATGCCGCTGTTCGGTGTGCGCGCGCTGGACCGAAACGGGGCGAGGACCAGCTGAGGCGTTTTTGTTTTTTGTTTCTTTTTTTTCTTTTTTTTTTTTGGGGGGGGGGGTGCCTTTAAGCTCTGTTTTGGGAGCTTAAAGGCACAAAACAAAAGCTTTCTCCTTGTGCGAAAATACGCGCTCTTATCTCCCCCAATGAGGTTAAGTGCACTCGATTGTCAGGGCAGGCCCGTCACTGCCAACCGCGGTCTTCAAATAATTATATTGCCAACGTGTCATGATTTTACGCAGGACTGAATGAGACGATCATGTTTCATCTTGTTTAATGTATGTTTCACCTGCTCTTGTTACGTTCTTGTGCTAGTCTCGGTTATGACCTTGACCCATAACCTACTGGTCTTGGGCACGTTGGACACAGAGCACCAAGTACTTTTACACCCAATGAGGAGCTCGTTTGTTGATTGTTGACAACGTGTTGCACATTCTTTCCATTTGGCTTCTCTCTTGTCTGTCTCCAACTATTACCTGGCCTGCTTGTGTTCAGTGAAGTGATGGCTCTTTGATTATAGGGCCTACTTTTTTCATCATGCCCTTGCAGCAACCAGCTTGTAAATGAAAGACTTATGTACAGGTATTATCTTTATTCTTTATGTTCAGTTGTAGGCCATTGTAGGAAATGTAACCTTTAAAGGATCTGTATCATGCTATTTTAGCCGTTCCAAAGTAAACTATAGGCATTTATATGATATATTGTATCTCTATCACTATGGAGTACTCATTTTTGAGAGAAATATAAGTACATTCTGGAGGTATTTTCCAAACCTGGAAGTCAAGACGCTTTGATTCAGTTAACTCCGCCCCTCTCTCCGCTCATTCCACATTGACATTATTATAAATATAAATATCGCTGAAGTTACTTCACATAATGCAGTTATAAGGAGTTGACATGTGCAACACAGTTTCATAAATGGCTAACACGCGTTTTGATTGACTCACTGCTCAGCCTGGTCTCCCAATCATCCAAGTTAATCCACTTTGATTCTGGCCAAGGTTCACTGAGCATCCATCAGGTTGGTTGATATAGTAGCTGAATCCCGGAAAGAAATTCCAACTTCTGGCGAGTGCTCTCTTCTTTAGGAAGGTTGAATAGTCCTGTTCCTCTCGTAGCCAAACGCGCATCCGTGACACTATCGTTGGGTAAGAAAAAAGAACAGTCTTCACAAACAAGACTTCTGTTCAGATCCTCCGGGGGTACATTTGTTTACTTTCCCGGGACAGCACAGGCGCGTCGGAGAGTTCCTTTTTTTATTTATATTTTTTTATTCTTTTTTTTTTCTTTTCTTTCTCACAACAGAAATAATGAAAAAGCTTTATAAATAAAAATCAGGCCGTAAGGCATTACATTACAGAGGTCTGGCCCTTCCTGTTTGACACTGACGTAAAATACGTCAGAGTGTCACAACTCAGTCGTTTTCCAGAGGGCGGAGCAGCTGCTCAGAGAGCAGGACTCAGGAGGATTGCTTAGAACTGCGTGAAGGAAGCCAAAAAACACTCTGGGGGTGTTTTTGAGAAGGAAATAGCAACATGGTTAAAAGCTCCAAAACGTCGTTTTTGCATGATATAGGACCTTTAATGGAATGTGAAGAAGTATCACCCAATTAATCTTGTGGGAAAGCAACTATTGTGAGCTTTAAACCACGTTATGACCCGGAGAACTATTGTGCTTCTATTTTGTTTCGGTTTGAGTGATTCTTTTCTTCGCCAATCCTACTCCAAATGGACTTTAAAAACAACACATTTTACCAAAGAGCAGCCACGTGGTAGAATATAAAAGATAAATAAATAAATGGAACAATAAAAACAGCAAGGAAAATACAACAGAAGACAATTAATCAATGCCATTGTCCTGAGCGACTCAGCCTGTTCCACAATTTGGGTCCAGCAACAGAGAAAGAGCGGCCCCCTCGCAGCTTCCTATTTGTTTTGGGATCCACAAGCAGAACGTGCCGACCTGAGAGCGCGAGCAGGAGAGCAGGGCTGCAGCAGGTCAGAGAGATACCGTGGGGCAAATCACAGACTCTTAAAATCAACGCAGAAACAAACAAGGAGCCAGCGCAAGGATTTCTACTGCTGAGCCGCTCCAAACTGCATTTTGGTGGATTCCATCGCCTGATTTTGTTTTAAAGCCCACGGACAGTCACCTCACTCAAACGGCGCCCTCTCTTTATCAGGGCCTGTCGACACTGTTTGAACAGGTCCATTCAGTGTCTTACGGTCTAGTCGAGGCCATAATCAAAACGTGTCCCTATGTGCCGCCGGGCCGTTGCGCTGATCGATGTCTTGTAACGTCCAATACTCAGATTGATAAGTCGCTCTAATTAATTATCCTTCCTACAAGGTCATTCCCCGGCATACGTTTATTGGCGCGCTGGTGTGTGCGTTCCACCTAAGTGAGGAGAGCATATAGCCGTATCAAGTGCCAGCTGTGGCCCGACGCGGATCTGGCAGCGTGCCACTGGGCCCCTCCGCTGGGTGTACTTAATGCGTACAGTCCTGAGGTACCTGCACTACGGCGGCCCCTCTGGTGTGCTCACAACATCCCGTGCATCCCAGACGTGTGCCGGAATTTATTCACCCATTTCATACCGTATAATAAGGTATAGGGGCGGCGCACATAAAAATGGACATATACAAAAGAAACAATCTGTCTTGGGTAACGCGTTATGGTGGTAAAGCATGCAGTATTTGTAATATGTGGAAATGTAAGGTTTAGGAATCACTTCTATGCCCTTGAGCAGTGTCCTGCTCAAGGGCATATCTGTCAAACGTGCTTTTGAGATTTTGGATCATTCTTCAATCACTTTATGTACTTTAGGTAGATTAAAGTCTGATCATTTGAAGCAGATGGGTTTTCTTATCACAAAAATGATAAGATAAAATAAAATAACATAAGACTTTATTGATCTCACGATGGAGAAAATCACTTGTTCCATCAGCTCTCCAAAAATAGACGGGAAATGTGCAATCAAGTAACTAAAGGTACAGTGGGAACCACATGTGTACGTACGCTATATAAAAAGACACATCTGCACCAGAATGAACATTTACTTTTTTGAGTCAATTAGAATTTCCTAAATTATTTATTTTTGCTAAAAGCCAGAGGAATGAAAGATATAATTTTCAACACGGTTTTACATTACATTTTACAAAGACAAAGGTTTACATACATTTCATTAATATTTGCATTGCCTTTAAACTGTATAACCTGGGTCAAATGTTTTGGATTTCCTTCCACAGGCTTCTCACAATAGTTGACAGCAGTTTTGGTCCGTTCTTACAAACAGAACTGGTGTAACTGAGCTACATTTGTAGTCCACCTTGCGTGCACATGCCTTTTCAGCTCTGCTCACACATTTTGAACTGGATTGAGATCAGGACTTTGTGATGACCACTTCAAAACATTAACTTTGATATCCTTAAACCACTTTGTATTGGTGGCTTCCATTTGGAATACCCATCTGCACCCAGGCTTGAGATGTTTCTCCAATATTTCCACATAGTGTTCTTTCTTCATGATGTCATCTATTTTGTGAGTGCACCAGTCCCTCCTGCAGCAAAACAAACCCCACAGCATGAGGCTGCCACCCCCGTATTTCAAAGTTGGGGTGTTCTCAGGCTTGCAAGATTCTGCCTTTTTCTTCCAACGATGGTCATTATGACCAAATAATTCACATTTTTTCCCCCTGTCAAACCACAGGATATGTCTCCAAAAATTAAAGTCTTTATCCTTGTATGCGTTTGCAAACTCCAAACTGGCTTTTGTTTCTTTTGGAGCAAGGGCTTCTTCCTGGCAGAGTACCCTCTCAGCCCATGTCGATACACTTCTTTCACTGTGGATAATGGTAAATGGACTCAACTTATATAGCACTTTTCTACCTTTATCCAAAGCACTTTACAGTAAGGAACTAGTCACCCATTCACACACCAATGTACACAGACACTGGAGTAGGGTGAAGTGTCTTGCTCAAGGGACCTGGGATTCGAACCCACGACCTTCCGATCACGAGACGACCCACTCTACTCAACTGTGCCACCGTCGCCTGGTATAATGACAAGCTCTTACCAGGTTCAGCCAGCATCTTCACCAGGTCTTTTGCATTTGTTCTCGGGTTGATATTCACATTTCAGACACAGCACGTTCATCTCTGGGACACAGAACCCTCCTTCTTTCTGATGTGTATGATGACTGGTAATTTCCATCATTGTTTTAACCAATGAACCTTCAAGTGTCTGGAAATTGCACACAGGGATGGACCGGTCTTGTTTAAAGGTATAGTAATCTTAGTGTATGTAAACTTCTGACTTCGTAGTGTAAACATCTATATAAAACTCAACATTGGCAGTGCAGGTTTACAGTCATAGTGCAGGTGATATATAAAGTGATGCTGATACAGAGGTTATTGCACGTGGTTTTTCATAGAGGTTATTGCACATGAGGCTGACGTTTCATGACTAACCAAGCCACTTCCTCAGGGCAGTGTTTGCGACTGATGGTCCACAAGATGAAGATATCCGTGGGCAGAGCCACATGACAGTGCACAGATGTTAAAAATCAGTCACCAAACAGAAACCACAAAACATCCATTCAAGTAGACACAGCCCTGAGGAAGTGACTGAAGAGTCGTGAAACATTGTCTTTTTGAAGTCCGAAATATCCAGCCGTCTCCATTAATTGGACTATATCATTGAGTACAGCGGTTGTAAGTTTGTTATTATTGTTCATCTACAGAAGAAGAACCTTGGTCATTGCAGGAAACAATGAAATGACTAATAAATACCATGTCAATACCTGCAGTTCCTTGGATGGCCACGAGAGGCTGGCTCCAGAGCTCAGCCAAAGCCCAAGGGGTGTATTAAAAAGTGAGTTTGTTCGGCTCACTGGGCGTGGCCTCAGTGAGTGACAGATCAGGCAGCTGGAGTCGTCATAGGTGGCTAACTGCTAGCTTTGATTGACAGCTCACTCGCCAGTTCGTTATAACTATCTTACTTCTTTATGTGTTTCCACTGTTTATACTTGAAATGCTGCGATGATCACGGGCCATGTTACACAGGGCTAATGCTAAGTAGGAAGACATTAACCTAAATTATTCACTCATGTTTATTAATTGAAGCGTCACATGTTGGCCCCTACCAGCGACACCCGTGGTAAGGAGGTGAATTACATTCCCCAAAGTGCCAGAAAGTTGTGGATGGATTATCAGCAACAACTTTTCGGATTTTCCTTTTAAATGTATACAAAACATTTGACAGCATTGGTAATAATAACACTGGGTAACAAAAAAATATTTTTTGAAAATAGTCCAGGGTTTCCCAGCTGAATTAGACTAATGTTGATGCTCTGAGTCCGAAAATGACCTTGGTTTTGCTCAATCAGGTCAGGATTTTTTGCTACAGAAATGCTTTAAAAATTGATTTTGCGTCAAAAACAAATTTCTGCGCATCTTAAGCTGAGAAACCCTTGACGTTTTTTCCGTTTTCCTCAAGAAATAAAAGTCAACGTATCCAAAGTCATTCAGTTTTTATTTACTTATTTACTTTTTGTATCTCAAAAAGTTGACCTGATAGAGCAAAATGCATGTGATATTCGGACTCAGAACACCAACATTAGTCTAAATCAGTTGAGAAACCCCTGACCATTTTTTGGCTGTCACCTTGTGTAGTAAGTTGTGGGCTAAGTTTGATATAATTAACACCTTTATGTTACTTCCTGAGCAATGCCTTCCTGCCACCATGCCACCCTGTACTTTGATAATACAAGAAAAGAAAGAAAAAAAAAGCATTAAAACAGGTGCCATTGCCATTTTCCAGAGTTGTGTTATAAAAAGCAAACTTATCCAAATAATGTTGAAGATTGGGCCATTGATAATTCACCTCTACAAATTATTCTTTAATCAGTGAAGGTGGTATTTCCATTCTGAAGAGGAATTTAAGAGCGAGAGAAGTTTCAGACTGTACAGGCCTTCTCTATACACACAACCATGGATGCATTTTAAAGATAATAATTACCTAATAATAAATGCTGAGAATGTGTTCAGATAAGGGTTTAATGATGGACTCAATGAAAAAAATCTCATTTAGACGTGCTTCTGGATCTTATATACAACTTTCGGAAGTGTTTTATTTTACTTTTTTTTGCTCGATGTGGCTGTTATAAACGTATAGCTGATTTCAAAGTTGTCTGCGCTGGGGGTCGGCCTCCTGCAGCTCTGGCTCGCGTCCCTCTCACCTGTTGAAAGCCTCCTCTTCCTACAGTGCGCAGACATCTCCCGCGCGGACAGACGCACGCACAGACGTTGTAACGGCTTGGAGGCTGTGGATACGAGTTGTTATCCCTCTCTTCTCCGTGTTTTTGACTGTAAACGCCGGGCCTCGCGGTGCCCATTACCGGAGCTGCCAGATGACGGCTGCACGGCGCCGTGGAGCTCCCGTGGGACGCGGAACACGTGGTCTGAGGCTGCCACGAGACGTCAGCGGCAGATGGCACGGTACCCGCTGTTGGCATAAGTGTCATTCCTCAAAGAGAGAGAGAGAGAGAGAGAGAGAGAGAGAGAGAGAGAGAGAGAGAGAGAGAGAGAGAGAGAGAGAGAGAGAGAGGAGAAAAAGAGGAGCAGGATCGAGCCTTTTGCTTCTGTTTTTGGACAGAGACGAGAGGCACAGCACCGCGCGCTTAGGGGAAGTGGAGACATGCGAGGTGCACGCTGACCACAGGTTGGTACTACTTTGATTTAGTTCAGTGTTGTTGTTTTTGTTCTTTGTTTTTCATTATAGGTTATTGCTCTTATCATTTGATGTTTAAATGACAATATCAAAACCTCAAAATCTTAGGCTACATATTGATCTAAAATGGTTTTAGCCCATAGGCTGCCTCGGGGGTCCACCTTTCTCTAAAATATCTAGGGTTTTATCTATCTTGCCTCTTGGTACATGACCGGTTTTGGGTTTGGTTTGTTTTGGTTTGTTGCCCAAGTTTAATCATGACCCAAATAAGAAAGCGTCATTTACAAGGTGTGAGCTAATTAGATCGTTAATAAGCGGGCCTTTAATTTAGAGACATCAGGACATTAGATTCCCATTGTCCACACTTTAGATTAAAAATACGAGACAATGAAGTAGCTGTGACATTGGCCTTACTCTGGGGAGCGCGTGCACGAGGTAATTAAGAGACAACCTTCCCGTGAGCGGCCACGCGCCTCACTCTTCTCCCGCTTGTGTCGTGTTGCAGGAAATATGTTGACACTGCCATTCGAGGAAGCGCATATGATGTGTGAACCCCGCTTTGGCGCCAACTTCCCGCGGGAGGAGCCCGGTGACCGGGACCGGGACAAAGTGGACATGAGGGACATGAGCCTTGCGGACTGTGACGCGTCCTCGGACCGCGACGATGACGAGCGCGACATCGACCAGGACGAGGACGATCTGCCAAAAAAGCGAGGTCCGCGAAAGAAGAAGCTGGGGAAGGAGCAGATGGACCGGGCTAAGATGCGGAGACATGAAGCCAACGCCCGGGAGCGCTCCCGGATGCACGGCCTGAACGATGCGCTCGAGAGCCTGCGTAAAGTAGTCCCGTGCTACTCCAAGACTCAGAAACTCTCCAAGATTGAGACTCTGAGATTGGCCAAGAACTACATCTGGGCCCTGTCCGAGACACTGAGCGCGGGGAAGAGGCCGGACCTGCTCGCCTTCGTTCAGACTCTGTGCAAAGGACTGTCCCAGCCCACCACCAACCTCGTGGCCGGCTGTTTGCAGCTGAACGCCCGGAACTTCCTCACGGACCACAACGGAGAGGTCATGTTCAGCGGCAGGTCTCCGTATAACGCCATGTACTCGTATCCCAGTTCGGACACCCCCAGCGGAAGTGGCGTGGACAGCGGCAAAGCATTCCGTCACTATAGCTACGCCAGCGGTTACGAGCCGTACTACGAAAACGCGTCCTCGGAGAGCGGGGGCAGTCCGCACTTTGACCCACAGCTCAGTCCCCCGTTAAATTTTAACGGGATTTTCTCTCTCAAACACGACGAGCCGCCGGATTATGGGAAGAGCCACGCGTCCGCCGCCTCGCACTATGGGGCTATGCGTTATTGCGGCGCGCCAGGACGCACGGCTTTGACGCACAACTCCATGTACAGAGTGTCTCCGGAGGCGCGCTTCCCCTACGACCTCCACATGCGCAGCCAGTCTTTCCAATCACAGGGGGAGGTCAACGGGTCATATCACGCCTAACTCTTCCACAGTTTCGAGAGGACGTAACCGCACTGACGCACAGCAGGAGTTTTTTGTGCGCGTGCGTGTGCCATATGATGTCTGACCTTCAACTCAAAACGGCCGTACATTTTGACATGAAGTTATCACTGAGTATCTGTGCGAGGTTTGAAAGACTATGCTTTTGCAACAAACAAAACAAAAAACAAATCACAATGTCACAAATTGCTTCTGTGTCATCACACCTCATCCAGGAAATGTAAAATTCTCATTTAATCATTTTCCGGTGGTAAACGGTGCATGTCTGTTTTAAAAGGGACGCAGTGTTGATCGTGGGACTAATTATTGCAGGGCATGTAAAAGAAAAAAAAAAAAAAAAAAAAAAGTATGTGCCTGCAAATCGTGCAGAGGACACAACTGATGCAACACAACAACCTTCTTTGTGTCACATGACATTTTGTTTCCTGTCCAAAATCTGTGAACATTTGTTAATTGCAAACTTGATGTTACTGCTACAATTAACTTTATACTACGCGTAACAAATTCACAGTCAATCAAGTTTTGGGATTTTTTATATATTTTTTTTTTTCAAGCGATGACATTTCATATATTAATTTATTATTTAGTGCCAAAACAGTGCAATTACTTGTATGCATTTATTTCCCCTTCTGAATATATCCACACAGAGCAACTCCAGTAGGAATAGAAACGGGGAGGAAATTTGACACTGTGGAGAGTCTATCATTTTAGACTTTTCAAAATTGATGCCAACTTTCGGGCGAGTGAGTTCAGGGAGTATTTTTTTTTTTTTCGATTGGTGTTAGCAATAACATGACAACACTGAGCTATGCAAAGCTAATGCAATCTTCTTAAAAAAAATAAAAAAAATAAAATCTATCTGAAAAACAGTAATCAACAAAACAAAAAACAAAAGGGGGTGACCCGACGTCATCTGTAAAAAAAAAAGAAGAAAAAAAAACAAAACAAAAAGTGTTTGATTAAATAGTTTGTCAATGAGGTGAATGTAAATTATGATTGTATTTATTTCATGTTGTTATTTATTATTTGTTATTGTATGGACTTGAATGTGCATAAAGTATTATAAATCTGTATTGTAAAAAAAAACTATCCTTTTTTTCCTCCCCCCGTGAAATCCACGCATTCTGTTGATAAAACGCCACGGTGGGAATGACTGAATCAGAACATGCCTTAAATCCGAGACGAGGGAAGAGTCAGAATATGCAACGCACGTGCAAGTGTTGGAACAGTGTTTTCTTGACCAGACGCTCTTACGTGTATCTCGCGCACAATGTCAGACTTTTGGAATATACACTTTACGCACACACGAAAAACAGAGAGAACTTGTCATGGATCGAGCTCTTCGTGGAGTGGCTGATGTGTTCATGTTTGTGATGTGTTTGTCGCAATAAAACGAGGCATGAGGCGCACTGACACAATCTCCACAGGTTTTTTATGGCAAGTGATAGACACCAGATGGACATTAAAACAGACAGAAATAAGCCACGGAGCGAAAAAAAACAAAAACAACAACGTCAAAAGGCATTTGTTTATTTTCTTGTCTAAATTACGCACAACGAAAAATGTGTTTGAGATTTTGAGCTTTTTAACGTGACAACCCCCCATTCATTTATTACATTCAAAACGGTGAATATCTGAGCTTTTTTTTTTTTTTTTTTTTTCATTTAATGGCATCAGACGAATAGATTTGGACGGCTTTTTACGCACGCGTCCCCAAACGTGTCTCGTCGCCGGGACTTGATCAGATGCTTGATTTGTGACACAAATGCCCACGAGCGGTTGGACCGGAGCCAGAGAGCGCAGACAGTTGATCCCCCCCCCCTTCCCAGTCCACAGCCAGAGCGACCCGAATCTCCCGGGACGTTTCGTTTCCAAGGAAAATGCGCTCCGAGCACGTCTCAAATATTTAAAACAAGGGTCCAAAAATGATGTTTTAAAAATAAGTGACACCGCGACTATTTTGTTTTGCGTTGGAGAGACACGTTCGTTAAAGCTGCATCTTGGAGGAGTTTGTTTAGGCCTAAAATTCTGGGAGTCCAAGTTCAAAAGATTCAAAACGCCAACAAATAAAGCAGTGTTGTAAAAAGCACTTCTCAAATTGTATAGGATTTTGATTACAATTGAATCGCATTTGTGCCAACGTATTTTCCATATAACTATGGCGCCTTACACATTCCGAATAGTTCATTCATTTTCAGAAAACTGCTTCCACATTTTTTGTCCCTCTCCAATAAAACGGATAGGCCTGAAATAAAATGTATCCGACGTTAGAAAGATAAAAAGCAATCACGGAGGAAAAATATATTCTTGACTGACATTACTTTGATTCATATAAAACCTGTGTCAGGGTGTAGGCCGGATCTGTATACAAGCATTATCCCTAAAGTGCACTCGCTAAAGGCTCTAAATCAGCCGCAGCAGAGGTTGAGCCTAAAAGACAGGCCTACCATGTTTTCAACAAAATTATTATTTTAATAGCTTGCCACAAATGTCATTCGTTAGACACATTTATCTGAAGACTTGGATGCGTTTTAATACTGCTGTTTAGGCTTCTGCGACCGTGTCTATTTCGGCCTGTTATTTAATCTCGACCTGTCTATTTGTTTGTGAAACCTTTCGCGGTTTTTTCCCAACAATATTTGTCTTTTTAGATTTTAAAATGACATTCAACAGGACACCCTCTCAGACACAAAATACAATGTTACCATATAGGCTATAATATCCATAATGCCCTTTCATACAAGTTAATAGAGACCAACCATCTCCCATCGAGCAGACTGGATATGGCATTTTGGTAACTCAGAAGTATTTTTAATTGTTTTCATTTATTCCCTACTCATCTGACATCTCAGTAGTGATGACGATCCTAAACAGCCCGATTTATCCAATCCCAAAAAAAGAGAAGTGCTTTCCCACCCGTGGCGCGTAGAAATGCGTGGACCGCGGTGTCAGTCCCGTTGGGCCTTTGAACTCGCGCTTTTTGGCCCTTATCCCAGCGCCGCCGCCTCGACTCATCCATCCGCCCCCCCACCCCCCCCCCCCCCCACCCCCCCCCCCAGCCTGTGCGCCCCCCTGGGGTATACGTGCTTGTGAGTGAGGTTCAAATCCCTCTGGGGACCTTTTTTTCCGAGGAGCGAGCGGTGCGTTTTATCACGCCCACGGGGTCTCGGGGGCGGCGCGCGGCAGTTTAGCACGGGGGTCAAAACGTGTACACGCCGATCGCACGTTCACGCAGCTCATTAAGGGGGGCGCGCGGAGCCGAGGAGAGGGATCGAGAAGGAGCATATGGCCGGGTTTGTGTGGGAGGTGAGACAGCGTATATGCCTATGTATAGAGAGACGCGATCGTAATTAGTTCACAACAAACAGCGTCCCCCTATAGGACCCTTTGCATTGAGCATATGGGAAGTTTGGGGAAGTTTACTCCGTCACGCGCATCAGTCCGCCTGACTCCTGAGCGAGAAGAACAGTCGAAGAAAAAACTAAACTTATCCAACCATTACATATACAGAGGGCCTGATAATTGGCAGTCTTCAAATACCTAGAGACCTCCATCCATATAGAACATTGTGACAGGTGGGAACTTCTGACTCATTTGCATATGTAGGCTACATTGTTCAAGGAAATACTGAATAATAGGACTAAGCGTTCACAACTTTATGAAATGTGACGATTGCGAATGGAGGACAGTGGCCTGTATCCCTCTGTGTCAGTATTTCAGAACCAGAATCGTGTTTATTGCCATTGTTTGAGAACAGGTTCACAAACTGGAAAGGTTTCTCGTTACAATCGTGCAACATAAAACATATGAAAGTGATAGCAGCGGATCTAAGTGTGGACAGACCACATAGAGTCTGATCAAAAGTTATTGAATCTTGTGATTGTTCGTGAGTTTGATGGCCGAGGGAGAAAAACGGTTCAAGTAGGGGCCGTGTAGAACTGCACCAGCATCCTGGTCGGCAGCTTGAGTTTCCTCAGCTGCCGCGGGAAGAACATCCTCTGCTGGGCCTTCTTGATGAGGGAGCTGATGGTCGGCTCCCAACCATGAAAGAAATCCATAAATATCAGTTTGCAATCCCATATTCTTATCGTGGCTTTAGATCCTTTCAACTGATGTCTGTGACTGAACAATGCCATCACTTTTGAGCGAGGGAAGTTTACTTGAAGAGCGCAAGTTGCAGCCTACAAAGTAATTCAACGTGTTTTACAGAACAGGAGTGCATAGGCAAAATACATTACATGAAAATAATCACGACAAAATCAATAAGTGAGTGGAGAGTGAAGCCCTTTCGGAGACATGTCCCTTTAGAGCCAGCACCATAAAGCCTGCCATGTTAATCTTATCATGAGATCAGGTTAATACAAGGAGACATGTCTTTATTTGTTATTCTGTGCTCCACAACAATCACAATGGGTGTTATTTAATGTGTCATTCTGACACATTTGGCCTCATTCATTTGGGCTAACAGAGAGGAGCTGTGACGCGCGTGTTTCATGCAGACAGGGACAGCCATCACAAAGGTATTGACTCTAAACTTTGTCTACACATTTATGAAACAGGAGTCACTTCCATAGCTTTCTCCGCGTTCCTCCACCTCCGTTTTGAAACAGAATGAATCTAGTGTGAGTAAAGTGAAGATATGAGCGGGACCATGACCATGATTAAGAATTTAAAATATAGTAAAAATCATATATTCCCTTGAGGATGTTATAAACATGACATCACCGGAACGCAAATGTTTGTCTTGTACAATCATCATTTAACAAACAAAAAAAAAATAACGTTATTAAAATTCAAAACTGCCTCAATGTTCAACGCTTTTCAGATTGTTCTTGTTGCATTAAACTGGAACACAATAAACGTGTTTACGAAACATCGTTGCGTGATCCTCAGCTTGTTAACAGACTGCAGTTTTTTATTCAGTCTTTGAAGAACATACTCGTGTCCAGACATTCATATCAGATTTGATCAGAACACTTGTCGAAAAAAAGAAGAAGAAAAAAAAAAAGTCTGTTTTTGATCAGTTTAATTAATGATATAACTCATGCCCAAAGTTGAAAAGACAGAGAAGAAGAAAACTTTACTTTCGAATGAGAGCAGTCAGGAAAATGCTAGATTAATGCCTCCACGCCGGCAAGCCTCCTCAAATTCCGTGCCATTCCCAAGCCCCAGATGGTGTGGGATGGGAAACGCTCCCCCATTAAATTCCTAATAATCATTTCTCCGGCGGATCGGGGGTGGCAGCGGGACGGGGCGCGGGGTGCGGGTGTGTACTTGCGCCTGTGTATCTGTGCGTATTTACGTGGGGGATTTTGTGTTTTAATTAGACAGATTTAAGGAGCTGAACCCTCTCTCTCCCCCCCCCCCCCCCACCCTCGCCCCTCCATCAGCGGCTCCTCTCCATCTCTGTGTGGGGTTTTTGCGGCGCCCGCTGGAGGTGGCCCGCAGACTCCGGTGCTGCCTGGGCCTGACACGGTGCTACTACGGGCCGAGATCTCATTAACGTGTCAGATTGGAGGATCAGTCACCCTGGCAGCGGTCCCGGGACCCCCTCTTCTCCTCCCTCTCCTCTTCTCTCTCGCTCTCTCTCTCTCTCTCTCTGACAGGAAGTACTTTCTCTCCATCCACAGATTTGGCACGGAAAGGTTATAGCCGCCGCGGGATGGTGCGAGGAGTGGAGGAAGCTATAATTATAATATTTGGTCAGACTGAGCAAATATTTGTGAAGGATTGAGGGTTTTCAAGTGGTGTTTTATCCATTTGGGAGCAGAAATGAAGGGGTTATAAACACAATAAAAGGGTTATTAAAATCTATTTCAATTGTACTACTCAACCAGAACTAGAAGTGCTACTAAATACCGGAGAAATAAAAAAATAAATATGGTCACTTTAATATATATACACACTTTAATATGCTCACTTTTCTCCAAAGGGCGTTCAAAACTTTTACATCAAGGAACCATTCACCCATTCACACTCACACCCGTGCACACGGACACTGCACGCCAGGTTGGTTAAGTGTCTTGCCCAAGGACACAACAACAATTGGCCTTTGAATCGTTGTGAGAACACTCGAGATCAAATCAACTCTAAATCGTGCTCAAATACAAACAATAGTGATAAATGAATATATTCCAACATGGGTGAATATGACATTCAAGACATCCGTCTCATAAACGTGGCCCTGATCAGCTCCTGAAGTGCTGGGGATATGCTAAACTGGAGCCGGGAGCATCTGTCACGACATCACCTCTTTGTCTGCGCCTATGAGAAGCCCCTCGTGTGAAAGACGGGGGTACAAATGTGCGTTGCAGGCGGAATATGAGGAATATTCACGTGGGTGCGGAGCAGGAGCAGGTGGGGAGCTCACAGGGTGTGATCCTGTGACACCACAGCAACACCACTATTTCAGGGAGCTCCCATACCCAGCGTCACCCGAGCAGCTGGTGCACCCATGGGTGCTCGGAGGAAGAGATGAACCGAGTGGGAAATACGGCGGAATGACGGGGTCGGCAATCGTACAATTAAACGAGCACCTTAAGAGAAGTGCGTTGAGTCTGCTATATATTCATTTGAATAAACAAAAAAACAAAGAAGGTGCTGCACAAAACAACTCATTGATCATTACAAAGGTTAAACTGTGGAATAGCAAAGGTATTCACACATGACAAGTCAATGTATCAACAACTTATAATGTCAAAGTATAGACCTGAGGAAGAACCATAAGCACTCATGTGGATTCTTGTCAGAGGAGTTTACGTCTATTCGGCCTTGAGTATGTGTATGACTGATTCAAAGACTCAGGAATGCAGGAATTTGAATTTGTATTTGCAAACTGTATGGAAATGGGGGTTGGGAATAAATAAGTGTTACTTCATCCCACTCCCATTGGAGCGTAGAAATAAGTTATCTATGTTCATATTGTGGGAATATTGATGTACATATGGGGGGGGGAAAAATGTATTCAAACTGTTTTTTTATCGCCATGGTTATGAACAGGTTCCCGATCGTGCTCCATGAAACATAAAACATATAACACATAAAGATAAATATAATAAACTATAAAAAACGTAAAACTGTAAGGGCATGCGGGGGGGGGGAATTTAAATGTATACTATGATAAAGCCAGCAGCATAGATCAACAGCTGCTCAAATAAAATGACCATCCATTCATTATGAAGGTCTAAACACATCGTTTTAAATAACCGGAATAACCTAAATACATTTCAGTCAAAATGTCCAATCGTGTTGCCATTGTTATTTACTTATAGCCATTTTAATTTATATTTTCTGTTGGTGACTTTTACCTTTGACGCAACAAAGACTTGAATAAAGGTTGGTTTCCAAATCAACAAAGCTCAATATGCCAAACAGACAGACAGACAGACAGACAGACAGACAGACAGACAGACAGACAGACAGACAGACAGACAGACAGCAACACTAACAAATGTTTGCTGTGGTATATAATTACCTTGCTGTGATTTCACTGAGGTGGTTTCATTGCTTTTGCCTGTAATGAGCGCATATTATAAACTCAATCACTCCATCTAAATGCATGTCGGGCCCCTCGCTGCCGCTCATGTCACTGGTGGAATGACATTTGTGCAAATAGGCCTCCGGGTGGCACTCGAGGAGGGGTCACGGGGTCAGCTCTATCAAAAGCAATCGTCCTTTTGGGAAGCGTAAAGCTCCGTCAAGATGTTTCCACAAAGCTCCACGCGGCGTTTCGTTTGGCGGCTCCTCCCACTCCGTCGTTAGCGTTGTTAAAAACAGCAGGAACATGTATCCCCCCCCCCAGCCATAACACCCATAACACGACCCGGGGACGTCACGTGTTAAAGGCACTTACCTGGAACTGACTCGCTCACCGACACCTGGGCTGACACGCTCACACCACTCAAATGCAACATCAGGAAACACACAGACATGCACTTTTAAAGAATTAAATAAAGCATTTATCTTATTACAGATCATTTTAGACTTGATTCATTTCATTTTGTGTGTGTGTGTGTGTAACTTTACTGGTAATGGGACGTCTCCAGCTGGTCTCCATGGAGATATTGACTAAAGGCAGATCACCCACTGCAAAAATATAATTTCATTAGTTAGAAGGATGTTTTGTATTGATTCACAATAGTCCACAATGTTACGCAGTGTGGCTTTAAGTGGGAGGTAGAGACAGAGACGTAATATAGAAACACGGGGCCTTACGCATAGAGATTGTAGTTGGCTATCAATCCCTAACTACACCAAATAGAACTCTTTGTATTTATTTATCAATGAGCAAAACTTTGGCGCATCCAATTGTTGATAAATATTCAATGAAATTAACTTTTATAGTATT
The DNA here is from genome assembly GCA_021464625.1 of Proterorhinus semilunaris. Lineage (NCBI taxonomy): Eukaryota > Metazoa > Chordata > Actinopteri > Gobiiformes > Gobiidae > Proterorhinus > Proterorhinus semilunaris. Next base: position 23,514,655 of record CM038358.1, on the reverse strand, counting down.
TATGAACTTGATTTACCTCTAGCTATGAATACGCATGTTAAAGTCGACCATTTGAGTATTACCATCAAAACTGTGCACTGCAAAAGATAATGTGAGACTCTAATTTTAAGAACTCTATCCACGGGGCGAGATATTTACACTACACAACACTTTTATTACAAGTAAATTAAGATTTTTCATCTAGTTTAGAGTGCGGTGAAATTACACTCTCAAATCAAGGACAAAAGAAAACGTTTTGCAGTGCACAAGAAGAAAAAAAAGGGGAAACAAATTCACCTTTTTCGACAAGAAAAGTCCTAATTCCAAACTCAGAGTGGACAGTTTTTTTATACAGAGTGTCTGGAGGAGACGTCATAAACATATAAATATTCAAAGGATCGCGATAAAACAGCTCATGAATTTCCAACATGACTCAATTCTATAAAACGCTACGGGCATAATTACCTTACCTCCCTTATAAATAGATGCTCATCATGTAGTACCAATATGGTTCTAATTCATTAAGGTTTTACAGTAAATTACAGGCTTCAAGGTCAAACGACTGTGTATGTCCGCTTTCTTATCTACAGTAAAGGGGGCGAACTTTCTTTATCTTTGCCGTGATAAATGCCACTCTGTCAGCTCCTCCGCCCAGGCCACAGGACGGATGCTGCGGCCCCGTCAGCCCCCGACTCCCATTTGGAAATGAGAAATCACCTACATTAAACATGTAAGAACAAGTAGGAACTTTCTCGCCTCATCTAGGCTAATTATATAGTGCTTTGTGAGGAGTCATTAGGTACATAATTAACTATCTATTAGTATGAAGAAAGAGTCCATTCATAATATCCATAGCAAAAGGACTTACTGCTCTTTCTTAACTCGAGCCGTATTGTTTTATAATCACTTCCCCTCATGACTAATACCGCCCTTGATCAACCATCAAATAGCGCTCCATTTGTGAGGACGGCGGGGTTAGCTCCGGCGTGTGCGACATTCGCGGTTGCCAAGTGGTGGGCCGGGGTCCAAATGTGGGCCACTGCTGAAGCCCGAACGTTGCTACTCGGGGGGGGGGGAGGAAAGTGGAATGGATTCAAAGCGGCGCGTGCCAAAGTGTTGTGATAAAAGTATGAATTAATTGACCCTTTAGCGCTCGGTAGCGGTCACGGGGCGACTCGACAGCTGATCCCGGCCCGCCCGTGCCCGTGCATGAATGTGGTATAATCGTGGATTGTCTAATACATACACTTCCACTCATGCACTCTTGATGTTGAGCCTGGTGTCTGTTCGTGCACTGTATTTGCAAGTAAGGTTTACTGATTTGGACATATGTGAAAACATGAAAACACGCTCACAAATGTAATTTACTGTGAGAGAAAGTGCGAAACTTCAAGTCACACGTATAGCGGCAAACAACATATTGCAAAAAAAAAAAACGGTATTTTCACACAGCCGATGTTTTAAACCTAAATCCTATATTAAAGCGAGAAATGACTGCGCCGTGACTTAATCATAATATTGTCCCGTTTCCAAATGATCGTGCCCGTCCCGCGTCGCACTCACTGTTAGGGAGGATTTTCGATTCACTAATTCACCAAGCACATGCCTGTCTCTGGAGCGGAAATGCTGGAAGGGTCCCACAGAAACACACTGGCCGTCATCCAGGGGCTCAAACCCCAAATCACTTTGCTGAGAGGCAGGGGTGCTAACTGCTCTGCCCCCAAAAGAGTGTCCCAGTGAAATGATCAGCGATAAATGTTGGGCTCCGTGACCACAGTGGAGAGCTATACTGACTGCAATCTTCCTGAAATATTCCCGCTTCTTCGGGGAGTGTTTGTAAATTTAGATTTGGTACACAGACATCAGCTGGCGCGGCCCCCGAACAAATAAAATGTTCTTTGACAAATTCCAATCTCATTTTTAGGCACAATATTAAACTTCTTCACAGTTTACAGTAGACGCAGTGGGGGATTTTGGAGGATAAAAGTGGTTCTCAATGGGTGGATCAGGACCCAAAAGTGGGCCTCTGTGTCACTTTGAAGGGGACAATTAGGCGAGGCAAGTTTATTTATACCGCACACTTCACACACAAGGCAACAACAAATAAAAATAAATTATAATTATATTATATATCAAAAGCCGGATGCCTCCTGGTCGCCTCCCTCGGGAGGGGCTCCAGGCAGGTCTTATCGGGAGGAGGCCTCGTGGAAGACCCAGGACACGCTGGAGGGACTGTGTCTCTGAGCTGGCCTCGTGTCACCTCGGGGTCCCCCGAGAACAGCTGGAGGAGGTGTGGGTGGACCGGGCAGTCTGGGCGTCTCTGCTCAGACTGCTGCCTCCACGACTCGGCCCCGGATAAAGCGGAAACAAATGGATGGATATGAAAAGCCGTCAGTGGGTGGAATTTTGATATATTTTGATTTATGGTGGTTTAGAGCTTTTTACCAATGTTGTTTATTTTTTATTTGAGCTATTATTTACAAAGAGTTATTATTTACAATATTTACATCATTACATTTACATTATCACAAAAAAAACAAGAAAACATTTAAATAAATAATAACTCAAAAGGAGTAGGCCGAAGCAAGAAAGCTAATAAGTGCCTACCCCAATTTCAAAATACAATTATTGATTAGCAGCATTGATAATTCGAAGCTTTTACATGTCACAAAAATCTGATGAGACTTACAAGACGACTTACAGGAATGAAAAACATAGAGCAAATATATATATATATATATATATATATATATATATATATATATATATATATATATATATATATATATACATTACTAGCTCACATATTTATTATACATATATTATCATCATTCACCATAACAACAATGACAATAATAGCATTCTCAAAAGTATCATTCTCAATAATATCTTCTTCAAATGTTTCATGTTTCTCATTTCTATCATTCTTGCTTCAACTGTAATAATGTTGGTTAAGATTGTTCTGTCAGTGGTTTTTGATTGTTTTCCTATTTGTGAGGTGCGTTAAAAAGTCAGGGTATTATGTGGCAAGCTGGTAGAGGGCGGTAGCCCCCCCACCAGCGACCCCCCACCCTGCTGCCCTGACTAGTTGATTTTGTGAACCGCTTTATAATCCTGTTCTATTTAAAACAGTGGTTCTCAACTGATATGGTGTCGAGTCCCATGATCACTCTGGGATGACAAGCCGCAACCCAAACATGACTTAGACGTGTAAAGTATGATGTAAAATGTTGTCTTTTCCGAAACAATAATGCTAAATAAACATTAAATAAGCCAAAAAAGCTTAAATAATGATAAAAACAACCCAACCCACCAGTTGAGAACCCCTCATTTAAAACATATCTGGATGTGTTTTGACCCACTCACGCATCTTTGAGTAATCTTTGAATCTTTCCAAAAAGGCCCTCCTATGCACTGTCCCAACCACATAAATAAATAAACAAACAATGTATCCAGGAAACACTTTCTTCACTTCTCCTGCGGAACTTAGTCCTTTCATCGCGGAATGAAAGAACTCGCCATAACTATTGTTTTCTCCTTCTGTTCATTGAAACAGCTGCCCAGCAAACGGGAGCAAGAGTTGTGGGGTGGGAGGGGCTTATGGGGAGATCGCTTGAATATCATGACGTGATGCTACTCCATATTTTGTTTCAGCTGTTTTAGATGCTTTATTTTCTAATCAGTAAAGTCTAAAAGGTGTGGATACAGATGTGTTAGAGATTATTACCAAATACCTGCACAAAGCATAATCCCCCTCTTTAATACATCCTCCAAAAGTTTTTTTCTTTTCTATTTTTTTCGAAAGTTGAATCCGGCCTAAATGTTGTTTTGCTTCCTAGACAGAAACCCGCTCCTCACACAAGTCGAGTCCATGTGATCTCGGTGCTGCACAATATCTTTGCGAATCTTTTTAGTATTCTAGTCCATTCTGTGCCATCGCCAATCTGTCCCATACTGCCTTTCAAGCATTTCCTGTGGGACTCCTGCTGTGTTGCAAGGCCTCATCTCCCTCCCTCTCTCCCCCCCTCTCTGTCTCCCCCCCCTCTCTCCCTCTCTCTCTCTCTCGCACACACTCGCACGCTCGCAGTCATTGCTCGGTGCTGGTGGAGGAAAGTGAGCTGTCTGCCTGGGTTGGATTCTTGGTGCCAGTCCAAAAATGTGTCACTCGGGACACGCATGGCCTGCTGGAGGCTGGGATGCTGTCGCTAATGGGCCCCGCAGCCGTCGGCACCACCTGGGGATGGGAGATGGGATGGATGGATGGGGGAGGAATGGATGCGAGGGAGAGAGAGAGGGGGGGGGGGGAGAGAAAAGGAGAGATACAAGGGAGAGGCACAATGTGTTGGGAACAAACCGAAAGAGCTAGAATGTTCCGTCGATCTGTCTATAATAGCGATGTTGGTGTTGTCAGAACTCACATACAGAAAACTGCAGTGTCGATGCAAATAGTCAGATTTAAAATATGACTTTTTTTTATCACTTACTCAACATTATGACCAGTTGAGAAATTGTACGAAGCTTTTAGAGAGTTTGTGATGTTTATTATTTATTTTTTTTGGCATGGTGGAAGTGTCTTGTCCAAGGATACTTTGACAGTAGACTGCAGAGTTTGCAGAGTTTGAAAATGTTGGTTCCCTCAATGGCAGGAATAGTTTCTCCCGTTTAAAATTGCATGTGGTTAAAAGTGATCTAAAATTCTACAGTGTTAACCACGATTTGGCTAAAGTACAAACTAACTATGGCCAAATATGAAATATGCTGGTATAAGAACTATTACCCATGGGTTTTACACAATTAGACCATTGGCATAAAGGAGTTAAAGCCACACTGCGTAGAATTTTACCCAATGAATAAAATTGAAATACAAGTATATACTTTCCTCATTGAAAAAATACCTCATAAATGTACAAACATTTTTGTAAACAATGTTTTTGACGTGTTCCAGTCGGGCTTTAGACCCGCTCACAGTACTGAGACGGCCTCGATCAAGGTGACAAATGACATCAGGCTAAATACAGATGCAGGCATGGTCACAGTTTTAGTTCTGCTGGACCTTAGCGCTGCGGGGTCTTACTAGAGATGTTAAAAACCTGGGTGGGAATCTCTGGAAAGGCTCTCGAGTGGTTTAGATCCTACCTTGAGGACCGAACGTACTATGTTGCGATGGAAAACTGTGTCTCAGACCGGATGGCATTGACCTGTGGGGTTCCCCAGGGGTCGATTCTGGGGCCCCTCTTGTTCAATTTGTACATGCTTCCACTGGGTCAATTGATATTCAGTAACAATGTGTCAGATGATACTCAGGTCTATGTTTCACTGACAGTGGGTGAACATGGGCCTGTAGATACAATGTGTCATTGTATTAAACAGATTAGTGTGTGGATGCAAAACAACTTCCTCCAGTTAAATACAGATAAAACTGAGATAATTGTCTATGGCCCACAAAAACACAGAGAGGTCGTCATTGGTCATGAAACGCTTTCATTGGGACCGAGAAGTCAAGTTAGAAATCTCAGAGTAATCATGGACTCAGACCTCAATTTTAACAGTCATATTAGGTCCATTACATCAGCGGCCTATTACCACCTAAAAACACTGCAAAAATAAAAAACATACTGTCTAAACAAGACTTGGAGAGATTAATTCATGCATGTGTCTCCAGTCGGTTAGACTATTGTAACGGCCTGTTCACTGGCCTTTCCAAACGAGCTGTTAGAGCTGCAGTATATCCAAAATGCTGCGGCTCGAGTCCTGACCAAAACCAGGAAATAGGATCATATTAGTCCAGTGCTTCGGTCTCTGCACTGGCTTCCTGTCACTCAGAGAATAGAATTTAAAACAGCTCTGCTTGTGTACAAGTCTCTTCATGGTCAGGCACCAAAGTCCATCTCTGACATGTTAGAGCCGTATGAACCATCTCAGCCCTGAGATCCTCAGGGAGGGGTCTCCTGGTGGTTCCCAGAGTCAATAATAAACACGGTGAGGCTGCGTTTCAGTTCCACTGGAACAGTCTTCATGAGGATGTGAGACAGGCCTCAACTTTGACAATGTTTAAGTCCAGGCTGAAAGGACACCTTTTTATTCCTGCCTATGGCAATTCATAGTATTTTAATGAATTTTAATATGTAGATATACATATTTGAATGTAATTTTTCATGTAATTGTATTGTGTTTTTAATGCTTTTTATTGCATTTTATTGTGTTTGGGTGGCTGGTGTTGTTGTACATTTACATGAAATGTGCCATACAAATAAACTTGCCTTGCCTAAATTTACCCGGAGTGGATACGTCTGCTGCTCGACTCCATGGAGATGTGACTAAAGTCGGCAGAATTTGAGATTTAAATAGTTTAGGTCCTCATCCAAATCCATTCTTTGATTACCCACTGCAGTCAGAGCAGTTTCTGTGTGTTGTATTGATGACAGCACTATAGTCCCAAATGTTACGCAGTGTGCCTTTAAAAGTGGTTAACAAAAAAACTCCTGTGGCTGAAAACCATGAACACAACTCTGCCTGACCAAGTTGTATTGGTCGCCACGTTTACACGATTTCATATTTTGTTGGACCGTCTTTAGCTTTGATTCGCTTTGGCATTAATAAGCTTCTGCACCATCAAAAGACCAAGCGTTGCATTAGCTTTTCACCCAAGATCTTGAATGGTGGGAGAGTGTGACCACTGTGCAAAGCCTTCTCCAGCACATCCCAAAGATTCTCAATGGGGTTAGGATCTAGACTCTGCGGCGGCCAATCCATGCGAGTAAAATGATGTCTCACGCTCCCTGAACCACTCTTTGACAATGTGAGCCTGATTAATTATGGCATTATCATCTTGGAATACGCCCGTGCCATCAGGAAAGAAGAAATCCATCGATGGAATAACTTGGTCATTCAGGATGTTCAGGTCATCAGCTGGTTATGTTATTGCATTATGTTATGCAATCAGTGTAGCTGCTATTCAATAATTCGACAATATTTTTTTTAATGTCATTGTAAATAATGATAAGCCAACCAACAAGTAGTCATCAACGGTGGCCTTTCGCTCCATCACTGCTTGGCATTACTAATCCAGATATCTTACAAGCCATGAGTTACATATGCCGCCATCCCACTCGTCATTTACCCATGAAATGAATCCGTTTATTGTTCAGTAAACTGTAAAAGCCGCTTCAGCTACCACACATTTCAATCAAGTCGCCATAAAACACTGCAGGCATCCCAAATTCAGACATAACCGAGTACTTAACCGAGTACTTCCTCCCCAATATGATCCCTTTGAACTGGTTGAATTAATGTATTTAGGATGAAAAGTCAACATTTTCTCCTGCCATGAAAGGCGGCTTGTAGAAAAAAAAAAAAAGAAAAAAAGAAATGGCGGAGGCATAAACAGGCAGGGCAGGTGTTGACGATGCAAATGAAACGGATGACAGATGGTGAGCCTCGCGATTGCTCACTGTGCAGATAATGGATGGAGGTAATCAAATTCCTCCGAGGCTGTGGGACTTTCTTCAGAACTTTCCCATCAATTGCACCATCAAACGGCCTCAGCAAACCCCCCCCCCCCCCCACACACACACACACACACACCCACACCCGACACCCCCGGACCGACATGCAAAGAATTGACAAGAAGCGCGATTTGATTTTATGAGCGTTTGTAGAAAAAAGAGAGACACACATGTTTCAGATGTCCAGTAGTTTGTCTCATGCTACTATGGGCTGTAGGTGTAGGAGACAGGACAGCACCATCAGAGGACATCGCGATCAGAGAAACGGGAGGGCTGAAGTCTCTGTGAGATTTAACCTGGACAAGACGTTGAAGAGCTGATGTTCACTGACACAAAATGACAACAACTATTGATTCCCTGGGAGAATCAATAGTAGAGGACGGCTCATACACAAGGCTCTCTGTGTTACAAGGGCAGCTGGATAGAATAAAACTAGCAAAGAACGGAGCTCATTCCCATTCAGTGACCCAACAAGCTTCTCATCTTTCTCCTAGACCAATTATTCCAGTTCATTTCGAGTTCATGTCAAAGCCATAATATGCCAACATATATGCATTTCTACTGAGCAAACTAAGTAAACGCTGCATATCATTTGAGTATATAATGGTAGAATACTGATCAAGCTGAGTAAGGGTAGTGACCATTTAAAAAAAACACCACGTAACTAGATTTGCTACTTCACTATTGCGCCTGTTATTGGCTTGACATACAATGTGTGATTGTATGGGAATACGTTGATCAATGCAGGATGCAGAAATATCAGGTAAAACAAATCAGTATGTTACTGGGTGTGGGCAGGTGGCAACACGCTATATCACAAGGATAACACAAGATACAGCCCACTATTGATGTATTTTTTGCATTACTTTGAAATGAAAAGGTACGGAGAAGTTTGGAGAGAAAGGCAAAGAGCTGCTAAGGGAATAATCAAAGTGTTACTGGCTAGCTTTGTGCTGGGATGAAACACATACAGATGTTGATAGACACTTCCCACTCGCACAATATCAAATATTTACATTTCCATTGGGTAGGAATAGGAACCGGCTTCAATTAGTTGTGGGTCAGGAGTCAGGACCCAAAATGAAATCATTAGAGCATTTTGCAGTCGTCTGAAGAAGGGCTACGCGCCCGAAACGTCACATGCAGTGAGCTAATACGTTTCTCATCGTTTTGTCATTGTCATTTTTTGATCCAGCACCCTGACTAAGGACCGGCGGATGTGCCTTCACTCTCAACCAGCATTTTTCAGTTGATCGAGTGCCGTCGCCAAATGGGACTGTTCTGATAGTTGTATAGTCAGCCTTATGATAAATGCTTTAATCAGCTGTTGATGAAAATACTATACTATACTATATTGATAATATACTATCACGGGGGTCATTATCTTTTATTTTATTAGAAGCTGAAATGAATAGTTGCATTTGGCTTGCCATGATAGATTGAAGGTGGATGCGAACCACTGCGCTGCAACATTTCTGAGCTTGGGCTAATTTGCAGCAAAAATAAGCTTGTCCTCTGGCCAGGCACTGCTCACTAAGATCTGGCCTGAAGAGCTGCAGCAGTTGCCCACTGTTCCTGCCAGAGACAATGAGGGATGGGTGACAACATTTACAAAGAATAAAAAAAAAAGAGACAAATTTCAATATTTTATGAACTTCTGCCGCCACTTACTTCAGCGGCGTTCACAGCTTCCTGAAGGCAGCGTTTTATCCCATGTCTGTTTTATCTTGTCTGGTACAACAGCCGCGCTTGTTGTTTGTGCATCTGAGCCTGGTCTGTGAATCATAAACACCCATTTGAACAATAACGCGATAGAAGAGCTAAACAATAACATCATCAAGCCGACGAGGCGAAGCTGCGGGCGACACTCCACCAAACCAAACACACACCTTTTATGTGTTTCCCTGGCTTTAACTCACTCCAAATCGTAAAGCTTTCACAGATTTACCGACTTTAGTGTGTCATGTTCCCACTGCAGGCAAACAGGCTGCTCCTTCTGCACGTCGACCCATCAACGCAGTGACAGCAGTTGGATTTTTCATAGGGTTCCCAGTCTGAAGGTCAGTGTAATGGTGCGTTTGTGTTTGGGATTCGTCGTGCTTGAGCGGAAGCTTCAAAAGGGTCAGACAACGCTATAAATGAGGGTCTTTATGAGTAAAACATGTCGTTAAATGCGCAAATAAGTCTCTCAATAGGCATGTAATGGGTTCCTGATCACTAACTATTTATCTTCGGCGGCGGCTGTAAAGCGAGAGCTGAAAATGCCGCTTCAGTTGAGATGGTACAAACACATTGCATAGATGGAGGAGCAACAGCGTGGGCCTTAGACTGGCACAACATTTGCAAATTTGACCTTTTTAGAGATAATAAAGTAACATTGAAAAGGCAATTTGTCTTTAAAAGTGCATTTTAGAAATTTTGAATGCGTAAAAAACCTTGATAGCATGGGGTCTTTGCTTTCCATCACCATGGCCTCGATAACGCACCAGGACCAATTGTTTTTTAGGTTTTTTGGTAGATTTTCTGGATGGAATGTATGCACGTAACCATGGAGATAGTTTCATCAGCAATGAAAACCGACCAGAAACCTTAAAAACTATTAATCCTGGAGCGTCATACAGGCCACAGTGATGGAAACAGCCATTGGGTCACTAAAAGGTCAAATAAGGACTAATATCAAGATTTTTTTATTATTATATTATTTTTTGTTTTTTTACATAAAAGTTCCATAATGCGCCTTTAAGTTAATTCATCAAAAGACTTGAGCTGTTATGATACAGTAGCAGTCCAACATGACTAACCAGATTATTCACAGTTTTTGGTATAAATCATAGAACTACATGGACAACAATTTACCAGTAGATGCAGTAGATTCTTAGAAACACAGACAGACCCAGCATTCATGCTCTTACTTCTGTGTAGTTGAATATTCAATTGAAAGGGGTGTGTTCAAAATAATAGCAGTGGGGAGTTGAATTGGTGAGGTCAATCATTCTGTGGAAAAACAGGTTTGAATCAGGTGGCCCTTATTTTAGAAAGTCGGCACATGTTATACGTGCATTTCACTTTGAAATCCTGAAGAAAAATGAGTTGTTCAAGACATTGTTCAGAAGTACTGTGTTCTTTTGTTAAAATGGAAAGCAAAAACACAGAGATGCAGAAGAAAAATGGAAGACTACCATTCGAATGGATCGAACTCCAAAGGCTCAGCCAATGATCAGCTCCAGGATGATCAAAGACAGTCTGAAGTTTCCTGTGAGGACTGGGACAGTTAGAAGACGCCTGTGTGGAGCTAATCTACTTACAAGAAGCCCCCGCAAAGTCCCACAGTTACAAAAAAGACATGTGCTGAAGAGGATACAGTTTTCAGAAGAACACATCATCTGGCCGAAAGAGAAATGGAGAAACATTTTGTGGACTGATGAAAGTAAGATTGCTCCTTTTGGGTCCAAGGTCTGCAGACAGTTTGTCAGACGACCCCCAAACTCTGAATCCAAGCCACAGTCGACTCTGAAGAGAGTGAAGCACAGTGGGGCATCATGATATGGGCATGTTTCTCTAACCATGGTGTGGGGCCTATTCATCGAATACCAGGGATCATGGGTTAGTTTGGATATATCAAAATACTTGAAGAAGTCATGTTGCCATATGCTGAAGAGGAAATGCCCTTGAAACGGGTGTTTCAACAAGACAATGACCCCAAACACACCAGTAAGCTAAAGCTTTGTTCCAGACCTAGTGGCCTTAATCCCATAGAAAACTTGTGGAGTGACATCAAAAATGCAGTTTCTGATACAAAACCAAGGAATCGTGGAATGTTGTCAAAGCATCTTGGGCTGGAATACCTGTCGACAGGTGCCAGAAGTTGGTTGACTCTATGCAACACTGATGAAGCAGTTCTAATAAACTGTGGTCATACAATTAAATGTTAGTTTATTGATTCACAGGAAAGCTAAATCCTATGGGGAATTTCTTTTTTATGTAGTACATATTGAGCTTGTAAAGACAAATGCAGACACTGCTCAATGTTCATTTTTTTAAATGTTATACAAAGTACTTGAAGAAATTATACATTTCTCTTCATGTTTTGATTTAGGAAACCATGCAATGCTTCCAATGCATCGGAATAAATCTATTATGAAGATTTTGTGCTTAACTAATGTTTTTAAACACACTGCTATTATATTGACCACAACTGTACTCTCCCAAGCTGTTTTTGTTTTCATAGCAAGCAAGTTTGCCGAGTTTAATCTGGACAAACCCCCTGTCCCTTCTTTGTCCTCTTTATGGATATGAAGCACGGACTCTGTTCAGTGGACTGGGTAAGAATGGTGTGTTTTGGCTCAACAACAATGATCCGGATGGGGCCTACTCGACCGGCCTCCCTGTGGCAGAGCAGTCAGGGGAGTCACAGGGAGACAGCACGTCCATCTCACTGCCTCTTCAGTCCCGCCATCAGGGAGAAGACATGTTTACGGCAGGGCCAGACTGGAAGTGCCAATTCTGCCGTTCTGGAAAAGCATTTTTCCTGTCACAACACTCAAAGAGCCGCACATTACTAACAATTCTCCTTCACACCTCCCTCTCTGCTCACAGCTTTGAGTGTCACACATATGTCTGAGCGGAGCGTAGGAGAGAGGACCGCGGAGGCATCGGCAGGCAAGTACGCTCATCTCACAAGTTTCAAACGTGTCAGGTGATGCTGTTTTTCTCTCTGATGTTTTTAAGGGAGTATAAGTGCTAATTGCTCTTGAGAAATCTCGGGACACCGCACCATATTGGTAATGCTAACGGTGCAAAAGCATTAGCTCATTTTTGTTGGCGGGATATTGCTAGCAGTGCAGCAGTTTTCAGATAGGAGCAGAACTCGCTGTGGAAAGTAGTTGCAAGTTTTTTATTTATTTTTTTAGCTCTGCTGCACAGTTGAGGCAGTGGTTGGTCAGTAGTAAAAGCGCGGTTCGAACCCAGGCGCCCGCCTAGGGTGCCATCTGCTGGAGGGGGCGTCGAATTGCACTTTCATTTTTTAACCCCACGAAGTCCGTGTTCGAAGTCCGTGTTCCCGCCATTAACAACATTTTCAGACATAACTTTGGAACAGAAAGTGATAGAGACTTGCGGTCTTTTGTGTTGGAAACTACAAGATTCAAGCTTTTAAACGACTGCTGCCGTGTAACATTGCAATGAAAATGTGTTAATTTACTTCAGAAGAGCAGGTTCCTCCTCCAATATAACTGGTGTGCGCACGTTTCATGGTTGCACTTGTTCTGATTTTATTTTGAATGAATAGATGATCATAATACCACAATGATAATCATAATAAAATAAAATAAAACGATCCTTTTCCATATCCGAAGTCAAAGCGCGTCCAAATATGAATTAAAAAATAAATAAAATCTTGCCTAGGGTGCCAAATTGGCAACCCTGGTGGTTGGAGAGGCATTTACAGTGCAGATTGACCAGGCCCAGATCTACAGGCAAAGCGTGCATTGCAACCTCATTTTGAAATGTTTGCACCCCCATTTTTGGTACCCTTTTGAAACTCTAATGCACCGTCACTCAGTTTGTTTTGTTCTGGAGTCGGCGCTGGGATTGACAGTCATTTGTACGAGTGTGGCTACTGAATAGATCATGGCAAATGGCGACTTTAAGCATCGAGAGAAGATTCATGCATTTTTGTTATTTACCTTATACTGTATGTTTGAATGAGGGTGCGTTTGAGACCGCGAGTGAGGACCGACGGCTGGATATGAGCCCATGACCATCCATCCATCCATTTTCTTCCACTTGTCCGTTGCCGGGTCGTGGGGGCAGCTGTTGGACCAAATCACATAGCACCAGTCCCCTATGGCTCCTCCTGCAGGTGGTGGGTCCACAGAAGGACGGCCTCATGGTTCTAGCTGGGCCTGTTGGTCTCTCATAAGGGGCTTCTGAACCGCTCTTTGTCTGACCCGTCACCTAGGACCTGTTTGCCATGGGAGACCAGAGCTCCAGGATCATTCGGGTGCTCAAACCCCTCGGCCACGTTAAGGTGGCGGTTCCAGGAGGGGACCATTTGTGACCATTTACCAATAAATAGACATATTCAAGATCTGATCCATAACAATCTTACACACAAATATAAGAAACATTGATCTCAGTGGGAAGAGTAGATGTACCAGAAGGCCTAATGTTGTGTAGTTTCTAAAGTAGATGTAGTAGCCTCCAACTTCAACAGCATTGCCAACTTTTACCTTATTCATAGTACAGTTACGAATGTATCAGTAGTACTCATTTCAGTTGGAACTGAAATCTAGAGCAACTGAGTGAGCAATGATAGCACAAATGTGTTTTAAGCAGTAGTACTATAGTACAGAACACATTTGTAGTACCTCTTTCACCTCGGCTGAAAAGCTGAGTTTTATGTTGGCGACATTGTTGAACAACCCCATTATGACAATGAGATACATATTGTTTTGGAAATACAAATTTTCCTGCTGTTCCTTTCCCATCCGGATCATACCGCCAAAGTGAGTGTAATTACTTTTTCCCCGACTCATTTGGATAATCTCTCCCACAGTTACCTTAGCCAGTGCGAAATTCCCAATTAACTACAAATACCCTTCTGAAAAACGCAAAACAACAGCGCCACGTGAATTTTCTTAATGAATTCCTTTGTTTCAGACTGGCACAGATGAGGCATTAGTTCGTTAGGCAAAACCCCGCGCAGCCATGGCGGTTTGGGTGGCGGTGCCCGTTTACGGCTGACGGAGCGGCGTGTCCTCGGGCAGGGCTTGCCAAGCTGCCAGTCTGCGCCGTCACACCTTGGTGCCTTTAAAGATTGCCCTGCAGAGATTGGGAGGGGGGCGGGTGGGGGGTAGGTTGGTTGGTTGGTTGGTTGGATGTTTGGTGGGGGGGGCAGTTGGGGTGTAAAGCATGCACAGGGGCTCGCGATTTTTTAACAACTCACAGTCTGGCAACCCGGGAGCTTTACGACGGAGGAGCGGTGCCAAGAACTGCCCACCAGGGAGAGGACGGGGGGAGGAGGGAGGGGTGTATGGGGTGGGGGGTGGAGATATGAGTCTGGATTACACATGCATACACAAGTCGGGCCCCTGTTACGCACTGCATGACTATGTGTACAAATGTCACTTTATCAATGTATAAAGCAAGCGTCATGCGAATACATATTGAGGGGCTGGGAGATTAGTGTTGTGCTGCATATGTAATTAAAACTGGCCACGGTTATGAGTTATTTGCAATACACGGCAATGAGATTACAACAAAATCGAGTGTTAACCATGATTTGGCTAATGTACAAACTAACAATGACCAATTATTAAATATGCTGGTATAAGAACAATCCATGGGTTTTATACAATTAGACCATTTTTATAAAGGAGTTAAAGCCACACAGTGTAGAATTTTACCCAATAATTAAAATAAAAATACAAGCATTTATTTCATGACAGATACTTTCCCTCATTGAAAAAAAAAATACCTCATAAATGTACAAACAAACATGTGTCTTTGCTGTGAGCGGCTCAGCTCTCCTTAGACGTGACTGTAACTTTACCGGGAGTGGGTACGTCTCCTGCTCGTCTCCATGGAGATGTGACTAAAGTCGGTAGAATTTGAGATTTAAATAGTTTAGCTCCTCATCCAAATCCATACTTTGATTACCCACTGCAGTCAGAGCAGTTTCTGTGTCTGTGTCTGTGTGTTGTATTGATGACAACATAGTCCCAAATGTTACGCAGTGTGCCTTTAAAAGTGGTTAATGCAATTCTAAGGGTTTTCTGCTGGTCTTGAGATTAACGTTTTTGCTCACTGGCTGCTGGAGCTAGTATTTTTATAATGTATTTGGTTTATTAAAAAAAAAAATAGGATCCTATTGATTGCTGTAAATTAACAAAACACCAGCTGGTCTAGAGCAGGTGTATCATGCAGGCTTCATTTTCACAAAATCAGATGTAAGCACAACAGGCCATAGCGTCGAGAGTAAAAGAGTGGCTATAGCTATAATAGAAATCTACCTTATAGAAATCAGGTATTGATTTCTACCAGTATCTGATTGGTAGAATCAGGTACTGGTTCTACCGAGGCAGGTACAGTGCTTTCTTAAAGGCACTATACCTGATATTGTTTTGTATATTGTAAACTCAGACATTTGTGTAATGAAAAAAAAAGGCATATAAGATATTTAATGAAAAGGAATCAAATAAACTTTAAACCAGGGGTGTCCAAACTTTTTTCATGGGGGGCCGCGTATTGAAGCGTATACGGGGTGAAGGGCCGCAGGTCAGTGATGCGAAAGTTTTGGTTTAAATTGTGCCCCACACCTTTATTTATGCTTAAAACCGTAATGCCAGCTCTGTCTCACAATAACATGTCAGTTGTTAGGTTAGAATTGTGTAGAATTATTAAACTTGAAATAAAAAGGACCATCTCTAGTGGTGTGTGGCGATTCAACAACAGGCTCTGCACTTTGGACACCCCTGCTTTAAACCATATAGTTATAGTCTAAACTTACTCTCTTCTTCTTTCTAACATCCCAATTGTTCGCAATGATGAGTTTATACGCATGTTTCACCACTTTCAGTGAGCAAAGTGAGTCAGAGCAAAGATAACAACAAATCTGCCAGTTCACAGTCGATAAATACTTTACAATTACAGTATATTGTGTTTTTGTTCTCACAAATGCCGGCTTTAACACTATACGAAAGGAGGGCAAAACAAATGCCACAACTATAGTAAAAATAGCAAGTAGCCTACAGCGCCTTTAAAGTCCAGCCCTGATTGTGTGTATTGTCCTTT
Source organism: Proterorhinus semilunaris (assembly GCA_021464625.1). Classification (NCBI taxonomy): domain Eukaryota; kingdom Metazoa; phylum Chordata; class Actinopteri; order Gobiiformes; family Gobiidae; genus Proterorhinus; species Proterorhinus semilunaris. The sequence goes on along the minus strand of CM038358.1, from coordinate 23,498,378 downwards.
TTAAATAGGATGGGATTCCTCTCTCAGCCACAAAAACTGTATTTGAAACAATCGAGTGTCTTACACCTATACTGTACGACACCGTAACGGTCAATGGTTGGGAATCAAACGCCCAATTTGTCATTCAATTAGTGTGAGATGAATGCAACAAAAAACAAACACCATAGAACAAAACATCTAAAGGTGATCGTATCAATGTTTAGAGCGAATAGTCAAATGTCAAGTATTTCCATGGTGCTTGGAGGTGCACTGTAGGATTGGAGTGGGCCTAATCCACACAAATGGCAGTGGATGGCAGAATGTAAATGAGCTGGTTATTACACAGCAACGTTCATCAAACCGGGCTGGAAAGACTTCAATGGCCCTGATGAATATGCATGCAAATTTGTTAATTAAGTTAATTATTCTGCTGAAAATTCATTTGTCTTCCCAAGGACATTTCGGCGATGATTTTAACATGTTTCCACCATTAGTCATGCACTGCGCCACCAAAAAAAATAAAAAAAATAATCACTTCTGGTTCACCTTTTGGAGAGGCCCGAGCCGAGCCGGATATAGAGGGACTTCAGGAGGAGAGAGGTGAGAGGTGCGGGGTAAGAGGGCGATGTTTTCACGGGCGAGGGGTGGAGGGAGACAGCTGGTGAGGCCTGGGGATACAGCGGGACAAGCCAGGAACACAGACACTGAGGGGGTTAGCTCAGAGAGAGAGCGCAGACAGGGGCGGTGTTTGAGGTCCAGCTCTCGTTGGCCCCAGACCAGATCAAAATGGTTTTACTCACAGTAGGTCGTGTGGGAAACAAGCGGGGGATGTTTTTATTGTTTTTTTTTCTCATATTGCAAAATATTAATTTTAACATATCATTTTTTTTTTTGCATGATAAAAAAACACATCATGCATTTCCTTGCACCCCCGGAACAGACCTTTCTATTGTGAATTAGTCTTAATAATGATGCCCTTCCTGCCTTCTACTTACATTTTATACAACCTGCATCTAACCAGTAAAATCCCACTGAGACATTTCTTTAGGGCGAGTCCTGACCTCAAATCTTAGTAACCCTTTATGGTATCACTTTATTTATTTTATGAATTGGTTTATTTGGTCGGGACAGTGCATGTTAATGAACATACATGGGTCCCATGCATGTAAACACACCACACCGAATTGTAGCCTTGGACTAATTTCCATCCGTCGTCCCCCATGCGCACTCTCAAACACACTCACATTCATCCTGGCCTATTGTACATGTTTTTAGTGGTAGGGGAAACCTGACTCCCCGGAGGAAACCTACGCAGACACGGGGAGAACATGCAAACTCCACACAGAAAGGCCCCGTCCAGGTGGGAATCGAACCCCGGACCTTCTAGCTGTGAAGCACGAGCGCTAACCACTGTGCTACCGTGCCGCCTAAAGACATATGACCTTTAGGGTTAGGACTTAAGATTAGGGTTAGAGTCTTATGTCTTATTACATTATGTACCTCCAAACTACAAATACATATTATTCCATGGTGTATCTAACCCATAGGTACAAGTTATTACACATTGTACTAAATTTGGCAGGCACAATGTATCAAGGGTAGTGTAAAATAAAGTGTTTATAGTAAATATAGTTTATGAAGTGCTTGACCAGATTGTGCGTATGTGAACTTTCATAGGGCTACTGTATCCTCATGTGCTTTCTATGTGTTTATGTAGGCGTATAAATGTATGGTATATAAAAACAGACCACAAAGTGTTTACGGCAGTTGTCTTCTGAGAATATGGGGACATTGGTGATCCTAAATGTAATCATTACTTAACAATTACGGTATATTTGTTTATGATATCTGTAAAGTAAGCTTCTTCTTTTTTTCATATAGGAGCATATATCTTGCATAGCTTATTCTTTTTTTAGACAGGCGGGTGATAAGTACTCTCTGAAGGGCCACATAGTTTTCTCCTATTGCTGGGTTGCAGGTGACATCACAGCATCCCAAAGGCCAATACTATTTTATGGAGGAACAATTATTTAGTTTTTGAGGACATTTTTGGTCTTGTACAGAGAGATCACGGACCGAGTGACTGATATTAATGATCATTTTTGTAATTCATACTCTTTCTTTTGAGCTACGACTTGTGAAAGTGTAATGTTGTTAATAGGAAAAACTGGGTCCTGCCCCCCGCTGGGTCCCGTGACATCATCACATTCTAGAACCTGCAACCCAGCAATTGGGAAACACTGCATTAACTTTATGAAAGGCTCCTTTACTGGATGTTCTCTCAGACACAACTTCTCTTTACCTGCCTATATTCAGCGATAAACTTTCTTTCTGACCCACAAATATAGGCCTATTCCTTTAAAAATCAGCACCACACCTGAAAATTAACAGCATGAAATAAAAAAAAGTGAGACTGTGCAGATGAAGTTATCAAACAGGCAGATGGCACAGGTTTATGGAGAGACATGCGGCCGCTCGGTTTGAAACATCAAATGGACAGAGAGGAGCACGAGCCTCGCACTGGCTCCAGTCTGACGAACCAGATGTGTGAGCGCTTAATTAAGTCTCTGCGGCAGTTAATCACCACCACGACAGCAGGATAAGCACGAGAGGCGAGCTTTAAAAGCAAATAATAATAATAACGCACAGCACAGGTAAGATGCAAGTGGATTTGGAGGGTATTAGTGAAGGAACAGTCTGTCAAAAAGTTTCTAACAAAGAGGGAGATTAATTGGATCAGTTTATTTGTCTTTTAATAAGACAGGTACGAGCATTGGTGATGTTGTTCGGCATAAATGAACTGTTAAAGAAGTGGCTATAGAAATATCAGGGAGGAGGCCTATGATAAATACAATGTGCCCTCTAGTGGAGGAATGCGGTCCTGCACATTCACACACGAGGCCAATCCAGAACTAAAGCAGCTGTTTGGGCACGTTGTAAATGTACAAAATAGTTACTTAAAGGCCCTATACCTGACTAAAACAATATATGATATGATATATGATAATAATACAAATAATGAAAGAGGAAGCCACTAACTGCAAATGTTTCCTAACATACTCAAGTAACAAATGATCAAATCAAAAGATTGGTGACTAGTTGTGTTGACAGTGATGGGTATTTGTAATTATTGAAGAAAAGGTTCGAGTTTTCTTTCCTTGCCTTGGAATTAGTAGATTATTGTGATGTTTATATTGCTGATTGTATAGTCACTGGAATAGGACAAAATAGCTGTCATATCTTTTTGATTATGCAGTAAATGAATGTATCAAATTCTTTAGTACACAAGGGGCTAGGTGCAAACAAGCTTAAGCTTCTGCCTACTCCTTTTGAGCATCATATCCACACTATTTATTTATTTAATTATTTACGTATTTACTTACGACTGTACCTATTTTTGACTTTGATTACTGTGCTGAACTTTGTATATGAGTAGAACTGTGTGGAACTCAGATGCTCAAATAAAAAAGATGAATTGAATTGAATTGAATACTTTGTATCATCCAAATTCTTCAGGAATGAGTTTATGGGGACGTTTCACAACTTGTAGGGTCACTTTTCAGTGTGACGGTCACAGAAAGGAAAACTGGCCTGCGAGTTCATGAAACTGATACAAATGCTTTATAATTAGATGCTTTTTCCACAAATGGCCATATCTGATGGCCATGCCGCTTTTGTTACACCGGATCCCGTCAGATCTCAGAAGCTAAGCAGGGAAGGGCTTGGTTGGCAGTGATGCCAGTAACTAATTACTTAGCAACAGATTACTGTAATCTGATTACTTTTTTCAGTAACTGGTAATCTAACGCGTTACTATTTCCAGTAATCAGATTGAAGTTACTTTTCCAAATCACTGTGAGTTACAATTTTGTCATTTTACTTTAGAAAAAAAATAATCGTTTTGACATCTCGGCGAGTGACGTAACATAATGTGACGTGTCACGTTTTCAGTCTAAAAACAGTAACATTGGTCGGGGAGAGAGATGGAAAGGCTTTTCTGAGTCTGGATCAGCTTTGTTGATGTTACTGGTAAAATGCACTTCCAATAAGTGTTAGAAAAACGTCCCTTTGAGTGTCCAAAAAAAAAGCGCTATACAAGTTTGATGTATTGTCATTAGTGTGTTGTGATGGTGGAGATGTTGTCGGCCGCAGCTAAATGTAACTAATAAAGTAACTTGTAATCTAGCTTAGTTCGTTTTAAAATCAAGTAATCAGTAAAGTAACTACGTTACTTTTCAAAGGGGTAATCGGTAATATATTACTTTTTCAAGTAATCTGTGGCAACACTGTTGGTTGGTACTTGGATGGGAGACCGTTATGGGAACAGCAGTGACCCTGGGTGAATGTAGTGTGTGAGTGGGTGGTTGGTGGTCGGAGGGGCTGATGGCACAGATTGGCAGCCTTGCTTTTGTCAGTCTACGTCAGAGCAGCTGTGGCTACAATAGTAGCTTACCACCACCAAATATAGAGTGAATAAATAATCTAATGTGAAGCGTCTTTGAGTGTCCAGAACAGCGCTATAGGCTATATAAATGTTTGAAAGACAAATGCTTCATTTTGATCTCTAAAATAGATGTAGGTCGCCTCGTGCCCCTTGTTCTCTAGAACAGAGCATTTTCTTTGTAAATATCACAAATTCCACATGATTGTGTGTTTTGTGGCATCACTGTAAAAGAATCAGACTTTTACGCTCAAACCGTCACTCACATTAATTAGGCAACTCCAAGTACTTTTTTTACTTTTACTTCAGTAATTGTTTTGATCATTACTCTTGACGTGTACCTGAGTAAAATTATTTCCAAGTATAGCGTTACTCTTGAGTAAATACTCTGGCTACTATACCCACCTGTTACCCACCCACGACATAGTTCAACACAAAACCTTTAACTGTCAAAGGTTGTTGTTGTGTGATCATGAAACACTGGCCAGTTGGTGGTCGGGGGCGTAGTATTAACCGAAGCATAATTGGAACATTCAACTGGCCATTACAAGCTTCAGCACTTTTACAGATTAGATTAGTACCGATGACGACACAAGAACCTTCGCGGATGGATATCTCCTGCACGACTGAGAGCTTACATATTGATGCACAGGCTTATACAGGTATATGCTCGTGCCTGTGGACCTGATCCCTCCCGCAGATACATTTGATTCCCATGACGGACGCGATTCAAACGAGCCGCTTCCCCGTAATGTCATACATGCCAGTGTGTGTCAGAGAGGGATTAAGTCATCTACATTTGCTCATGAAAACAGTTGTTTGTAATGATAAGGCTGACACACTTAATCGATGTGCACGCGCCTTCCCTGACAGTACAGATTAACTGGCAATAAGCCTTTATTAGCAGTCAAATGCACACATTTACACATTTGCAAGCTATCAATTAATTTCACATATGGTGGCGGTAATTATGGTTATAGATAAGGGGGATTAGGCATGTAGGAAAGGCGGGATACTGGTCTGCCCTGGAGGGAGGAGGAGCAGCGAGAGGAGGCCACTAGCATGCTGCATAAGAAAACAACAACAGCTGTGTAGCTCGTGGCTAAAAACAGGAGTGAACAACAACATCATTTGCTAAGAAAATGATCCGGGAAGAGATAGACGTTGGGATAAGAAATGGGAGCCTTTAAATGATCTGCTCGGGCTCCATTTTTGTATTTGTCTTTTGCCTTTATTTCGGTGATGCATTATTAATTCACACTCTTAATGTGCTTTTAATGCAAAGCTATAAGGCGGCATTACAACGGACGGGAGCACAATTTGAAGCCAATATTTTGTCTTTCGGGAAAGTAAAGATAATATTGCTACTTTATGAGGAGACAAACTTTATAGTTCAAAGCAAGGCTACAAGACCTGTTTGTCCAACTGTATAGGTAATGGGCATATAGTTTCAACTACATAGAGGCTATAGTGAAGCACAGATTCTGGCAACTAGGGAATTACATCCCCAGCCTTACTGTTGGCAGGTAAATGTCCTTAAACAGATGATTAATTAAAGAATCTATGAACACGTTGGCCTGGGTTCATAAAAATAGTGCTTAACAAATCCCAATCCCAGTATTTTTTTTCACTCAGTTATTGTTAGTCCCCGCAGTGCAAAAGCGTGCAACATAAATTTAGTTTCACAAAATGTTATGCAACAGAAGAGAGTCCCATGCCAAGCCGTCGATACGTTATTTTTAGCTTTCCCCAACCTGCTTTTTCCATCACTCGTGTGAAATTGTGTTTTGTTGTGCTCCGTGGCGGTGGATGTGCGACTGCTCTGCCCTTGACTTGTATCCATCCACTGAAGCGTGCTGGATGCTTTAGTTAATTAAGCTTAATCTACCCCCAGAGACACATCTGAGAGCTGTTACAGTGAGCTGTCCCACCCGCTCCCCTCGGCCCCACATAGAGCCCCGCATACGCCCCACTCCAATGGGACACTTTATGCATGTTTAAAGATTTACAGTACGGCACACACGTGACACTGGACTGATAAATTTGCCAGCTGACGTGCTGTCTGCCATCAGGGCTGCTGGGTTTGCATTTACTGGCATTGGGGGAAGTATAAATTATATCTTGATTGTTCTTTATTACAGTGTTGCCTGATAAATGTCACAAAAAACTGTCTCCTATTCACAAGGGTGCGAGAGCGCTTTATGTGTGTGCTATATATTTTATTCCCAGTTATATTGAAGAACATACTTTAATTTGTCAGATTACAAACCAGGACAGTTAAAATTACATTTTCAAACACCAAAGCCCTTTACACACAAGAAATATAAGGCTGATTTGTACATGCATTTGTAAAGAAATCACCAAGTTTGTTGCATTTACAATCGGTCTATACAACAAACTAAAAACAGATGTTATTTGCAATCTTCATTCAAGTCTTCAATGAAGGTTCTTGAGTCATCTTCTGTACTCTGTAGTTATGGTGTAGAACGTTTCACCTCTCATCCAAAAGGCTTCGTCAGAGGACTAAAGTTTAAGCTCAGATATAGACGACTGGGAAGACTTTACCTATATGAACAGCTACTCTCACCTGTAGGTAAACATCTTTGTAGTTTTAAGTCCTATGGACCTAACTCACACCTGAGTTTCCGTCGTAGTTCTTAAAGGGATATTTCAGGATTTTTGACATAGGGCCTCATTTCCTAGTTGTCCAGAGTGTTGTTGATGTCAGGAGATATTTTTTTCTTAAATTCATGCAGTTCTTATATTTAAAGAGTCTAGTGGCGCTAGGCTAGGGCAAGGCTAAAGCATTTCTATGGTATCAGTTAGCCTGCATTAAAAACAGACTAACGATATAAATGTCTGTGTCGATAGAATAATTTGAACCATTTTTGCATTTAAAATAACGTATTTGAGCAGCATCAGCTTCGCGGAGTGATCTGCGAGAAAATAGTCCCTCAAAATGCAGTAATTCATGTGATACAAGGTCAGTTATATTTCAAATATTGTTCTATCGACACAGACATTTATACGGGTAGTCCGGCGTTATAAGTGATTTACCTCAGGTGCACTGTGGAGTGGGTCAGACTGTTTTTAGTGCAGGCTAACTGATACCATAGCAATGCTTTAGCCTTGCCCTAGCCTAGCGCCACTAAGCTCTTCAAATATAAGAACTGCATGAATTTAAGAAAAAAATATCTCCAGAAATCAAAAACACTCTGGATAACTAGGAAATGAGGCCCTATGTCAAAAATCCTGAAATACCCCCTTAATAGAGGGGAGGGACTTAGAATTTAGTCCGCTGACAAAGCCTTTTGGATGAGAGGCGAAACGTTCTACACTTCAACTACAGAGGACAGAAGATGACTTAAGAACCTTCATTGAAGATGGACAACTCCTGTTTGACTAGGAGCCTACACAGACGTCATTCACGTTATTTCATTGATAAAAGACTTAGTGAGTGAATACAAAACGGAGTCATTCTCAAGCATGCATAAAAATGTATGGGTACACCAGCAGAGGAAATCCAGGAGACAATCTGCTTAATAATGACAAATGTTTCACGGAGGCAAAAGAAGACCGTCTTGATTCTGAGCATCCCACTACATGTACACAACACTGTTTAATGCTATTTAAGGGGTGTACAAGTCCTGTACATCAAAAGTGTACATCTCTTCACAGTGACATCTCCTCACCACTCGTGATCGAGGTAACGGTCATTCTGCTCTGCCGGCCGCGGACACTGCTGCTGTTTCGCAATGAGCTCTTGTTACGTCCCAGATCTTTCACGAATCTCATCAAATGGTTCTTAAACTTGACTCCGACAAACACATAAAACACGGGGTCGAGGCAGCAGTGGGAAAAAGCAGCAAGTCTGCAGATATTCAACGCGTACTTGAGCGAGTTGTACCTTGTGCAGTCGCCGTCGTCGTCGTAGCCCGTCGTCTGCAGGAGTAGGACGGCGTTGTACGGCGCCCAGCCCACAAAGAACACAATCATGAGGGTGAAGATCACTTTGAGGGTCTTGCTTTTTCGGCGCTGGTGGGTCGGGCGCAGCAGCCTCCAGATGATTTGCGAATAGCAGAAGACGAAGACACACGACGTGACTACGAACAGGGCGATTTGCTGGTAGATCCCCCAGAAGCTCAAGGGAGCAGCTGGGTTTGTATCATAATCACAAAAACCATCTTCATTTGCCTGAGTGAAAATGACATGTGGGGCGGCTATAACGGCGCTCACGAGCCAGACAGCAATGGGTGCTAAAACGCAGTACAGGCCCGTGGTGGAAACGGCGTCAGAGAGGGGATTGACCACGGCTATGTAGCGGTGAACGGTCATGAGGATGAGGAGCAAGCCGCTGCTGTAGAAGCCAACGTAGAAGACAAAGTTGACACATTTGCAGGCAGCTTCTCCGAGGGTCCAGGCGCCGTTCCAGTGGTAGTGGATCCAGAAGGGCAGACCGGTGGTGAAGAGCAGGTCTGAGATGGCCAGGTTGAAAATGAAAGCGTTGGTGATGGATTTGAGGTTTTCGTATTTGAGGAGGATGATGATGACCAGGGTGTTGCCAAAGACACTCAGGACGACCACGATGGAGAAGAATACGGGGTTGAAGATTTTGCCGAACTGCACCGAGTTTGAGGCGTTACACGTGTCATCTGTGTAATCCTCATCCTCAACGTAGTCGTATCCCGGGGTTCCACTCATTTCCTAAATAAAGGCAGATTAATGCGAGAACTTACTGTCATATGCTGCTTGGAAACACAAAAACTGCATGTGTGGCATTATACACAAAAGCTGTTAATTGTACTTTTCTTCTACGTCCTCTACGTTACATGTCATAATCGTCAAAGAAATATCAAAATACTTACTTTGGTTGCGAGCAAACGGACACAGCTGGAACATAGACACCGACTGCTTTCAGGAAGTAGCCACTTGTCAGAGAAGTTGAACAGAGATTAGGCCTGCCTGCTTTTTCAGATCATGAAAAAAAGAGACCCACCCCGCATGACTATGCTAAACATTGAATTGATTTGGTTATTCATCCACTGGATATTCAAAGTGTTATCACAAAGTGTTCATTATCAGAGGTGGGTACGATTACTCAAGTACTAAAGTAACATTTTGAAAGTACATCTATGGTTATTATTTTTGCTCCAAGATTTTTGAAGCTACACAGTGTTTGGAGGTGCATAATGGCAAGGCAAGTTTATTTGTAGAGCACAATTCATACACAAGGCAATTCAAAGTGCTTGGATAAAATTACAAGAAAACAGATCAAATCAATCATTAAAACATCAACATAAAGTTAATCAATTACAGTAAAAGGTAGAAGACTTTAAAACTAACCTTTAGGCCTAATCCGAAAGGGTCTTATGTCTATCCTTTTTCTCCCCAAATGCCTTTTAACCCTTATGTTATCCTCCCAACGGACTCGTAATCCTCGTCTTTTAATGCACCACACAGCATAGGAACATTATCTACAAAATCAGCTAGTTAGGGCAGCTGCGTAGGGGTTTGCTGATGAGGAGCTACTACCCTCTACAACTGGCTTTTTAACGCACTACACTGTGTAGGGCTTACATAATAAATTTACATAATAATATTCATGTAGTATTCAAGATTGTTTTATTTGTCAAACCATGTGACTGATTTGAAATTATATTTCTCTCATCCTTGATTGTGGAGCGGGGGGTGGGGGAAGAGCGGTGGGTGGGCGGTGGGCGATGGCCCTGTGTACGAAACTGTTCTTAAGGCGACTCGACCTGGCCTGTAGATTCCGCAGTCTCCTCCCAGAAGGCATTACTCTGAAGAGACTGTGTGATGGGTGCGTAGGGTCCCTGGTGATTCTGACGGCTTTGCGGGTGAGACGGGTGGAGTACATGTCCTTAATGGAGGGGAGAGGAGCTCCATAGATCTTCTCCACTGCTCTCACGATGCGCTGGAGGCTCCTTCGGCAGGAGGCAGTGCTGGCGCCGTGCCACACAGTGATGGAGCTGGTCAGGATGCTCTCTATAGTCCCTCTGTAGAAGAACCACACAGTGATGGAGCTGGTCAGGATGCTCTCTATAGTCCCTCTGTAGAAGAACCACACAGTGATGGAGCTGGTCAGGATGCTCTCTATAGTCCCTCTGTAGAAGAACCACACAGTGATGGAGCTGGTCAGGATGCTCTCTATAGTCCCTCTGTAGAAGTTGCACATAACAGAGGCTTGGACTCTAGCTCTTCTTAACTTGCAGAGAAAGTAGAGACGCTGATTACTTTTCTTGACCAGAGATGTAGTGTGCATGGTCCAGGAAAGGTTCTCTGTGATGTGCACACCCAGGAACTTAGGGCTTGTCACCCTCTCCACTGCAGCACCGTTGATTGTTAGAGGAGCATGCTGGACCCGTGCTCTTCGAAAGTCCACAACAATCTCTTTTGTCTTCTCCACATTTAGAGAGAGGTTGCTCTGTGTGCACCACATGGCCAGACTGCTCACCTCACTCCTGTAGTCTGACTCGTCTCTGTTGTTGATGAGACCCACCACTGTTGTGTCGTCTGCAAACTTGATGAAGAGGTTTAAGTCGTGCTTTGGAGCGCAGTCATGGGTCAGCAGAGTGAACAGGAGGGGGCTCAGCACACAGCCTTGGGGAGCTCCTGTGTTCAGTGTGACGGTTCTGGAGGACTTTCCGCCGACACGTACAGCCTGTGGTCTCCCCGTCAGAAAGTCCAGCATTAATATGTATATTAATCTGTCTTTTTAACATAAAACTAGTGACTCTTGGTAATACTAACAATGTTAGGCATAACCGTCTGAAAGAAATGTAATGATCGCCTTTTGTTACTTGCTTTGTACTAGACTTCGTACTTGAAACTAGACCGTTGTTGTAATTGTGCTTCTTTCTGTTGATGTACGAACACTTCAAACAATGTGTTGTAAGTTATAGTTTGTAGTAAATAGTTTGTAAATAGTTTGTAAGTATGTAGCGTTATCATAGTTGTTTCGCAATTAGTTGTTACGTAATCAGTATTGCTCCGTTTTGGGGTATGGTCTGATGTGTGTGTAGGATTTTGTTTTGCTGTTGTTTCCTTGTTGGTATTTTGTTCCTTTTGTTGTTCCACTATGTTCTTGTGAAATGATGATTTTAATTGTATTGATTTTGGGGGTGGGGCTTATAAGCTCTTGCTTCGGCCCACTCCTTTTGAGCAGAGTGTTTGCTGCTCAAATAAACAAATAAACTAAACTATGTACATTTTACAAGATTTTTTTTTTTTTCATTTTCTGACCATTTTGTCTGTGTTGCAGCTTGAGACGTGGATTTCGGCAGGAAATGTTCTTTCGAGCCAAATTTTCAGAATCCAGTGTTTGTTTTTTATATTGGAAATCTGCATTTTATATATACGTTTGTTACCCTAGTGTACACTTTTCAAACTGCTATAAAAAACACATACTTTCATCTTTTTTCAAAATGTTTTCACAAATCTGAAGAATCACTTCTCGCCTTCTCAAAACTACCAAACATGTTGTTTATTTGGGGATTTTAACCCTTTGTTTGCCTCTTTGAAAACAAAAACTTTGAAGTTTGTTTTACAAAAGCCATAAAATCTAAATTTTTCAATATTTTTTTTCACGTCTTTTTGCATAAATGGTGTTCAATTGTGGAATAAACTGGAGATGGATTTGAAACGATGTCCAAACATCAACCTGTTCAAATTTAAATACAAACAAAAGACTTTTGAAATATACAGACAAGAAGAAATGTGTTGCCACTAGGGGGAGCAGTAGGATGGATTATGTGTATTGTTCCTCTATAATCTGGAAGAGTGTTGCTGCTTGGAACGGTTGTCATTCTATTGCTCAAATTCACAAATGGAGAATTAGGGTTGGCAGGTTATGGATCTGTTGAGAGGGACCCTCCCAACGGGCTCTAAACCTTGTCTTTTAATGCACCACTCAGCATAGGAACATATTCTACAAAATCAGCTGTTAGGGCAGCCATGTGGGGGTTTGTTGATTGGGAGTTACTGCTCTCTTCAAATGGCCCGCTCTACACTTTGGCTTTTTAATGCACCACACTATGCAGGGCTTGCAGCATACTTCACATATAACTCAATTAAATAAATATATAATAATAATGATTATGGAAATTACACCCAAATTAAAATTATACTGAGAATGGTAATGACAACTGGAAAGTATCAAGATCTCAGATTATAATATCTATTAATGTACCTTCATAACATAAAAGTAACTCTCGGTTATCAAGGGTAAAAATCTGGAAGAAATATATTAAGGATCACATTTTTTTTTTTTGACTGCTTTGTTCTAGACATCGTACATGAAACGGGATTGTTGTTGTAGCTGTGCGTTGCTTCAATTAATTGTATAAACAGTTCATATATTATTATTTTTTTTGGTAAGTTTGTAAGTTGGTCTGTATGAATGTAGCTGCTTGAAATGTTCTTTTTTTATTTATTTTATTGCACTTGGGGGTGGGCAATCATAAGCTTTTGCTTCAGCCCACTCCTTTTGAGCACTATGTGTACTGCTCAAATAAACAAATAAACTAAACTAAACTAATAAATCACATGAACTACTGGAAACGTTTCCAAAACTACCAAACATGTCATAATTTTCTGAATTTTAACCCTAAAATCCCAGTTTCAAAACTGAAAACTGAAAAAAATTGTTACACAAAAACACAAAAGTGGGATTATATTTTAAATAATACAGTGTAGAGAGCTGAGGCTTTGTCTGTTTCCAGAGCCTTGTATGTGTCACAGATGAGAAGTGAAATGGATTTGATGCATTTATAGTTTTTCTGTAGCGGTTGATTCTATATTTGAAAATGGCAGCGACTGAAACAGCCCCATTGACTTCCATTATAAACACATGTTTTTCTTTTGAGATATACAAAGAAGTGCTTTGTGAGTTCAACCAGATCTTGCGTGGAGAAAGGCAGAAGTACTTCTCTAAAATCATTGCAAACTGCAGAAACAATTCTCGTGTTCTGTTTCCCACAGTAAACAGATTAAATAACCCTCCAGTTTCACTGCCCTTAGAACTAATCCCTAAATCTAAGTTTTTTTGCAAAGTCATTGCACTTAGTCATTAGCAGCTCAAAGTGACCTCAACACACACAAAAAACCTGGACAAAGACCTGCAGTCTGGATTTATTCACGTGTTTCCCTCAGGTTTACAAACATAGGCCTCGTTTTCAAAACAGAGACTCTTCTGCTTCAAAACTAACCACTGATTGTGACGCTCTCCACTAAACTTTTTATAAGATTTCTAAATTGTAAAAATCTTCACACTAAACATTATTGTCCATAAATCACTTGTTAATTTTTAAATTATTCATATTTTATAGGAAAACAAATCCTATTGTTTCCCCCTCGGCCACAGCTTCAGTATAAGCTGACTGAAGATACATGCATCTGTGTACAATGTTAGAAAAGTGGAAAATTCTGAAATGCAGTGAAAATGTCAAATTCAACTCCTGTTCTTCAAAATGAAATGCTGACATCACAGATATGTTTTTATAGCAGTTTGAAATGCGTGTACATTTTTGTACACTAGGGTAACGAATGTAAGAAATGAAAGAATTTTTTTTGACAACCCACAGCCAAAAAATAGCTCTGTCTCTAGCTGATCATTAGGAGCATTTTGGTATCCCTGGCATGTTTGTTTATGTTGTGACTTTTACCGCAGTTCAGTGGCTCTTGTGACGATGCAACATATGACCAGAAATGTTCTGCAGTGTGGTTTTAAAGAGACTTCTTAGATAGAGAATAAACAAAATAAAATCACAACTAACATAACATTATGGGCATTACATTCATAAAGAAAATACACAAATACTTCTTTGGAATTACACTTATTTGAATTTTTTGTTTTAATCCATTGTTGATTTAGGTTTTGTCTCACTCGGAACATTATGCTACGCTCTGAACACGTTTGTTTATTTACACTTGTCGCGCAACCAAACCTTGACCACGATTGGCTGACCCCGCTGTCAATCATCTCCTGGTCCCGCCCCACAGACAGCATGCTCCTGCTGTATCACCGTGGAGCGTTACTACACCTTGGACTATTTTGCATATCAAGTAGGTGTTCTGTCTAATTATTATTTTCTTCATGAGGAATGTATATGTTTCGCGCCGTTTACCACTAGATCGGAGCAATAGTAGTCTTCAAATATTTCGTAAAAATCATTAAACTTGTGGTGGGAAGCAGGTGCCATGTCCTAGCAACTACAGGCTGCTGGTTGCTAGGTACAACGATATTTCTGTTGTATATAAAGCCTTTTCAACCTGTTTTTATGCGCTATTATCATACTTCTTGGGCCGTTGTGGTAGAAAACCTTGCACTGAACATTTTTGCTTACACTGGGAACACTGTCATTATTTTTATCCTGTTCATTTCAACCCAACAGTGATGTATAATTTGCTAACTTAACTTAGCTCATGTGGTCCTACAGTGCAGCCAATGATTCATTTTAATCGGAAACTACCCGTTAATGCTTTAGCTAATTAAACATTAATTAAATATTGCTCAGACAGAGATTAAAGAGTTCCCATTGTTAAGGGGACTATTAAAGTGAGTAATTACTGGGCTGTTTTTATTATAACTTGACTATGCCAGTACTTTTTACGTCTGCTGATCTTCGTCGTATCATATGTAAAAATGTGAAATGTTGTTTTGTAGCCCTTTCCTGTTATTGAGCATGGCTTCATATTCTGTTGGAGATAATCAGCTGCAGAGGATAATCAGAGATCTCCAAGGTAAACACTAAACACATTTCTCTTATGGTCCAACAAGTCTGTATTTATTGCTTTTTTCAAAGGGCTAATAATATGTTAAACAGGTACATTTGTAGCTTGACCAAGATGCAAACAATAACACAATTGATCCTCCCTTAAACACAACTGACGTAATACTTAAATTTGATTGATTGATAATTATTTCTATAAATAAAGCAAACACAAGATTTCTTGTTTAAGGGAATAGATTAAGAGCACTAAAAATGGACAGAAACTTGAAATGTTGCCTGAGGCGGCACAATATATTGCCACATTTTTGTTATTGCAATATTAGGTTCAGTATTATCCATATCGCAAAAATATGACAATTTATGACAATTTTCTTAATTTTGCTCCTCTGTTGTGCTGATTTAGGATTAGTAATAGTCCTGCTATTACATAATAGTATAATTTGACAAAAATAAAACAAAATGTATTATTATTCATTCAGCTTTACTATATTGGTTCGACACAAATATTGAAACAACGCTGCATTTTAACTGCAAAGTTATTTATAGGGTCAAAGAAATGTTTCTATTTTGGGCCTTGTCATCCTATGGTAATGTCAGTTGAGAATCACTGTCCTAACAAAACTCTTAAGTGGTAACATGAGGAAAAATGCTATCTTGATTAGCACTAATCCGATTAATCTACTAATTGCAGAAGCTGTGTTGGAGCTGAGTAAAGAGCACAGAGAGTGTGGTGAGCCGATAACAGATGACAGCCCAAACCTGCGCAAATTCTTTTATAAATTCGAATATCTACTGCAGGTAAATCTAAAAACAACGCATTTTTACTCAATTCCGCTTTGCTATGCGTCGGAACTTTGAACCATTTCCATTTAATTTTCTATTCTGTATCTGTATTTTCTAAGTTTGACCAGAAAGAGAAGAGTACCTTTCTTGGTCAGAGGAAAGACTACTGGGATTACTTCAGCGAGTGCCTGATTAAGATCAAAGGAGCTAACGATGGCATCCGTTTTGTTAAATCCATCCCTGAGGTAATCCCGCTGCTGTTCTTCCTTTGGCCTCCTATCCACACGCACACAACCACACACAAGCCCCATACTGTACGTCCTGTAAAAGTGATTATCTTTTGGTCAGTCTTGTAACACTGCTGCTAATGTCCTTGCCACCTTGCACTTGTCCTAACATACAGTGAGTTCATTGCTGTGAAACAGGACTCCAATGTGGTAAGTCTTTTACACTCACTATTATGCTCGGAAGACTTGCGGATTAATGGTCCTCCTTCATGCACTGCAGCATTGTTTACTCAAGTTAAACAAAAGTCTTGGCTTGGTTTTTACATACTCATCACTCATCACAGAGAATAGTGGAAACGTTGTGTCAGCAAACTGTTATTTAGTCACTCTCACTGTTTTCTTTCTTCTGAAAAACAAACAACAACAGTGAACAAACAAGGGAACGGACAGAGCCATGTATGGATCACCTTGTATAGAGTTAATACAAAGTTAATACAAATTGAATATTGGATTTTTTGGTCAAATGTCTAAAACTTATCTGCTTGCAGTTCAGTACAGTGTGTTGCCATAGTTACAAACCTAAAAGTGGTCTGTATCTGAAAATAGCATCTTTACACTGATTTTAATGTTTTATACTGGCAGTTTTTCAAATTTAGCAATTAGCTCAAAAATGTCGCTCAGAGGGAAATGGACTGATGCGTCTAATACTGTGCTTTTGTTTACATTGGTTATTGCAGCCTGTTACAATGCTAAGTGTTCTTTTGAGGACTTCATGGCATTTAGTTGAATATATTTTCATCAGTCACATGTTAAAATCCCACCTCATTTGTAGTATTGATGGAAAATGTATTAAAAGAAAGAAGAAAATATTGCAATTAGCTAAAAAGGGGGATACAGGTTTTTAGGGTGTTGTGGCCGACTTTCAGCTTCAACTATCAAATTTAAATACTGTGCTGTGTAGATGATTAAAAAGACAATTTACATGGGCATTGTTTGACTTAATTATTTCTGAATTAATGACGCCACTGTACCATATGGCATTGTGCTTTAATCATTCATTTTTATGGGCAAATTAGCTGGCTAATGTACTTCAGTGTAAACAGCCTAATTACAGAGTTTGTAAGTTTTGCTTTTACAGGCAGTTGCATTATGCAGATGATCATTGCTGAACTCATTTTGGGAGGGGGTAAAGTTTCTTCAGGATTACATGTCAGTTTGTTTTATTTAGGATCCTGCAGTATGTGTGTTTTGAGTTGATTGAAATTATTTTTTTTTTTCCCGTCTTTGACACTTCTTGAACATGTCTTTGGATAATGAACTTGGGGCAGTTCATCGGTTTTAAATGTATAACTTTTTTAAATTCCTCCCTCTGCCACTTATTTACTGTGCCTTTTAATGATTCCCAGTCATAACTTTGTGACATGGTCTGGAGAGGGAAGACTTTTGATGTAATGATGAACTGTGCTTTTTGTGTGCCTTCAGCTGAAGACGTCTCTGGGTAAAGGAAGAGCCTTCATTCGTTACTGTTTGGTTCACCAGCGACTCGCCGACACGCTGCAGCAGTGTCTCATCAATCAGAAGGTCACTAGGTAAAACACATCAGTTATTCAGTTTCCATTGTGTTATAGACTCTCAGTTACTTGTACATCCCTCATACTTGGTTTGACTGTAAAGGAAGTGAAAAGTCTCTCTTCCTGGTTTGAATGTTGTTGTCCCGAAAACAGAGATGGCCGTAATATTTACACTGTCTCATGTTTTTTATGTTATTTATTTCATTATCATACATTTTTTGTGTGCAAAATATAGTGATTATTATTGCATATTATGCCTGAACAGATTAACATGCAATAAATACACTTCTATTTGTCCATTAGCTTACTGATGCATTTCTAAATTGATTAATAGCATTACCACCATTGTTTCCAACTGGTGTAGAAAACCTTATATAGCTGTAGGGGTGTCACGATTAAAATGTTTCGAGTCACGATTATTGTGAAAGAAAATATTGCGATTTTACGATTATCGGCCGAATTAAAGAAAAAGAACTGATATTTTTAGTTTTTGTCTTTAAAAAGCTTTTTAATACTTGTAAACATTCACTGTTTCTAAAAATGAAAAATGCTTTAAGATTGTTTTGCATTAAAATAAACATGTGCGCGGTTTCACTTTCCTTTCTGCTACTTTGCTGAAGCACGTTAGCTTTTTGTTTACATCCTGAGCCAGTAGTGGCGGCTATTTCCGAACATTTGGACAACTTTTTTGGGAATTTTGCAGTTCGTTACCTTGACCTGGACATTCACAGCGAAGGATTATCTCCAAAATGTAGTTTATATTCGACATAGCCGATATCAGCGCCTTTTGCTGCAACTTTCTGACGACAGGAATTGCATAACGGATCGACGACGACAGCGTCCTTTTATAATCGTGGTAATTGTAAAACCGGTTAATCTTGTCATCCCTATATAGCTGTTGTCACTGGCCTCTCCTTTGTGCATGAGATTTGGATCAACGGATTATTTAATTCAGCCTATCGATGTGGATTTATCTTGAGGGCCTATGTCACCGGCCTGGAGATCTCTTTGGGCAGCAACACAAGGTTTCCATAAAAAATAAAACAAAAATCGCACAGCATGAGTTAAAACATTAACACACAGATGTTCTGGACTGGAGTGAAATCATAAGAGACTTGAAACTATTCAGAGATATAAGGTCCGTGATTTTTAAATCCTTCTGCAAATAAAGTGTAAATAAAGGGTCAGATCTTGTGCCTTGCGCAAGGATAGCGCATATGGTTATTTTCCCAGTAGCAAAGCTGTTGTGTTATGTGCCTTCGGCGTTGCTTCTAAAAAGAGAGAGGACCTTTATTAACCCCATCGTGTGGTAAACAATGTTCGTGTCCCAAGAGAAAGAGATTATTGACCTTTATTTAACCAGGAAAGTCCCACTGAGATTAAGAATCTCTTTTACAGGGGAGTCCTGGCCCCAGAGGGGAACCTATTGTACATGTTTGTAGTGGTAGGGGAAACCTACGCAGACACGGGGAGAACATGCAAAGTCCACACAGAAAAGCCCCGTCCAGGTGGGAATTGAATCCGGGACCTCCTAGCTGTAAAGCACGCGCGCTAACCGCTGTGCTACCGTGTAGATGTGGCCTACAGCTGGTCCCGCCGGGCCAGCCGGCACTCGCTCAGGCGTAAATGCGTTATCCAGACCAAAATGAAACCACTAGTTTAACCCCCACTCCCCCACAACCCCTCGCCCCTTCCCGGCCGTGGAGTCTGGTTGGAGGAAAAGGCTGTTGTACATTACATCGCCATTGGCCATGAGTGTTTCTCCACCCCATGTACTTCCTACTTAAAATGACTAAGTCTGCAGTGACAAGATCTGAAAGTGCGCTCCTACAAAGTGCAAAATGTTACGCTATAGTCTGTGTTTGAAGCACAAGATCAGGCCCAAAGTGCTTTGTCATAAGCATTTTGCTACTTACATGTTTCTTGTCTTTACAGTGACTGGTACTACGCCCGGAGTCCCTTCCTCAGGTCCCACCTCACGTCTGACATCATCAACCACCTTTATGAGCTCAACCAAATCCAATTTGACGTTGCAGCGAGAGGCTACGACCTCGACGCCGACTGGCCTAGCTTCGCCAGGTAATCAACCATACACTGTGTTTACATGTGGAAGAGTCAACGAGTTCCTTCTTACAGAGGTGAAAGAAGCTCCACAAATTGTTACTTTAGCAAAAATAATGTTACATGAATATTCAATTTGAGGGAAACATAACGGTGCCTCCATGGGGTCCTATTTCTGTAAAAGCTGCAAAACCTTATTTAATTAGACCTTTATAAACGTGTTTAGAAATGCATGGTATTCTTTTTTCTTCAATTAATATTAATGCTCCTCCACATGTTATGTACTGTTAACTGTATCTTTACTTGAAGTGCAATTCTAATTGAAATTGCAATACTTGTCAGAAAACATGCAATTATATAGTTTACCTAATTTTTAATACAATTGTGTGATTCCTTGTAATTTAATACTTCCATTTGGTTTAGGTGACACGCTGCAGTATAGACCTGACGGTGGGCGTAATAATTAATAATAACACGTCTCTGCAGAACAGCTAATTTGAAATGTCAAAAGTGGGGAAATCACTATTGGTTTTTCACAGCCTGAAGTAACAGTTAATTATCTGATTCCATTCACGGCTCCGTTTTGCTGCAGTGTGTAAAAATGTGCAGGTGCTGACAGTCTGTTAGTAATATCCCCGTTTCTGCTGTCAGCACCTTTGTCAAACTTTTCACTTCCGCATCATCAATTTGTGCAACATTCACAGACCATTGTTATCTTTATGTTTGTGTGTTACTTCTACTGTCAAAGCCGTGTGTTGTCTTTGTGCCACTGTGGTGTAACGCTGTCAACATAGAGCTACTGACCTGGAAAAAGTCAATAGAGATGTTATTTTCAATTAGATATAGGGTTTTATGTTGCATGACTACTCATCAAGAGGAATAATAATAATGTTGTTTTCTTTATTAATTGACTAATTAGCTGTGATACATTTAGTACAGCACACATTTGATACTGTGCTACCAGTCTGTTGTTTTGTTAAAAGAACTCTACCATTTGAATGCCATTTCTTAAAAGGATTATACAACAGAATTATTTTTAACATACAGCACAATTGTTGTTGACTTTATTGTTCATATAGAAAACTTTGTCCTGTGATTCAGACAACTTTATTTATCCCACTTGTGGCAATTGATTTAGAGCTGCCTAGAAAACAAACACATAAAAACACAATGACAAACAAATGAAGCTCACATACTAAATAACACAGTAAAAAGCCTGCGTTACAGACAAGATAAAACCAGAGACTTTAGGAGTCAGATAGTTGGAATAAACGGTTTCAAACAGCGGCTTGTTTTACTGTACAGTAAAACATAACTATGCCCTGAAGGCATCGAGGAAAATTCACCATTTTGAACATGCTCTGGTGAAGCTGGGACTGCACTAGCTTCACCAGAGCGTGTTCTAAATGTACCGTTGAGCGACCACTGTGCAGCATGCAGGAATCCATCTAAAGATCTTAGGCTAGATTTGGTCAATCAGACCTTACTTGAGGATTTAGACTATTGTGCATATTTGGGTTGTTGAGGGGAGCGCCCAGGGGAAACTATGTCACACACACACAAGGAGAACAACTCCTTAAATGGTCTGGGAATCAATCCCATACAAGAGGGCTAATCACTCAGTAGATTCTGAATAGAGTTGTCTGTGACTGGCACCATTAATATTACTCAATTAGACACTAGAACGGCTCATGTTATTGTGTGATATTTGTTTTGTTGAAGGAGGACGTTGGGGTCGGTTTGTGCTTATTCCTGGAGGCCTCCCAGCCGCTGCTCTAGTGTCAACAGTCTGGTCAGCAGTTTCTCTCAGGTAATCATACATTTGTACTAAAGCACAATGGTAAACCATACCTCTTAGCTTGTTGACATATTGCCTGTATGTTTAGTTAATTAATAAAGAAACGGGTAAAAAATGAAATACAAAATATAGACCATACTACATCTTTTCAGGCTAATCTCGTAGTAGATAGCATTTTCCACTTTCCACTTCTTTCACTGTCATGTGTCAGAGGGAAATGGGCTAAATGGTGCCGTGTTATATGTGCATTTAGGCTTAGTTACTATTGTATTTTATTTGACTGTAACTGATACAAAAATAATCAATTATCTACTAGATTTAAGCCGGTGCTGTTCTGCTTTTTCACGACATCAGTCTCTAGAAGGGAAACTGTAGTATTTTTTAATGAGAGTGTGTCACAAAGACTTAAAAACTTTGTTCTTGCACCCTGAGATGCAGGGTGCCTCAGCTAAACAGCTAGACGCCTTCTGTAGACTGATATTCTCTACTTGGTCATAGCTACGATTGTCTCCTTGAGCCATCGCACAGTGGAGACGAGTGCAGCTAACTATTTACAATCCCCTCGTCATTTGACACAATGGCTACATGCAGTCTCTATATTATAGTTTTTTTTCTTATCTTATGTATTTTTTGTCAGGCCCAAGAGTTTCCTGCCATCCCTGACATTGGCCACAGTCTTCTGGGAGACCTGGGTGAACTAGCTGAACCCTGTGGCTTAGCAGAGAACCTCCGCTTCGACCTGGACCAATCTGAACTCAGGCAGCAGGAGCTTTTGGCCCAAGTGCAAGAACTCGACAAAGAGGCTGGCGAACTGAAAGGCCTCGTAAAGGATCTCAAAGGGCAGCTACTGGCAGTGCAGCAGTCATCTTTGGAATACACAGAAAATCATTTGCTCAACGTGCAAGAGAAATGTGAGCTCAGAGACCGACTTTGCGCCGCAGAGAACAGAAACATGGAGCTTATTACGAAACTCGACGAGGCTCTAAAGGAAAAAGGCCAGCAAACGGCGAGCTACTGCAATTCAGCGCGGAAGATGCAGGAACTATTGGACAAACTCAAAATATCTGAACAGGAGAAGATAGAGGCCAAGAGAGAGGCGGAGGACAGGATGAAACGCACCGAACGCTTGTCCCATGAACTTAAGCTCAAAGAAGGCGAATTGAGAAACTGTGAGGCGAAGCTAGCCCAAGTGAAAGCTAAAGCGGAAAGCGAGCGGGAGCTAGCGCTACAGCGGCTGGAGGAGTTGCAAGGAGCAGTCGGTCGCATCCAGGGGGCGCTGACGCTAAAAGAGAAAGAGGCGGGAAATTTGAGAGCACAGCTTCAAGGTTTGCAGGCGTCGCTGGAGAGCAGAGAGAGGCAAGCCGAGGAGCTGAGGCGCCGGTTACAAGGGGAGCAAGAAGAAGTGGAGCAAAGGGGCGGCCAGAGTCTAAACGACGATTTAGAACTACAGGTCGTAGATTTAAAGATTACACTTCAAACTAGAGAAAAAGAGCTGTCAGCGAGTTCGGAGCGGATCAAGCATTTAGAGGAACAATTAGAAAAGCTAAATGTCGACGTAGGCAGTCATAGCGCTGCAGAAATGCCCTCAAGTGGAGACGGTATTGGGGACTATAAGGCCCAGTGTAGCACTCTGACAGAAATAAACGCCAAGCTGCTACTAACCGTTAAAAAGAGCGAAGATAGTATAAAAGAGTTGTCTGAATGCAAGGCCGTAATGTTGGAGCAGCTGTCCGTGTTGAAAGCGTCTGAAAAGCACTTGACAGGAAGGCTGGATATGGCCAACATGAGCGTGGAAGATCGAGAAAAGAAGTTATTAGTTGAAAACCTACATCTAGAGGAGAGTGCGCAAAAGCTGCAAATACAAAAAGATGAGCTTCAGGTGCATTTAAAAAGAATTGAGCAGGAAAAAATTGACGTTTCAGAGGCAAGGTCCTTGTTGGCAAAAGAGCTAGCGGTGATTCGAGATGAGCGGGATTTATTAGTTGCTAGGGAGACTATGCTAGAAAGAAATGTCAGCGCGTCTCAAAAGGGTAATGACAATTTGCTTGAAAAATTACAAGAAACGGAGGATAAGCTAAAAGATCAAACGGTGCAAGGCGGGATACTCCAGGCCAGAGTGGTGGAGTTGGAGGGGAGAGTGGCCGAGCTGCACAGTGAAAAGGGCGCGGCAGAGAGCAACGAAAAGACGCAAAAGGCGGAAACCGACGAAGCGCCGTTTAAGTTGGTGATCGCTGAAACGCAGCTCGGGATGAATTTAACGGAGATGCGCGGGCTACAAGAGCAGGTCGTGTCGCTCAGGAGCCAACTTCAAGCATGCACGGAGGAGAAAGTGAAAGCTCAGGCCTTGCACAAAGTGACTGAGGCGTCCAGGCAGGATCTGAGGGTTTCGGAGGAGCAGCTGAAGGGTCAAGTGGAGGCGCTCAACCGCACACACGTGGATGACATTTTAAGGTCACGGGAGAGAGAGGAGGCGTTGACGAGGGAGAGGGATGGAGAGGCTCAGGCCCGAATGGGACTTGCCGCGGAGGTGACGGCATCCAGAGATGAGCTGGACAGACTCAGGCGCAGCTATGATGCGCTTTGTGTGGAGCACAGTGATACGAGGTAAGCAGAATATCCCCAAAATTGTACAGCAATGGATATAAAGCAGTTTCTGTATCCGGATCCCCTCCCCCCCCCAAAGGCTTGTTTTTGTGTGATGTGTTGTATGATTTTATCAACAGGGAGGTGCTGCGCCGAGCCAACACAGAGATGGCGGAGATGGGGGTACATGTGTGCATGCTGACAGCCGACAATGAAGAGGCCCGGCTCAGGCTGGAGGGCCTCTGCTCGCGACTGGAAGAGATGGACGAGGAGATGGACGCTCTGAATGCCACCGTCGAGCAGCTGCAGGAGGAGAAACAGCAGCTCCTCGATCAGATCAGCGCTGCCGACGGAGCTGTGAGCATCACCAAGCACGAGATGGAGCACAAACTGAGCCAGAGCCACGGGGAAACGGAGGCGGTGCGGGCGACCAGTGAAGACGAGGTCCAGGCACTGAGGTTTCAGATCAGCAACCAGGAAACCAACCACTCCAAACAAATACAGGTACAGACTAGAGCTCAGGGTGATGGCGGTAAAACCACCAGTTAGTATACTCGG
Source organism: Proterorhinus semilunaris (assembly GCA_021464625.1). Lineage (NCBI taxonomy): Eukaryota > Metazoa > Chordata > Actinopteri > Gobiiformes > Gobiidae > Proterorhinus > Proterorhinus semilunaris. The sequence continues at coordinate 23,473,626 of CM038358.1, read as the reverse complement.
ATATTTTAAACAATTTTAAAATGTGAAAATACTGTAGTTGTCATTCACATAAAAGTATGTTGACACTAGTGACAACAAACTGTGTGTTTGACAACTTGTTAATGTTATTAAAGGGACTAGATGCAAGTTTGTCATTTTTATACTCACTACTGCCACCGCAAGTCTTACGCGTAACTGCAGCTTCTATATTAAAGGATCTGTATCATGCTATTTTAGCCGTTCCAAAGTAAACTATAGGCATTTATATGATATATTGTATCTCTATCACTATGGAGTACTCATTTTTGATAGAAATATAAGTATTTCTGGGGGTATTTTCCAAACCTGGAAGACGAGACGCTTCGATTCAGTTAACTCCGCCCCTCTCTCCGCTCATTCCACATTGACAGTATTATAAATATAAATATCGCTGCAAAAAGTGAAGTTACTTCACATAATGCAGTTATAAGGAGTTGACATGTGCAACACAGTTTCATAAATGGCTAACACGCGTTTTGATTGGCTCACCGCTCAGCCTGGCCTCCCATCATCCAGTGTTTACGTAATGGGACTCACGTTGGTTATAAAAGTTAATCCACTTTGTTTCTGGCCAAGGTTCACTGAGCATCCATCAGGTCGTTTGATATAAATGGTAAATGGTAAATGGTCTCAACTTATATAGCGCTTTTCCACCTACATTAGGCACTCAAAGCGCTTTACAGTAAGGAAACGCTCACCCATTCATACACCAATGTACGCAGACACTGGAGGCAAGGAGGGTGAAGTGTCTTGCCCAAGGACACAACGACAGCATGCACCTTCAGGAGGCAGGATTCGAACCCCCAACCTTATAGTAGCTGAATCCCTTATAGTAGCTGAATCCCGGAAATAAATTCCAACTTCTGGCGAGTGCACTCTTCTTTAGGAAGGTTGAATAGTCCTGTTCCTCTCGTAGCCAAACGCGCATCCGTGACATTATCGTTGGGTAAGAAAAAAGAACAGTCTTCACAAACAAGACTTCTGTTCAGATCCTCCGGGATGCGTTTGTTTACCCTCCCGGGACAGCACAGATGCGTTGGAGACGTACTTTATTTATTTATTTATTTTTTTTCAGAAATAATGAAAAAGCTTTATAAATAAAAATCAGGCCGTAAGGCATTACATTACAGAGGTCCGGCCCTTCCTGTTTGACACTGACGTAAAATACGTCAGAGTGTCACAACTCAGTCGTTTTCCAGAGGGCGGAGCAGCTCTTCAGAGAGCAGGACTCAGGAGGATTGCTTAGAACTGCGTGAATGAAGCCAAAAAACACTCACAGGAAATAGCAACATGGTTAAAAGCTCAAAAAAGTCGATTTGGCATGATATAGGACCTTTAAGCTCGTGCATGACGACAGTTCGGACCCGAATTAACACCTTTTTGAGAGACAGTGCAGGATTTCAGAGGCAGTTGTGGTGAATAGGTCTGGGCTCTTTCTACACATTAGGACATGACTGGAACGTGTAAGGGGAGGAAAATACTTAATTTTTTAATTTTTAAACTCGTATAGTCCCTTTAAAGTATTTAAACATTAAATGGAAAAAAATAAAATAAAATTGATTTAACAGTTTTTGATGGAAAAATGGTTATACTCATATTCTACCCGAAAGCTCAACATTAAATGTCAGAATTTTTTGAACGGATCCCTTCCCTTTTCAGTGTAAACACATGTGCAGTTATTTCTTCTGTTTGTGTACCAAAGTGGTGTATTGTATCTTCTTTGTTGCAGAACTTAAATCAAGAATTGCAGGAAGTGAAAGTACAGCTAGAGACGGAACATGGAAGAGTGGCAAACCTTGAGACCAGACTCTGTGATATACAGGTAGGAAATGAAAAGTGCCTCTATACCATTATGACCACAACATAATTTTAACAGAAATAGAGAAGGAGAAGTCGACTGTAAAACTATATGCATCCTGATTTGACTAAAAAACACATCAGTCACCTTCAGACACACTTTGTGTTGTTGAAATATCATTTATTGCGTTAAGCTAAGAACAAATTTAAGTTGTAATTACGCTGTACAAGAGGTTCAAGGTTCAAACCTAACAATATGGGATAGATTTTTTTTGTCAGAAAGATAATATTTGTGAAGTGTCAGATGGTCTAATACATTTTCAAACCAATTATGTACCTACATGCAGTCTTCGCCTGACAAATCCAAGCGCAAATTGCCGTTGCATTGTGTTTATTGGCTCCCTCGTAACTTTATGGCCACGAGCGTATCATCCAAAGAAGCAGGACTAATGTTTCGCTTTGCCGTGCTGATTGCAGGCCCAGAATCACAGATATTGCCAACAGATTGAGGAGAAAAACATCCAGATGGCCCAGTCTGAAAATCTCATCCAGCAGAAAGAAAATGAGTTAATCTATCTGAAAGGGAATTTATCAAGGTGAGATACAGTATTTATAATCACACACTCTGGACTCATTTAAAGCCCTGTTGAAAGACGAATCTAATCTTGTTTATTCAGAATTGACGGCTTTCCTTATTGTTATTGTAGCACGTCTATGATTGTGCTGTGGATGCTCAAGATCTTGTGAAATCATCTTTTAAGCTCATGCAAATGCGACGAAAGGGGAATTTGAAAAGCCACGTTTTTTTCCTCTTCCATGTGACGCATTTGATCGCATTGCGCATGGGATTTGTTCCAGGTCGGAAGAAGCGCGAGCAGCATTGGAGCACGCCTGTCAGGAGCTGAGCGAGAATCTACGGAGAGTCACGCAGGACAAAAAGAGCGTGGATCTGAAGACGACGGCAGAACTGGACGACCTGTACAGAACCAAAATCAATTTAGAAGAGCGGCTCATCGAGCTCATCAGGTATAAACATTTATTCATCCATGTTCTGAATGACTGCAGGGATTTTTTATTTTTCCCAGATTGCATTTTAGTGTTGTGTCCTTGGGCAAGACGCTTTGAAGTCAAATGTTTTTGAGTGCCCAGTGAAGGTAGACAATTGCTATTAATGTAACAGAGAGAAATTAAAAAAGCAACTTCAAAATATTAGACGTTCAAATTGTGTTAAGAAGAAAACCAACTTGAAGCAGGGAGAGGGCCAAATATATGTGGCAAAATAAAGATGAGAATTTTAATACAATATTTTCTGCCATCATTATTGTTGCGGCTGTGACCTCTTGACATTGAACCTTGAAGAAACCTCAACAATAAGGTCATGTAGTAAGACATAGCGCTACAAAATACCACTCGACGTCCTAGCTCACACCCATCTGCTCTTAACGCTGGGTTCATCCACGGAGCGCCTGAACGCGGCAGCAGCTCCCTGTCACGGTGTTGTCTTTTATACAGTAAAGGCAGTAAATATTCATTGTGTTTGTCTCCCCCGTGCTCCACAGGGAAAAGGACGCGCTGTGGCAGAAGACAGATGCCCTGGAGTTCGAGCAGAAACTTCGGGACGAGGAGACGGAGCGGGACGTAAACCACTGTCTGTCCTGCCTCAGCCCGTTCAGCTTCTGGCTCCGAAAGTACACCTGCAGGTCAGCGATGGGGACGGCACACACACACACACACACACACACACACACGCTAACACGCATTTGGCAACTGTCCTTGTCCTTATCAACCATAGAGCTGTGTCCAATTCAAATTAGTGAGGCCGCAGAGTCGGTGAATACACAGGGGAAATGCAGATGATCATAATGAAAGTGCACAGGATGGATTAGGGCACGGTACGTAGATGAGAGTTTTGGTCACAGTCTGAGTTGACTGTTTTCAAATAAACTTTACTGACTGTAAAGGCGCTGAGGGAGGAAGGGCTGACTGTAAGGTCATGCAATCTGGCATTCTAAATAATTTACTCATTATAGTATGGCCAACTTTCATAATAACTAAACCAACTAGCCTAATGGTTCACCAGTAATGATTGGTATTATACTGCATAAGGAAATACTCCATGTCACAAATCATCACACAGATACTCACACTGATAACCTAAAGGGTACAATGCTTTCCTTTATGTAATATACAATGTACGGTAAAATATCAATGATGTCAGTCAATATGATCTTGTTGTATTGCTGAAAGAAGAACTGAATGTAATTCATAGGCAAGTGCACGCATGTTACTGTGTGTATACTTGCGAATGGAAAAAGTATTCTGAGTCGTCTTGGCTGTTGAAAAAAAAAAAAGAAGAAAAGCCTCAAAGTTACTACTGAATATGTTTAGCACGAGGGTGATTAATAATGATGAATGAGGGGTAGGCACACATAAGCTCGGCTTCCGCCTACTCCTTTTGAGCTTTATTGTGATGAAATGTTTAATTACTGTAAAAAATATGAATGTAAACAGCTCAATCAATCAATCAATCAAAATTGGTCATCGTCGCCATACTATTGTTTGCTGTAAAAGCGTTCATGTTTATAACGTACATTTTGGTAGCACTTTGTATTTGGCTGGAAATGACGTGGTGTCTAAAAGTGTAGCAATGATAACTACACATATTTAATTTGTTTCATCATGATATGACTAATTGCAGTGCTAACCAAGTAATGTATTTTACCTGGAAACATGGGAAGTAGTTTTTTTGGTAATTATACGCAAAATTATTGTTTATGCTTTATGCTTCCTCTTACCATGTTAACGGCTACCAAATGTGTATGGAAAACAGGGAACAGTAATTCAGCCATTTCTGCCAATACAAGGCACGTGGACATTATTCCAAAAGCGAAACAAAAAAAACTACATAATTTTGTCCCTTTCAACTATGCAAAAATAGGCTGTAATGATTGACTTGATTGGTATCTAGAATCCCTGTACTTCATGCATATTTACCATCAACCATTTCATTTACAAGGACAAGGCGACTGTTCTGTGTCTTAATGTGCAGCTATGTGTATATATACGTATTTGCCACATACGTATACAAGTTCAAATATGACTTCATGCTGGGTTTTATTTATTAGGGACAAGACTATTAGTAAATACTATTCAAAACCATGTTTTAAAATCAAGAATCAGTTTGCACTTTTGAACATTTTACATAACTTCAGAAGCTTTAATTTGGTCTGCTAAACATTTATTCCAGAGGTCTAGACTTGGGGTTAGCAGGTTTAAAACGATGAAATCCCTCAATGTGGGACAGATCTGTGACAGATCATTATATTTTTTAAATAATTGTAGGGTTTGCGATTTGCCAAATGCAACTACTTGTGCATTCACTTACTAATAATAAAAGGGTATTTTTCTCGAATACTTTTGCCCTCAAAAGTTAGCTCTTGCATATAATCACGCAACATTTGCATACTTCTATAGGATTGCATTGTTACTGCTTCCCTTCCTTCTATATTGATTTCATTTATCTGCGTTCGAACTGAACTGTGCTTCTCTAACCGTCCCTGACCTCTTGTTGTGTGGCAGATTGTGTGGGCGTCCCTTCTGCTACTACTGCTGCAGCAACACCGTCACCACACAGCAGGGCGGCACCAAAGAGCGCTGCTGCCTGGACTGCTACAACCAGCACAGCGCAGTGATAGAGCGCCACCCGCAGGAGGAGCCGTTGAACTACAGCAGCACCCCAGTGACTCCTCTCCATCGGCTGCTGCAGGCCGGAAGAGCTGCCACTGGTCTGGTGACAGGTGCAAACTTCAGGACATTTTGTTTTATTTATTTGCAGACCAAGGACAGAGGACTGGACGTTACTCAAGACAGATAGGTTCTGGTTTAGCAGGCTAACAATTCATGTCAAAAGCACAACTAAAAATAAATGAAATAGCTATATTTAAAACCAAGATAAATAAAGCTACTAACGTTTGGCTTGTAAAGTATTTCACTTGGAAACCAGGACTTGACATCAACTGGATTTGGTCTAAAACAGCCTGAGAATTCAGCCTTAGTCCTAAAGTGTTGGACTAAACTGGCAAATCAGATATGGACTATAGCTTCAAACATGGTGTTTTCCAAATGGTGGGTCAGAAATGGGGGGCTGTGTGACCATTACCCAAGTAAGGCCAGTTGAGAATCACGTCTATAAACTTCATATTTGCGAATTAAGCAATTGTGTCTGTGTGAAGGAGCGGAAACTTCAGAGAAACAGGACGATGGAGTTTTTGACATCATCACTGAGGAGGAAGTGAGTGGAGTCTACGACAGTGACTCATTCCTGACAGCCAGCTCCTCCACTCACGGCCAGCAGGGGGCAGCACAGTTGTAAGTTTCACAAGCTCTTATCTGCAGTATGACACACACAGCATCATTTGTCTGACTTTTTCCTATTTTTTTTTTTTTTTTTTTTTACTGGCATTTCGTCATAGCTTGTTGTGAGAATAAATCTTGATCATCCGGGTTGTCTCCTAATGTGATTTGTGAAGACAGTTCATTTTTCCTTTGCGTTGCTCTTTTGTCTAAACTGATATTAGTCACTGAAATGCATTAAAATCAGTCTGTAAAAACGAGCTCATGTCTTTGATTAAGATGAGATTAGAAAAAAAAAAAGTCTATTAAATTGGCTTCAGTTTCCGAACCTGTCAGAACTATGTGCCCGTGGAGTTTGAAAAAGATGCTTTTGTTTAATGTAGACGGGCGTCGTAAATCAGCCTTTCGGCCATTAAGTTGCCAACTATCTCAATTGCAGAGAATGTTATAATGTCACATGAACACAACCTGGTCATGGGTTCGACTCCTGGTCTGGGTGGATTTCTTCTAGTCACGTATTTTTCCATAATCCCAAAACATGCACAATAGCCCACATTGCAAAAAAAGGGGGGGAAAAAGTGATATCTTGAAAGGGCCGAACTGAAATTAACAATATTTTACCTTAATTTGAATAATTTGGACGGTAAGAAATTCTTCCCGTGGAATAAGTATTTTTGTATTTAAAATAAGAAACATCTTATTTATTATATAATTTCAAGTGCAATGTTGTTCTTTTCTTTTTTTCTTAAATAAAATGCAAAAATATGTGCCCACTAAATGAAATAAAAATGACTAATACTAGTTCAGGAGATAAATAATAATGGGTCATTAAAGTGTAACTTCAACTCACATTAAGAGCTTTTGATAATTGTTGTATTATGAGAGCTCCACAGACATCACTCAGCATAAAAAAAACAAACACTTATAATACACATGATATAACCTGTTTTGTTTTGTTTTGTTTGCCCCAGAAGCAGCAGTGCCAGTGCCGGAGACCTGACCTCAGAGGAGCCCGAGGACCTCAGCGCCACAGTCCAGGACGCTGAGATCGGCCTGCTCAAGTCGGGAGAGCTCACGTGAGTCCGACTAAGTGTGCTGTGATGGTTTACTTTCAAATAATCTTTCAAATGTCAGTCTGAATGCTAAACTGGAAGTGAAACATGAAACTTGTGCAATGCTGGCTGCTTCCCTAAATTAAATCATATCCATGTTGACAAATTGTGTAGCAAAACGGCATTTACCTAATAAACTTCATATGCAAGTGTAGTGTTGTTGAATAGAAACCCTATCATTGAAAGATCATCTTAAAGTGATCCCGTTTCCTGCTCCAGACTGTGCGTCCCCTTCTCGCTGGACGACATCTGTGCGTTTGAGGACAGTTATCGAGAGCTGTTCATCAAATCCAGTTGTTACAGCAGCCTCCCCCTGAGCATGAGCAGCGCGGGCCCCACGGTCTCCTGGACCTTCACCTCTGAGCCCAAAAGCATCTCCTTCAGCGTGGTCTACAGAGAGAGCCCCGACACGCCGCTGGAACAGGCCAAGGTCAGATATGAATCAGACATTAATGCCTTACAGGACAGAGAGAACCTTTGCAGATCGACGAGGCACTTTCATTCACGATATACTTTAAAATGGCTCCTTTGGTCATTACATAGAGTTATCGTTTCTTTTAATCTGACTGAAACACACTGCTCCAAGTTGATTAAGAACAACCAACAACCCACAACCCTTCCACTCACTTGCTTGGAACGACTTTACATGATTTAGCCTTATTTGATTGTATATTACGGCAATATACAACACGACTATTACACAGGCTTCTTCCAGCCCAAAGGGAGAAATCCCGCAGTTTCCAAAGCCTAAAATCACACGTGAATTTGCACTGCCCGACACTCTCCTCAAAGGCCGTCATCTGCTTTCAATACCTGTCTTCTTCAAAAATGGCCGCCCTTCTCTCTGCTCAGGTGCTGATCCCATTGACCCGCTGCAATTCGCACAAAGAGACCATCCAGGGAGAGATGAAAGTGCGCCACCCGGGGGAATACACGCTCATCTTCGACAACTCCTTCTCCAGGTCAGTCCACGGGAGAGTCCCGGCTCACCGTCACACTGTGGTTTTGCCCCAATTTCACTTTGTTATATGCGTTGATCAGATTCATCTCAAAGAAAGTGCTGTATCACCTGAGCGTGGACAAGCCGGTGGTCTACGATGGGAGTGACCTGCTTTGAATGGAGGAGAAGTAGGACACGCCAAGACGACTTCAGGAGCGCCTGTAACTTTGTGAGACTCAGGTGGAGCGGTGTGGGGTGTTTTTAAACCGGGACTTTTTAAAATGTTTTGCCAATGTTGATATCAAGTGCACACTACTACTGAAAAAGCTGGCAGCGTTGTTAAATTTTAGTTATATATTTTATTTTTTCACTTTTCGGGTTGGTGATTTGCACACTCATCTGAAAACTGCACTTCCAAACCCAACCATTTCAATTCATCTAGGCCTTGCACAAAGAGCACACTAACAACTACTACTACTACTACTACTACTACTACTACTACTACTAATACAGTTAGGGCCTGATTTACTAAGCGTAAGGCCATTTTGGTGCAAAAAACCGTTGAGATGTTTGACTCTGATGAATAATATTAACTGTTTCAAATGATACATGAGCGAGTGATCATTTTAAGGAGTACTTGCATTTTGCGCCGGGTTTAGTAAATCAGGCCCCAAATATTGATCTTGTGTTGTTTTTTTTAATGTATTTTTCAAATGCTTTTATTGTATTAAATCTTGGCCTGAGTTCTTGTGAAATGAAGGATTAACTACTACAGATTATTTAATAGCATGTTATTATAGGTCATTGTAAACTATTTGGGTCAAGCTGCATGAAGTAACTATTGAACTGACAACTTTATTTTCATATGTCTAGAAACGGTTATGAAGGTTTCCCTTTGTAGCATTTGTATAAAATACAGGACTTGAGGAGTTTGTGTGAGTTACGTAATAATAAGGTAACTCTTGCTGTTACATTTTAGCATCAATACTAATACTTTATTTTTATTAAGTGGTCTGCAAAGTCAGTCTTTATGCTTTTACTGTGATTCTATGCAAAATCTGGAAGCTATAGGACACGAACTATCCTTCTAAATGACGAGACAATTTAAAATATGATTTTGCAGTGTATTTTTGACATTCATAGCATTGTTACATGAAACACACACATCAGCATATAAAGCGTAGGAGATATTCTTGGATACAGTGCACATATCACTTTTATACTTGAACATGTCCCGCGAGGACTTAGGCTCTGAGCCATTTGTGCTGAAATTAGCTCTTTTTATATTTCTATTTACCAGATTGGTCTTAAACCTATTAATGACTTGAATTCACGTCTGGATCAATGTCTTCCAGCATTTTATAACATTCACTCATAAAATATTCTTATGTCTTACACTATGACTCCCACAGGAATAATATTATCAGAAAAGCATAGGATTTATGGATTCTAGTGGCGTTATAAGGCATTGTGTCTTGACTACACTTTGAGAGGAACCTTTTGTTTCAGTATCACATGATGCTTTGGTTTCAGTCGGTAAATGTGATTTTTCTTTGTGACTTTAGGAACTGCCTCCTGCTTTTGCCAAAGGTACACGTTTACTGCGCTGTAAATGATTGATTAAACTGACTTACAATTTACTAAATATTTATAACTGGCTCATTGGTAAATAAATGTGCTGAATATGTTCCACAAATCAGTCTTCATTGTGTTATTTTTAAGTTGTAAAAGTACTTCATAACAGGAAGAAAGCGCAATCTAACTTTTGACAACATAAAGTAGTAGAAATTGCACTTAACTAAACTAAAACATGACTTGGACTGTAGAATTGTCCACAGCAGGAGGAACTAGTTTGGGAACCACTGCTGAGTGCTGTCTATGGTTAGTTCATTGTGTAAATTGAATAAGATACAGATTCAGCCCCACACATGCATTTCTGTTCATGCTTGTCCAGCGTGTGTCTCCATGTGGGATATTTCTGTAGCAGAGGCCTCTTCCCAAGGTTAATGATCTCATTGTAAAGCATGTCACACTCCCTCTATCCCTCAGCGCTCTCTCTCTCCCTCTCCGTCTCTCGCTTCAGCTGTGATTTGCACACGGAGAGCCTTGGCCACGGCTTGTTTGTTTGTGTGTTTGCGAAAGAGTTTCTAAGAATGAATCCTGAAGCAGCAACGACACACGGGTAAGGGAGCGGAGGCGCGACGCGTTCAGGGACCCGCTGACGTTCTGCACTCCTCTATACATGATCCCATCGGTTTCCACATGCCAAGCACAGGCCGGCGTGAACAGCTGGCTCCAAACGTGTCCCTTGCTGAATCAGAGATGGTTTATGCTCTCAAGTTTTAGCTTTGTATTCATAAAAGGTGCACAATCCATACGTTAGCACGTTGATTAGCACCTATGGTTGTTTGTTTTGTTTTCTTTTTTTTTGCACATTGCACTCACTTTTCGTGTCACACCAATTATATGAACTTTTTGATTTATGAGTGTATAGAGTTTTACATCGGCCACCACCTCCTGTCTTCTTCCTCGTCTCATTCATTATAATGCATTTCCTGTGCGTCTGTATTTCCTCTCACCCCTCACAGTTATCAGTGGGACCTTCCTGAAGCCTGATTGCCAAGAGCTGAGAATAATTTCCCACACTTTGATTCAATTCACATCCAAGCAGTGTTGACTATAGGACGATAATGACATGCACTTGGGTCATCAGTTATCTTTGCATCATTTGTTATTGTCAAAGCACTGGTCATGCTAGCAGGAAACTAAAGTTATGAAATATGCTGTATACTTCAAATACTGGGAGTCCCTAAAGTATACCATTGGCAAACGCTTTATTGGTCGACTGTGCCAAAGGCAATGATCACAATCCGTGTGAAATATTTTTGTGGCTAAAAAATTAGGTTCCTGGGGTTTTCTGATCATCTATAAAAATACAGCACGGAGGTTTATGACTCGCTTGAGAGGAACAAGATGGTAGCCACACAGCTAAAACAACATAGACATGCGCGGTGGGAAACAGATTTGAGGCTGAAGGATGGTAGTTCTCACATTTTTTTGTACTCCTTACTTTTGTAAAAAAAAATATAATAATAATTGTGATTTGCCATAAAAGATCCATTACGTTACTTTTTATATGAAAAAAGTTCATGTTTAGTTTTTTTTATTTTGTATTTATTTGTATCTGTGAATCTCCAGGATTCAAATTTGTTTCAGGTTTTGTAGGCTTTCTGGAGGGTTTTCTGAACGTAACCACGGAGACCGTTCCTTCAGTAGTCAAATACTAACTCTTTCCAAATAATAAGTTACACGATGAACCTTTAAATTCGTTTGACAAGTCAGACAAATGTAGTCCTATATTTTAATAAAGAATGAACTGAAATAAATCTTTAACTTAGATCCAGGTCAAACTCCATCATGTTGCAGCACCAGTTCCAGTGGCGTGCACAGACATTTTGAGGGGCAGGTGCTCAACCAAGATAAAAGGGCAACCCCCGGTAACTAGTACCACTAACAGACCACTGATTAACACAGCAACATGACAAAAATAATAAACTAGATTGTCCTACATCGTCCTCTAAAGTTAATCTCAAGGCTCTGCACTTATGATTAGCACAAATACATAATGCAAAGGTGCTAAACTACACTTAAAACATCTAGTTTGTCCAAGTCATTGCTTAGTCCATCCATCCATCCATTTTCTTCCGCTTTATCCGGGGCCGGGTCGCGGGGGCAGCAGTCTCAGCAGAGATGCCCAGACTTCCCGATCCACGCACACCTCCTCCAGCTGTTCTGGGGGGACCCCGAGACGACACCAGGCCAGCTCGGAGACATAGTCCCACCAGCGTGTCCTGGGCCTTCCACGAGGCCTCTTCCCAGTGGGACATGCCTGGAACACCTCCCGAGGGAGGCGACCAGGAGGCATCCGAAACAGATGCCCTAGCCACCTCAGCTGGCTCCTTTCGACGTGGAGGAGTAGCGGCTCGAGTCCGAGCTCCTCCCGGGTAACTGAGCTCCTCACCCGATCTCGGAGGGTGCGCCCAGCCACCCTGCGGAGGAAACTCATTTCGGCCGCTTGTATTCGCGATCTTGTCCTTTCGGTCATTACCCAAATCTCATGACCATAGGTGAGGGTGGGAACGTAGATCGATCGGTAAATCGAGAGCTTCGCCCCCTGACTCAGCTCCCTCTTCACCACAACGGTCCGATACAGCGACCGCATCACTGCTGACGCCGCACCGATCCGTCTACCGATCTCACGCTCCATCCGTCCCTCACTCGTGAACATGACCCCGAGATACTTGAACTCCTCCACTTGGGGCAAGGACTCCCCACCGACCTGAAGCGGGAGAACCACCTTTTTCCGGTGGAGAATCATGGCCTCAGATTTGGAGGTGCTGATCCTCATCCCGCCCGCTTCACACTCGGCTGCAAACCGCCCCAGTGCGCGCTGGAGGTCCTGATTTGATGAAGCCAACAGAACAACATCGTCTGCAAAGAGCAGAGATGATATTCTGAGGTTCCCAAACCGGACACCCTCCGGCCCCTGGCTGCGCCTAGAAATTCTGTCCATATAGGTAATGAACAGAACCGGTGACAAAGGGCAGCCCTGCCGGAGACCAACACGCACCGGGAACAGGTCTGACTTACTGCCGGCAATGCGAACCAAGCTCCTGCTGCGGTCATACAGGGAACGGACAGCCCTTAGTAGAGGGCCCCGGACCCCATACTCCCGGAGCACCCCCCACAGGGCACCACGAGGGACACGGTCGAACGCTTTCTCCAGATCCACAAAACACATGTGGACTGGTTGGGCGAACTCCCACAAACCCTCGAGCACCCGATGAAGGGTATAGAGCTGGTCCAGTGTTCCACGGCCGGGACGAAAACCGCATTGTTCCTCCTGGATCCGAGGTTCGACTATTGGCCGAATCCTCCTCTCCAGCACCCTGGAATAGACCTTACCAGGGAGGCTGAGGAGTGTGATCCCTCTGTAATTGGAGCACACCCTCCGATCCCCCTTCTTGAAGAGAGGGACCACCACCCCGGTCTGCCAATCCAGAGGCACTGTCCCCGACCGCCACGCGATGTTGCAGAGACGTGTCAGCCAAGACAGCCCTACAACATCCAGAGACTTAAGGTACTCAGGACGAATCTCATCCACCCCTGGGGCCTTTCCACCGAGGAGCTTTCTAACCACCTCGGTGACTTCAGCCTGGGTGATGGACGAGCCCCCCTCCGAGTCCCCAGCCTCTGCTTCCTCATCGGAAGACGTAACGGTGGGATTGAGGAGATCCTCGAAGTACTCCTTCCACCGCCCGACCACATCCCCAGTCGAGGTCAGCAGCCCCCCACCCACACTGTAAACAGTGTTGGTGGAGCACTGCTTCCCCCTCCTGAGGCGCCGGATGGTTTGCCAGAATCTCTTCGAGGCCGACCGATAGTCCTCCTCCATGGCTTCTCCAAACTCCTCCCAAACCCGAGTTTTTGCCTCTGCGACTGCACGAGCTGCAGCACGCTTGGCCTGCCGGTACCTCTCAGCTGCCCCCGGAGTCCCACAAGCCAACAAGGCCAGATAGGACTCCTTCTTCAGCTTGACGGCATCCCTTACCTCCGGGCGCCACCACCGGGTTCGGGGATTGCCGCCGCGACAGGCACCAGAGACCTTACGGCCACAACTACGAGCAGCCGCATCGACAATGGAGGAGGAGAACATGGTCCACTCGGACTCCATGTCCCCTACCTCCCTCGGAATCTGGTTGAAGCTCTTCCGGAGGTGGGAGTTGAAGACCCTACTGACAGAGGGATCCACCAGACGTTCCCAACAGACCCTCACAACACGTTTGGGCCTGCCAGGTCTGACCGGCTTCTTCCCCTGCCAGCGGATCCAGCTCACCACCAGGTGGTGATCGGTTGACAGCTCAGCCCCTCTCTTCACCCGAGTGTCCGAGACACGCGGCCGGAGATCGAATGACACAACTACAAAGTCGTTCATCGACCTCCTGCCTAGGGTGTCCTGGTGCCACGTGCACTTATGGACATCCTTGTGCTCGAACATGGTGTTCGTTATGGACAAACCGTAACTAGCACAGAAGTCCAATAACAGAACACCACTCGGGTTCCGATCGGGGAGGCCGTTCTTCCCCATCACCCCCACCCAGGTCTCACTGTCGTTACCCACGTGGGCGTTGAAGTCCCCCAGTAGAACAATGTAGTCCCCAGCCGGAGCACCATCTAGTACCCCTCCCAGGGACTCCAAGAAGGCCGGGTACTCTGCACCGATGTTGGGCCCGTAGGCCGAGACAACGGTGAGAGACCTGTCCCCGACCCGAAGGCGTAGGGACGCGACCCTCTCGTTCACCGGGGTGAACTCCAACACGTGACGGCTGAGCTGGGGGGCTATAAGCAAACCCACCCCAGCCCGCCGCCTCTCCCCGCAGGCAACTCCAGAAAAATGGAGCGTCCAGCCCCTCTCCAGGAGTTGGGATCCAGAACCCAGGCTGTGCGTGGAGGTGAGCCCGACTATATCTAGCCGGTACCTCTCAACCTCCCGCACAAGCTCAGGCTCCTTCCCCCCCAGCGAGGTGACGTTCCATGTCCCGAACGCCAGAAGCTGCGCACGCGGACCAGGTCGTCGAGGCACCTGCCTTCGACTGCCACCCATTGCTTAGTCCAAATCTAAAATATCTTAAATAACAATAATCCACTGGGCTGTCCATGTTCCCTGTGCTCCTCCCACAGAGGTACTGTGTCCAGAACCCAGGCAACTGACCTCACCCTGCTCTGTCCTCCTCACTCTTCTCTCTCCTCCTCACCCTGCTCTGTCCTCCTCACCCTTCTCTCTCCTCCTCACCCTTCTCTCTCCCCCTCACCCTTCTCTCTCCTCCTCACCCTGCTCTGTCCTCCTCACCCTTCTCTCTCCTCCTCACCCTTCTCTCTCCTCCTCACCCTTCTCTGTCCTCCTCACTCTTCTCTCTCCTCCTCACTCTTCTCTCTCCTCCTCACCCTTCTCTCTCCTCCTCACCCTGCTCTGTCCTCCTCACCCTTCTCTCTCCTCCTCACCCTTCTCTCTCCTCCTCACC
Source organism: Proterorhinus semilunaris (assembly GCA_021464625.1). Lineage (NCBI taxonomy): Eukaryota > Metazoa > Chordata > Actinopteri > Gobiiformes > Gobiidae > Proterorhinus > Proterorhinus semilunaris. The sequence goes on along the minus strand of CM038358.1, from coordinate 23,458,324 downwards.
CTTCTCTCTCCTCTTCACCCTTCTGTCTCCTCCTCACCCTTCTCTCTCCTCCTCACCCTGCTCTGTCCTCCTCACCCTTCTCTCTCCTCCTCACCCTTCTCTCTCCTCCTCACCCTGCTCTGTCCTCCTCACCCTTCTCTCTCCTCCTCACCCTTCTCTCTCCTCCTCACCCTTCTCTCTCCTCCTCACCCTGCTCTCTCCTCCTCACCCTTCTCTCTCCTCCTCACCCTTCTCTCTCCTCCTCACCCTTCTCTCTCCTCTTCACCCTTCTGTCTCCTCCTCACCCTTCTCTCTCCTCCTCACCCTGCTCTGTCCTCCTCACCCTTCTCTCTCCTCCTCACCCTTCTCTCTCCTCCTCACCCTGCTCTGTCCTCCTCACCCTTCTCTCTCCTCCTCACCCTTCTCTCTCCTCCTCACCCTTCTCTCTCCTCCTCACCCTGCTCTCTCCTCCTCACCCTGCTCTCTCCTCCTCACCCTGCTCTCTCCTCCTCACCCTGCTCTGTCCTCCTGTCTACGCCCAGCCATGACTTAGTCTGAGTAATAGAGTTCATTTTAAGACCATTTTATCTCGACACGCGGCGTTGACGTCCTCGCCCTGTCGGCCCTTTCGTTTCCATCCCCTTAATAATCCAGTCATGTCGCGCTGCTTCGTACATATAAGTTATTGAATGTACTCAGTTTACTTTAGATGGGGCCCATCTAAAGTAAACTGGTGGGCTGTACATCTTCTCACACGGGGAAACACGGGGACAGGGCAGTTGCCCTTCATTGATCAGGAGCTCATCAGCGCAGCCGCGGCTCGAGAGGCAGAGGAGGAATGAAGCGCGATTTGAAGTTGTTGAGCATTAAAACTGTATTTTCAGTACATGTTGGATTAGCAGGGATAATAACTAACAATAAAACAAATAAGAGTTATTTTTGGTAGAAGGGTGAGAAGGGCACAGGGCAAAGAGGCAGGTGCTTGAGCACCACCTGCGCTCTATCTGTGCACGTGCCTGACCAGTTCTTTGCAGAGAATTTTCAGGTACGTCTTCTCCTCTTCCTGCCTGTTCTCACTCGCCTCGCACCTTCACCTAACCCGCTCCGATAGGTGACACCGCATTTGCATAACTGAATATGGATCCACCTAAACAGTTGTGTCACTCTTGTCCCACCATGAGACTACATGTGTGCGCTGATTCAGGAGACCTCTCCTCTCCAGAGTCCACCCATCCGCCACCCCCCTCAGTGGCAGTGGAAGCCGGTCTCCGCTCTTTGCTCCAGTCGAACAGGCTTCGAGTATACAGTAACACTGGTGCCCTGGGACTCTGCCACGTGCTGCTTTCCCTCACAGCACTGTGTCTTGTTTTGAATCCATCTCTTTTACAGCTAAGTTTCATGTTATTGTTTCTGAAGGGAAATGTTGTCCTTTTCCAATGGGACAGCGCATCAATACCCTCCTCCAGGTCTTAAGACAGGATCATGAAGTACCAGGACATGATGTGTGTGTATTGTTCACATATGTGACCCGCCCTGGTTTCCAGGGACACAGGTCGGCAGTCAGTGAAAACATTTAGTTTTTTTTTTTTTAATTGGTGATTTTCACTTTTTTGCAGAATCGTTCAGTTGAAGTAACAAAGAAGCCTCTCCATGTTTAAGCTACCAGTATTGGTATATTTAAAAGCGTAAACCTTTAGTTTGGGGTTGATTTCAGAGCGTGCTGTGGGGGCGTGACTCTGTCTGTGTGTATTTACATACTGGTCAAGCACCGCGGATGAGGAGGAGGCACAGCTAGTTTGGTTTGTTGACACATGCCACGCAAAAAAGGCAGTTTCATACATACGCCTATTGTCGATCAGTTTTTCAGGTTGAAAAAGTCTTGTTTTGTCAGAGAAATAGCGCACGCCGTGGGCGCTATTTCCATAGAGAACGTGCTTCTCTATGGTCCTTATGGCGAGGAGCTGACATTGCTGTAATACCACCCCCTTGTGGCCAGGGGCGACTCCAAAAGACACGTTGGAAACAGGATTCTAATGGGACTTCAGATCTCCCTAGGATGGCTTAAAAACCTGGCTCCAAAGAGTTCTATTTTTTTGTATATCAGCCCAAAATAGTGGAAGCATTTCCAGTGCATTGACTGGCTCTAGAGCTCTGGAGCTCTGTGGACGCTCCGCTCGCCGGACAAGAGCATGAGCCCGCCTTTTTGTCCTTTTAAGGAACACACTGCATAGGAGGAGATTGAGCAGCCATGTACGTTTCACAGACGACTCGGGACCTTTACTATGAATGGGGCTAACCAACATTTATTAATTTATAAAGCCCTTTACAACACTCAAGATGACCAAAGTGATCAGACAAAATAGAATATTTTTGTTGTATAATCCCCGACGGTTTGTCATTATGGAATGCAGAGCTTTGACAACACAATACAAAGCTCGATGGCAAGACACAACATATATACACTTTTTTTTGTGAATATTCTCACCTGAACCATAGTGAGATAGAGCTGTAATGCCTTGGCGAGAGTCTTTTCCTTATTAATGTTTCCCTATTCCTTGACTCTCTCTATCATTTGCATCCCGAGCTTTGTTGCGTCACCAAAATCCTTGCAATCAGATTGTTTTTATCACCCGCGGCATCTTTCTAATCCACTGTGCTTCTGCGCCTACTCTTCCCCTTGCAGCCCTGAGCCTCCACTGACCGGGCTACCGCGGACATTTAATAAAGTCTATGGTTGCAACATTGTGAGCTTCAACCACAACAAGCGGACCATAAGACGGCGCCGCACAGTTTCCCAATACCCGTCCGACCGACCATGTCAACCATGTGACTCGCCATATTGATCCACCCGCAAATCGATCACATATATACTGTATGCATCTATAGAGCGGGGGGTGGAGAGGGGGAGGGAGGGGAAGGTGGGGGCTTTGCTTGTTTAATACCGCCTTTCTTGTATCAGGAGGTGAAATCGTAGCTTGATGGGCCGCTGTTTCCATGGCAACGCCGTGAGAGCGAGAGAGAGAGAGAGAGCACGAAAGCATCTCGGCCCACAACATCTCAAAAGATCAGACATATGTTATTTTATGTTTTTTTTTTTTTATTACAAGTATAAAAGTGGAAATGTGTCCCAAATATAGTGCAGGTAATCGGGGTGTTGGCGCGGACTGATCGATGGCCGTTTACCTGGTCATTGTTATTGGGAAGAGTGTGTGGTCTACGGCCCCACGGTGCTACTACAGCATTGGTAATTAATAGAATGGATTAGCCGAATCTCTGCGTTGGGGGTGATTTATTTTGCAGAAGAAAAAAAAAAAACCTCACAAAGATATGGGTCTATGTGGGCTCATTTAGTTCAAATGCTGGTTTGTCAAAGCCACGCTACAAACATTTATTTGATTGTGAAAAATATCTCTATTGGCGCGTCTTAGCCTGACGCGCCTGCTTATTCGACTCAGTTCATTCTCAATTATAAAGAGAAAGAAGTGTGTGGCTCGGCTCATAACTATACTGACAGCGGTACATCGCCAACTCGCGTCTCTGCTCTGCTCTGACTGCAGGTAGCATGAGTTTTAAATGCATTCGGGCAGCCCTTCCCAAAGAGCGGCACAGACCTTCATAAGATCCCACGGGGCCCTCCGAATTCATCATTTTACTCTTTTCAAACAATATGTTACGTTTCACCAAAACAATGGGGATTATAGATTAAACACTTTTTATAACCACGAGTTCACGGACCCCATAGGAACTACTGCAATAGAGCAATGCTTTATTTGGATGACCCACTGCGTGATTGATGTCCAGGTGAGGAGCGTGTTTGGTATTACGGGTGTGTTTGTTGAGGTTTTGAGTTTTGCTCTTTTGTGACTGCCTGTGAGGTTAGTTAGACGTTAGTTTAAATAGGCTGCGAGGTTGTGCTCACGGATGTATTAGAAGTTCGGAACAGGGCACTCAGACCTGTCCTCCCTTTAGGTTAGTGGCAGCTCCGTGGTACTGCAGTAGAAGATCCCACTGGGCCCAGACAGAACTTGGAGCGCCACGTAATAAGAAACTGCTTGTGTTTGGCTGATTCTGTGTTGATTATTGTAACATTGACTTCTTCTCTCTGAAATGTTCACATCGCACTATGGGGCCCGTTACTCTATCGATAACATGGAAGAAAACCCGGGAAGTAACGCAAAAGTAACAATTTTTATATAAGCACCACTGAGCACAGGTCACTGAGAAGAAGAGACGACGTTTTGTAAGGACTATTCCCACTAATCTTTTAACCTCTTACAAACCTCACCGCACGTCACTGGACGGGGGTCCAATTAAGGTCATAGGAAATCCCTCTCATCTTAAGAGAAGGGACTTGTTTTTATAAAGTTTATTGTAATTTTCTAAATTTTGTTTTTTTTTCCCATGATGACTGGTGAGGCGTCACTGCCCCCGTCCTAGCCAAGTGCATTTTCTCCAGTTCGGCTCCACCCAAATATAAAAGCTTCTCGACTGGAGAGCAACAGTGTAATGCCTCATTTGAAAGCTAAGACCTGCAAAAGTGATTAAAACTTTGTTAAACATTATTGAGGCGCTTTAGTCATGTTTTTGTCTTTTTTGTTGCTTTCTGTTATATTTTAGTACATTTTTGTTACTTTTTCCATCGCTTTTTTGAGTTTTTGTGTCACTTTTTGTCGCTTTTTTATCACTTTGTGTGTCATTTACTGTTGCTTTTTGTTGCTTTATTGTCATGTTTTTGTCACATTTTATGGCTTTTTCAGCACTTTTTTGCTGCGGTTACGCCTCGTTTTCGTCGCTATTTGGATGCCTCTGTTTATTTTTTTAAGCATTTAGATTTGAGTAAAGCCAAACTGGGGCAGATGTGCTTGGTTCACATCCATTCCTCTGTGTTCCCTCCACACTGTCAGCCCCCTCATCTCCCCCCGTTCCCCGTCCCGTGGGCGTAATGCCCGGCGCTCTCCAGATGAAGGGTTTCATGGGGGGGGGGGGGTTGGTGCGGGGAGTGGGTTATTTGTGCCGTATATGTGCCCGTACCGATGGAGTTTCTTTTTTACGTTCGGCTTCCCGGTGGACCGTGCGTTTCCATGGAGACGCAGTTTGCCCGTTCAGTCCGTCGGCGCCGCCTCCCGCCGCCGCTCGTGTCATTGACTTCAATAGGCTCTGTGCACAAGTCCCGTGACGTACTTCCGTTTTCCAAAGTGATCGGCAGATCAGTTTCCTGTTTACTTCCCGCTCCTGTTAAAACGGCCGTAAAGATGATGCCAAGTGAACAAACAAGCGCTGTAACCGTAAGAAAAAAAACAAAATATAACGTCAAAAGTGTATTCAGGTTACAGAAAACAATGGGTGGTTCAAACGACCATTGCTGTGTGCCACTTTGTACGGGATCCAGCCGTTATAACAGTGAACTCAGCTTCCACCGCTTTCCTAAACCTAAGAGCATTCGTGCGCAGTGGCTTCATAAGATCCGAAGGACGGGGTTTTCCGTAACTCTGCATACGAAGGTATGTAGCAGACATTTCACTAAAGATCTTATCCGTACTACTGCTAAGGGTAAACGGATTTTAGCTGCAAGTGCTGTGCCGTCGTTGTTCGAATGGAACGGCTACACGAACAGCAAGACGCGGGCTGGTGTTTGGGAGCGCCGCACTCGTCCCACACCATCAAGTCCTGATCTCGTGGCTGAGGAGAGTGAGGAGGAGATTGTGGAAGCAATGATCCCCATGCCCATCGACCACGACTACGGAGCAAGTCCCACAGTGTGTGTCGACCGGGAACAATATGAGAAGCTACTAGATGAAATCGAGACGCTGAGACGGCAGGTCCAAACGCTTCATCTACAGAGCTCATTTGGACTCCAGCGGTTTGCATCATCACCAGAGGACATCAGATTTTACACCAGGTAAGATATGCACAACCAATCTATCAAGCCAAGTTAGTAGTGGTAAGATCAACGTTTAACTTTACTGTAAGTGGTTGCCTCTATTGTCTGTTTCAGTGTATTATTTTCTCTGTCTTTTTAATCTAATATTGAGCAAGTATGATAATTAATTCCAACTACAATACTGTTTAGATTCCCCTCATATGAGCATCTGATGGCATTTTGGGGCCTGATCAGTTCTGCTACAGTAAAGATGGTTCGGGTCACCAACACCAGAGCAAAGACAACGAGCACAACAACTGAAAGTCCTGTAACCAGACCGACTGTAAGTAGCAGACTCAAACACAAATACAGACATCCATGAATATTATGATCATGATCTAATTTTAATGTAATATTTTCCCACAGAAACTGCTGCCAATAGATGAACTTTTCCTCTTTCTGTCATACCTGTCCACTGGCTGTACCCAGAGGGAGCTGGGCCATAGATTTAACATCCATCGAGCAACAGTCAGCAGAATTATTGTGACCTGGGCCAACTTTCTCTACAGCCTACTGGGATCGGTATGTACATGGATGTCTCCTGCAGCTGTGAAGGCCAGTCTCCCACAGGACTTTCATGGTAGCTACAGCGACACACATGTGGTCCTTGACTGCACAGAGTTACGCTGTCAGACACCTTCATCTCTGCTCCTTCAAAGTGAGGTCTTTTCACACTACAAGTCCCACTGCACCTTCAAGGCCATGGTGGGAATGTCCCCCCATGGAGCCCTGACATTTGTGTCAGCACTCTTTGAAGGATCCATGAGTGATAGAGAGGTGTTTCGCCAGTCAGGGATTACATCACTCTTAACACCTGACATGGCCATCATGGTTGACAAGGGCTTCCTGGTGGATACACTTGTACCTGGGACTGTTCATCGTCCTGCCTTTCTCTCCAAGAGGACACAAATGTTGGAGGTGGATGTTCTGAAGACGCAGTCCATTGCTCGTTTAAGAGTGCATGTTGAGAGGATGATCAGAAGAGTCAAAGAAAATAAAATTTTTGATTCTATAATCCCTCTGTCCATCTCAGGCAGCATCAACCAAATCTTCACAGTTGCATGTCTCCTCACAAATTACCAAAATGGGCCTCTTGTCAAGAAATGGGTGTATGATGTTTGAGATGAGGAAGCAACAGGAGATTTTAAACGAGCAATGGACTGCATCTTCAGAACATCCACATTTACTTACCATTTACTATTTTGTTGAAGTTGCATGGGGTATGGTGATGAACATGAATTTGTTTATTCCTTAGCTTTCATTTTTGTCTTGTTTATGTTCAATTTGTTGATTCTCTCGCGTATCTTTTACTGACTTAGGACTTAGAAAGATAAATGTTACATATTCATGATAATCAGTTGTCTTTTTGGTTAATCTCTATTATATATATATGTCTAATTTAAATGTGTTTAGATAGATCAGTAATGGGAAATGAACCTGAAGATTCTGAATAAATGCATTGTTATAACCACACGAATGTCTGCTGAGTATCTCTCATTCAGTGAACCCACCACAGTGGAAAATTGACAACTAAGTATTGGCATAGCAGCCCCTCCAGTGGTTTATAGGTTTAGTTAAAATCAAGTATCCAAATCCAATGTTGCATCATAAATTTATATAATTTCAAAATAAGCATTTACATTACATCACACATTACATTTCATTACATTGTGCATGGTGATTGGATTTGCACACATTACATGCATTTCTGCATGTATACATTGAAATAAAACCTGTCTATCTTTTCTTTGATGACATCTAACATGTCACGGTCTCTGTAAATTCTTTGAATTAGTACGTCTTCCTCAGCTGAGACAACAAAGTCACACCAATTCATTCCTGTTATTAGCATCTGCCCTTGTACTTGTGAGTAATAAGCATGTGATCTTTTGAGCTCCAGTTTGCCTGAATTCATTTTGAGATATGGGCAGTCAACATAGCTTTTAACATTCGGACATTTCATTTCAATCAAACCAAAATTACACTGCTCTGAAGGATCAAAAATTACCCCATCGGGAGATGCCCCCAACCAAGGGGCATCAGGGTGAATTACAAATCCACAAGGGTAGTGGTTGACCCTCTTCATCTGGCAGTACTCCCAGATGGCATCTGCCTCCATTTCAAGGCCCCTCTTCATAGCTGCAGTCTGACGGGTTCCCTGCAGTATCCGGTCAGCCAGACTGTCTTCAGTGCACTCTCTTACCTGACAGATCTCCCTGAAACGTGAGGCAGTCAGTCTTGGCCTCCTCAACTGATGCCATTCACTGCACGAACTTTGTTCTCTAGTAGCACACTCAAATTTGTGTACCATGTCCCAAGTGACATCAAGACTTTTAAGGTGCAGCTGCTCTGCTTCACTACAGACAAACATGCAATTAGATGGCTGCAGGCGGTAATTCTTAAGAGGCAGAGATGGAGGTGGTGGGGCAGCATGGAAGGATAGGTCCCTCTTAGTTGTTGCTGGTTGCTGGTAGGACAATGGACTGCCAGCTTGAACTGGGCCAAGGGCAGAGTCAACCAGAGGAACTTCACAGCTGATGCCCATGCTGCAGATCATCGGTGCCTCAGCTGCAGAGAAGTTCTGATAGGCTTCTGTCACCTAGAAATGTAATAAATCATAATTATCCCTTTTTTCAATGTATTGGTGTGCATGGCCTCACATCACTAAAAATAGCTTTCTAATTGAAAACCCTTCTCTAAACAGCTCCTCATAAAATTGTGAAATATAAGTATATGTATATAAATTTAAAGGAATAGGCCACCGTTTTTACATACTGACATATGTTCTTACCTTACCTTAGACTAGTTGATATGTACCTGTCTGGTCTTTGTCCGTGCGCTCTGTCATGCAAACGGAGCACAAACGCAGCCTCTTCCACATACTGTATAGTTCCAAATCAGCTCCCGTTAGAAGCTACCAAACTCTTCCACGTTGTCCCTATTTAAATACAGTTACGTGACGTGTTACACTACAAAGTATAGTAACACAGAAATGTAACATGTCGATTTTCTCAGCGGATAAAAAGGGGTACTATTTTGTGAGGCGTAATAATACGAGGAGCACTACGTCCGCGCACTAACACCTAAAGACTTCTCCCCATGGATCTGCTTCTCCCCCGCTCACTTCCGTCAATAGAAGCAGCGTGACTTGTAGTGAGCGGGAGAAAAGTCTTTAGGAGTTAGTGCGCGGACGTAGTGCTCCTCGTATTATTACGCCTCACAATATAGTACCCCTTTTTATCCGCTGAGAAAATCGACATGTTACATTTCTGTGTTACTATACTTTGTAGTGTAACACGTCACGTAACTGTATTTAAATAGGGAAAACGGGGAAGAGTTTGGTAGCTTCTAACGGGAGCTGATTTGGAACTATACAGTATGTGGAGGAGGCTGCGTTTGTGCTCCGTTTGCATGACAGAGCGCACGGACAAAGACCAGACAGGTACATATCAACTAGTGTAAGGTAAGGTAAGAACATATGTCAGTATGTAAAAACGGTGGCCTATTCCTTTAAGTTGAGACCATATTATACTGTCCTTCGGAATTTGATCTTGTTACCCCTACCTGAAGCACAGAGAGATCGGGTAAATCCCCACTCAGGCCTTTGTACAGTGTGCTCCTATGTGAAACATAAAACTTTACATATGTGCCATACACATTTTCATTCAAACATTCATGCAGGATACTGTAATAAATCTACAATGTTCAGCTTTTACCTTATGCCCTCTTTTGTTCCTCCACACTTTGGTTTTGCAGATAGCACAGCCATCTTATCCACAGGTCCTGGTTTTATACCCTATCAAATAACAGGATATACTTTAGAAAATATCACCAACACGTATATAATGAGTGTGCAACAGATATATATATACCCTTTATTGTCACTTACCAAAGTTCTGGGCTTGTGCCATTGTTGTTCTCCTTCAGTACAGCTTAGCATAGGGGGGACCACAGGCACTTTCAGCTGAGAATAATGTGCAGACTGGAAAAGTAAGGCTACACAGTGGTTACATAAAGCTGCTCCAGCCACACATGTGCAGCTGTGATGCACCAGCTCCACAGGACTGGAATCTTTCAGTACCACCTGTAAACGTAAAATGGCATAGGAAGTATTTATTAAACTGGGCTTACTTAATTGTTTTATCATTCTTTTAGACACAGTCTGGGTTTATGTTAATCATTCCTGTCTCTAATAGCCACTAAGCAAATATACATTTGAGTATTTTGGCTTAATATTTCAAATGCACTACATCAATATTATGCCTTATACCCGCAACCCCAGCTTACACTTAAAAAAAAAGACTGACTTTAGGTAAAACACAGTTAATAATTAGTGACAGGAACGATAAGATCCATACGGAACTGATGGATCAGTACGCAATAACCAGTGGGGATCACCTAAGTAAACTTACCGGCCTCTTCTTACCACTGTTTTCATCTAGCTGCAACCCCAGGAACATCAGGAAACCTGAGTTATAATAACTTACGATACTGATAACAACATTACAGATTGAACATGAACGCATGCAGTAACCCAGTGGGGACCAGCAACATCAGCTTACCTGTCATTTTAACCGTTATTTTCATTTTGAGCAAATTTTAGAGTTACATTAGAATGTATGATCTTGCTAGGTCCCCAAGAACATCAGGAACACTGGGTTCCTCTAAGCAACCGCTGCTGTCTTATCTATTCTGGCTTCACCATACACTCAAACTGTGAGGCTTCTCAGCTTTCTTCATGGACCTGTAACACAGCGCCCTGACAACAACTTCACACGTGCCCTGATCTTTGTCTGACACTGAGAGAGAGAGATAAAGTTGACAGAGTTTGAACATCAAGAAATACGAAACAAACGCAAAGCTTAAACATAGCACGTCACCAACTTTAGCTAGCTAGCTGGATAGCATAGCCACATAATCTACTTGACTTACCCTCGTACTGGTGCAAGTAACTGGATATATAAAGACGAAATCCTTTTTCACCTTTGCTCTTGGGAGCAGGGGAGTGGGCATCCACGATACGGTGAACATCATTTATTGATATTTTTGGCAGGTTCTGTAAACATCTTGTGAAATTCATGGTGATGCGATGAAGCGGGAAGTAAACAGGAAACTGATCTGCCGATCACTTTGGAAAACGGAAGTACGTCACGGGACTTGTTGCACGGAGCCTATTAGTCCAGAAGGGCCGTCTCTCTCCTGAAGCACACACTTACAGAGAGAGGCCGTCTCCGAAGGGGACGGTTGCACCAAATTGGCCGTGGAGATGAGAGGAGCGCAGGACACGGGACAAAAGGAGTTTCAGACGGGGGGGGGTTAAGGTTAGTTTGGGGGTTTAGACACACATGAGACGGCTTCAGTTGGAGTTCAAGAATCAAACACGCCATTATAGTTCTCCAGACCTCACCTACACGGCTACTTTTGTAAACACAGATGTCTGTCTGCGTTCGGGCTTCCTGGCCAGACGCGTCCAGATAAATGACATCATTACTTTGCATACTTTTGTAAACGCTGTATAAATGAGACGTGTGGACAGAATATCTGGATGCTTTTTTCCTCCGAGCCGCGCATAGCCATGGCAACATTATTAGTTTGACCAGTAATGGAGATGGAACGTCGTGTCATGAGTTCTGCAAACAATCTATGGTGTGGACAGAGAGGGTTTTGTACACGGCCATGGTCTACACCACGTAAACAAACTAAAATCACACCAGTATGCAAATGTATGGTGTCTGGGGGAAAAGGCTATAAATAACGGTTGGAAATCAATAAAAAATAAAATAAAATAAAAACATGCAACAACAAAAAACAACTCTTACGCAATGGCAGCCAAACAGGAGAGTCTCACTTCAAGCTGGGACTTCGTTCGCCGTCCTCAACTATAGTGTCTTAATATTAATTACACATCTCACACAAGTGACAGAATCACATCCAAACAGCGCAGCCTCCACAGATCATCTGTTTAATCCTTATTTTAATTTTAATGGAATGTTTTGCCGCTGCCAAATCAAACGAGGGAGCAGACTCCCAGGGCTGAAATGTACAAAAAAAATGAGGCCAGGTCTTAAAAGAAAGATGAAAACCCACAGCCCCATTTGCAGTTAAAGCTCATAATATTGATAGTTTCCTGTGACTTTAAGGCTCGGATACAGTGAGGAGAAAAAACGATTGAATTCCACTCCCACAAGAAAAACACAGCTACAGTTTCACACGCCAAACAAACACGTCACCCCAGTCCGATCAGTGGCGACTTGAAAGCGGTTCGACCTTGATCCGACTCCTGTGCAGCTTACGTGATTACAGCGAACAGGTGCACCATCCGAGCGTTCAGATGTCATTTACAAACCCCGGCTAATTATGACAGCGCGCCGTTCAGCCACCGGGAGGAGACACAGTGGACCCCCGGGTACATGCACACATATTAAAGGGAAAGAAATCTCCGTCTGTGTTATTATGAAGGGGGCACAGGTGCGGAGGATGGGCCGCACTGGGAGAGCGACTGTTGAACTCATTTGTGGAAAAATGTGCGTCATTACCGCGAGACTTTCAGATGAGAAGGATTATTGCGAGAGAGAAAATCGGGGCCGATACCGCAAATCTTTTTTATTTAACTGTGAACGCTTGCAGATCTTACAATAGGGAAGTAACTGCGGACTGGTGTGTAAAGTAGTCATTTCTCAATTTGCAAACCTCACTCCCTTCCTGTTTAAAGACGGGATGCACAGTGGACACTCGAAGCTTAATTAAGGCGACTCATTTACCCACTTCATTATTTCTGGGTAAAGTGTAGCAACATATGCCACGTTGATCTCAAATGGAGCTGAACTGTTTGCTCCATTTTGGCGAAAGGAGAATAAAAATGTGATACCGCAGTGTGGGAGTGGAAAGATCTCTGAGAGCTGACATTTGGAGTCCGACCTTTCGCTCTTGATCCACTTAAACCCACAAAGCCTTGTTTTCTATTGAATAAGCCTAAACAACAGCACCATTTCACTTTTTTCTTTTCTTTTATGAGGTTTGCTGAATAGGTGGAGATTGCCTGCTTGTTGACCCGTGTTTTAAGAGCGGCGTGAAATTTTTTATTTTGGAAAAAAATTTCAGTGTCTTTTTTTTTTTTCATAATACCTAGGGAAAGAAAACATCAACCCGCCCTCTGAGCTAACCTCGCTGCAAGAGGAATTCTCTAGGTATTTGTGAGTTCACAAACACATGAGAATCCGTCTTACACGGCTCCTGCCGATCTGTTTGCAAACGGAAAACCACGATGCAGTATACTTTACAAACACACACAGCATTTTTATGTAACGGATTTAAAGGCACACCGCGAAACATGTTGGACTATACTGTTGCCATCAACACAAAACACGCTCTTAATGACCAGCTCGACACAGACAATTTTATTTTTGCAGTAGGTAATCAAAGAATGGATTTGGATGAAAACCTGTTTAAATCTCAAATTCTGCTGACTTAAGTAACATCTCCATGGAAACGGGCTGGCGACGTACCCACTCTCGGGAAAGTTACAGTCCTGTCTTAGGAGAGCTGAGCCGCTCACAGCAAAAGAACATGTTTGTTTGTACATTTATGAGGTATTTTTCAATGATGAAAATATGTTTCCAAAAAAATAATAATTTGTATTTAAATATTATTTATTGGGTAAAATGTTACGTGGTGTGGCTTTAAGAAATGCTCGATCCAATCAGCTCTCCCGAACGGAGGACTGACATCAGGGCTAATGTTATTGGCACTGTAATGTTGATCTGACTCTTACCAGGTTACCACATTATGTAGAGCAGCCAAAGTATTAATTAAAGTAAGAGTAACGCTACTTTATAATAATGAAAAGTAGTGGCCCAAATATTTACTCAAGTAAAAGTAAAAAAGACAGTACTTGAAGAAAATGTTACTTAAGTACTGTGAGTAACTGAGTAACTGTTTGAGGGGGAAAAGTCTGATTTATTTTCAATGACGCCATAAATCGTGTGAAGCAAAACATAAAATCATGTGGAAATCGTGATATTTACAAAGAAAAGTCCCAGAAAATACAGAAAAACAAAAAGGAGACGATCTACATCTATTTTGCTGATCAAACTGAATCAAATGTTCCTTCAATATTTACCTTACTTTATTTAAGTAAGAAACAGATACTAAAAATTAGCATATGATAAAACCACTCTAAAAAGTACACTTTCTTGAGTAAATGTAACTGAGTACTACCCGACTCTGACCACATAACACTCTTTCAAATACGACACATTTGAGTCTGTTGTTAAGTCCAGTCCAGTCACTTTGGTCATTTACCCCTATTACTCGGTTGCATGTCCTTGTCTACTGACACTCCTCTGAGTGTTTCTTGAGAGCTGATGTAACAGGTGAGTTGGTCCAGTGTGAGATCAATATAGTCCTGTCTTCTCTTATTAATTTAACCAGTGGACTCAAAGAACTGTTTTCGGTGGCCAGGGAAAATGGAGCCTGAGAAGTTGCAGAAATCATCAGAGACGTGGTACGCAACAAAATGTAAGTCTGACTCTTTCATTTGCTCGTAAACGTGGAGAACAATATATCCAGAGTAGGTTCACAGTATAGCGCAGGTGGACCCGGTACCAGATCAGACACGGTGTAAAGGCCACACAAAATACCCAGGATGTCCACACATGTATAGCAGACTAATATATGTCTTTCTACAGAGCCTCCCCAAGTTCAACCTGAAAGTAGTGTGTTGTGTTTCCGTGCATTTCCAATGAGCTCCACACTAAAACATGAAGTAGTTCTCATTCAAAGCCCGTGACTTCGGAGCGGCGAGGTTGTGAGCCGCAGCTGCCCCCGACCATCTGCTGTTCTGCAGGGTCAGTACCAGAACTCGTTCTCATTGTCTCCATTCCCATCTCGCCCTCTGCCATAACGCAAACAAATGTATCCGTTTTTTTTCTCCTATACCTCCCCCCCCCCCCCCCCCCCCCGGTTCCTCTCATTGTCACTCCAGCTGGTGGTTGTGGGAAAAGGGCCGTCAGATGCTCCGCTCCCCGGTGCGGAGGCGGCGTGAAGGAGAGAGGAGAGGCGAGAGGATGAATAAAAGATCACAGGCTGAAGCTATCGCCCTATTCTGCTTTCCCGCCATGGAGAAAGTCTGACGCACATGCACACACGAAATGAAAAAGGGAAACAAAAAAAATGCCACGGAGACGGCGCCGTGTGTGAGAGCTGAGGAGGGAGGAGAGATAGGACATGCACATATACAAAAATACTTCAAAAAGCGCTTTGAAGACCGGGTTTGAGGGAATTTTGGCTTCCTTTTGTGGTTGCACTCAATATGGCGGCACAAACAGTGGGACGTGGACATGGACTATGGACGGATATGAGCTCAACATATACGACTAATGCACGACTGATGGCTAGTGTTTAACAAAAGCATATCATGATGAAATGTGAGAGTTTACTGGTCATTTAAAGGATTAGGTCTAATACTGTGTCGTTTGATAATACCGAGTAAAACTAGCTCAGAAGCTCAAAAAGGGTTAGCCCATTTTTTTTTTTTTTAATATCAGTTTATATGATCTGGTGTTTTTGCCTGGAGATGTAAAATATATTGACAGTATTTTGAGAATTCTTTACTACGCGTTCTGATTTGTGTAATAATATTTCCTCAAAATCATCGCGGAGGCCTGATGTTGCCCGGCCCTGCTCTACACCAAAGTGAGAGGATAAATCCCATTACCTGGTGTGAAGCACTTCGGGCGACCTGTGGCGACACAAATAATATTCTCTTTCCTTCATTGTTCTAACCAACAAGCAGAGGTTATTCTCAGTTATCTACTCAAGTTTCCTTGTGTAACTTTTTTGAAGTAATTGCACCTCTAAGAGTAGTGGCAAAAGCTTCCCATGGACACACATAGTTTGTGTTTCATACTTTATTCTTCACAAAGATTTGTGTTGTATATTTTGACAGATTTTCCTACTTTTTACTTACAATTATTGCAAAGTAAAATTACTAAATATTTTAGCCACTCTACAAACCTCTGCCAACAAGTAAGCATGGTTGGGCTGCAGATTGCACATTTGAGTTCATGTCTGCATTATCCTTACTTGGTGAACAGTATCCACACTGCAATTCTCGTGCATTCACAAAAACTCAACAGTAATTAATAATAAAAAATCTCCCTCCGTGTTTACAAACTCCCGGTGGGAAACGAAACATGCTGGACTGCGATTGGCTGTTCAGTTTCCATGGCAACACTAACAGCACCACGATGCGCTGATATTCGCTCCGTCCATAAGGTGTTGGTTTGGCAGATACAACACGAGTATTTACTGCCGCAGGTCACTCATCAGCCCCCAGGAACAGGGCATGTTGGCGGGGGTGGATAGGTGACATCAAGGCCCCCCCCCCCCCACACACACACGCACACACACACACACGCACAAGCCCCCAGAGTGCGACTACAGACATGGGTACCACGAGCCCCTCTCCATAGGAACACATAGCGATGGTGTTGACCCACTAAACTGTAATTAACCCTTCGCTAATGTGGGACGTAGCCCGCTGATCCTGCCTCGGCGTGACATGATAATTTCGAGTGTTGCAGATGAAATTGGCTCATAGCAAAGGGGCAGTGTTATTTCGTAAGTTCACGTGTCACGCTTTGTAATTCCACCAATTGCATGTCAATAGCAATTATTTTATGGGCATAACACCACCAGCATCTAAAACTAGGCCTGCATCGGCCATGTATTTAAAAAAAAAGTCTCTTTGCTTTCTTGTGAATACGTTTTTCTGTTCCATACATTTTGTACATATTTGTATCCCTGGTAAAACATTCTCTTGTGAAATCAGACAAAGTAAGAAATTGTATAGTCATATGAGCAAAATGTCACATTCAAATTGAAACACATTTTTACGACAGTGGATTTGAAAACAAAAGTATAAATGTTGTGTGTGCCTTGTAATGGCTGCAGACATATAGCATTTCATTTCAACACAGTCTTCTATTTTGGCATTAAG
The DNA here is from genome assembly GCA_021464625.1 of Proterorhinus semilunaris. Classification (NCBI taxonomy): domain Eukaryota; kingdom Metazoa; phylum Chordata; class Actinopteri; order Gobiiformes; family Gobiidae; genus Proterorhinus; species Proterorhinus semilunaris. Next base: position 23,441,426 of record CM038358.1, on the reverse strand, counting down.
CAAGGTTTGAATTGGAAAATTTAAAATTTTCAGGACTTCTATAAGATCACAGTCCTCTCTGTTGTTACCCTGGAAATACATTCATTAAAACAGTGACTGGATGTAGCCAGAATAAATGAATCAAGAGGTGTAGCATGTAGCTGCTCATATGCATAATTTAATAAACAGGCTCAAGAAGCTACTAGCAAAAGGGGCAACAGCTACAGATACGTTTTACATCAGTTGCTTATAAAATCCTCTGTTGTTGTTCGACAAAAGAGAAATAAAAAACATGTAACAATTTAGTTTTATACTCTCAACCAAAGATGGGCAACGGCACCATTTCTCTTTCATGGCAGCTTTTAGTTGAAGCGAAGAAAGCTATTCGGTAACATGTGAACAAGTTGTCCTCAATGTGTTACAAGCTAGAAAATGGGATTTTCAGAAACTATGACGGGGGCAAAATTGTGGACCTGAATAATGTGGTCGGGTCCAAAACTGCAGCTTCATAGTTGTTTCATTTTGATCGAAAAATATAATGAACAAACGAGTGTGTTAGATAGATAGAGATAGTTTCCATGGAGATGAGTAAAGGCAGCCAAATATGAGATTTAAATAGGTCAGGTCCTCATCCAAATCCGTTCTTTGATGACATGCTGCAAAAATAGCTCTTTCTATGTCGAGCTGGTCATTAGGAGCATGTTTTGTATTGATGGCAACAGTAGAATCCAAAATGATACGCAGTGTGGCTTTGAATTGTTAATGCTGCTTTCTGAAAGGTGTCAAAGCATGCAGAGCATCTTATTTTGTCACATATCGTCTCGACACATATGCAACATCAGGCCCATGGGAAAAGTCTGGTGCCTCCAGCAGAACATCTTTCCCCCACGATTGCACATTTTCCCGACTATCTGCCCCCCACCCCCTTGTGTGTTCCTAAGAGCTGCTGTAACAAGCATCCATTGTGAGATCAATAAAGTCCTGTCCTTTCTCTTATCTTAAACAAACCTCAACTCTGAACTTCATGTTGACTATGTTGTATAGTCTTTTTTTCCCCCCAGACAAAATAATGTTGGGTTGGACGTCGGGTGTCTGCTGAAGGGCCATTATTGCGGGAACGCTCTGACAGCTCCGCCTGGCGCAGCACGAGCAATTTAAACCAGCCATTTTCAAAACACCGTCCCAGAATAACATTAGCAATTCAGTGACTTGTGTTTAACTCCAATTTAGTGTCATTTTTCTACATCTGCAGTCATAACACCTTGCACCATCGCAACAACACAAGAGGGATAGTCCTCTGGGTGGGTTTAAAGATGCGTTGGGGTTTTTCTACAGCACCATAAGAACATCATTTGGCTTTAAGAGTTGTAGTTTACACAGCAAACACATAAAATAATGCCCATGTGGGTTTCACCAAGAACCAGATGGAGTTCAAACTTTACTTCAGCGATAACTATACGAATGCCCCTTGTATTGAAATCTTAGTAGTCATTATTCATTCACTCCACTCTCCAAATGTAAGCTTCTATTGTAGCCATAGCTACTACGGGAAGCAAGGCAGCAAATCTGTGCCATTGGCCCCTCCAACACCAAGCCCTCACTCACACATCACATTGAAACAGTCATTGGGTAAATCCAAAACCAGTAAATCGGTAAGAGGTCTAACGCCAAACCAGATGTGCGTCAGCGTCCGCCATGACACGAAGCGTCCGAATGGTGCTTTCAGTTAGGAAGGAGTTAGGCGAAGGAGCCTCAATGCTAACTATCATACCTCCTTTAGCACAGGGACCTCTGGAGGTTCTTCACTGGCGATTAGAAGCCATCACCCCATAAGCCACCGAGCTCAGTTAATGGCCTAAGTGAGTAATTAAAGTCAGTGGCTGCAGTAGGAGGGTTTTTGTAGTCTAATACTATATGGGTAATGTAGTTTTTCATGAAACAGCTGTTGGTGATGTTTTCCCTGGGGAAGGACGGTTGGATAGCTCTAGTTCCTAACTGCATAGGGATCTAACAATCTCACCACGTCATAAGTGTTAGGAGCTCGGATCAGGACATAGAAGCGACAGGTTCTCAGGTTTCGGATGTACCCATTGTGGTTAGAGACCCGCTCATCTGAACCACAAGTCGCCCACATACTACACTCCCGACCAAAAAGAAGGTCACGCATTCTAATATTTCATTGGACCGGCTTTAGCACATTCTCCGGGGTATTGTGTCAATTCTGCAATGTCAGAAGATCCAGTGTTGCATACATTTTTCACTGAGATCTTGTATTGATGATGGGAGAGTGTGACCACTGCGCAAAGCCTTCTCTGGCACATCGCCAAAATTCTCAATGGGGTAAAGATCTGGGCTATGTGGTGGCTCTCGTGCTCCCTGAACCACTCCTTCACAGTGTGAGCCCAATGACTCCTGGCATCGTCGTCTGTTCCATCTGGGAAGAAGAAATCGTTGATGGAATAAATGTTCTGGTCGTCAGCTGACCTCCTTCTTTTGGCACATAGTATTGCTGAACCCACACCTGACCAACTACAGCGACCCCAGATCATAACAGTTGGTTAAACCCAGTTGGTGCCTTTGTTTTTGGTCAGGCAGTTTACATGTGCCGCACAAAACACATCTTGACAGTGGCTCTTCATTTCTATTTTTTATCATTTCAACCCCTGCAACAACCGAGGCCCTGGAGGTGAGACTGTGGACATTTCCTTCTCGACACCTCCACGTTGTTCTCTCTCTCCGTCCTGGTCCGGGTGAGCAGTCGGTTGCCATGGTTCTCTGATGATGAGTGGTTATGATGGAGAGGTATGGTCGCTGTGATCGCCGCAGTGGGCAGCGCGGTGAGGAGTTCAAGTTCCCGTATTTTTAGCGACAAATCGGACATGGGATGATTGAGGTGATTCAAAAGTTCGAGGCGAAAGTGGTGACGCTTTGAGTGATGCAAACAGCTTCTGAGGCGAACGCTATGAAACAGTGCTCAGCAAACATTTGAAAGCTACAGTGTGTTTCTGTATGCTCATGTAACAGGCTCTCCAGTGCGCGCCTTACTTCACTGTGTAATGCTAAACATTTGTGTACTTGCTGAAAGCCTTGCGCTGAACACTGTGGATTACCAGAGACACAGCCTTTGATCTGAGACGCGCACGCACTGAGCCGAGAGGATCTTCAGACGGTTAGGGGACAATTAAAAAACATTTAATTTGCATGTTTTCATGAGACTGAGAAGTAAGTGCGTGTGTTTCGACTTACAGTGCCTTTCAAAAGTACTAATACACCTTGAACTTTTGCACATTTTGTCATGTTTACAACCCTAAACGTAAAGATTTTATTTAGAATTTTTTACTGAAAGTAACAGACAACTGCGAAGTGAAAGCAAAATGATACATGATTCTGTTATTTTACAATAAATAGAAAAGTGAAAAATGAGGCGTGCATAAGTATTCATACAGCATTTTCTGAGTGCATTAAATTGTCTTTATAACATTCCTAATGACTGCAGAAAGTTCACACCTTGCCGTAACCTTTAAATAGAGGCCACCTGTGCGTAATCTACTCTCAGTATAATTCCAGCTGTTCTGTGAGGGCCTCAGAGCTATGGTCAGAGTGTATTGGTCACTAAACAACATCATGAAGGCCAAGGAGCTCACCTGAGAGGTCAGGGATAAAGCTGTGGAGACGTTTAAAGCAGCGTTAAGTTATACAAAGATTTCCCAAGATTTGAACATCTCACGGAGCACTGTTCAATCCATCATTCGGAAATGGAAAGAGTATAGCACCACTGCGAACTTACCAAGACACGGCCGTCCACCTAAACTAACAGACCGAACAAGGAGAGCACTGGTCAGAAATGCAACCAAGTGCCCCAAGATAACTCTGGAGGAGCTGCGACGTCCTGCCGCTGAGCTGGGGGAATCTGTACATGGGACAACTATAAGTCGTACTCTACACAAATCTGGCCTTCATGGACGAGTGGCAAGAAGAAAGCCATTATTGAAAGGAGGCCATAAGAAATCCTGTTTGAAGTTTGCTAGAAGTCATATGGAGGACACAGCTACCATGTGGAAGAAGGTGCTTTGGTCAGATGAGACCAAAATTGAACTTTTTGGCCCAAATGCAAAACGTTATGTATGGAGCAAACCTAACACTGCTCATCGTCCTGAGTGCACCATCCCCAGTGTCAAACATGGTGGGGGGAGCATCATGCTATGGGGCTGCTTTTCCTCAGCGGGGACTGGGAAGATTGTAAGAATAGTTGGGAAGATGGATGGAGCCAAATACAGAGACATTTTGGAGTAAAACCTGCTGGAGTCAGCAAGAGAATTAAGGCTGGGGTGGAGATTCACCTTCCAGCAGGACAATGACCCTAAACACAAAGCTACATCTACAATGGAATGGTTTAAAAACAAACATATTAATGTGTTAGAATGGCCCAGTCAAAGTCCTGACCTAAATCCTATTGAAAATCTGTGGAAAGACCTGAAAACTGCTGTTCACAAACGCTCTCCTTCTAATGTGACAGAGCTTGAGTTGTTTTGTAAAGAGGAATGGGCTAAAATGTCAGTCTCTACATGTGCAAACCTTGTAGAGTCAAACCCCAGAAGACTTGCTGCTGTTATTGCAGCAAAAAGGGGTTCCACAAAGTATTAATTCATGTTGTATGAATACTTATGCACGCCCCACTTTTCGGTTTTCCATTTTTTGTAAAATAACAGAATCATGTATCATTTTGCTTTCACTTCACAGTTGTCTGTTACTTGAGTAAAAAAAGTCAAATTAAAATCTTTATGTTTAGGGTTGTAAAATGTGCAAAGGTTCAAGGTGTATTAGTACTTTCGCATGGCACTGTATTAAATGATATTGTTCTGAAATAGTAAGCTCCCGGAGAGAGCTCTGCAGGAGGTGAACTGTTTAAGATTCAATGGCGACGCAGCCACGGAACGAAATAAGGTCAGGAGGAAATACTTGATTAATTTAGAATACATATATATATATATCATATATTATATATATATAATTATTTCTATACAGAACATGAGCAACCCAGAAAGGAAGCGTCATCTTAAACATTCTTACATTTTTTGGTGTGGTCTGTGCTTCAAATTCGGTGTGAAACTGGTCATATTGCAGACAACAGAATACTTTCACGAATGCTCGTCTCCGGCAGAAGCAAACAAGCGAGGCTCACACTGACCTTGTGGGACTTTGGGACTCTCCACCATCTGCTCGGGCAAAAAAAAACTGCCTGTCTCTGCGTTGTGCACTGTCACCGTGTCTAGAGCTGTTTTGTTCAGGAAAATCATGAACTGTCAGTTCACGTTTCTTATTTTTGTTATAAGTGGAAGAGACTATTGTTCTGAAATAGTTGTTTTCGGTTTGACCAGAAAAACAGGTCCTCGAATTTCCATTTTTTATCTCTAACTAATATTAGACTGTAATCTCAACCGTTCATATTACGTAATAAAAAAAAAAAACTTGCATCGAGTTTTCCTCCATTCTGTCTTCTTTCACATTTACCCTGCTGACAATTTGGAACCACTTTAATAGACTTCGTTGCGACTGGACGACTTCCCAGATTCACGTCAGTATTTAATGCACTAAGAAAAGTCCTGCCTACATTTGTACTCCTTGGCTTGGTTCTTGCATAATATCCCCCTGGATCCGCGCCCTCTGTATTGTTGCCTGTTTTTGTGATTCGTCTGATTGATTTGCTTGTCCGCTGTGATGTCTCCTCTCAATAGGCTCACCGCACATCACAAACACTTCATGTCCTTTTTTTCTTTTTTTGGCATCACAAGCTTCACTGTTGCACGGCGTGTCTTCCCCTCGCTCATATCCAAAACAGTCCCATTGCCGAGTTTTTCTGTGTACGTGAGGATATGGGAAAACGCCCGTCTCGCTAATGTATTGTCCTTTGGCTTTGGCGATGTTATTTGCTGGCTTATGAAATAGACGCTGAACCGGGCCAGTGATATTGTGTAGAGAAGAGATCATTTTGATTTGTGTACCCTGCTATGCGCCAAGTAAACAGGCCTTTGTGAGTTATTCCAGCTGCAAATATGGAGGATATTACAATGCAGTGGCAAAGAATATTCTATTTTTTGTCATAGTTTCGTTTCTTTGCAAGGTAGACTATTCTAAAGGCCTATACTATTATATAGAGGAAACATTATTTTGTTTTTGAGGAAATGTTTGGTCTTGTACAGAGAGATCTTGGACCCAGTGACTGATATTAATGATCATTTTTGTAATTCATACATTTTCTTTTTAGCTACGACTTGTGAATGTGTAATGCTGTCATTAGGAAAAACTGGCTCCTGCCCCCCGCTGGGTCTGGTGGCATCATCACATTCTAGAACCTGCAACCCAGCAATAGCAGGGGTTCCCAAATATTTCAGGTCCTGACCCCAAAATTACTCAATCAAAAACTTGGGTTTAATGATGTTAGGATGCTGTATTTTGATATTTAGCTTAATTGAACTTAAATACGCTTTTTTCAATCAAAAATACATCAAATTAAATGTCAGAAATGTGAAGAAAAAAAAATGTCATTATACATGGACTGTACAACAGAATGTGTCCCCTGCATTTAATCCTTTCAGCCACAGGACGACCCGTAAGGAGCGGTGGGAAGCGGCAGTGCTGCGCCCGAGGACCCATCTCCATGGCATGGAGCCAGGCTGATGGTCAGAAGCACCTGGCTGGAGGATTCACCTATTGCACATGTTTTTTGTGGTAGGGGAAACCGGAGAACCCGAAGGAAACCTACGCAGACACGGGGAGAACATGCAAACTCCACACCGAAAGGCCCCGTCCAGGTGGGAATGGAACCCGGGACCTTCTAGCTGTGAAGCACGAGCACTAGCTGCTGTGCTGCCGCTCTAGTGAAATAGCGCAACAATGCAAAGTCCAGGTCAGAGCTATTGTTCCGGGGGATGGCAGATCCTCCAGTTACATGTTATGTTTCCTCTCAACAGGCTGCATTTATTCAGTTGGATTAATATTCAGGTTGGTGTCAGGTGTCTGCAGCGGACCTGGGCTGAGTGCATCTCTGTATATTTATTAGCAAACCTCTTAGAGTTAAATTTCCACAGTAACATGGTGCAGGTGTGGCATTATTCTTTTTGTGTGCTCAGTCAATGCGCCTGGTGATATTTTTCCATAGTTTCTATATTTTAAAGTTATAAAATTGTGCTTATATCATAGATTTTTATTTCTCTTCTCAATGTATCTAGACTCAAGCAGAAAGCAGCACGTTTAGTGACTGACATGTAAAGCTGGTCTCCGGTTTATGGCAGCTCTTACAGTATGTTGACGTCATGCCCCGCAGCGCCGCACTGGGACCTTTATGAAGCTAAAGACGGCGTTCTCCCTGAAGACACTGGCGATTAATGGACAATCTTTTAATACGTGCTATTGTACAGAGACCACTAAACGTGATCTATGGCTCTGAAACAGCGTCTGCATGGGGCAAGGCAAGGCAAGGCAAGTTTATTTGTAGAGCACAATTCATACACAAGGCAATTCAAAGTGCTTCACAGTTGCATAAAATTACAAGAAAACAGATCAAATCAATCATTAAAACATCAACATAAAAATTTATCAATGACAGTAAAAGGCAAGAGTGCAGATAAAATACTTTCAGTTTTCATATGCTCGGGTAAAAAGAGCTGTTTTCAGCCTGGATTTGAACATTGTCAGAGTTGAGGCCTGTCTCACATCCTCATGAAGACTGTTCCAGATTTTAGCTGCATGAAACTGAAACGCAGCCTCACCGTGTTTAGTCCTGACTCTGGGAACCACCAGGAGACCCCTCCCTGAAGTTCTCAGGGCCCGAGATGGTTCATACGGCTCTAACATGTCAGAGATGTACTTTGGTGCTAAACCATGAAACGACTTGTACACAAGCAGAGCTGTTTTAAATTCTATTCTCTGAGTGACAGGAAGCCAGTGCAGGGACCGGAGCACTGGACTAATATGGTCATATTTCCTGGTTCTTGTCAGGACTCGAGCAGCAGCGTTCTGGATGTTCTGCAGCTGTCTAACAGCTCGTTTAGAAAGGCCAGTGAGCAGGCCGTTACAGTAGTCTAACCTGCTGGAGACAAATGCATGGATGAGTGTCTCCAAGTCTGGTTTTGACACTATTCCTCTGATCTTAGCAATGTTTTTCAGATGGTAAAAAGCTGATGATGTTATTGCTTTGCTTTTAATATTCTGGTTTCTGAAATTAACCAGACACATGATAATTCCCCGGTCATGTACTTCTGACCGTAAACCCGTGTAGATCTGGAGTTGGGTCCCTGAGGGCTACATTGCTGTCGCTCACTGCTCCCGACATGTTTCCCCACTGGCAGTGAAGGATGGGTCAAATACATTATAGGCACATGATTGAAAGATCGTCTGCTGCCAAAATCTGGAACAGTCTTCTTGGAGTTGTGCGACAGGCTCTGACGAAACCCAGGCTGAAAACAGCTCTCTAATGACAGTTTTAACTTCACTTTTATTTTCATCAATTAGTGATTATATTTAGTGATTATGTTTTATGAAATTTACTTGCCATCTTGTAATTCCATGTCGCGCTGCAAAGAACTTTGAATTACTTTGTATACAAATTAACGTGTCTTCTCTAAATGAAATATATACAAAGGGGGCAATAATGGACTTGAATGGGGGTAAAGATTTGAGATGAGCACATGGCACGTGGCTATAGTAACACAATATGACTTTCTGTTCCTTTTGGCAATGTTTCACACAGTGTCTAAACATGAAGGCATCATCAGCTCTTGATCGTCTTTGCATAGTTTCACACACCAAGTAAACCCAAGTAATGTTGTTTTCTGTCTCGTGTTATTGATGGGAACAGCTTGTAGCCTCTAAAACATGAATTACAGCAACATTCACGGAAAGTAATTGATGTGATTTATGTCATGTGTTAAACTTGCACAAGCCCTTGAATTCCTTCCGTAACGGGGAAATAATTAGCCGCAGCGCGCCTCATTTGTTTGACGACCACACAATGTTTTGAGCAGCAACAGAAAGTCAACCTGCAGACAGTCTACTCAGAGTGCGCTCTGCGTGTTGGCTCAATCTAGCACCGGGCCAATGGAGAGGACCCCGGATGATCGCAGAGTCCAGGTGCTCACGTAAATCCTCAAATCCCAAATCCTCCCGGTTGGTCTATATCTTAAGCTGCGGGCTGAGCAGGACGTTTGTCGCTGACTAAGCCTTTTGGAGGAGAGGCGAAACGTTCGAAGACCTCAACTACTGAGTACGGAAGATGACTCAAGTACCTTCATTGAAGATGGACAACTCCTGTACGACTGAGAACTTACACAGATGTCCCATGCACAGATTCCCCCAGCTCAGCGGCAGGACGTCGCAGCTCCTCCAGAGTTATCTTGGGGCACTTGGTTGCATTTCTGACCAGTGCTCTCCTTGTTCGGTCTGTTAGTTTAGGTGGACGGCCGTGTCTTGGTAAGTTCGCAGTGGTGCTATACTCTTTCCATTTCCGAATGATGGATTGAACAGTGCTCCGTGAGATGTTCAAATCTTGGGAAATCTTTGTATAACTTAACGCTGCTTTAAACTTCTCCACAGCTTTATCCCTGACCTCTCTGGTGAGCTCCTTGGCCTTCATGATGTTGTTTAGTGACCAATACAGCTTTTATGCCCAATATTATCTCCTGGTTGGGCCTACTTCTTGGGATAGGAAGTGGTGCAAATACCGTAAGTTGCAACGTAAACGCCCTCTCTCAGCGAAACAGCCCCCCGGTGAGATTTTTGATGTAGGATTTGTCATTCGGCTCTCCCACACTGGCTAAAGGTCCCGCTGACGATGATGTGTCACTGCTGCGATTACTCACAAAACTGCATAGAAATGCTTTCCCCTTTTTTGACAACCGGCAATTTCACCAGCACATACAGTATCATGGGCCGACAGCGCCAGTCCTAGTCATGCTACACCCTCCAACTCTGAGAATATGCAAAGAACCGAGGCTTTATCGCTGTCAAATCTGAAAACAGGTTATGCTCCAACAGCTGCGTTCGACTTATTCGGCTTGTGCTTTTCACCCCAACCCGATAATCTCCGGTCTGAAGTGGTTGGGAAAATGTTTGTGGATGGCTGGAAAAGTGTCTTTTGTAAAAAAGGAGGAGACTGTTTAAGTGCGGTGATTAGCCAAATGCTCCATTCACATTGCATTCACTGTCACGCTTCTCTTATCTAATATCACTTCTGAACAAGTCAATATTATGTTTCCTCTGTGGCAACATTGCGCTTATAGCTTTAGCCTCCCTCTTTGGCAAACCTCTGCATTAATCCTGTTTCTCCATTGAGACGTTAGTATTTTCTCTTCCTTATTGGACACTGACAGGAAGTGACATAGTTAGAGGTAAACTATTTTAAACTGTTGCCATGCCGACCATGTTATATCAATGGGAAATGAGGCAAACTGCTATGGGACTTCCTGTTAGTAACTTAAAAACATTTCTTTGCTGCTTCACTGAAATAAAATGATAATTATTACTTACAACGGTTGTTATCCATCTAGATAACAAACAATTTGGCGACAGCAACAAACAGGTTACGCTCAACTACCCCTAACTTCCATGGCCTGAAAACAAGAGAAAATGGGTAGTGCAGCTTTAACACAAAAATGACTCGCACAACACGCTACAAACGAGTCGATCCAACATGCGCGACGCTGGAAAGCTCGCTCGACGGCTGCAACAAAATCAAGTCAATTTTCCTTAAAAGTTTGCCCGCGATTTGCCTCTTTTGGCCGTGATCCCGCTTCTTCCGTCCCAGCGTGAGCCTCTCCTCCCACATTGTGTTGAGGCCGGTCTCCATGGCGACGGCAGAGCGGTATCGGGGCACGACGGAGGAGCAGACAGCACGAGGGGGTGGTGTCCCGCAGAGGAGTACATTGAGTGGCACCGACGTCTTGAAGGGTCTGTCAATAACAGCGATGAGGAACCGGGCCGCTCCAATGTTTACATGGTCGGGCGGGCACATCCTCGAGAATGTCTTCCTTCCTTTTATGTTTGTAATTGTAATAGGCTGCGTTCACGCGACATCACAACTTTCTAAAGATCCTCTAGTTTAACATTGAGGTGGAGGGCAACTGAAAATTCAATTGCTGTAACCATAGTAACGCTCAAAATGCAGATTTCTGGTCTTAAATCATTGCCAATTTCTCTGTAATTCCTGAGGCCAATTCACATGAAACAAAAGCCGTCACAAAGTTCAAAGTCATATCTTCCAGCAGATATGAACATATGTCTAATTATTTCTTCACAAAGGCGTCCAGAAGTGGAGACAAAATTCAATAACATGTGCTTGATGTTGGCCAGTAGAAAGGACTTTCAGCCATAACATTCACATGTCAGGTTTGTGAATCCAATCACTGTCACATGATGATCAGAGAAAACATTTGGACATTTTCCTTTTGGAAATTTCTTTCACAAACTGTTTCTCTCCCATAGAGTTGTATTGACACCTGCCCTCCAACTGAAATAGAATTCTATAACGTGAACGCAACCTATTTGGCCACACGGAGCATCACTAAGGCAGATGCTCCTGAGATCAATGAGAGATGATCAGTTCTGAATATCACCACAAACAAAAGAAACAAGGCACGAGGAATTAAAGCTGTTTGCTCTAAAAGAAAAAAAAGAAAAGGTCCCAGGTTTGATTCCCACCTGGACTTCCTATCATTTTTCATTTTTAGTCATAATTTAGTCGACAAAGACATCTGGCCATTTTTGTCGACTGGTTAGATAATATTTGAAAGGGGCAGACAAAAAATGCAGTAACAAAATATCCTTAAATATACATGAAAGTACGTCTGGTTATTTCCAAGCTGGGTGTCCGGTCCTCCATATGGGTTGCCTGAACATTTCAGGAAGTCGCCAGATTTATATGGGAGGCATGTTCTCCAAATGTGGTTGGAATGGAAAGGAGATGCTCTTGAGGGAGTTGCAAACACCAGCGGTCTTGATATTGAGGCCGTGACTCAAAGGTTGAGCACTAACTGGTCTAAACGACACAGACGGAGCTTCTGTGTGTCTGTCCTAAAGTGCATGTTGTGTGTGTGTCTGACTATGGCACAGACAATTGAGCTGGACACCATTTTTATGATTGAACTGTCTTTGTTACACTGTAAAAAAAAAAAGTCTGTAAATTTTACAGTAAACAACTGTAATTTACCGACAGAAAAAGTGTGTCAATATGTTTGCGGCAAATCAATGTTTATTTTACAGTTAATAACTATCTTTTAAATCTTTGACATTACTGTAATCTTTACATATTTTTTTGGCAAAGATTACTGATTTACTCTGTTAATAGTTTGTGAACTGTAGTTTTTACATATTAATTCTGTATTATTATGAACAGTTCAAAATGTATATTTCACAGTTACGTAGTGGAAAACATACATTTTTGCACTGTTAAATCTAAAGAAATGCAAGCTTAAAAAATAATAACTGTATATTATACATATTTTTGCAGCTGTTATTACAGGTTTATGCTGTTCGTATTCAATGAACTGTAGATTTTACAGATTCAGATTAAGATTCTGTGTTGGTAATTTATCCACATAGCAAACGATATAAAACTCAAGGACCTGTGAAAGACTTGGATGTGACAAAACCCATTCTTTGGTGAGATGTTCCCACCTGATTCAGAAACTACAGTCATGCAGCTCACTGGACAAACAATTCTTTTGTAAATACTGAAAATATATTGTTTGCGTATCGCTTAATTGACACTGATCCTTAGGGCTGGACAATAAATCACAACCAAATCAAAATGGCTACCTGAATGGTTGCAGTTGCAGTCAAATCACAATATATATCGTTTGTAAACAAAGTACAATGCATTAGTTAACTTCTATGAAAACATGCTCTGAACTGCAAATCCCACTTAGGCATCTTTATCAAAAGTTATCCCGCCTTATTCCTGCTCCTGGCTGAAAGCACTGATTGTAAATGTGCGATACAAATAATCCTTGGCGTCAACCCTTCCCTTCGACACATTACATTTTTTCATTTGGATGCCAGTCTAACACGGAGCTGCTACATGATTTATGCTTCCCGGGTTAAGGCTTCATAATGTGTGGCTTCGGGGACGGCAGTGACAGCTGAGCATCAGTGTGAAGTGGCTCCATACTGGACTGTCACCTGTTACATAATACATAGCCAGTGCTCACGGAGGCTGCTCAGCTCGCCTTTATTAAACATGAGGTCAGGACATTAAAACGGCAAAACAAACACGTATTCTCAAACATGACCATTGGAGCACGTGCTGTTAAGGCAGTTCTGACACTATTAATGCTTTTTATAGAACTGATTTTTAAATGTCCCCATGGAAATCCAACCCTGAAATCAGTCTATTTGCAAACTGTTGTTGTCTGATGAGCACTAGTGGCACAGCTCAGTTTGTCAAATGCCAGATCGGGAAAGCTGAACGGCTGAGCGAGAGCGTCTCCAAAACGGCCGTCCTCGTGGGTTGTTCCCGGTCCGCAGTGGTCGGTGTCTCTGATAATAAGCAAGTCAAGCGGAGAACTGTGGCGACCCCGGCAACGGCGTGGGATGTGGGGAGCGATGTCTATAAATAAGAATCAAATCTCGGGCCGATCTTTGTGGCTGTTTTGTGGGGATTGTGATTCATCGCTTGCTTTCGCGGCGGCCGGCTCAAACGCGGACATTGAATCTGTGATTGTGGTTCTTAAAAAGACGATTATATCTGCTATTTTTGCATGTCCCCCCATCCCCAAATACAGCATTGTATATCATGTGCTTCTGGGATGGGCTCTCCATCGTAGAACCTCTGGCCCCTTAAGATGATTTTGAGGAATATTATTAGACAAATCAGAAATCAAATGCCTGTTTAAAGCTGGGGTACCTGATCTTTTTGGTGTTGTAGAATACATGTATGTTTGCCTCCTCAGAGTATGTTATAAACACAGCAAAAACACAGACCTTGTTGTATTGTCTTCACCTAAAGTTGTATTGAGCGATGGATGATAGAAGTCTGATCGAAACTAGTGGACTTTATCTTAGGGGTGGCCGCTCCTGCTTCACTTTGTCACCGCTCAATGCTGTACATGGGTGTGAAATGTTTGAATACACAGGAGGGACTGCGAGAGCTAGAAACAAGTTTGGGACAAAACAAAAAATGTCACTGTGTGAACAGGAAAAAAAACAGGTACCCCAGCTTTAAGTACTCTAGCAATGTGAACAAATACTGTCAATTCCTTTTAAAATGTCGTAGCAGAACCCCCAGTGGCCATATGTGATGTATAACACTGGCGTTTGTGAAAGTGTTTTCACTTCGGCCGACAATGGGAGTCCGGCCCTCGGTCTTTTAACGATGAAGATAATCAGACTCATCCAAGCAAACCTGGCCCCTCTCACCCAAGTGTCCTGGGTTTAGAGGCCATTTACAGGTCAAGCCTTGACCCTGGCCGACCATCCAATCCTTGAGCATGACCCTCCTCAGCGCCCGCACGTCCATCACCGCCACTCTTCCAAATCCTTTGCCGTTTTTTTTCTTCTCCCCACAGCCGCAGTTCTGGTGGCGTCCTGCGATGCCCCTCTGAGCGAAACTACACAACGGACCGCGAGGGCCAAACGCTCGCATCCAACGGAAGACGCAATCGAGCGTTCACCATGGCAACAGGCTGCAACCATTGTTTTTGTTTTTTTTTCAACCTGCTATTATTGAGATGAAAATAGAGAGACGGCTTGATTACCGGCTGCTATGACTGGGTTTGTGTGACTTATTTTTTTTTTCTCTCTCAATGGGAGGATGATGTTGATGGATGTTTTCAAAGGCTGGTCTGGGAGCGGTATGGAAGTGTTCCTGGAAGTGTCACACGCACTATGTCTCATCTGCCTCTTTCTTTCTTTTTTTCATCCAATCAAGACCCTTCGTTGATTTATGTGTCGGGTTTAACAATACGTTTTGATAGAGGGGGATGTGAGCACTGGGGTTTGCAGCTCATTGCTATTTCATAATGGCGGTCCTCTTTTACGTTCCATCGATTTATGGCGGTGCCTTTACACAACCTCCGCCTTTTCAAAATACAATGTCCGCACTCGACATTTGCAAGTTGTAATTTAAGATGGTTTAATATTCCGGGGGATTCAGAGGCAGCTAATTGGAGTGAGCCGCCTACCCCTGGACCATGATGCCCCGGGGCTACGGACTTGGCGCTGTCCCTAGTGCTGAAAAACGCGCATTCAAAAAATAGTGTCCGTGTGGATGTGTGTGCGAGACGCGAGCTCCGGATGTTAAACTTTCGTCCTCCTGAACATGACTCACCCTCACAGATTACACCCGCTGGAACCGAACCTCGTGCCTTCTGGCGGGTGCGGACTGCGCAGGCGCGTCAAATAGTTTGGGAACGAGTCTTTCTTTTCTTCCTTAGATCCGCATTGATTTCTTTAAGTGTAACGAAGTAGCTTTTTTTTAAATGTATTTTGTTAAAAAAAAAGTAAAAATAAAAAAATTCTACAAGCAACTAATCAGATTTGCGTGAATTCATGCCTCGTTTTGTATGGACTCGCCCCAAGGACCTGTCGCCCCCTCCTCAAACTCTCCTCCTCCTCCTCCTCCACCTCCTCCTCCCCCTCCCCGCACAGCCTCGTTCGCCGTGCCGCAGCAGAGTGAGGAGAGAGGCGACGCGCAGTGGAGGAGACGAGACGAGATTTGGCGGACGGTAACTGATCTCATATAGAGCCCCGGCAACGACAGCGACGAGGCGAGAATCCACAGAAGAACGGGGCGAAAAAACAGCGGGCTTCCCATGGCTTCGGTCGTCCGCATAGCTCCGCATTACGCATCGGTAAGTTGCTTCTTTGACTTGTTTCGTATTTCCAAAACGCATCGTCCGCCCGCGCGCGTCCACTCCACGTCTCGGGGCTGTCGCTGCGGCGCATCAATTAAAGAAGCCTCGTTTGGAAAAGATTTGTCTCCGTTTGTGCGGTGGCACTGCGGCGCATTTACTGACACGAGCGGTGCATGTCTATAGGCTGCCTGTCTGTCTGTCTGTCTGCACATCTGCCCGTCCGCGAAGGTCATCATCTTTATGAATTAAACGTTTCCAGTGCGAGAACAGAAGGGATAACATGGGATGAGGCGAGGGTGACATTAGCTCATTGATTCTGCGCCAGAACGGTGTGGGGAAAAAAAACAAAAAAACATTATGCCACCGAGCGAATGTAATTAAGACTGTTTTGTTTTGTTTTTTTTACACTCCAGAAACGTAAGCTGACGGACGCCGTGTGCAGTAATTGTTATCCCTGTGTTGCAATGTGGGGTCTATGGCCTGAGTGATGAGACAGTGGTGAAAATTCATAACAGCCAATGAAGATTTCAGTGTGTAGCATCTGGAAAAAGTAGGATTTCCTCTTGTATGGAAAGGTATTGCCACACCAGAGGATGCTCGAAACCATTTAAATTCAGCATAAATCCGTGTACACGAGCCAGATGATCAATTATCCATATAGTGCATTCTAACTAAATGCAAGTTTCTGCTGGTGGACTGGTAAATTTCCTGCAAGCATGTTTTCTATAGATTAGGCCCAGGCATGTTGTGCTGCTCCTGCCGCTGCAATTGAACATGTTGACTTCAGGGCATCATGGCTGTCGATGATTATTTTGTGATTGTTGTTGAGCAGTTTACATTTCCTCGTGTTTCACTGTGACTCCCAAACCTGTTATAGTAGAACAATGGGACGTCCATGCTGCAGGCCCACGCTCTTCTACATTATGACAGGTCTACCTAAATGGATTGCAATCGGATTGAAATTGCGAGATTAGAGTGTTGCTATTGGGAAATTGCATTTTATTAACGTCGCTGGTAAACAATGAAATAGCCTGTTTCCAAGGCTCTGATCGGTTTAAAATCTCCTAAACCCAGTAGTTTAGACGTATACATAGTTGTTGCAGGCGACATCACAGCGTTCTAAAGGCCAATACTATTATATGGAGGAAACATTATTTTGTTTTTGTACAGAGAGATCATGGACCCAGTGACTGATACTAATGATCATTTTAGTAATTCATACATTTTCTTTTGAGCTACGACTTGTGAAAGTGTAATGCTGTTAATAGGAAAAAGTGGCTCCTGCCCCCCGCTGGGTCCGGTGGCATCATCCCATCCTAGAACCTGCAACCCAGCAATTACATGTGCACTAAGGAATTGAGTCATGAATTGAATATATACGCCACTAGTTCAAAGTGTTGCTTCCTGCTGAACAATTGTAGCCGATATCATTCATAGATTCAATCCCCTCAAACTGTAGCACATATGAAATAACCAGAGTAAAGAGTCTTTGCATGCGCCTACAGGAACCATCCGTCAACCTTCCTTTGGTGGGCGAAAGACTCTACTACAATCGCCCATAATGTCTAAAGACTTGAGAAGAAACCTCAGCAGCAGCAGCAGCACCTAACAGTCTTCCCTTTTATTTTGACTGCAATCACCGAAAGCAATTTGGCTGTTGTCTCCCTGAGCCACGTATCACAGCCCTGTAGTGACTCATTTGTGCTGAGCCATGCAGACCCGCTCCTCTTGCAGACTTGTTGCTCGGGGGAAGAGTGTGGTGCTTTTGATACCAGAACCATATGCTCTGAAATCTTGGGGCTGTTTCTTGACTTGGCTCCTCCAGAAACATGAGCATGTGGAGTGACATTTGGGGCAAAGGAGATGGAGAGGGAGCAGAGCTAATTGGCAGCATGTCTGTGTGGACGAGGTGGGTAATGTATTGTTGACAAGATGATATCTCAAGTGTCGTTTGGACACTAACTAAAAGCTGAAAAAACCTGCTGTTGAAGAGGGTCATCTTTCATAAGAGGGTCTTTCACAGAAGCCATATTCTAAGTCAATTCTCTTTTTGTGCAACACACTTAACCTGAGGAAAATCTCGGATTATTTACAAAACCAACTTTGATTGTTGTTATTAATGAAAAAGTGAACTGGTTTTGATTTATTTTGAATGTTTAATTTTGTCTTTGTCAGGGTTTGTGCTGGTTAGGTTTTTAGCACCAGATAAACCTTGGTTATTGTTTGGTTTAACCTAGTTTTAAAACCATAAACCTTCATGCCTTTATAGATACAATTGCTGTTTAAAACATATCCCCTTATGATAAATATTGTTTTGTGTGGAAATTATTCTTTGCATTTGACCCATTCTATGCCACTGCGGCGACCTGTGGTGAAATGAGTGACCACGATCCACTGCCTCCTCTCCTGATCCTCATTAAGGTTTAAGTTTTATTGGTTTATTTGGTAGGGACAGTGCATGTTAATGAACAGGCCACACTGGATTGTAGCCTTATTGTACATGTTTTTAGTGGTAGGGGAAACTGGAGTACCCAGAGGAAACCTACGCAGACACAGGGAGAACATGCAAACTCCACACAGAAAGGTCCCGTCCCTGGTGGGAATCGAACCCGGGCCGCTGTACTATCGTTTCCTCTTTTTGTCTTTAGGAGGGGGTTTGTTATTGTTATGGCGCAGGGGTTAGTTACATTCGTATAAGTACATGGATACACAATCTCTAACTTCTTCTATTGGCCTGTTGTGCATGTTTTAGGTTGATGGGTGGGACAG
This sequence comes from Proterorhinus semilunaris, assembly GCA_021464625.1. Taxonomy (NCBI): domain Eukaryota; kingdom Metazoa; phylum Chordata; class Actinopteri; order Gobiiformes; family Gobiidae; genus Proterorhinus; species Proterorhinus semilunaris. The sequence continues at coordinate 23,422,833 of CM038358.1, read as the reverse complement.
GAGTTCCCAGAGGAACGCCACCCAAACACGGGGAGAACATGCAAACTCTACACAGAAGGGCTCTCACGATAATAACTATATCGACTTATGGTTCAATACATTATAAATAAACAATACATTTATCGTCTGTACCTTTATTAACATATTTTTTTCCTCCACATTTTTCGAATGCACCCTATAGGTAGTTTGTGTTTCACTGTATTTCATGTTTATTGTGGGATGTTTTTAGATGCATTACTTTTCAAACTAAGCTTTGCTCTCATGTTTGAAGCTTTAGAGTTACCGTAGTTTCTATGGCCTTCAAAGGTCTTCAATAATATCCTTTATTGCATTATTTTCGTGGTTCAATATTATCGAACTTCATACCCTGTTATCGTGACAGGCTTACCCATCCGGTCCGGGATATGAAGCCGAGATGTTCACGCTTTTAGGCATCCAAAACACTCATTTCAGTGCACAATCTGCACCGGGGCCTTTTCAGTCCAGTTGTAGTTCAGGTTTAGACTGTGCTTTGAAGTGGTTATGTCCCAAATTAAGTCGAATTTGATCCTGTTTTAAATTACCCCCCCCCCCCCCCAATCACCGCTCTGCCTCCCCCTCCATATGACATCTGTTTAAGCTGCGATTTTGCCCTCCGGTTCTGTCTGTGCGTCCGTCCATACTGCCGTGGCTGCTCACTTATCCTCCCTCGGCCCGCCCGACTTCATACGGCTCATTTTGACGGCTGCCTGTTCCTCTCTGTTTAGATCCGTCCGCTTTCGACACATGTCATCTCCGGGCTCTCGCATGTCCGCCGCCGTCTTCCTCATCGGCCGCGTCCTATTACTCGATAAAGAGTCCTGGAGATGCTTGGGGGGGGGGGGGTAATTGGATTTGCCTCCAGTGGAAAAGGGACACGACACTCAGAAGATTTTGAGTGAGCGAGTGTTGCATGCTGGGATATGAAGATGTGGATGGTTAGTGACGGCTGCAATGAGGGATGTGTGTGCGAGCCGGGGGGGGGGGGGGGGGGGGTTTGCTGTAGGGCTGAAACTCATGATACTGCGAGTAGTTGACTAGTTGGCAATTATTATCATGGCACCATCGTAATTGTTTTGAATCAAATCTTAAAGGACCAGGCCACCGTTTTTCCACACTGAGATATGTTCTTACCTGAGTTTAGACGAGTTGATGCGCACCTGTCTGGTCTTTGTGCCCGTGGAAGAGCTCTGGTCGCTTCCAACTTCACCCCTGTTTGGAGCCATAGGAATATGCTGGGAGAGGCTAAATGCTAACAACGTCTTTAGTCGTTTTGCGTGACTGAGCGCACGCACAAAGTCCAGACAGGTACGCATCAACTCGTCTAAGCTCAGGTACGAACATATCTCGGTATGGGAAAACGGTGGCCTGGCCCTTTAAGCGCAATAAAGGCACAGTGCGGAACATTCCAGGTCACACAAAAAAGTAAGGCTTTAATCAAAATCTCCTAGTGTTTTCTTCTGCCTTTTCTATTTAGTAGTAACAACATTTTGCATTTAAATCTCATTTCAACAATCATGAAGTATCATAATTTAGTCATTTCAGCTCTAGTTTACTGCTCTTTGTAGTTTATCCCTAGTTTTGTCCTGGTTTAGTAACAGCTTTTGTTGAAGATAAAACAGCGGTCTGCTGCTTACACTGTGGTCAGATGAAAAATGTCAACAGAAGCTTTAAATTACCACTAATGTTCTCAGGAGCAATAAAACATGTGTTTAAGACAAGTAAGCGCATTCTTGAGTTGGTGTTTAATTAATGCGATTTAATTGTTTTTATTTTTTACATATTCTTCAATAAAAACTCCCATAATGAACTCATGCTAATTCTTTCTTCTACTCATTGGGTGAATGGTTTGATACAGTGAGTGATTCTTAAGGAAAGATTTGTTTTCACTACTGGCCTTAATTAAACAGCCTCTTGCAACATGTTTTTCTCCCAGTGGATAGAAAATAAAGGATTTGCCCCCTGAGGTCGAAGACATTTTTTTCAGTTTTGGCATGCACAACATTTCAGTGTGACAGACTTGCGAGTCTGAGCACGAACCAGCCCTAAACAACACCACTCATTCCCTCGAGAGCTATTTCCTATTAACAACACCCCCAAAATCAATAAGACTTTATTTGTTTTTTTTTTACTCCAAAACTTGTCATTTACTCAAAGCAAGGTGGTTGTCAACGCTCAACCTCTCAGCCAAAGGTTGTGGCTTTAATTCAATGACTCTGAGTGGAGTGTGCATGTTTTTATGGCGTTATTGGGACATAAATTATGCATGTGTGCTCCACTTAAGGCTGCGTGTGCTGCTGAAACAATAGGCTGTGTTCAGGACTTTGTTGAATTTCAGATGAAGGACAGGGGTCTGCAACTTTAGGAGCTGCTGAATAATGCCACCACATTCTACATGGCAAAAAAGGACCGATGTGCATTATGGCGATCAGTCAGAAGATCAGCGTTACAATATAAGTCAATTTTCTCCATGCTCAGCTTTACCCAAATCTAAAAGCGTCTCGACTGGAGAGTTCACAGCCTATGGGCCTATAAGATTCATTTGAAAGCTAAGACTGCTTTATTACTGCAATGTCACTTTTTTGTTGTATTTTTGTCATGTTTTTTTCACATTTGTGTTGCTTTTTTGTTGTATTTTTGTCACATTTTAGTTTTTTGTCACGTTTTTGTTGCTTTTTTGTCACATTGTTGTTGCTGTTTTGTTGTTTTTTTGGTCACGTTTTTGTTGCTTTTTTGTCAAATTTTTGTTGCTTTTTTGTTATGTTTCTGTTGCTTTTTCGTTGTTTTTTTGGTCACGTTTTTGTTGCTTTTTTTGTTTTTTTTGTCAGTTTTTTGTGTGCTTTTTTGTCACTTTTTTGTTGTTTTTTTGGTCACGTTTTTGTTGCTTTTTTGTTGTTTTTTTGTTGCTTTTTTGTTGTTGTTTTGGTCACGTTTTTGTTGCTTTTTTGTCACGTTTTTGTCGCTTTTTTGTTGCTTTTTTGTTGTTTTTTTGTCACGTTTTTTTTGCTTTTTTGTTGTTTTTTGTCACGTTTTTGTTGCTTTTTTGTCACGTTTTTTTGCGTTTTTGTTGCTTTTTTGTCACATTTTTTTTACTTTTTGTTGTTTTTTTGTCACGTTTTTGTTGCTTTTTTGTCACTTTTTGGCTGCTTTTTTGTTGGGTTTTTTGTAACGTTTTTGTTGCTTTTTTGTCACTTTTTTGTTCCTTTTTTGCTGATTTTTTGTTGTATTTTTATCACATTTTTGTTTTTTTGTCACATTTTTGTCGCTCTTTTGTCACTTTTTTCATCTTCTTTTCCGTCTCGTTTTCGTCCCTTTTAGAAGAAGCCAAACTGGAGACACTGCTCTGATCCAGTGGGAGTTAAGAGGTTAATTATACTATAATACAGTGGGGAAAGAAAGTATTTGGCCAAACTCCAATAGAGGGTCTATGGGAAATTCTTTTTTTCCCACTGTAACTGTCTCTGAGGAAGGTCCTGACCGAGTTTGATTCCGAGGTGATTTTTTCTGTGTGGAATTTGCATAGCCTCCCTGCGTCTGGGTCGGCTTCCCGCAGTCGCTCCGGTTTTTCATACCACAACAAAACATGTACCAGGGTCCACTCGGGGGCCGGGCAGAAGGAGAGTGTCTTTGTGAGTGTGGGGCAACAATGGACTGTGGCAAGATCTGGATTTTCAGTTTCACAAAAAAAAAAAAAAAAAAAAACACCTCAAAAGGCTTGGGCTCAAATCCACGGGTGGATTGGAGCAATAGTTTTGCTTCACATAGTTTAAAACTGGGGCGGTGGACGACTGGAAATTCCATGGTGGTAGCCATGGTAACTGCCGAACTTGCTTTTTTGCTAATGTCTTTGTCGTTACTGGAAGAATTTACATGAAACGGTCAAAAAGTGAATCTCAACCCCATCTTTTATTTATTTGAACAGGGACAGTGTACAATATACATTAGCCTCAGAAAGGAGAGATGCATTGTACCAGGTTATAGCACTTGTGCTAATTTCCACCTGCAGTCCCTGGGTCTATTGTACATGTTTTTTAGTGGTAGGGGAAACCGGAGTACCCGGAGGAAACCTACGCAGACACGGGGAGAACATGCAAACTCCACACAGAAATGCCCCGTCCAGGTGGGAATCGAACCCGGACCTTCTAGCTGTGAAGCACGAGCGCTAACCGCTGTGCTACCGTGCCGCCCCACCCCCACTTTAACGGAGTGCATTTTTCCACAGTTTGGCTATACCCCAATCTAAAAAGGTCACAGCCTTTGAGAGCTACACAATCTGATCTAAGAGTTTTCGAGTTTTCTTCGTGTTTCCATGCGTTGTTGTCACTTTTGTTGCTTTGTTTTTTTTCCAGGAAGCTCTTAGATGTGGGTAATTTTTGGATACCTGAATAATAACTGGAGAAAATGTGCTCGGTTAAGGTGGGGGTTAAGAGGTTAAAGGGGACCAAAAGTGGTGACAATTTTCAACAATACGAGCGTGATGTTAACCGGTAGAAAATCATTTCCGCTATAAAAGAATAGACTTAGACTTGGCTAAAATGAGGCGCGCTTGATCCCAATCCCAATAAAAGTCTGTCCTTCCCCGAACCATTTAAACCGGATCCGGACTGATACACATACTGTGCTGTTTGTATTTGCATCGTGATATCAATCTGTCTTTTGTTATGGCACAAACAATGGGTACAACACGGTCTCATTCAGTAACATGTACTGATCCAACCAAATAAAACAAAAATAAAAGTCACATTAGTCATTTGTTTTGCCCAATAGTTTAGCACTGTTTAGCACAAAAAGGGTCTCCATCTGAGCTCTAAACCAAAAGCTCTTTCGAATGTGGTGCTGACCTCAAAATGGTTCGTGCGGGACATCCGATACAGTCCGTATTGGTCCAACAGTATGTCATGCTTAGGCCTGCATTAGCTGGACTCCGGAGAGTAGCGCCCGGGCTAATCGCATTGCGCTAAGTTGATGGCGTGGTGTTATGCTGCTCGCCCTCACACTCTCCTCTCTCTCCTCCGCGCTCGTGTTCCAGGGTCCTTGATGCCGAACTGGCGTGGAAAGGGAACCATCCGAGTGACGAAAACAAATACTCCGAAGCGCCGCGAGACCTGCCGTGGACACGCGCCAGGACCAGACGATGAGCGCCTACCTGCTGACCGCCCTCGTCCTGCTGCCCCTGGTGAGCACACACCTGGGAGCGCTTAGGAATCTACGCCATGTTTTATGTGTTGCATTAGTCACGATGTTATTAAAAAAAGCTATTTTCAAAAATCACTTTAGTACTTTGTCATCTCTATAACAGAAAGACTGAATCTGGAATTGCTGAAAAACCTTTTATAGTGCAAGGGACTATTTTTGGTAATTCTGCACGCTTTATGTATGGCCTCCCTGCTGCACATCAGAAAGGTAAAGAAGCAGGTAGTCCTGAAGAGGTCACCCTACATCACAGAACACATTTCATTGGTGAATAATTGTGCTGTGTGATGATATATGTGCTGGTTTTGGAGGACGTAGTGACATGAGTGAAATTACAGCATGAAAAAGGCAGGCACCATATTTGATCATCACTTAAACCTAAAGTTAATTTGTTTTGGACCCGTTGCACCTATAATTCACTTACAGTGTGAATTACACTAGTAAGTGAATTATTAATACCGTAGGCGGCACGGTAGCGCAGCGGTTAGTGCTCTCGCAAGAAGGTCCCAGGTTTGATTCCCACCTGGACGGGGCCTTTCTGTGTGGAGTTTGCATGTTCTCCCGTGTCTGCTTAGGTTTCCTCCGGGTACTCTGGTTTCCCCTACCACTAAAAACATGTACATGGAGGTGGTGCAGTCGTGACAGCGCTTCTGTCAGTCTCCCTCAGGGGAAACTGAAGCTACTAAGTCTGTCAAATGAGCTATATAAATAAAGATCTTCTAAATAGAGAACCAATAAACCTCAGGACTATGTTGCCAAAGGTTCCTTTTAGTCAAATAAGACCAGAGGTGATCGACCCCGCCCACTGCACGTAAAGCACATCACATTATAAAAACTCTTGCCTGTGACTGACAGGTGTGATCATTCAAACATCAATATCCCTGAATACCAGCCCTGTGACCTCCAAGAACTTTTTGTATGTTATATTTGTATGTTTTTACCACTTACGGGCAGGGATAACTTCGCTCACATTGATGTACTGAATGATATTGAAAAATTTAGAACATTTTTACAACAGATCTAAACTTGTGTTGTGTCCCCCAATAACACTGTTAATTTGAAACGATTTATTTAAAGGTATTTAAATGAGTGCCCTATAAAGGGTCAATAATCCGTTATGAAAAGCTTGCATTTACATTCATAGGTTGCAGGACGTTTACAACACATCTCATCAGACAAATAGAAAACTCTTACACAAGCCTATATTTAGTCTTGCCATCACCCCCAGTGTCGTTTAATCTTCACCAGGGGACACTCGAGTGGGCGTGCTTCTGTCAACACGTCCTCCTCGTGCAGCCTCAGCACATCCACCAGACCTGACATCATTAGCCTTTAGCCGTGTTAGCATGGTTAGCCCAGTTAGCCCTGATAGCTAACAGATGGCCCATGACCAAAGAGGCGCCTGTCCATCTGCTGCTCCTCACTTAGATTGGCCTTACTCATCTCTGAGCAATAAATAACAAATGTGGTGGAGAAACGTGTCCAGGAAGTGTGGGTGGAGCTATTTGGGATTAAGTCAATATAAAACGGCCCTGGTTTCCTGTGGTCAACTCAGAAGCACAGCTGCATCTGGTGTACACAAAACATCAAGACGGCTAATCAACATCTTTGAGCTTTTACCGATGTTATTCAAATGTTTTCCCTTTTCTAAAATCCTCTTCTTTTGGCCAATTCGAAATCCAAACCAACTCGGTGTCACAGATTATTTTTGTAAGCATAATGTCGAACTTTAAAACAGACAAATATAAATGCTGTTTATATGCATCAGTTGGTTGACACTTTAAGCTATTATGCATTGTTTCATCTGTTCAATTACAGTGTTTTTTTGTGGGTGGTTTGTTCTCAAAAGAATGTCACTTAAAAATTCGAGTCGCCAGTTCAAGAGAAAAAAAAAACTCTTCAGATCCATTATCTCTGGTCAGGGCTGGGAATAACAGGTTTTCTGACAATATTAGATTTGGGTAATGCACCTTTCCTGACACCTCCTCCCTAAAACCCCGAAATTCTGAAGCATCGAGATTCATATTTTAAATTGAAGATTTAGTTCACTGTGAAGCAGGGTTTAGACAGCTTGGACTTAAATGAACTGAGAATATTCAAATTAGCTGGTGTTATACATAATGCAACAACCTAACTGGATTTATAGTAAATAAACAGACAGATTTGCTAAATGCAACCATTAAAATAGAGATTCTGATTCGATTTCACTTCACAGTTCCTCAGCATTCACGCAATTTAAGTAAAAAAATAAAAATAAAATACATTGATTGTCTGTGTCATAAGCTAACAATATTCAAAATTAAATTACATTTTATTAGTGTTTGTATTTCAATATCACATACAAAATCTTTGTATGAAATGCATTCATTTTAAAAACTAAATAATAGGTTATTCATATTGTATCAATCATCCAGGATAGTGAAAACAAGTGTTCACTTCATGGATGCAACTGGACCTTTTGTGACTAAGAGGGCCAGCGTTTCCGATGTCATTCAAAGACGTGAAGTCCCATCAGACGGTTGAGTGGGCGTTGATCACTGCCGTGCAACGAGTGTAGAGTTGCCCAATCACACGGAAAACGTGCCAAACTCTAGTTTCAAAAAAGGATTCTCAATGATCCGGGATAGTAAATAAAAGGGCCAACTTGGCTATCCGTGCCGACACAACTTTTAACACAACTCAGCTTTTAATATCAATGGAAAGATGTAATTTAATCCTTTTATTTACATTTACCATCACAGTTTACTCAACACTGACCCCCTATTAGCTAATAGTTTAATAACAAAGGCCACATTTTGGGAGAGAGACTGAATACTCCATCTCATGCGGACTCATATGACACTTGCTACCCATAGGCCTCAAGATACATGCTCTGAAATACGTGATATTGTATAACGCCTTAAGCCAGAGAAGATTTCAGTCATCTCTCAAGTAGGGCTGTCCATAGTTAACCGATTAACCGGTTAACCGTTAAAAATTTCGTAACCGTAAAATATTTGTAATACATTTTTGCACCACCAGAGACCGCCAGAGCGCTCCCAAACATGTGTTCACGAGAAGCCGTCATGCCGCATGGCTAAAGCTAGTTTAACTTTTTTCAATATGAAGCGGGCCATAAACAGCACAGCGTGGGAGCGCTTTATAACCGAGAATAACGAATCAAAATGCAAGTATTGCATTGCAGTGCTTGGATATACTTCAACTTCGTTGTTGTACCATCCCAGCCGACACCCGGGCATCACTTAGGAGGTAGCCAGGTAAGCTAAAGGCACAAAACTTGCCTTTCTAGTTATTGTTAAAACGTGGTGGAGAGATAAGTGTTGTTGTAGCATGAATGACTGTTTCTTTGCACAATGTTTCAAAAAAAAAGCGTGCTAAATGACTGCAGGTAAAATAAATAAAAGAGTGCGCACACTAATGGTTAACCGAGTATTAACCGCTAAGGGCCTCGGTTAATGGTTAATGAAAAACTTGAAAACGTGCGGCCCTACTCTCAAGTGTTAATGCTCCCGACAGGTTTGAAATGTCACTATGGACTTTTTTCCCCCTACAATCTATTTGACCTTTATCTAACCAGAAAAGTTCCACTGAGATTGTAAATGTTTGGTATAGGAGAAACCGGATCATCCAGAGGAAACCTAGTGGAGAACATGCACACTCCACACAGAAAAGCCCGTGGGACCTTTTTGCTGAATGAAAGTATAAATTGCAAATCTAATCACAATACCTCGGCGCTAATACCGTGTGAGCGGAGCTGTGCTGACATCAGAGTGAGTGACACCGAGGCGCCTGACCTTCACCGCCCTGATTCTGCGGCCCAGTCCATGCTGACGGGCTTATTGTCCATCAGAGGGTTCATACGTCAAGCGGCACTTTTATTATTATCTGTGCGCGGCAGTGCCATGGGAACTAGTTATCCTGCCCGTGGATATCGCCTTGGGGAGCGAGCGGGGGTCTGGCCTCGACAAAATGGAGGAGCATTATCTGGATGGACATCTGTTTGAGAGAGCAGCAACGGCAAACACACATTTAGGAGCGGGGACTTAAGCGACTGGGGCTGCAGAATCAGATCAAAGTGGACTGAAATAACCAAACAAGAGCTATTCTATCAAGCGATGGATGATAAGACTTTCTTTTTTTTCCTAAAATTCTTTACAAATGTGTCCATATTGTTGCAAAAAAAAGCAGCGACATTACACATAGATAGGTAGGTATTTCTGTGTGCTGTGTAATTAGCTCTTGTTTGATATTCATCTTAGTTGAGCAACAACAAAATGATCCTTGAAATAATCTTAAAGCGAGAGCCCTCACGCTCAAACATCTGCCCACTCATCAGGAGCAGATCCTTCTCAGACGGGACCAACACAAACATTTCCATCCTCAAACACGGCTTTCCAATGGCAGATAAATACATAAAAGGGTTAGTGCATTAAGCCTCTCACTCTGCGATCATACAGAGCTCCTGCACCGAGCAGACATTAGTCATCTGCATACAATCAGTACATGTTTATAAAAGGACGCACTGGCTCCCGAAGAGTCACCTGCTGCTTAGCAACGTGGAGGTCGGCATTCGATAAAACTGGCTTTCAAACCAGCGCTTCAGAAAATACACCAGAGAGCAGAACATGTGCAAGCGTTTCACGGGAGGCTGCAAAAAAACATCATGCGACACAGCGTAACCGTACAGGATATGCAGTAGTTGACTAACCAAAAAAAATAAATAAATCACCACCTGGATGTAACTGTTCTGGTGTTGCTGCAGTTGGTGAGGCCAAGGGGCAGCAACACAATGAGCCCAAAGAATGAATGATCAGGTTATTCCTCCCTCACGGCACAGGCATATTCCAAGATGACAAAGCCAGCATCCATTGGGCTTAGGGCTCGGTATCATTAAAGCAGAAGTAACTCAGGTTTTTTTTTTTTACGTATTAATCGTCCGTGAGAGTAAATACTCCGCTGACAGAAAAGACAAAGGGAGAGAGGGATATTGTACATCCAATTACACAATGGAAATAATTGTTTTCACTCAAACTTGGTTGTAAATACTGTTCACAGCCAAGTGGCGCTAGCCCGCAGTTAGATTTACCCATTAGCCTTTTAGCTTCTTCTTCGTGATTCCATTAGTGTGTATTGGCGCTTCGACCCCGGTGGCAGTCAAGTTGCAATTGTGGTTTTCGAGCCAGAGACACCGGGGGAGATGAAAGACCCCCCAATCCTCCTTAACACTTGCACTAGAGGGATGAGGGACTACGAAAAGGATTTATTAAGGTAAACAAGTTACTTAGTTCTGCTTTAAATGATACCAGTTTGGTATTGAAATTTAAAAAAACGTTTAGGTACTACTGGTTTTGAATAAAAAAAATAAAAGTATCAAAAGTAGGTTCCAAAAAATATCATATTTTTTACACCAAGTTACATGGGTGTTTCAGCTCAAATAAATGAAACAAATCGAAAAGAAGTGGACTCTAATGGAAAACATTACCAGTGTCATTCTGTGTTATGGTTCTAGATGATTCATATTTTAGTAAAGATATTGATAAACATAAACCAAGTGTCGTTAAAGTACTGATATCGAAAAAATAATAATATACCCTGAACTCTCGTTGTGGAAGAGGGAGCTTAACCTCATTGAGAATCTTTGGGATGTGCTGGAGAAGGCGTTGCGCAGTGGTCACACTCTTCCATCATCAATACAAGATCTTGGTGAAAAGTTAATACACTGGATGTGGCGTTGACATTGCAGAAGGTGGTCCAACTAAATATTAGAGCTTTTTCTTTTCTTTTCTTACACAATTTACCAAAGACACGGTTACTTACGTGAGCTATTAAATGCTTTGTTTCTTTTTCTTTTCTTTTAAGAGTTTTTTTTGCACAAGTCCACACACCCACAGGTCATGAACTGATTACTAAAATGTATGACGTGCAAGAGCTCTAAATGTGCCTTCAAAACTTAAGAATCAGAAATAATACGTTCTAAAAGGGTTTTCAATGGCTACTCAAATAGGCATGATAATATGGCATCTTCAATTCAAAGGTATAGGCATTATTTCTCATTATGGGCAATTTAAACTGATGCTTTACTTTGTTCACATAAGCCTCAGCGAGCTTTACTTCAGCGCTGCAAAAGCAACTTTAATTTCTGCCAGGTCACAAGGCTATAAAGAGGAACGCATCCCAGGACGTCTTCCCACAGTGCTCTGTTATTTCACAGACGGAGCGCTCTGAGGTGAGGGTGTATTCTACAGGGGAGCAGAGAGGATGGAGCGCTGAGTCAGCCGTCTTACTCAGGGCTTGAAAATATTACACCCATCAACGCTGAGAGTGAAGAGGCCTCAAGGAAGCTGTAGGCACGAACCCACCTTCAGGATGGAAGGAGCTCATATACACTATCTGAATTATTGAATACGATTTTCTTTTGGGAGTGGAGGATTGCGCAGAACCACAAAAATAACTGGTTTTAAGAGTGACGTAGAAAGGGTCAGTACATTTACAATTTGTGGGAAAATTACAACTGTTTCAGCAAGGTCTACTTAAGACCTTTTTTTATTTCTTTTTCATATGAGCCCCAGGCAGCTCCCACACAAAACAACAGGAATTAGCAGACAAGAAGATTTTGTTCCTGGTTGGGCTGGGCCGTTAATCACATTGTAGTCAAATTGTATTTAATTCCACGGCCAATTGCAGTCATTGGCTTGGCACTTTTTAATCAACAGTTCTTCACTAAAGCCAATCCTGTGGCCGTGAGTCTTTTGACAAAAATGTAACTTAACGTTAGGGCTCACGATATAAGAAAGACATATCACGATAATTATATATTTGACAGTATAATTGACAAAGGATAAAATATGTATCCTTATATTTGGTCAATATAATAATTTATAATGATTATATTCAAACATATCATCTGTATCATGGAGCACAGAGTTTCTGTGACTCTTCTGACGGTGTCACTTGAAGCTGTTTTTAGTTCCTTATTTTTATTTTTAACTAGTCAGCAAAAAATGACATATATTTTAGCTGACAAAATTCCCACTGGCGGCGTATGGTTTTGATTTTGGACTATTTGATGAAGGCTCTGCAGTGGAAAACATTCATTTGTTGTTTAAGTTGATATCAAGTATGGAGTGAATGAATAATGCAATGTAAAGCGTCTTTGAGTGTCCAGAAAAGCGCTATATAATACCAATGCATTATTGTTATTATTATATCAGAAATAGGAATATTTATTTGCAAATAAGGTTGTGATTGTGCAATATGAGGTGAATATAACTTTATTCATTTATTATCGTTCAGGACAAGGACTGAGCATGCGCGTCTGTACAGTACAAGCTCATATTCTGAGCCCGTGGTTCATAGCGGCATCATCTCTCACGCCTAATGCTCCTGTGTGCCTCTCTTCCAGGTGGCGCCTGAGGCCGAGCACTGTATCATCAAGCGTGAACATGAGAAGTGCATGGAGAGGATCGCTGAGCAAGACCCCAGCGACGACCTCGATTTAGGTCGGTGTGAATCTCCCCCGTCATGGACACGCGTGGCCAATTGTGTTTGTTCTCCCATCTCTCCGTGTATAATTTGACACGCAGCCACTTACTGTACCCACCGCCTCCTCTGGCTCTCGCACTGTTTCCTTTATCGGGGAATTCTTTGAGGGACTGGGGTGACATTTTCTCCTTTGTTGCCACTGCAGTTTGTAAACAGGTTTGAACATTTGACCATGATTATACATTATTGTTATAAAGGGCCCCTGCTTTCAAACATTTTCCTAAAATTATCAAAGAAGGAAGCGATTTTTTTGTGATGCGAGAGGATATTTTGCATTGTCCTAGTGGTCCTATTGTCCTAGTCCATGAGCCTTTGCCAGGGAATAAAAAAATGACAAAAAGAAATGGGGCCTGATCTTTCACCTGGCAACAACAGCGTTGCTCAAGACAAACTTGGTATCTTGCGTACAAACAACGGTGTGCCAGTGGGTGTCTCTCTTCGCACGCTGGACAAAACTACAAACTATACCCCCCACTGAGCATTGACCTGCCAGTTTAGAGTTAGAGTTAGCAATTATGCATTTCCAAATCCCAAAGCGTATTTACTGGTATGTGCCAGTGTGATACCCCATTTGAAAGCCAAGACCTTCTAGTTTCTAAAACTATGTGTAAGATCTGTGAGAGTGAAACACAACGATCATCACCACTCCAATCAGAACTCCTGACCCTAACCCTAACTCTCTGATCAGGGGGGAGTAACAGGTTATGTCTTATGTCTTATTTATTTATTTGAACAGGGACAGTGTACAATATACATTAGCCTCAGAAAGGAGAGATGCATTGTACCAGGTTATAGCACTCCACCTGTTAAACACTGTCCATGTCCCTGGAGAGAGAGAGAATATATCGATGGTCCCGCTCGTGCGCTAGTATTGAAGTCTAGTCTACAGTCTGCGTTTGGAAACACAAGATCGGGGGCTATGGTGTGTTGAAATGACCGGTGCTGAGTTTGATCATTTCATCTTGACAGACTTGTTTAGGGCTTTAGTCAACAATAATTTGTGTGGAAAATATAGTATTTTGCTACAGATTCAATTGTTATTTGGCTTGTCGCTCTGGTCCAAGGGATCCCAACACCATGTGAGAACCACTGTATAGTACCTTTACAATTCACATTTAAGCGTCCTGCGGCGCCACCCTCTATCTACATCTTAACACATCATAAAGTCAAGGTAGGTGACATGTGGACTCGACTAAAGTGTAAGAACTGAGGAGATGATTCAATTTGTGTGTTAAACAAAAATAAAACTTTTTGGGTACTTTTTAGTTTGCTCTACTGGCTCCATACCTACGTGGTTAAACCTTTTTACTTTTTCATGTAAATCCCAAAGGAAGTTAAGCCTTAGGGGGAGGGATAACTGACTGTATAACTTCGGCGAGCGTCCAGTGACAGTTCTCCAGCCAAACGCCCTCCTACAGATTCACACCAAGCCACTTTTCTTTTACTTTTTACTATATCCCCTAGACGTATAAAACTGGAAACTCGGGATTCCTGGAAACCATTACTTTCTTGTCTCCACGCTGCTGTGATTTTCATTAGGAGCCCCCCACCCTACCCCACCCTACCCCCACCGCTGCCCCGAACCGCTCTGTGACTCACGCCTCGCCACTGACAAACACCAGAAGTGCGGGAACATAGGGAGCAGAGCGGAAGAAATGAAAGTCTGTAACAGGCTACGAGGAGCATGTGCAAGTGCGGGCCTTGTAGGCACTTTAAGCGTGTTCAGGAGACTTCACATTTCAGAAGGACTAAAGAATGAATCATGAAAGTAGCCCCATGTTTGTTTGTGGAAGTCCTAACTAGATGGTTAGCAGGTTTTGTTCCTCGTGGGGTCTGGTGAGTTTGTTGCTTGCGAAGGATATTGTTTTGTGAAACATTTTAATATCACAGTCATTTTCTCATCATTATCATTTATCACTGAAATATGACCATGCTATATCGCTACTGATGCGTATATTATGCTCTATCCTCAATTGAATTATCACACATTCGTCACATCAGAGCTAAATGCCAACCAAAACATGGCCACATGAAATAATTAGCCGAAGTCTCCCCTCAACTTTTGTCCCATTTGCCTCATTACTTTCTGAAAAGTTACGCTTTGCTTCAAGTCGCCTCAGCTATTATGAGCCATCGCAGTCGTTTTAACTAAGGCTTGTCTCATTCTGGTCCTTTAGATAAACTCTCTCTCGCTTTCTGCTGACAGGAAGCCTCTGCTGGGGAAATAAAAATGCCGACTTTGCAGAAACGCTGAGAGGGGAAGGTGAAAAAAGTACAAAATAAAAAGCCACCATCGACGGGAACGTCAGTAACGCTATTCGATTAAGTTTTCAATTCATCCGGAGCCTCTTTCTCGAACCCGCGTTCCGCCATTTGTTATTGCGTTATAATTGGGCCAATGTGACCCGCCGTTTATCCGTGAGCCGTGTGAAATTGCAACATACTGATTTGCTGTCTGCTGCAGTAATCACCCTCTAGCTGGAGTTTGCTTGTAAATAAAAAGGCCTAATAAAGTCTACGGTGCGAACTCTTATTGTTTCAAAGGTAAATCAATGAGTCAAGAGTTAATTCAGAGGAACATATCTGTCAGGGCTCAAAGGTTCTGACCCAAAAAGTGACGCAAGACAGTAACAAAAAAAACAATTCCAGAACCCAGGAGTGGAGCGGAGCAGGCCAGGTACAAAGACAGGAGCTGAAAAACAGGAACAAGGATTACTCAAAGGTGAGTACCGGTCGAATATCAAATACTCTTCAGGAGCCGAGATTCACTGTCTGGCGACGACTGGCTGGAGCACAGGGCTTTTCTTTGCAGGACGAGGCGATAGACGCCAGGTGTGCACCATCAGCCGCCGCTCCTCCCAGCTCCTCCCCATCACAGAAGGAAATGAGAGGAAATGAGCTGCCGTTTATTGATACGCCCGTCAGTTCTTCCAAGCTACGCATCAAGGGGAGTTCTGTATCTATCAGCACCGGTATCATCCTGCATCGATGGGCCTTGGACAGGATGATACTGACAACGAGACAACCCTTGACTCTCACATCCACTTTTGGGGATGAGTCGGAGCCCCGGCACTTCTTTGCACCGTGGAAGCAAGCGACATGAGGAGAACATGCGGCCTCTATTATGTAGTTGTAGGTTTACACCCACATCATGACAATATCCAGCCGTCAAAGCTTTCGTCAGTTTCTTGCTTTGTAGAACCAGATTCGTAAATTGGCACCGCAATCCGTCCGGCTGAACAAAACAATGCGCTCGTCAGAGGGGTGGCTTTATTTATTTTTCGTTTCTCTCCACAGCAGAACCAAGAAGTATTTACTTCTCGTTTGTATTCCGCTGATGTTGCAGGCTATGACTCATATAATAATAATAATAATAAAAAGAAAAGAAAAGGGAATCCACTCCTCCGGTCAGATAAGCCTGAACTTATGAGGGAAAATCCACATTCAGCCCAGTGGAGACTGTGTAGCTGGATCGTGTGTGTCACAGGCGGTGATGCAGACAAAGTGCTTCTTGGTTACCTCTGCAGCTCAGTGCGCCTCATTTGGCTGTGATTTGGCCTTTAAGAAGGTAATTGGCGCGTGTCCGGCTCACCAGACAGAGGCAAAACAGATTAGAAGGAGCGGGTTTGAAGAAAATGGCAACGCGCACTTCCAGGGATATCCATACGGCCCAAAATACAAACACATGCATAATGGAGCACATGTTGGAGAAATCTCATGACGCGGGGAGCAACAGAGTGAGCGCTGCTGGCTGCCTTTCGCACGGCGATAACATCACACGGGAATAATATGAAGTGGTGGAGGACGCCAAAGGATCAGGGGAGGTGACCAAGAGGACGAGACACCGGAGATAAAGATGTGAAAACGGAAAGTCACGCCTGGAAAGGAAGACACATTACAGTGGTTCTTAACTGGTATGACGTCAGGACCCCCCATAAGCATCGAATATTAATAATATCAATTATTTTGGAGTCTCAGTTTGAATTTAATGGAACGTCTCGTGTTTAAATGGATTAGTAAGCTATAACAATATCCCAAGACAGTAACTGAAAAGCAATTTCCCCCCAAAGCTTACTCACAATTATCCAAATAGCGACATCAAGAATACTAATTTGTCAATGAGCCGTTTAACCTCTTACCCCCTGCCGTAACCGAGCGCATTTTCTTCAGTTCAGCTTTACCCAAATCTAAAAGCTTCTTGACTGGTAAGAAACAGTGTAATGCCTCATTTGAAAGCTAAGACCTACAAAACTGATTTTGTTGTTGTTGTTGTCTCGGCACAGCGTTTTTGCCATGTTTTCGAAGTGGACTATACCTAATTTTGAACCTTTTTAGTCAAAATGTGACGAAATGGATATTTTTACCGTCACGGCCGTCCTTCTGAGTCAATATGTGACGATAAAGGAAAACCCTTTTAGTCACATGAACAACATGCACACATTTTTTCACAAATGACTACTTTTACAACATACTCTTAATGGGGCAAAAATAATTTTACCCTATGAAAAGAAAATAACATGAGGTACAGCTGCTTTAAGCATTTTTGTGGTGTTTTCGTCTCTTTTTTGTTAATTTTTTGTCGTGTTTTCGCCACGTTTTTTGTCAGGTTTTTTTTTTGCGCTTTTTTGCGTCACTTTTTTGTCATGTTTTTGTCGGTATTTGTGGCTTTTTCATTGCTTTTTTTTGGACACGTTTAGCCACATTTTTGTCGCCGTTTTTGCTCCGTTTTCATCCTCGCTATTTTGATGCTTTTAGATTTGGGTAAAGCTAAACTGGAGAAAATGTGCTTGGTAAGAGGTTAAGTAATATTATGTAGTAAAAAAAATAGCTGTTCATTCTTCTGTTTGAAATCATTCCTTGTTGTATTACTGAAATGGCCAATTCTGATTGCAATGGAAATAATAATAACTTAGCATTCAGCCAGAGCCCAGCCTACACTTGGAGACAAAGCCTTTGCATGTATTGTATAAGATGTGGTCTGAAGTGTCTCTCCAACAGAGATTGACACACAAATATTGCACGGATTTACATTGTGCGCTGGTTGCCATGGCGCTGCATAGGATATAACTTAAGCCTTGCAGTAAGTAGGCCATAGTCGCCCCGTATCATTTAGCACCCAGGGCTGGGCGCTTCAGCATAAATAAACTATATACTAATGTCTAATCTTTCCCTTGACAATAGTTTTTCTGTGATTTTCTGTAACCGTTGGCAACGCTATGAACCCATGAGATCTTTTGAGCGGGTCGGTCCATCTCAGTTCACCCGATGAGTTAAACCCCACCCCCTTCAATTTTTATAAAATTTGGCGTAAAGGTAATTCGTGGCCAGAAAAGCCAGAATTTCACATTTCAAATAAATCGGATCAATCGTTTTCAAGATATCGCAGTTTCTTTTTTTCACTTTTTCGCGAAAAAGGGCATAGCTGCCTAATTTCAAATTGCTAACTCAGCAACCACCAGTCCATCCATCCATCCATCCATTTTCTTCCGCTTTATCCGGGGCCGGGTCGCGGGGGCAGCAGTCTCAGCAGAGATGCCCAGACTTCCCGATCCACGCACACCTCCTCCAGCTGTTCTGGGGGGACCCCGAGGCGACACCAGGCCAGCACGGAGACATAGTCCCACCAGCGTGTCCTGGGCCTTCCACGAGGCCTCCTCCCAATAGGACATGCCTGGAACACCTCACGAGGGAGGCGACCAGGAGGCATCCGGAACAGATGCCCTAGCCACCTCAGCTGGCTCCTTTCGACGTGGAGGAGTAGCGGCTCGAGTCCGAGCTCCTCCCGGGTAACTGAGCTCCTCACCCGATCTCGGAGGGTGCGCCCAGCCACCCTGCGAAGGAAACTCATTTCGGCCGCTTGTATTCGCGATCTTGTCCTTTCGGTCATTACCCAGATCTCATGACCATAGGTGAGGGTGGGAACGTAGATCGATCGGTAAATCGAGAGCTTTGCCGCTTGGCTCAGCTCCCTCTTCACCACAACAGTCCGATACAGCGACCGCATCACTGCTGACGCCGCACCGATCCGTCTACCGATCTCACGCTCCATCCGTCCCTCACTCGTGAACAGGACCCCGAGATACTTGAACTCCTCCACTTGAGGCAAGGACACCCCACCGACCTGAAGCGGGGAAGCCACCTTTTTCCGGTCGAGAACCATGGCCTCAGATTTGGAGGTGCCCGATCCTCATCCCGGCCGCTTCACACTCGGCTGCAAACCGCCCCAGTGCGTGCTGAAGGTCCTGATTTGATGAAGCCAACAGGACAACATCATCTGCAAAAAGCAGAGATGAGATTCTGAGGTTCCCAAACCGGACACCCTCCGGCCCCTGGCTGCGCCTAGAAATTCTGTCCATAAAAGTAATGAACAGAACCGGTGACAAAGGGCAGCCCTGGCGGAGCCCAACACGCACCGGGAACAGGTCTGACTTACTGCCGGCAATGCGAACCAAGCTCCTGCTACGGTCATACAGGGAACGGACAGCCCTTAGTAGAGGGCCCCGGACCCCATACTCCCGGAGCACCCCCCACAGGGCACCACGAGGGACACGGTCGAACGCTTTCTCCAGGTCCACAAAGCACATGTGGACTGGTTGGGCGAACTCCCACAAACCCTCGAGCACCCGATGAAGGGTATAGAGCTGGTCCAGTGTTCCACGACCAGGACGAAAACCGCATTGTTCCTCCTGAATCCGAGGTTCGACTATTGGCCGGATCCTCCTCTCCAGCACCCTGGAATAGACCTTACCAGGGAGGCTGAGAAGTGTGATCCCTCTGTAATTGGAGCACACTCTCCGATCCCCCTTCTTGAAGAGGGGGACCACCACCCCGGTCTGCCAATCCAGAGGCACTGTCCACCAGTCCGATTTTCAAAAAACAGGTATTTCTGTAAAGGGGAGACCACCAGGAATCTAAATATGACATTTGTTCGTGTATTTGGGTACTTTTTAGGTGGATGACTTTTGTATCTATATTTTGACCTTGAAATTGACACTGTGGGACGCCCAATTTCTCTGACACCAATAGGAAATATGTATGTGTCAACTACAACATATAAAACAATTGGAGGGGTTTTCTTTTTCATTTTCATGCAATACCAGGTAGAAGTTGACATACCCATTCCTCCAGACATCCATTCACTGTCCGTTCTGTACAATTCCATACATTTATACTCAGATTGATTAATTTCAAGATTTAAGTCAATACAAATTTCAGTCTCATTTTTTCTGATTTCTACTCCTTTTCAACGGGCCAGTTCAAACGGTGGTTAGAAATTCTGGGCAGGACATTATGAGTGGTTGCTGAGTTACAGCAATTTGAAGTTAGGCGGACACGCCCTTTTTCGCGAAAAAGTGGAAAAAAGAAACTGCGATATCTCGAAAACGATTGATCCGATCAATTTGAAATTTGAAATTCTGGCTTTTCTGGCCATGAATTACCTTTACACCAAATTGAAGGGGGTGGGGTTTAAACATTCAATTTTTTTCGTTCTTTATATTTTCCATGAGGTTTTGTGCTGAGCATAGCAGCAGAGTGCAGGAAAATTAGTGAAATCTTTACTGTCGATCTATCACTGAAGGATTTGGTAGTTAACCACTAGGGTTAGGGTTAAGGATTAGGGTTAGGGTTGACATCCAAGTCTCAAAGCGTATTGACTGGAGAGCTTACAGTCTATGCCAGCGAGTGTGAGATCTGTGTGAGTGAAAAACAACTTACTTTACATTTGCTGTTCTTAACCCTAATTATATCCTGATTAGGGTTAACTAACCCTAACCCCCTGATCAGGGGAGACGGTAGTTAAGGGGTTAATGACTGGGTTTAAAAATAAGAAAAAAAGTTCAGCTCCTGCCATAAATCCTCAAATCACAGTTTACAATTTGGATTTCTTGCAGCTGCGTTTCAACAAAAACAAGTCCCATAAGTGAATCTTTCCCTAAACTAAATACAGATTGAGACTGTTGTTTTCTGACTTTCCCGCAGTGTGTCCGTGGATGTGGGACAACCTGACGTGTTGGCAGGCCGCAAATGTGGGCGAGGTGGTGGTCGTCAACTGTCCCGAGTTCTCCCACGACTTCATGACCCTGGAAGATGGTGAGGAAAGCTACTCTTATCAAATCCTGTGGACTGCAATGATTGATCAGATTTATCGAGACTAGTCCAAAAACAAAGGCTAATTTACAGTAGAAATCAGTCTATAGACTCAAACAAAGGTTTTACTAATACAATTTTGTAACTACAGTTAAAAATGTCTTATCATTTATAAATAATTATGTAGAAGGGTGAATATGGTCATGCTGTATGTCATTTTAAAGCCAAGAACTTGGAGTATTCAATTGTTGAGTTAGTTTTAACCTCCGCAAAATTAGTCCAGTGATCGTTGTTAAATGTTTATCCAAGAGTTCATCAATAGATAGAGAAAGAAAATGAGATCCGAGGCACAATCAGCCACTAGTGAAATGTATTCAACTAGTGGAATACATTTGCCTAAAGTGTCCTAAAGAATACATTAGGACACTTTAGGATACTAAAGGATACTTTAGGCAGAGTATCCTCTGCCTACTCGGGATCCTGTAGAGCACCATATCGCTCACACTTGCGCTGGATCCGGCGAGCGCCCCTACAGGTTGTTTGCAGATATAATTGATAATCGATCTGTAACATCCTGACAATAAAATATGACTTTATTGATCTTAGCCCCTCTCCCCTCCATTAAGGACATGTACTCCACCCGTCTCACCCGCAAAGCCGTCAGAATCACCAGGGACCCTACGCACCCATCACAGTCTCTTCAAGATAATGCCTTCAGGGAGGAGACTGTGGACCAGGTCCAGTCAAACAGTTTATACACCAGGCCATCAGGAAGCTGAACTCCCTGCCCTCCCTGCCCTACCCTCACTCCCCACCGTTCCACAATCAAGGATGAGCGAAATATAATTTCAAATCATTCACAAATGGTTTGACAAATAAATATTTGTTTTTTTAAATAAATAACTTTGAAAATGAAGAAAAGAGTCCGTTCTATTTTTCACTCAGAGAAAGACACTTTTAAGTCTCTAGGTTTTGGTAAATATCGGATATCGGCAGATGCTCAAACCCCAGAATCGGTATCGGTAGCAAAAAAGCTGCATCTCTATTAATTTGTCAAATATTCTATAAAAATAAATCATTACAGGTGTGCTAAAATGTGCCAATTGCTGAAACGTCCACTACAAACTAATACTTGGTAATCATATGCAGTGAACTATTGTTTAAGGTGGTAAGAGAACATTTTGCATTCTTGTTTTTTGTCAGAAATTGGAAAAGTCAGCCGCAACTGCACAGAGTACGGCTGGTCCGATCCTTACCCTCACTATCTGGACGTCTGCTTCTTTTTCGAGAACATTACGAAAGATGTAAGTTCATTAACTACATCTGCTTTATCTCCAGGACTTCAGTTTATATCAATGACTAGCGCTACTGTCGCCCCCTACAGGATTTGTTCTACGCCTCGATCAAAGCGCTGTACACTGTGGGCTACAGCACGTCCCTGGTGTCACTGACCACGGCGATGGTCATACTCTGCAGGTTCAGGTGAGACACAAAGACACAAAAAAGAAACAAAACAGACTCCAAAGTAAATGAGTATAAGTGAGCACGAGCAGGGCACAAAAACGTCTTTCATTATTCAAGAAAAGGCTTCAGAGCAGCCGGTTGTCTCTAAAAACAGAGGCAAAAAAAAAATCGTCTGCCACCATTTTTTAATTATTAAATACAGATGCTGGATTCAGTGCGCTCCATTTAGATGAAGACATCAGGTCTTTATGGAGCAGCACCAGACCATCTTACTCTATAGAATAAGTTTGGTGGATAAACAGTATCTTTGGATGAGCATTGAGTCAATCCTGCCCCGAAAAAGACTTGAATCTAACTCATATAAACCTATAACTAAATGTAGGAGTATGTTCTAAAATGAGCTGTGATTAGCTATTTGTGATTGACTTGAGTTTTTTTTTTAGGAAGCTCCATTGCACCAGGAACTTCATCCACATGAACCTGTTTGTGTCTTTCATCCTGAGGGCCATATCCGTCTTCATAAAGGACGGAGTGCTGTTCCCACAGGACGACAACGAACACTGCTTCACCCACACTGTACGAAGCACCACTTTTACATTCAAATGAACAGATTTACCAATGCTGTTGATACGTGCAGGCCATTATATAGTTTATGGTGAAGACCACTGGTCAATGGCCTGGTGTTAATATTTGTTATGAGGGGACTAGAGGGTCAGGGACACACACTTGTCTTGTTTCTGATGCACCTTTGCGTGAACTTCAATCACATGTAATTTTTCACACAATGCAGACACAGTGTTAGATGTCTAATACGCCTTGATTATAGATGCAAAACAAGCTCTTAGCCTTTGTCTGTTTGAGCGCATTGCTCACTGTTGTTAAGCAGCCATGATAAATAATTAGCTATGCTAATAGCTTTGCAAGGCCAGTTGAAGCCTTCTCCCAGGGCTATTAGCATATCAATGCTCATTGTGACCCTATAACAAAACATTGACAGCTCATCAATGTGATGTGGGCGGGACATAACTCAGATCAAGGCTGTGATTGGTTGATCATAGCATTTGACATCACTGTCAAAGATACAGGGCATTGACATGTTATGGTCATCATTACATTGTGTACATTGTCGTGCCCCGTCCACCTGTGACCACAGTCTGTGCTCTGTGTTGGGCCATGTGTGACATGACATTTACTGCTTTGGCATTTTACAACAATGACCCAGCAGCTCCTTGTCTTATCTAGTGTCCACAGACATTACATGGTAAATACTTTGCACATAAACATGAAATAACATCTTTTCATGTGTTTTTGCAGGTTGCGTGCAAAGCAGTGATGATTTTCTTCCATTACTGTGTCATGTCCAACTATTTCTGGCTCTTTATCGAGGGTCTGTATCTGTTCACTTTGCTGGTGGAGACTTTCTTCCCTGAGCGACGTTACTTTTACTGGTACACCCTTGTGGGATGGGGTAAGTCCTTTCATAATAGAGAGACTTATTCTTCATCATTCAGTACATTTCATTTAATCTCGAGTGATTAATAGAAAACAGATGCCCTCATTTGTTTTCTTTAGAGACATCACCACAGACATTTTGATAAATAAAAATGTGTTTTATGATCACATCTGTTGTAATTTTTTAATAATTCGTAATACATATTAATTGCTTTTTTATAACAGGGACCCCCACCATCTGTGTGACTGTGTGGGCTGTGCTGAGGCTCCACTTCCATGATTATGGGTAAGTCTATTATATTTTTCAAAACATCCTTGATAAAAAGCTGTTGTCATTGAGGGAAACTAACGAAGGTGTTGGGCTCCTCTCACATGCAGATGCTGGGATACGAATGAGCACACTGCCCTCTGGTGGGTGATCAAGGGACCTGTCGTTGCTTCAATTATGGTATTACCTCTTGTTTTTATTTGTTGTATTTTGGCACATGTATTATTAATAAAGACAAATGATTGTGTTCTGGTTTTTTAGATTAATTTTGTGCTGTTCGTTGGCATCATCATCATCCTGGTCCAGAAGCTGCAGTCTCCTGACATTGGAGGGAATGAATCAAGCATTTACCTGTAAGTGTCACTCACACATTTAACTCTGTGTTTGCCCTGTCTGTGTGTTACTATTTGAGTTAAACTGTTCATTTATTACATTCTACAGAAATGTATTATAACCCAAAACATAAACCCGGGAGTGCAGAAGAACCACCTGTTTGTCGACAATAATATCAAAATGTATCAATCAAAAATAATATAAATTTCTCAGCGTTAATAAGAGAATGAGAAGAATAGTAACATGTTTTGATTTATAGACAATGATGTGAACTAGTACGCTCTTTTCGTGTTCGTGCTTCAACAAATATTAAGCAAACCCTTTTGGGTTTTGGGCAAGCACAAAGAGAGAGATGAGACTGGGTTGGCCCTGACCTCATTCACTAAAGTAGGAAAAACTTTCCGCTTGCTCTACACAGTAAACCAAGGACACCTGCAGTCCTGCTTTTTACATGTATCTGTGGTAATCCCCGTTCAGGACTTGAAGGGCCGATACCACAACAGTGTGTGGTGGGATGTTCTGCCGTCATGCAGATTTCCTGTTAAAAAGTCACATTAACCTGTCCCATCACAGCTTTTGTCCCTTAGACTGCCCCCTGTTGGTAGCCGTGTGCGTAGTGCCGAGTGTGTCTGTCCTAAAGAGTGTCCTGTGTGTTGTGTTGTCTTTGTGCGGTGTAGCAGCTGTGCTCAGAAATGCTTCAGTGAGCCTCAGGCTGTGCAGCATTCGTGCAGGATGTCAGAGTTATCCGCCGTCACACTGTAAGTGTGTGTGCACACGCATGTGTGTCTGTGTGGCAGCCTGCCTCCACTCACCCACTCCTTTTGTTCTTAAAAAGTCAGTCTGGACACATGCAGCCTGTTGCACTACTCTGCTACATTACAATTGTTAAATGTATTCAAATCAGCTTACCCTCTGCTGTACAAAGCTCTCAGGAATAGGCTAAGCGCTAAGCTAGATCCAATAACCATGTTTCCTTTTCATTACATCCCTGTCACCTGTCAAAGAAACTATTATAGAAAATTATATTATTGAAGAAATTATTATAATTGGAAAAAAATGAAAATCATCATTCTAGTTGCCGCTATTTGACCAATCCTTCAATGCCGCTGAGGCCACATGTAGGAGCAGTGGGCAGCCGCATTAGGCCGGCGCCCGGAGACCGTTCTCCAGATGTCGAGGGCTAATGGTCAGCGTCACCTGGCTGGAGGATTAAAATAGTTCATCATAAACACCATTCAGGCTTTAAAATTGCAGACAATAAAGAATTGATCATCATTTGCCATTTTTATAATTTGCATGATTTGTGGCTCCTGTTAATTTGTCTATTTTCTAGACAAGATTAGTTGTGCGAGACCTGTTAAAATAATTGTGTTTGTTTATAGTGGATACAGATCATAGTCCCTGGAGAGCGCTGGGTTTAACTGAACTACATCAGTGTTACAATGTTGTGTGACGTGTGTGGTGTTGTGTCTTTGTCCTGTGTCTGTGTGTACATTTTACCATCTCACTATTTTAAAGTCTATGACAGAAATTCTGCTTTTGCTGCGTCTGTCTTAGTGAATAGTGTAGTGTGATCTAGTCTTAAAGTAAGTTTACTGAAGAGTTTCCTACTGAGTGCATAAGAAGCCGTAAAACAATGATTACAAAAAACACAGTGCAACAATGTGACTCAGATTGTGTGTTTAGTCAATTACAGCATGTCTACAGACAATGGGAAGAATGTTATTAATCTACAATACTATGACATTTTTAGTTTTTTAAATCAATATATTTTGCTGAAGTAATGGATTCTCCACTAAAAGTAAACATAAAATACAGGTATTTAGAATACATTGTGGTACTCAATCATTACATTTAGTTTCATATTGTATGATATCGAAAGAGACAAGATCTAAATAACCTAGAAACTAAATGCTCTTTTGCCTTAATTAGTGCTAAATAAGTCCATAACATGTGGGGCAACAAGCGTAAGCATGAACTATATTTATACATAAACATAATGCAAATGAATACATGTTTTTCATCATATGTACACCACATTTGTACATAGATGATATAAAACAAATCAATGTGAAAGTATTCCAAGTATTCACAATACAGTACGCTGACTGGACAAAGAAACGAAATACGTTACAAAACACATTTAGAGGAAAATATTCAGTATTCTGTAACTAAATATTCTCTATAAAGTATTCTCCCCAACAGTGAGGTAATCTCATAAGCCAGTTTATAGGACAAGTGCCATTTCTTACCCAAAAGATAATATGAAATAACAGGTCAGACAAAGAACAAGTCAAATTTTGATTCAAATTCTGCTTTTGAGTCATTTAAACATATCTAGATATGATGTTTTCGGCAGTGTACTAAACTGAAAATGTGCATATTATTTGCCAATTGCGACTACAGCATTTCAAAAGCATCAAGATACACAAAAAGAAGCCAGAATCCTCAGGCTAAAACCATGTTCCTCATTTGGCGTCACAACTAGACAGTGCTGCCACTCAAACAGATGCTGAGCGTGTCACAGCGTTGCATCAGTAAGTTGTTGATGAAACAAGATGGCCGCCCGATTGAGAGAGCAGCGTTTGATTGCGTTTACCGTCGCTCTGACGTCTGTGTTGTGTCTCTATTGTGTGTCTGTTTGTTTTTTGTATGTGTGCGTGTGTTCCAGGCGCCTGGCCCGCTCCACGCTGCTCCTCATCCCTCTGTTCGGGATCCACTACACTGTGTTCGCCTTCTCCCCCGAAGACATCACCAAGACAGAGAGGCTGATCTTTGAGCTCGGGCTGGGATCCTTCCAGGTAACACATGACGGCAAAGCTAACAGTGTGGAACAATGTATCTGGAACTGGACACTGTTGCATATTCATGAAAATCCACTGTATTTAGTGCTAGTAGTTTTACAAATTTTAATTTTTTTCTATAACACAAAAGGCTGCGTGTTAGCAAACAATGATATATTTATCACAATATTCAAGACAGTTATCCCTTACTGCAGTTACACCGCCTGACCCACAAAAATTGTTGCCACAAAATAAGGTCATACATAGAGGTCGGCCGATATGTGAGCTGGCTGATACATCGGGCCAATGTATTTGGGGATTTTACAATATTGGCCGATCTAACGCCGATAAAAGCCGATATCTCTAAAATGAAAGAGCGGCTTTAAAACAAGTCCTCCCATAACTTCCTAGGCCTCTGGGGAGCTGAGAAACATCACCAGAAAGGCGTCCAAACCGAAACCCCGTCATTCCGACCCCCCTCCATTGCGACGTCCCCCCCATTCCGTGATGACTTTCTTTTTGATAACCACATTCCGACAATAGTTAGGGTTATCTGATCCTTGTACTCTTGTGATCCTGACGTGACACTTCATATTCGAAATGTTCTGTCTTGTGTGAGTGGATGTGAGCATAAATATAGGTAATTCTAGTAGGCCCACATATATTTTTTAATCATTATCTTGTGTGTCGGAAAGGCAGGACGTTGCACAAAAGGTAAAGTGTCACCAATTAGACCTCAATGTTGGACTGGGGGGGGATGTCCAAATGACAAAGTGTAACCCACAAGAACATTAGTTAGCTATAAGTGTGTTAAATCAAGTTTCACTAAACCTCAGTCAATACAGACATGCTGCATTTTGAAGCACAGAACCTGGAAAATTCACTCGCCTAGTTAGTTTTAACCTTTACAAATGTTTTTTTTTTTTTGGGGGGGGGGGAGTATCGCCACGCAAAATGCAACAGTATGCTAATGCAGGATGCTAATGCTAACTTTAGCTAATCAAAGCTGGGACAGAAACGATGACTGAATCACCTAAAGTAATACAATAAAATCGGCCATTTCTGAAGTGGCCATGTATTTATGTTTTTACAGGATTATAGACCAGACATTTGGAAAAATTGGCCAAAAATGTCAGCCAAGCATATCGGCATCGGTCAATAAAAATCCCCAAAAATCAGCACCAGTCTTAGAAAAACCCATATCGGTCGACCTGAACAAAAAAAAATATGTAGCACATTTAGCTTTGATTGCAGCACTCATTCATTGTGGTATTGTTTCCAAAAGCTTCTACGATGTCAAAAGATCCAGTGTCGCATACATTTTTCACTAAGATCTTGTATTGATGATGGGAGAGTGTGACCACTGTGCAAAGCCTTCCCCAGCACATCCCAAACATTCTCAATGGTGTTAAGATCTTGACTCTGGGAATTATGTCCCATGCTCCCTGAACCACTCTTTCACAATGTGAGCCTGATGAATCCTGGCATTTTCATCTTGGAATATGCCCGTGCATCAGGGAAGAAGAAATCCGGTCATTCATCTAATTTGCTGAACCTAGACCAGACCAACCGCAGCAGCCCCAGACCATAACAGTTAATTAAATCCAAATGGCGACTTTTTTTTTTGGTCAGGCAGTGTATATAGTATTAGATTGAGTTTGGAACAAATAATGCACATACTGTATACCTTTGAGTCGAACCATTCCAGAAAGGCTACTTGACTCAAAATTAGGAATATTGTGTAATAGATTTCTTTTATGATGCAATCTTCTTTTTTTTTTTTTAATGAATTACAAAAGTGCAATTGTTGCTATTGATTACACATGGTAACGATCCCCCACGTCATTAGATGCAAAATGAAAAGTTGACAACAAGAAAGCAAAATAATTGACGTTTAATAAAAGTTTGTGGTAACTTCCTCACATTATGTGCCAAACCATGTAATTTGGGGAGCTATCATTGAGGAGTGTTTTTATTTGCTCCATTTCCAAAAGCAGCTGCATTGTCGGAAAGTAACTGTCTCTATTGTTCATTAAATAAAAAATAATAAATATTTCAAAAACATTATAAAAGACGCACTTTTCCTGTTGTCTCCCCAGGGCTTTGTTGTTGCTGTGCTCTACTGTTTCCTGAACGGAGAGGTAGGACCTGCCTTGCGAAAGTACTAATACACCTTGAACTTTTGCACATTTTGTCATGTTTACAACCCTAAACATAAAGATTTTATTTTGATTTTTTTACTGAAAGTTCACACACAAGTAACAGACAACTGTGAAGTGAAAGCAAAATGATACATGATTCTGTTATTTTTCAAAAAATAGAAAAGTGAAAAGTGGGGCGTGCATAAGTATTCATACAGCATGAAATAATACTTTGTGGAACCCCTTTTTGCTGCAATAACAGCTGCAAGTCTTCTGGGGTTTGACTCTACAAGGTTTGCACATCTAGAGACTGACATTTTAGCCCATTCTTCTTTACAAAACAACTCAAGCTCTGTCACATTAGAAGGAGAGCGTTTGTGAATAGCAGTTTTCAGGTCTTTCCACAGATTTTCAATAGGATTTAGGTCAGGACTTTGACTGGGCCATTCTAACACATTAATATGTTTGTTTTTAAACCATTCCATTGTAGATGTAGCTTTGAGTTTAGGGTCATTGTCCTGCTGGAAGGTGAATCTCCGCCCAGCCTCAATTCTCTTGCTGACTCCAGCAGGTTTTCCTCCAAAATGTCTCAGTATTTGGCTTCATCCATCTTCCAAACTATTCTTACAATCTTCCCAGTCCCCGCTGAGGAAAAGCAGCCCTATAGCATGATGCTCCCCCCACCATATTTGACACTGGGGATGGTTCACTCAGGACGATGAGCAGTGTTAGGTTTGCTCCATACATAACGTTTTGCATTTGGGTCCAAAAAGTTCAATTTTTGTCTCATCTGACCAAAGCACCTTCTTCCACATGGCAGCTGTGTCCTCCATATGACTTCTAGCAAACTTCAAACGGGATTTCTTATGGCCTCCTTTCAATAATGGCTTTCTTCTTGCCACTCGTCCATGTAGGCCAGATTTTTGTTCGACTTATAGTTGTCTGTTACTTTCAGTAAAAAATTCTAAATAAAATCTTTACGTTTAGGGTTGTAAACATGACAAAATGTGCAAAAGTTCAAGGTGTATTAGTACTTTCGCAAGGCACTGTATTTGATGATTTGCATGTTTTTCTAATTTGGTGTATACCATGGGCCTCAAACCATTTTACCCCGGGACTCAGGTGGAGTTCACCCGGTACAGTTAATAGATATTTCAAGATTTTATTATGTTTATATTTACCCAAATTTTGCAGAAATTTGCAACGGGAAAGGTTTTGTTCTTTATCTGCTGATCACCAACAAGTGATCCAGGTGCTTTCTCTGCTTCTGCCCACAGCGTTTACAGCGGCCCTACAGGGAACTGTCTGTATTTGCAGCCGCAGTGCCGAACATTGCGTGATTTTCAGAACTATTTGAACTAGGGACGTGGAACAAATGCTTTGGATTTGGGGACAGTCACAGATTTTTCGGGATGTCTGGTCACCCTACTCTTTACAGATAAGAATGTTGTATTATCACCAAGAATGTCTGAATCCAAAAGCGTGAAGACTCCTGCGCTAAAACAAGTTTTTCTGTTGTGAGTGGTTGTGTCCATGGGGCCAGACATGCAGCCTGTGGTACATTAAAATGACGTTGTGAAGTTTCTCCCTGAAGGTGCAGTCGGAGATCAAGAGGAAATGGCGGAGCTGGACGGTGAACCGGTACTTTGCTGTGGACCTGAAGCAGCAGAGGCACCCGTCGTTGGCAAGCAGCGGAGTGAACGGGGGAACCCAGCTCTCCATCCTGAGCAAGAGCAGCTCCCAGATCCGAATGTCCAGCCCGCTGGCGGAGAACGCCAACATGAGCCTGCCCACCTGAACCCCGCCTGAGAGCGAGGTGCAGCTGCCATGGAGTTAGCTCCATAGGGTTATGATAGAGTTTTAGGAAACACGTCATAATAACTACACACTATTAACCATTTGTATTCGTAAACAAATAATTCTGCATTCATGAAACATTTAAAAAGCTTTCCTCATCATTTTTGAATGAGCACAAAAGTACGGACTATTGCATCTGCTAAGACCATGAATATGTTTGGACTCCATACTAAAAGTAGCACATACCCATTTCTTATCTTAAAGGCCATGAACTTGATTTTTCTGGTTTACAAACAATGACAGATAGAGCACACCCATTTTAAGTTGTTAGTTGACACACAGTCTTTATGATTATGCTTGCTTTATAACTAAATCCTCTTTCACAATATACTGAAGGACTGAACTAATTCTATTCCACTATGAGAAAAAAGTAAAGTATTGGGTCTTTTAACCGTTCCAGACTAGTGCCAGTCGAGGATGCTGGCCCTGTGTTACTATAGCAACACACATTAACGACAAAGAAATGATGAGGAAAAGCCTCGCGAATGATCGATCCAGAGTTCACCAATGCTTTATAAACGTGATGCAAATGTTTAGCCGTGTGTAGTTGTTATAAAATGTTCGCGTTTTATCGTAAACCTATGGTCGAGGTCCGTGGGGGCTGCCGACAGCGCGTCACCGTGACAACCGCACCTGGCGTTATAGCGACGACCCAACATGGCCCCTTGTCCTCAGCGTCGATCGAGTTTTATTTGCGACGTTACCGCAACAATCACTTGCACTTTTTTAAAAGACGCACAACTACCTGAGCATTTACTTTACTGAGCCGAGGAGAGGGAGGGACATGAACTATTAGTGGATTGTAATCTGATCACAAAATAGATATTAGAGGAATATTTATGTCAAGGAGATTACTCGAGAGATGGAAGTGGAAAAAAAAACAAGGTAATAGTCCTTAAAGTAAACCATCTTCTAACTATCCCCCCTCTGCAGACGTGTTGTGTTGTCCGCTCTTTTTAAAAAAAAAAAAAAAAAGGGTTTTCTGCGAGTTTTTTTTTTTTAACAACTGCCAAATTTTACAAACTTTGACGTTTCTTCGCTCCGGGCTACATTTAAAGTTCGTAAATCCGAGGGGTGTCGTCGCCGCGTGTAAAAAATAACTGTGTGCTTCAAGTGCCAGACTGGATCTTTTACTGTAGTGCTAGTCCAAAGTGAAATCTCAACCAAACATTTCGCCTTTTCCCGCGTGTACAAACCGCTCGCATTATTTCGAAACGTATCTCTCTCTTTTCTGTTTTTTTTTTTTTTCCAGCCGTGAAGTACAGAGTATGTCAAGAAATGAAAAGAGAGAAGAAGAAAAAAAACTACGATTTTGTAAATAGTGAGATTTTGTGTCTAGCTCAGAAAACGTTTGTGTCGTTAATTTATGTATTTTTTTCTTTTTTTCATAACTCGGTATTGTAAACGACCTTTTCGACGACAAAAGGAAACTGGAGTCCAAATCTGTAGATCTCATACAATTTAAGGAGCCAGAGAATCCTAGACCGCGTTTAAGAAAAAAAAAACATTTATTTATACAAAAACAAATGAGTATTTTTGAGAACGTAGTGCCAATTATATGAAGTACTCTATAGGATTTTATGCTTTTAAAAATGTATCCTCACACACAAAAACTATTTGATTTAACAATAGTGCCATAGTTTTGGAAAGAAATACAATGTGTCATCTTCTACACTCATAATCCAAAGTGCCTAGTATGCCACGAGGCTCTCGATTTTAATTTCCAAACAACAAGCTTGATTTTCCGTCAAAGAATGTACAGGATTATTACTGCAGTTTATCGTCGATTTTTTTGTTTCGTTTGTTCCGTGATTAAAAGTCACTTACGCGGTATTTTATCACCCGAATTACAAAAAGTGGGAACAAAAATGTAAATAATCTCGTGCATTTCGTGGCCAAATATAGCACTTTTTTCGCGTCTGGTGGCAGCAGCGGGTTGGAACAGGTTAAGGGAAAGAAACATAACTTTTAACAATGCAAAAGAGGCAAATATATTTTAAATTTGAAGACAGCAGGCAGCAGTTTTGGATGCCGATTAACACGACTAGATTAACAATTGAAAAAACTTTCAAGGAAGAACGGGACATGTTTATGAGATTTTGCAAACTATTCAGTGTCGCTTCTATTTACATTTCAGCCACCCTTTTTGTGCGTTTGGTCGCCGTAATAGTCGAGTAGTTCATTTTTGATCGTTGCAGGTGGAGTGACACTAAAGTGGACACGCAGAGCTTTAATGTTTCAGCTTTTGACAATCGCGAGGTGTTTATGATTTAGTCAGTGTTTTTTTTGTTTGTTTTTTCCTTTTACCTGTGAACGAGCTCGAGTGGTTCCATTTGTGTGACGAGACACTACACGCAGATCGTTTAGATATTCGGGCCACATGATATCAGATTATGCCCTCTCTGTGGGGTCTTATTGTGTATGAATTAAAACCTCCATGGTCTGAAATGCACTCTAGTTTAACTATTTCAATCTACTCTCAAATGTAAAAGCTCCTGGACTTATTTAAAACTGGACATTGCTTCTAAAAGAGATAAATTGCAAAACTAAAGATGTATAGATAGGACAGTTGTCTTATTTTATTGTAAAAGCTGGCCCCGTATGACGATATTGCCTTTTTACCTGTAGTGTTTCGGCCCATAAACTCTTTCTTACAAACGAGCAAAAATAATTTGTAACTTTTGCACTGAGGATGGTTATTCCAAGAATGTATTTATTTTCTGCAAAAACTCGTGAAGTGATGTACATTATCCTTTCAATGTGTAATCTTACTATTTATACGGTACGTGAAGTCATCGCATCTGTCAAAAGTGCCATGCATTTGTATTGCCATGAGCCCAAGTCTCGTCATATCTTGAAGTGTCCATGAAGTTGCCAAAAAAAGGTAATGATCTTTACAGTGCCGTGCTTGAGCTAATGGTGTGTTTTTGTTTTCAAAGGTCAGTATTGGACCCGCCTTAGCTTTCCCTGCACAGTTCTGTATGTGAATCTACTTGGCCTGCTTTGGACCGAGCGACTTGAGCGCGGTGTAAAAAGGGGTATTTTCGTTCACTGAGAAGGTTTAAATATTGATATAGAAACTCAAGTTTGTATGCTAAGCTAAGCTACTGCTGCTGTTTTTTGTGCAACTATCACCAGCCGTCACTCTGAGCTAAAAAAAGACAGACAAAAAAGACAAAAAAAAGAAAAGAAAAAAGGGCTCAGGAAGAAAACCACCATGTCTCAAAGCTGTCACTGTCAGAAAGGGGGAGACTGACTATGAACGTATCTGTGACGTTTATCGACCACTAGAGGGCAGTGTCGCCGAGCTGTTTTTTGCGGCACTGGAGTGGAGAAAGGGAAAGGGTCAATATGCAGGATTTCAAAGCAAAAATCATCTTGGTTATAGAAAACACAAATAATTCGTGCTATTGTTGGCTCATACGTATCCTGTTGTGCAGTGATACCCGTTTGCTCTGTCGATTGTGACAAAAAATAATAATACTTCAATTTCAAACCAAGCAAGTCCAGATAAATCTTGATTCTCTTCTCTTAAAATGAAGGGTTTATTTGTGTGGGGGAAAAGTGTGTTTGTTTCCTCATTAGAGAATCCTGCATATTTCCCCTTTATGTTTTCTGTAACATATTAATTTACTTATCTTTTGTTATTACAAATGTGTAAAAGAAAAAAAAAAGTGTGGGGGGGAATCAGGCAATTGCAGTAGGCCTGATCATGTAGTTTGCTGTTTTGCCCATGCAACAAAACACAACCAATATATGTGCAATATTTGAAGTTGCTTAAAGTGACGAGCCTAACATTATGACCACTGACGGGTGAGGGGAATGCCACAGGCGACATATTTTCATCGCGGCAGTATAAGCTAAAAGTTAAAAGCCAGAAAAGTAGAGTCAAATGAGCGAGACAGAAAGATAAGTGTGCAAAAGATATTGTCTGAAATGAAGCTGTAAGAATAATTTTTATTATTATTATTTAATGTTTTTTCAACAATTTGTGGGAAAATTCAGTTTTTTTTTACTTTCTGTTTTCCAAATTCAATTCGGTTTAGGTTGTTATAATGTTATGGCTCATTGCCGTGTGTTGAACTGTAAACTGATTGAAGGCAGGGAAACAACCACTGCTTAGCGCTGTAGGTATCGGTCATTATTTCATTGACCATTTTTACTTTCCATCCTGTGGAGGTTTCTGTGCCTGAGCGTGTGTGCAACTTCTACTGAATTGCCAATTTGGAATTTTTTCGAATGTACTGTTGTTGCTCAGCTTCTCCTAAATGTTGCCTGCTAAGAATATTAATAATGATATTTGCCATGGTGTACAAATGATGTCTTTTCTTGAGCATACAGTATATCCAATAAAGTGTATATATATTTTTGGCGCACTGGTGGACCGCTCCAAAATGACCGTAATGTTTGTGATAGTGTTTTTTGTACATCCATTGCTTATGGAGTGGCCACTCGCGTCTCGCGAAGGGATTTGCCAATACTTAAAAGTGAGTGTGGGTGAGTTTGGGTGAGTGTAATATTAAGTATGCATGTGACTATGTAAAAGAAAAAAACATCGAAAAGCAGGAAATATCTTGATATAAAAATGTGTCACTGACTTTCTGTTCGACCTGTAACTGTGCCATGTGTAAAATGCATTGTTGTGTCCACTTCATGTCCAGGTTGTGTACTTTTGACTGCAAAAATAAAGCTATCTGTGGTAAAAGTGTGTTGTAATTATTGCTCTTTCTATTAGCGGCAGTAGGTAGACTCATGCTTGAAATTTCTTTATACTTAATGGCAACCTAATTCTTTACTAATAATGTAGAAATGTTTGTTTTTGTAAAAACTGACATGTGACCTTTTATATTGTGCATTTTATCATTAGGCCTTTTTATTGATCGTGACGTATGGACACCATACACCAGTGTCTGCGTACACTGGTGTATGAATGAGAGTGTGAATGGGTGAAGCCCCTTATGAGAGACCAACAGGCCCGTTTGGAACCATGAGGCCGTCCTTCTGTGGACCCACCACCTGCAGGAGGAGCTATAGGGGCTGGTGCAATGTGATTTGGGCAGCTCCAACAGCTGCCCGCACGACCCGGCAACGGACAAGTGGAAGAAGATGGATGGATGGATGGTGACGTATGGAGTTGCTGTTTACATAGTATAACAGTATTAATAATAATGCATCAGTTTTATATAGCACTTTTCTGGACACTCAAAGACACTTTACATTGCACTATTCATTTACTCCATACTTGGTGGTGGTAAGCTACTATTGTAGCCACAGCAGCCCTGGGGTAGACTGACGGAAGCGAGGCAGCCAATCCATTGGCCCCTCCGACCACCACCAACTCACATCATTCATCCTAGTCTATGGTACATGTTTTTGGTGGTAGGGGAAACCTACGCAGACACGGGGGGAGAACATGCAAACTCCACACAGAAAGGCCCCGTCCAGGTGGGAATCAAACCCGGGACCTTCTAGCTGTGAAGCCAGAGCACTAACCACTGTGCTACCGTGTTGCATCTTAATAGTTGTAAAACATGCTTAAGCATCCTTGAGAGACATTTGAGACCAACTAATTTCTTGTTCTGAAACACTGAAGAGGCACCAAGAGCCCCCCCTCTCCCCTCCACATGAAGTGGAGCGCCCCCTACACTTGTGACGCAGCACAGTGGAGGTATCCGGGCAAGACTCGCAGCTAAGCCACACATGCCTTCTGTACCTATACTATTGTTCTGGCTAATGGAGAATAAAACGCTCTCCCCAGATGATGAAAGACTGTTGTGGGGCGGAGGGAGCTGCAGCAGGAAGAGGAAGGAGGAGGTGGAGCTGACCAGTGCAAGACACCACGCTCTGAAACAGGGACAAACCCAAGAGGCGCTGCACAGATTCAGCACTGAAGGCAGCCAGGCCAAGTTTCCTCTGGCTTAACCCGGTTTCCCCGACCTCCAAAAACATGCTGGTCAGGTTTACCCACAGCTCAGTCGCAGCGGCTCAGGACTGACACCTGAACACTATTTCACTGTACGGTTCTACAATGACAAATAAAGCACGGACTCAAATTGGGATGTTTGGAATGCTTTAGAAAAAATTAAGAATGAGCTTGAAAAAAAAATAAAAATAACATTTATAATTGATGCAAAATAGATTAGGTATAGGACCTTTAATATTACTCAAATACTTCAAAACGCAGACACACGTCTCCTCACAGGGATCAGACGCAGAGCTCACGTAGCCCCCGTGCTTTCCTCTGCCTTTTGAGTTAAAATCAAGATTGTGTTTTTTAAGTCTCTTATAGCACCTTCCCCTGATATGCTCTTAGACTTAGACTGTCCCAGGTCTAAATGATAATAAATAGAAGGAGACTCACCCTCACTAAGCAGTTACTTCAGTGGAGAGTTTCAAGTCGCAGCTTAAATCCCACTTTCTTGCAATGGCGTTTAATTCAAGTTGAACAGGCTTTTTTTTAAATTATTATTGTTTATTGTGTGTACAGCATTTAGAGGCAGTTTATCTGTTTGTAAATGTGCTGTAGAAATAAACTTGTCCTTGAATAAAAGCAAAACCGTTAATGATTTAGGTACTATAGCAAACGTTTACGCTTCACACGTGAAAAACGTCATATTTAGATATTCTTTATTCTGAGAAATGACATTGGGCATGAAGTTCACGTTGTTTGCGTTAGGGGTCGCTGTTACCCTCTCTGTTCTATCTACGGATGATTTGGAAATAAAACACTGTTCCGATCAGGGAAAAAAAAAATGACATTAGTTTTAATTTACAGATAAAGACCAATATTTTCAGTTTGTACAACATTTACATGACACACCTAATCCATTGTTCTCCTTGAGTACACATGAATAATACAAGCCTATAGGCTCAAAAATAAAAAATGCATTACATTCATTTTTGTAAGTTCAGCAAAACAACCCAACAATGCCTTTTGCTTTAACTTGATTTGTTGAAGCTGTGATAAAGTTCAGGAGATTGTGAGACATTCTTCAGCTAATGTGATGTTCACAATAATGTGCAAACAAACTCAATCAATGGAACTTTTAAATCTGCAGTGCATAAAATTAAAATTGCACATATTTCAAAATTACGTCTATCGAGCATAAATCATCACAATAGCTGCCAAGAGGCTTATAATTAGTTTTACAAATCAATATAGCAGTTACAATAATTTTACTCTGTGGCTTCATATGTGCAAGTATCTCCATTTGACGCAAAGTGGAACTATATTTTTATGTCAAGTTCCATTGCATGTAAACATCTACGGTAGCGTAGCATCCTAGGCAGTGTTATATATCATTAGCAGCAATAAAGTAGAACAAACATCCTGTGAAAAAAAAGCCTCATTCAATCATTGTAATACTTGTTTGGTCATGTGTTATAGTGAGCGTCCCACAGTGAGAGCAGGTCAGCAGCAGTTGTAACGTGTTGGCAATGATACAGTACATCACACTCATCAACAGAAAACAATGAAGAGTGGTCTTTAGGAAGCCGTTCTTCTTCTGTGCGAGTGGTATGAGTCCAGAAGGGAAAAGCTTTGGAGTGAACATAAAGTCGTAGTTTGGCTGCAGCTCATTCTCTCTTTCTCTGAGGAATACCACGTTTAAAACCAGTGGTTTTCTCCAATCAACAAGGAAATTGCGGCTGGATTCAGAAGGAATTAAGCTCACTCCAGTTTGGCACTGGCTGTTGTTGTGATAGACTCGATGTACATTTTAAAACTAGCATGAAAACGATCACATATTCTCTACATGTAGCTCTGATTAGAAAGGCATGGTAAACAGCAAATTCTAATTAGAATTGTGTGAATCTGACATTTCTATATGCCATGTGTCATACATACACTGCCTGACACTATATATGTGCCCAAACAATGGGATCTGCCAGGTACATGAAGATCCAGAATGACCAGGTTTTTCCATCAATGGATTTCTTCTTCACTGATGACACGGGCATATCCCAAGATGACGATGCCAGGATCCATCGGGCTCACATTGTGAAAGAGCGTTTTCCACGCATAGATTGGCCGCAAAGTCCAGATCTTAGAATCTTTAGCATGTGCTGGAGCAGGCTTAGCGCAGTGGTCACACTCTCCCATCGTCAATACAAGATCTTGGTAAAAAAAAAAAAATTCATGCAATAGTGGATCTTTTGACATTTGACTTGATCAAAAAAAGTTTAGAGATTTAGAGGACAAGGAGTAATGTCAGGTCAAAGTCTAAGTCATTGGACGAGTCCCAAGGCTTGGTCCATTTGATCAGGTTTTTAAATGAGTCCAATTTACAACTTTCTAGTCTGAATCGGTCAACTCTGAGCAGCTTCAACAGAAAGCTCCACCATGTTCACCTTAAACACGCAGCTTTTTGCCCCGAGAATGAATGCCACACAACCTCTAGGCCTAAAGGAGAGACATACAGAATCCCTAAATAATGTTGGGAACACACATGAAACAAACAGGGTAAATTCAAACAGAAGTAAACTTTCGCATTGGGGTTATCGTAGGGGTGGGCGATATGGCCTAAAATCTATATCACGATATAAAAAAAGAAATATCACGATAACGATATATTTCACGATATAATTGACAATGGACAAATTACTTCCAAATCCCAGCCTTACGCCTATTGGGAAGATTATCCATCCATCCATCCATTTTCTTCCACTTGTCCGTTGCCGGGTCGTGGGGGCAGCTGTTGGAGCTGCACCAGCCCCTATAGCGCCCCCTGCAGGTGGTGGGTCCACAAAAGGACGGCCTCATGGTTCTAACCGGGCCTGTTGGTCTCTCATAAGGGGCTTCTGAACCGCTCTTTGTCTGACCCGTCACCTAGGACCTGTTTTCCCTGGGAGACCCTACCAGGGGCACGAAGCCCCTGACAACAGAGCCCCCAGGATCAGTCAGGTGCTCAAACGCCTCCACCACGTTAAGGTGAAGGTTCCAGGAGGGCATACTAATTTCCTCGCAAATATGATCTACTCAAGCAGTTTACATCCTTCATTTCATTTGACTTTTTAAGCACCTGTCCCCGTGTTCTACCGTCAGTGTTTATGCTGCTCTGATGGAGGGTAACATGAATTATATCGTGTCCACGACGATACAAAACATTACAACGATATCAAAATTATATCGCGATAACGATATGCGATACGATATGGCCCACCCCTAGGTTATCGTTTACATAATGTACAATCAAACAGATTTCCTAGTTCTAAGCACGTAAGCGCACACTCTGTCTTTTTGTTTTGACCCCGGACTCTGAGGAAGTTGCTTAGTCCTTGGTTTCTGCCACACCCGTCCCGCATTAGCAAACGCGAGGGAGAGTAATCCGTTTTGATCAGAGCTCCTCGGACAACGCGCCGAGTCCAGAGTCCCCCACCCAGCGTCCGCTCATTAAAATCAAAGCAAGCGTGGAGCTACTACAAACACGAGTGCAGTCCGTGACCGACCCCGACTTTGTCCAGGGTCACAATCCGGGGGCGTCTACAGTATTCAACAGCATCAAGGCTCCTCTTCTTGTTCGTAAAACGGTGAAAAAGCTTGTAGTTTACTTTTGTGCCATTAGTCGGCTGTCGATTTGATCATGTCGAACCGTTTGGAACCGTTTTGGTGATGTCATTTTTTTTTTTCATTGATAAAGTTGTTGTACCTTTGTGTAGATAAAGAGAATAAGGTATCCTGGAAAACTGGAGTAGACGCGTTTCTTGTTTCCTTCCAAAATACTTCAGTTGTTCCCAGATGTTCAATGCTCCGAGCACGCTTGCCAATGGTGCATCTAACTTTCTTCTTTTATATAACTTTTCTTCATAAGCCTTTCAAGTTAGAAAATACAGTTGCTGCTATAGGCTAACTTTTACGACTGCGCAGTTTCTACTTTCCATACTTGTCTTGATCGTTGCTGGGTAACACGTTGAACGCGTTGATGCAATTTTGTCTTTTGAAAAAAATAAAAAAAAATAAAGAGTTCATACGCAGTTCTAATCTTTAGCAAAAGTCTGTTTTGATCACACGGAGGAGACGTTTCCTGTAGATGGAGGTCCTCCCGCTTCTCCTCTGGTTCGTATCGTGATTTGGGTGATGCTGCGTTTGGCCGGAGTGAGCTGGTTCTGATTGTGGCATTTCCACAGCCAGCGGCGGAGCTCTGCCTGCACCTGCGGACGAAAATACACCTGATAAACACCTCACGTTACTGCCTTCAATCAGGATAAATCATCTTAGGCATAATGAAAACAACAGCCAAATGTCGTGGATAAGATTCCTGACAGGTCATCCAATCTGCTGATAGTGAGAGGTAATCCAGACAGTGCTTAGAGATTTCATCCATGAATCAATAAAGTTGGCAGTTCAAGTCCAGCTCTGACCTCTGAACACTGTACTTGTGTCCTTGGGGAAGACACTTCACCCGCCGTGCCCATGTGGCCCATGTATTTAAAGGAATAGGCCACCGTTTTTACATGCTGAGATATGTTCTTACCTTAGCTTTGACCTGTCTGGTCTCCACGTGTGCCTTCCGTAACGTAAACAAAGCGCAGATGGCGTTAGCATTTAGCTTCTCCTCCTCTCCTCTATAGCTCCAAACGAGGTGAAGATAGAAGCTACCAAACTCTTCCACGTTTTCCCTATTTAAATATGGTTACGTGAAGTGTTACACTATAAACTATAATTACACAAAATTAAACAATGTGGATTTTCTAAGCGGATAAAAAGGGGAAGTATATTGTAAGGCGTAATAATACCAGGAGTAATTCAGCATCCGCGCAGTGATATCTGCACTTTACTGTGAAGATGCCGAATTACTCCTGGTATTATTACGCCTTAAAATATAGTTCCCCTTTTTATCGGTTTAGAAAATCCACATTGTTTGAGTTTGTGTAATTATACTTTATAGTGTAACACTTCCCGTAACCATATTTAAATAGGGAAAACGTTGAAGAATTTGGTAGCTTCTATCTTCACCTCGTTTGGAGCTATAGAGGAGAAGCGAGTAGCTACATGCTAACGCCGTCTGTGCTTTGTTTACGTTACGGAAGGCACACGTGGAGACCAGACAGGTACAAATGAACTCATCAAAGCTAAGGTAGGAACATATCTCAGTATGTAAACACGGGGGCCTATTCCTTTGAGTGGCGCGAGAGTGAATGACCGGCCATGGTTCAGTGGATCGTTGGCGCAGTCTCCCAGCCACATTTTTGTTCCCCTCCACATTAAACCTGCTGACATAATCGGCCCCAGCTCGGTCGGGACATTTAGATCTTTCCTAGCTAGAGAATGGCATGGTTCAGATGTCAATTGTAAGTGCGGGCTTATTAAATTAACATTACATTAACAGCAGCGAGCGCAGGATACGTTTCTCCCACGAGTTAAATACTGTCCATAGGAAAGAGAGAGGGAATATATTGATGGGTTCTGCTCCAGCGCTATAGTAGTATTAAAGAGCTCGGGGGAAAACTCCATGCCGCAGAAAACATGATCAAAACACCAGCACGTGTGTTGTTTGTTATTGCAAAGGGCTGAAGGGAATTGCGTTTTTTTAATATACAGCATAAATGCAGTTTGGGGAACGTTTCTGCACCGCATAGTATGCTTGCACATAAAGTTCCTGCACCAACGTTCTTCGTAGTAAAACCTTTTTTTCCCCCCCATAGAAAAGCAGTCATTTGGATCTGCTGGTTGCATCTTATTATAAAACATTTCTGATTGTCTGCGATCCGAGAAGACTGTGCTGGTTTTTATTGGAAGAATAATTTACAAAGATGTCTACTATATAGGACATTGTCAGCATGGTTGCCCCTAACAACATAACGTAATTTTTGTCCAAACACAGCTGCATCCATAAATCTACAACCCAAGACAAACAAGGAGCAATCGGGTTCGTGAAACAGCAGTCAGTACAAACGGTATAAAAGCTAACCTGATGTTTTTCAATTATACCGACAAGCACTTGAAGATTCCTCCTAATACCGTGCTCAGTGTCAGAGCCAAAGGAGTAGATTTTACATCCCTCGACTTTTGCCCCGAAATGAATTTTTTATGGAGCTGTAGATATCAAAGGAAAGTTTCCAGGTTCAATGTGCCATTCATCTTTTTCAAAACATGGCTGACCATTTGCCGCTCCTTGGAGAGACCCACATTGCAACATCTGACCTCTGAAGAAAACTCATTGTCAATTCTCTTTCCTGTTGTTGTGACCTTCCTTTGAGACATAATTGCGGAGAAAACTATGATTGAGTCCGGTCTCTAAAGAAATTGTTCTTTGACCGAGAGGTGTGTTACTCGTCAAACGGTTGTAAGTATAGATATTGGTGACGTACCTCTCCATTCATGAAGCAATAAAGGAGTGCAACGACAAAACCCTGCAAAATATAAAAAGACATAATGGTTACGACCGGGCCACATCAGAAAGAAAACAAAATAATAAAATAAGTACCGACCGGGCAAACTGGACTTGTTTCGCCCTAAAGGTACTTATTTTCCCGATAATGACCGGTGTTCTATACATTATCCTTCTTATTATACGGCTATTTGCCAAATGAACACACACAAAATAAACTTCATACACTTTTATGAAGGCAGAAAGGTTTATTTAATGATTTCCGTGGCAAATAGTTCCCAAAAGTCTGCACGTTGCTTGGCAATGTTTGTTGTGATTCCAGGCCGTGTGGCTAGGCTAGTAGCAGCACGGCTAGCTACTTATTGCTAGCCGTGCTTAGTTGAAGGTGCAGTTCAGGGTTGCCAGATGTACGATAACTATCGGATTTGTACGATAATTTTGACCCCTGTACGATGTACGATCAATAATTCAAAAAAGCCCTAAATGTACGATAATTTCAGAGCGCCAGATAAAGTCTGGTTAAATGCACTGTCCCCTCTCAGCAGCGCTTCGCTTTTGCTCTGATCTGGAGTCAGACTTAGCCTCCGTATTCACGAAGGCATAATATCTGCTGTAAGAAGGAGAGACTGTCCCTGGATCAGTTTCACAGTTCCACTATTGCATTATCCTTCTGCCCTGACGCATCCTCTTTGGTTAGCAGGTTGTGTGTGCGTAATGTAATAAATGTGACAGAGCGTGGGGCTGTGTTGTAGTTAGGGGTGATGATGATATGAGCAATATTTTGCGTGGGTGCTACAGCGATATTGGCATATTTATAGTGTACGATAGTTTGTGCTGAAAAACGATAGTTTTGGAAGCTTTGTACGATATAATGGTTTTCAGAATCTGGCAACCCTGGTGCAGTTGGAGAGGAGGAATGGTGGTGAATTTCTGGGTAAGTTGAAAGTCGGACTCCCGTTAAATTCACGAGCAAATTCCCCAACTCCTCTCGCAGAGACGGGGACAGAGATAGTGTCCGCCTGTCCGCTACGACTACTTGCAGAGTGATATGAAAGACCTGTATTACAAGCACATCATTATTTTTTCTAGCAGAAAATAATGACCAGTAGAACGTTGGAAAATTCCATTCAAGTCAATGGAGCGTTCTACTTACATTGTATATATATGTATACATATGTCTGTATATGTGTATATATATGTATATCTAAAACACTATGAGTATTTAAACAATAAGTAAATCAATAGAATGGTAATATAAGCAATGATTAAAAAAATAATAATAATAAGAGAAAATTATAAAACTAAGTAAATACACTCAGAAATCACAAACATTTCTATTTGTATTGTATTGTATTTTGAAATTGGGGTAGGCACTTATAAGCTTTCTTGCTTCTGCCTACTCCT
Organism: Proterorhinus semilunaris; assembly: GCA_021464625.1. Lineage (NCBI taxonomy): Eukaryota > Metazoa > Chordata > Actinopteri > Gobiiformes > Gobiidae > Proterorhinus > Proterorhinus semilunaris. The sequence continues at coordinate 23,377,961 of CM038358.1, read as the reverse complement.
TTTGAGTTATTATTTTATTTTTTCTTGTTTTTTTTTTTTTTTTGATAATGTAAATAAAATGATGTAAATATTGTATATAATAACTAATAGCTCAAATAAATAAAATAAATTAAATTGTGAAGAGCTGTATAATAAGTTATTATAAGACAATGTTCTATTGCAACAGGTATTGGCAAGAAATTTAATTTTATTTATGTCTGAATTGAAACAATCCATGTTTTTTTTTATTTAGTGATGGTTTCTCTTTTCTTTTTCTTAATTATTTGATTTGTATATATATCCATCCATCCATTTTCTTCCACTTTTCCGTTGCCGGGTCGTGGGGGCAGCTGTTGGAGCTGCCCAAATCACATAGCACCAGCCCCTATGGCTCCTCCTGCAGGTGGTGGGTCCACAGAAGGACGGCCTCATGGTTCTAATCTGCCTTTCATTTCAAAAGTCCTTGAAAAAGTAGTGGCTAAGCAGCTTTGCCGCCACCTACAGGACAATAGTTTATTTGAAAAATTTCAGTCAGGGTACAGAACTTATCATAGCACAGAGACCGCCTTAGTCAAAGTTACCAACGACCTGTTATTAGCAGCTGACGCCGGACTAGCTTCAGTCCTGGTTCTGTTAGACCTCAGTGCAGCCTTTGACACAATCGACCACAATATTCTCCTGCAGAGGTTAGAAACTGACGTAGGCCTCAGGGGAACAGCCCTCTCTTGGTTTAAATCTTACTTATCTGATAGGCACCAATTTGTTAATGTAAACCTAAAGTCTTCACCGTGTTCTAAAGTGTGCTATGGGGTGCCACAGGGTTCAGTGCTCGGGCCAATTTTATTTATATTGTACATGCTCCCATTAGGTAACATAATCCGAAATCATAATATAAATTTTCACTGTTACGCGGATGACACACAGCTGTACTTATCAATAAAACCAGGTCAGACAGATAAATTAGATGTGCTTAGTTCCTGCGTAAAAGCCATCAAGACCTGGATGACTGTAAATTACCTTCTCCTTAACCCTGATAAAACCGAGGTTATTATTTTAGGTCCTCAAAAACTGAGAGAGTCTTTATCTCAGCAGATCATCTCCCTGGATAATGTTAGCGTATCAACGAGCTCTAAAGTAAAAAACCTTGGAGTTCTGTTTGACCAGGACCTCTCTTTTAAAACGCATATAAACCAGGCTTGTAAAATTGCGTTCTTTCACCTGCGCAACATTGCTAAAATACGAAACATTCTACCTAAGAGTGATGCAGAAAAACTTATTCATGCATTCGTTTCCTCAAGGCTGGACTACTGCAACTGCCTGCTAGCAGCGTGTCCTAAAAGTTCCCTAAAAAGTTTTCAACTAGTTCAAAATGCAGCTGCAAGATTGTTAACGCGTACAAAGAGAAGAGAACACATTACACCTGTGCTAAAGTCTCTCCATTGGCTTCCTGTTGAGTTTAGAATCAAATTTAAAATCCTGCTCCTCACATTTAAAGCCATAAAGGGTTTGGCTCCGCTTTATCTCCAAGACGTTATCGTTCCATATCGGCCAACCAGAGCACTCCGCTCTCAAAACTCAGGGCTACTAGTGATTCCTCGGGTCTCCAAAATCACTGTAGGAGGAAGAGCCTTTAGCTACCAAGCTCCGGTTTTATGGAATAAACTCCCAGCTCACGTTAAAGAAGCAGACACAGTCCCTACATTTAAGACTAGGCTCAAAACGTACCTCTTCGAATTAGCTTATGATCAGGTCAGTTAGGTAAAGCTCTAACCCACAGCCTGAAGTAAAGCTGCTTTAGGAGAAACTCTGCTGTGGGAAGTACGGTACACTGAGCGCTATCCTCTTCTTCTTCTTACTGCAACCTTTGTCTTACTATGATACAATATTTATTTCATCTGTAGTCTGTTCATTACTATTCACATGGTGTCTCCTGTCCCACTCCCCCTTGGGAGTGCCTGTCTAGATCGAACGGAGGGACCCGGCTGAACGGAGGGACCCGGCTGAACGGAGGAACCCGGCTGAACGGAGGAACCCTGCCTACTGACAACAAGGACTGGACGGTCTGTGATCTTGGCCCGTCTACTGAGGGACTCCTTCGGCCCTGGGTCTCTATAGCCTGTCCGTCCATGGGAGTGGATCTCTCCTTCTGTGGTTCTCCTCAAGGTTTCTCGTTTCTCCCACTGGGTTTTTGAGTTTTTCCTTGCCGGGCTGGAGAGTCTAAGGACAGGGGACACCCGAGCTGCTCGTCGCCACCCACTGCTCGTCGCCACCCACTGCTGACGCTTATTTGGACATTATGTTTGCCTGGATATTTGATTCACCGGAACTTTACATTGTCTTATTTACTGTTCTGTTTTATTGCCTTAATGTTTGTTACAGCCCTATGAGGCAACTCCTGTTGTGATATTGGGCTATACAAAACCATTGATTGATTGATTGATTGATTGATTCTAACCGGGCCTGTTGGTCTCTCATAAGGGGCTTCTGAACCGCTCTTTGTCTGACCCGTCACCTAGGACCTGTTTGCCATGGGAGACCCTACCAGGGGCACGAAGCCCCCGACAACAGAGCTCCAGGATCATTCGGGTGCTCAAACCTCTCCACCAACATCCTTTTTCCATTTCCTTAAATTATTATTTTTAATCACAGCCCAGGAATTATTGGAATGAATATTTGTCAGTGACATTCAACCAAGTCTTAGTATTTTATTGGTTTATCATTTTACACAAAGAGGAGATAAGTGTAAGAGTGATGTTTACTTCTATTTGTATAAAGGAGACAGCTGAGCAAATATTGTACCTGAAAGGATCCCAGGCCCAGCTCGATGTAGAGGCGCGCTGTGACTCCGGTGGTCTCCGGCAGGAAGGCGAACACAGTGTAGTGCATCCCAAAGAGAGGGATCAGGAACAGGGTGGACTTGGCCAGTCTCCTGCACAACAACAACAACAACATGTGCATTTCAATTAGATGTGTTGCCATAACATTGTGACCACCTACTTCAGGTTGATAGATATGGGTTTATGTCTTGGGGGCGTAAATGAAGTGCCGACAACTACTAATTTGCTTTATATTTATATATTTTTGCGCATATCAATACTTTGAAATACTTATTGGAAAAACAGATGCACAAGCTAAACGTTGTGACCACTGTCTGCTAAAATACAAAACATTATCAATAAAACCCGATAATTTAATATCTGCTTCTCTATGTAAGTCAGTCTTCAGTAAAATCACACAATGGGCATGATGGCAGTGAAGGGACATGTACTGATCTATAACTATTGTTATATTGTAATAAAAGGCACATGCTACAATCCAGCAGGGATTGAAAACTGTGTCACTGTGTCACTTTCAGTAGGTCATGATGCTTTCCCAGAAAAAGTATAAAAATCCTGATTCCATTAAAATTAAAGGCCGACCGATATATAAGGTATTTTACTGTATCAGCTATCGGCCGATTTAATGCCGATAAATGACTGATATCTATAATAAAGACTTGGTTTTGAATTGTAAAGAGCTTTAATATGAGCCCTCCCACAACTTCCTAGGCCTCAGGGGAACTGGGACACATCGTGATGAAAATTGGTCACACGTTTCTACACCTAGGAGGCTAAATAGTATTTTAATGTATGTTTTATGTTGCAGACTTTTGCTTATAATTTTAGACCCATAAGACAGTGTTTCTCAACTGGTGGGTCAAGACCCAAAAGTTAGTTGTGGAACCTGTTTCAATGAGTCACAAGCCTGTCCCAGATACATTTCTTTAAATATTTATCCACCTCAAAGGTATAGAAACACTACCTAAGTCTGTTAAAATTACTGTTATTTGATCATGATGTTGAATGATGATTTCAGCTTTATAGGCCCATCATATTCTTATTCATCAATATTTTGTAAGAAAAAATACAGTGTTTTACATCAGAAATAACAATTCCAATTCTGTGTTGAGTCACGGCTTGTTATTCTGTGATGATGGTGGGTCCAGACACCATGCCAGTGGAGAACCACTACCATAAGAGATAGAGAATTGCCGTAGCTTGTTTTAGTATATGCTGATCCCCCTGAAATAAATATGAATGTCCTGAAAAATGGCCCTCTACCTCCAATAAAACGCCCCCTGCTGTCACAGTTTACAGTTTAGAATCCTCATACACAGGATTATAGATAAAACGTAATTATGGAAAAATATTGGCCGTGCATATCGACATCGGCCAATAATAATCCCAAAAAATCGGCATCGGCCTTAGAAAAATAATATCGGTTGACCACAAATTAAAATGATTGGTAAAGCAGTTTTGAATAAGTTCTTCTAGAAATCTAGAAATAATAGGTCAGTTGCTGACGCACTAATCGTCTCATTCTTAATTACTATTTGACCACGTTTATGAGTCCTTGAAATGCCGTGAGGGTCACATCTTGCATAAAGTGTCAAATCATCGTGTTTTCTGCAGGCTGACCTTTCAGACTGGGCCTTCATCAGGGCAATCAGAGGAATAAAATGGGAAATGTCACTATAGAAACTGATAGTGCCGGCTCCCGAGCGGGTTTATTCAGATCACTGGGGAGATAGCATTTAAATGTCGACATACTGCGCTGACGTCACGAGGAAAACAAAGCGGATCTTTCACCCCCGTCCCACAGAGGAAACGTATCATATCATGTCTTTTGTCACTCCGCCAGCAGAACTGCTAAAGCCGATTCGGCGATCCAATGGGCTGAAGCGTTTTCAAAAACTCCCCGTCACGCGCCCGAAACCCCCAACATCTATTTCTGGAAACAAGGTTCTATTTTTACTCCTGTTCTGAGCGAATTCATCCAAGCCAGACTCCGCATCGGCGCGAGCCAGAGGGGAAGACGTTTGGTGACGAGCGAGATTTGAGATTCCCTTTGAAACTAGACGGGAAGTTTGGAAGTTTTTCATGTGTGCCTCTGGCTCTTCACTCACAGCAAGAGACAAGGAGAATAATTTTAGTGTCTAACCCTGGTGACGGTAATTGACTGTGCGTAATATGTTTTTTTAATTATGGTTAATCAAGATGACCTGTGTAAATTACCGTTATTATGAAGGAGCTGCTTGTGATGCAAAACATGCTATTTTCTAAGTGCTAAGTGTTCGGTTTTGTTTTTAGTCAAATGACAGGTTGCATTACATTACACAATTTGATTTAGAATTGAATTTTGAAAAAGTACAAAAGTAGTGTAAAAAATAAGAAGCTTTGATTACAGCACTCATTCGCTGAGGCATTGTTTCACTAAACTGTAATGTCAAAATCCCCATTCTCAATGGGGTTAAGATCTGGACACTGTGGTGGCCAATCCATGTGTTAAAATGACATCACACGTTCCCTGAACCACGCTTTCACAATGTGAGCCCGATGAACCCTGGTATTGTCATCTTGAAATATGCCCGTGCCATCAGGGTAGAAGAAATCCACTGATGGAATAACCTGGTCATTCAGGATGTTCAGGTTGTCCGCCTATCTCATTCATTTTGCTGAATCTAGACCTGACCAACAGCAGCAGCTCCAGATCATAACAGTTCAATCCAAGTGGAAACGTTTTTGGTCAGTCAGTGTATTAATGCATTTATTAAGGGACCGCATCTGGGGTTTCCCTTTTCAACGATTTATGTTCAGATGATTTTTGTGTTTGGTTATTTTATTGTAAATGGGTTAATCCCTTTGTAATAAACATACAATGAAATGAATAAATTATCTATTGTACTACAGACCATTGAAAGCACGGTGGGTGAAGTGTTTTATCCAAGGACAGAATGACAGTCGTGCACTGATCACTGCCATAAGGCCGCTCTCCCTCTACACTTTTCATTCATCAAGGGCCAGCTGTTACATTTTACGCTGCACATCAAACAGAGCTGTTTGTAAAATATATTTCCCTTTCCCCTCTATTTGAGATAAAAGCAGAAGTGGAGAAATGCCGAAGGGGCCGCTCACAGGCGGACATCAAAGCTAAATCATGTTCTACAATGTTTTTCACTTCCAACGCAACATCACGTAAAAGCGCCACACGTGGAGATTGCCATCCTTTCACAACACAGAAGCTCAGCCTCTCTGTTCTGTCTGCAAAATCATACAATTAGTTTGGAAATACATTATGATTTTCTTAGAGTTCTTAAAAATACAAGGCGAGGGAATCTAAAAAGTGTATGAACTATATTAAGCAGCACAAACCATATTGCTCAGGGCACATTGTGAATAAGCATTGCATTAGCTGATTGGTGTGAGGTGCCTCTTTCATCCTTTGCAATCAGCGCCTTTTTATCCGAGCCGGGACCAACAGCCGAGAAAAAAAACCCATCAAATCAGCTCAGAACCAGAGAAAGGGGACTTTGGACATAACAGACTTTCTCAAAGCTGGATGGGATAAGCTCGTAACAAAAGTGTTTACTACTGGACTCTACCGGAGACAGTCTTCGGAAGCTCACAATGTCATTTGATGTACAAGAACTACATAGAGATACTAAGTTAACTGCGGCTTTAATTAGCGTATATGAAGTAGGACTTACATGAAATGGCCTGTATCGTTGTTTCCTGCCATCGCGGACGACTTGAGTTTCTGCACCAGAATTCGGATCACGTTCACAAAGATGACTATGTTAATCTGCCGAAGTAGCACACAGAGAAAACCCATTTAATTTCAAATTTTAATTTCTAGTGCCTCCTCCAGTCTCGCTAAGACATTTTAGCGAACACTCACCAGCAGGGACGCGGTAATTGGGCCTTTAATAATCCACCAAATGGGAACATTTTCTGTGTCGTCCCAACATCTGCACAAACGGGACAATGTTTCAATTAGAAAACCACGAAATAACACAACGGCAGTTCAATCGACCGGCTGTAATTAGGAAATGCCATGTCATCAATTGCGTGTGATATATTTATGACATTGTTGGGTTTGTGTTCAGGGAGCACTGGGGTCTGCATACATTTTCATTGGTGTTCAGCGTGTGCCACATTCATGTCACACGCAATAATAGGATTCCTATTGCGGGCTGGATTTTAAATAGACAGTGATCTTTGTGATTTATGGGTTTTTTTAAAGAGTAGACTGAGGCAGGAGAGACCTCAGAGTACAGTATATCCAATGTTTCCAGGAACATTTGTATTTGGTCTTTCCACCAGCCTTTTGTGTCTGATTCTAAAAGTGTTTCCTCTAAAGGTCTTCCTCTTCAGTGCGGCTTACCACAAGGTTCGATTTTGGGGCCCTTTTTGTTTTTGTTATATATTAATGACCTTCCTAATGCTTCCGGCAAACTCTCTAAAATATTGTTTGCAGATGACACAAGTGTGTTTTGTTCTCATAAAGATACTAACATGCTCATAGATGATAGTAGATGATAGTTGCTCAATACTCAAGTTGTGTTTTATTTTTATTTTTTTGCCGAATACTGTTTATTCTAATTCTTCTTTGAGTTGGGTCACTATTGCAACTTCAACCACTGTACACGTGTGCACACAGGAGTGTCGAGGCAAACTAATGATTCCTTGGTGTTTTAAGTTAATATAAAGTCGTCTAAATTATGTTCATTTATTTATCCCTCACAGCGAGACCAAAAGCACTGTAAAGAGTAACCTGAATGTGTCAAAAACACATAAAGGTTGTCAGGAAACTGGCTTCAAAAATGGCGGTTCTGCTGTACCCGTTATCGTCGTAGAAGAAGCGAGTCAACACCCAGATGACGATCACTGTGGTGGGGAGACCTGCACAGCAAACGGAATTATGTTCAGCAAATATGACAAACACCCATTATGTTTACATTAATGTGATATTGATGAATTGAAGAAATTAATTAAACATAGGGGAAATTTGCTCCGGGCACGTAGTGCAGACACAGCTGATAACAATAAATAATATAAAATTGGTGATAAGAATAAAATAAGAGCAGATTTGTACAACGTGATAAATAAAACATCTGAAGCACAAAAAACTCGACAGCCGTGGGCAGACAGGTAATACACCTGAGCGGTGACTGGACCATTTAGATAAGCCTTCAAGTTGTGTTCTGATTGACACAAAACATAATTTTCTAGTTGTGGATTCAAATTATTCTGGTTGTTCAGTTCATTGTAAAAGCCGACATGTTGTGCCCTGAACATTATAAAGTGTTTTATTTTCTTTACTCATTGTGAAACAGCAGCTCGTTGTTTACTTTACTGTGATGGTATTTCTCTCTGAAAGTAAAACATATGTTTATACGTTAAAGTTAGTTTGTCGGGTAGATAGTTATTAGTTTGTCGGGTAGATAGTTATTAGCGAGGTATTAATGAGTTAGTTAGTTAGGTTAGTTATTAGTTAGTTATTGATAACATAATATTTATTTATTGAGCAGTTATTAGTTGGTTAGTTCTTATTATTGGCTTGTTATTAGTTGGTTATGAGTTAGTGATGTGTTATGAGTTAGTTATTGTTTAATATTCTTAGTTGTCGGTTAGTTATTGGCTAGTTATTAGTAAGTTGGTTGGTTGGTTGGTTGGTTCGTTAGTTGGTTAGTTGGTTTACATTACATTGGTCACTGACATGCATTTGCTTAGCTGTAGGCTATTTGTAGTACAAAGGATTATCAGTAGTATGTTTTGGTTTTACCGCATGATATATTGTAGAATTATTGAAGTCTTAGCAGTACAGATGATGTCAGCTTTAAGTAAAAAGTACCACAGTAACAACAGTAAACAAAACAAAAGTAAATCTATTCTCAAGCCAACAGTCCAACTGCCTCAGTGCTTGTGTTTGCATAGCACCAGTGCTCATGTAAAAATATCTTATGACTGCATTTCAGATTTATCATAATATTTATTGCAAAAGACAAAAATAGGTGAGACAAACACAAGGAAAGATAAGATACTTCAAAGTTCCCTGAGATGCCGCTGTACTGAGCACAATCTTCCTCCTCAAGATACAACAATAGACACACGGCGAGTATTTATTCTAGGCTTTATCAGCGAGGCCGTGGCGAATGGGTTCAAATGATTCCTTATTATCTCTGCGGGTGGTCATGTGATCGTGCGACTCTGTAGGTGCAAACAGAACCGGACAGAAAAGTAAACATTTAGCCGTAAGAACCAGCTTATGAGGAAACCGAGTTATTATCAGCCAGATGGTTCATGCAATACAAAGAGAGATTCATTAAAATAAACATTCAGATGTTATGAGGAGTCTTGTGTTTGTCCGGGCTTATCAAATTCCTTTGGTTTTCTGGACATCAATAATACACGTGCGAAGACGACTGGAGGACTGTTTAGTCAAGAGACAATTATTTACTTTATAAATGTTTAAGTACTCTGCCTGTATTCTGTCTTTGGTTCATTCCATGTCATTCCTGTCACTCAAGGCATTTTCTTTTCTTTTTGAATGTTGTCCTGTGGTCCATCCCCAACAAAACGTGCTCTTTATGCTTTGGGGAAACTTGGGTATTCGGGGCTTACCCTCAGATCCGTAGTGATAGACATTATTTCAACACAAAAAGAGAAAACAAATTTCCTATTTTCACTTTAGCTGCTACATCCACCTAATTATTTGCAGATTGTGTTTGGAGTGCACAGAGAGAAAACTAATCTATGAATGTGACTTGACATAAGCTTAAGTGAAAATGTAGAAACCTTTGTGGAACTATTTATAGCACCCAATCTACAGTTTGGCTCAGGGCTTGACAAGGGGTGACAAAAACCTCGGAAAAAAAACTGCTTTAGTCTTTTTGGGGAAGACAGAAAATTGTATTTTATATGTAGGGGAAAGTACTTGTAATTCAGCCCTGATTTCAAAGCCTTCAAAATGACGCATCTCCAGCTCCAGAAGGCAGAAATTATAATAATAATAATAATTATTATTATTATTATTATTATTATTATTATTTTTATTATTATTATTATTATAGCTTTATTAACTCTTTATTAAAGAGTTAATAAAGCTGAAACAATAGTTGATACTCATTAGCAAGAAACGTTTAAGGGAAGGATATTTGAACACTGAAAGGATCAGAATGAGTCCAGGGAATCTGTGTGAACGTCAGTGCAGGACAAGCATTTTGACCAAAAGAACACGAAGAACTGTCTTTCATAATGCACACTGTCTTTCATAATGCAGTAATGATTGCTGTCTGTCACAGCAATAGTTTGAATAATGAATGCAAAGACAAGACAAGTTGACCTTTGGCAAAAGCAAACAACATAACAGCTCTTTAACAGTTTGTCCTCAAAATGTCTTCCACTAATGCATTTCCTGCCTCTCCTATATATGCATTCTGACCTTTGCTGCAGTCATTAGACACTAAATGTATGCACAAAGGTGCTTTGGTTGAGGCTAGTTCAATACGTAAGTGAATGACAAAGAGAAAATGAATCTACTGCAGAGGATTTGAAGGTCCATTTTTGTTAAAAGCCTCGTTAGTGTCGAGCACGAAGGGATTTTTCCAAAATGTTTCATAAACATTGCCGTCCAGTGTCTCCAGATATGAGGGAAACCAAATGTGCTGGTTTTACTGATAACAATTGTCAACTGTCATTTTGATTCTATCACTTAGAATAGTATGTTTATTTATTTTTTATTATTAATGGTTTTCATTTTACACAAAAGTCATTTATTTAGTCATTAATGTATAAGTTTGGTTGATCATGTTTTGGGTTGCCAGGTCCAATGGCTAAAATCAGTTTGCTGTAGACCTAAAAGTAGGCGACTCTCTCTCTCTCTTTATTGTAAATATTTACAATCATAATCCCTGTCCCCATTAACTCCTCAGACAGTATGTGAAAGCGCATGCCTGCATTTGAGGCCATAAAAAATGAGATCAAAGTCAACCCAGGAAGATTTGAGAGTGTGGTGCATTAAAAAAAAGAATTTGAGCACATCCTATATTTAAAGAGCCAATTTGTGCCATTTTTAGCTGCATTGTGTCTATTTTTAAAGTCATTGTTTCCTGTTGTTTGAGTAATGCATTTCTTTCTGATTTGACCCTTTTTCTCCGGGCTCTTTGACACACTGAATCGATTTCTACAATCTCCTGTCTAGTCCGCGCCGTGTGCCATTTGAAAGCCACTGTGCTCGTGTCTTTTGTTCTGTGCCCTGGCATCCCATAAAAGAGCTGACCGTCTTTGAGTGAGGGGTTCTCTCGACAACACATGCTGTGACTCAAATTGGAAATGGATCTGGAATGCAGCGGCTTCACTCTTGCACAGGGTTGACTTTGAGAACAATGCTGCTTGTTTTGCCCGAGCTGTCCCACATTTTCTCTTTCCCGCAAGACAGTTTTCATCATTTACAAGCTATGCTGTTTTTTTTTTTTTTTACTACCCAGCTCTGCGGTCGCTGACCTGGTGAACCATGGACACTATGGACATGGGTATATGGCTTTGGTGCATTGCGTCTTGAATGAGTGCACCTGCGGCTGTCCATCCAGAATATCGATCACGACATCTTTGTCATGGGCTTAAACATGGATTTAAATTGTTCTTGTTGAGCTTTTTGTATTTTGGAAATTGTCTATAATGTGTGAAATCCATTCGAATATTCAAGAAACCGTTTAATTACATATTAACTTGAATTTCAAAGGTTTTTTTTGCCCTAAAGTAGCATAAGAGGCAATAGGAAAACAGCGCCATAACCTGTGTGTAAATCCGCACATCAAACTCTGAGGAAGATGGCAGAAAGTGGGCAGTCGAAACGGTCAGGTATGAAATAAAATTGGCCTGATTTAAAACGAAAATGTTTACAAGTGAAGTTTTGTTATTCTGATCAACGTTAGGCAGCAGTAACACGTCTACACTCATACAAGCTCCTTATCCTTGACCTTGTGTGCTGTTCTCGGCTTCTCTTTTAATTGGGTCTCTTTGTGCAGGCCGGCGGCATCTGTCCCTATGGATGTTGCCAACCTACAACAGCTTTAGCAAATGTGTTGTCTAACTTGTCTTGATATTTGCTTGTTCAACTGTTTGCACAAACGGAACAGGTTTGGCACAGTTGTATTTTCTGTTGCAGTGCCATCGACAGTAAACACAGACGGCACGACAGAAATATATTTAATTCATGTGCCACAGTGCGCTGTATAATGGACGGCTTTAGCTCTATAACTATATAAACAGTACATAGAAGGCATTGGTATTCTGTTGATGCATTTAACACTCTTATACATATATTTATACTGTGTTTCCAGTTCATACTCTGACGTAGTCGTAGAATCGCCCTTCATTGCCCTTACTGAGAGTGTTTGTTTCAATGACAGCTCTCAGTTTTCTTGAGAGGAGCTGCCCCTTCAATGGAGTGGTTGTGTGGAGATGTGAAGTGATCCTCTGTCACACTAAGGTGAAATACCAGAGGAGAGACGGAGGTAGAAAGGATGAGCTAGTTGTTAACCTTAAGCACATTTATTAAGCAGGTGTTAAATAAATGATTCTTTACTGGAGTAATTGTATGTTTAATGGAGCAAATTTATTTCAAAATTATGATAATTGTGATTTCACAGAGCATATTATATTACGTGAAGGGCCATTAACATTTTAGAAAATATTAAACTATGAGCTAAACTTCAGAGCATGTGTGTAGAGGTTTAAACTCCAGGACATATACCCAGTGAATACCGTTTTGTTGTTTGTTTGTTTTATAAATTATTATTTGCAGACATTGAGGATTCAGCCATTTCATGATTTATCCAGGTGATTAAAATAAAGTAAACTGTGGTGGTATTGGTCGCTGTACTCACCCCAGCCAATCAGGATGTACCACCAGAAGTACTTCCTCTGAGACACAAAGGTTAGAGCCAGCAGCGTCTGCAGGTACATGCCCTCCACCAGCAACCAGAAGTAATTGGCCAGAATACTGAACTGAAAGAAGGCCACGGCCGACTTGCACGCCGTCTGTAAGATGAAAAAAACAAAGACACACTTTAGTTCTTCAAACAGGCCGGAGACCTTTGGCCATCGTAGTTATCGATCCACCTTGATTTCAGTGTCTGTGTTCCCAGACATGATAAAAGTGTTACTTCTACTTCAGCCACGCTTTTTAAGGTAAAAGCTTCTTCAGGTGATAGCCGCTAGACATAGACATAATCCGAGTCAAATCAATACCATATTGACCACGTGGTCATTTGAACTATTCTTTCTTTAGTATACAGTCCTCAGGTATCGCTAAAAGATCTCCTTAGACTGTTCTGATGTACCCATGTCCAGCTCCACTGTATACATGCCTTTCAGTCATGTGATCTTTGTTGTTTGGCCATTTTGAATACCAAAGTAGAATTATGCAGTACTACAACATGTAACAATATCTGTACTCAGGATAAAAATGACAACGGATCGACAGTGGCATTTTTATGTCCTCGTAATCATTGCTCAAGAAGATAACAGTTAAAACACGGCCCCAGAGACGCACGTTTATGTGAAGAAACCAGTGAGTCAGTGTTTAAGCTGCTCAAGACGTTAGCATGCTACCAGTTAGTATTTAGCTTCAACGCGATAAGCTTCTGAAAGCCCTGAACAACACTCCAAACATCTAGCCTTGGATACAACATATGATAGAGGTCAGAGCAGAGCTGTTACTATAGTATTTCCTCAGTGTTCATAGATGTGAGCCACACATGTGTTTATCGTGTTGTAGCCACGTGTTGAATCAACTGTCAATGGTTGACAGTTGCTAACCAGTAGCATGCTAACGTCTTGAGCAGCTTAAACACTGACTCAGACTGAGACTCTGTTGACTTGACAAACTGTCCCAGAGAAAGGTTTTCTGTTTCCTCTTTGACGGGTTACTTTAGTCTGAGGAGTGAAGCAGATCTTTAGTAAATCCTGCTGTAGCTCGACAAACAGAGCTGCTACGTCCGTGCCACATTTGCTGGTTATATCACATAAACGTGCGTCTCTGGGCCCGAGTTTTTACTGTTATCTTCATGAGCAATGATTATGAGTACATAAAAATGACACTGTTAATCGGTTGTCTTTTCATCCTGAGTAGAGATATTGTTGTTGTACATGTTGTAGTACTGCATAATTCTGCTTCGGTATTCAAAATGATGGAGGCCAGAACTTGCGTGATGTCATTGGAAACGCATGTATATGCAAGTCCTCTCGTATCAATTGACTTTTACATTACTCATATTCATTAAGTCTTACATAAACCCTTGATAGCAGATTGACCATGGACGATGTTAACAGATGGACTAGATGACAGAGCCGTGCAGAGAGCTACAGAGGGGTAGGGGCTCCAAAACAAAAGGTGCAAACCAGGTTTATTTTTAGATCATACAAAAAACTGACGGCTTGTTGACCTCATCGGTCTGTCAATATGAGGCCAATTCGCACAAAAGAAGGAGCAATCTGAGGCAGAGATTGTTCTTCTGCGCACAGGAGCTGCCCTCTGCTCCCACTTCCTCTCTCTCCGAGCGCCGCTCTGCTGCTGGGCCGATGGACAGTGCATTGAAAACACACGATGAACTAACAAGGGCAGTGCTCCTTATACGCTCTGCCCTTGTGTCGGGCATCTGAGGGGCACCACACTGAGGCCGACGTGATCAAATGGCATTGTATAGTATTTGTGTCATGGGCACGAGCGGGCTGCTTGAAGCTTTTTAGTGTGTTTTATTCTGCATGTTTTTATGTGGGTTTTATGCATGTTTTCAAGGCACCAAAGCTTGTTGCCCCGGCAGCCCCGCCCGGCTGCTGACTGGGAGCACACCTGGGGGGACAAAAGGTGGAGGAGCGTGCGCAGAGGGAAAGAGAAGGGAGATAGAACGCGAGGGCCGGCACATTACAGGCCTATTTTAGTCCTTTTCAACTCCCCCTCATTTATACATTTTACTGTATGTTTTTTTTAACCGGATTTTTAACTTGTAAATGAATTTGTATTTTAATCCTAATAACCTGGTTTTATCATTGGCTACACCACACCACGAATGATCTCCAGAAACGCAAACAAAGGAAGATCAAACGAGGGGCAAGTTCGTTTGGGATTGGATTGATTAAAATAGGCCAATAAGGCTTATTGGTGAAGAATCAATGGGAAGGACCATGGAGAAGCTTTAGATACACAGTATATAATATAAAAGGCATTGAGAGAAAACATGCACGGTCTTTGTACTCAAATTGAGCTAAGATATGATAAGATAATCCTTTATTGATCCCACAATGGAGAAATACACTGTACAGGAAATGTACACAAATGAAATAGTAAGTAGTGGTATCTTATATGCAATGTAAGTAAGGATATCATATATACAGTAAATGTGAATGATAAAAAAGAAATAATATAGAATAAGGTTAGAGCAGACTATGAAAAATGTCAGAAGTGCAAATTCTTTCAGTCTTAGTGCAGGTAAAGTGACATTGATACAGAGGTAGAAATGATGCTTGTCCAGGGGTTATTACACATACATTATATATTAAAAGCCCCTGAACTCATTTGCCCCGATACAGTAAAATTCAATCATTGTCACCCCCATTAAGTATTTTGCAAAAGCAGCAGGAGTGTCTTTTTATTGTAGACACTGCAATATGCATATTTAGCACCCGTCTAGATAAATGACCCGTGGATGTACAGTGAAAATATCAGCGTTTCTAAAGCAGCCACCATGAAAGATTGCTTTCTGTATAAAATACTCTCAAGGGCTTATTGTAAATATGTAAATTGCCATGTAGACTATTTTGAATTATATTTCATATGATTATAAAGGACTTAATAGTAAGTAATACGTTCATAAGTCAGTTGTAAATATTTCATTGTTTTAGTATAGGCTTTAGTTTAGTTGTGCGACAAAAAGTTATTAACAGTAAATGAAAAAAAAAATGATAATGACAAATTCAGTTTCCTCTCCCCATCGTCAGCCATCACAGATCTTGTTTTCCATGGTAAATATCCACCTCTATGCAAACAATGCCGCCCGTAAACTAGTTACGACCTTCAGTGATGCCGAATAATGAAATCTCACTCTGACAGAAGCCATTCTTTACCGTTCACACGTCTGCCCCCGCGGTGCACTGCCTCTTCCTGTCCATTCTCCTGTTAACTCAATAACAGCGAGCAGAAGTAGCATATACTGACAGTCAGGATTGATTGCTTTGTTTCTATTCGTATTCCTGATAATATTGCTTGACCAACTATTACTGTTGATGAGCAGGTGCAGCGGACTGAAGGACAGCTTCATACACCGGGCCGCCAGGAAGCTGAACTCTCCCCCTTTCCTGTCATCCCTCCCTCTGTCTCCAACTGCATTCACATACTGTTCCCCGGCAGTTTAACACTCCCATTATACTATATTTCAGATAATTTTATTTAGTCTTCACGTATTATTGCATCAAGGGTTTGAGAGAAATGTAATTCTAGTTCCTTTATGTCAGTGACCCAAAAGTGTAGGGACCATTTTCAGTGGATGTACCTACCCTATTATTCATGTATTTGATATTTTTGGACACAAAGTTTTGAAATCAATGCCTAAACCAGCATAACTTAAAGTAAAGTTAAACATAACTGTAAAGTGAGTACGTAAGTGCTTTATCTGTCAATATACAACTGTACAACGAAATAGTGATCAGGTGTTAGTCCTAAACAGCATTGTGGACCAACCTGACCCGCATGTTTTTGGAGGTAGGGGAAACCGTAGCACCCGGAGGAAACCTGGCTGACTGCCTTCAGGGCTCCTCCGATCCACCAAAAATGTGCACCGCCTCCTGGGTTTGTCTCTGTTTCAGAGCGTGGTGTCCTGCACTGGTCAGCTCCTCCACCTCCTCCTTCCTCTTCCCCCTGCGCAGCTCCCTCCGTTCCACAACAGTCTTTCACCATCATCTTTGTCTCCTCCTTGTTTCCTGTAGCGCCTCCTGTGAAGTCCCCACTGTGCTGCAGGTGTGGGGGGGTCTTGGTGCCTCTTCAGTGTTTCAGAAGAAGAAATGTGTAGGTCTCAAATGTCTTAAAACGCCGCTTTCTTCAGGGCCATTATCAATCAATCAATCAATCAATCGATGGATGGCCTCAATCAGGATTTGAACCCGAGACCTCTCCCAAACACACTAATGAACATATTGCATGCGCGTTTTCCTCAATATGAATAAATGATGAGCACTAAATGAGTGATGGTCACGCTCACCGTGGAGACCGAGCAGTGGTCCAGCGTCTCGTCGGCGAACAGCACCGTGTCTTTGACGAAGACGGCACTGGCTCTCAGGACGAACGAGGAGAAAAGGTTTATGTGGATGTAGTTCCTCGTGCAGCGGAACTTCCTGAGACACAAAACACATGAACAGATTCAGTTTTATGTTTTGTCTTTTAGATATATGATAAAGTGATGTTTTTTTTTTTTTTAAGTAAAAGTCTGTAAATGGACCAGTGCAATAAGACAGGAACCAGCTCTATTTGCTTCCTGTCACATTCTTAAAACGGAAGTGGAAAGTGCTTGATAACACTCTTTTGTGCATTGCAGTTTTTTTTTTTTTTAGACATTCTCAAGTCAATCGCTGCAAATGTTTTGTACTGATTGGTGGTTGTCATGGGCCAAGCGGTTGCGTTCATGTTCTAAAATTCTATCTCAGTTGGCGGGCTAGTGACAATACAACTCTAAACCGTTATTGAAATAAATAAACATTTGATAGTGACTGGATTCACAAACCCTTTCTACTGGCCACATTTTTGAATATTGTCACCACTTTTGGACGCCTTTATGAGTAAATAATTAGACCATAGTTAATATGTGCTGGAAGAGAGGACTTTGAACGTTGTGACAGTTTTTGTTTCATGTGAATTGGCTCAGGAATTGCAGAGAAATTAGCAATAAACTAAGAATAGAAATCTGCATAAAGACAGTTACCATAGTTACACCATAACATTTTCAGTTGCCCTCCACCTCAGTGTTAAACTATAGGCTCTTTACAATGTTGTGATGTCACATGAACGCAGCCTATTGCTTAAAGAGGGGGTGTTGTGCTTTTTTCAATCACATAGCACCAGTCTATAGCATACTACAATGATGACGTAACCTTCTGTTGGTCTGTATATGCAGTAAATTAAAATAACTGCCTTGAATAAAATTGCTCTCTCAAAATGGCTGTACTGAACGTCTTGAAATAGGCCTCTGTCTCTTTAAGAAGCTTACCGACACGCCCCCTTCAGCACACTACTGTGGCATTTAAACAACAACACTGTGCGGGGAGGGGGCTCTGCTGAGCTGAGGAGCAGTGGTTGGTGGCTTGGCTGGTGACGAAAGGTCCAGAGGCGTCTCCAGGAGGTGGGGGCGTTCCTAGGAGGACTGAGGCATAGCTACACCTAAAATGGCCGGCGTCTAAGTTTTTACTGATTACTCAAAAATATGTGAATGAGCCAAGGCAACACTCCAGGCATGTGCTTAATGAGGGAATGACATAATAACATGATATAAAGCTTAAAAAAAGTCGATTTTACATAATAACCCTAACCCCCCCCCCCCCCCCCCCCCCTTTAAGGCAAGGTACTGGTACCAGGCAATCCTGCTGCGCCAAGTGTGAGCCAGTTTAGTGAATGTACAGAAAATGCTCAGGTAATCGTATATACCTGTATTTATAATTGTGCATAATTAAGCCCAAGACAAGGTAACTAAAATCTTTGTTCTTGTTTCGGGGGTAGTCCCTGCTGCTTTGTGTAAGCCTTTCATTTTAAAAGACAGTTTTATTAAGTGACTTAATACATCTTACTCACTACTCATGCTTTTGTGTATTTGATGCCAACAAGAGTATCCGCGGCAGCAGAAATATGAACTGTGGTAGCAACAGCAGAGGCGCACACAAGTTTATAAACAGTTTCAACGAAGCACTAATGACACGGCCCTGGGTTTCTATTGGGGGCCGTCAGATTGTGACTCCATTGCCTCATGTTTAATTCAGGCGGAGCGGTGTTTGGTCAGCTGCATCGGCCTGTTAGCTCACACGCCATTGTCCGCGAGAGTCCACAATTATACACCAGCGGGCAGCGGCGAGGCCTGGAATGAATAATCCCCGTAATAAATAGGCGGACAATATCGGACACTAACAACTAATTTACAATTTGTTTATACGGACTCGAGCGGGCAATTAGATTTTGATAGATATCATTTGTCGTTTTGTTTAGTGATAGCTCGGTTTATGAAAGCTTTACGACTGAGGCAAGCGGGAGTAATGAGAAATTGAGTGTACTGATTGACTAAGGTTTGTTTACACTTTGGCAAATTGTGTGGCCACGTGTTTTTACAGACGCAAATTCATTTAGATCCCCTCAGCAGAAGGTTTACGTAACAAAGAAACACAGGATACTTTTTTTTTGTATGTCAAACTCAAGCATATTCTTTGGAATTGTCAAATAGAGCAGTGGTTCATTTTGTCATGTGTAACCAATGCCTCAAGGCTCAAAAAGATTATGAAGAAATTAAAACTACCATTATTAATGAAAAGACAATGTTGTGTGTTCAAAAAGCTCGTAAATTCATTTTTATGGCAAAATGTCGCAGCTTTTCTTTCAAAAATAATGTTGCTGTAGTATCTGTAATCAATTTGAGAGCACATCCCTATGTCAGGGAAAAGAAAAACACTGATTATTCTATACTGACTGAAATACAGAGTAATGAATACCACGAGATCACAGGACAATGACGGGACACATCCATTAATGGAGTAAAAGTCGGAAAATAATCAATACATTGTCCCAGATGCTTCAGAATATGCACTGCCTCATTCATTCGATTCTGTGAGAAGCATCTGAGCCACAATGAGGCCGAAGTTAAGAATGAAATCGGGGTGTCAAGTCGTGGCATTTTTTTTTATTTTTTTTTAAGCCAATCTCGCCTTGTTAGGAACGACGTCACAAACCGCAGCGGAAAGATTGGATTAGTATTGAATGTGTATAGCACTAATGAGCCATTTCACCTTCTAATTGCTCTTTGGCCTTTGTCTAATGCATTTCAAATGGGGTGGGTGTGGCGGGCTGAAACAGAGCTATCTATAAGTCTGGTTCCTGAAAAGTTTAATTAATTTCTGAACCAGAGTGAAGGCTAAAAAAAATCCTTGCTGCGATCAAACAGACATGGATTGTAGGGAGAAACCAAAAGAGGTCAGTCTAAAAACGTAGGCTCACATTTACTGCAATCCTTTGGGCACCTTGTCCTGGGTATTTGACAATTCATAACGTGTGTTGGGAAAAGTTCATGAGTGTGGACTGTGTTGGTCAGGATTAAACATAGATCTGGTGTGCCCTCTGCAGGCAACAGTGGTAATGAGAAACTAAAAGAACAGTTAAAGCAGTACTAAGTAACTCGTGCACCCTAGAGGCCATAAGCGCCACTGCAGGTGTCAAAGCAGTAACAGATGCACTCAAGCCCCGATTCCATTCAATTTCAAGTTCCCAACAAAATGAATATAACTCATTTTATAACCAAAACATTTTTTTTTTTTTTTAACGTCTGCATTTTTGTCCTACTGTTATGGTTTTATCAGATTGTAGCAATTCTTCTTATTTTATTTTTAATTGAATTTCGTTGAATCGTTACATCCATATACACCAGGTATATGTTTTTTTGTAGTGATGCAATTATGGCCATTGTAACTAATTAAACACAATTAATGGTAAATGGTAAATGGTCTCAACTTATATAGCGCTTTTCCACCTACATTAGGCACTCAAAGCGCTTTACAGCAAGGAACCTCTCACCCATTCATACACCAATGTATGCAGACACTGGAGGCAAGGTGGGTGAAGTGTCTTGCCCAAGGACACAACGACAGTGTACACCTTCAGGAGACGGGATTCGAACCCATGACCTTCCGATCATGAGACGACCCGCTCTACCATCTGCGCCACCGTCGCAGATCGCATTTAAGCATCATTTATTTAGGGGTTGTATTTATTTCTGGAGGTTTATTTTAGATGCGTCTCTGTATTTTCCTACATTTGAACTTATTTTCGTGGAGATGTGAGGCCCGTGTGATCATTTCAAACACTTCAAAGACAACAGACGTTCGATTTATTTTGGAGGATGATCTTTTTAAATAAGTTAATGTAGGCGCTTAGCAAACAAGTTTGACAGTAACATTGTTTTGGATTTACGCTGTGTTCGTCTTGCAGGAAAAAGGCGAAGAAAAAATGTCTGTGTTGCTAAAGTAAAGTGTGATTAATTCCGATTAATATTTTGAATTTAACTAAATGTAATGTAATTAATTAATCGGAACTAATTGGAAAAAGTCCCGGCCTTAAGTTTTTTAATGAGTGATGACGGCTTAAATCTCATATGTCTCCATTAATACAACTGCCAACAAATGTATGGGCTTGACCATGAATGGATTAACTTCTGAGCGCTTTTATCTGTGGAGGGCTCGACCCTACAGGGTGTAGGGTCGAGCCCTCCACAGATTCCAGGTCCTGCATCGCTCAGACGTTTCTCTGCTTGTTTGAAAAGGCCTTAGCCTGGTTAGACGGAGCCAGGCCTGTGCAAAGTAGATCACAGCTCATCATCAGTTCTTGGATCTGCGTCCGTCTTGGTGCCGACAAGCCTAGGCGTCATGCATTTACCGGCAACGGTGACTTAGATTGAGACTGATGCGGTTTCATATACTCCACATTTGGTTTATCTTTGTCGTTATACGTTACAAAATGACGTGACTCACATAACGCAACTTCTGGTAATAAGTATTGGCTTCTGTTATTGAATTGCAACATCTTAAACTCATTTTGCTTCGGGTTGCCGGTGAATCACCTGCCCCCAATGTAATCCACCGCATCTTCTCTCAATCTATGAGTTTGTGATTTATAACATCCGTCTACAAATATAAGCCATCATCATCCTTCCCCTCAAAGCAATCTCAATCTGTCATCTTTGACTTCATCCCCAATTAATGTATTTGACTAAAACCTAACTAAGCCATGTAGATGTGCAGAGGGCTTGCATGTCAGCGCCCTCCTCAGACGAGAAACAAGGCTAATGAGACTTCAGGAGTGTTAACGCCGTTGGTAAACTGTTTAGCAAATAATGAATCCCGCCATCTGGAGGAGGAAGCTTTGATGCCATCAGTAGAGTGCGTGAGGGCCCGATCCAGACCTTAATGTACTGTGTATAATGTATGTATTCCTTTCAGCTCCCGCAACATTTAAAATTGGATCCCAAAGCAATTTCAAGGCTAATTATGAGCAGCTCACAAACCTCGTTCCATGTTGGCAGCTGTTTAGAGGAGACGCTGCATGTACAACTCTTTTTGTTTTCGTTTTGGACCAGCATGCACAAGAAATTGAAATAAAAGGCTTGACTGTTGGGCTCCTTTGTGTGCAATATCCGTGTCTCTTACCTGAAGGCGGAGAACACCACGATGGCTGTGATGAGTGAGATGAGAGACGTGGCGTAGCCCACGGTATAAACTTGTCTGAACGTGGAGAGGTAGTTGGTCTGCAACAACACGCGGGGAAAACATTAGAAAAAACAGCACGGCGAAGGAACCGTTTT
Source organism: Proterorhinus semilunaris (assembly GCA_021464625.1). Taxonomy (NCBI): domain Eukaryota; kingdom Metazoa; phylum Chordata; class Actinopteri; order Gobiiformes; family Gobiidae; genus Proterorhinus; species Proterorhinus semilunaris. The sequence goes on along the minus strand of CM038358.1, from coordinate 23,355,562 downwards.
CACAACACGCTTGGAAACAGGTGTTCAGTAGAGAGCTCTAAAGTAAAACAAAATCAAATACTAGCACCTATGAAATCTGTTCTGCTGGGAAGTTGATGTATTGTTAGTTCTCGGGATTACTAAAGCACCTTGATTCCTGTAATAGATGTACAGGTTGGGACTGTGGCGGGATTGTCCCAGGGCAGTTTTCAGAAAGCTTCAGCCCATTGGATCTCCATGTGATTGGTGTGACGACGCGCCCTTCCTTCCCCATAGTTTGCCTCTAGAGACTTATGTTAATTGAAGTCCTGGATGCTTTTTATGTCACTATAAATGTACTGTTTTATTAAAGAGACAAAACAGCCAAACACGTAAAGTCCCATCAGTTTGCAGAGTGACACATCACAGTGCGCAGGTGTTGAGGATTACTCCGACACCAGGCGAACAATACCAAACTCTGGTTCATTTCCAACAGAATGACAGTGTTGCACATAAAGCATTAATTTGACTTTTGTTCAAAGACGCATTGATCCAAATCCAAAGAGATCAACATCACAATAAACAAATGAAACCCACAAGCCAATTCAAAACAATTACCAAGCATAAGAAAATAGTACAATCTGAAAAAAAATAATCCTTGGATTCAGGAAACACCCTGGTCATGTCATCTCTCCCTAACTGCACACGTGTTTACTTTCACCGCATCATCCTGCTTTCGGCGGCTTGTGCACTTCCAGTCGTTAAAAATGTATTGCAGCCTGGTTCATTTCTTCTGGCAGAGCGAGTTGTTTACAGACGCCAAAGCTTTAATCGAAATGAATAAATCTGATATTGAATAATTCTCTCGCACGTCACAAATAATAGACTTGATTATTTTCGAATGTGTAGTAAGTTTATCATTTCTATAATACTCGAAGTGCAGCTGGTCACGAAATGCCAGTGAAGACTTCTAACGTCGGGTGTAAAATCACCATTGATATTTTACCATAAACCTGTCCAGGAAATTATGGTATGTTGGTGTTTTCTTGAAGCTTGATGATTATTTTTAGTGTTGTTTTATTCTTCACTATATTGTGTATGTGTGAAGTTGGCCTCTGTGGGCTGAAAGCATTTTCATCTAACAATCAGGCTGGTTGTTGTTTAAATTAAAACAAATGGGAAGTTTACTTTCAGGCCCCGAAGTCCCAGCCCACTGTCGCACTTTGTAGACGCTTCTAAATCTATAGTTCATTAGATCTTAGCTTTCCCTTGAGTGCAATCATAGCCAGCAATCTCATCAAAAGTCACAAAATGATTCCGAAACATTGAGTCTACAAAGCGTCATAGTTGTGCAGATTTCCTTCTAACAAACATAAAAGTCCTATAAATGTGAGTGATTGCAGTAATAATGAGTGTCTACCTCTGACACGGGCCCTGGGTCCACGAAGTGACAGGCGTTTTCATAGTGAGGGTACAGCTCAGACCAGCCCAGCTCAGTGCAGTTCCTGTAGACCCAATCTGCAAAGCAGAACAGCGTAATACGTTTGGGGCTAGAATAAAGACTTTTTGTGATGGTTAATGTTTAAAGCTATCTCACCGTCCTGGTGACCAGTTGGAGACTGCCACAGGTCACGGAGATGTCTTCGAGACATTCCTTTTTGAACGGGGGACGTCTTGGAGACATCTCCATGACCAGCGGCGACTCTAGTCTCCAACTAGAATCTAGGTCCATCGTGTGCACAACGCTCTCCGGTGAGATAAGCCTTTTCCTTTATATTCATCCTGAAGGGGAGAATAGCCTCTGCTTTTAAATTCTTTAATTTGTTGGATCCTTTGTTGGGAGCAGTGGGGCGACCACAGAGACCCATTTGCAGATTGATTGAGGTTTTACAGGACCACCTTTAAGATGAATTGTGCATGCTTTAGGTCGCAAGGGAAGATCATACTACCCAACCAAAAACTGAGATAACATGCAAACTCCATACAGAAGGAATCCGAGACCATCTGGCTGTGTCACTTTACCACTATTTTAAGGCTAGGTAGGTTTTAATTATTCATATCCATCCATAGCTACCTTTAACACTTTCCTGGGCAGCTTTTAGCCGAACGAATGCTTTCTCAAATGAGCCATATTTCAGCTTAAAGAACGCTGCCTTTCCTTTGAGTTGAAGTCATTACGTTGGTCCTTGCTCTGGTGATTCCATCAGATCCTATTCACTTCTTCTCATATTGTATGTGCTGCCCATATTTAAATTGTGTCTTGCTTTCCATGTTAACATGCTTCCACTCAATTCACTAGGGTCTTAATCTTCTATGTGTTCAGATGTGTTCGCTGTCATGTCGCTGGTCTTGCCTTGACTTTGTATGTTGTTTCTACGTTTATTTACAGTTAGTGGGACGGGACAGTCCTTTGACTTGAGTGGGCCTGTACAGTAAGCACTGAGTAAGAGGCTTTAGCCATTAGTGCCACTGTTCTGCACTTTTATTTATGAACTGAAGATGGCTTTTTGTCCCTGCGAGACAACATACATAGAACAGCTAATTATTTAGAGTCACATCTGAAGGTCCTTGTGCTTTTCCTTGGGCTTTTCGCTCCAGGGGTCTGCGCAGCTAATCATCGCCTTCCATAGAATCCACTGTATGTTCTTTTCTTGCACCAATTCACTTCAAATGTCTGCATGTCCTTCACACTAAATTACCTCTTTGGTCTTCCTCTATGCCGTGCACTCTCTGAACTCCCCTCCATATGTTCAGTAAAGCGCGAACAACAGCGTCATGTTTTTCTAATTTCTACTTTGTTTCACAGAATCTTGGTGGCAAGTATTAATCATAGTTTTACACCAGTGAAGTGGTCATTTTATAAAAAGGTTGGGGGGAAATACAGAATTTCCCACCATTCTATAGTGAATTGCTTATATGATACTTCATGCTGTAATCAAAGCTAAAGACAGTCCAAACGCTTGCAGACTGCTGTACATAACAGTACTCGTTCGAAGCCAGTGCTCCTTCGGAAGCCGAGCATATTTTCTTCTTTTTATTGACTGGCCTTGGTGTCACTTGCTCTTTTTTATTACCCGTTTTAATCCATTCTTTACAGCAAAAAGCAGGGACTTCTGACATCATTTCACGTCACTTCGTTTGCCAGTGAGTTCATCTGAAGAGTAAAGCGCTGCCAACCAACACAAATAATGAATAATGTATGATGCCCTGCTTCATCCGAATGACTCCCGCTCGAATCAGCGTGGAAGATTAGCCAGGAAAGAACTACATATGTACTACATATGGCTTCAACTGCAGTTATTTCCGTAAATGTTTAGCTGTCTCTCTCTGATTAGGAAGTTCATATGGAAATCCCCCATGTAAGCCGTTCTTTTATGTGTAAATATAGCAATTAACAGCGGAAATGTTTGCATTGCAAAGCCTGTTTTACATATACTGCTGCATAAAGAATTAGAATAAATAATTATGTCTCTCTTCCTTCAAAAAACATTTTCCTTTACGGAGAGAGTTGAGCCATTAGATGCATTTCCATCACTTGATTTTAACTTCTTAACTCCCGCCTTAACCAAGTTTCTCCAAGGTTACAGCTAATAGGTCAGAGTAATGCCGCATTTGAAAGCTAAGACCTGCAGAACTTTTTTTTGTCACTTTTTCATCTAATTGTTGTCGCTACTTTGACACTCTTGTCAAGAGGCTTTTAGATTCGGGCAAAGCCAAACTGGAGAAAATGCGCTCGGTTCAGGCGGGGGTTGAGAGGTTAATGGGGAGCTTGGAAACACATCATTTCGCTATTAGAGCCCATAACTCATTTGATTGCGAATAAGCGTTCATGTTAGAATAAACTGATAGAAACAAAGCCTTTGTCAAAAAAATAAATAAAAATAAAACTGAGCCAAACCACTCGGTGAAGGGAATCATAAGTTCCGTTTAAACAACACATGCAAACCTTGAAGAATTGAAATGAATGAAATCACTGGATAGATTATACACATGCACAAACGCTGGAAGAAAGGGAAGTCCACACAAAATGGTCAAGATATCCTAAAGGCGAACATTGGTTAAGTGAAGCTCATCAATGATTTCTCTCTTCAATAAAAAAAAAAAAAACACACTTTCTAGAGACATTTTACTGGCAAATTATTTCCAGAAGACATGCTGCAAACCTCATCCATTTATAGTCACTGTCTGCATGTCATACGTTTCCTAAAACAGGGAGTCTGCACCCACTTTGGTTGCTGGTGAAATGCTGGAAGACTTCAGAGCAGGAGATGTTGACCACTTCCCCCACTTCTGCCCTGAGCCAGCAGTTGATGCCGTCCCAGTCTGTCCGGCATCCTGCACAGACACACAACACCCAAACTTCAATATAATCACACAATATACCAGCAGTAGTCGTATGAGTAGTGTATACTGAGCTTGGTAACAACGGCAAGTAATTTGTGCTTGGTTCCTCTTCCTCTTTGTCCTGGTTAAGATCAAGTTTAGGTTTAGCCTTTATTCTAAATATTTACGAGGAATATCCTGACTGTGGGGGATCTTCAAAGGATATACTTTCTCTCAATAAAAGTGGAGAAGGTGTTCGCTTCTGAGGGTCCCAAGAGTAACCTATCCACATGCAGATGCTCTTCCAGGTTAATTATATTGCTCTTGTTAGACATGAAATTATGTCGCAATTGTCCGTGCCTTTGTCCATACCTTTGTAGCAATTTTGCTATCTACTATTATCTAAAATTGCCCGTGGACAGGCTTTGGACACAGTCCACTGAATAACCCATTTGTCCACGGCACTCTTTTAGTTGATATATTTACCAAATACAAAAGCCAGTTCATGACAGGTGAAAGGTTGAGCCACTGTTACTGAGAAATGAATTAATTTGACATTTATTCGTGGCAGTAGCGTCTGTTTGTCAAGCCAGACCGCGTCTCCCATTAGGATTGTATTGTTTGTGTTTTCTCGTTTCTGAAGTCCACAGAGACCTCAGCTCTCACCTTGTTAAAATTGTTCTGCTTGAGGTTCCCCCACCTTCCTCCATTAAGGCTTATCTTATCTTTTACCCCTGAATGAGCAGTTACCAGTTCAGGGCTTCTCAACCCAGTGCTGATATGTAATAAAAAATAAATAAATTTGACGGTTGATGAGTTTGTTCGTAATGTCATAAACACATACAGTGGCTTGCTTAAGTATCCGCCCTCCTTTAACACATAGTGTGACATTTTGCCACACTATGGACTGTAAACATAAATATTTTTCATTAAAATTTCACATGAAAGACACACACTAAGTGACCCACAATTGTGAAGTAAAATGAAATTATACATGATTTTGCTTTTTTTTTTTTATAAATATAATCTGAAAAGTGGGATGTGCATATTGTCCCGGCCCCCCTTTCCTTTTAGTACAACCAATTGCCTTCAGAAGTTGCCTGATGATTTGATGATCACATGTTGACACAATGACTAAATAGAGTCTGTGTAGCTGTGTGTAATCTAATGTCACTTCAAATACAGCTGATCTGTGATGGTCTCAGGGGTCTGTTAAGAGACTATTGGGGACCAGACAGCATCATGAAGTCCAAGAACACACCAGACAGGTCCGGAGTAAAGTTATTGAGAAGTATAAATCTGGGTTAGGTTATAAAAAGATTTCCAAAGCTTTGAACATCTCTCAAAGTACAGTTAAATATACCATCCAGGAATAGAAAGAGTATGGCATCAATGCAAACCTACCAAGACCCGGCCGTCCTCCTAAACTTATTGACCGAACAAGGACAGCACTGACCAGAGCTGTTACCAAGAAACCTATGATAACCCTGGATGGATGGGTAACTGTACACAGAACAACTATAACATAAGAAGTCCCATTTGCTGTTTGCCAGAAAAGCCACATGGGGGATACAGCAAACATGTCGAAGTAGGTGCTTTGGTCAGATGAGACCAAACTGGAATTTTCTTTGTCTAAATGTTATGTTTGGCATAAAAGTAACACTGCACATAAAGCCAGGGCAACAATGGCAACAAACATATCCATGTGTTGGAAAGGCCAAGTCAAAGTCCAGACCTAAATCCAATGGAGAATCTGTGGAAAGATCTGAAAACTGAGGTTCACAAGCGCTCTCGATCTAATCTAACTGTTTTGCAAAGAAGAATGGGTAATAATTCCCGTCTCAAGATGTGCAGGACTGGTAGAGACATACCCCAAAATACTTGCAGCTGTAATTGCAGCAAAAGGCAGTCCCACAAAGTACTAACTCAGGGGGTAGATACTTTTGCACATCCCACTTTTCAGTTTTTTATTTATAAAAAAATCATGAATACATTTCATTTTACTTCCCAATTATGTGTCACTAAGTGTCTGTCTTGTACATCACATTTCAATTAAATATATTTATGTGTATGGTCCATGGCAAAATGTCGAAAAGTTAGGGGGTGGATGCAACCCACTGTGTATGTATTCATTGTGGATATGGAAGTTTGCTCTTCTGTTTTACTTCTCTTAGTGTGGAAACAGTCAAGTGAGTAATTTATGTCTTGTTAGAAATATGGGTTCAATTAAAATAATATCAAACGGCAAAATGCCACTGACGCAAACTTTACCTTGCCTTGTAAAAGCAGAGTAATTTTTAAGGTCAAGTAAAGATAACAGTTGAACAAAAAAGTGTTTCCGAAAGAACAATCTCTTCAGAACGTACCCTTTTTTTCCCCATTTTCTGTCTTCTGACTCTGTGCATCTTAATTTACGATTTGCATAATTCCTCACATTTAACCTTTTGTTCTTGTCACAATCACAGTGGCTGCAGCTTTTGTGTCTAATAAGAAGCTTAATACAGTCTTCGAGAGTCAGAGGAGCTGTCACTTTAGATACAAACCGTCGGGCCAAACTAAATTGCATAGACGTTAAAGTAATGACAGATGAGAGTAAATAGAAATCTAAAACATCACAGCGAAAGTTCACCGGTATTCTTTTAGTGGGACTGTTGTAATAACTTATTATGCAGACTATACTGTAGTTTATGCGAGAAGGGCACTCAGTCTAAGGCCAAGTCGTAAACCAAACTCTACGTAACAAGACCAATGGGGATAAGGTGCGTGCAGTACACATCCAGAATATTAGAAGCGGAGCGGCTGATTTCTCTGCAGACAGTAGTTTGCATTTGTTTGCATCTGATAAGATAAATGTGACACATAGACAGTCGATGCTTCTGAAAGATTAATATTTTGGATTCTTCTGTTGCTGATGCTCCTAATGACCAGCTCGACACAGAGAAGTCTATATTTGCAGTGAGAATCTGACATATTTAAATGTCACGTTTGGCTGCCTCCATGGAGACGAGTTGGAGTCGTCCCGCTCCAGTTAAAGTTACAGTCTGTTCTGACGAGACACGTGTGATTTTTCAACAATAGAAATATCTAAAATCAAATAAATGCTTGCTCTTATTCCCCTTTTCAAAGGGGCTTGTAATTGGTTTACAAAATCCAGCCCTGTGGCAAAATCTTGGTCGACCAGCAATGAACATCTGTATGTTGGTGATTCTGAGGAGTGGGATTACACACAATAGTGGTAATAAAGGTACAAGACCTCCCATACCCCCTTTTTGGGACTTATATGATCTACAACACTTACATTGCTTTACTTGAGGCTAAGAGGTCCAGGTCTTATAACGAAAAAGAAAATCCGCCCGTGGGAGCCCAAAATGTGTGCATCAGGTGAAATCTGGATCACAGCACCCTTTATCGTATTGTAAGTGAAGAGGTTTCAAATTGCTATGAAAATGTTTGGTGGAATAGTTTCTTGTTTTGACATTCAGACTGTATAACCTTGTGTTACTATTGGATTTCCTCTGCCCATTCCAATACATAGATGTTTGTAAAACGGTGACTCTGTAAATTCTTCTGTGGACCCACCACCTGCAGGAGGAGCCATAAGAGGCTGGTGCAATGTGTCAAGTGGAAGAAAATGGCTGGATGGATGAATCTGTAAATTTACCCGAGCTAATGTGTGAGAACAAAACTGTCAATGAAGCTGATAAAAGAGAGAGCATGTTAGCTATGGTTCAGAGTCAAGCATGTTTCAATTCATCACGGGGATGAGTTGAATCAAGTTTCAAAGCAATACTGTCACTGTAATGTACACAACAGCCAGCCTGCCAGTTCACAATTGATAAAAAGGCTTGCAAAACACACTATTTTTTCCTTTTTTCAACAAATGTCTTCTTCTGCCTCATCCTGAAGGGCAAACGACTTCCATTCCACTAGAAGAGGGTCTTTAACATGGATCAAAGGGCTGTATTCATTTTGTCGCACAAGGTATCTACACGGTATCCTGCTTTTCACCTGTCATCAGGTCCTTATTCAGAAGAAATATAACCTTCTGTCTGACACTTCCCTCTCCCCAGACGCTTCCTGTTAACATCTGCTCCATCTCCTCTGTCTTTCATCAGCATGAGCGCGTTAACGTCCGACTGCATTTCCCCATCCCACCTCTCGCTCTAGGCCAAGTGAATTTTACATTAAAGTCCACTGCTCATCATAAGGTAACACCGGCGGACGTGTCATGTCATGTTACAGCAAATGATTTGAGATAAAAGCTTTTGTCACTCATCCAATCTTATCGCACGACTTTCCCTTGAGTCCACATAATGACGTCTATAATGGATTCGTTTGAAAATGAAGGCGGACAGACATGATTAATGCAGTTGGCTTTGACGCCGTGGGAAATCCTTTGATAAAAAACAATTGTGCACATCCAGGCCTCTCCAATTTACATGTGCTAAAATGTCAACCCCGCTGGATAGGCAGCTTTGACTTGAATCGCTTTTTGAAGGGAGTAAAGAGACTGGATAAATGTCAAACTCTTTTTGCCAATAAAAAACATGTCTCTCCTCGGGCATTTGAAAGAAGTTTGGAGGAAGAAAAAAAAATCTTTCACCCTAGAGTGGCGCCTGACTGAAGGCACGTGTCGTCTGCATGTGCAATGAGGTTTTGCGCCTTTTCAGTAGGAACGAAGTGGAAGAGATTTAGGGATAGGGATATTGCTGGCTTACATGCGTTTAGTCACTGGAGTATGAAAGGGCGAGTACAACGGGCTGGTGGATAAATGCAGTGTCTTTCTGTGATCGAGTGTGTCGGCCGCAGAGTCCGACCAGCATCTGCCAAATTAAAGTTGCGGCTGAGCGACAATAGTGGATAACTATATCCAATGAATAAACATGAACCATGCGCAGTGTGTCTCTTCTCGATTACGGTTTGATTGACAAGTAATTATAACAAATGTATGTAGCGCTTTACAAACATGACGAGCTCCTATAGGCCTTTATTCCAGCTACTTGCTGCTCCGGGGACGACAGACGGGGGCGAGGCTGCCAATCTGCGGCATCCCTTTGACCACCATTAACCACTTTTGCAGACAGCACTCACCCGAGCTGTTTGGTGTTTCCAAGTGCTGTCACATCTTGGTAATCACCAGGCCCAACCATGCCTATAGCTTCTGAGAACAGATGGAAACTGACTTTCTCAAGGTGGTGTGGTCACAATCCGCGCCTACGACCCAGCCGACCTTCACAGATCACTCAATCCTTCACCGATCACTCAATCCTTCACCAATCACTCAATCCTTCACAGATCGCTCAATCCTTCACCGATCACTCAATCCTTCACCGATCACTCAATCCTTCACCGATCACTCAATCCTTCACAGATCACTCAATCATTCACCGATCACTCAACCCTTCACCGGTCACTCAATCCTTCACCGGTCACTCAATCCTTCACCGATCACTCAATCCTTCACAGATCACTCAAACCTTCACAGATCACTCAATCCTTCACCGATCACTCAATCCTTCACCGATCACTCAATCCTTCACAGATCACTCAATCATTCACCGATCACTCAACCCTTCACCGGTCACTCAATCCTTCACCGGTCACTCAATCCTTCACCGATCACTCAATCCTTCACAGATCACTCAAACCTTCACAGATCACTCAATCCTTCACCGATCACTCAATCCTTCACCGATCACTCAATCCTTCACCGATCGCTCAATCCTTCACCGATCGCTCAACCCTTCACCGATCGCTCAATCCTTCACCGATCGCTCAATCCTTCACCGATCGCTCAATCCTTCACAGATCGCTTAATCCTTCACAGATCGCTTAATCCTTCACAGATCGCTCAATCCTTCACAGATCACTCAATCCTTCACAGATCACTCAATCCTTCACAGATCACTCAATCCTTCACCGATTACTCAATCCTTCACAGATCACTCAATCCTTCACCGATCACTCAATCCTTCACCAATCACTCAATCCTTCACCGGATTCTCAGAGGCAATGGAGAGTCAAGTGTCTTGCTCGTTTTAAACCGCACACTTTTGAGACATAAGACAAGCATTAGTCGGAGAAAGGATGTAAGCACTGTCTTTGGAGTGTGGAAGTCGGTCTGTCCATCCATCCATCCATCCATTCATCCATTCATCCATCCATCCATTCATCCGTACATCCATCCATCCGTACATTCATTCATTCATCCATTCATCCATCCATCCATTCATCCATTCATCCATTCATCCATCCATCCATTCATCCGTACATCCATCCATCCGTACATTCATTCATTCATCCATTCATCCATCCATCCATTCATCCATTCATCCATTCATCCATCCATCCATTCAGCCATCCATCCATCCATCCATTTTCTTCCACTTTTCCGTTTCCGGGTTGGAGCTGTTGCAGCTGTTGGAGACGAAAACTTATTCTGCCTAGAAAATATTGACGATATAGTAATTATCTAGGCCTATGTGGAAGCGGGAAAAGGCAAGAGAGCTGCGTGCCAACAAATCTACTCTCAAATGAAAGTAAACACTGCCCTTATTGCCCTTATGGCAGGCGTTGTGTGCGCAATATAAACAGATTGGTTCCAGTTCTGTGTGACCAACACATTATCCGCTCGCTCCTGTGGCAGCTCCAGAAGCAATCTTTGAACACGGATCTCTGAGGAAACAGTGTCAGTCTCCATTGAGAGGCACAATGAACAGGTGCAATTACGAAGGATGGGGTGACAGGAGGTACGTGCTTCCCAGCAGTAGGGATGCAAAGGTACCCAAAGTCAAGTGGATGTAGAATTTTTAGAATGATTTGGTATTAATAAATTGAGAACAATAAGGTCCCGCTTCAAATGGTCTCTTTCCAACAGATATGTCATGGGTAAGGCATGAACATATTAATTTTAGTGTTAAAAAATACATCAAATAACAAATGATGGGACCTTTTTTCAAGCACCTTTGTCGATAGATGAAAAAACACTGTCTATAATTTATTTAAGCTATTGTAATAGTGTCGATAAGAATGGCAGGGCCCAATCTCACAAGTCAAATAAAGCTTGTTGCTTAATAGTTCCTCCACTCGAGTCACTGTTGTGTGAAATTAAAATATCAAATATGTATGGGCGGATTTATGAAAACGCGGTGGATAATCTAGCTCAGAATGAATTGTGGCGGGCGTCACAATATTTGTTATCCGGTGATGGGATTTACAGGTCTGTCGGAGAGCAGGTTGAATGGCGTTCGCAAAATTGAACAGCAGATAGCTCCGTGACGCACAAAACTCGATTGCTGCAGCATTGGTTTGTGAAAAGGGGGCACTACCTTGAGCTATAAAATGTATAGAAGGCTGTTTACTTGTGCATCAACCTGTCACCTTGGCCTTAACATCTAATGTCATTTTGATTTATGCGGTTGGTGTTCGAGCATTCATTTCAATAGCTTTAATTTCTGGTCTAACCTTGAAAGCACAAACGCATGTGCCACAGAGTTAAGTTAATGAACGCAAGGCTTGCACACAGGTGAAGCGCACCTTAAAGAAATGCCTTGTTAGGACGACTAATGCTTTTGTTGACAGGAAGTAACTTATGTACCATTTTACAGTATGAGACAAACACGTAAGGTTTCTTATGTACTGTTGAGCTTATGAAGTCATTCAAAGTTGGCATACATTATGACAGTATGAAGTCAAATTGAGTGCTATGAACTTGGACTGGCGTGTGAAGTGATTTCTGCCTCCTGAAGTCTATAATGAGCTCTTTCACGGTCCGGGCCAGATTGTTTTGTTTGCACCATGTGAACAGGCAGCTCACCTCATCCCTATAGTACAGCTCATTGTTGTCAGAAATCAAACCTATGACCGTAGTATCGTCATCGAACTTAAATAGGCTGTTTGTGGGATGTTTTGCCACACAGTCATGAGCACACAAACTGTACAATAAGGGACTAAGACAGCATCCTTGTGGCGCCCCGATGTTTAAATTCATGGAAGATGAATAAGTGTTGCCCACCCTCACAGTCTGTGGCCATCCTGTCAGGAAATCTTGTATCTCCTCCTTTTCTTCGGAGGATCTCTCTCTTCTCTATCCATGTCTGAACGCTGAACCGAGGGCGCGAAGACAGAAACCCCGCGAGTGAGTGGCTTTTTCTTCTCCGTCACGTCACCGGCTCGCCTCATACGCGCAGGCAGGCTGTTGTTGCCAGACACTGCGCCTCACAGTCTTCCTTGTTGCCTTCACTGTAAAATCGGGAGATCAGCGGGAGAAATCACTAACCGGGAGGATCGCGGGAGATAGGGTTAAAAATCGGGAGTCCCCCACGTGACCCAGGAGAGTTGGCAAGTATGTCAGTAACTTGGTCAAGACAAGTGGGAGAAACCCGCCCCAGACAAAGAGAACGTACAAACGCCGCACAGCGATGGCACAGGAGTCAGCGACCGCACATTACCGGAGGTTGTAGGCGGAATATGATTTCATGTTCAGAGCGTCACTCAGTTGAGCCTCGAAGCCTATGAAAGAATCCACTTCAAAACCAATCATCGTCACATGTATTTTGCTTTATGTTCACCTGAAAGAGACACCCATCAAAAGAGAGTGCTATAGTTCCAGGACTATAGGATTCTACTCATCCGCCGTGTGATTACTCATTGCAGCAATAAATAATACTATTTTTACCCACGGTTTTGCTGCATCCAACATGTCTCTAAACAACATGGGATCCAAACGCATTCAGACGTACAGCCCAACCTTTCTGAACAAGCTGTTAATTTGAAAGAAAAAGCGTCTTATGAAACACATTTTTCCCTGTTATGGCCTGGCCGCAGAGCTGAAACGTCATTATTTTTTGGCGGAGCTGTCCCTGTCGATGTGTTGTCCCACTGTGTGATCCATCTCCGCTCTGTCACTGTGCTCCAACCCCCTGCAGAGTGACAAAGGAGACCACTTCTCATCCTCGGAAACACATTTCGTTACATTTTTGTCACTCTCCTGTCACTTTTCTGTTACTCTTTTGTGGCTTTTTCATCGCTTTTTTGTCACATTTCTGATGTTCCTGGGGTGATTTTTTCGTTGCATTTTTGTCTCATTGTTGTCACTATTTTGACGCCTTTTTCTAAACAAGCTTTTAGATTTGGGTAAAGTCAAACTGGAGAAAATGTGCTCGGTTCAGGTGGGGGTTAAGAGGTTAAAAGAATCATCATAAATGAGAGAATTCAGGTCATTTGATTGTCTTATTTCAAGTGGATTTTTTTTTTCTTAAGATTGTTTCAGTTTTTAATAGTGAAAGTGAATTGCCTTTATTCACACAGGCTGATTTGTGTTGGCTGCAGTTGGTCAGGCTCGGACACACTATGTGCCCAAAGAATGAGATCAGCTGACTCCCTGAACATCCCGAGTGACCAGGTTATTCCATCAGAGTTGGTCCAGGGAGCAAGACATCATTTTCACACAAAGATTGGCCGCCACAGACTCCATTGAGAATTTTTGGGATGTGCTGGAGAAGACTTTGCGCAGTGGTCACACTCCCCCATCATCAATACAAGCACTGGGTGAAAAATGAATGCAACACTGGATCTTCAGACACTACAGAAGCTTATGGAAACAATGCCACGAAGACTGCATGCTGTAATCAAAGCTAAAGGGTCCAACAAAACATTTTTGTTGGTTATCGGAAGACTCCACGTGACAAAGCCTTGGAGCTTACTCAGTTCCTCATACGTTGGCTGATGTAAGGGAAGCCGCCCGTCTCACAGCTGCGGAAACACTTTCATATTGTTTCAGTGTGTGGCTTACTAATTAATTGAATAATAAGTGTCAATCTTGGTCAATTTAATTCAGCGGACTTAAACAGCGCTCATTACACTTGACACATGATTTGCATAATTAGTGGGACTTCTGTGGAATTAACAAAGGACTTCATTCAGTGGCATCAAATGTGGCGTCTACTGTGTCCACACGAACATACAGTAGTAGTAGCCGAGCGGTAGTGGCAGCTCTGGTGTGGAGAAGTTCACACACAAACTTATTTCTACAATTTCACTGCACGTGTTGCTGACTGCTGTGTCGTCCTTGAGCAAAATACCTCACTCTCGTGTTTCGTGTGCATAAATCAATGAATGAATTGCAGAGACACATTGTGGAAGCAAATGGGTTGGGTACCATTGAAATGTTTTAATGTAAGGTTTACAATAGAATACAACATTATTATTTTTCAAAGTTTTGTGAACAAGCCAGTCAGTGGCAGATGGCATATAGGCCAGCAGAGCGGAGAGGACTTCCAAATAATGTCGTTGAAGCATCAACATCTACTTTCTCTGAGAGTAATAAGAAAGAGCGTTCAACACTGTCAAAAACACTAAGGACAGTGAAGTAGATTTAAAACAATAAGAACTTATTATAACAGTTCAATTTAGTTCAAGTAATCATAACTTTTGTTTTCTTCTTTATTGTTGTCTATAGTTACCCTGCCTATATGGATGAGGGTGCATGCGGTCACAAATCACTGTCCTGTTCTGGCTGTACCTATTTGTACACAATGAGGTTTGAGAATTTCAGGACAGATTTGGACTTTGAAATGGTTAATTGCCTTTTGTGTGTCGTTTATGGTGATAGCGCAGCGGCACGGCGAGGTCCACCCATTTAGATACTTTTCACCGAGAGGCCTACAGCCACTGGAGCATTGTTCGTTCATTATGAGTCTGCGAGGTTATATAATAATGGCATCACATGAGGAACATGTTTATGTTCTATGCAGGGGGTTGGGACCACAAAGGTGGAGAACCACAGCAGATGACAGACTTCTGACCCAAACATTCTCTGTGGACAGCACACTTTTTATGTTAATTAGTTTATGCTATTTACTTGTGAAGAAAGAAAGAAAGAAAGAAAGAAGAGTTCACTTATAATAAATATAGGCCAATTTCCATTTCAAATTGATTTGTTTTTCAAAAACATACAGGCAACTCAATGTGCCTAAAGAAAGGAAGAAGTCCTCACTCCAAAAGTAACATCAAAAAGCCAGATTGGAGTTTGCAAATGAAAAAAGGGTAAAGACTTTAATTTTTGGAGACATATCGTGTGGTCCAATGGGGGTAAAAAATTAATGTTTGGCCATAATGACCATCATCACGTTTAGAGGAAAAGGGGAGAATCTTGCCATCCCCAACTGTGAAATACAGGGTGGCAGCCTCATGCTGTGGGGTTGTTTTGCTGTGGTTTTGGTGCACTACACAAAATAGATGACATCATAAAGAAAGAACACTATGTGGAAATATTGGAGAAACATCTCAAGACATCAGCCAGGAAGTTAAAGCTTGGGCGCAGATGGGTCTTCAATTCCCAAAGCAAACTGCCAAACTGGTTACAATCTGGCTTAAGAATAACAAAGGCAATGCTACCAAATATCAATGAAATGTATGGAAACTTTTGGTTATGTAAAAAGTAATACAGAAACTGTGTAGAAAATCCTATCTCTCATTATTCTGGAATTTGACAAATAGAAATATGTTTTGAAATACTAATAGGCCTAAAAAAGTAAAAGTTAATTCTGATTTCATGTCTTAACAGTGAGGAAAAAATACAAATGTATCTTTTTATAAAGTGTACGTAAACATCTGGTTCTCACTGTATATCCCAACGAAACGGTCTGAATAAATGCAATTTTGTCAAATCCTTTTTAAGCGAATTTCTACCTGTGCTGTTTGTTAGGACTCGTTTCTCTGCAGTTCCGGGCTCGACACTGTATGTTTTGTGTATCGAGTATGCAGAACGTGTGAGCCACCTTGTCTCATTGATTATAACTGAAATGATGCCAGAGGAAGCATCTGTCAGTACGCACCATCGTAGCACTGGGCTGAACCTTTCCACTGAACCCTCTCCACGCGGCCGCTGGGCACTTTCTATACCCCCGCCTTGTTAGTGGCCATCCAAGTGCAATGAGACCTACGCTAATGACTGCCATTTCAAATGCCGTTATGGAGTTGCGCAGCGAAAAATGCCAACACCTGTCGCGAGCTTGACACACATTATACCAGCGATGACAAGTGCGGGTGGCCATGTTTAGCGTAAGACAGCCGGCGATTAAAATATTATTGTCTTCTTTGGCATCTCTCCACAGAAAACCGCTCCTAATTATACACCGCGGGAACAATGCTCATCAAGCCATGCCCGTCAGAAGCATCTTGGGGATAAGGCGATTAAAAGTAGCCTGAAATGACGGATGGCTACACACTTAGAGCTTATACTATCGAGATCGAGAAGAAGAGAGTGTTTGTACAGGGGCTAATTGGTGACGAGGATCAAGGGGCTTTATTGAACCACCGTGTGCTTTCTAATCATTAAGCTCCGGTCTTGAAATGGAGCCTATGGATTAGATCAATGTTCCCCAACCAGGAGCACGGGGACCCCGGGGGTACTTGAGCACTTTGCAGAGGGTACTTGGAATTATTTCAGATTTTCAAAAGAAAGTGAAGTTCTCAATAATTTTTTAAAGGAAAGTATATGGATTGAATTTTGGAGTATTCAAACTTAATTTTAAACACAACATTCCTCTAAAAACAGAATAATCTTATTTTGTAGAAGTTTTGGCAAGATCCTCGAGGGTACTCGAACCAAAGGGGTGCACGAGAAAAAAAAAGTTGGGAGCATTTTGTTTGGTTTTGTAGAGATTTACATTGGAGTCATATTTTAATAATACGTCATTTTTGCATCACTGCAAGTTACATTTATCACATAAATGTCTCGTAGTTGTTGGTCTTTTGGCAAGATTACTATAACTATCACAATTATTGAACCCAAAGAATAACTTGGTATTTGTCAGCATTCATAATCATTCAGTTAACCCCTTAACCGAGTGCCTTTTCTCCAGTCCGGCTTTCCCCAAATCGACTGGAGTTCACGACCTTTAGGCCTTAGTAACGGCTCATTTGAGCTGATTTAAGATTTGTCCTCGTGTTGTCTTCACTTTTTTGTCATATTTTGGTGCTTTTTTGTTTAGTTCAGTTTAGTTCAAACACACTCTCAGTCATCCTGGACTATTGTACATGTTTTTAGTGGTAGGGGAAACCGGAGTACCCGGAGGAAACCTACGCAGACACGGGGAGAACATTTAAACACCACACAGAAAGGCCCCGTTCAGGTGGGAATCGAACCCGGACCTTCTAGCTGTGAAGCACGAGCGCTAACCACTGTAACCATGTTGTTGTGTTTTTGTTGCTTTTTGTGTAACTATTTTGTTACTTTTTTGTCAGTTTTGTTACTTTTTCACCACTTTTCTGTTACCTGTTCTGTTGCTTTTTGTCGCTTGTTTGTTGTGTTTTTTTAGAACATTTTTGTTGCTTATGCGTCACTGTTTTGTCGCCTGTTTTGCTGTGTTTATATTTTTCATTCATTGCGTTTTTGTTGTTTATTATTATTATAATAAACATCCAATCTCCAGTGGAGATCAGCGAGCGTCATCCAGCAAAATCGAACTTTAAACTCGAGCAACTTTGTACAGGCTGCGCTCAGAAGAAAAAAACTAATAATTTACGGCTGTCAGTCACTAATAAAATAAAATCCGAGAACTCTCCATTAAAGCATGTATTTTGTTTTGAATTGTTAATTTCTATGGCAACGGTCCTAATTTTTCATCACTTGGAAAGCATTAATAGGATCAAGAGCTTTGTGATGAAGTTCTGTCACAAGCTTCCGATATAATGACGCATAAATCCAACATGTCCTGCCCAACGCTCCACAGATGGCCCTTGATGTAAAAGGTAAACAAAGACAGTCGGAGCACGGACGACAATGGATTATTATCTTTACAAAGGGACGTTTCTCAGCCGTCGTGACGGTGGCAAACAATAAGACTCATGTACTGACACAGAATGGCAGCTAGATTACAGCGAAACCAGCTTAAGTACCCCTAATGTAATTACCCCGGCTCAAGGGTGGCTTTACAAATCGCATGTGTCACATTGTAGGGTCGGATCAACGTCATCCTCCAGTGGGGAGCGGCGATGTAGCGGCTAAATCCAATAAAAAACCTCGGAGTCCAGCGCTGAAGTTCAAAAGGCTTTCAACAATATGCCCACGAAGAAGGAAAGAGCAGTGGCTCACACAAGAGGACTCGGGCAGACACACGGAAGGCCCCACTCACGGAAAGACTGTCAAGAAATTGTCCAAAGATGGTCTCGTTGGAATCCTGGGTGAAATCTTCCTGAAACTTTCAGTAGATCTGCAGCAAAACAGTCGAATTATTCTGAATATTTCAATACATTTGGGATGTGAGATTGACAAGTCGCTGCTTCTGTCACTAATTTTATATCAGATCATTTACAAAGCTAAAATGTATTTGCACAGATTTTGAACAAACTCAAGGATCAATGCATAGAAATAATTCACAGTGCGGTTACTTTAGTATTTTACTTGAAACTTACTTTAACTTCACTTCTGTTATTCAACTTAAACTGTTGCAAACTGAAATATGTATAGCCTTTATTTTGATTATAATTTTTATTATTATGGCTCAGTTTGTAAAAAACCCAAATTAAAAGTCTCATAAAATTGGAATATTTTGTCATAAGTCATAATCATGAAAATTATAACAAATAAAGGCTTGACATATGTCACTTTGCATGTAATGAGGGGTCATATATATATATATATATATATATATATATATATATATATATATATATATATATATATATATATATATATATTACAGCGACAGTTGTTTTCCATTTATAGAATCATAAAAACAATATAGTTGTAAGTAGATGCAGAGTTGGTCATAACTCTACAAACTGTAGAAACATATTTATGCAGTCTATAAGCTAAAAAAAGTTGATTTGGTGCTTAGTTGTCCTTTAAAGCCGTACAAAGTTACCCATGCCC
Source organism: Proterorhinus semilunaris (assembly GCA_021464625.1). Taxonomy (NCBI): domain Eukaryota; kingdom Metazoa; phylum Chordata; class Actinopteri; order Gobiiformes; family Gobiidae; genus Proterorhinus; species Proterorhinus semilunaris. Next base: position 23,336,403 of record CM038358.1, on the reverse strand, counting down.
CTAGAGGCCATAAGCGCCACTGCAGGTGTCGTAGCATGTTGCGTTTTTTACTCATTAATTGTCCGTGAGAGTAAATACTACGCTGACAAAAAAGACAAAGGGAGAGAGAGATATTGTAACATCCAATTACGCAATGGAAATTGCGTAATTGCGAAATCACTCAAACTTGGCTGTAAATACTGTTTAAGTGGCGCTAGCCCGCAGTTAGCTTTGCCCGTTAGCCTGTTAGCTTCTTCTTTGTGATTCTATTAGTGTGTATTGCTGGACCCACCCGGTGGCAGGCAAGTTGCAATTGTGGTTTTCCGGCCAGAGACACCAGGGGGAGATGAAAGACCCCCCGATCATCCCATTAACATTTGTATTACCCCCAGAGGGACTACGGAACTATTTGCTAAGGTTAGTTACTTAGTACTGCTTTAAGTAGAGTTTTTGAGAATCTGTACTTTACGGTCACTCCACTATATTTGAAAGTTAGATATAATACTCCACTACATTTCTATAAAGGCTGCAAAGGAAAAAGTAAATATGGCCATGTTCATTTCAAAAGCCTAATATTTCACATTTTATGAGCAGCAGGTGGCGCTGTGTTATTTTTCCTAACACATTTTCAACAGAATGGTACTAGTATTTAAGTATTTTCCACAGCAAATACTTCAGTACCTTCACTGAAGTATTATTTTGTCTGGGCAACTTTTATCAGAGTAATATTTGAACAGTAGTATGTGTGCCTTTGTGTAGACTTGAAATAACTTTCTCATGCAACTGCTGGACAAGCCTTGGACGAATGCTAAAATCCACTAGGCATTTCGCCGCAGGATTATCCAAGTTGGCAAACTAAATGGACATCCCTGTAATAAACACAGTGAGGCTGCGATTCAGTTTCATGCAGCTCAAACAAAGATGTGACGACAGCACTCGACTCTGACAATGTTCCAAACCTTGTGTATGGATTATGCTCAACAAATAAACCTTTCCTTACCCTACACAGTGTCAAAGAAGTATAAGTTTTATAAGTGTGTTTGGCGAATGCACGAAAAAAAAGGAAAAAAAGGCATTAAAAATAACACAGTGGATTTGCATTGGCAGAAGAGATTTTTATGATTCTTTTCTGGTCTTGAAGCCGGTGAATAAAGTGGACTAACTACCACTCTGAAATAAAGTCACTGCATTTGGGATACAAGATTGACAGGCTATTTGCTTTTTCAAAAACCTTTAGAAAATCACTTTTGTTGAAATAATGAGACAAACAAAATCCCGTTTAAATTTCTTACATTTCTTTTTCTGTGACTGAGATTATTCATAGGGTAAGGAGAGCATTTCCCGTTGAGACGTGACTGACAGCTCAGTGCTTCTGTCTCATGTTTCAAAGATATACATGTTCAAACTGCACTGACATGTTGAAAAGTTAATCACAAGACAAGAAACCATCATCAGCAACAACAAAGGTATGTTAAATAAGGAATTATGCAAATTAAAATTGGGATTTGTCCAAAACATGTCAGGTATTTGGGGGCACAATCAAGTGTAATTAAAATCATGTTGATATTACTGGAAGAAAAAAGACCAAAGGGCGGCCATTTTCTACAGATGAACGAGCAAGACACCCTGAAGCACAAAGAGTGTCATATTTCATGAGCTGTCGCCCATTCTTATGCAGAGATTGGATTTGAAGTTGATAAAATGTCATTGAGGGAGCGATTTGAATTCAAAATCACGTTCAGACTCCGGGTTATTGGAGTGAACTTTGAAAGCGCATTCGCAGGCACAAAGAGGGTGAATAATGGAGTCGGCGGTGACCAGTGCGGCTGCTCGTTGCGTCAGAGCGTCGTCCAGAGGAGAGCGGAGCTTCAAACGGCTCGGGCTGGAAAGTGGGGCATAAGGTGTCAGTCTAAAGCTCCGCGAAAACAAACTTCCTGCACAACTATGTAAACATGTCAGAACTGGAGCAACACACTGCAGTGGAATAGGGATACTCCGAAATGGTTAAAATAATCAGACAGCTATATCAAAAGTAACAAAACAAATCTACAGTGCATTGGATCTGCATTGTTACAATTTACCCTAGATTATATTAGTTCTCAAACATTTCACTTTAAATACCTCTTAAAATACAATGACCAAAGAGACTCCCCATAAACAAAGGTCCTAACATTTGGTTGGACCGGCGTTAGCTTTGATTACAGCCCGCATTAGCCATGGCATTGTTTCAATAAGCCTCCGCGATGTCAGAAGATTCATTTACACCCAGGGTTCGCGTGATTTTTCGCCACTGATGATGGGAGAGTGTGACCGCCGTGCAAAAGATCTGGACACTGTGGCAGCCGATCCGTGTGTTCACATCAAGGTGAGTTTTGTGCTTTATAATAATGTTCAGAATCGCTAATAACATTTGCTCCACCTCGAAATGCAGGTCACGGTCAACAAACTCAATCACCGGTAAAGCGGTCAGTCCGAGCCATCAGGGAAGAAGAAATCCATTGATGGAATAACCTGGTCATTCAGGATGTTCAGGTAATGGAATGATCTTATTCTTTGGGCACATAATGTTGCTGAACCTAGACCTGACCAACTGCAGTGACCCCAGATCATAACGGTTAGTTCAATCCGCGACTTTTCCTTTTGTCAGCAGTGGATTTACCTGTATACGTTTAGTTTTGTGGAGGGTTCTCATTGTTGAAGCTCTTATGAACCGCTCGCATGGGGAGCAGAGATGAAAGGAGAGAAAGACAACAGCAATGCAAGGAGCAAAGCAAACTATTTTATTTCAAACAATACTCAACAGCTTGTGGCCACGGTAACAATTTCATTATCCGACCACCAAATCCCCAGTCATCTTCACAGTTGTCCTCCCAAAAGATTAGTGTTTAAGGAACGCAGCTCTGCTTTTTCATTACACAACATTCATTACTAACGTCCCCCACACTGAGACGTGGCGAGTGTGGATTATTTCAGCTCCCGCCTTGTCACTCCACACAGATGTGCGCCGGTCTATAAATCAATAGCAAAGGCTTGTTTGGATGCACCACATTTATAGAAGGATAGAAGGATCCTGTTCGTCACGAGGCCGGCCACAAGAGATTTGGACTTTTTCGGGGAGACAGATAAACAAACATGACCTCCCCGTCCCGATTAGCACAGTGACCCCCAGACGTAGAGTTCACAGCTGTATAAAGTCACAGCATCAGGCTGACCACCAACAGATAGACACAAGACGGGACTCTTGTGACCTTGGAATTCAGGACACTTTAGAAGTATCTTCCAGAAAGAAATTGGACTGATTGGGACTTGGGGAAAATGCCCTGAGTGTCGTGTGGGACAGTAAGTCGACCGTAGAAGAAAACTGATTTAGAACTGAGTTTCATCTCAGTCCAACATTAATGCGGTTTTATCTGGAACTAAATCAGGAGAATTCCAGAACAAAAATAAAACTCAACTTGTTACATGTAGAGTCTCCTTTTTTAGTGCTGTTCCAGAACTAAACAAGGACTGACTTTGAAACCATAGGGACCACATTTAGGACTTAAGCCAAGGGCTGAACTGGGATGGCCTCGTTCTCAGGGTTCACAGCTGTACAAAGTACCAACATCGCTCCGTCTGCAAACAGCTGAGGCACTGCACTGAGCTTTTAAACCCTGAACTTCATGACACTTCAGATGTTTCTGGAGCTAAAAGCTTTAACCCTTACATCTGCAGTGAGTTCATCTGAGTTCAACCCCTCAAAGAACAGCTCCAGTGGAATTATGTTATCTCTGGCTCTTCCTGTCGTCACCAGCCAATTTATTTTCTGCAATTAGAGTTGGAACATGTGACTTGTCTACTCTATGTCTTATTTGAGTTCCCTGTATTGTACAGCACTGTCTATACTCTTCACCACGCACACTTTTGCCTCTTTTCGCCGCGGATCGGCACTTCCGTTGTATCAGCACTTCCACGAGAGTGCAAAGTCTGTTCACCATTATGGAGAACGAGGGGAAGTGTTTGCCGCTAAAATATGATGCACGGTAGATTTGTGTATGAAATGTCCAAAGTCCCTTAGGTCTTTGTCATGGACCTAAGGGTTGAAACACGTTGGCGTTTTAATAATTAAAAAAACTTAACTTCCATTTAATATTATATCTATGTTTTGTCTACTGGAAAACTTTTAAATGACAGAAAAATGAAGACATCTCCTCTATGACATAATATGATCACATAATTATGTCTTCTCGTTTGTCGGTGCAGGAAGTCATTATTCCCCCATTAAACTAAAGGCAGCTCATGCAATGTCTTCTCTCGTATTTGAAGAGGAGTTTAATTATTGGCTTGTAAAAGGGTTGAGTGAAAACATAACATCTTTTCTCAAGAAATTGAAGAGAATATTTCAGCCACTAACGCGCTCACATTAAAGAGAGTATAACTTTATAAATGATACAGAGGTGACTGAGAAACAAACAAATACAATGTGGGTCAGATGGACAAAGCATTCCCTCAGTGTGTATTTTCAGGTGTTTAGTAATGATGTCAAATACGTCTTGATCACTATCGTACACTTTGTTGCATGTTAGAAAATGCTATATTAACGGATTATTCAAAGTTTCCTTGTCTTCCGGGTCCGACATGTGCAATGTCGCTAAGTCCCTCCTCTCTTCACCTCCCTTCAAAACAATCCTATGGCCCCATGCTGTCGGGACATGTCAGGATTTGTAGTAAAAGAATAGTGAAGCTTTGACACATATATTTTAGCCTGTCGTTGGGGGGTGAGACCGCAGTCACTTAACCCTCTTACATGGTCAGGCTGACACAATGTCTGTGAAGGTAATGGTTGATAAATAAACTTCTGCATGGGACATTCAGACTCTCGCCCATTTCTCTGTCCGAGATATTTCTCCAACTATGAGTGAGTAAAAGACACTAGCCCTTTTCCGTCTCAGACTAATAAGCTATTTCAGTAACACTTCATAATAATGCTGCATGAAATCATGCATGATTGTCATGAATTCATTGATGAAATAATGCATTATTACATCTTGACTCATCAGGAATTAACATGACACCAAGTTCTTTCATTGATGACGGAAAGGAACTCGCATGAAAATCCTGTTAATTCATCAAGATCATCAAAATCATGGTAAACTCACCAAAATGTTCTGAAAGCTTTGTAGTAATGCATGAATTTACCAATGAATTCATGACAATCATGTACGGTTATTATAAAGTGCTGCTATTTCCTCAAAAATAAGTTGGTTTAGACCTATGTTTTGAAATATTATCGACTGGACGGGGTTGATTAATTTGAGGGTGTTATTCTTCTATCTTTTGAAGCTTCTTCTCACTCTTGAAGTGAAATAAATGTGACACAGTAAGATAAAATTACAAGTGTGAGAAGAAGCTAATGAAGATAGAAATTAACATCCTGGACTCAAACAACATAGTCCAGCTGACAAATGCCTACAGTTCTTGGACAATCGAGCCTACTAAAGATGTTTTATCAACGGCATTGTCCTTAAGCTTGTAATTTGTTTTTAGTCACTTTACCCACGAGTCTCATTAGGTTAACAATTACAAAATGAATAAATATATGGTACGCCTTCTTGTACACCATGTTTTTGTTGTAAACCCTTAACCAACAGTAACATTTTTTACACTATTGCTCATCTGTCTTTGAATTAAAACAAAAACATGAACAACAGTACCTCGCAAGTTGCAACAAGTAAACCATATTGAAGCAGGGATCCATCATCTTACATGAGTACTTTTCTACACTCAAGTGGCCCACAAGAGGCACTATGTTGTGACTCATAGACAGTTTAATTTTGTGTACCGTCATTACAAAAGGCTTTAGATGGGGAATTCAATCCAGAGCAACAGTCTGACTCATATTATTAAACATTACCACCAGCAATTAGCGTTTAGCCCCGTCACACAGAGGGGAAATCTTGTGAAGAAGAGGGAAGAATATCCGTTTTACCACACTTGGGGGGATTCACGCCCCTCATGCCTCCCATTTAGACCATATGAAAAGGAATATTGAGGAATTCATCTCAATATTCCTCAATACACTGAGATGTATTGAGGAAAGTACTGAGAGCTAGTACTTTCCCCCTGGCTCTTCTCCCTGTACACAAACTGCTGCACCTCTAGTCACCAGTCCGTTAAACTGATCAAGTTTGCGGACGACACCACCCTCATCGGGCTCATCTCGGACGGTGATGAGTCCGCCTACAGGAGAGAGGTGGAACGGCTAGCGTCCTGGTGCAGCCACAACAACCTGGAGCTGAACGCCCAGAAGACAGTGGAGATGATCATGGACTTTAGGAAAGACACAGCCCCACCGTCCCCCCTCGCCCTGACAGACTCTCCCACCCCCATTTCCATCGTGGATTCCTTCCGTTTCCTGGACACCACCATCACCCAGGACCCCAAATGGGAGCCAACCATCAGCTCCCTCATCAAGAAGGCCCAGCAGAGGATGTTCTTCCTGCGGCAGCTGAGGAAACTTAAGCTGCCAACCAGGATGTTGGTGCAGTTCTACACGGCCATCATCGAGTCCATCCTCACCTCCTCCATCACCGTGTGGTCCATCCTCACCTCCTCCATCACCGTGTGGTTCCCCGGCGCATTGTGCGTGCTGCAGAGAAGGTGATTGGCTGTGAGCTCCCATCTCTCCAGGACCTGTTCACCTCCAGGACCCGGAGGCGTGTGGGTCGTATCACAGCTGACCCTTCTCACCGCCCGCCACTTGAACAGTTTTTTCCCCTCCGCAATCAGACTCATGAACAAAAAACAAGTCTCTGTAGCTTAGTTACAGACTCATGGATGTAAACTGCACTTGCACTGTGCGGTGTGTCCACACTTAGACCCGCTGCTATCACTTTAACACTTAATCACTTTATAACACTTAATATCACGTCATACGCCTACACATCTGTAAATACAATCCCGCTGTTGTTCAATGTCAAATTGTCTTACCATATGTCACTTTTTTAATTTTTTTATTTATTTAATATTTTTTATGCATTTCCCTATAGCCTTATACCGTTTTTTTATCATTCCATGACCTGTGGAGTCCCCCAGGGGTCAATCTTGGGACCCCTCTTATACAACTTGTACATGCTTCCATTGGGTCAGCTGATAAACAGCAACAATGTGTCGTACCATAACTACGCAGATGACACTCAGATCTACGTGTCACTGACGGCAGGTGAACAGGGGCCTGTAGATACTCTCTGTCACTGCATCGAACAGATCAGTTTGTGGATGCAAAACAACTTTCTCCAACTAAACTCAGACAAAACTGAGATCATTGTTTTTGGCCCACAGACACAAAGACAAAGTGTTATCAGTCACCTTGAGTCTCTCTCTCTAAAACCAAAAAATCAGGTTAGAAATCTAGGAGTAATAATGGACTCAGACCTGAACTTAAACAGCCACCATCTGAAAAACGTTAAGATCAGAGGAATAGTGTCAAAACCAGACTTAGAGACACTCATCCATGCATTTGTCTCCAGCAGGTTAGACTACTGTAACGGCTGCTCACTGGCCTTTCTAAACGAGCTGTTAGAGCTGCAGAACATCCAGAACGCTGCTGCTCGAGTCCTGACAAGAACCAGGAAATACCACCATATTAGTCCAGTGCTCCGGTCCCTACACTGGCTTCCTGTCACTCAGAGAATAGAATTTAAAACAGCTCTGCTTGTGTGAAAGTCGTTTCATGGTTTAGCACCAAAGTCCATCTCTGACATGTTAGAGCCGTATGAACCATCTCGGGCCCTGAGAACTTCAGGGAGGGGTCTCCTGGTGGTTCCCAGGGTCAGGACTAAACACGGTGAGGCTGCGTTTCAGTTTCATGCAGCTAAAATCTGGAACAGTCTTCATGAGGATGTGAGACAGGCCTCAACTCTGACAATGTTCAAATCCAGGCTGAAAACAGCTCTTTTTACCCGAGCAGATGAAAACTGAAAGTATTTTATCTGCACTCTTGCCTTTTACTGTAATTGATAAATTTTTATGTTGATGTTTTAATGATTGATTTTATCTGTTTTCTTGTAATTTTATGCAACTGTGAAAGCACTTTGAATTGCCTTGTGTATAAATTGTGCTCTAGAGATAAACTTGCCTTGCCTTGCTTATTTTATCTTAACTCTGTGTTATAAGTTTTATGTCGCACGTTTGCACCTAGAAACATTCCTAGTTTGTGAACCTGTTCTCAAACCATGGCAATAAAACCTATTCTGATTCTGATCTTTTGTTTGTTTGGTCAGGGCAGGGCATGTTCATGAACACCAAATTCCCATAACACATCCATCATAAATATTATAATTCATCACACAGTTCATCCATTTTATCTAATAACCAGTTTGCCCTATTACAGGGAAAAAGACATTGCAAAGGAATTGGTGTGAAGATTATTGGGCAGAATAGGAAACTATGTACAACCAAACAGACTTAATATGTGCAAAACTGTCTGTAGATAAATTACCTGAGAATTTATAATAAACAAATAAATCAAAGTCAACTCGAATCAGACCAGAACTAATAGAGTATTAAAACAAAACTCATAAATGATCTATGAAATATCTACATCTCTGTTAGACTGTTTTCAAAATATGACGATCTGTTATTGCAACATCGCTTCTGACAATTAATTTTTTTTACGCAATTTCTGCCTCCCCATCGTGGAACAGGTTTGCACAACCAAAATGAATTATACAGTTGACTTCTGACCGACCCCGTCCTCTAAAGCAACGGTTCCCAACCCTGGGCCTGAGAGGAAAGTGCATTTTGAAATTACCTTGACGTAGATGCACTGGAACACCTGGACATCCAAAGACTTTTAACAACAAACCTATCATTTGAAAGCCCTCAGGCCCTGCGTACCTTGACCTTCCCTATATGAACAAACTGCAGGCATAATGGCCTTGGAAGGGAACTTTCCCTGCGGATATACAGTACAGTAGGGATTGTGCACAGTAAGCAATTTGTTATACTACACGTTTTAAACCAGAATAAAACCTGCTGTGACCAGCTGGTGCTGTGTTTAATGAGTGTCTGAGAACAACTAAGTGCTGAATATAAAAGCAGAAGTGTTGAATGCTTTATTTTACAGGTTGTTATTGCTGGTTTCACTGTGAGTTTTACCTGACTGATTACTTTGAATTGTGTTTTCACAATGAACGTGGCAGAGTAATGCCCATGTTGCCTCAACAAAATTACTCGTTCTCGTTGCTACCGTTGTTTTGTGGATTGGTTTCTCTTTCATTTGGCAAAGATGCCTAAAACACAAATGTTTCAATTTGATGAAATGGCATCATGAAATGATGAAATTATTTGTGACTTTAGCTCAAAATAAGTACATGGGGGTAAAAAGATGACATCGCATTCTTTGTGCTTTAAGAGTATGGAAATGTGGGGAAGAAGGGGCTTTATTTGAAGTGTATTCACAGACACGGTCTCTTGATGGAGGTTATAGGTACAGTAGCCCCAGCAGTCTTTGCAAAGTGACTGAAATGTTTTGCCTGACAGTGTGCAACAAACAGTCTGACCTCTGACCTTGAGATCTGATCACATGTGTGTCCACAGAAGGTCAGGGCTTGCTATAGCCACTATCACTATGGCACGCGCACACCCCACAGCTGCAAATGAAAGAGCCACATCTCTCATGTTAGCTCTAGCCTCGGTTCAAATCTCATGATTTCATTTCTTCCTTAAGTCTATCAAAATAGCTTTTATAGATATTAATTTGTTCCACATATTGTTGAATTGTGTAGCATGCTGAACACATGGTCTAATTATAACACTTTGCATTCCAAAAACATCACAATGCACTGTCGGAGTAACAAAGACCAGCCGACAAAGACCCCTAATTACAGGAAGATGCTGAATCTGTTTTGAAGAATGTCTTCTCTATTGTATTTAAACCACAGCCTTGTATTTTGTGGCATTTTCAGTTTTTTTTTGCAGATAACCATTTTTCCTTGCATGCATTTGACCTTCATTTGCATTGGCCTTTATAGCAGAGGGCTCCGGAGAAAGTGATTGTCACCTCATTAAGGGTAAGCGTTATGTCCAGTGTACCTTTGTGGACAGGGAGAGATCGCAGAGCTGCATAAAGACTGAGTTAAGGCTTGCCCTGTTGACCGCAAAGGTCCATGGATAATAGAAATGCGATGGAGACAATGGCCTGTGAGGTTTGGCGCTTTGAGTCACGAGATGCCATTTATTTATGAATTACTCCGGCATATGAATGTATTATTATATGTTACAAAGAAACAAAGGCCGTGTTTGCATTTGGTGGACTTTTTTATCCGCAGACAGTCATTGGTCTGGATCGCGTTCACATACAGTAGCAACATCGAAGAGGTTATTACCTTTTAGTGACCGAGTGGTCAGCTTGGCGCCTTTCCAGCACAGTGGCCTCCATGATGCTACGGGATCAATTGTTTTAGAGTTTCAGGTTTTCACTGCTGACCAGAAAACCTATTAATCCTGGAGCATTGCAGAGGCCACTGTGATCGAAGGTACAGACATTTTTGAACTATTGAGCGCGCCTGAATAAAAGCCGTACCAACTAAATTTGTAAAAGGAAAAAAAAAGTACATACATAGGCCGCACCGTTCTACATTGACTTTTATAAAAGTGTTAAGAACTTATATTATTCTTAAAAATTGTGTTTGTTCACTGTCAGTCAAACCACTGCCTTCACAGCAGCTCCTCCCCGGGAGTGTGACCATGTTTAGATTTCAGCGTTGACAGAATGAAACACATTTATTTTTACATGTATGGCCATAAAAATCTATAAATTAGCCTCATCATCGTATAAGCCGCAAGGTTCAAACGCCTGTGACAAAAGTACGAGCTTATAGCTTAGTCCAGAAATTATGGTAAAGGTGCCATGCAAACCATACAGCCGTTGGGTCACTAAAGTTCAGTCCCGCACTAATATCAAGTTTTTTGTTTTTTTTTGCATACAAAGCTCCAGAATGCACCTTTAAAGTAAAGCTCATGGATTACGAAAAAGTCTCATCTTCTATTCTCATTATCATCATTAATTGGCGGTTTGAAACCTGGCTCACACTGAACTGGACATTTCACCGCCCTTACCCTCCGTGTACACTGGTGTATGAATGAGACCTGTTCCTGTGAGTATGTGGTGGGAAAGTGCTATATAACCTGAGACCATGCACTATTATCACATATTTTACATCTTGCCCTCACCGGAAACCATGGATTTTACTCCGAGGCAACCAGCACAGTATGGCATCGCGATTATGGAAACTATAATGAATCACATCTCACAGGAGGTCGTTACGATCCAGTTCCTCAGTGTGGACCTCCATCTTTTACTGCCAGGTTGATTGTCAAAAGAGATCTGCTATTTATATATTAGGGGTCGCTCCAGTCATTAAAAGGAAGTCAAAAAGGGAGGGATTAAGAGGCTACACCCGGAGAAAGGTACTGGTGGGGGGTCCAGTAAAACGTATAGTTTCCTCAGGAGCTTAAGATAATTAAAGGAGAAATTATTGAAATTATTGCGCCACAATCACCAGAGAATAAGTGTTTGATTATCTCCTGCCCTCTTTGCCTGTAGCCGGGCGATGGCCAATCACAAGAACAGATAACATCGCTTTGCCAGAGGGCTTTGGAGGCTTTAACGTGTAATTAGTTGAGTGTAATTTGACTTGGAATTTAGCAATTTGAGTCGAATTTAATTAATTGCAACACTTGTGTTACCCTTTTCCTAATTTTCTTTTTCTTTTTTTTTCTTTTTTTTTTACAAACAATGGAATCCGGATACCAAGTGATTTTAGATTTTTACCTTTGTGAATTTGTTGCAACCCCTCATAGCTTTATCATCTAGTTGTTTTATGTTCCATAATTGTGCCTAAGTAAAATCCTAGTTTATCAATGTCCACACTCACTCCCACATGTCTGCATGTCTAACATCCTGAGTTTACAACTTTCAGGTAAGTCCTGGGTGCATTGGGACTTGTAAGACCTGTGCAAGAGGCCCTAGCCAATTTGGCACCCTAGACAAGACTGAACTTTTAAAGTTTTGAACAACATTTTATGTTTTTAGAATCGGCTGCAGAATGACTGAAATACGGCTTGCTAAAAAAAAAAAAAAAAAAAAACAGGACACCCTAAATAAATATGCACACACGATCGTAATGCACTAATTAGCGCCGCTGTTTCCCGATCAGCAGAGAGAAGGTTTGAACCAGGACTAAACCAGGTCTGAACCAGGACTAAACCAGGTCTGAACTAGGACTAAACCAGGTCTGAACCAGGACTAAAAAAGGTCTGAACCAGGACTAAAAAAAGTCTGAACCAGGACTAAACCAGGACTAAATCAGGACTAAACCAGGTCTGAACCAGGACTAAACCAGGTCTGAACCAGGACTAAACCAGGTCTGAACCAGGACTAAAAAAGGTCTGAACCAGGACTAAACCAGGTCTGAACCAGGACTAAACCAGGTCTGAACCAGGACTAAACCAGGTCTGAACCAGGACTAAACCAGGACTAAATCAGGACTAAATCAGGTCTGAACCAGGACTAAACCAGGTCTGAACCAGGACTAAAAAAGGTCTGAACCAGGACTAAAAAAGGTCTGAACCAGGACTAAAAAAGGTCTGAACCAGGACTAAATCAGGACTAAACCAAGCCTAAGCAGGGCTCAGTGTGTTGCACTGATTAGGAGTCAAAATGTATTTTCAGAGCAAGAAAATACATTTTCATTATGTTATATGAAATAATGCAATAATTAATTGCATTATTTTCAAATCACTGTAATAGATTTAATAAAGGCTTAAAAATCCTCATATAAGCGTGAATTACCCCCGTATGTTCCGGACCTTTGCCTGACCAGACCTTTGTAAAATTTAATTCGGGACCCCTGGTTTACATTAACTTTTCAAATCAATTTGTCTATGAATTGATCTTTGAGGAGTTGGGGGTTCTTTTGATGCTGTGGTATTTGGTACAAAAACTCTGAGAATCTCTGGTGTATACGGTCCAAGTCTAAAATGCACCACAAAAAGACCCCAGAATGTCCCCTGAAGAAGTTCTGTCGGTCTTACATGTACCTCCAGCGCTATAGTCGCTCTGATCTCACACTGAGCCTTCATTATACAAGTGCATACATACAGTGACAAAACAAAACATGCAAAACACCCCTCCCAAATATTCAGCTGAACTTTAGATGGAACTGAGAAAATATATTGTAATCAGATGCGTTTGTGTTCAAGTGGGGGTTATTGCACAGTTAGAAGCTAAAAATGCAGGATTAAGAAAAGCTGCGAGGCCATAAAGTTCCATTCAGTTCAGTCTGACTTCTGAATGAACTATTCTGTCATGTCGCTTGTTATTGCTTAATAAGAAAACACACATTTGTATTGCAAAATGAAATATTGAATTTTGCACTTTGTTAATAGTATCGTGTCTTTGGGCTAAAGGAGACAGAGGAGAGAGATATGTATAATATTGCTACACAATATTATACATTATGTTCCAATATCTTTCCTTTTGGTGTTCGTTTCTGAGAAAGCCCAGTTAATCAGAGAAACACATAGACTAACAACCACTCACCACGGGAAGCTTTTATTCACCCACTGACTTTATTAAAACTAGGCCTTCGACAGCAGAGAAGATTATTATGTTGTCGAAATGATTAGCTTAGCTTTTGGTGAGACTTTTGTTTTTTTCTTTTTTTTTACAAAGAAAGTCCCATTGAGATGTAGACTCTTTAAATCTCTGCTAAATGGGGAGTTCCAGCCGCAGAAGAGCCCCCGCAGCACACGTTTTCAGTGGTGGGAGAAACCAAAGAGAGGAAACTTACGCAGACATGAGGAGAATATAACATCCGAACCCCTCAAAGAAAGACCCCACTCAGACCAGGAATAGAACCTGGAGAGAGCGAGAGTGCTGCTGAACCATTGGGCCAGAGGAAACCTATGATACAGGGAGAACTTATTTCCCAAAGGCCATAGATTGTGCTAGAAATATGGGCCCCCTTGCTGTGACATGCGTATAAGAGTCCTAACACAGTGTCACATGTGCTTCACATGCAAAAGAGACGGTTTTCATCGATAACAGTTCGCTATGGACATGCGTGAACTAAAGCAATCGTCTATAGTACCTTATAGACCTTTTAATTGTTTGTACACATTCCGGGCTTAGCTGGAGGCAGGAAGCTCGATTCCTATCTATTTCCATTGTAACTGTTGTCATAGTAACGATAAACAAATGTCTATCTGTTTTTGGAAATATAAGATAAACCTTATTTTATCGTAGTAAATGTCGCTCCTCTTGTTCCTGCTCCTTAAGCCACAACAGGACCACATGTTTCAGTTGTAGTTTTACACTTGAAATCGCTTATTTTAGTTCAATCTTATTTATCTTGATCACTTCCTGCCTCCAGCTGATGTCACTGATGATGTCGGCAGTTAAAGGGTCTATATACCAAAGAGGACAAAATGAATAAAAGTAAACGGTTACTTTATATAGCGCCTTTCTACCCGCTTTAAGCACTCAACACACTTTACATTAAGGGATCATTCCCCCATACACACTCTCATTCATACACCAGTGTACGCACACACTGGAGGCAAGGCAGCTGAAGTGTCTTGCCCAAGGACACAACAACAGTGTGCTCCTGCAGGATTCAATCCATATCAACAAATAAGAAAGTGTTTACTGGGGATCACGTGTAAATGTGAATTATATAAAAAGCCTAAAGTTGAAGTTGGGTGGTTCAAACTGCCTTTGTTTTTGAGAGACAAATTAGTGAATTTAATATCCAAAAGCAGAGGTTCTCAGCACATCTTCAACATACCTCTACATTCCACAATTTCACCCTTCACTTTAAAAACGGATAAAAACTCCTGTAAAAAGGAAAAAGGAAAAACTGGAAACTGCAGCAGCCAGTGAGTCGCAGTCATTTCAATAGAATATATTACTGTATTTTTAAGAGTGAAAAACTGAAAAATGCAGTTACCAGTGATTTTTTTTTTAAATACAGTAACACATTTCATTTTATTTATTATCGCCTTCAAAATGTCATGTTTTAATACTTTTCATATCAAAATCAAAGTTCTGCCGTTCATCACAGGGCGGACGTTCACAAACGGTAGAGAAACGTTTTGTTGTCATTTTTACCTTCACGACCTGAAAATGGTATTGAAACCCACACATTGAGAACCACAGCACCGAAGAACATCCTTGCAGGGGAACTGACCTTCAATAAGGCCAAACCTGCTTGAAATAGCTGTGTATATATTTTTCAACATTATTCATGTGCAGTATATATTTAGAGAGCGTATTTGCCCTCAGCTCCATCAAATACAGTGGGATATACCAAATTGCAAAAAAAAAATTAAAATAGAATATGAAAGAAAAATTAATTGACAATTGGAGTCCTTGAGCGATTTGAAGCAATGGACTTAGAAAAGTGGATTGGACAAACCGTGACCGAGTATTTATAACCGGGTTAAAAGCAGAAAGAACCATTGCTGAATGAGCGGGATGTTGAGAAGCAGATATTAAAGGCTATTTCTAAATCACAAATAGACAAAGCTGTTGGCCTGTGACACAGTATGTCATCAACAATGGCAGAGTGGTTAGCTTTTTCTACTTCTGGCAACTAAAATAGTTAAATCCCCGGTTTATGATAGGAGCTTATATCTTGTGTCCAACTCAAATTGGTATATGTTCTGTGTATCATAGTGTGATGAATCATTGAGAAAGTTTAAAGCCAAACTGCGTAACTTCTAATGAGTCTTTATTCGATAATCCATAACAAAAGAGCGGTATCAGTGTCCTGCTGATCATTAGGACTTGGTAGTGCTGCAACGTTTGTTCATTATTCTATTTTTATGTTTACCTGCTCTTGTTATAGTAGCGGCACATAACCAGGGATGTTCTCGGCTTTAAGCATGAAAATGAAAACATTCAGTTCATTTTCTCTCTAAATTTACAAAGTTACACAAGGGCTGTTTCATAACCACATATGGAATATATTATATAAAGTTGTACACCGTCTGGAATTTCTTACATTTCTGCCTAAAGTGGTCACTAAATGTGGTCTGATCTTCATCAAAATCACAGGCATGTTTAAACCGTGTCTGCCTGAACTAATGCCACCCAAACATTTACATTTGATCATACTTGTATTGGCCACAACATGTAAACATTCACAGGACAGCATGGAATAAGTGAGTACACCGCCTGGATCTCACTGAACCGCATCAGTTTTGTGAAGAGGAACGGTCCAAGATTCATCCTGATCGTTGTGAGCACCCAAAGTTGAACAGTTTTGGAGGAACACACAACGTCATGTGTGGCGGACAAATGGAACAGCACAGCAACATCAAAACCCTGTGCTCAATGTGGAGTCTGGAGCAGGAGAATCATAGTGTGGGGCTGTTCTCAGGGCCTGGACAACGTGCTATCGTCAATATAAAAATTAATTCACACGTTTATCAAGATATTGTGCAGCAAAACCTGAGACATTCACAATAAGTATAGAATAAGAATAAGTAAGTGAACCCCTGTGTTAAATCGCTGGCTGACCCCTTCTTTTGCAGCAGTATTTTCTGTATTTGCAGATTAGACGCTCACAACGATCAGGATGAATCTTGGACCGTTCCTCTTTACAAAACTGATGCAGTTCAGTGAGATCCAGGCGGTGTACTCACTTATTCCACACTGTCCTGTGAATGTTTACATGTTGTGGCCAATAAATGTATGATCAAATGTAAATGTTTGGGTGGCATTAGTTCAGGCAGACACCGTTTAAACATTCCTGTGATTTTGATGAAGATCAGACCTCATTTAGTGACCACTTTAGGCAGAAATGTGAGAAATTCCAGATGGTGTACTCACTTTTCCTCGGCACTGTATGTAATATAAAGAGCTATAAATGACTGAGGGGAAGTTATCTCAAGAGAGTTGGATAAACGTGTCAGATTTGTCATGGGGGAGGATTGTTTTGGTTTGTATCAATCAGAGATGGGGAAAGGGCAAAACTCATTTAAGTAAACAGTGTGTGTGTGTGTGTGTGTGTGTGTGTGTTGTTTGTGTAAGCGCTCAGTCGCCCAAAACTTTCCATTATTGATTCAATTCCGCTTGATCATGTTTGCGCAAGTCACCAGATGATGTTGCCTTAGCTCTTAATTAATTAGTTCAGTAGATGAGGCCAGATCATAATTCAGCGCTTATAAACTAGTCTTTGGGAGACACGGCATGTCATTTTGCAGTCAGCAGAAGCCGATAATAATGAGGAAAACATTACTAAGGATAGAGCCCACTATTCAAATGATGGCGGCATTTATCAAGGTCGCCGTAATTAAACGGCTATAAACCTCCCGCGCGCTGAATCAAACGCTATCCCTCCAAAGGTCTTCGCGGGGTAATTGAGGTGCTTATAAAGTCGAATTAGTTTTCCATATGTCACCCGGAGCCGCTCGGGTAAATGTTGCGTGCGTGCGTGCGCGTCCGCCAGTCACTCACTCACCGCTCTGCTGCCGGCTCCTGTTCTGCGCCTCGCTCCTCCTCGTCTCGTTGCAAATCTCCCATGCCCTCAGGTGCTGCAGGATGATGGCGCAGTCCGGGTGCATCGCCTCCACCACCTGCGGACAACGCCCCCCAGGAGTGTTCCGTTAGGTCGTAAAACAATGGGGAAAAGTTCAGAGGGTCTGTGCGTAAAAGGCGTCAAAAGAACTGTGTCTAACTTTCATCTTTAACAGGGGTCGTGATTTCCACCTCCGCCTGCATTAGCCCATGGAAGCGTGAAAGTATCAAAGTGTCCCGAATGGAGAGACTTCAAACGCGTTTTTCATCTTGTCCAATCGCCGTGGGGATGGACAGCGATAATAAAATTAAAAAAACATTAACAAAAAAAAAACTCGTAACTATTTTGAAATGTTGTATGCGCTGGAGAGGCGAAGTGTACGCCTATATTGCCGTCAAGAATCGTGCGTAAAACCACGTTGTGGGTTAAAAGGTCACTTACCACAAGTCCGTATCGCAGGTGTAAGTATAGGATGAGGAATAAGCAGTTTTCCAGGCGCTTCTTTGCTCTTTCCATCATCTAACGTGGCCCCGTAGTCCTCAGAAGTGACGCGTGCGTAAAATCCAGTTTTCGGTTTCTTTGGGTCCCGAGAGTCTTTTTGTCCCGCCTTGCGTGTACCGCTCTGCTCTGAAGCCTCACTCTTTCTGCCTAAAATAGAGACGAGCGCTTCGTGTGAGCAGCAAACTTCGTGTCACCTCCTCCCTCTCTCTTTTCTCTCTCTCTTTTCTCTTTCTCCCTTTGCCTGTGAGTGCGCTCAATTAAATCTCGAGTCCATTCACATCCATCGTGGAGAGGTGGACCAACCCATGTCATATGCAAATGCCCGTTGTGTCAAATAAGAGGAATTGAGAGTGTTCATGGTCGTTTGGAATTGGGCACAGTTTACGCACAGTTTTGTAAATACGAGGAGGAGTCGCTAAAAACAGATACAAAACACAAAGCAATGCGCCAAACGACACTGTGCTTTAACTTACTGTACTTTGAACATAGGAGTAAAATGTCCTGACGTCTGCATCCAACTAACTTTATGTTACCATGGCTGTAAACGTCATCTTATAGCACTTGAAATATAAACCATAGTCTTATTAGTAATGAAGGTAACACGTTTTGGTTTTTAGAAGGTTTTGGGAAGCCTCAGATCAAATGCAATACAATTTACCCATAGACCCAGTTAAGTGCTATATTTTCCAAAGATTAATGTTCGAATTTAAGCCCATGTAGCAAAAATCATGATTTTAAGAAAGGGGGTGTTAATTATTGAAAGACATGTTCCCTAAAAGGCTTGTGGCACTGAACATGAAAAATCAGACCTTTACAGTGGTAATTATTCACAATTGAAGGATTCTTTTTTTCTTTTTTTAATGGTCATTAAGAATAACAGAATTGGGAAATAGTATTGCTGATAACATAAGAAAAAGAAAAATGCCTTTGCAGTAAACACACAACACACCTCAGGAAACCAACGTGTTTATTGTGTATTAAATGGAAGACCGTTTAGCACTGGCAGGCAAAGCGGTTTTCTGCTTTAGTAAACAATAAAAGAACGGCACTCTTTCATCTCTACGTTGCATTTTTGTACACTCGCCCTCTCTCTTTTACAACCTTCCCTCCACTCAAACATGAATAGGTGTGTTTGAAAAAATGCTGCTGTAATGGCTTTGCTACCGAGAGTTTCATGTCTCACGTCACAGTAAGCTTTTCTTTCTTTTTTTCTTTTTTTTTATCAACAAACGGCGATGTTAAGCCCCTGCTTCAGCAAACATGAAACACATACGCTATACGCTGTGACATCACCTGCATGCCCTGAATATTGTTATGACCGCGGTGATGGGGTGCTTGTTATGACACTAGAATTTTTGGGATAATTTGTGGATCAGTTGTAAGAAAATAGGAATCATTAAAGGTTTCCCGTTTGAGTGACCTTGGTGTGTTTAGTTATTTTTAACACAAATAAAAGGGACAATTTTTCCCGCGGATAAAACAACAGGTCAATATAAATACATGTATTCTGCCCATCTCCTCCTAAAGAGTTCAAAACCCTGTGTTTCCAAAGCTGATGTCATGAGGTACTCCTCCAGCTTTTTATTTCCATACACATCAATATCCACTTCATTCACAGTGGGAGGGAAAAGTATATCCATATCCACTGCCGGTCCTTTACCATTGACTGTTAAGGGCAGTTTCCTGTTTCTAAATGTTTATAGCAGCAACGTGGCCATTTATTTACTATTCCCCGATGAATTACATTGCCCTGACATTGGGCTGACTTCAGGAGCGAAAGGCTGAATGTTTCCGTTATCATTATATCAGCGGTTGCCCTGTATCAGCAGGATGTTGGACAGTTATAAATCACAACAGCTTAGATTTGAAGGCATTGTCAAAAGATTTAGGGCGCACTGTGTAAAGGTCGGGGGCTGTGTAAAAAATAGTTGGCTTGAAGTAGAAGAACCTTGGAGTCGATCCATTTAAACTGATCTACAGGGATCCACCTCACCAGAACTGAGTGAAAATCCCAGAGAGAGTTATTTAATCTGTTATATAAGACATATCGCGGCGCTGTGGATCGTAAATAAATATATATATCTTAACAATGAATGACTTTCACTTCAGAAGAGTTTGTGAAAAGCAACATGTTGTGTTTTTGGCAGTAATGTTGATAAAGAGACTGTAGAGATAAAAATAATTGGTTTGATAGCCCCCAATCATTTGTGTATTACTGTGGCAGACTGATCAAGCATCTTCAATTTTACTGGGGCCGAGGAGATCAAAAGCCATTTGTGCTTGAGGGGTGAATAGTGGGGGCATCCTGCCTTGGGATGCATTCTGTCTTAGGGGTAATAAAAAGCTTTCATCTGTATTTTAACATATAGTCTCTGGATGTTATCTAAACTAAGGAATGTTCTTTGTGTGCTGGGATGCATGTGTGATGTGCTCAGGGGATGGGCTAAACTTGGATATTATAAGGAAAGTTCTGTAGAGACGTCCTCAGACTTCTTTGAGACTTCTTTGAAAGGCTTCACCATGTAGGACATCTGTAATGTGACCACTCTTTTGCAATAAAATGCCTGAAGAACGACACTTTTCTCTCTGCCTGTTTTTCCATCAACGAGGGGTCTGGACGGACGACTATCTCACGTATTTTTAATATCCACAAGACAAATTATTATATTTTCAAGTTTTCCACTAAAAACGTGTACAATAGACCAGGAGGAATGAGAGTGTGTTTGAGAGACAAAAGGACCACGAATGCAAATTATCCCACGGCTATAATCCGACGTGACATTTACATCGCATGAGTCCCTCTTGTACAGCATGTTCATTAACGTGCAATGTCCAGACCAAAAAAACTAATAAATATATAATATCAACACGAGAAGCCAAATGAACTTCCATCTGACTGAGAGCCACAGCCTGAAGTATAAACACATAGTCATTTAACAATGCACAAACGTTTAGATGATTGACAGATGATTGTTGTACTGTGTTGAAATTACTTAACTAAAATATTCCATCCATCCATCCATTTTCTTCCGCTTTATCCGGGGCTGGGTCACGGGGGCAGCAGTCTCAGCAGAGATGCCCAGACTTCCCGATCCACACACACCTCCTCCAGCTGTTCTGGGGGGACCCCGAGACGACACCAGGCCAGCTCGGAGACATAGTCCCACCAGCGTGTCCTGGGCCTTCCACGAGGCCTCCTCCCAGTGGGACATGCCTTGAGCACCTATCGAGGGGGGCAACAAGGAGGCATCCGGAACAGATGCCCTAGCCACCTCAGCTGGCTCCTTTCGACGTGGAGGAGCAGCGACTCGAGTCCGAGCTCCTCCCGGGTAACTGAGCTCCTCACCCGATCTCGGAGGGTGCGCCCAGCCACCCTGTGGAGGAAACTCATTTCGGGCGCTTGTATTCGCGATCTTGTCCTTTCGGTCATTACCCAGATCTCATGACCATAGGTGAGGGTGGGAACGTAGATCGATCGGTAAATCGAGAGCTTTGCCTCAGACTCAGCTCTCTCTTCACCACAACGGTCCGATACAGCGACCGCATCACTGCTGACGCCGCACCGATCCGTCTATCGATCTCACGCTCCATCCGTCCCCCACTGAGAACACGACCCCGAGATACTTGAACTCCTCCACTTGGGGCAAGGACACCCCACTGACCTGAAGCAGGGAAACCACCTTTTTCCGGTGGAAACGAAAAAACTAAAATATTGTCAAATGAATATTATCAAATGTCACGTTTTTTTTCTCATATTGTGCGGCCTTTTATTATATGATCATGTATCTGAAAAACTAAAAACCTGAACAAATAAGCCACTCATGTTTTAAGACTGAAGCCAAGTTTCCACCAAGGTTAAAATAGGGGGGACAAAGCACTGACAGATAGGCCATTGTGAAAAACGGTGCATCTAAAAGGAAACGTTGCCGGGGCGGGGGATTATGGCCAGTGAGTTTATAATGAGGTCAGTCGTTTCAAGGTGTGAGGGACGGAAGCCGCGGTGGACGTGGAGCAGAGCAGGCGAAACGGGAGAAGTGATGCCGTGAATGCATAATATTGGTCAACTTTGTGCAAATACTTGCGTAGCAGAATAATCATATAACTTGTGATACATTAAGTTGAGGTTGGAATTCTATTTTACCATTACAAGCGGTTTCTGTAATGGCATCCTTTCAACTCCGACAATTCCACCTGGAGAGTCACCACTGAGATGACTTGCAGAATACCCACTTATGAGCTTTTTCTGCCCTGAAGTAATCTATGATATATTAAAAATACATTACGTGCAAAGAAAATGAACTCAGATAAACAGGTACGTCTAAATGAATACACATGAGCATGATTACACGCTGAATATTTGGTCCGCCTTCAGCTTTGATCACAGCGTTTGCTTTGGCATCGTGTAAATAATTCTCCAGCACATCTCAAAGATTCTCAATGGGGTTCAGATCTGGACTATGGTGGCCGATCCATGTGTGAAAATGGTGCCTCAAGCTTCACTTTTTTACAATGTGACCCTGATAAACAGAGAACTCAGTTACATTTACTCACACGCATGTACTTGAGTAACGTTTTGAAGAAATTGTACTTCTCTACTTTTACTTGAGTAAAAATAATTGTTACTTTTCCTACTGTGGGAATGCCTCGTTTGGATCTTTAGATGTAGTTCGTCTCGTGCTCCTGGTTCTTTACAATGATTTTGTTTTTCCGTATTTTAATGCCATTTTTGATTTTCACATTATTTTATGTTCAGTTTCACAAAATTTACGCCGTCATTGAAAATAAATCAGACTTTTTTTTTTTTTCGCTCAAACCGTTGCTCAGTTACTCACAGCACTCAAGCAACAGTTTCTCCAAGTACTTTTTTACTTTGACTTGAGTGATTGTTTGAGTTACTACTTTTTACTTATACTTGAGTACGATTATTTGAAAGCAATGTTACTCTTACTTGAGTAAATATTTTGGCTGCTCTACCTACCTCTGCTGATGAATCCTGGCATTGTCATCTTGGAACATGTCCGTGCCATCAGGGAAGAAGGAATCTATTGATTGAATAACCCGGCCATTCAGGATGTCTTTACTTGTCAGCTGATCTCATTATTTGGGCACATAGTGTTGCTGAACCTAGACCTGAGCTGAACCCACACCTTTTTTTAAGTATTTTTTTCTTTTAAGCCCCTGGAAAAAAAACTATTATTATTATTCTACTAAATGAACAGAAGTCTCTTTCAAAAGGTTGCAGTTCGACTTGCCTATTTGTGCATCAAAATGTATGAGGTGTGTAATACAAAATGTAGAGCAATCTTAGGTCTCTCAGGTCTTAGGTTATTTGAGTTTTGTCGAGACAAAGGCTCCTGAAGTCGAGAGTGCTGGCCTTTATCTGTACAGTCCCAAAAGTGTGATGAAATTCTCTGCCTTTTTAATATCACTTTATTATCTTCAAAAGCCCAGAGACATATCAGCCAGAGCTGGTTAGAATGGAGGACTCAATTTAAACTGTTTCGCAGTCACTATTTTTGATATTATTAACTGTAGCCAAATGCGTATATCTAGGCTGAATGCAATTTCAATAGACAATTTAACTACACTACGAGAGACACATACTGAGTTTTGTTCTATTTGTATTACAAGACACTACTTGTTCTAATTAATAGGGCTTTTATCACTTTTTTTAACACACTGCAAAAAGTAATTAACTAGATCAGTTTCAATTTGAGCATAATAATCCAAGTTCTTTTGACTGGATAGGATTTAGTTGGGCATTTGACGCAGATTATTTCACTTGTTCTGAGATGTTACTGACTCGTTTCAATACATTTCGTCTTTATTTCAGGTAAGTTTCTTTGCCCCCACCACCTGCAGGAGGAGCCATAGGGGCTGGTGCAATGTGACCCACGACCCGGCAACGGACAAGTGGAAGAAGATGGATCGATGGAAGTTTCTTTGCCAATGGAGTAAGAAAATGGGTCTAATCCCATTGGCAGTTTTACTTTCTGTTTGACTTATTTTAAGACAGATTTTATTCATTTAATTTGACTGCTGACATAGGCTACTCTCATAAATGTTAAAGTAGGGGGGAAAAGTTTTTCCAAATTTAAATATTTGTTATGAATAATAACGCTGCATCTTAAAAAGTATCTCATCTGTGCCCACATCCATTCGTTTTACCACCTGTACAGTAACATTAAATAAATAAATGGTAAATTCTTTCTTTTTGTGAGTCACAGTTCATCTGCACCTGGCCCTGTGTTCTGCAGTGTGCACGTCAGGCTGTATAGACAAAATATGCTTCTATTAAATAGTGGTAATGTTTGTTCAACACACCATGACACTAGAAGTTGCACTTCAGTCCCGTTTTCTGTCTCGTTGTTGTTGATGAGTCAAATCGCTAACAGTGCAATTGGAGAGAAAAGGAGCAGAGCAGTCATGTGTGAACAGAGTAAAGCAGAGGGCTGAGAACGCACCCTTGGGGGCGCTGGTGTTGATTAAAAGGGTGGAGGAAGTGTGCTTGTCCACTCTAATACGGTTTGTTTGTCAATAAATCCACAATCCAATTGCACAGAGAGATGTGCAATTCAAGATGGTTTGGCTTAAACAGATTGTATTAAAGGCTGAAATTGACAAAAAGGAGCCTTGTTTAGGTTCTTCTGCTTGAGATGTCCCTGCAGTGACTGGAGGACAAAGTCAGGGTGTTGTGAAGATTAAAGTCATTACATTTAAAAAAAAAAAACTCTGCAGAGAGACTGGTTCTGTGTGAAAGCAGGTCTATTAAGTTCAGATGACAGATTCAGGTCACTCTTTTCAAAATATACGCTTAGGTCCCCATGTTGTGACTTGCTTTGAACAAAGTCAATCTACAAATTCATAATCAGTCATAATTCAGTAAAAAGTGGTGGCACAAATCAGGTGTTTGTGTATGGGGTGCACTGCTCTCCAGTGGCGGCTGGTCCATTATGTGGTCCTATCAATTTTTGCAAATAAAAAAATTAAAAGTTTTAAGTTTAGCAAAATCATGACTTTCTTCTGTACAGGTGTTTTATTCACTGGAGGGAGCGGAGGGGAAAGAGCGTGTCATTTAGTCTGCCAGCTTCACCGGTGCCGCAACAGCGTCATAAATGTGTAGTTTAATGCCTGGGGCGGCGAGGATCAGCGCCCTCGCAATCTAACCAATGGCGCTCTGATATGGTATAAATTATTAATTCAACCAATCAGAGACGCGCAATAATACATCTCCGATGGCGCTTGGCCTCAGCGCCATTGGAGATTTACAGGTGAAAGATGAGGAGGCGTCTACTGTAAACAAACACGAGTAGTAGCTCTGACCTCACAGACGATCGGAGGATCATTTGAGAGACCGGAGAAGCTTCATGTTGTTCCTGAGAGGAGGTGAACGGATTTAGTTAAACTAATAGACTTTGGACAACTTTCTTCAGTCAGAAGTGACGCCTAAACGGACTCTGCTGGAGGTAGCATTACGATGCTAACTAGCTCGTCTGCTGTAGCTACTGCTTGTTTATTTCACACTTTGGGACAACCCTCGCTGACTTGGACAGAACGTTGTCCCAGGACGTGGACATTTAATGGAGAGAAGATTCAGGACTGTGAGGAGCTACGACAGAAGAGGGAACTCATTCATTCATTCATTGCGTGAAACAGAGGTGGAGCTCCAGGTGCTGCGGAGGACGCTCATCTAAACACGTCAGTCACATAGTTATTTCTGACCGGATCATTTGTCTGACGGTTTATACAGGTTTAAACCTGTGGCTCTGAGGCTCATCATGGAACCATAGCAGGTCTGGGACTAATACTGTGCATGAAATCAAAGAGGAAACACCTCCTGCCTTTGTTCTGTTGGTACAAAACACAAATCAGTGGTGCAAAACAAAAATATGTATAGTGACTATTTTTACACTTTTCCAAAAGCATAAATTCATTCCATGCTGCTTTATTTTTTAGTTGAATAAAACTAAATAAATTTAGTTTTGATTATATTCTGAATAAAATAATCATATTAAATGCCCCAAAGTATCTTTTGATATATAACTGAAGGTAGGTACAGGCAACAGCCCCCCCTGGTTTTCACATGACCAGCCGCCACTGTACTCTTCCCACCTCTGCTTCCAAATGCCCATTTTGCAAGGGCTTGAGAACCCTTTCATAGCATCGTTAGGGTCGAGCTGATCACACGCACGTGGCCTCTGCTATTGGAGGAAAGGGGAGCAACGCACGTGCAGTCAATCCTCCAATCAGTGCAGCGCTCTATAAAAACACGACGAGCGTCTTCAACTCAAACCTGCACATGTGATCAGCTTGATTTGTAATCATAGGCCAACTCGAATTACTGCAGAGGGTGAGTAGTTTACAAAGTCTGTGCCATAATATGAGCGTATTTTATTGTTTTTTAACCTAAAATTTACACAATTGATTGTTTTTTATATTTGTCTTATTCAAGATAAACGTGCGTTCAATGTTGACAAAGCCTAATTTAGCCCAATTAAAGTTGTAATGTTTTGTTTAAGTTTGGTTTAATCTTGATTTTCTGATCTTCAAAAATAAATGTTAATGAGGTCAAAGGCTACTTGATATGACGAGTCTGAACCGCCTCAAATACGAATTGTGCCCATTGGTTTTAAGAAGTAACTTTTCTCCACAGACTCGAGATGTCTGGGCGTGGAAAAAAAGCCGCTCCACCCAAGGCCAAAACTGCCATGTCCAAGTCTGCGCGCGCGGAGGTCACGTTCCCCGTGGGCCGGCTCCACCGCCTGCTCCGAAAGGGCAACTACGCCCAGAGGATCGGCTCTGGTGCCGCCGTGTACCTGGCTGGAGTTCTGGAGTACCTCTGCGCGGAAATCCTGGAGCTGGCGGGAAACGCGGCCGGTGACAACAAGAAACAGCGGATCGCGCCTCGCCACGTCCTCCTGGCCGTGCGCAACGACGAGGAGCTCAACAAGCTGCTGTCCGGGGTCACGATCTCCGACGGAGGGGTGGTCCCGAATATCCATGCCAGTCTGGTCCCGAAAAAGACCAAAGCGTCAAACAAAGAGGACCGCGTGGCCGAAGATGTGCAGTCACAAGAATTTTAACATGGTTTGAACTTGTTTTTAGTCTTTAAATTTTGTAATAAATGTTTTAAAAAAAAAGGACTCACTCGTGTCCATGGTGTGCTGCAGGAGGGTGCTAGGCCTTAGGGAGATTGTGTAACAGTAATTCTAAGTCTATGAATTGTAAACTTTCCTGGACAATGAGTCTGAAACCTGGAGTAATGGCCTACTAGCCCACTAGATGGCAGCATAGGGCCCGCTCAATGAGAAGTGGCTAGTTTCTTTTCTTTTGAGCCAATGTGGAAAACCTTAAGGTTTTCACTGCTGACTCTCTCCAGAAAACCTATAAAACAGTTGATCCTGGTGCATTGTAGAGACCACCGTGAGCAAAAGTAAAGGTGCCATGCTGGGTCACTACATGGTCAAATTACGCACAATACATTTTTTTTTTCCCACATAAAAAGTCGCATAGTGCACCCTTTAATAAAAGTATCCAAAGCAGCTACTGCAGCCCCCACACACTTTTTTTGTTCTATTCTAGTTATTTTGGCAAATGTTTGCCCCATTTTTCCAAAACACATTTTCCCCTAATCTTTAAATATTTCCCCCCACTTTTCTAATTTTTTTTTAAACCCCCTTTTTTTTTCTATTTTGGTCAAAATTTCTCCCAATTTTCCCTGAATTAATCCCGATATTGTAAATTTGCAGATCTTCCAAACATTGTTCGGTTTTCTAATTCTAGACGACAAATATGTTCGTGTAGATGTAGAAAAGGTATCGTTCAGGTATTGTATTGACAACCAAGTATCATTAAAGTACCGGTATGGTCAAAAATGCAATGGTACCCAGCCCTACACTGAAGTGCTCTCACTCCAACAGATTCCCCCAGGGCCCAGCAGTAGACCTTTGGTATTAAAGAATATGTTAAATGAAATGCAGAGGATGGATTTTTACAATTAAGACAATAAAAACTATTGTTGCAAACATAGACAGGTTTTAGACACAGCCTATTATTCATTAATTACAGATGGAGTTTTTTCTTTTTACATCGTTTAGACTTTTATACAGAATGAAAATGGCACAAACGCGGCTTCATACAGCATAGGAAATATTATGTAAATGATTCTTGCACACCTGTGGACATGGACCATTGAAGTGAATACATGGACCCGACACACGGTTGCCCTCTGCTGGAAGACAGGCGAACTGCATCAGTCAACCGTTACGCGCAACGGTTTGTAAATGTATTTATTTACGTTTCGTTTTTTTGTTTTTCTTTACATCATTACGTATACAGGCTCAATTTGCCTTCATTACCTTCAGCAAGACATGAATAAACAAATACATAAATAAAATGATACAAACAAAATATCGCTTTGACTTGTGGGTCTTCAGAATATATGGGCGATACCATTTCAGGAATACGACAATATTGTTAAAGGATACTGGCCACGCATACATTTTAAGATCCGAAAATTCCAACGAACACTTGTCTTACTGTAAACCTAAAACATCATGTAAGAATTAAAAACGACAAAAGTTTATTTTTGTTTACGTATATCGCCGGGGATAAATAAATAATGGTAGCGTCCTGGTCATGCCCGTCCTCTTCCCGTGTCGGATTATAACCGAGGCAGCGCGCAGAAATCCCTCGTCGAGTCACAAAACGTCGAAAAAAGCAACAAGTAAGTGAGATAAGGAGAAGATGCGGCCCCTCGGCTCACGGGGGAGTGTGTGTTGTCATGAAGTCTTTCGTGAAACTGTGAGATTTGGACTTTAGTCGCGCCACGTGGTCGAAGTGGAGTTGTGTGCTGTCAAAAACTTGAGACAGGGTGGCTTTACTTCGGGCTCTGAAGTTGGTCCACACACACGCACTTGCAAGACAACTGTGTATTCCGTGGTTAAATCATATATAAATAACCTTTACTGTGCAGCATTATATCTCATGTTTACGATCGTGGCCATTTACCTAAAATCAAGATTACGTGGCGTTCCCTTTACCTCTGTGTTACTGCATTTGACTCTGCTTTGACTTTTACCATTGTCTCTGTCTGGTTTTGTATAACTTTGGTTCTGCTTCTGAAGTTCAAGGTAAGTGTTTCTGTTTTCTAGCCGGCCCTCCTAACACGTGCTCTGGATGGCTGCTGAAGCGTTTGGATCGAAGTGGCTTATTTTGCTCCACGACACAATCATTTTTAGGCAAAATTGTGTAATTGCTGCTGATAACGGTGCTTCAAGGGTTTTAATTCAAGGAAACGATTTAAAGAAAATATTTATTTTGTAGAAAGTTCAGTATTTCCCATCAGTAAAGGAGATATGCATCCTTTCATAGTCTAAAAACAAGTTTTGAAAAATGATACAAAGATACAGAAACTTGCATGCCCCTTTATGTTGACTTTTTCAACATAAATACACATAATTTGTGGGAAACCGTGAAGTTATTAAATGCCATGAA
Source organism: Proterorhinus semilunaris (assembly GCA_021464625.1). NCBI lineage: Eukaryota > Metazoa > Chordata > Actinopteri > Gobiiformes > Gobiidae > Proterorhinus > Proterorhinus semilunaris. The sequence continues at coordinate 23,306,860 of CM038358.1, read as the reverse complement.
ATATTGAAAAATGTTACTTTAATTCGAGGGAAGTCTGTGCTGCATCAATTGGCTGCTCGATATGTATGTTTGTTTATGCTGTCTTGTGTTTGCATGAGACATTTGGTTATGGGTTGCGATGGTTGGGTTCTAAAATAATAGTTTGCCAATGATGTGGATTCCACTGTTGGGCAGTATTTTGTAGCATTTCTTTACTCGAGTAGTGCTCAATAATGGGGCACTAGGGCCCGACTGTCACTAATTAACCATTTTCTTAGCATTTTTGTGATGCAATGCCCAAAGCCGTGTTTCCAACAGCTGTGTTTGTCTCCAAACCCAGTCCATTACATTTATCTGTTTGTCTTGGCTGTGGTTCCTGGGGCCAATGTTGGACTGATCAATGAACTGTCATCATGACATTATTATTTTAGCAAATATTTAAATTCAAAGTTAAATATTAACTAAGTAATTTTGATGAGTTTTTGCTGCATCGCTTGATCGCCCCGGCAACACTGTTTGCTAATGCTGCTAATTTAAGCGAATCTAATGCCTCTAGCTTTGCCCTGTCGCCTCCTTCTCTCTTTGCTCCACAAGTGAGTCAAGTTCTCCCAGAGAAATGGACCAGTCCAGCCCAAAGCAGGCGGTGCCTCGCGGCGTCCCGGTGGAGAGGGGCATCATCAGTGGCGACAATGTTCAGTTCGGGAGGATGAGGAGGCGCAACCGCCAGTCCGAGAGCTCTGGGCCCGAGGAGGAGGGCGTGGGTTCTTATGGCCGCAGCCCGGTGCTCCAGGGGGTTCAGGCCGAGCAGGTTTGGCACAACCGCAGCAGCTATGAGCGCCCGCGCACCTTCAGCGGCAGCGGGGCGCTGGGCTCCTCCCCGCGCAGCCCCAACGTCAGATCTTTCCACGCAAAACGCAACCCAGACCCGAGCCACCAGTCTCCCGTCACGGTGAGGTCTTCCGGGACCCGGCAGGACGGCAAGGGCCGCAGCCGCACCTCGTCCGAAACGGAGGGTGGGGGTAAAGGCGGAAGGGGGCACTTTCCCAGGAAGAGGGCCTTTTCCGAGACCGAGAAGAAGGCCAAACGGGACAAGTATGAGCCGCCGTCGACTCTCGGGACCGACTGTGTGTGGCTGTTTGTCCTCCTAGACTTTAGCGCCTTCATGTTCTTGTCTTGTCGCGCTTTTGTGTCTGACTGGGTACAAGCAAATAACGGACAATATTTGGACGACACGGATCGAGTTTTACTATGAAGGGGCGACACAGATGGTGTGATGATTCTGACAAAAACGTTGGTAATTGTGTGAACATTTCGTTGCTAAGCTCACATGGCTCACTGTCGTCGCTGTTGTCGGCTGAACTCGTGAAGGTCACATCTCCCGCTAAATCGTAACCTGAACCCGTTTCTTCCAGCACCATCATGAGCGGACTGCAGTGCCTTGCCTCAGAGAACATCTGGTTCGACAAACCCCGTTACGATGACGCCGAGAGATGTTTCTACGAGGCACAGAACGGCGTCGCTCCTCAGCCACAACAACAACAACAGGTACAGAGGAACATGAGGAGAAATGTAGGGATTTACTGAAGATTCAGCTTGAGAGGAACGTCCTTTTCCTAACTAGCTTTCGTTAGACTTGTTGTTTTTAGTAGTAAGTGCTCATTGACGGTTTACTCTACTCGCCCCCGTCAGTGGGGAGCTGTCAGTCAGTGGGACGCTCGGCTCCACAGCAGCTGAACTGAGTCCGGTTTTAGAAGTGTGAGTGTTGGAAGCCTGTGTGAGAGCGGTCGGGTGGTTCAGCAGCTGTCTCTGCCGCTCAGGACGCTCACACTGGTCGCTCAAATAACAGGGATCGGCCGCGACACCGCCGTCCCAGTCATTGTAGGAATTTGTCTTTTGTGTGGTGGAGGACGTTCGTTTGGACAGATTTTTATTCCATCCATATTTTCATTTTTGCTCGGCTTTCAATGTTGCCCCTTGATAGACGAGATTGTGCTGGCTCCTCTGTAAGTTGCTCTCGCCCTAAAAATAGACGGATAATGAAATGATACAAATTGTACAAATTAAATAAACGATGTGAATGGAGGCAGTGAGTAACATGTTTTAAATCTAAATGTCATTAAATGAAGCTGGGAAACTAAAAGTACAAGCAGAAAGTGCTGTCACAACTTTTCTATGTATTTTAGTTCTATGTGACTAACATGAAGCGATTTATTTATTAGTGGCAACGTTGACACAGCCAGTAAGCGTGGCCCGTCTAATCAAAGGATGGCCTTTTGTTGTGTCCATGAGCAGTACACAAAGAAAAAGTGTCTATGGACATCATGGATAATATTTACTAGGAATTTAGCAGTTTAACCTCTTAACCCCCATAATAACCAAGCACATTTTCTCCAGTTTTACCTAAATCTAAAAAGTTCTCGACTGAAGGGTTCACCTCCATTTGAAAGCTAAGACCTGCAAAACCCGCCTAAGCCTCTTCCTTGTTTTAGTCATTTGCGATTTTTGTTTGGCCACATTTAGTTTTTGTGTGTAATGTAACTGATCAAGCCACAAAATGTAACCAAAACAGTGATGAAAACGTGACGATCATATCAAGGAAGAAGCTTAATTAGTTTTGTAGGTCTTGGCTTTCAAATTACACTGGCCTATAGTCTAAAAGCTCCAGTCGAGAAGCTTTTAGATTTGGGTAAAGCCGAACTGGAGAAAATGCGCTCGGTTAAGGCGGGGGTTAAGAGGTTAAAAAGTATCAGTCAGTGGGTCTCAAACATCAGGTATTTGGAAGACCTAAAGTAGATGATAAACTAATTATAACTATGAATACATCTAAACTTGCAGAAGTCCCTGAGTACCACCTGAAGAAGCCAGAGTACCGCAGTTTGAGAAACCCTGACCTGTGCTTTTTTTATGGGTCACATGTTGCCACTGCCACCCACATCTCGTCTATCGTGTCCATGATGCCGGCTCTCCTGCTGCCCGACTACTTTGTGCATCTCGTCTTCAGTTTCTTGCCTGTCTGTGTCTTGTCTGTCCTTTTCCCCTTCCATCCCTTCACTGCTGTATTTATACACATGCCTTTAGGACAGAGAAGCTAGTGCCCTCCTAGACGACATTGCTAAGTCCCGACAGACTATCCAGACGTCCCTAGACAGAGTGAGTACTGGTGCTGCGGGATTAGCTGTAGGTGCGCCCCGTTGTAGAGGTAGGCCTGTTATTCTCTCATAATGCTGTAAAGTGTTGGGCAATGGGGGTTTTCGTGACTCCCTACGGGGCAAACCCATATAATGTTACATAAAGGCCATTCAGTTTGTCAGAACTGGTTTTACTGCTTCATAATAGTGGAAGCGACTGCACAGGCAAAGCTCTTGGATACAAAACACAGTTTACTGCTAATTCCAAAACTTTACATTCTGTGCAATCGTTTCAGACAGTTTGACAGAAGGATTGTGAAATCAATCAAAATTGCGTTTAAACGATGCAAAGCTAAATTGTCTTCAAAGGAACAGACAAATCCTGCAATAGTGAAGAGTAATGTGCTCTTTCAGTAAGTTACAACTAGTTATTAATTACCCGCGACAACACTGTTACTCTACAAGATGTTTTATTTACTTGTGTTTTAGTTCTCAACTTTTCACAACTTTGTCTCTTATTTACTCTTAACTTTTTCTACTTAGTAGGGGTGTAACAACGATTCACCGCGCTACGGTGCACCGCGGTGAATCGTACTAAAGTGACGGTGCAAGTTTTAGTCCAAATGTCTTAATATTTAAGCTCCGTGGCGCATGTACGTGCACTTAAACAGAGCACATGTGTGTCATCATCACTTGCGGCTAAACTGGAGGCTGCAGGAAAAGCTGCATCTTCTAAAAACAAAGGAAATCCGCGTGCCTTTGCAAAAGTTTCTCCTGCTGATGGCCACGGCTGCCGTAAAGTATTCATCCAGTGCAGGCAAATGTGTAAGATCCAGTCTTGGTCATAATCCGCATCAAAAGCTTTGTTTCCAAAAAAAGTACAAGCAGAATATCGTCCAGGAACCCCCCAAACACAAGCCTCAAATCAAATGCGCTGTTTTAGCTGCGTGTGGAAAGTGAAACTGAAACTTATCATTTAACGAGCACATGGTCCACTGCGCTGCCATTTTTCCTTTTAACTTTAGAGCACTGTGTTTTTGGTTTTTGTGAGCCCAGGGACACATTTTATTGTAAAGCAGCTTTGAAAAATTAGAAAGCATTTTCAGTGTATTTATGAAATTACAAAAACTGCCTAATAATGAACATTTAGGTTATTTTATTTCAAAACTGACTTATTGGCCAATTAAATCGCACCGTGAACCGTATCGTGAGATAGCTGAATCGTTACACCCTTACTACTTAACGTGTTTGGTTTTTTTTTCTACCTTAACTTTTCTCCGGTGTATTTCTTGCTCCTGCGCTCTGTGATGGATGCAGGTGAAATCGGCCCTGCAGCAGGCTAAAGGAAAGCCCAAACGGCAGCACAGAAATGTAAGTCTGGAGCCTGGAGTGTGGAGCATGATTCTGGCTGGAGCTGTGAGGCATTCATCATCATAATCGTAATAATGCTAAACAATCAAGACATAATTGTGTGTTTTTTATCATTTACAATTTGGTGTTATAATTGTTTTGGTTGCTTGCTTACACTTGCTTTACCAGGTTGGTCATGTATTTTGTAAAATGGGTTTTATGATGCGCACAGGTTTCGTGTAATCTGTTAGAGCATTTTACTGCAAGACTTGAAGTACTTTGTCTTGCCTTCAGAAGATTTTGTGGCATCTCTCTAAACTGTCATTTACCGAGCACGCCTTGATAAATGACCCCAACGTGCATTACCCGCAAAGAGAGAATACAAAGTACCAAATTAAGCCAATTTTACAAAACACTGAACTTATTTAAAAGGCTCGGGTGCAGAGTGGAATAATTTAACTTTTTCCAGTGCATGGCTCTCAAAACCGGCCACGCTTCTCTGTAATGATTCTGAACTTGATTTGGTTTTAAATTCATGTTTCACTCTACACTGCACCTGGTAATTTTCTGTGTTGTTTGCCGTAGTCGTCCTCGCACGCAGCCGGAGACCAGGAGCTGGTCTCACGCATGAAGAGCCTGGAGGTGGAGAACAACTCACTGCACAAAGGTGTGTCTACTTCCTCTTCCAATGGGGTTTTCATTAGTTTCAGTGCTTTATGTGTAGTATTTGTAATTCTTTTAGTATGTATAATGTGGATTTAGATACACGTAACTGTGCCTTGTTAAGAAAAACAAATGTGAAAATGCAACAAAAGTGTTAGTTATACTTTTATGAGTTTTTTTCTTTATTGAGCTGACCATTGTGTTGTTTTCTAAATGTGTTTTATTTTAGTTGTGCACGATTTGAGAGCAGCTCTGCAGAAGCTCGAGTCCAGAGTAGCCACACTTGAGAAGTCTCCTGCTGCTGCCCCTTGTGCCAAGGTAATAATGAGTGAAAGCTACAGCTTGTAGTGAGCTGCTGGTAGGAGCCAGAGGTAAGTACATGGATTTTGCTTTTTTCCCTTGTAACGCAAACAGAGAAATTACTGTTCACTTTGTAGCGTTACTGTGGTAATGTTTTAACACGGTACCTCCACCTGCTCCTTCAGGCTGCCCCAGTGCAGCAGAAGGTGGCGAACGGAGCCAAAGCTGAGGAGGAAGATGATGACGACATTGACCTGTTCGGCAGCGACGAGGACGACGAGGAGGCGGAGCGCATCAAACAGGAGCGACTCGACGCCTACGCCGCAAAGAAGGCCAAGAAACCCGCCCTCATCGCGAAGTCCTCCATCATACTGGACGTCAAGCCTGTAAGTAGCCGAGCTGTCATTACTATTTGGGGTAAAGGCCTGATTTATATTTTTCATGATTGTATTCACTGAAAGCTGGTAAACATATCCCTGTGAAGAAGTGGGAGGTTTTGGAATGCGTTATGAAAGTTGGGAATGAGTTTGGAACGAGGCCTTAAAACCTCTGACTTTCTATGGGAATTGAATCTATTCATCGATTGAGGAGCGACTTCGTTCCACCATTCAGTTTTAACAGTCCAAGGCACCATTGTGAACCAGGTTACGAGGAGCAACAGAAGAACCATCTGGGCTTGTGCCTCGGTCAGTGCAGGGAAACCATCTCCATGAAAACCTGCTAGAAACACGCAGTGCTTTCCTCGTGTCTTTTATTTTGATTAAATATTAAAAACTTGCCACCTGTAGTCTTACCGTTATGGCAGTATTGAAATGGCAGTTCGAGTGGTACCAATAAGCATCTTGGTCGGTTTAAAAATGCCCTGAAATACATGTGATTCTGTATTTTCTCAAATGTTAAGGCTCTGAGACGGTGAACAAATGCGTGCAGCTGTAACCGTATACTTTATTTTCCCCCAGTGGGACGATGAAACGGACATGGCAAAGATAGAGGAGCATGTGCGCTCTATACAGATGGACGGGCTCCTGTGGGGCGCTTCCAAACTGGTCCCAGTCGGATACGGCATCAAGAAACTTCAGATCAACTGTGTTGTTGAGGACGACAAAGTGGGCACAGACATCCTGGAGGAGGAGATCACCAAGTTTGAAGACTTCGTAAGTATAGCAAGAAGCTGCACAGACATGTTTGAGTTGAAGCAATTCTTGACATTATATAATGTACCGGTTGGAATCAAGGGTAACACTTTATAAGGTTACATAAAGTCATGCATGATAATATCATGACTCATGAGTTAACGTGACTTCATTTTCTTAGATGACTTCATGCATGAGTCAACTACTGTGAATTCCTGAGGGAATCTTGTTAATATATCATGATCTTAGAATCATGATGAATTCACTAAAACATTTAGATTTATTTTTACCAAAATTAAGTTTATGCAGGAATTTTTACCTTAAAACAACATTTACTGCTGTAATTAACCTATCGTTAGCTAATCTTTAGTTCATTCATGATTGCGAAAATTATACCAGCGGAACCAGCCAGCGACTTTCTAGAGATCTCTGCTGCTTTATAAAGGCCGTGCATTGAGTTTTTGAGCACAATAGTCTTGTTTTGTTTTCTTCTGTAAAATGTTTTAAATAAGTTTCTGCTCAAATAAATAAATGAAAGAAAGAAAGAAATAACTTAAACTTTTAAAAACCTTTAAGACTTATTCATGTTAAATTATTTTCAAATAAAGCTCTTTTTTTTTTTTACTCTTGCACAAATTTGTCCAAAGCATAAAAGTGCATCACTTTAGTATAGGGGATGCAATCATGAATGAACTATAGGATTAGCTAATGAGGTAATTACAGCAGTAAGTGCAAAAAATATAGTATGAACTAATTTTCTTAATATTCATAATTACAATTGTTTTAGTGAATTAATTATAGTTACTAGAAGTCATATTGACTCATGAGTCACTGTTACGCATGCATACATCTTAAAGTGTTACCCAATAAAGATTATGAACACTGAATCCAATTAAAAAAAATGCATAACACAAAAGCAAAAGCACTTATTACAATAAGTTTATGCACAAATATTAACTCATGGTTCTTGTCCGCAGGTCCAGAGTGTAGATGTTGCTGCCTTCAACAAGATTTAAAGTCCGTCCAATGTTCTCACTTGGCACAGTTAATAAAATACTATGCAATGGACACAACCATCGGCATTGTGTGTTTAATCAGTCAATGTATTTGCACCACATGTTTACATAGGCTTTGAGTCAAGTGAACAGATTCAGTGAAAGCCGATTTAAAAAGGATTGTACACTACAATGTCATGAATTCATAATGTATACACTTCTAAATATTTGACCACCATGGCCAATAGCTCTGAAAATTAAAAGCCATTTTACTAACCACATAACTTTCATGGTGAGCACAGCTGTAAGGTTGAACCGAGTCCAACCCAAAATCCTGGATGAAGCGGCTGTGTGAAAGTGGCTTTAGCTTTATGCAGCAGGACCATTGTATCTGAAACTCCATAGAAAGCCAACATCCCTGCTCTATAGTCTAAATACACCCCGATCCTGCTAAAACATGGCGCATTGATGACCATACTTTTCTTATTGTGCTGAAATGATGTGGCGGTATAAGAGCAGTCCAGACTCCATGATTTGGCGTTATGTCCCAGCTTGCATTCGCTGCTCCCTCCGCTGCGGCTCATGTTTTTGTAGCACGCTCCGACCGACACCCCCCCGTTGCCGGTCCACTCCACTTCCCAGTAGCAGCGGCCGGCCATCCCCGCTCGGCACAGGACCTGGGCCCACGAGGTGAAGCGGTCCGGGTGCTCGGGATACGCCTGGGCTTCCGACAAAGTGGTGACTCCGCGACCCCCCTCCGAGAAGACCAGGAAGGGGTTCACGGTGTTGGGGTCCAGGGTGAGGTCATGGTAGTCTGGAAACACACACGTTTTTGGATACTTACAATGATCCTTCAATAAATACTAATCACTATCAAATATGGGAATGACCTAGTACAAGAAATTTAAATTTATAAAAAGCTTAACAGAACAGGCCATTAAAAAGCATTTGTTATGAAATTAATTGTTCAGAAACGAGGCCTTAAATGTCGAACTAGCATTAAATCGAAAAATTAAATGTTTTACTGTATTCAAATGCCTAGAGATGGTCTAGATTTAAACATGATTTGGTTGCAATTATGGATGATATTGACAATTTTTTGCCCATTCCCTTTGGTGTCTCTGAATCGTTTGTAAATATTTAAATCTGCCAATTATCTCAGTTTGGGGCATTAAAATAGTCAAATCATTGGATTTGACTTGCCTCTGCCTGTATAAACCCTGTGCAAGGTATGGATATAACCAGGAAGTGCAAATAACCATGCAAGCAAAGGTGCTGAAATAAGTGGCAGTGCAGAATCATCTAAAGTTGGAAGGCTTTCAGTTGTTGCAAGTGAGCGTTGAGGCTCGTCTTGGACAATGTCATTGTATAGTTTTCCATTTTGTATCCAGATCAAACCAACCATTATCAAATCCAAAACATTATGCTCTGGCACAAACGTTTGCATGTCTTACATTTAGTAAGTCACGCAAACGATGCTGTGACTATTATTTAAAAACTTATATCTACCACAGTGAAATCTTGGACTATTCGATTGCCTGGCGAACAGTTACTCATTTTGCCACATTAAACAAAATGCCTTTTTTCCTCTTCTCAAAAATGTTATTCCAGCACTAAAGTCGAGCTGCTATGTCAGAACTTTAGTGCATTTGGATAATCGCCGACTCTAACCCTAAAATGGCAGATTACAGGTTAAACATTTCACTTACACTGTAGAAAGTCAGCTCTTCCCTTTGGCTCAGATTTCGGCACGTCAGGATCTTTTACTTTTGATGCCGCTGAACACAAACATTCAAAGACGAATTAATGTACTCTTAAAAACACCTTAACGGAGACATCTTGAATACCTTGAGTTTGCTCGTGTGTGGTCTGGTTACTCGTTTCCTTCAGTGAAATTACTAAAAAAAGAGCAGAGGAAAAGGTTACACATCACAAAATCTAAATCATCCACAGACAAAATGCAGTGGCCATGATGCGTATACCTTTGTCTGAGACGCGGCTGACCTCTCGTTCCAAAGCCTCGTCCACGGTGGCTTTGAGGCTGGCCAGCGCTGCCCTCATGTCTTTATACATCAGATAGGTCAGCGCGTCCGTACTGGGCAGTTCCACGCTCTTCACCGGGAAATCAAGGGACTTTGACTTCTGGAAATCCAACCAAATCAGGGATTTGAATACTGAGAACAAGCAGAACTGTGCTTTGAGGTAGAGGGATATATAACGTATGCAAAAGGGAAAGCTGTACCACGGCTTAAAGTACAGGCAGAGATTTTTATTTTATTTTGTTCATATCAGTTGGCATTTATGTGCATCGCGTGTTGCACTCCTCAAATGATGAGGTCAGACGTTTTTCCAAGTTTATTATCCCACAGTTCACCAGCGTCACTAAAACCAATGTGTGTCGCTGACAGTATTGACCCCCGACCTGTATGAAGAGTACGTGGTCCTCCGTGTGGGTCAGCCTCTCCAGCTCAGAGCTGCTCCTCCTCAGCTCGGACAGCTCTCTCTGGACCCGCTCCAGCTGCTCCTCCGCCTGTCCCACGGCCGCCCTCTCCTGCGCCCGCATCACCTCCTTCAGCTCGGCGCTCTGTTTCTCTATCGAGCGCACCAGCCTGGAGAAGACGCGCTCGCTCTCCTCCACCACCGCCTCTGTGGAGTGCTGAGGAGAACATCTGGATTTAGGTCGCCCGTACGCAAGCAAACGGCAGCGCAGGACATCGTTTTCTTTTTACATTTGAATTAATGGACACGTTAATACTTTTCAACACTCACAACGTTTTAAAAGGCTCTAGTGATGGGTATGAGATGACTTCATATTTGGTAGATTAAATGAGGGGCAGCTAAAATATCTTACAAATGAAGTAGATTTGTAAGATATTTCTGTAAGATAGTCTTTTGAAACTTGCTTTTTGAAATAATTGCCCATAGTGACAAGGCGATATTTTAACAAAAGCATATCATTCATAGAATATCCTGTATCCCGTGGCCTCATATTATGATGAGAGACCAACAGGCCCGGTTAGAACCATGAGGCCGTCCTTCTGTGGACCCACCACCTGCAGGAGGAGCCTGCAGGTGGCTACCAGTAGTTCAAATGTGTCCTCTGTGGAGGACATTTGTAAACCTCAATATCTCTTACCCGCTCCATACTACTGCATTAACTCCCTTTGCTATCTACAGAGGACATTTAGGACTTTTCAATGATACCAAATATGAAGGGGTGGGGCTTTGGGTTGGGGAATAAAAAAAAAAAAAAAAGATGATTAGACAATTTTTTTCCCCCTGGTAGTCAGGAGGATAGGGGCTGGTGCAATGTGATTTGGGCAGCTCCAATGGCTGCCCCCACGACCCGGCAACGGACAAGTGGGAGAAAATGGATGGATGGATGGAGGGCCTCATATTAGGACTCACCTTAATGTATCTGATGGCAAAGCGCAGCTCCTTCTCGGCCTCCTTCATTTTCTGCGCAGACTTCAAAGAACTCTCCTGCAGCTTCCTCTGATGGAAAGACCAGTATCAGTCCCTCAGGCTGCGCCCTCACATTTCATCATACGACTCTCAGGTTCACACACAGAACAAAATACTGCGCAAGAATTTGATCCGAGAGAAAGTTTTCACAAATGTTTTACCCGAGTATTGCATAGCCTTAATTGAGATTAAGCCTGAGCAGGTCTAAGATATGACTTTCTATTTGGAACGCCAGGAATCCATGTTCAAAATGTGCAAATATATTTTACTGTATTGCAATGCTGGAGACTTATGTACCAACAACTAAAGTGGCCTTATACTCGTTATATTTGCATGAACTTCAGATCATTTTAGTGATCAGGGCCTGGACGTGAGCTGTCCAAACAATGTGTGTGTTGTAATAGTTTCATATAAGAATTTCATAAGTGTAAACAAAGAATGAGAAAGTGAAGTGATGCCAAAAGTAGTTTGTTGACAATTGTGTAGCCATATTTTTGACTATTGAAATTTCCCAAACTCAGATTAACTTTTGTGTGACTTTTTCCCAACATGTCAGGAGTAAACTGTGTGTGATTTGAATGTGTTGTTATAAGAATAGCTAAATTAAAAGGTTTTATTGCAAGCCTGGGTTTAGTCCTGGGTTAATTCTGGTTGAGGAAGTTTAATGTGAACATGGATTGGCGGAACGACATGTAGTGAATCTGTGCAAACCCCTGGTTCGTCTCACCCACCTGTTGCGCCCCCCTCTCCTCCTCCAGCGGCACGTTGTCATGCCCCTTGTGCCGGTCCTTGACGCACTGCGAACACACGGGCTGCTGGTCACCGCGGCAGAACATCCTCAGCACTTTGTCATTGTGATGCGGACACAGCCGCTCCTTGAACTCCTCCGTGGCCGGAATCAGCTTGTGTCCCTTGTGGAAGCGCTCCTGGTGGGCTTTGAGGTGCGCGGCGCAGAACGCTCGCGCGCACGTCAGGCACGCTTTCACCGCTTTGCCCTTCTTTCCCGGACACACGCTGCATCTCACGTCCCCTCCTCCCCCTGGCTTGGTCTGGGTTGGCGTCGGAGGCCGTGAGGTAGTTCGTTGTAACTTCTCCACCACTTCAGCCAGCACAGTGTTGCGACACAGCAGCGGTTTGGGGTTGAAGACTTGTCTGCATTGCGGACAGCTGTACTGGCCTTTCTGCTTCGGCCTGTTCCAGTAGTCTTCAATACAGTCCAGGCAATAGCTGTGTCCACACGGGATGGTCACGGGGTCCCTCAACACGTCAAGGCACACCGAACAACAAAATTGATCTTGCTCCACAGAAATAGTCGTAGCTGCCATTCTCTGCCCTGTTCCAGACAAACATTGGCGCAGGTGTATTGAGTAGCTTCAGGTTACACCTGCGCCTTCGCCTCCTCCAATCAGAGCAGCGCGTAGTCCCGGAAATGGGTTGAGAGGAAAAAGGTGTTGAACTACTGCGTGGCCTTCAGGGCTGGAGTGTTTACATGTAACACGTATAGGAGTCCTTTGGGCATTGTAAATACACCTGCCCCCCAGCTGTAGATTTTTTTCAATATTATATTTTTATTTTATTTTATTTATTTGAGCAGTTTATCTGCTCAAAAGGAGTGGGCCGAAGCCAAAGGCTCATAAGCGCCTTATATTCACAATATATGAGTTAATCGATAGCTTCCAAGGGAACGAGGAAAATACATTTTCTTGGCGAGAACAGTTCAGGTCTGACAAAGGCAGCAGAGCGGACCTTGGCCCACAATTCTCCTCGTTAGCTGCTCTCCCATCGTTTTATTATCACTGTCTGAGAGGCTTCAACATCACACTAAGGGGGAAGTATTACTTTTACTGGATAACAGAAAGTAAGCGACAAAAACACTGCTGTTATAGGACATTTAGGCTGATTTTGTTTCATCCAGAAGTGTCCCTGTGCCCACCCTGTGTAAATGTTCAGGGTGTCTTTACTGTTGCTGAGAAAGACAAGAGAAAAACAATTCAAGAAATTATTTTATTAATTTCATACATTGTTTTAATGCCAGTATCAAAATAAATACAATTTAAATGAATCCGAAAACTAATGCAAGAAATAACAATAAATGAATTTTAACTAAAACAAAGTAGGTAAAACGATTATAAAGTTGAAAACACTGTCACTGTTTCATTTGTCTGTCTGGCTCGCTCATACATTTCTTGTGGACCATTTTGAGTCTGAAATAAAGAATACTATATGAATATGAGGCTCAGGCTGTAATACTAATACAATAAACCACTGTGGCTTCTACATGATTTTTGCATTGATTAAAAAACTAATAAAAATGTTTGTAGCACAGTTTTGTGAAATGTTTATTTTCTTCTCGGGTGGCTGCGACGCTGATGGTGCCTCTGCCTGGATCCGAGAGAAAGTTTGACGGACCCTGAAGAAAACAGAGCAGATGATGAAATGCAGCTCAAGGCAGTGTGATTAGTGAAAAGCGTCAAATGAGCGTTTTCGTGCTGTATATCTGAGAAGAAACCATTTTGTGCCAGGTGACCCCAAAATGCAATACCTTTTGTCACCACCACCATTAAACCGTGTATCGTCTGCAGCATTTTCAGAACCAAGTCTACGTCCTCTTTCACTAAATCCATAAATCTCCTCTCTGGTTTTCCTCCAAGCCTCCAGCTAACCCTCAGCATCCTTTAATCCATATAATCACTACCCCCTCCTGTGCGCACATCCATATCTTGGGTGTAAAGTTAACTCTTTCAAAGCAATTTTGGGCTTCAACTTCTGAATTTTGGATTGCAGTTGCTTCATGAGGAGGTGGTAGCTTCTCGTCACAGCGGGATTCTGTGGGGTTTTCTGCCATTATACTCTCTTTTCATTCATTTCTTTCCTGTTGGTTTCCTGGGAGCCGTTGATTCAAGTCAATATGGCTGGAGCTAACATAATATCTACATGGTATGGTTAAGGAGTTGAGGGGAGTGTGATAGAAATGGCTTACCGTGTGTGCTGAATACAAAATTTGACACGGTCGGTCCTGGGTTGAGGAAAGGGTTGAGGGGGTTCACGGGATACTGATCTAAGCCATTAGGGATATTCACTGTTGGAGCAGAGAAACAGAAAGTTAACTGCAAAACTGTCAATGCAACTGTGAGAATGTACTGCACTGGCGATACCGCATAACTTTCTTCTATCAGCAAAATCAAACTATAAACAAACTTGACAAAATTTTAAATAAAGTGGAGTTTATTATTATTATCGTATTGCAAAATCCTGCGTCATTTGAGTTCCATCACCTTCTGTCATTACCCTCACATCACATTTAGGAAAGGTTCTTTGCTACACATATGAAATTACCTTGTGTTTGTTCTGCCGTTTCTTCCACAACAATGGCCTGTTCTGCCGTCTCCTGCCGCTCTCCCATATTCACCGGACCCACAATCACTACATCTCTCACTGGAAACAAAACGAAATCCCACTAGAAAACCCGGACGGCAACTGGAACCGCATTTAAACAATCGAACGAGAATGTAGCTGTGAATCGGCAGACACACTCGAGCTGCAATAAGCCTTGAGGTGAAGGGAATGGAGATAATTGGGAACAAGTATTGACTGTAAGAGACGTTGGCGGTTTACCTCGCTCGTAGATGCTGACAAAGCCGCCCTGGCACACTTCCTGCAGCAGCGTCTTAAAGTCAGTCACGGTGGTCATCACGGGACCAAAGGTGAGGTTCGGGTCAGCGACGATAGGCGGCAACACTGAGAGGACGGGGGGAGGGCCCACGGAATGACAACTCTACAGGGACAAAATATGGCAGAGGTAGGGCATACTTTATTTGATCATTTGTCAAGCATGCGGGGGACAAAATGCTGAAAAATCAAATGAGGAAAAATCCCCTTGATAATTATCAAGCTTTATCCTTGTAATAAATTACCATAAAAAGTATTTTTTCAGCACACAAAGTTACATTGACACATTATACACATTGGCAAACCCTTTACTCATCTTGCCTAAGGACACAACAGCAGAGCATAATGGAAGTAACCTTATGGTTTTGTGGGAGTACACCACTGCATTGTATTTATGAAAAAGGCTAATGACATTTCTTGATGGACATAATACAAACAAACCTCTCCCGCATCTTAAGCAGTAGTGTATCAGTAGGGTGCATTACCTTTAGGAAGCTGATATAGTCATTATTCATAGACAGTTTGTCCAGCTCGGCCTCAGCCTTCTTTAGCTCAGTGATTTCTTTCTGAATCTTGTCCAGCAGCTGCTCGGCCTGACTGACCGCCGTCTTCTCCTGGGCCTTGATGAGCTCTCGCACCTCGAAACGCTTCAGTTCTATTGACCGGATCAACTCTGTGAAGATGTGGTCCGTTTCCTCTACAGCTGCACGTGCAGAACGCTAGATGGAGACAAAGATCACCAGGTAAAGTGATACTTTATTCAATTCTGCAAATAATTAGATCAGTAACAAGCTAATCTGGAGGTGTTGCCTTACGGTGAGGGAGAAAATGGCCTGCTTTAGTTCGTGGACCTCGCGCTCTTTTTGTTGGATTCTCAGCTGTGAGTTCTGTCTCATCTCACCAATCTGCTTCTGCAAAAATAGACAAGCACAGACTAGTTCAAGGCTATATCCACACGAAGACAAAACGCTTATACTTTCTTTGTAAGCACGAAGCCAGCTCAGTAAATGTGTGCGTCCACATGGGGCGACTCAGGTCTGTGAAAACAGCGTAATTCATCTGCCAGGCCTGTGTGTGGCGCCGTGACGCTAACACAGATAATAGAACAAGATGTAAATAGTGAAAATTAAACGGATTCAAGGATTATGATTTACAGAAGAGACGAGGAGGCGAGTTTATTCTTCAGACGTAACGGGACTAAAGCAGAAAAACCTGTCAGTGACCGGACTTTGACTCAGTCCAAAAACACAGACTGAAACCATCACAGATCCATGAGTAAAACTCATTCTAAGGTCAGTAGATTAGGGATAACAGACTCCACTCTGGTGTGTGATGTCATCGTTTTAGTAAAAGTTTCGGAGACGTTGTAACAACGGCGCCACGTAAACGGAGTTTTGAGATCTTTCCGCTCTGGGACCTAGTTTGGAAAATGTTCGTTTACAGACCCCCAAAACGCCGGACTCGTATGGACGATGCACTGGATTAATAAAATATCTTTGCGTTTGGTCCTCAGCTTGACTTCGTATGGACAGGGCCCAAGACTGCTATTGCTTCAGACTTGGCAATGTACTCTAGCAAACAATAATCCTCATATTTTATGCACTTCAACTTTATATTCAGAGGTTGATCTGTAAAACCCTATTGTTACATTTTGTATAAAAAAGTGCTTTATAAATAAAGTGTGTTTGTTTGATACGACAAACTATAAATTGAGAGTTAAAAGAAGTGGTTTCGCTGGGTAGTGCCATTGTCATGTCACTGAAACGTCCCACAACCAGGAAACTGTATCATTTATCTTGTGTTTTATCAACCCCTTCCTCACCCCCATATACCTGTATTACGGTTATTGTTCGGTCAAACATGATTTTCCACATAATCCTATCAATCCTTATTCGCGATCAACAGTATAAAGTTCATTTGATCAAACGTTTGTCGAGTGCCGCTCCAAACAGAGTGAAACTAAAAGCATAGATTCCACTTCATACTGTTGTAGAGGGCAACTAGTCCACACAGTTCTACTTGTTGAAACAACCAATCATATACCTTATTTCATAAAACTTGGTGATCAAAAAGGTATTTATTGGATCTATGCCATTCATTTCACACACAAGTTTTAAGGCGCAATAAGATTTGTTTTATCTAAACATTGGCTTCGCCCTCCAACACTGTGCTTTGTGCATTTAGTTTAACTGAGCAGTTTACATGTATTTTTCACTTCAAAAGTCATGACAATACAGTATGAAAGCTCAAAAGGAGTAGGCTGACGCAAGAAGCTTTTATGTGCCTACCCCCTATTCAGTGCAATATACTTTAAATAGTAATAATAATAATAATACTGCATTGGTTTTATATAGCGCTTTTCTGGACACTCAAAGACGCTTTACATTGCATTATTCATTCACTCCATACCTCGGTGATGGTAAGCTACTATTGTAGTCGCAGCTGCCCTGGGGTAGACTGACGGAAGCGAGGCAACCAGTCTGCGCCATCGGCCCCTCCGACCACCACCAACCACTCACTCACGCACACACTACATTCACTAGGCTTCCTGGTGTCTCCAATCAAAGGCCCTCCCCTGCTTACATAACAATCGTATACAATTGACTTTAGATGTAAACATTCATTCCTGAGTTTATCGAACAATTAAATTAGCAACCTTACAATCAGCGGATTAACCTTGGCAAAAGAGAAGAGCATTTAAACACATTTCATAGCAGCCTGTCACATTTGATATAATTATAAAAGTTTTTTTTCTTTCTTTATCCATTATGAGATAGAGGTTCTTTACATTGTTGTGAGTTGTGACAGACAAGTCCTCTTAGCTCCCTGAAAGTTGTGAAACATTCAGGGAGCTAATTAGAACAAGTAGATCTTAGGAATCCAATTGTTCCCAATTGTTCTTAGGGATCCAAGAACAATTGTGATGTTAGAATGGCTTTTGGCAATTTTTGGAATGAGTTTGGGCCACATCCAACAGTTTAAACCTTTCCGGCGCTGTTAATCTTTTTACACAAACAAGAAACTGGGGACCACGGCCTTTAAAAATTAAAATACTTCTCGAGTGCCATTTACACCGCGAGGTTTCATTTTGACCATGTGTTTACACCCACCTGTTTGTCCTGTATCTCGGCCTCCACCAGCACCGTGTCGTGGCCCTTGTGCTGATCCGTCAGACACAGGTAACAGATGCACGTGTTGTCCGCGCGACAGTACACCTCCAGCAGCTTGTCGTGTTTGGGACAAATGGTCTCCTGCAGGTTCTGGGTCGCGGACACCAGTTTGTGCTTCTTAAACGCAGCCGAGTCGTAATGGGGCTTTAGGTGCTGGTCGCAGTACGAGGCCAAGCAAACCAGACACGACTTCACCGCTTTGTCTTTCCTCCCCGTGCAAACGTCACACGCGACGTCCCCCGCTTCGGCGAAACTCTGGGTTGAAGGCACAGGAACAGCGGCAGCAGCTACATCTTGGAGCCTTGTGTTTTTGAATCTCTCCACCACGTCGGCTAACATGGTGTTTCTAGCGAGAACGGGCCTCGGGTTGAAGCACTGGCGACATTGGGGACACGCGAAGATCCCCAGATAGTCATCCTGGTCCCAGTAGTTCTGGATACACACCGAGCAGTAACTATGTCCACACGGGATGGTAACGGGGCTTTTGAGTACGTCCAAACATATCGAGCAGTTGAACTGATCCTGGTCCAAAACTACCCCGGCCTGAGCCATGGCTCGAACAGCAGAAGTCGACGTAGAAACTGGGCGAAAACATAGAAACCCCCAGACTACGCTGACAGCTGCGCTCCTTTGTTTACAGGAAGTCAGGGGCGTGGTTTAAACACGTCAGCGGAAGTACGGTCAGAAACGCTTAATTTTATCTACTATTTTTTATTTTCTAAATCTATGGATTTGATTTGTGTGTGTTTGTGGGTTTAGTTAATTAATTAATTATTTTTTTGTAAAAGTTTGTAAAAAATAATATTTCTTTTTTTTTTAATGTGCCGATGTGCCTTGCTCAGAAATGGCCTATGGATTTAATTTAATCAGCCATGTTAAATTGAAAGTTTAGTTATTCGTTATCATTTTGGTTAGTAAGTCTATGATTATTTTTTTTGTTTTAATTCATGTCAGCAATTACATAAACACATTTTTTTTTTCTTTTTTTTTTTTATATTTTTTGTTTTTTTGTCTTTAGTAACTAATTTAAAAAAAAGGCATGACAAAAATACGCAGCCATTCAGGTTGGTCCTTTATTTTGTATCCCCTCCAAAATTCCTCTTGTGATCACATACAAAAAAAAATACAATACCATTTTCACTTGTCAGAAGAATATATTTATTCTAAAATGCATGTAAGAGTAATTAAACACAAGATACTTATATATATTACATAAAACATCTCAACCAATAATAAATAATTTAGGAGTGAGAACACGCATATTTCAAAATGTAAGTGCAATTTAAACATAAATAGCATTATGACATTAGACATTAAATACTTTAAACATAAACATACATTACTTTGGTCAAAAACTGATGCATTAAAGGGAAGGATTTTAATGCGGATAATTTCCCCCACTTTCTACAAGCTCTTCACATGCACAAAATAGGATGCAACCTGCCCCTTTAAATATGTCTTAAAAGAACTCAAGTATCAATTCCTTCTGAATAATCTTATGTTGTTCAAGTTGCTGATGGTCAAGTTAAAATAGCAACCAACCTCCAGCTACTCAAGTAGTTAAAGTATTTAATAAATAACTAGCTGTCTGATAAATGTAACATTGTGTCAATTATAAGCCTCCAAACTAAGGTCAATCAAGAGAAACAGGCACAAAATACTTCAAAACATGCACAGATGTACGGGTGTAAATTGAGTGATTGGATAACCTTTACATGCGGCGAAAACTATTGAGTCTAAAGTCAGTTACCTACAGTGCAATCCACAGGAATTAAGACACATTCTTACAAAACTCAATAAAGTCCCCTTCTGGTCACATATTAGAAAAATAAAACTCATCAGGATTTTCTCTAAGGAATAAAGAGACTCTTTTGTTTGTGCGTCTATACGTGCAGTTCATGAAATCAACATAGAAGGTATTGTAGCATATGGAAATACTATGAGGGATAAAATAACAGCAGCATCACTTATTTTTGTCTTCCAGTCCACTCTCTGCTCTCAGAGCCTGGCTGCTTGCAGTAATGTAGTTGATCCAGTGTTTAAGGTCCTCGGGAAATTCAGGACATTCAATCTAAAAAAAACAAACATGCATACATTTATCAAGACTCACAAGGAACACAGTAAGTAAATAACAATGAATTATGTTATTGTCAACCTTTGAGAGATTTGTTTTTATTGTAAGTCCAATAACTTGTTTTTTTTTAAACAACGCCAATAAGTTACTTGTGTGCGTTGCCCTTGTATGCTTACTGTGTAAATACTGTATCTAATTTTGTGCTCACCTTTTTCTTGCAGACATGCTCAATGACCTGCTCTGGACTGCTGCGCACCACGTTCTGCCTGCACAGCATTATGGCTGACACAAAGCCATCCTTTTTGGACACGAAGCGCTGCTCCAAGTAAAACGCCTTGTCGTCCCATCCCAGCACTTTGGTCCGGATCATAAAAGCCTCACGGAAATTCAAAGAGCGCCTGTACCTTATGGTAGAGGCCCCTACCACCATTTTGGCCCCCAGCTTACGGGATGCCATGAAGAAACCGTTTCTCATATAGTAATGAAATCTGGCAAAGTCACACTCCCTCAGGTATCTGGAGTTGTTCATGTGACCCATGTAGTCCAAGTCGTGGGTAGAGACTATGCCGTCGACGTTCTGTTCGGCTAAAATATCCGAGATCCCTGGTTGAAACACGCTCTCCAAAAAGACCTGGACCCCCCGGAGGAAATACCACACGTCCAGGCTGCAGAAGAGCAGGAGGAGGGCACACACCACCAGTAACAGCAGCATTACTGTAATGATAACAGTTCATATGTCAGAATATAACAGTTACATCAATACAATTTTATTTTTTTCCCCTTTCCCAAGTCAATGCATTTAACATTGTACATCCAGTAGAAGTATGGGAGACAATGAGAGCATTTCCTCTTTCAGACCCGTTTATCCTGTTTATTTCAAAGTTGTTTATTGTCAACATTAACGTTAATGTTTGACCTTATGAATGACACCAACAAATGATGCAGGAATCGTTACTAATTTCCCCCCCCCCCATCACTATTTACAAGAAAAGACAAGCCAACGATGGTTTAATCTAAAGACAGATCCAGAAGGAAATCTTCCCCCTAGGTACGTCCCTTTTGGCCTTAGCCTGCACCTGACGATGATGCGCGTTAGCTTAGCCCGACGTTGCTACGCAGGTTATCCCCCGGCCCTTGGAAAGTATCACAGGCAAAACCAGATAACTTCAACAGTACACCAGATGCTATAGTCATACATAGAAAAATTGAGACGTCAACCAAAATGTCTATGTACTAGAGCACTTACCGAATCACTTAGAAAGTAAGCACGCATCGGACTCACTTCAACTTGATACCGGTAGAGTCAGAATGAATGGACTTCCGCTTTGGGGACACCACGTGACTTTGCGATCTCTTTTAGTAATGAAAGGATCAAAATCCAGCAGCTTTTCCTATTAATGTTTATGGTCCTCCAGCAGCTCGTCCTATTAATGTCTATGGTCCTGACATTAACTTTATTACACCACGGGACAACCTCATAATGGGTTTTAATCGCAAAACCGCATGCGCACATGAAACGTTGGAAATACATTATACATTCATGACTAATATTGACAAATTCAATGTATTCGCTGTAGTTTTACATTTTATTGCTGTCATGACGAAAGCACCAAGGCACTAGTAATCACAGTGTAGTTTTGAAAAACATGTATAAAGACCTTTGCATATGACAAAACAATTCACGCAATTACTTTACATGTATGTTCATAATCCAAACACATTATAAAAACAAGTCCTCTTTTAGTGCATCAGGTTAAACTAATACCATAATAACCAATCGGGCAGAAGTAGAAGAGGCGATAGGGTTTTTTCCACATTCGTAAACATTACACTTCCCTGATAGTGTTTTTTTACAGACAGTTTGAAAACTTTACACTGTTATTTAGTGTTGTTCGTATTAATAGTGCACTCAAAATGTGTTACTGCACCGACTCTGTACTCGAGGAAGGTGGCTCAGTCTCCCGCATCCATCGAACTTCATTTGTTCTTGTCATCCAGTCCACTCTCGGCCCTGAGGGCTTGGCTGCTGGCTGAGATGAAGTTAACCCAGTGCTGTAGATCATCTGGAAACTCAGGGATCTCAACCTGTAGGGAAACAGTATATTATACTATGATCATATGCAAGTAAGGACCATCACTGATGAGCCACAGGCCTGAGAGGGGACTAACATTGGTACAAAAATATGTTTGACTCAGATATGCAAGAAATATATTTTTGTAACTGAATGTTTTTATTTTAGGGGCGACGGTGGCGCAGATGGTAGAGCGGGTCGTCTCATGATCGGAAGGTCGGGGGTTCGAATCCCACCTCCTGAAGGCGCATGCTGTTGTTGTGTCCTTGGGCACAACAACTGGAGGCAAGACACTTCACCCTCCTTGCCTCCAGTGTCTGCGTACACTGGTGTATGAATGAGAGAGTGAATGGGCCCCTATGAGAGACCAACAGGCCCATTTGGAACCATGAGGCCGTCCTTCTGTGGACCCACCACCTGCAGGAGGAGCCATAGGGGTCTGGTGCTATGTGATTTGGCCCCCACGACCCGGCAACGGACAAGTGGGAGAAGATGGATGTTTTTATTTTTTAAATAATAGTACTATGTTTAATGCAGTAATGGACAGTATGGTTTTGTAATGCTACTAGCCAGCAACTGTGCAAAGTTTGTATCTTTTCTCCAAGTAGACACTAGACAGCTTCTCACTTTGCGGGTCTGCACATGTATAGGAGGAGGTATAGAGAATATATGGGAAGAATGATGCTGAGGCTAGAGCTGTCAGACAAAAGGCCGACGAGAACGAAGTTTGTTGTGAGAGAAGAGGTCATGTAAAGGATGATCCCTAGTGGGCAGGAGTAGCATCCTTGGTGGAGTTTATTGGTAGCAGAAGCTTTTCTTATGCTCACCTTTCTCTTACACAGGTGCTGCATTATCTGGTCAGGAGTGCTGCGGATCACTGACTGTTTGCAGTACATGACCGCACACACTACTCCGTCTTTAGTGGACACAAATCTCTGCTCCAGGTAGAAGGCCTTCTCATCCCATGTCACAATCCGACTCCTCAGCTCGTAGCCTTCTCCGACACACAGAGCCCTCCTGTACCGAATAGTGTTGGCTCCTACCACCATAGTACCCCTGAGCGCTCGCACGGCCTTGAAAACACCGTTACGGGTGTACAGGGAAAACCGGGCAAAGTCGCATTCTCTGAGGTAGCGGGCGTTGTTCATGTGGCACATGTCGATGTCGTTGAACGTGACCCGGCCCGAGACGACCTGCTCCGCCGTGATGTCAAAAACCGGTGGCTGGAACCAGGCTTTGAGGATGACCACACCAGCACGGAGAAAGTACCACACGTCCAGGGAGGAGAAGAGAGCCAGCAGGATGCCGAGCAGCCAGAGGACCCACCACATCTCTGCCTGAAGAGAGAACATATGAGCTTAATAGTATGTAGTCTATGTAGTAAGACATAAGGGTCGTATCAAATTGATCATAATGAAACTATGGGAGGTTGTAAGAAAGTAATTGTTTACTAAACCTACTTTTAATCAAAAGTGGGTTAATTAAAAAAAAACAGTTGTTCAGGTTCAGTGGAGGAAAAAAACATAATAACAAGTCGGATATATGGAATTGTTGAGGAATACCTAATCTCAGACTGAACAGGTCAGACAGGAAAGTCAAGTGTGGCGATAACGCCTTACTTCTGTGCACCAACGTTACTCTTCGGAAACAAATGCACAGTCATTTTTAAAGCGATACAATAAAAATCTGCCTAGAACTTGTGCAAACCTGTCCGTGTCAATTGCCAACTTAGCTAAGGTGATTTTACATTTCATTCCCTTCATGTGGCACAAGTTCGCAGCTATCCGCACATTCGACGCTTCGGTGCATTAAACAAACATGAACCATTTGCTTTGAATAAGACTGATTTAGCTGCGTAACAGTCTAGTGTAACTTGATCTTACCTGTTGTTTGCACACTAGTCAGCTGCAAACGTGTTGACTCAGCGACTCCCACCGCATGGATGCAGCCGAGGTGTTACTTCAATGGTTCAGACCTGATTTTTACTCTGCGTTTCCGGGTTGGATTTCAAAATAAAACTCAAATAGGGGCGGGTTTTCAGACTCCCACTGAATGCACACAAACTAAGTAATGCCAATATGTTTGTGTGTATTGAATCAGGAAAATAGCAGGCAAATGTATTCCAACAACATTGTTTTTTTGACTGTGCTGCACACAGAGAGATCGAATTATGAGAAAATGACGGTAAACAAATGTGCTTGTTAATGAATACATTTGAGGAAAAACAACTTATACAGTGGACTGAACACACTATTTGTTCAAGTCTTTATTTCAAACACCAATAGGCTTACATACTCTATGCTACCTTCTCACATACATTCAAACCACTCCCACCCTGTCACATCTTCTCACTTGACTCTGGACGGTGGGACTGGCCGGATGAACCTGTTTAGATACTCAGTCTGCTCCGGTTTTTCTCTTTGCGCTTTGAGTGAGGAGGAAGGAAAATGTGCCTTTGACTTTGTGTACAGTACTCCTTCCACGTCTTTATAACCACTTCCATGTGTAACCATTTCTTTTTTGTGCCCCTTAGCAATTCCCATTTCACATTTATTTGCAGGTATTCCGGTGCCCTTTCCTGTGCCATCATGTTTTGGCAATAAAGAATTCCCAGTGGTTGTATTTTGCAGCCCATTTGGTGTCTGTGGCCATTTTCCTGGGCAATCACTGTCTTTATTGCGCTCATAACTACAAGGGGAAATAGTTGAAGATGCTATATTGGTATTTCTTGACCCATGACCTACACTTTGCCTCCTGTCCATCTGTGGGGACAAATTACTCTCCTCGGCCTTGTTGTCGATACTGCCGTGTGAAGTCTTATGTGTTTTATGGGTTGCTGAGTTTTTCTGCGGCTTTATTGGGAGACTATAGGTGTTAGCCGGTATGGAACATAGTGGACCTTGGTGCCCTGGAGAAGGATTACCGTCATGCTGCTGTCTTATCAGTGGACAGCTTGTTCCAGATGGTGAAGTTGAGGGAAGGTTGTGTTGTGAAAGCTCAATTTCTCTTGTGTCAGGGATGGGAAAAGTACGTGAGGAGATTCTCATTGGTCTTGGTGAGCTGGACGTCCTGACAGGGGGCAGACCAATCGGAGGCTTGGGTTGAGTAAACGGGATGTGTTTTAAATGTGGATGGTTGGTTTGTACAGATGAGGCCATTGATACTCGAGGCTGATGAGATGTTGCAGATGCCGATCTAAAGAAAAAGAGAGAAGGGAATTCTGTGAATGGTGCTAGAGTTGGAGAGGTACGTTCCAAAGTATGTTTGTTCAAATACCGTTACAATTATCTGCAGGGTAAACCATTTCATAATTATTCGTTTAATTGGAGATGTACTTTAAGATGTTTTCCAGAATTAACGGAGAAAGTGATTGTTATTGATAATTGTTATTTCTGTAAGCGTAGTCCTATTATAGAAGCAGATGTGCAACAATGCCCAGCAGCAAGGGTCAAATCCCTTGTTTGAGGAGTTTAAGCTCATACTCTCTGGGCGCCGTTACAGAATACCTTTAGAAACCGTTAAGCTGTTTAGGGGTTTGTTTGTGCCTATGCTGTCAGCCTTGTGGAGCACACAGCATTTGAAACTGTTTCATAATTGACTTATTGTCATTGCAAGTTATTTTTAGAACTGCCATCTTGATTCTGTGACTTGTGTGAACATGAAGAAGACACATGTCTACTTAGGTGGACAATTAAGTTACTCATAATGTACAAGTGCTTTAAGTGCTTGATTGGACGAGTGCATACAGTATACTATGAGTAAACTGATTAAGTCTTCATAATAACCACTACCTGTGTGTGCACATATCATTTACAGTCTAAATCCACAGAAAATATATGCAAAATAAGACACAAAAAATAAAAAAAATAATACAAAATATATATATTTTTATTATTGTAATTATTATCTACATTTCCATATGCTACCAAAAACTCAAAACACAAAACTCTCACTGTCATGTCCACTTCCTCGTTACCAAATCTTATTAAATGTTACAGTAGGATTTCTGAGATAAATTAGAGTTTGCCTCAAATGGTGACTGTAACGCTTACCCACAGCACTTTATACGCTACTTTTGGAAAGGAATGATTATAATCCCTTTTGAGGTACCACAATTCAAGTTGAAAATTCTAAGGACAAAATGCCTACATTGCAATGTGGTTGCCTCTATTCCTTTAGTCGGTGACTAGTTCTTTGAGTGTGTGTGCATGGTAGAGCAAGTGAGTATGCTGACCTGTGTGTCCTTTTCTGCTCTTTCACTGACGACGTGTAGGGAACAGGGTAATGCACTAAATCCCTCTGAACGACATCTCTGAGGTCTTTCAAATCTGCACGAAGTGGAAAATAAAGGAAAAACGTTAGATGTTTTAACAACCTTTCTCCACTAGATGGCAGCAATGTAAAATATTGGTTAAAAGACTTGCCTCCAAGAGTTGGCTCGGGTGGTTCCAAATTTTGCTGGATCTTCCTCCAAATATGTCTCTGTGAGCAATGAAAATAACAAATAAGTATTTAAATCCTGTCTGAAACTCAGTGATGCCACATTCCAAGAAACAATGGACCAAAAATGAACGTAGAAAAGGCAAAAGTCAAAGACAATATCGAAATAGATGACAGAAAATAAAGTGGAATGAGAATCTGCAACAACTTATTTATTGAGCCAAATGTATTACTTCATAATTTGAGTTCAGACACCGTTACAAACTATAGCAGTGTCAAATTGTTTTGATAGTGAGAAGTTTTAGATTTACTGTATCTATGCCAGGAAGTTATAATCCAAAAATGATGCATCTCTTGGCATTTCCAGTCGGGCCAAAACCTAAGGCTCCTAAGCTTGTCCTGAAAATAGGTTTTGTGGTCAATTAGAGGTTTGTATTCCCATAAATTTGGCACTGTTCTCTGTTATGCTAAAGCATGTGTGTTACATCATTTTAACATCTCATTTTAACATCTAATGTGTCTTATTGGCCACATGTATTGCATACTGTATATTTAGTATTTATTGTTACCAACAGGACAATGTTTTGTTCTGATTTGACACACAAAAAAAGATAATTTACTTTATGTTTCACTAATATATTTCCATCAAACTAGATAGGTGTTTTTTGTTGTTGTCTGGGGTAGACATTATTAGACCTGTATATTCCATCCTTTTTTGGGTGGATCTCATTTAGTTCTAACTTGACCTTCCTGGTGTTACTTGGAAAGGGAGCCACACAACTGCGAGGAGAATAGATCACAGAAACCCTGGAAATAATGTTTAATTGCTGCATTTACTTTAAATGCACAGTAAACCTAAATGAGCAACAACCTCACACTTCCACTACAATTACCCATGAAAACCCCAGCAAGAATAGCTGTAATCATGGCGCCTCTTGCGCGCAACACTATGCGTTTCTTCACTCGTTCTCGCCTTGTGCAAAGGTCTTGATTACCTTCACATGAAGGAGAAGAACGTGTACGGGGTGAATCATGACAGTCTGAGGCTGTGCGGAAAACTGAACGTAATTGATTTGAAATGTGAAAGAGAGGGGAGTTGGGAAAGACACACATTTTTCTAATTAACAACTTTTGGTGAATCTCTGCAAGACGATGATTTATATGTTGTCCCCTTATACTGAGCTCTAGGTTTTAACATGATTTTGGTCGTGAAATTAGATAAGATGTTGCAAGTCAATACTTGTGATAGTTTTGACCACTATTTTTCAGCCCATTGAATACCTTTTTTCTCCTTTTAGTGTTAATTCCAGTCACTATCATTAAGTGCCTCAAAGTAAGAACAACATGTTCAGCTGGATAATAACCTCTGAGTTACTAGATATTGATGCCAATGCATGAATCCATGAATTAGCAAATAAAAAGTCCAGGTTTGGGCATTTACCCCTACTGTGGCAAAGTTTTATAGATCTATTGAAAATGACAACACTTTGCTTAAATACACTGCTACGTAACTGTTCTATCTCACGTTTAACCGTGTGGGGCCTTTGATTGAGGCCATAGAGAGAATGCACATTGCAAAGGGACTCAGATACAGTGCCGCTCGAAAGTACTAATACACCTTGAACGTTTGCACATTTTGTCATGTTTACAATCCTAAACGTAAAGATTTTATTTTGAATTTTTTACTGAAAGTTCACACACAAGTAACAGACAACTGTGAAGTGAAAGTAAAATGATACATGATTCTGTTATTTTACAAAAATAGAAAAGTGGGGCGTGCATAAGTATTCATACAGCATGACTTAATACTTTGTGGAACCCCCTTTTTGCTGCAATAACAGCAGCAAGTCTTCTGGGGTTTGACTCTACAAGGTTTGCACATCTAGAGACTGACATTTTAGCCCATTCCTCTTTACAAAACAACTCAAGCTCTGTGAAATTAGAAGGAGAGCGTTTGTGAACAGCAGTTTTCAGGTCTTTCCACAGATTTTCAATATGATTTAGGTCAGGACTTTGACTGGGCCATTCTAACACATTAATATGTTTGTTTTTAAACCATTCCATTGTAGATTTAGCTTTGTGTTTAGGGTCATTGTCCTGCTGGAAGGTGAATCTCCACCCCAGCCTTAATTCTCTTGCTGACTCCAGCAGGTTTTCCTCCAAAATGTCTCTGTATTTGGCTCCATCCATCTTCCCAACTATTCTTACAATCTTCCCAGTCCCCGCTGAGGAAAAGCAGCCCCATAGCATGATCCTCCCCCACCATATTTGACACTGGGGATGGTGCACTCAGGACGATGAGCAGTGTTAGGTTTGCTCATCTGACCAAAGCACCTTCTTCCACATGGTAGCTGTGTCCTCCATTTGACTTCTAGCAAACTTCAAATGGGAGTTCTTATGGCCTCCTTTCAATAATGGCTTTCTTCTTGCCACTCGTCCATGAAGGCCAGATTTGTGTAGAGTACGACTTATAGTTGTCCCATGTACAGATTCCCCCAGCTCAGCGGCAGGACGTCCCAGCTCCTCCAGAGTTATCTTGGGGCACTTGGTTACATTTCTGACCAGTGCTCTCCTTGTTCGGTCTGTTAGTTTAGGTGGACGGCCGTGTCTTGGCAAGTTCGCAGTGGTGCTATACTCTTTCCATTTCTGAATGATGGATTGAACAGTGCTCCGTGAGATGTTCAAATCTTGGGAAATCTTTGTATAACTTAACGCTGCTTTGGGCGGCACAGTAGCGCAGCGGTTAGTGCTCTCGCTTCACAGCTAGAAGGTCCCGGGTTCGATTCCCACCTGGACGGGGCCTTTCTGTGTGGAGTTTGCATGTTCTCCCCGTGTCTGCGTAGGTTTCCTCCGGGTACTCCGGTTTCCCCTACCACCAAAAACATGTACAATAGGCCAGGATGAATGGTGTGTGTGTAAATGTATGCTGGTGGTCAGAGGGACCGTTGGCGCAGACGTGTGTAGTCGCGACGCGCTTCTGTCAGTCTCCCCCGGGGGAAACTGAAGCTACTAACGTAGTTTACCACCACCGAGTATGGAGTGAATGTAAAACGCTCTCATGTAAAGCGCTTTGTGGCTTTGTCTGTGAAAGGCGCTATATAAATAAAGGTTCTTCTTCTTCCTCTTCTTCTAAACGTCTCCACAGCTTTATCCCTGACCTCTCTGGTGAGCTCCTTGTTGTTTAGTGACCAATACACTCTGGCCATAGCTCTGAGGCCCTCACAGAACAGCTGGAATTATACTGAGAGTAGATTACACACAGGTGGCCTCTAGTTAATGGTTAGGGCAAGGTGTGAACTTTCTGCAGTCATTAGGAATGTTATAAAGGCAATTTAATGCACTCAGAAAATGCTGTATGAATACTTATGCACGCCCCACTTTTCACTTTTCTATTTTTTATTAAAAAAAACAGAATCATGTATTAATTTGGTTTTCACTTCACAGTTGTCTGTTACTTGTGTGGGAACTTTCAGTAAAAAAATCAAAATAAAATCTTAATGTTTAGGGTTGTAAATATGACAAAATGTGCGAAAGTTTAAGGTGTATTAGTACTTTCGAGAGGCACTGTATAAACCTGCAGACCCCTGAAGCCCTGTCTTTAGCGCCGGGGCCTGATGCGCTCTCACAGGCGATGAGGCAGCGCAGGTTTATACAGCTCCGGATCATTTCACCTGCTGCGCAATCTCTTCTGCTCCATAAGTCTGAGTGTGTAACTGCTACACTCGACTCCCCTAGACCCCCCTCTCTGGGGACCGATGGGTAACTCTGAAATTAGCCACTAGGAACAATAACACTATGCCCACCTTTGTAGATACATGATGAGACAAAATGTTTGTTGATAACAATTAGACTTAGTTTCAGATCTTACTTTTATGCTGATATTGAAATCTCAAATGATCTACTACGTGCCTCAAATGGGCGTTTCATTTTGATTTTCATCATGTATTTTTTGATGTCACATCCAGCACTGCACTCCTACATAGCCGTGTAGCAAGGATTTATTTTTTTCACTCACCACTTAGTTTACAGTTGGTTCCGAGATTCTGGTTCAAGAATAAATACTCTAGCCCCAGGATTTCTAACCATGGAGCGAGAGCTGCAGTAGCTCAGGCCTTATCAAGTGTCTCTACATGCAGTTTTAGATGCATTTCATTTCTGTTGTGAACTTGCTAAACACCGTCTGTAAATATTCAGGCAAATATGGCATTATATATATAAAGTAGAAACTTTAAATATCATTTTGAGCTCTCTCTCTCTCTCCAAGAGGAACTCCATAGTTGCATAGTTGCTGCATGTGTCTTTGAGGCATAAGTTGCATAAACTATAAATATATTAGTACAATTGTCGTGGGATGAATTAAATCCTGTTTCCAAAGAGCAGTTCAACAAATCAATCGTTTATTTATTTGAGAAATTCATCACGAAACACTAATAAAACCGGGCCCATTTTCGAAGTTGCAATATCAAACAACTTAAATCAGTTGTTCTGCAGCTCTGCCCTACATCTGCTGTTCTAACCACCTCCCTCTGTGTCTGCTGCACGCGTGGGCCTGTGAAACGCAAACACCCCGCAGACCCACACACAGCCCTTCGAGTGATTAGAAGCCGATCGATCTTACTCCGCAGCGGCGCCGCAAACGCTCCTGGCCAGACAGATGGAAAACAACGGACATAGGCTGAACTCTTGGGCTTCTGTGTATATGTACAGTGGGTTCAGAAACATCTCCGGAGACCACTAACACCGGGGTAAACAAAGTGGCATGAATACTTCCCCGAGTACTGTTGTGCAGGAACACTTTACAAATCCTTCTGTTTTTTTGAATGTGCTGTTTTGCTTTGTAATATCCACAGCATCAGCAGTTTTTGGCAAGGCTTGACAGACTCTAAATCTGCCTTTGTAAGCATCTGTAGCATATTGTTTTTTTCTGACGCGGCGCTGTGGTGATGTGAGCTGTACTTGCAGGTGTCCAGCCCTTACCTGCAGCTGTTTGATCTTCTGTTTCAAAGCTTCACACTCTCCTTTAAAAAGTGACCTGAGGAAAAGCGAAACAGAGAAGGAGGAAGATCAGACTCGCCCTGTTGGACTTTTTAAATAGCAATCCTGACATACTCGGTTTAACAGGACTCCACTATAATTACAATACATGGAAATTAAAATATCATATGATAAGGGCCTTTGAAACGATTGAATCACTTGAACATTATTGGGTGAAATGTTCCGCAATGTTAAAATGAGCAAATGATACATTATTTACTTATATTACGACAGACATTATAAATCCAGTGTTTTATTTTCTTTCTGTGGGAATAAGTTAAAAGCGACATCCCATTTATTGCTCCTTTCTCTGCTTACATAACCGCTCACTCATATCTGTCAAAGAAGGGGGAAAAAAGCCTTCCTCTGCCACTCTGGTCTCGTCTGGGAGCCATTTCCCGACAGCGGAGGCTTTGTTTTGGTCCAGTCAGGAAATAG
Source organism: Proterorhinus semilunaris (assembly GCA_021464625.1). Classification (NCBI taxonomy): domain Eukaryota; kingdom Metazoa; phylum Chordata; class Actinopteri; order Gobiiformes; family Gobiidae; genus Proterorhinus; species Proterorhinus semilunaris. Next base: position 23,274,950 of record CM038358.1, on the reverse strand, counting down.
CAGAGAAAACAGAGGAAAGAGTTTGAAAAGTGGAGAGAAGGAGGCTGACTTCACAAGTTACTCTGTGGGCTGAACAGACAGAGACGGAGAGAGAGGATGAGGAGGCCACGGAGGATGAAGCACCAGGGGAGCCAGCTAAACTTAGAAGATAAATGTCACATTTTCAGTAAACTGTCTCGGTTTAGAAAGTCCTATTTTACATAATATAAACTAAATTAACACCAGTTTTTTTTTTATATTAAAAAGCACAGTTAATTCATTCTGTAATTAATCACAATAAAAAAAACTCTGAAGTGCAATATTCTGCAGCAAGAAGCAATAAACAATACTGGAAACCATTCCACTACATTCTCCAACACTAAAGCGTGATAATCTTCTCTAACATGTTGTCAAACAGTTGGAAGATTTCAATGAAAGTTGATGTAGCAATTCTAGTTGCCAAAATTATACAATGGCATCTAGTATGTGGGTTTTCAAAAGAACTGCACATTTTGTGAAATTGTGTGGAGTTGTTTAAGCTTACTTCTATTTGGTACAATAGCACTTACACTTTGGCCTTGTGCTATCCCTCTAATCTCTATGATGCACATTATGATTTGATGTCATTCTATACTTCTACATACTTGAGTCGGTCCACCACTTGGTCAATGTCTTCACTGTTGAGGTTTTCTCCAACTGCTTCGATTTCTACTTCGGCGTTGGACTGTAAGGAGAGTCGCGAAGCAGATCTGAACGGGACAACAAAGGATGAACGGCGATAAAACATTTATATCAGTAAAATATCACGTCAGTGCAGCAAACCTGAGATCATTCCCTTCAGGAAGACTGTTGTGACATCTCGAGGCATGACGCAGGGCGTAGCTGACAGTCTCTGGCTTGTAAAGTGACAGAAGCTCATATTCATTTCTGTAAAAAAAAAAAAAAAAAAAAGACAGGAATAGTTAGGTCTGCTTCCATAATAAAAATACCTCACAGTGTGGACTATGTGAAGGGAAAGGGCTTGGTTTATGAGTTATGGGCCTCAGACAATGGGCATGAAGACACACCTGGCCAAGTATCTGGCCATAAATCAGTGAGGTTTTAGTGAGAACACAACCTTCTCTGCGCTCAGACACAAATGGTATGGGTTAAGCCGGAAAATCTGCCATTGCTTATTTTGTTTTCCATTTGACTGTTTTTATTGGCAAGTTAGAAGTCTTGTGGTTGAGCTGTTATACCTTCAGTAAAAGAACCGTTACCTCAATGTCATTGATCACAACAGACTGCAACAAGCCTTTATCTCTCACCTAGGTATACATTCGTTTTGAAGTTTGTCAAGTTTTCGAAGCATATTTTTTAAATTGCCATTAAAGGCCACGCACTTGATTTATTTTCTTTTTTTTAACGGCGGAGAACATTTTCCCTCCCTGTCCTGCAGTAAACGTGAACATTTGTTAAAAAAGACTTGAGGTGTTTTATAAGACTCTGGCATGATTGTATCTGAATCCATTGTATCCACTTGATCCTGATTCTGATTGAACGATCAAAGGGCCGAAGTCCGCACAGCTACAAACACAGCTGCACTCACAAGTCACACGGTCCAGGGTCAGAGGGAAGCTCAGGCTAATAGTAAAGCTAACTTCAAACAGAGAGACTGGCTCCTGTGTGCCACCAAAGCCCCCCTGGCACGGCTCCTGCCCCTGCAAACAACAAAGGGCCAGACTTCCTCCACGAGAACAAGACTTTATAAACCGGCTGATCTGATTTCGGAGAAAGTCGCTGTTGTTTGGCTAAATTTCTCGCTCAGTTCACTTCACTTATGAGATTTGTGGTGATGAATGGTAAGCTTAAGTATCGCAGACAAGGACAAGCGTACTACCCCGGGCTATGGCGAGATTGAACGCTGCAGTAATAGATTTGGAATTTTTGGTGAAATTCTTTGAAAACTCATAAAACACATTGACATATTACAATACCGGACTCATAACAAAGGTAGACTGAAAGATATCAGACCATATGCATTTGGATTGTTCTCTGTTCAGAATACGCCATTGTCCATGCTCCAATCAATCCCTTATTTGATCACTTCTATGTTCTTATAAAATATATATAGAGGCTCGGTGATCACCCATCTCACAGCTTTTTCGAGCCAGTCATCAGGAGGAAGACCCTGCGGAGTCTCGAGCCTTTCCAACCCCCCCTATTATGGACTCTTTTTATATATATATATATCGCTGTCAATATAGTGCGAGTTATCGTTTGTTTTGCACTAGGTTTGAGGGAAACGCATTTTTCGATATTCTCTGTTTACAGGCGGTACAATGAAGCTATAAACTGAAATGATCTGACACCGGTGATCTGAAATCCTCACTCTGACCCGTCCCAGTCTAATGTTGGGACGGGTGTTGTTGGCATCTTGTTTTTTTAAAAGTCTGAAGGGAATATTTATTTAGTGGGCTTAAAAGTTTCCAGTAGTAGCAGTAACAACCAAGAATGTGAGATGGTGTACTGCATAACTCCGTTACAAATGAGGAAACCGAAAGGGGTATGACGTACGACAACATCCTGACTACATTTGAGTCCTATGTGACAAGTTCGGGTTAAAAGAAAATTCAATCAAATTCTTGCACTTTCTATAGCCTCGAGACATCGGTAAAAGTCAGAGCATTTCACAGGGCAGCATTTAAAAGAAGTAATTGCCCCTAACATAGACACGTCATGCTTCCTCAATTGCCTTTCCATATGACTCATATATTTGATGAACAAAACAGGTCTCGGTCTGTGGTGCAGTTTGAACATATAGTGAACCTAAGACTGCACACATTTTATCATGGTCGTTTTTTTAGCAGCAGTGATACAATCAAAAGCTGCAGTCCAGGTATTTGAGTCGAAGTGGCAGAGCACAATGTCCCGTTAAATGGCTTGCGATCAGATACACATATTAAAATCCTAAAGAGTTAGCGTAAACCAAACAAAAACAAATGACAATAGAAAAGCGAAGTGGACAAATTGACAGGTCATAAATGTTCCGGGACAAAGACAGAGCCCTATCCGTCCTACGTGAGGCTTCCTCAGTAAAGCCTCGGGGGGGGGGGGGGGGACGACGACACAGGGCACATTCTTGAAGGAGGCAGATGGTTGCTCGGGAGCGCAGTGACATAGACGGACACAAATGAAATGTCAACGCATAATTTAAAGCACAAATGGTCTCTCTCTCCCAACTTGTAATTATCCAGTGCATGTTGATCTCTAAGTACATGTTTAACTTAAAGACCGACATACATAACGGAAGTATTTTGTAGGAAACTCAGGACTTTTAATTCCTTACTGTATAAAGTTATTATGGACTCTATACTAATCTTATATAGTAAGGAATTAAAAGTAGGTTTTCATTCTTCTTAGGTGGAAGTAATAGCCTCTTAAATTTACATAAAAAACAATAGGAGCAGTAGTGTTACAGCAGAGTTGCAGTGATCGTTGTAGTGGTGGGTGTATAAACACTGTAAGGCAAAGCATTGGCAAGTTTATTATGTGTAGAGCACTATTCGTACACAAAGCAATTCAAACATTCTTCTAGTTTCAGTGTCAGTAATGTTGTAGTGTCTCAGTACTTGCATTATGAAGTACAAGAAGAGTCATTTGGCCTTAGTTGTGACAAAAACTGCAGTTTGCTGCAATGACTTGATATTTTCTTTCAATAATTGCCTTATTGTTGCACTTTTTGCTCTGAAAGCCTTTGCTCCCTCTTTCTTTCCGTCCCATTAGTAAAACTGACAGGCAACACAATATGCGCTTTTATGGCGCTTTTAGTGTGCGAGAGTGAGAGAGAGGGGTCTTAACCTAAAACCCCAATTTAGAAAAAGTCATGCTGGGAAATACACATACAAACTAGAAGTGTGGGGATTTCCCTCTACTTTAAGTGTTTCATTCACAGCTTTTTGGACAAATATTTCAATCTCCTAGACATTTTCAAAGCTAAATTTGACTATACTTACAATAACTTCTTTGACATTAAAACAAAACAAATATTTTAACTGAAGTACTGTATGTGCCACAGGGGACGAGACATTCAAATAAAAGAGGAAGATTAAACATAATTATTGCAAAGATTTACTAAGGCAGTGGTGAGCTAACGCACACCCGGCTCACATCCAAAAACAACAAGTCAACTTTCTACTTTCTATTTCTGTTCGAGGGCGTCCTATTCACTGACATCAGCGCGTTAAAATAATGAAATGGTTTCCTAAAACTTCAACACTTTTCCAAGAATGTGACCGTGAATATTTAGTCTAAGAAGTGAAGTGGAAAAGAAGTACGCTTTACAATCTTTGCTTAAGAAGAAGAGGTTTCATGGCTGTTTCATGGAATTTTAACTTTGGGAAAGCACCGTGTGGCAGCTGTTAAGGGCATTTAATTTTACTACTCTGGGCACCAATCCTAATTCATTTCTCTTTAATGCAATACAAATTTTTGGTGGAATTGAGATCGATTTCCAGGCACAGCGAATGCAAACCAGAGGTCATTTGGAGGTGAAAACAACACACATGACAACCTTACATTCCTCGTACCTCCCTGCCCTCTCTCTCAGGGTCTGCAGTAACATGCGGACCTCGGCTCTCACCAGCTCCTTCACCGCGGGAGGGTCAGCCAGGGAGGATCTGTGTCGCCCAGGCAGGGGGGTCCCGGTCCGGCTGCATACCCCCTGCTCAGCATCCTGCAACTTCTTATGCCACATCTCCATCTGCAAACAGCGTGAAACAACACTTATTGGCACGTGTGTCGTACATTTTTCATCTTGGTTTCGTTCGGGGAAGAATGCAACCGGCTGCAACAGCAGAGATGTGTCACTCTGCCGCTCCCCCCGCTGAGATCAAAAAATGCCGTTTATGTCCCGGAGACGGCAGTGGAGGTTTGTCCCGTGATGTGGCAGTCAAAATGCAATTTCTTTCAGATGCATCTTTTCCGAAAGTGAAAACGTTCGAATTGAAAGGTCACGTAAAATGTCATATTTCCATATGCTTGCTTTTGCTGTGAAGCCAACAGGAATGTATAATTCTCATCATCACGACATGGGCAACATACACTTTTGTGTACTGCTATAAAGAACTCTGAAAGTTAGGATTTAAAATATTTGTTCTTGCAAGTTTTGTATACTCCTGAAAAGTACAATTATTTACAACTGAATCAAAACATCACAAAGACTGCAATTATTTAGGTCAATCTGTCTCCATAAGGGCGCATTATGCATAAAACCTAACTCTGCAGTCTAGACCTTTACAAACGGTTTGTAAATGCATATGCTAGGAACCAAGGTTAAGAAAAAATGCATCTTGAAGGGTAAAGGCCATTTCCATTTTGTGAGCACAGTCTAAAAAAGGCGGCTGCATTTCAGCGGCCGATACAGAGATCGGTCTCGTAGGGAGGCCTAAGAAAAGGGGTCTAATGTTCCCTCTGATGTAAGCGCTGTAGACAATGGGGACCTTGATGGAGCGCTGGAATGGAGAAGCTACTATTACTTTTCACCGTAGCTCGCCCAGGGATGGAATTCATTACTGCAAGACTGAGACGAGGACAGAGGGGAGAGGAAAGGGCCCAGGTAGGGAATGACACAGGGAGAGTGGAAAGGAAGATGTAGCGCTTTTTGAACGCGTCTTGAGAGTTAAATATGGCGCACTGTGATGTATCATTTTTTTATACAGAAAACACCTCAAGGGTCTCGGTGCGGGGACACGTCGGCACTAGAGGAACAAAAGTGGCCTAGATCGGAGTGTCTACTAAAAAAAAAAACTGATGTAAGGAATAAGTAGACGCATGGAGTGTATTCTTTCAACTTGCAGGATCAAATCTCTTTGTTTAAAGGAAATATTGAGTAGAAAATGATGCCACAGTACATTAAATAAAAACTGAAGTAAACCACAAACACGACCCACAGCGAGGAAGCGATGGGATCCACTTCCTGTCAGAAAATGAATGGGTCTTACTGGTCATACTTGATCAACTTAACTTAAAGATACTGAACTTAAAGACACACACAGATAATTCCAACACTGTCACTAAATCCTGATAAATGATGACTAAATACTAACAATGCCATTTTTCCAGGGGGTTATCAAGATAAACCAGTAACATGTCCATGCAAAGTTCACACAGTCTGCTCACAGTAAAAGAAGACACGTGATTGATTGATTTTGATATTCAATAAATAACATTACCCTCCCAAACACTTCATTCGCAGCATAAAGGACGTACAGTCGGCTTTATTGGATCGCCTAAAGCCTCATTGTTTCGGCGCGGCCCCTTCATAAAGAAATCATACAGAGCCTGTTATCTCTCAGGCACACAGAGGGGAGGGAGTATGTGTGGCCAACGGTTTTTATCAACCGTGGAGGATTAGCCTCTCTCGCCCTGTTTCGACCCACCTGCTCCTGACTCTGGCACTGCGGCCCTTTCATCTGGAGACACGTGTTTGGCAACGCGTCCCAGCATACCTTCATTGTGAAATAGTTTTTACTAGTTCCAAAAGATCGCAAAATGCAAAAAGAGTGTGACTGGACACGCCGAAAATGGTATGTATAGTAGTTTTGCACGGAAAGGCAGGAAGTCTATATAGCGGCCGTTCAAGGGGGGGGGGGGGGGGGGGGGGGGTTTGGGGGGTGATCTGAGGCCAAGCGTGACCCAGCACTTTCCCTGAAACACAGAGAGGACTGTTCAGGACGGAGATAACATCCACACATGGAAATATTTTACAGACATGTTTGAGAGGGGAGCTAATGCCGAGGGAAGGACAGGAAAGCGAACCGGGGTGAGGAAGTAGTGTGTTTATTTTAAAAAAAAAATAATAATCGACCCCCTATCCTATAATATGCGGTCACGCGTGTAATCCTGCCAAGTGCACACTGTGATTACCGCTGGGGTAACATGAAATGAAGAAACTTGGGGATCGATCTGGAAAGATTACGGTGGGCACATGGTGAAAGAGCAAAAGTCACGACACTGGAAAACCTGGCTGACCCGTTGCATACAGTAGCTTTAAGCGAGTTTGGCAGGTGACCCTTTTTCCATTATGATTTCCACCTCGGCCTCCCCCGCCACCTTTCCTACGCGAGGTCAGTGCAGGCAGACAGTGTCTAAATCTTTTATGCCCCAAGTTATGCTGGATAAATATTGATGTCTGTCTGGCTCCCATTTGGAATTGAGTGGGTTTCACTGCCAGCTACGCGAGCCATCTTATGTTTTATTGCAAACAACGTCTCTGAATCACAGTTAATGAGTATTTCCAGCCAGCGTAACCTACTTTTCACCCACTTGCACAACGTAACTCTAGACTTTTGGTCAGGAATGCTTATGTGCGCCTTCTTTTCTTTTTTTCCCTTTGAGGTGGCTTTGCTGGATTTTTTTGATTGGACTAAATGACAAAAACAGAACAGCCTCGCTTGTCCTTGAAAGAGACTGCGCTGCCTAATTTTGACATGATCTCAGAGGTCAAACTAAGGAAATGATGTGTTTTAAATGTTTGATTCTAACGAGTGTAATGTTAGAATTCAGTAGATGATGTTTTAGAATAATTTTACAAAGCCTCTATTGCTCAGGAGTACTTCTAATGAGAACGTTTTATTATTTTATTCATTAATTTCGGCTTGTTTTATATACAATTAAATACATTTTGTCCAGGGTGGGACTAGCTTTGATGGACTAAGGTTGGTGGATTAACCCTGCTAAAACGCCATACGTCCGTGTCCGTGGGCAGGATCCATTCAATGTGGGTGATTGTGAGAGTGGGGCGGGGTAAATAATCCAAATATAAATTCTCCCTTCTGTTACTTGTGGGCTCAGATAAAACAGCACAGATGGACAGTAGAGATGTTTACCTCAGCATAGGCCTCGGTGTACGTGTGCACCAGCGAGTGTCCCAGGGCAGTGTGGATCTTTGGCAGCTGGGACTCGGAGACATGTTCCCCGATGAGGCTCCAGAGGGACTGGCCAGGGCCGCAGAGTGCTTCTCCATCAGTGGACTGCATCTGTGGTGGAAACAGGCGGTGCATTTAACTCATTTCGTTTGCAAAAGGGGTCGATTTATGAATATACACCCGAAAAGGTTCGAGGTGGCGAACAATAAACAGCTTAGGCCTACTAGTAAACAGTTCTGATAAAACTGCCCCTAACCTGGACAGAATGGCAAGATATTAAAACTGGCAAAACTGCAAAAACGAGCAGAGATGAGATATTTTACTCAAATTCATATCATTTGTGAAGAAAGAAAGTGAAGTTTTACCATGGGTCTCCTTCCGTTTGCTGCTTTTAGCCCGGTTGCTGTTGCTAGGACAAACTTCCTTGTTGCTATGGAGAGATATCGCGAGAGCGCTCAATCTGCGCTGTAGTCTGAGCAGAAGAAAAAAAAAAAAAAAAAAAAAAAAAACTTGTCTACGCGTTTCTACGTGGTCTCCAAACCAGTGTTAATTTTGACAACATATTTTACTTTAGTTTTAGTTTTAGTCTTTTGACGAAAAAGTAATTCAATTTTAGTCGAGTTTTAGTCAAAAAAATATCTTCAATTTTAGTCGAGTTTTAGTCGACTAAAATTGCAAGTCAATTCAGTCGACTAAATTTAAGACACATTTAGTCGACTTTGTATTATTAATATTCATTATAATCATATTTAATCGAGGTCCTCTGCTTCATGGAGCTGCTCCCTCATGAACAAAGCTCAGAGCTGCTCCTTTGGCAGTGAATTTACATGATATGAGGCTCTTTCAGACTATCAATAGACGTTTGGATGATTTTAGTCTCTCCTTTTCATTTTTATTTAGTCTCATTTTAGTCGACTATAATATCTGGACATTTTAGTCATAGTTTTAGTCGCATGAAAAACTTTTAATTTAGTTTTAGTCCAATTTTAGTCGTCAAAAAAAATCACTTTGACTAAAATTAAGACTAAATATTTTAGTCGACGAAATTAACACTGCTCCAAACCTATAATCTTTGGTGATGATATAGCTGATGGATGTAGCCTATTGTCAGTGGCATGTGGGTCAGCGCGTTGCAAAGTACAAACTATACAGTGCACTAGGCCTAGGCCACCTGCTCTTTAAAAGTCTTTATCACCTGACTTTAGGATGATATATTGAGGGGTGGAACGCAGACGGTTGACCTCTGAGCAAGATCCTTTCCCCCCTTTATGCCCCCTTACCCCCACCCCTTTCCTTTCCGGACTGAGCAGTCTGCGCGCGGAGCCTGGAGAATACTCTGGAGGAGCGGCACGGCTGGATTGCGGGATGCCTTACAGTGTAATAAAGCGTAGACTCAGTTTGTTAACTTAGACCAGGCGGAAAAACATCACACTTTAGACTTGGAAACTGTGGAAATTCAAAACGGACTTTTTCAAACATGGATAAACTTTTTGGAGCGCGTTTCCTTGTGGTGCGCACTATGTTGGCACTGCTTCTGTGCGTGCGGAGTGGATTAAGCTTCTCAGTGGCCGGGCAGCAGGACAGCACCTGTGAGGCCAACGGGAGCATTTACTACGTGGGAGAGTGGTATTTCCTGGACTCCGACCACTGCACCCAGTGCGAGTGCACGACAGAGGGCTCGGCGTGCGCCCGCACCGAGTGCACGTCTCTTCCAGCCGCCTGCATCCACGTGAGCCACTACCCCACAGACTGCTGCCCGCGCTGCGAGAGGATCGGCTGCGAGTACCGAGGGGTTGTCTATGAGCTGGGACAGAACTTTCAGGTGAGCACCACGTTTTAAAGCGCACGGACAGACGGGTAATAGGCCTGTGCAAGTGGACGATGCAAATGTTCATGAGGTCTGGAACTTCAATGTCATAAACATTTGGGGAATGCGTATTTTAGGAATGATGCCTCACAGATAAGAGTTCAGCCTTGCAACACCCAGAACAGGAGCCTTTATATTGCATACAATGAAGTAGTATAATAAATGTGCATCATAAATCCATGTAGGCCAATCTCATTTTATAGCTTCTCATGACTACAATATAATATCATTTATTGTCATTTGCACAGGTACAAAACTGTAGGCTACATGTGCATTGGAATTCATGCATTCAGGCATTTAACAACACAAGAGCCTCTTATGTTGACAACACGATTGGACAAATTAGCCCAAGGCAAGGCAACTTTATTTATACCGCGCATTTCGTACACAAGGCAACTCAATGCGCTACAATCCGGCATGGTGTGTTCATTAACATGCCCTGTCCCAACCAAAAAAATAAAATATTTATTTATTTTATCTGTAATTAATCACATAATACATTCATTCCTCAGACAGATAAATGGCGCCCTCTTTTGAGAAGGGTTAGTTTTGTCGTTGTTTCATTTCATGAAAATGAGGCACCAAAAAAACCACCCTCTAGAGGCTATTAAAAACATTGATGTGTATGTAGAGTAGTAAGTAGTGTGATCGAAAGGTTGGGGGTTCGAATCCCAGCTCCTGAAGATGCACACTGTCGTTGTGTCCTTGGGCAAGGCACTTCACCCACCTTGCCTGCAGTGTGCTTACATTGGTGTATGAATAAGAGTGTGAATGGGCGACTGGTTCCTTGCTGTAAAGCACTTTGGGCCTGATGAGGGTTAGAGACCATTTACCATGTGCTGCAGCATGTATGACCTATATGAGGTTGCAGCACACATGACATGCCCGTCTCAGCATAATGGCCTCCCATTATTCTGCTCTGTTCAATAAAGCCGACAGACATTGTACAGCATTAGCTCACACACCGAACTATTTGTGTTTCTCCCTTTAGCCCTCTGAGTGTGAGCAGTGCACCTGTGACAGTGATGGCATCGCCCGCTGTCTGGTGGCGGACTGCGCCCCTCCCCCCTGTGTGAACCCTGTGTACCAGCCGGGGAAGTGCTGTCCCGAGTGCCAGGAGGGTGAGTCTGAGCAGAGCAGCATCACAAGCCATACCCTGAGGACAATACCGCCTTGTCTTCTAATGTCAGACATCAGGGACAAACCTTTCCCAAATCTAGTGGAAAATGCCTTTCACAGCAATGAGTTCTGTGTTCCTCACAAAATATCAACGGTGAAGGACAAATGTGCACGAGGTTCAGGCTTTCACGGATTCATGAAAAATGAAATGTTTATTTTACTGGGAAATTGTCAGATTTTGAGTTTTGTTAACCTTATTTCAGCAACTGGCATGTAGCTTTTCAGCTCAGTCTGTAATAGATGTTTCAGTTCAGTTAAAGTAGGTTAGTTAGCTTTATTGTTGTTTATTGTCAATTCTACTGCAGCAAAAAGACAATAGTTTAATACAGACCAATATCAAACACATATGTACATAATAGGGGACAGCAGAGGGAGGGAGGAAACAGTTCAGCTCCGTGACAGCCTGGGGTACGCTGTCTTTAAGTCTGATTTTCTTTTCTCTATTTTGCTGTGGTACTGAAGGGCAACATCCTTTTCTAATTTATGCCTCAACGCAAACCAGTTAATCACACTTAACGGATCATGCGCGTTACCTTTCTGGTACATTACCCTCTCTTTTACCCGCAGGTCCCAACTGTTATGTGGACGACTCGCGGACTCAGGTGATCCCAGCCGGAGAGCCGGTCTGGGTGGACTCTTGTACTAAATGCCGGTGCCATGATGGTCAGGACGCGGGTTACTGGGAGGGCAACCGTTTAGCCACCTGCTCCAGGCTCAAGAACTGCACCCCCGAACAGCCCTCCATCCAACAGAACTGAGACAGAGAGGCAACTGGTGGCACTGTTCATGTCACTCTACGAATTATCAAAGTTTGAAAGTTCAAAGTTAGCTGTCAGACTCACTTCCTGAAAATACAGACAGAAAAGTGAAAACGTGGGTGCAAACAAAATATAAAGCAAAAAGTAAAATCTAGATTATGTGCTCAACAAATAGAGCGGTCAGAATTCAGTTTCCTTGAGGGTATGTGAAGGAGAGAAGGAAAGGGATGGGGGAGAGTTCAGCTTCCTGACAGCCTGGTGGATGAAGCTCTTCTTCAGTCAGCTGGACCTGGGCCTGTAGGCACTACAGTCCCCTTCTCCCACACTCAAAGATGTGACTGTGTGTGAATTCTGAGGGGTTTGCAGGTGAGACGGATGGAATGAAAGAGATATTCTGACTGTATGACCAGATATTTTGGCCACCCCAGCCTCTATTCCAGGTTCAGTTCCACTCAGCTTACAGGGAGTCAATAACATTTCTAATGCACTTATACATTTAATAAATCACCAAACTCTGTGGTAAGTTAAGTGTTTTGCTTATGACATAGGCTGGCCCTCTGCCACCCCATAACTGAGTCTTTTTTATAGTCCGCAGTAGGAGTGACTTGAGTGAGTTGTTGAGCTGCATCCATTCACTATTATGGCACAACAAAGGTACTTGTACGTCCAGGGATTGGAATAATTAACTGTATCTTATTTCTTTATTTGACAACGTGAGATCTCTTGTTTTTGTAGAGAGAGATACTAAAGTAAATGTTATTACACTCCTTTGCTTGGAAGGATCTTGATCATCTCCTGACATTGTGTTCTTAAATGACATTGTGTTGCAACATAACGACAGCCAGTGATATGAGCCAGAGAAGCGGTAATTGACCTGTCACTGTGTTGATGCTTTGCTGAAATGTATGCACCATTGTGATGTTAAGAAACAGCTTAGACCTGCAATACATTCACAGTAAGCCCTCTAAAGGTTTGACATTTCGATTTCCATGCTAATTGAAATATAACGTATTGTAGTCGACTATAGCAAACATGACAGTAAAACAGTGGTAATTGTGGGCAATATTTTAAAACACCAGCACGTTATTGGTATTGCACACAGTGGAGTGGGAAAACCGCTTGTAATTTACGGCTTTATTAGTGTTTACCAGACTCAGTGTGTTGTCATTTGTACAAACAGGACTGTTATTCTCAAAATCAATGACGTAAAAGGTCTAGAGACTTGTTTTGATCATGAAACCAAATGTAATGTGTTTTGTATCTGATAGCAAGGATCGTATACAGTATTTGTAGCAATAATAGGCTCACATGTAAGAGTTGGACGATTTGCTGTTTAGACCTGACTATGTATTGCAAGTACGTTAGGTATATAGCATAAAAAAGTAGTCCCAGAAAATCTATCAATACTGCTAATGGGAGTATAATGATTTTTGCAATAACTGTTTAAACAGGTATTCTAAATTTTAATGTCTGTATTTTATTTTTGTCAATAAAATACCCCTTTGTAACCTAAATACCAGTTTAATAAAATAATCACATGTTGGCTATTAACATGCAATGAGCTAGCCCCGAAGACGTGATTTACTTTTGCATATTGTGCATGTTTGCATATATGGTACCTGCCTCAACACATTTGGCTCCTGTGGTTGAAGGCATTATATCGCTAATTGCAGAAAACTATCCATCCATCCATCCATTTTCTCCCACTTGTCCGTTGCCGGGTCGTGGGGGCAGCTGTTGGAGCTGCCCAAGTCACATAGCACCTATGGCTCCTCCTGCAGGTGGTGGGTCCACGGGAGGACGGCCTCATGGTTCCAAACGGGCCTGTTGGTCTCTCATAGGGGGAGAAAACTAATATTAGCTTAAGAATGAGATATGGGGGCTCACTTTTATTTGACTTGATATAAAACCTGTAAGAATTTGTCGCATGGAGCTTTTTGTACATATCATCAATGATATAGCTATATGTGTACATATTCATTTTGAGTTCAATGAATTACCATATTTTATTTTCCAAATAACATGGTGAAGGGAAAACCATCCATCCATTTTCTTCCACTTGTCCGTTGCACCAGCCCCTATGGCTCCTCCTGCAGGTGGTGGGTCCACAGAAGGACGGCCTCATGGTTCTAACCGGGCCTGTTGGTCTCTCATAAGGGGCTTCTGAACCGCTCTGTGTCTGACCCGTCACCTAGGACCTGTTTGCCATGGATATGTACATTACTTGGCCCTAAATGCTCAATACCCCTTAACCTGGGACTACAAAAAAGATCCATGTGAAATAGGCAGCTGGAGCTGGTTGGAACAAAAAGTTGTACTAGATACTTGTAAAAATATCTCGATTGCATCCTTTTGGTATAAACCAAAATGTGACAAAATAATCCAAAACCCCATTATTAAGTTCTCATGCGAAATTGCACAAGCCATTCATAAACGCCTCAAAATGAATGGACTCTCCCTTCCATCTTGTCCCATTTGGAATAACCCACTATTTACAGCTGGTGGACAACCCCTTGCTAATGATTCATGGAAAAATTAAAACAATATTTAATTTAAGTGACACACATTGCTTTTAATATATGCAGTTTAAAGCAATTATCTCCCGTTTTCAATGTACTAATACAAATGAGTACCTGGACCACCAACTCCAAGCTGCAATAAATGGCCGTAACACAGTTTCAAAACTGTATAAATTAAGTCATGATTTTTTTGAATATTGTGGGGTTATCATGGAACAATGGGAGAAGGATCTAGAGACAAATATAACTAAAGAAGAGTGGGAGACCATACTAAGACAGTCAAATAACATCTCAAAATGTGTGAGATACAAGCTGATAAAACTCAAGATTCTATTCAGATCATACATCACTCCACAGAAAATGCATAAAATCAATTGTAGTGCCTCAGATTTATACGGGCACGGCTGTGGCATGACTGGGACCCTTATCCATCTGCTTTGGCAATGCCCAGAAGTGAAAAACATTTGGGGGAAAAAATTAAAGATGCCGTATGATAAATGGCTGGGAGAATATTTGGATCTTCTCTCCATGGAACAAGCAGCTTTAGCTCTGAGCAGAGAACACCCACACATATTTAACTTAGTATGGTCTGCACTAAAACAGATATATAGTATGTATGGCTTCAAAAAGAGTTGATATAATTGTCCCAGTTAAATGAAATATGAACGTCTGCATGATGGTTTGTCTGCCATCGAATCCCAGATAGTTGATAGTTCCAACTTCCATCCCCATGCGGGTGAAGGGGGAGGACAGGTAAGGTGCTAACGTGTGGGAAGGTGTGTTTTGTCGTGTCATGGCATTTGTAAGCTTTATGTGGTTTCTTTGTTATTGAACATCTTGTGGCGTTGTGTGTCTGACTCCACAAGGAGCCGAGACTTCACTTAACTGAGTCGTCAGTTTAGTGAAGTCCCAGGCGGTTTATTGATGATTTCTAACTAGGCTTGGACCTAAATGTGTCCACACGTACTGAGTTTCCGTATATGAACCCCAATAACGGGGCTTGGTGTTACTTAATAATAATAATAACAAAGTCACCCTGCTCATCTTTTATATTTGACGATGTAAAAAACAAGTACGAACTATATGTTATAGAATTGTCTGCCCATGTTGTCCATTGTCATTCTGTCATTCCTGTTTGTGCCGTGTATAAGTCTGTCTTTTTATGTATGTTATTGTCAAAATAAAAAATTAAATATATATATATATATATATAAAAAAAAGGTGGCAGTTCCAGGAGGGGAAGGGAAAACTAATAAAAAGTAAATATGTATCAGTTGTCCCAAGGATATATTCACTTAGCATGCACTGCTGTACCTTGTCTGTGTTTAGGACGACTATTTGCAGTGTTTTGGTCGTGCTCCGGGAGGATATCTGTGCACTTTCTCTGCGGAAGGGAAGGGACACAAGGGAACACAGGCCTTTGTGAAGCAAGAGTCTGATAAAGAAAAACAGGAACCACGGAGATACATGGTGTGGCATTACAAACGAGGCTGGACTGTTCCATGGCAGAAAAACACACAGGAATGTGAATCTAGGGATTAATCTGCGCTCACAAAAAAGAACATATTTGCAGTAGAGAAATAGTACATATCAGGTTTTATGCTGAGGAAAATATAGCCTAATTTTTGTCAGGAAAAATGTCGACCTCACGGTTTCTATGCAAGGCCACTGCCTGCCATATTGCAATAAATGAATATTTAGGCCTATTATACATTAACATATTATGTTCATTATCAAAGACCAAGGGACATTGATTGTCACGGTTACTGACTACGCAATTGTAAGTCCTCATATGAAAATAATTGCTTTACACCTTATTTCCCTGCCCTCCCTTTGCTTTCACTGACTGTGGTCCACTCACCCCGCTCTGGCCTTGACTTGATCATCATATCTTTACTCGCCATAATGGGTAAATTGTCATAAAAATAAATAAAAAAAGAACACATTTGGGAAAAGTCACAGAATGCAGAAGAGACCGTGTTGAGCCATCGTCCGTTTAATGATTGTATAGAAAAAGTAGGTTCGATATGACATAATGCATTCTATATAAGATATAACATTTTCAACATTCAATGTACAAAAATCCCTCGTCCGAGACACGGTCATGTTTAAAAAGTGCCTCACAGGCCTGAAAGGTTCGCTGGAGTCGGCGACGCGTGTTGGTGGAGTGACAGTTTGACATGAAGGTCAGAGGTGTGCTTGAGATGTTGGACGCTCCAGGGGTCAAAGGTATAAAAAAAAAAAGATAAGACCTTTGAGAACTCCTCATACAGGCTGTAAAACACACTTCAAACAGGACCAATACTGTCTGTACATGTCAGCTCTGTTACTATCGCGGCGAAGACATTGACCATTGGCTTCAACGCAGCACTTGATATACAGAATCTAGCTTCGGCTATAGTATAGGTGATAATGATCAAGAGATGAATACTCCCAAAAATGCTGTTTGACAGTTTGACATGTGTTGCACATTGACGTACTGCAGTGCACGAGAATGTTGGATTAGAGAGATCAATTTGAATCACGAGTTACAATTTTGGGGCCGAATTGCAGATTCACTCACCATGAAATATAAAAACTTACATCCAAATGGGATTTTTATATATCAAATTTTCTACATCCTATTGGCAGAAAAGAGCCTCCCTAATCCACACTTCACTGCATGGGTTATATACGGCTGACCTCGCTGTTAAGTAAAACAAACAGGTTATATGAGTCTATGCTAAGCGTCGTATGTATATAACGTAGTCTAATAAACACCAACCGACCCACAACTTTCTCTTCTACCAGTTTTACACAGTAAATACAGCGTGAAGTCGAAAGCAGCTCGTAAAAGATCTATCTGAATAGGGCGGGGATAATCACATCGGGAGGCACAAAATAATGAAGGTGCGGGACGGGGGGAAATCGCGAAGGATGGGCAAAGGCGAAGGAAGCGGCGACACGTGGAGCATTCCTGTCGATAGGTATTGAACGGGGGGAAAAGCTCTTGTGAGGAGCAGCTGCTGCACCGTGAAGAGGGCCCACCGCAGTGCACAAGAGCGGGGCCGTCGACACACGCGGTGGGGATCGGCGCGGTCTGAAAGGAGAGGCAACAGAGGAGGATAAAGCGCCGGGACAGGAACGGAGGACAAAAGTGGGTCCATGTTGGAAATCTGAATCGGCAGCTCCATCCAAACAGGCTGCAGGCAAGAGACGATCACACGCCAAACAGATGGGCGCCGGTCGCCCCTGGGCGGGCCACGGGAGACGGGCGCCAAGATGTGAGGAACAAAAACGAGAGCGAAATGACATTGGGTTTCTTTGGAGTTTGTCGGGGGAAATCAGTAAGGTTGTTCTATACGTATTAGCAGCCATTTTGGAATATTTAGACTCTGCCAATCGGTATCAACGTTATTTGGAGTAGTTCAAACACCTCAATCGCGTAATTCTATTCAAACGTTTTTTTTAAGGCATTTTGTTTGTTTTTTAGGCGTCAGGAAATCAAGATATAAAACATGAAAAAAAGAAAGACAAGTGCTATGTACAAAACTACCAAAGAAAGGACATTACCTGTCTTTCAGTGGCAGATGTGACAGTGATTCACTTCCCTCGCAGCGGCCCCAAGGTGACACTAAATGAACAGATGGCGGTCAAACTAAAAGATAACTTTGTATTTTTTTTCCTCCTTGCCAACACCTCAAGATAACAGACTTTTTTTCTTTTTGTTCTTCCAGAATTACACGGAGGTGGCTAAAACGGCATGAAAACAGTAGGCCTGTAGTGAATAGTTATTCAAAGCTGATGTGCAGTTTGTGTCAAAATGAGAAGAAAAAAATAAATCAAATAAAAGACCTTCCCAGACAGATGATTACACTTGTCACCTTGACCGTCGTATGTGATCGAAAACTTGCTTTTCCCGCAGAAACCTGGTCGTTTCTATTTCTTAAAGCACAAGTGTTGTGTGTTTGCCTGGCCAGCCACACCCATTCATTTCATAAACCGAAGACGCAACATTACTCCTAGTTGTCTGAAGACCGTACCGATAAAACACTTACTGTGGATAAACCGTCTGGAGGAGACCATGAACATTTCCTTGAAGAAGTTAGTGACGTTTTGAGGATGTGGGAAGTGGAGCAGCGCAATTGCCCTTTTCAAATGTAGGGCTCTTGATTGAACTGCGTGTGATTTTTTTGTTTTTTTTTAAAGAGTTGGACAAAGACTTTACCCCTCAGATAAGTTCATTCATCCAGTCGGTTTATTTAATGTTTGGCTGCAACCGAGCTCGGGATTGTGTTGTCAAAACCGTTCAGTATTATTTGCATATTCTATCATAGTAAAGCGATGGAGAGTTTAAAGTGGAATGGCATTCAATGAGTTGTTCAATCCAGATCTCTATTGCAATTTGATATGTACCCCAAACTCAAAATCAATGAAATAATAGTTTGTTGTTAGTTTGTAGAGATGAAACAAAAGGAAAATGGTTGGCTGGCCAGGCTCCACGTATATGTAATGACAAGCAAGCCATGAATATATTGTATGGTTCAACAACAATAGCGTACAGTATACAGTATATGGTAAGGCTGAACATCTCAAGTTATTGAATGTGTTTCCTAAAATGTACAAACCCGCTCTGTCAAACTCAGCAAACACAATGCCCAGTTTGTGCCGTGAGCCGTCCGTGTGTAATAAACCTATTGAGTCGTAAGCAGAAAGAAATCACACAGCCAAATCTCGACCCGCCTTTTAAGCCACTTCCAGTCCAAAGATGGGTATTAAAAAAAAAGCGAGTTTGTTGTGGTTTGATCAACACATTTTTTAGCACAGTTTGACGTCTTGTGCAGTAGTCGCAGGCACAAAACACATTCATTACCGGAGAAAATAGATCCCCCCCCCCCCCCCCCCCCCCACCCTCCTCCAGAAGAATTTCACTGTGAGTCTCTCCTATACAATCCCGGGTTGTTGTTTTGTTTTTTATTGTCACAGCATGCCGCCTCAATGTAAAGAAAATGGCTTTTGAATTCTCCGTTACCCGCCATTTCACGTCGTCTTTACGGATCGTCTCTCGACCCCCGCCTGCCAAATGTACCGGGAGACTTTCATGTGATTATCCCGACTTGATATGCATTTGGAAGTCCTCCAGTTCTCAAATGATACCCGGTGGATCGGCTCCAAATTTTCGAGATCCCCGTTTTTTTGGCAGCGTCTCTTGGTCAGTGATATCTCTCCCTCCCCCCCCCCCACCCCACCCCACCCCTCCCTCCCGGCGGTCTGCAGTCCAAGTGTCCTGATTGGATGAAGTCTTTAAGCAGGCAGAATTCCCCAATTGAAGTATGGGAAAGAAGATGATGTGCTTCTGGTTGTCGTACGGTCCACTTGTCAAGGATAATAAAGCCAGGGTTACGAGTCTGCGTGTCTACCCCTTGAAGGGTCGCGGAGGGGGCTTGCCGATCTCCACCGATATGTTGGTGTAGAGCGGGAAGCGCCGCACCTCCAGCAGTTTGTAGGTCAGAGAGCTGATGCCGTCCTTCTTCATGGTGTTCTTGGTGTTCTGGATCTTGTTGAATCTGTTCACGAAAGGCACAAGAAAACAAATGGATGAAGGTGGATAATAATGGAGGTAAATAATAACTACCATAGTCACTGAGCAGCCACGCTTTGTTACGATTTTATGTATGAAAAGTCCGGTATAAATAAAGTAACAAAGCTACCTGCTTGTCAAGGTTCATCAATAATAACAAATACAATAATGGCTTGTTTGTTTTAGTGTAATAACGCAGCTGTATTTTGTTTGTTTATTATAGTATTGCTGTGCACAACAGACCGGGCGCGTGCTTCGGTGTGAATCTGTGTGTGTCTGTATGTGTGGGTATGTATGGAGTGGAGTGGATGGGAAGGGTTTTCAGTTTTTGGCATTGAGTTGCCTTGTCTTGCCTTTGTTATTAATATATATAAAAATATTGTAGTTTAACTTTGGCACTGGAGAAGTGTTTCATAGAAAAATAAAAGGGTCATCAAAAGACAATAGCCAGACCTGCTCTCCCTCCCCTTTGGCAGCCTACGTAGTGAACAACACCGTTCTACAGTTGTAGCTCCCGATCACATCTTGGTTTTGGCTTTGAGTAAAACAAAGCATTATGCGCGACACAAATAAAGCAATCATTTAGCCTTTGAGAAACACGGGATGAGGCTGTTGAAACATTGAGCAGTCCAATTTAAAACAGGCTCCAATAGGAAAAAAAGATGAATGAAAGTAGATGGAACGTGGCAAAGCGTGGGTCGCTTTCTGTCACTTTCATGTTGCCAAAGTGGCTCCCAGTGTGAAACCGGCTGGAGACCTCTGCTTTAGAGTACAGCGAGTAGTACTACAAGGGAACAATGTCCATTATGATGAGAAGAAAAAACTGCTGATTCTTTGATACCAGCCACCGTATACCGGATTACTCAAGAACTTAACGATGTGAAAAAAGCAAAACATCAAGATTATTTCATGACTAGTGCTCTTGTGCTTAGATTGAATAGATTTTGAATAGATGCTGATTGTAATGTCATATCAAAGGAAAAAAAAGAAAATCTTCTGATGGGTTTAAAAGCTAAATCAAAAGCCATGATTGCTTTAGAGTTGACAAGATCTCTGCAATCAGGCTGCAATCCCAAGTGCAGTTCCTCCGGTGTCCAACAGGTGGTGCTAAGGCTTCGCTCTGCTGTAATGCTCATTAGTCTCACATTATGCTCTGCAGTTTTGTTACAAAAACATCACACGTGTAAAAATATTTGTCATTAAAAATCACAAATATAGGGTTGTTTTAACACGCCCCTCTTTCAAGCACCAGTTACCCACAAACACACTGGCCCGAACTAGAACTAACACCAGTACAGAACGAGGACTCCATATATACCAACGTCTAGCCAGTGGTTCACAACCTTTTGTAGCCAGGACCCCCATTATAATTAATGGGGTTCGTGACCCCCTCTGTCTGTATGTATCTTATTTATTCCCGATGTTGGGTCACACCATTAGAAACAGGGACCGTAGTCTATAAAATTCTTAAAAGACAAATGGCAAAATAAAATAAATCAAATTAAGAACAAACAATGGCACTATGGTAAAACAGCACACACATTCTACAATAAAATAACAATAATAATAAAAATGGACGAGGGGGTGGCAAGGCCCCGGGGGTGGATGAGATTCGTCCCGGGTACCTTAAGTCTCTGGATGTTGTAGGGCTGTCTTGGCTGACACGTCTCTGCAACATCGCGTGGCGGTCGGGGACAGTGCCTCTGGATTGGCAGACCGGGGTGGTGGTCCCTCTCTTCAAGAAGGGGGATCGGAGGGTGTGCTCCAATTACAGAGGGATCACACTCCTCAGCCTCCCTGGTAAGGTCTATTCCAGGGTGCTGGAGAGGAGGATCCGGCCAATAGTCGAACCTCGGATTCAGGAGGAACAATGCGGTTTTCGTCCCGGCCGTGGAACACTGGACCAGCTCTATACCCTTCATCGGGTGCTCGAGGGTTTGTGGGAGTTCGCCCAACCAGTCCACATGTGCTTTGTGGACCTGGAGAAAGCGTTCGACCGTGTCCCTCGTGGTGCCCTGTGGGGGGTGCTCCGGGAGTATGGGGTCCGGGGCCCTCTACTAAGGGCTGTCCGTTCCCTGTATGACCGTAGCAGGAGCTTGGTTCGCATTGCCGGCAGTAAGTCAGACCTGTTCCCGGTGCGTGTTGGGCTCCGCCAGGGCTGCCCTTTGTCACCGGTTCTGTTCATTACTTTTATGGACAGAATTTCTAGGCGCAGCCAGGGGCCGGAGGGTGTCCGGTTTGGGAACCTCAGAATCTCATCTCTGCTGTTTGCAGATGATGTTGTTCTGTTGGCTTCCTCAAATCAGGACCTTCAGCACGCACTGGGGCGGTTTGCAGCCGAGTGTGAAGCGGCTGGGATGAGGATCAGCACCTCCAAATCTGAGGCCATGGTTCTCCACCGGAAAAAGGTGGTTCCAGGCATGTCCTATTGGGAGGAGGCCTCGTGGAAGGCCCAGGACACGCTGGTGGGACTATGTCTCCGAGCTGGCCTGGTGTCGCCTCGAGGTCCCCCCAGAACAGCTGGAGGAGGTGTGCGTGGATCGGGAAGTCTGGGCATCTCTGCTGAGACTGCTGCCCCCGCGACCCGGCCCCGGATAAAGCGGAAGAAAATGGATGGATGGATGGATAATAATAAAAATCTATATGTTGTCTATATTACTGTAGCAATCTATTATCTACATTCATATATGTTAGTCCGCTCAGCCACATTAAGTGCACTTGAATCTAACTTTCCTCTCTGCCAGAGAAGTTCACTCACCCCAGCTTGAGAACTACTGAACCAGACTGACACGCACATTCCCTCATCAGGACTAGGCCTCCATTGTGTCCGCGAAAAGCCGTCTTCTTAATGATCTTCTCGAAACCAAGATGTCCGGCTTTAGACCGGCACGCCCTGTCAGCGCACGCTACTGAACAAGCATTTTCCCCACAAAGGAATCAAGCACCGGGCCCTTATTGGCATCAGCGGGGGCGGGAAGCTCCCGTCAAGTGTCTGTCTTGTGAATACGAGCGATACGACTTGCTGTCTGCTTGTAAAGATCAGCACCGGCGGTTTAAGAGGGAGAGGTTAAGTTGAGTGCTTAATGACAGGGGAGAAAGGCAGCGACTTTAAAGCTGGACAGTAAGACGGAAAAGGAGAGAGAAATGTGTGTATGAATCTCTGTCAAATGTTTTGCGTCTTCCTGTGATATGGAGTATGGAGCGCTGAACACTGGAGCTTTAACGTATAATCCCACACAAACAAACACAATGGTTTAATATTACAGTCATGTAATTATCTCCGTTTGTTGTTCTGTGCTCAGATCGGGGCCAAAGAGCGCACCATCTTGTTACATATTCATTAGCCTCATTTCTACGGCTCGTGTTAACTGGGCTAAGCTCCAGTTTGAATCCCACTGAGGCGTTGTGAAAAAAAATAATAAAAAAAATAAAAAAAAACGAAAACTGATTCATTTAGGTTCTTAACAATCGCACAACAAGGTCCCGGTGGTTTTGACTTATTTCTGAGCCGACCTACTTAACCCTGGTGCGAGGACGTCACAATAACAACACGCATACAACCAACGACGGAGTTTCTTATTCCGCAACAGCAACACCAGTTTGGACAGGTTGCATCTCTCATCATGATAAATTAGACTGGTACTCTATGGGACTAAAGCTCTATCTCTCATTGCTATGCGTCACCACGGCCAGCATGGACTCCCCCCCGCCTCGGAGACTGCACCTTAAAGTGAATGAGAATGCAGCTGGTTGAATACTGATAGTCAACATTCATCACACAATGGAGAGTATGCACTTCCCCTTTAGTAAACAGGGGAGATTGCGCCGCTCCTCTAGATAAAGTCTCCCGAGAGGCCGCGCCGTAAATCTCAATCTAAAATGAACTTAAGCAAAACAAGGGGAAATAGAGGTTGAGCGCGTGTAACGGTGGTGCAGTGGTTAAGACCGCCCCCCTCACAGCGAGAAGGTCCTGGAAATCAAATATCCAGGGGCTCGGGAGGTAACGGTATCTGTTCTACGGTAACTCGGGAAACTCAGGAAAAAGACGACAAAGAACAGAGGCTCTTCTCTCATTAAAGTTGTCTAACTTTATTTAAATGGGGCCGAGTCTAAATCTTTAAACATGACACAGTCTTCTTCAGAAAGCAACTTTGTGTAAGAACATTTTTTTCTTAAATTAATGTATATAGATAATTTGGATGATGGTTCTTTTTCTTTCATTTCACAACAAAGGATTTGAGTCCCTTTTAGGGTGACCATTTTGTGTCTCTGCCCCCTTGTCCCACCAATTCAGGTAAAGGCCAACTTTTTCATTGTTGCCAAGTGAACTGAAGTCTTGTACGTTGTATAGAAACGTATAATACTAAAGTTGTACGTCTCTATTGCTATAGAGACATATAGACATAAAGCACATATAGCTTATAGGATATTATGCCATATGTGCTTTTTGGTTAAAAATAGCAAATGAAACGCTTCTAAGCCTGTCTCTCTCCAATGAAACCTTTAATTTCTCAAATCTGTCCCCCCCATGTTTACTATTTGTCCCATTGTTACTACTATTTGAGCTGGCCATCCTTATGTGGAGTTTGGATGTTCTACTTGTGTCTGTTTCTCGTGGATTCCGATTAAAAAAAAGAAAAGTGTCACAGGTTTGCCTATACAAGCGCCGCACAAAGTCTCAGCGATTCAAGACTAACCCACCATCTGATCGGCATGAAGTACTTTTATGTATAATGACTATAAAACACTTCACTTGCATGTATAAGTAGTCGAGTTGAAGAAATTGGGATGATTAGGGGTGGACATAGTTATACTGATGTTGCATTCGGACACCGTGGTATGCTAGATATACTCAACCGTAACGACATGTAATGTGAATGTTTACTTTTTCATACAGTTCTGGCTGATGTAAATCCATTGACGTTGCTAGCTGCTACCGACAAACATGGTGGTTTCGGGTCATAATGTTCAACTTGTTATCACTTTGTTACTATATGACCAGAGGAGACATTAAAATTATCCATACAAACATACAAATGGAATAAATGAGTAATTCAGTAACAATACAGCTACGGCAAAACCAATATCTCTCTCAGTCTTAGAACAAATGCAGGAATTCAGCTTGGCTTCAAGTATAGTCTCCCCATTACATATCATTTAAGCCGCAGGGCGATTATGCAGATTTCATGGACACAATTCTGAGAGACTCATTCTCTTTGAGGCAGCTTCAGACTGTTCTCCCTCGAAGAAGTAAATGGGAAAATATATACAGAGGATTTTGCAATTTTAATGTTTTGTTTTACATTCAAGATACAAAGTTTGCAGAAATAGGCACACGGTCAGTTCTTCCAGGGTTCATACGATATGACGACCTATATCAGTGGTTCCCAAAGTGGGGTCCGGGGTACAAGCACATTAAAAAATATTGATATTAAACGTAAAAATCTATTTATTTGCTCAAATGTACAACTTTGAATCAGTATTTACTATACTACTCAAAGACAGGATACTGGTGAACTAATACATCCAAGTCAACAGTCTCAGTGTCTCATAAAGCTATGGACTTTTGATTGTCCATGCTCAAGCTCTCGGACTCGGCTTTTATAACCAGAACAATGTTGTACACATGGATAGAGAAACAAACAAATGATGAATACTATATACGGTGGGAGGAAAAAGTATGTGAACCCTTTGGAATTTCTCCTGTGAATATTTACATGTTATGACCAATAAAAATATGACAACATGTAATTGTTTGGGTGGTATTAGTTTAAGCAGACACTGTTTATTCATTCTTGTAATTTTAATAAAGATCAGACGACGTTTATGACCAATTTAGGCAGAAATGTACTGTGAGTAGGGTTGGGCCATATCGTATCGCATATCGTTATCGTGATATAATGGTTTGATATCGTTGTAATTTTTTATATCGTTGTGGACACAATATAATTTATGTTACGCTCTGCTCCATCAGAGCAGCATAAACGGTGACTGTAGAACACAGGGACACGTGCTGAAAAAGTAAAATGAAATGAAGGATGTAAACTGCTTGAGTAGATCATTTGGAAGACAATTATGCCGTAAAAATAATTAAATATCACTGAATGAATCTTCCCAATAGGCGTGAGGCTGGGATTTTGAAGTAATTCGTCCATTGTCAATTATATCGTCAAATATATCGTTATCGTGATATTTATTTTTTCATATCATGATATAGATTTTAGGCCATATCGCCCAGCCCTAACTGTGAGAAGTACAGGGTTCACATACTTCCCCCCCCCCACTGTATTTGTCTCGTCAAGCTATACATTTTTGTATTTATACTTTATTCAATAGACTTTGAGAAGCTCCTAAAAGTGGGGTGTCAAACGACTCAACTCAAATAACCCAGTCCAGTCGACAATATTTGAAAAGCTCTTCTACGAACAACAGAAATTCTGTCCCGAAACTCCCTGAGCGCAGCGGACATTTTCTTCCCCTTCCGACTCCTGAATACGCGTGTGCTGTACTTTACTCAACTCTGAACCGCGCTCCTCACAAAAGCGCCACTTTAGCGGGACTTTTCCGTTATAATGAGGGTCCGGAAGGGCTGCAAAAAAAATAAATAAAAAAAAACTTGCTTCGCGCACACTAATGGACCTCTATTTTCTGTTCCCGACAGCGCCCCATGAATAATGTATGGTGGGCCCAAATAAATGGCGCGGCCGCGTTGGTGTCACCTCTTGTCGTGGAAGTGTGTGCTACAGCGGCCGGAGATGGGGAGAGGAGAGGCAAAGCAAAGTCAGGCAAAAAAAAAAAAACATGCACAGAAACACTGGGCGTGAACAGAGCCGTGATTTATCGATTTGGATCAACTTGAAGAATCCAAGACAAGAAATGTTTCTGATGGGATCTCACACACACACGCAGTGATTTGTAAAACTTGTCTTTTTCTGAGAGGAGATTTTGTGGTGTAAAATAGAACATTTCCATGTACATTGCTAGTACTGTATTTTCCGGACTATAAGTCGCACCAGCCTTGGCAACTGCCTGGGCATGGAGGCGTAACTGCACCGTTTACAAGCCTCTCCCGGCAGCACATTGTTCAAGCTCTCATTTGCAAACGTATTCCTCTGGCTATGGCTATCTAGCTTTAAGCCCGCAATTAGCTTTTTTTGTTTTCTTCATTGCAGTAAGAGCAACCTCGGCTTTCCGCCAGTCCCTCACAAGTTTCTCGCTAACTTTCCTTCTGCTGTTTCAGATACTGGAGCACAAGCATAGAGCGCCCTCTAGCGGCCGTCAGTGTGAAAATAACAAACATGTGATATTATATACTTTGATATACAAGTCGCACCTGAGTATAAGTCGCACCCCCAGCCAAACTATGAAAAAAAGTGTGACTTATAGTCTGGAAAATACAGTAATGCATGACATTTAGGCGAGGTCAGTTAAGTGTAGGCAGAAATGCAGAAATATTTCCATGGTCAAAAGTGGGTCAACGGGAAAACATTAGTTAACGCTAAACCGGGATTTAACTGGGTAATCCATGATAAATCTGATCAGCATTTGCATACCAGTATAGGCACTAGTTTCTGAAAAAAGCTCCAACATTTTTTAAAACCCCGTAATATATACTGTATATAAAGACGACTTCACAATAAAGATCGTTTGTCCCATCTCAAAGTCATGCAGGCTAATTGACCATAGAGATTAAATAATTGTTGCGTGCTGTGACATTAGCAGATTTATAGTAAGTAAATACAAGTATGTCATTACTGCAATTTACTCTTAATTAAAATGTTGACAGCGTGAGAAGGCACTGACAGCCAGTGGCTCTAAAGCTCGGGAGAGGCTTCAACAGAATGTCATACGAATTAGTATGAGTCATTTTCACGCCCTATACCACCTACTGTTTAATTTGGCTCTGCACGTACCAAATCTGGACTAAACGGAGAGTTAACCAGGGCGAACACAGAAATGCTTGAAGACATCCTTGAAACAGGTCTCTCTTGCAAATGCGGCATTTAGTCTGTTTGTGAACTAATCCATTGTTATGATTATTTCAACTCAAATTACCGGCACTACGGGGGGCGCTAGTGAGATGGCTGGAGAATAGACGTGTTTTTCGGAGCTCCTCGGGTCACTTCAACTTTAATGTTATAATACATATATTTGCCAGAATTTGTGCCTTCGTTGCAGTGTAAGAACTACTTTTTCATCTGTTGAGTGCACAACTTGGCACTTTGAAGAAAGAAAATGACCGGTAAAGGACGTGGACGCCATGGTGATGCTACAGCTAAAGCTAATGCTAAAGCTAGCGACCAGAAAACTAACCCGAATGCCAATGATGAGGAGGAAGATTTGCCACTCGTTTGGCAAAGAATTGAAAAAAGCATCCTTCGCTCAATCAACGTTCGTTTTGACGACTTTGAACAGAAGATTCAGAGCCTCGTATCTGGCCAGCAGGTATTAATTGAGAAAATTGATGATATGGAAAACCAAGCCGCAGACCATGAGCAGCGTATCCAGAGTTTGGAAGCCGTTTTAGGCGAGTTGCGACAGGAAAATAAGTCTCTCCGCTCCAAGATGTCTGATTTAGAGGGGCGATCTAGACGCAACAATATCAAAATAGTGGGTATTGCTGAAGACGAAGAAAAGGGCAAGCCAACTGAATTTGTGTCGCACTTGATCCCCAAACTACTCGGAGCCGAGAACTTCGACAAGCCTTTGGTCATCGACAGAGCGCACCGCACTCTCCAGCCGAAGCCAGGCGAAGGCTCCAAACCACGCACTATCATCGCCTGTTTGCACTACGCCCAGGACAAAGAGAAGATTCTGCGGCTTTGCAGACAGCGCACTCTGGAATACGGTGGAAAGCGCGTCTTTATTTTCCCCGACTACACGGCAGATGTCATGGAGAAACGGCGGAGCTTCAAGGAGGTGCAACGAGTGTTACGGGAGAAAAACATCAAGCATTATCTCCGCTTCCCCGCACGGCTTCACGTTCTTTACGAAGAGCAGGTAAAAGTGTTTACCAGCCCCGCTGCTGCAAACATCTTTATTGACAACGAACTCAAGTAGACAGAGGACACTTTCATGATAATCGAATTGAAAGACTAGCATTAAACAACTGGCACAATGTCATGTCCTGTGACTCCGAGGTGCTCTTTAGAACAGGTTAGGTTATTTCGCTTATTTTTTCTTTTTTCTTTTCTTTTCTTCGACCAGTGGTCCCAGGTGAATATGAGGGTAGCTCGGCTTCGTTTGGGGAAGCTATGGGTGGGGGATTGTTCACACGCACACATGTTATGTGTGTGTTTTGTTTTTTCCTTTTTTCTGGGTTTATTTTGTTTGTCTTGTCTGTTTTACGTTTTCATAACTGCCAGCCAAATTCAAATATCTATTGTTTTTACTGCAACTGTACTTTGTGCAATGTTTCTTCTTTTTTTCCATAGCAATACATTAATAATCCTACTTGTGCATTGTCCCTGGTTTCATGGAATGTCCGGGGATTGGGCAATCCTATTAAGCGGGGGAAAGTTTTTGCACACTTAAAGTCATTAAAAGCTGACATTGTGTTCCTGCAAGAAACGCATGTCAACGCTACACATCACAGGAATCTTGTAGCTATTTGGATTTCACAAGCTTATCATTCTCCATTTACATCTAAAGCCAGAGGTGTAGCCATTCTTTTTCGTAAATCTGTACCTTTTAGCTTGCAGTCTTGTGTAACCGATCCCAATGGTAGGTTTATTATTGTAAAAGGGCATATTAATCGCTTCCCGGTGACCCTAGTCAGCCTATATGGACCAAATTCAGATGACCCAGCCTTTTTTCGTAAAGTATTCAATACAATTCCTGATGATGATGCGAGTCATTTACTTATTGGTGGTGATTTCAACTGCTACTTGGATCCTTATTTGGACAGACTTTCTAAAGCTCCACCACCTAATATCCTCTCAGTACAGACTCTCAATAATTTAATTAAATCAAGGAGCACTGTGGATATTTGGAGGCTGCAGCACCCAACAGATCGTGATTATTCTTTTTATTCTCATGTTCACAAGTCATATACACGTATAGATTATTTTTAGCTGATTCCAAATTAATTTCTAATATCGAATGGTGGCTAGGGCATCTGTTCCGGATGCCTCCTGGTCGCCTCCCTCGTGAGGTGTTCCAGGCATGTCCTATTGGGAGGAGGCCTCGTGGAAGGCCCAGGACACGCTGGTGGGACTATGTCTCCGAGCTGGCCTGGTGTCGCCTCGGGGTCCCCCCAGAACAGCTGGAGGAGGTGTGCGTGGATCGGGAAGTCTGGGCATCTCTGCTGAGACTGCTGCCCCCGCGACCCGGCCCCGGATAAAGCGGAAGAAAATGGATGGATGGATGGATGGATATCGAATGCAGCAAATACCATAACATAATAATTTCTGATCACAGCCCTGTTAGCATTAATGTCAAATTTAGTATCCCCAAACAAACCTATAGCTGGCGCTTTAACCCTCTGCTGCTCGCTGATCCAGACTTCAACAAATACATTAGTGAACACATCTCTCTATTTCTTGAGACCAATGATAATGGTGCGGTTAATGATTCAACTTTATGGGAAACTTTAAAAGTTTACATTAGGGGTCAAATAATATCTTTTGAAGCGAGGCGTAACAAGGCTAAGGGTGGCAGGTTGAAGGAAATTGAGGGAGAAATAAAAGCTGCAGATCAGATTTACCAACACTCTAAACTTCAGTCAGATTATAATAATGTCCTTAAGCTACAATATGAATATAATTCTATACTTGGAGAACAAGTTAAAAAAACTATTCTAAAACTAAAACAGAGAAACTTTGAGCTTGGTGAAAAGCCTCACAAGCTATTAGCTAGGCAGCTAAAAGTAGAACAGATGAAGCGTTCAATTCATAAAATTAGATCGAGTTCAGGACTGATTCTGACCGATCTACAAGATATAAATGAACGTTTTAGGGAGTTTTATCTTGATATCTACTCATCTAAAACAAATGCCACTCAAGATGACATTGAAAATATTCTTGGGTCCTTGCCCTTTCCACATTTGAACGATACCTCCCAGGAGTATTTGGACTCAAACTTCAATACAAAGGAGGTGCTGGAGGCTATAAGAGCACTCCCTTCTGGAAAGGCCCCTGGCCCTGATGGGTATGGCCCCGAATTTTATAAGACCTTTGGAAACCAGTTGGTCCCTTTACTGTTAAGAATGATACACCATACTTTTGCAAATAAGTCACTCCCGTCTCTCTGTGAGGCAAATGTGTGTGTTCTCTTAAAGGAAAAGATGATTCTGAACCAGGCAACTATAGACCTATTGCCCTACTAAATTATGATTTAAAAATAATAACTAAAATTTTAGCTACAAGACTAGGAAAAAGTATAGAGCAAATCATACATCCTGATCAAACGGGGTTTATACCTGGTAGATATTCATTTTGTAATGTTCGCAGGATTCTAAACATTTTATATGCAGATAAAAAAAATACAGATGGTGCTGCCATACTGTCTCTAGATGCACATAAGGCTTTTGATACTATTGAATGGCCATATCTTTTCAGTACACTCAAAAAGTTTGGTTTTGGTGATATTTTTATTGAGTGGGTTAAAATTTTGTATGCTAATCCCAGATCTTCAATTCTTACTAATGGAAACAAATCTAAACAATTTACTTTGGGAAGAGGGGTCAGGCAGGGGGATCCCTTGTCCCCTCTGCTTTTCAATATTGCATTGGAACCATTAGCTATAGGGATTCGTGAACATCCAGATATCAAGGGCATTAAATTGGGCGAAGTAGAAACTTGCGTGACATTGTATGCTGATGATCTGCTTGTTTGCCTATCGGATCCAAAAACTTCCATTCCCATTCTTTTAGAATATGTGAACTCATTTGGTCAGATATCTGGATATACCATAAACTGGGGAAAGAGTGAATTCATGCCTCTGGGGGACAAATTACCGCAAGAATTTTTGGATTCTGTGTCTTTCAGTGTTGTCAGCAATCATTTTAACTACCTAGGGTTGAAATTGACAAAAGATCCCAAACATCTCTTTAAAGCAAATTTTGTTGAATTGATGGAAAAACTTAAGGGTAATATTGAGGCCTGGAGGATACTACCTCTAAGCATGATTGGGCGAGTCAATGCTATCAAAATGGTTAGTCTACCAAGATTTTTGTATTTATTTCAGAACCTGCCGATTTACTTAAGTGCATCTTTTTTCAAAAAAATTGATTCTATTATCTTGCCTTTTGTTTGGGGTTTTAAATCTCACAGGATATCGAAAGCACATGTTCACAAATTAACAGACAAAGGAGGTCTTGGACTCCCAATTTTCAAACACTACTATTGGGCCGCCAATTCCAGAGCCCTTACTTATTGGAAACATGGGGGACCATCAGTCAGAGAAGGGCAAGGAAGCACTCCTTGTTGGTTACAACTTGAGGCTCCTAAAGTTGACAACGTCTCATTACATACGTTATTATTTTCTAGTGCTATATTGGACAAATCACTTCAGACAAGTTTTGTTTTAAGGAACTCCCTGCGTATTTTACGTCAGATTAAAGCAGGAATTCAATTCCCCAAGGATTCTATTTATACTCCAATCTGTCATAATCCTCTATTTAAACCCGGGCAAATGGATACAGCATTTCAAATTTGGAGGGAGAAGGGCATTTCATCATTGGCTGATCTTTATATTGATGATAATTTTGCCTCATTTGCTCAATTACATGATAAGTATGATATTCCAAATTCACACTTCTTTCGTTATCTTCAAGTTAGGCATTATGTAAAACAAACATATGAGCATTTTGAGTCTATTCCAACCTCTCACTCATTTTATGAAACTATGCGGCTTTCTCCCAATTCTAAACGTTTGATTTCCAGATTTGTAGATTGTTTCAGTATTTCTGTTTCCACAGAACATCTGAGGGTGGCCTGGGCTCAAGATTTGAGTTCAGAAGTATCACATGAACTATGGGAGGAGGCTCTATCTCGGATTCACTCTTTTTCCATCAATAGTCGATATCGACTTATCCAATACAAAGTAATACATAGGTTACACTATTCAAAGACAAAGCTGAACAAAATGTTTCCAGCCGTGTCCTCCCAGTGCGATAAATGCTCCACTGCTGAAGGAACACTTGCACATCTTTTTTGGTTCTGCCCTCGATTGTTGGTTTTTTGGTCTGCAGTTTTTAAGTGGTTTTCAAAATGCTATTCTACAGATATCAAACCAGACCACAACTTGGCAATATTTGGATGCTCTACGGTCAATCAAGGATACACGACTGAAGTGTTGTCGTCAATACAGCTTGGAATGGTGGTGGCTAAAAAACTTATATTGTTGACCTGGAAATCCACTAATCCCCCATATTTCGAGCACTGGCTCAAGGAAATGATGTTTGCAATACAAATGGAACCGATTCGCATGGACAATATGGACAGACAACATAGATTTGAGGCTATCTGGGGGCCTTTCCTGGCCCAGTGCCAAATTATCACATAATGGATAATTACATCTTGGGCATCAGTATGTAAACTTGATAATGTTGTACTTGTCGGTTGCTTTGTATTTCTTTTATTTTGCCTGGCAGTCTGTTGTTTTTGTTTGTCTTGTTCATTTCATTTTGTATATGTAAAATAACAAAATCAATAAATATAATTATAAAAAAAAAAAAATTACCGGCACTACACAGAACAGTCACTTAACATCTGTTTTGATCTTGCTACAGATGGTTTCACAGGGTTAATTTTGACAACATATTTTATTTTAGTTTAGTCTTAGAAAACCCCCTTCCTTTAACCGAGCTTTACCCAAATCTAAAAGTGACTTGACTGGCGAGTTTACTGCCTCTAGGCCAGGGTAACGCCTCATTTGAAAGCTAAGGCCAACAAAACTGATAGTAACTTTTTTTGTCACGTTGTCGCCGCGTTTATGTCACATTTTAATAGTAATATTAATGCATCGGTTTTATATAGCACTGTTTTGGACACTCAAAGACGCTTTACATTGCACTATTCATTCACTCCATACTTGGTGGTGGTAAGCTACTATTGTAGCCACAGCTGCCTTGGGGTAGACTGATGGAAGCGAGGCAACCAGTCTGCGTCATCGACCCCTCCGACCACCACCAACCACACACTCACTCACTACATTCGCCAGACTTCCTGGTGTTCCCACACGGTCTCCCATCCAAGTATCGACACTTTTTAGTCATGCTTTTGTCACTTTTTTATTGCGTTATTGTTGCTTTTCCGGCACATTTTTGTCGCTTTTTGTTGGTCTTTTTTCACTTTTTTTGCCACTTTTTGTTGCCTGTTCATCTTATTTTTTGTGTGCTTTTTTTAGGCAGTAGATTTGGGTAGAGCCAAACTGGAGAAAATAAGCTTGGTTCAGGTGGGGGTTAAGAGGTTAATCAAGGTCCTCTGCTTGACGGAGCTTCTCCCACATGAACAAAGAACAAGAGCTGTTCCTTTGGCACTGAATTTAAAGCAGAACTAAGTAACTTATGCCCCTATAAGAGTCACTGCGTGTCTTTTTTTACTCTTTAATTGTCCGTGAGAGTAAAATACAACGCTGACAGAAAAGACAAAGGGAGAGAGGGATATTGTACATTGTGCCACAACCCAATTATACAATGAAGACATTTATATTAGCTTTGCCCGTTAGCCTGTTAGCTTCTTCTTCGTGGTTCCATTAATGTGTATTGGTGGCTCCGACTTGGAGGTTGCAAGCGTGGTTTTCTGGCCAGAGACACAAGGGGCAGATGAAAAACCCTCCAATCACCCCATTAACACTTGTATTACCCCCAGAGGGACTACAAAACGGATATATTAAGGTAAAGTTACTTAGTTCTGCTTTAAATCATATGATTCTCTTTCAAATTGTCATTGGAAATTTGGATGATTTTAGCCTTTTCCTTTCATTTGTATAAAAGTGTTGTGTTCTGAGTAATACAAAAGCTCAGTCTTAGTGTTAAAAGCTATAATCATCCAATATAAAGGTCTTAAATTCACGTAAAACTGCTATTCACCCCGAATTGTATTCTTATACTCTACTACATCATCCATTTTCACACATGACTTTTGTTAGCAGCTTACTGAGAGGAAAAGAAATCTTCTTATAACCCAATTTACTGCCGTGATCCTTCCTCCCACCTCTGAGCCAGCGTGTTTATGTCACATCCCGGCTCTATGATAACGTCAGCCGGGATCAAACTAAACTAATATGGCCCCCGCGGAGTTCACTAGATCTTTATTCTCTGTTGGGACGGAGCGGGTATCGATTTGAGTCCTGGAGCAGACACGGCAGGCTGACCTATCGGGGCCTGAAAACTGATGAGAATCCAGCGTTATAATCCACCTCTAAGCAGCTTATTGTGAGACGCTATACTGCAGTGGTTAATACGTCCACACGGGCTCATCTCTGCATATTAGGATCTATTTATCACGCCATGAGATGAACCAACAGTCAGAGCACGCACGAAACATTTAGTTTATCAAATTGGTTCGGCATGGTACCATGAACCATATGCTCTTGGCACAAATAAACTCACCACGCAAGATTCTTTACACCTTTAACAGCAAAATAGTGCAAAATCCACTAATAACATTCAAACGATATGTGGTAGTAAACCAACAGGATTAATTTTCTGCAGTGCTTCTCAAATGCGGTACAATTTTAGACTCTAATCATTTTAATAAGAGGTTATTTCGTTTGTGTTTAGAAAAAAAAGCAGGAGTTTTTCTTGGTTTAGATTTGTTTACACCGGTTTACATTTTTGCTGTGTTTTATGGTTAAATATTTTATGAGGTGTAAGTTGGTAGAGGTGAGAATCAACATCGATCTACTACTTAGGTCAGTTTTTGTTTTCTCCCATGTGGATGTGTCCAGTATTTACAGCTATTTTAACCAAAAAAACAATCAAAAAGTACACTTGTCTTGACATTTAACATCAAATTGTCTAATTTCCAAGAAGTGGCGTTAACGTGATATAATAACATTCCAAAAAGCCCATGGTTTGCTATTAAATTGACCTGGTTTATCGTTAAAATCTTTGTAATTACTGGACGTATCAACGCGAAATTACAGTAGAGCTGCCGCAAAATTCAACATCTTCTCCGTCAGGGGAAATTAACTGAAGAGGAACATTTTCTCACAATATCGTTATTTAATCACATCGGCAAAATGGTTGCTGACCCTGACCTCGAATTGCAGAGTGAACCCCGTCTATCCATGGGTTACAAGTTAATTAGGGCTAATTGCTATTATAAGCAATTGGCAAGTCAGAAATGGTAAAATGGGATCCTTAGCGGAAAAATATTATATGACTGAAACCCATGGATTTTTAAAGCGTGCAACAGCATTAAGTCATGGCTTGAAAGCGTTGGAATATTTATGTTTTGGACGATACGGCACGAGCAGAAAACAAGCCGTGATGTGATTTATTTAGAGTGTCCCTGTGTCGTGTGCATTTCAGCAGCAACATACATGAATCTTTCAGCATCCAGCCAAGAGTGAAATGTTCTAACAGTAATTGGGACAGTGATGCGCGTCTCATTTCTCTGCATGCCGGGCCAGCATCAATTTTGCATGAGCCGAGTCCAATTCTGAAGATTTTTAAGATTGTAAGATTAAGATTTGTGCTTGTTGCAGGTATTTGGTAATCATTTCAAACACATCTTGATCGCTCGCTTACACTGATACGCAATGGCTTATTCAAAGTTTCCTTTGGCCTATCTTCCGGACTTGACAGGCACACCGTAAGGTAAGGAGATAGCTTCCTGATTATAGTATATAGCAGGGGTAGGCAATGTCAGGCCCAGGAGCCAAATCCGGCCCTCCAGCACAGAACCTCTGGCCCCAAAGATGATTCTGAGAAATATGATTATGCAAATACCTTGGATTAAAGTACTCTAAAAATGCGAGAAATAGTGCCAGTATGTCTTAAATGTCCTTGCAGAACATCCCTCTTGGTCATATATAATGTAAAAGAGTGATTCTCAACTGGTGGGTCGGGACTCAAAAGTGGGTCACGAGGCTACAGGGAACTTTATTTTCAATATTTTTCCAACTGAAACTACACAGGAACACACTGGAGTCTGTTTAAATTAATATTATTGGGTTGTTTTGATCATAATTTCAGTCTTAAAAGCAAATCTACGGCATGTTCAATAAAAACGTGTGTGGTAAATACAATATTTTATACGATATATGAAAAATTACAGTTTTATTTGGGTCGCAGCTTGTCATTAAGGTAATGGCATTTGCAGAAGATGGTTCCTTACTTTAGGCTACAATGGTGTTTTGGCAATGATGAAAATCGGCCCTCCATGACGCAAACTTGCCTACCCCTGGTATATAGTATATGGCTGCGGGAGAAGCTTATTTTTAAATTGGAGGAGTAATATAAAAGCTGCAGCAGGAACACTTATTACAGTCCCCACAGATGATTCAAAGATTACTCAGTCATAAGTGGCTCAGAACTCAAACCCATGGATGTTTTTGTGACAGCTTTTATTTGGTTTGTTTGTGCCTGTGATGATAAAATATGTTTTATTATTGTAAACCTTGTAAAATCCTAATACTGCACAATTACATTTATTACCTCCTGTTCGATTGTCACCTTGATAGCCCTTTGGCAAACTGCACGAATGAAGACGAACTAAAAATAATGAACAGTTTGGACTAAATCCTTGTCAGCTAGCTATAGTTTGTATAAAAGATACTCTAGAGAAGAAGTCTGAGTGGAGCTGAAGTGGAACTGAAGGAATGAATTGAACAATGAGTTTGGTGTAAGTATAAAACCAAACTAAATTGATTCCTTATAACAGGGATTTCAGGTCTGTTGTTTGCATCAAATATGGATACAAACAACAGTAAACACAATATGTACTCATTCAAAGGGTCAAACATTCGTATCCAATTCAATCATATTTATATACATATTTTTTTAATTGTTCTTTGGTGTAATTAACTTAGATATACTCCACACCCTTCTTTAGGAACCCTGAAACAGCAGTGCACTGTTGATTTTTTCGGATTATTTAATAAAATACTGTATATAGTATGATGGCTAAAGTTATTTTCACCTGCAGTGGGTAAGGTACACTTTATATAGTCTTAAGGGACACACTCTAAATAAAAAGCTGAAGATGATCAACTGCATTGGCACTATTGTAGTTGGTGGAACATGAACTGGTGAAGAAATGAATGCTGAGTCTATTTATGCCTATACACTGTTTTAAGCTTTAATACAAATGGCCAATATTGATCTTAGCTCAGTCTGAGCCAATGCACCACAGTGGTCGGGATGCAGATGACGCACAAGTGAAGTGAATCGCTGTGAAAACGCCGCTGCCTTTGATTTAAATGCTACCGCTGCAGTAAGTCCCTCGCATTAGTCTGTAGTGGACAGTGATGCAGTACCTCTGAGGGTTGGGCTCGTTGTGCTTGTCTCTCTCGTGTTTAATCATTCGGTAGCGGCCGATTCGGACGTCCGGCCTTGAAACCTTCATCCCGTTCAGAGTGATCCTGCCGGAAAAAACAAAAACAAACGCAAAACACAAACGGACACAATTAGACAAAAAAGGTCAGACCGGAGTGTGTGTGAAGCAGACGGGAATCGGTAATTGAAATGAGAGAGAAAAGACCATTGGAGGGAGCAGGAAGGACATCATTAGCCCAATATTATGTGTAATCACATTGCAGTCCATTTTCTACAGCACAGCCAAATACAGCAGCATATTGTTAAATGAATGGTAAGAAAGAAATAATATGATAAATGATATCTTTCACAAACAAGTATGCAGTGAATGTCATATTAATCTATGAAGAGAGTTTGCCTATCAGTTTCACTTTATTCTTCTTTTACAGTCGGTTATTATCAACATGACATAATGCCCCCTGCTGGCTAATGTTGATACTGCAGCCTTTAAAAAGAGATCAGTACGAACACCAACCCGACCAATTATGATGCGAATTAGGGAAGTGGACCGAGACCGGGGCGACCCAATAAGTGTGAAGATGCCCTGAGATGACTTTAACCGGCATTAACATTCCTCAAATCAGTGATCCATGCTTTGATTTGAACTTTATGCACAGTCCCAATCACGGGGCGAGCGCTGACGCTTCAGACGGGCGGCTCAGTGCACATCCCCGCGGGCAACGACCGACAGTGTTGACATGACGCTGTGAGAAACCCAAGCACACAAACAAAAGTGTACCTTCTGTAAAGATGATGTTTTGAGAAAAGAAAATGGCCTATAATAAAATACCTGGAAATGAAAATTGTTTGACTGATAGACCTTAAGAATTTGCCATAACACTTAATGTAATAACTGTTCAAAATGTAGTAAAATGTTAACTGCATTATGTAATAAACTCTCTCAACTTGATTTGTAATACACTATCGAGCAGTTTGTAATGCATTGTTAAATACTTCATTTATAAGACATGTATTCAGTTTACTAGCCATTAAAGCCTCTCAACAGATGTGACCATGTGCTCCATCTGAGTCTGGTTAAGGTCAGGGACAAGTCAAAAATAGTTCAGTTTAGGAAAACGGGCTAAACTTATTCATGGACAGAACGAGTAATCACTATTTTGCCGCTTATACAGTTGTGCTCAAAAGTTTGAGTTTGTTCTTATTTATTTATCTATTTGCAAGGACAGTGCATATTAACATGGCAGCTCAACAGTAAAATATGCCAGAGTTAGCCAAAAGCTCTTTTCAAATCATAATGAAAAAAGAAAATGACCTTAATCCAAAGTTTACATGGATGAGGTTCTGTGTATAATCTAATGGTAAAGCGGCCCATTCCTCGTGATCATAAACTTTTGATCAGGGTCATTTTTGGTACTTTCTTTTTTCATTATGATGAGAGCAAACCCAGTTTTTTTCACCACAAATGGCTTCACACAACCACTAACTTCTAAGTAAAAAAAAGACAAACAGTTGTGTTATCTTTCATATTCGAATATGTTGAAATAGTTGGAAAAAAAAAAGTGCACTTTTGAGCACAACTGTGAATGATTAACAAATGATGAGAAAAGCTTTGTAAATGTTTTAGAAATGATACTTTAATAGTTGCGCAGCCATCATAAGGTGTTACTGCACATTTTTTTTGCATTATATAATTGGTCTAAATATGAGAACATTTGTACAAAATGTGGTTTTGTTACATAAAAAAGTGAAAATTGTATTACATGTTGAACCGTTATTAGATAATGCGGTGTTATTACAAAATGTGGCTCTGAGCTTTATCACATTAACCTTCTTGAATCCCAAAGAGTGAAGAGTAGTTTTGTAAATAAACAAAAACAATCATGACCTTATGTACTTGAAAGTATGAGTAAAAATAAAAACTGTATAAAATAACCAAGGATCAATCAATCCCATAGGGCTGTGAAGTTTTGAAAGGATATCTTACTTTTTCCCCTGATAAGTAATAGTAAATAGTGTATAAATGAAAGGACACTCATGTCACTCATGTCTAAACTGCAGTCTTTGTAATTTGTGATTTTAATTTGATTGTGATTAATAGGCATGCCCTACAAAGTAAAAGTCCGATATATTTCGCCCTTGATCTTCAAAGGTTCCAGGTGGTGCAGAGGGCGACACTGTGCAGGGAGTTACTGCTTAAACAAAGTCTGAGAGCTTGACTGGAACCAGAATTACTGCTCAGATGTAATGGGACAAATATATCCACCGAGGTTTAGACCTAACGCTTCAGCAAATGAAGAAAGCGGCACAAATAACACAGTGTTGAGCCTGGAGCCACAGACTGACAGACACCAACTGTTTCCTCTCCACTCGATAACTCTTCACTGGGCGCTGAGATGTACTTGTTTGAGATTTACACAGTGGCTGCAACTTCTTTGCAGAGGAGATACAGATACTTGGTTTTGGTCAGCTCAGTATGGCATGTTTGGAGCGGGAATCTCTCTCTAGACAAAATAGGGTAGAACAAAGTGTCATCATCAGTCCACACAAAGCATCTTATAATAACAAGATGTCATGCTGTGCTCATAACTCATTACTACACTGGATATTCATTACTGATCCTGTTGTCTTTCATGAAACAATCGAGCTTTCAAACAAGCTGAAGCTGCACTCTTTGAATCAAACCTTTGAGTCCACGATCTTGAATAACCAGGCATTAGCTTTTCAGATTGAAATGAGTTCTCTCTCCAAAAGAACTGAATTTGCTTGCAAGTTGCATAACATCACATTGACTAAACTGGGACTTTATTTACTTCAGGACTCGGGACCAAAAGGGCTGCATTTGCTCATCTGTCAATATGACATCTTGTGCAATGAATAAATAGGACTCCAAAATTACATTTCAGAAACTGCGCCGACAAAACAACAAGCTGCATAAGAAAAAAGTCTGCAAAAATCCACTGTTATTCAATATTCCGACAAGACGTGATAGATTTATATCATCTTATAGAGAGGCTGGGTTTTCTTTCAAACTGATTTATTCTGTATGATGTCTATTTTGCATATTTTAAAGATGGCAGAGACCAGTATTGCAACACAGCGGGGCGATTATTCTGGAGCACATAAAGTGAATTATAATGCATGTTATGTAAATGTTAAAGGATTAAAATGTTGACGTGGGCTGTCTACTTTCCAACCCAATGGAAGAGGGAGTTAAAACCAGGACGGCTTCTCTCCCTGAAATCAGATAATATCTCTCTCTCTCAGACTCTGTGCATCTAATTATCCAGCACTTTTATCGATCATCGACTGGCAGGTTCGTAGTTGTTGTTTTTAAACCGTCACAGCAAAGGTTCACTTCATAAGCTCTTCCTGGAGAAGAACTGTGACGTCAGAAACGCACTGGGAAAGTTATGCAGGCATGACTTTGGACCACAGGGAGTAACTTTTAAAACTTCACTTGCTCCAACTTTTGTTGATTGTTTGCGAACAAGATTATCGGGTAAGGCCTATAAAGATGGCAGCATGTATCCCCTGGCAATTCTTTATTTTCTTAGTCACATACAAATTGGATGGGGGCCCCGCTGCGGTATTGGAAAAAAGTCATAATACCGATTTGGAATTGGAGCAGCACCGCGCCCGCCTTCCAATGTGAGAATTTGACAATAAAACCCCAATTTTCAAATTAATTGCCTGCACTCTCGTCTATAATGGCTTTATACGGGACAAGCCTAAGATTTATAACAAGACCTTCCACAGTGAATCTCCCAAAGCACAGCTCCTGATTGGCTGTTAAAAACGTTGAAGCGATTTTAATAATGGGCATATGGTCTGACTCTAAAGCTCTACTGGGCAGAGCCACTACCGGCATTTTTATATCACCGTTTCGGACATTTTAAGTAACAAGGGCCTCATATTCTGTGCAGTCGTTTAACAGAAACTGATAAAACGGGACGGCTCAATGCAGATCAAGCTGTTACTGTAGTTATTAGCAGGATAACTCTTGCCCATTATGACAAAATGGAATTAGTGGGAACGCTCTTAAGTTTAACTAGATTTCTTGTTCTGGGGTAAATGTATGAATCAAGCATATACTGTGGCCACAGAGAAGATGGACACCTCTCCCCATTTACATTAATAACACAATTCGAGAGGGAATACGGTCTCCTCCTACAGAGCGAGAGCATGTTCCAAAAAAAGGAAACAATACGTCTATGGAGCAAGGCTTTTACATAGTTTTTGAGCAACTGGATTCCATATTATAGCAAACTTTCTGGAGTCTTCCCCGCCACTAATTTACACGGTATGCGTCTGTGTTAAATAACAAGGAGCCGTATGTTACGCAATCTTTAACGCACGACATGGAGTTTGGAGCGCCACGATGCGCATGGAGTAATGTTACTTCACAGAGAAACTACGCAATAAAATAAAAGTGATAAAAATAAATCTGCCCCTTTCTGAAACCACTGTCATTTTAACAATTTGCAAGAGATTTGTAGCGGTCTGTTTGGAAAGAAAAAAAAAAACGCATTTGCAGACCCTCTATATCAGGGGTGTCAAACTCATTTTGGGTCGTGGGCCGAAATTCAGCTGCCACGGCGGGTCGCGGGCCACATATAATGTAAACAGGAAAATAAAACATTACAGCTTACACTTTACAAGTTTCTCAAAGTGCTACATAGTATTCATTAGAGTGAATGGTCCTCTTTTCAACAGTCTTATTTTTTTCTTGCAAAAGAGATGTCAACACTTATCAACTATATCAATCGATAAAATAATGTAAAAACATAGGAAGAGGTCAATTTTTCTTGAAAAATCCGACACTCTTTGTCCACTTTTCATTCACATTTCACTGAAGAGGGTGCCAGAGTCAACAGAAAAAGCAGGTAAAGCGATAGAACTGACTTAAACACAGCGCCCCTAGCGGACGATATAAGAACTGCAAATTTGAAAGAAAATGAAGTTTATTCTTCTTTAATAATGCATATTTATCCCGTGGGCCGGATTGAACCCACTGGCGGGCCGGTTCTGGCCCGCGGGCTGTACGTTTGACATCCCTGCTCTATATAAAAATACGGGACTGTGTATATTTAGAGATACTGCTCCTAATAATTAGAAGTTTTTCCTCTGTATTATTACTTCTTCTTTTACCACAACCACTGAAACGATTTAACCCATATGTATCATCATAATACACACTTGAATATTACAAAATTCACCAAGGTAACCCCAAGGTTTTTTATTATAATTTTTTTGCGTGAGAATTGTGTAACTTAATACTTGTAATACATTCTCTTACAGATATGTCTAAAAACACAAAAAGTGACAAGTTCAGGGGAAAATGCGTCTATAGCCTTAATTTAGTAAACACACTAAGACTAATGAACTATTCCTGTGAGTTCCGATGTCACATGTAGGCAATGTCCCCATGCAGACCGAGCTGTTCCGGCAGATATTAGCCGAATAAAACTCTTACATAAAGGGACTCAGAGCCGGAGGGAATTCATTACAGTGTGCAGTCCAGCACCTTGGCACCATGTCCATTTGAGAAACCTCACTTTAGACTGGCCCGTGCCTCTCGCCTTAAAATATCTGCCCTCTTCTATCATCGACCATGAAAAGTCCAAGTCGATTCCCCGCGGCGATGGATTTCTGTGTGCAATGCAGACCCACATACATAAACGCAGCCATAAACCAACAGGGCAGCGGGAAATGTGGCCGGATTAATCAGAAGTTAGTCGAGCTCCCTTCTCTGGTTTTCCCACCAGTGCAGTTAATTGCATTAGAGAGCAATGGAGTGCAGGGGATTTGGGAGCTAAGACGAATGTCCCGCCCGAGCTCTTACAGTGAGCTAAAATGAGAATGCACAATGGTGGACTGGAGGGGATTAAACATATTGATTTCTTCCATAATTCCTGAGATTGAAATGATAGCTTTTTAATGATACACTCACATTGCCTTAAAGTGGACATATCAAGGATAAATGAAGCTAAATAACATTCTAATGGGTACCTCAACATTAACATTTTACATTTGAAGATGAGAGATCATGGTCTCATGTATGGATAACACAGTGATGACTGAGACAAGGGCAGGGCTGGTCGGGATGTTGCCTGAAGCTCGCTCTGCGTTTTACCTACTGCAGCTCGTCGCCTAGACGACTGAGAGATCATTACACAAACACTTAGTGAAGCCGA
Organism: Proterorhinus semilunaris; assembly: GCA_021464625.1. Lineage (NCBI taxonomy): Eukaryota > Metazoa > Chordata > Actinopteri > Gobiiformes > Gobiidae > Proterorhinus > Proterorhinus semilunaris. The sequence continues at coordinate 23,230,539 of CM038358.1, read as the reverse complement.
CACTTCAAGGCTTTCCTTGCAAAATACTCTAATTACAAGTCTCTCCAGGATTTCACAATGTTGTGATCGCAACTATTGACGCAAAAGCAAACTCCACGAAATCAGTGCGTCATCCCAGCTTTCCCAAAAGCCCGCAACTTTCCTGCAACTATTCCAATAATCTGCAATTTGCTTCCTACTGTGCAACCAAAGTGAGTTTCTGATCAGTTAAATCTATTTGACTTGTTATATTTGCGCGTAGGAAGTCATTCAGGGAAATGCTCGTCCCACTTGCATGGGACTGACTTCACACCGTGCGTCGCAGGGTGATCCTTTCGCCCTCTGTCCGAGTTCCATTTCTCTGCTTCTGGATCTTTATTTGGCGATAGGCTTTATCTGACAGATAAACGCTGCATTCCAATCCGAAAACCTACCAAAAATCCTAAAAAAACCTGAAATAAAATGGATCCTGAAGCATCATAGGAGACAGGTACTAAGCTACCCACCCATTCAGCCGCTGAGTCCTGCGGAGCACTGATCCACAGGAGCCTCTACAGAGCTCCAGTGGGCGGGGGTGGATCAGTCACCTGACGCTCTTCTGATCCGAGGCAGGACATCAATGCACGATCTTTTTACTTCCTTTAGTCAGAACTAAATCATAGATAGATCAGTCATAGAACTTGCTGCTCTCATAGCCTCCATTTGGAAAAACTTCTGTTGCATAATCCACAACCACAGGCCTGTCTTCACCTGCCCTGCGCCCATCGCAGCTTCTTTTACATGTCTAAAGTTGTAAATAAGCATTGACACTAGCTACTGTAGCCTCGTGGCCGTGGTTGTGGTTTCAGAGGAACCACGCAAGAGTGAGGCTGCGCATGAGATGCATTCAGGGACTGTAAGAAGTTGGGGAAAGGCAAGGTTTTTTTTCACAAATGCACGGAAAATCGGGACAAATATATAACAGTCGAGTCCTCCAGCAGTTGGCAAAAGTGGTGACAGGTAAGCTGAAGGAACCGGTGTGTTATTCAAGTCAGATTAAAATGCCTCCGACTGTAATTTGCCGCCTGATTAATACGTTTTGCTTGTGCCAGAGGCCGGACCTGCCCTCAAGCCGGAAATCCGGTCCCCGGCCGGAATACTTTAAGCCCTGGAAGAGTGATACAAGCTCTGGAGCTCAGTTTTTATACCCGTCACTACAAATACTGAGAATCATAGAAGTTCCTCCTGCCAACACTCACTCCCAACACCTCACTGCTGCTACTGATAAAAGTACTTTTACATCATTTACAAGTTGCACTCAGCCTTTATTAAGCAGCTTGTCTGTTTCCCATCTTGGTGAACACACATTTGCAGACCCTATCAGCGCCATAATGAATGTTTACCCACAGTGACATCACCAGTTTATCACATAAAACAAAGAGAAGCTGCGTTCGCCTTCACGCTCCATCAACACTTCAGTAACACTCGCAACAGACGAGACAGGAGCGGTTTCCTTTCCATAAGAGAGGACTTTAAAATAATGGCAGCAAATAAATTATAATTACCTCTCGACCTTGCTCATTCTCACGACTTCTCTCCATGCTCACCTCAGTTGCCTCCAATCTATTGTATATGCTCCTGTTGTTTGGAAATATTAAAGCTGCAATATCCATTTCCTCACATTTCCGCATCGTGAAAGTTAGAGGCGGTTGAGCGTAAACTATTAACCGCAGCCCAAAATGGTGTCTCGCTCTCGCAGCAGCTTCCGCACTTCCCGATTCTTCACACGGATAAATTGTATGCACGTTGTTGGACGGCGAGGTGAACTGGATTGCCAGAGAAATATATTGTGCTGATTTGAATTCTTGCTTCAACCCCAAAAAATACATAAATAATCCAACACTTACAAAAGAAAGCTACACAACCAAACCGAAAATCAATAACTGCATGTTCAATGATGAAAATTAAGGGAATCATTTGGGGGAAATAGCTTAATATTTGTTCATCCTCATGTATTTGGCTGGAACATCACTTCACCTTTAGTTGGTAATTTTTTAACATGCTTTAATTGTTTTTGTTTGGTCTGTACTGTAGTCTTTCATTAACAAGTGCTTCAAACAAGCCACTAGGCCACTGCATGATAACGTGCAAAAGTCTACTTAAGCTTATATCTAAAACACTTTGTCCACTATAAAAACACAATAAAATATAAAAAAAAAAGACTGGCATCTCATTATCCCTCAGCTCTTTCCCTGTGGAGCGCAGTAGAAAAAACCGAATAAATGTGATGGACAGATAAAGGAACAGCGTGTCCTGAATGCCCCTGTCCCCCTGAACCGCTCCTGTCCCGTTCAAAGGCAGCCGAGTTCACAGGTTTGACCCCGACTTCTGTGGGCAGCCGATAAGTCCGTCAGCTCAGAGACGCGTCCGAGTGTCTCCACCTCCACTCTGAACCGGCATCTGCCCGACTCATCCTTTACCTTTTTCTCCCCCTTTTCCCACCCACTTTAACTCAAATCAGCGGGAATAATACAAGTACACACGATCCTAATTCAACATTCGTGACTCAACTTGAAATGTGCATAGAATAACACTGCGATTTGAGATATTTATTTATACAAAAGAGTCTCGTGTGCAGTGGATATTGTTTTTCTAAAAACCTTAATATTGCAACCTGACAGATAATCACTTTTCTTCTGAAGTAATCGTGACGCTGTGCTGACTACGAACTCTGCAGGAGGGCCATAGACAGAAGTCAATGCACCGTTCCCCACTGTTCTTTATTTAGGCTTGGAACCATAATGCCAGCTCTGTCATGTTTGGAGTTTATAATAGTGTTTTGTTCGGTTTCACATTGAGCTCCCACGGTTGGTTTGTGTGTATGTGTTGTGGTTTTGTTTGTTTTGTTATGTTGTAAACATTTGTAATGAAAATGAAGGAGACCCCAGGTAGAATAGCCCCTGCAATAAGTCAGGAGCTAATGGGGCTCTCAATAAAATGAAATGAAATATAATAGTGTAGAAACTATAAGCTAAAACGAAAAAGGTAAGTGTTTTCTCAAGGACAAGTGGGTCGAACAGAAAGTGTGTATTCTTCATAGCGAGCTTAGATGCACTTTTAAATCTTTCTAAAAGTGCATCTATACTTTCCAGCTCCAACTTTCACTTCAGCTTCCCCCCCTAGCAATGTTCCCTTTTCTCCTGTCGGGGCAGGCACCAGTTCTGAACCAGGACCCCCACAGTGCCCCGGGAAGCTGTCTGTCCCGAGTACTGACTGGCTGAGAATGGCCTGTAAAAAAATCCTTTTTAAAACAATGGACACATGCCACCCCCCCAAACCCACTCTCCCTTCTTGCTGCTGAGTATAGAGTGAGTGAGGCAGGAAAAGGCTTTGCTGTGAGCGTGTGTGAACATGCAGCAGAAGCCCCCAGGCAAAGACTGTACCTGTCCCGGGGGTGCGCGCTGACAGACGCCCCCCCCCAAGCACAGCATCAGCCCGTTCAGCTCGACCCTATGAAGCAGCGAAGTAGCTTGAGCAGAGCCAAGGGCAACATGTGAGGAACTGCAGCAGACTTGACTATATATATAACTACAGAGTGACACCAAATTGGGTGCAACTAAATGATTTCCTTTAACATTCAAAAGACCGACATATGACCTGGTAAACACTCGAGTATTTCAGGATGTGTTTGTAGAGGTCGAACTACAGGGTCATCAGGTTTTGAACAAACAAATACCCCTGGGGAGCAGTAGTTCTGTTGTTTGCGGGTCTGCGATTTGCTACTTTATCTATTCAAATGTTGTTTTGATTCTGACTCATTTGGAAGCTTAATAGCAAAACAAAACACACCACAACAAACAGACAGAAAACAGTAATCTAAACTGGAAACATTTGACACATCATATCACAGTTGCCACCACCTCACAAAATATTGACCTTGTAAGAAACACTAGGACGAATCCTGGTATTAACCTCTTAACCCCCGCCTTAACCAGTCACGATTTACCCAAGTCTAAAAGGTTACAGCCTATAGGCCAGTGTAATGTTTCATTTGAATGAGCTATAAGACCTACAAAACTCATCTAAACGGATCTTTTTCCTCGCCCTTTTTTGACATTTTTTTCACATTCATGTCAGTTTTTCATCACTTTTCTGTCACTCTTTTGGCAATTCCCTGTTGCTGTTTTGTGGCTTTTTTGGTAAGTTTTCGTCACACATTTTTGTTACATTTTCATCACTCTTTTGTGGCTCTTTTATTGCATTTTTGTCACTTTTTGCGTTTTTATCCTTGTTTTCATCTCATTTTTGGCGCTTTTTTTTGACACTTTGTTCAAGAAGCTTTTGGATTTGGGTAAACGTGCTAAAATGTGCTTGGTTCAGGTGAGGGTTAAGAGGTTAAACAGATTTAAACCCATGTCTAAACCAGAAAAGAACTTCAAAGGCAGTACTAAAGCATACTAAGTGAAATATCTCTAATTAAAATGAATAATGACTGAAAACCACTTGAAGAACCAGAACCACCAGTTAACCACAGTTTGAGAACAATACAGTACTGAACTTAAACAGCCACATTAAAGCAATAACATCATCAGCTTTTTACCATCTGAAAAACATTGCTAAGATCAGAGGAATAGTGTCAAAACCAGACTTGGAGACACTCATCCATGCATTTGTCTCCAGGAGGTTAGACGACTGTAACGGCTGCTCACTGGCCTTTCTAAACGAGCTGTTAGAGCTGCAGAACATCCAGAACGCTGCTGCTCGAGTCCTGACAAGAACCAGGAAATACCACCATATTAGTCCAGTGCTCCGGTCTCTGCACAGGCTTCCTGTCACTCAGAGAATAGAATTTAAAACAGCTCTGCTTGTGTACAAGTCGTTTCATGGTTTAGCACCAAAGTCCATCTCTGACATGTTAGAGCCGTATGAACCATCTCGGGCCCTGAGAACTTCAGGGAGGGGTCTCCTGGTGGTTCCCAGAGTCAGGACTAAACACGGTGAGGCTGCGTTTCAGTTTCATGCAGCTAAAATCTGGAACAGTCTTCATGAGGATGTGAGACAGGCCTCAACTCTGACAATGTTCAAATCCAGGCTGAAAACAGCTCTTTTTACCCGAGCATATGAAAACTGAAAGTATTTTATCTGCACTCTTGCCTTATGCTGTAATTGATTAACTTTATTAACTGGTGCTATGTGTTTTGGGCAACTCCAACAGCTGTCCCCACGACCCGGCAACAGACAAGTGGAAGAAGATGGATGGATGGATTAACTTTATGTTGATGTTTTATTGATTGGTTTGATCTGTTTTCTTGTAATTTTCTGCAACTGTGAAAGCACTTTGAATTGCCTTGTGTATGAATAGGGCTCTACAAATAAACTTGCCTTGCCTTGCCCCTTCCTTACACCACTGGATTCAGTGTGATTATAGAACGTCTGGGGTTTCACACTTAGCGACTGAGAATCGTAAAAGTGAACACACGACACGATTCTGACAAACAGCTGATGTTTGATAACACAGCGCGTCTGTCCTCTCTACCGCTTCATTTCTCCTCCGGCTTCAAATCTGACCCCAAATCCGCAAAGATAGGCCGTGTTTGTGAGCGTGGGAAAACATGTGCGTGTCCTGATTGGTCAACAGTGTCAACAGTGTCACAACATCGCAGTGCAAGGCTACTGCTGCTACGAAGCCTTCAACTTAGCTATAGTTCTGTCGAATGGAGATAAAAGTCGGCGACACGAAGAAGCGGGACATATTTCAGTGGATTTAATAAGAAAAGGAGACGGGGCTCAGCCCCGAGATGGAGAGAGGCGGAGGAGACAGGCGAGCAGAGAAAGTGGAGAGCGGCGAGGTGAATCTGAACAGTTCGTCTTCAAACTCAGTAAGTGCCGCTAAACTCTGTTCGCGGTTGAAATGTAGCTTGAAAAGGTGGTTCTCGTGAACTTTTGGAGGTCGAAAGTTGTGCTGTTTCGTGTGGGGCTGTGGCCATGAAATGAGCTGTTTGTGCCGCTGTTTTGACAGAGAAACGAAAAAGGAGGCGCTGTGGTGTTTTTCTGTCTTTATTTCACTCTGTCATTGGCCGCTGCTTTCTGTGTGTTCACTTTGGGGACGGTAAAATCACCCACATTTCTCCTGTGCGTCCAAAATCGTGCTTAAAACATGTTTGATTTTCTGCGACTTTAGTCCAGTTGCGTCTGACTGCTGCCCACACTGCACGATTCGAACGCGAGTCCAGTCGTGACCCCCCACACTACGACCCACGACTCTCTGCGACTGCCTTCGACTAGACACGACTCGGTGCGACTGAGAATTGTATCAAAATCGGGCATAACAATCGTGTAGGTGACAACGTACAGATCTAAAACATTGAAGTGTGGGGGTTTGAACCTGCACTTTTATGATTTGCTGCTGTGTCACTGCTGTGTCTAGAGCAATGGAGGAACTCAAAAACTCATCTTGAGCTCCACTCACAGGGCTCTGCTTCTACAGACCTCCACTCTGTCACATACTTTGAAACAACCCCATTTAATGACACAGTTCAAGCTCCGTGCTTCACATTTCATGGCAGCTAGAACTGATAGCGTGATGTATAGGGAATATCTTAAAGGGGGATCTCGAACAGCTAATGGGCTGGTGCTCCTATCACGCCGCACGAGTCGAACTTTCGCTGTCATTCTTCGGACATATAATTGTAGCCACACTCGCGGATCTCGTTTTTCGCATCGCGCCGGGCTCCAGCAAACAATGGTGATCTCCTTCCCTGCCGCAGCGACTGACACAGGCCGTTCAAAAAGCAGCAATTTCTCAAAGACTCCACTTTTTCTGCTTTTTTTCCCTTATAAAGGCATTACTGAGAGCAGAGAGAGATAAGCCTCATTGAGCAGAATGACAGTGCAATGCAGGGAGAGCACACGTTCGATAATGTAGGCAGGAGGTGCATTCAGCCCGGCAGAGCTTGTGATTATATCAAACCAAAATAACTGTCCCGACTAGTTTTCACAATCCTTATTAAAGCAGTAACATTATTATTACTTCACATATTGTTACCCATGTAAAGTGGAACAGTGCGCTTTAATATAATACTGTACAGCGAATACTAATGTTTACTAATACAGTAGGACCAGACCGAGTTTTGGAGGTCGATACCAATAACTATTAAAAGAGTTGGTTGTAAATGTTTATAACGAATATATCAGCCGATAGGATTTGTAATTTTACTCAAACATCACGTTTGAACTCCTATATTTTGTTATAGTACACACATTTAGACTGTTGTGGAGTGGAGGGAGCTGCGCAGGAGTAAGAGGAAGGAGGAAGTGCAAGAGCTGACCAGTGCAGGACACCATGCTCTGAAACAGGGACAAACCCAGGAGGTGCTACACCGTTTCAGAGGATCAGAGGAGACTGAAGGCACGACCTCCAGGTCAGCCCACAGGGGCAGCGTGGCTCAGTCGCAGCGGCTCAGTCAGGACTAACACCTGAACACTTATTTCGCTTGTACAATGACAAATAAAGCACTTACTATTTATGACAATGTTAATGACCGTTAATGTTAATGAGTTGATATCTCACTGGCATCGAGACCCAGAGTCACCCTGGGATGACAAACCGCAACCCAAATAAAACTTTGACTTTTAAAAATATCGTTGCTGATGTTGAATAAGCTTTAAATAAGCCAAAAAAGCTGAAATGATGATAATAACAACCCGATAAGAGTCATTTAAACAGAACAGTTTTAACAGTGGTGATTCTCTACTTTTTCTGTGCATAAATATCAAGAGAAATATTTTCTGGGAAAGGCTCATAACCCACTGAAAATGGTTCCATGACCAACTTTTGGGGTCCCCACTCATCAGTTGAGAAGATGAGAACCACTGCTGTAGATTACATACATGGCCAATGTGTGTGTCGTCAAGTGATACTGCAGCTGTATAGTCAGGAACATCTTAATTATGTTACTGTATTCTGTCAGTAAAAAGACTAGAATATCAATCTAGATATGACATGTCCAAGCTTGATACTTCTTGGTCTATAGTTGATTGAGCGTATATGTCGGCACATCCGCACACATACTACTACCAAACATTACAGCTTCCCTTAAAACACATCTGTTTGCGTTTGATTCAAGTTGAGTGTCGTTTTACTCTCGATTTTTATATTGTTTATATCGTATCTTTCTGTATGTGAAGCACTTTGGGCACCTGGCGTGGTTGTAAATGTACTACACAAATAAAGTTGACATCGACAATGCCTCCACAACAATATACAACTACTTTTAACACAGTACCATAACCAGAGGAGTGCAATCCTCCAGCAATCCAGCAAACCCCTTCTTATACTCCAAATTACTTAAGAGACAGTAATGTTCCCCTGTTTGTGCTTAATCTGAAGGTAAACTCAAAACAGACCAGCGATATTCTAATGTTATTTTAAACATAGCCAAGAAAAGAGACTGAATGTGCCATGTTCACAGCACAGGTGCGAGCGACACAAGAAACAGCGGGTGTTGAGAAAAAAAAAAAAAAGCAATTAACACAGCATTCAAACATAGTCAAGTCAGTCTCCTTACTTCTTATGCTCTGTACAGTCTGATGTGGATGAGTGCTCACACTGCTATGCGCCACACTCAGGGCGTCGGTTCACCTGCTAATTAAACATGCTAAGCCCCATCAGTCGGCAGGGAGAATGGCAAATTAAAGCAATGATTCAAAGCTCTTTGGCAGTCTCAAATCACCTCAGCGTCTCTATCATGAGTGTGTTCGTCTTATTTCACACACACGCGTTCATGATAATGGCATTTGTGAACTTGAGCCAGTCGTTTAAGACTGACTAAAGAGGTTTATAAGGTTAATCTATGTATAAGTTTCAGCTTTATTACAACAATATTAATGAAGAGCTTCAGTGAGATGAGAGGTTTGATTTGACCTTGTCTTAGTAATGTAAATGTTGACATAGTATATTATGCTGTACACTCCATCTTTGTCAGGTGTTCCCAAACCTTTTGGAGTCATGTACTCCCTGAGCCTTTGGGTGACCCGCCATGTCACTGTCAGTGAATGGCACTCATCTAATCAAATCATCTATTATTAAAATGAACTAAAATTCAATATGTAGGCCAACTTAAAGCCAGTTTTTAGGTTAGGTTGGGCTGTATTTCTTTTTCTGTGGGTTGGTATATTACTGCCAGATTCCTTGGTGCGTGTAGTGTTGAATATAGACAATGCGGTTCTGCAGCAGGGGCTTTATACGTTTGGTCAACTGTGTCTGGGGAAAATGTCGTTTCAACAAAGAAATGGTACAGAGATGTACAGAACAGTAGCTCGCGGCTGCTGAGTAGAAGAATGTCCCCACGGAAAATAAAAAGAACCCAAACTCATGGAGAAAAATATGACAACACATCGTGGGACTGCCTCTAATACCTCAGAAAATACATAAAAGCCATACAGCGAAAGATTTCACACAATAGATAAGATATAATTAAAACAATACAATGCAAGCTTTGATTTTATTATGGGTGCTTTTTTATTATGGGTGCTTTTTTATTATGGGTGCTTTTCTACGACCACTATTTTATACTATAAGTGTGGGTAAAAAGGCGTGCCACAGGGCTCCACACTCACTCCACAGCATTTCTATACGTAACTACTATAAGAATGGTGTTTTAAATTGACAACGGCCTCGGATTGAGCTGCAGAGAATAATGACACATTACCTGTTGTAGATGTCGTCATCTTCTCCACCCCAGCCCCAGTACTCATTCGGAAAACCGTTGATTTTCAGAAACTGCTTTTTACTGAGTCCCGACACTCCTCCGAAGTAACCAGAGTATGGTAGCCTGCGGGCGACACACCAGTGAAGGTTAAAGGCATGTGGGGAAACATTAAACATACAACCTTTTGATATCCCTCTGACGAAGATAACATCTTTTGGTTCAGAGTACGATTTTGTGAATAGCGCAAGGAAGTTCTGCTGCCACCTATTGTGTACATACTGTATTTAGTGTTAAATATTGTCTTTTTGCACCAAGGGTCTAACATCATTTCGATTCACTTTATGTGCCTTCATGTGGCAGAATTGACCATACTTGAGCTCAAATGACAGAATAAAGCAGGGTTGAGTAAAGGTAAAAAGCAAAACTATTTGAATGAGTGAATGGGAGCACCATTTTACTGTCAATATAACACAATCTTTTCCACATTTTCACTTTGACAGATCTCTGTATGTTGGCAACATTCTCTTTTTTATATATTATATGTGTTGTGACAGGGACAAACAACATCTACAGTACACAGTGCCTCGTATAGGATTTTCTTCTCTCTATAGTATGAACTGGGCCAGCCATTCGCTGGAGGGCCATGACAAGAGCCTTAGGTCTGACTACAGGCAAAGCATGGTAGAAAACATGTCACCACAATACTCCCACAGTGTTCTGTATGACAGGGACATGGCCGAGGAAAAAACAGAGGAGCAGCAACAACACAGCAACAAAATAATGGGGTTAGCAAGTAAATTGATGTAGGAATAATATTACATTTATTTTAAGAGTTTTAGAAAAGACTTAAGTATCAACAAGAGAAATAACTTGGGTACTGTAGCTCTTTTGCACGATAAAGCAAAGTTTAGCATGAAGAAGCAACGGTAAATCCAGAAATCCAACATAAGTCGAAGTAAGACACACAGTACACGTAATGCTGTATTCTACACTGGTTATGCAATGATGCCGAAACATGGCAAGGCAAGTTGATTTGTTGAGAACATTTTGTACACAAAGCAATACAAAGTGCATAAACAAACAAGCTTCCCTCTCCCTTGGCACAGTGGCATTTTTGCCTTTTTCCACAAACTTCTGTGTTACACATTGTTTTACAAGATGCTTCTGTGCAGGTTCAGCAGATTTGTATTTACTGCAGAGAATCCTTACTGGCCGTGAAGGAAACAGCTTTTTAGAAAGTAAACAAACAGCTAGCTGATGATCCAAAGGTCTTTGAGCGGCATTTGAGACCCACAAAAGAACCCCAGTCTGATAAGCTACACAGCTTCATCGAGAGTCCCTTTTTTCACCAAGTAACAACATGAAGGATGTCAAGCTGTTTGTCTGATTGTCTGCATACCAGTCAATAACCAATGCATGCATATAATCAGCAGCTCAATTTATGTTTGTGCTACTCCCAAGCCTGTATATGACCTATAGTAAGTTGTGCAAATCAAAGAATATGTTCCAAAAAGCTGCTAAAATAGAGTCTGCAAAAGGATTCACATTTGGACACCACTAAAAATACCCTAGTCAGAAAATTGTGCACTCCAGTAATTGGTAGTGCGGCTTGACAGAATCCATTGTCCAGCAGTCAGCCATTTGCCAAATACTTAGGCATCAAGTGTATTACTACAACATAATGCCGTGTAATATAATCTAATAAAGCGTGCAAGCCCCGGACAGATAATTTAATCCACGTCATGTTTTGGAAATCAGCGTGAATGAGATTACAAGGTGACCCCGGTTTTCTGCACTGTTCAAAGTGCAGCAAGGTGCTAATGGAAAAACTCTTAATGTGACCCGACTTTTACTGCCAAAAGCTTCAACATTCACCACTAAAGGCTGAGTGTCTTTAATCAGAGTGGATCCTAAAATAACATCATGGTTGAAGGTTACCAACTTGCCACTTGAGATTTTTTAGACATTTCCATCCGCACGCCGTCTTTAGAGGCCATTGTCTGTGAAAATGACCCATAAAGTCAGACCTAGAAACTCAAACGCAAACTTATCTTGGGAAGAGATTCAAGTCAAAAGTAGGTTTAAATAGAATATCCTGGAGATCCCTGGTTTACAAGTAAGTGAGCCAATCCTCAATTTTGTGCTTGCAACATTTTTAACATCCGAGTTATGTTTAACTCAAGGTAAGACACAGCTGGGATTTTTTCTCCTCCTGACTTTCGGGTATTGGAGTCAGTTTGTTCTAAATCTAGCAAGTAAGTTTTCACCTGCAAACAAGGTCAAGAATCTTTAAACCTGGATCAATCAATAAGTCGATTTGGTCCAGAAGGAGTTATTCAGTATTTTCAATGCAATCAAATACATCTGGCTGTTAAAATACTGCAAAAGAGAAATGTGCCAGTAAAGGTGTGTGTTTTTTTTCCTATGTCACTTTTTCAATGTCTGTTTTCACAAAATAAATAAATAAAAGTTAAATTAAGTTAGATTTTGCCTTGTGTCTCAAATGCCTATTTAAATCCGTTGCAGAAATGACAGTGTGTAATGGAAAAAATAATGTTTTTAGTTGTTTTGAGACTTTAACTCGGGTGACATTAGGCGGAACAGTCTGTCCAATAATCGAAATGTGAATCAGACAAACCACAATCCATTTAGTTTCTGCTCACACAAGGTTAATGAAACTGTTTTACTGATTTAACGCTAAGAACTGGCAATAGCAGATAACCAGGTGGTATTGTGTTGTTGCCAAACAGCATTAGCTTATTGAACATTCTGTCGATGAAGTGCAGGGTCCCAGGTCCAGGATAACTCTTGTAGGACGACAGCAGTGGATGAGGAGGTCACTTCTACTGCTCATGTTTGGTTCATAAATTAATAATAGATCGGCTTTTAGATAATTGAGAAACATGGCAGCGTTTTTGTACAGTACACAATGTTATATCAATGCACCACTGCATGTGTATTAGTTGTACTAATTCTATAAAGTGCTTTTATTACTTTATAAAACTTAAATAATAAATTTTTGTAAATAAATCAATTAATAAAGCAGACTAGTTAAGCATTACTGTGTTCAAAATGATGAGACTAAAACATTGTTGAAAACATGTTTGTATTTGAAAAAAGAGGGGTTTTGATTCTTGGGACAAATTGGGGCATAATTACAGTATACATTATTTTTAAAATGGTGCCCAGATTTAATGTTTTGGGTGGCTGACGGTGGTCTGGGCACCATATGCCACATTCCTCCACTGTATCACAAAGTGAACAATTTGGGCAAAAAACAGACTTTATTTTCTCATCGTATCTTAGGGTCCCTACCTGAATCCGAACTTGTCCATGGCGATGGCGAAGTGGCGCGGCTGGTCGTAGCAGTGGTACAGATTGCGGTCGTCCATCGGGATCAGGTCCACGTCGCTGAAGATGAAGCAGTCGTACTCCGCGTCCTTCAGAGCCTCTGTGTAGCCCACATTCAGCAGCTTGGCACGGTTGAAAGTGTCTTCTCCCAACTGTAATGACAAAACACAAGGATGATTACCGACTTTGATCGCATTATGGTGGTCATAACGCTAAAAAACCTGGCGATTATTAAGCCCCATATGCAACAGCAAATCATGAAGCAGTGTGTTTCTTCTTCTTTATAAGTACTTGCCGTAAATGCGGTGGAAAAAGGTATCACAGCGGTCAAATAAAAAGGGAGTAAAGAGAATTTAGACTTGAGTAACAGAATTAATCAGGCCCCCCAAAAAAACATAGCAAATGTATCATGGCCTCCAGCAACTTTTTTTGACCGCGGCATAAAGGTTTTAGAAGAGGCGAGGTTCCTGTTGCGCTTGGTTCTCCTAGGGGACCACATATCGTCTGCTAGAGCAGTGGATCTCAAACTGGGGGGGGTCATGAGTTAAATTCAGTGAGTCGAAAATAAAAATGGTTGAGACAAGAGCCATGAAGCTAGAACTCATTCACGCATGTATGTTCTGACATGTTTTTATTGGAAAAGTTGACTTCAGTTAGACATGCTTTTCCAATTCTTAACAAAGACGTGCGTTCTGGTTCTTGGCTTGATCTCTGAGTTCTGAAGGGGGTGATTGACAGAAACCAATGAACCAATCAGAAAAAGCATGGCCCATCCAACATGGCGGCTCACTGTGCGAAATCATTAAATAAAACAAGACATTTTGGACTGAAAATTGCCACCATCTGCCAAAGCAACATGCAAACTATACGAAATTATTTTAATTTTAATTCTGCAGATTACGAGCAGCGAGTAGTGAAATATGCAGCCGGAAACGGTAATGGAGCTGCAGAAAGAAAGTTTGGAGTGAGCGAGAAACTTGGACTGGCGAAAAGCAAAAGTTACTCTTACTGCCAAGATGAAAACGAAAAAAGCTATTTGCGGGCTAAAAGCTCCATGGCCACAAGTAGAGGAATGAGTTTGCAAATGGGTGCTTGAACAACATGCTGCCGGGAGAGGCATGTAAACGGTGCACCAGGGTGGTGGGTGCGGCTTATACTCCAGAGTGACTTATCACTCGTGGCGTCCTTCAATTTTGCACTCTTTAAAGACCCTAATGTAAAAAAAATGTACACTTAAAGCCTTAAAATTACCACACAATCATATTTTTTTCTGCTTCATTTTACAAAAATCCTTCAGTGGCGTTTGGGCCATTTGGATGAAAATGACCCAAGGGCACCACAAGGGTTAAATATGTTTGTTTCTTCTTCATTGTGCTATTTTTTGCTGGTGCAACTTATACTCCGGAGCGACTTATAGTTCGTAAAATACGGTACTTTGTTTTGAATGATACACGATTTATAAGCCACGTTGTAAATTGGCACCAGTGATCGGAGCAACACAAAGCTTAGCGGTTTTGGGACGTGCTGTGGGCAAAGGCAAAGCCTCCCCTGCTTTTGAACAGAAAGCAGGAGAGTCTGGCCAGGTTAGACTGGAGTGGGATTGGGTAACAAAGGCCTTCAGGTATCTTAGCAGAACATTTATGGAAATGATTTGACCCATTCATCTATAGCCACCACAGATTAGCTTATCACTCATATACAGTGTATTTGCTCATATTATTCTGCTTCTGACACATCAACTCTGAGGACAAAATGTTCATTAATATACCAAACCACCAACAGGTGCCAATATAACTGGCACAAAGAGAAATGTGTATCCACTTAACCTGTCCGTGGCCATAATGTCACACATAATGTGGTCCTCTCTCTAAATCCTGATATTCTTACATTAAATTCAACTTTCCATTGTGTTCAACGGCTTGGGAAGGAATGCAGTGCCGCTCCTGCAGAACGTGATAGTGCCTAGCTCAGCTTAACCTCACAAATGAATGCATTCAGACTGTGCCGCAGCAGAAGATAGTTGAGTTAATATATATGTCCCTCATAAATCCAGCAGAAGAACTACAGAAGTAAGCACAGAGCCCCATCCAGACTTCCACAGCTTGGCTCCTGACCGGTATAAGAAGCAGCAGCTATAGCAGTGAGGTCAGTGCGCAAAGACTAGTGAGAAATCTGACACTTTTCTGACGCATGTTGACAGCTCGTCTACCTTCAAGATTCATCGCATTTATTTTACTCTTTCTGACAGGTGCAGAGGCAGAGAGAGAGAGACTGTTTTGACATGTGGAAATGAGATTCAAACTGTTATTCTGTCAGCTGGGATACATTTATTAGCTCAATACGAGCCACTTCACAACGGGAATTCGCAAAGCCTCTTTCCTACTCGAAAGTACACAGGATGTAGAGTATGGCCATTGCTCACGTGCCTCTTAATCCAGCTGTGGGGGGTGCCGGCGTATTAAATTATGATGGGATACGAGCTATGCAAATGCCCTGTGCACACAAAATGGATAGAAACAGACCTCGGAATAGCTTAGATTAACTAAACAAGTACACTATTAGTGTCCATTTCCCTGCAGTATTTGAAAGTGCTAATCATTTGGCAGAGCTTATTCCTTCAACGGTGTATAACATTAAGTTTATGTACAGCGTAGAGGCAACGCTGCCGTTTTGGGACCTTTTCCCTCCAGATGGTAAATTGTCAGAGATTTTGAAACATTTAGCGTTATCTTTAGAGTTTTATGTCCGTAGATGGAAATGTTTTGACAGCAGCTTTGTCAGTCCCTGAGGTGTGTTGTCCAACCTATAAACAAAAAAGGTGGTTCATTGCCACAGTTTGAAAAGGATGTGTCATTCTGTTGTTAAAAGTCACACGGTGTAACATCCCAGGTTGGTGTTGTGTCACAAGAGCAAGTAAACTGTCCAGAAACTACAAAAACAAACATTCCAGTGAGACCCAACATGATCTCTTCAACAACAGTGTTTTTGCATTGAGTTATTAAAATAAAGCATTTGGAAGAAGATCTAAAGCACGGGTTCCCAAACTGCGGCCCGCGGGCCAAATGCGGTCCTCGGACTAATTTTGATTGGCCAGACTCTGGCTTCTTGCTGAGTTGGCACACATCACTGGAGACAGATTTTACTGCAATTTTAATAACTCTAGATAATTATAACACCAATACTTATCGTTTTAACCCCTTACCCCCCAGCTGAACCGACCACATTCTCCAGTTTGGAAATACTTAAATCTAAAAGCTTCTTGAAAAGGGACAAAAAGTGACAAAAACGCAACAAAAAAGTGACGAAAAAAGCAAAACAGAGTGACGAAAGAAAGCAACAAAAAAGTTATGAAAAGGCAACCATAAAGTAACAATAAAATGACAAAAGAGCAACAGCACAAGGAAAAAGACGAGTTTGTAGCTTTCAAATGAGGCTTACACTGGGAGATTGGCTGTAAGCAGTTGATAAGCTTTAAGATATGGGTAAAGCTGAACTGGAGAAAATGGCGGGGGTGAAGAGGTTAATGTGAGACAGACCTGCATTGAGCTCCCATGCCTAAATAAAGATCTGGTTTCAGTAAAGGCTCCCAATTGAATCTTTCACTGCATTGACCACCAGTCTGCCTATATACCAATATGTGGTGAGCAAAGTTTGGACACCCCTGATCTAATGCATTAAACCCATTATCTGTGTCAGAGTAAAGCAAAAACCTCCCCATTTACCAATAAATGCTGGCCATGTGATAAAATGCAGTATTCCATTTTATTGATGGTGTGAAAGGAAAATCAATGTAGCACTCCTATTTAGTTTTAGTAATACTGTACACACACGCTTTCATGTACAGTACATGGCAAGATTTCAACAACAGATATATAGATAGCTTTAGTAATAAGTCAAGATCTGTCTGTATGTCTTCTTTACAATAAA
This sequence comes from Proterorhinus semilunaris, assembly GCA_021464625.1. Taxonomy (NCBI): domain Eukaryota; kingdom Metazoa; phylum Chordata; class Actinopteri; order Gobiiformes; family Gobiidae; genus Proterorhinus; species Proterorhinus semilunaris. Next base: position 23,213,593 of record CM038358.1, on the reverse strand, counting down.
ACCTACTTATTCAAAACATGTAACAGTCCTACAATATGCGGCCCACACGTAAGATCGCATAATTAGTTAAAGCCACCACAGTAAAAATGTCCCTGTGTATCTGATAAATAGCCGCATATCTTTTGTATGTACAAGAACAATAAAGCACTGTTACAAGTTTGCTGCAGTCAGGTTTTCAGAGGCCAACAGGGAAAACCACCCATTCTGACAGCACTGTATAAATATATTCACAACGATTAATAACGCCTATGGAGGGTTCATTCTTGAGACATTTTCCTTGCGTGTGTTTTTGTTTCTGTGCAGGTTTCTATACTGTTGCATTATTATCATTGCGGGACCGGCCATGAATCAAAGTGTGATGCGTAATCCCTTTGGTAAACTCACTAATACCTGAGATTTAGACGAATAATCCCTTTGCAGGTAAGAGAACCAAATCTATTGTCACAAATCCACTACGTCCAGCATCAGCTAAACCGCACTCAGGAGGCGCTTCAATGTGGACATAATTATCGGAGACGCTTAATCATTGCATCTGAACACTGCATGTCTCTGACGGTGATATAGTGCTTTGCCCAGTGTTGGTGTCATAGCAATTAGTAAGTTCAAATCACATATCCACGACTTTCCATGGCCCTTTGTATCTACCGGGGGTCCGCGGGAGCCGCACTGTGGTTGCCTACTTTTCCAGCCCGGTTACTCCAGTGTCATTAAGTCAAATTTAGAAGACACATTTTCATTCTGGGAACATTTAAGTGCACCTTAACCCAAAACATAAACTAAACTGTATCTAAAGCCTTGTGCAAGCCCTTGTGTGATTGTTGTCATAAGTTAGAGATCCACCATGGATTTTCTTAGCCTGGCATCCAGACTAATGCCCCTCTGTATATTTTATACAGGGATATGAGTCTGGTCAGGGTGCTGTTCGAATATTAACGCAAATGATTAATAAGAGCCCTTCGCTGATTGGTTTACTCCGCTTCCTGTTTGCTTGTGTATGGACCGCTCTGGAAATGTAGTTGATGCCGACTCTGACCACACTCAATTGCTGTTATAGCGGTGAGTCTGGATTTCTTCAAGCAAAGTCTGATGCCGATTTTTGGGGATTTTTTCTTTTGTCCGATGTCAATGAACACGGACAATATTTTTGGCAGATTTTTCCGAGTTTTATTATTCTGTGTAAGATGCTCCTAAACTGTAAAATGTGTCATTGTTGAACTGTGACTGCAGGGAGCGCTTCATCAGGAGACATTCATGTTGACAAGGTACTTCAGAGGGAGCTTGACAAAAATCAGCAGATTCCAAAACTAAAAATGGCAAATCTCTATTTCTTATGGTTCTGAAATTATATAGCAAAAGTCGCCACATGAAATATACAAAGCACGATCCGAGGTGTACAAAACTGTGACCGATTTTCACTGTGATGGTTCATTTTTAAAGCTCTGGCTGAGATCTTTCCAATGCACTGAGAAGTCGCTATTACTATTGGTTCGATATCGTGAAATACCCAAATATCGGCCGGCCGATATATCCCTATAAACGTGGCTTATCACCATGTCTAGACATCCACTAATGATCTCTATAAATTTGGTTAAAACACTAACAAAAAAATGCACCTATGCTTAGAGAACAGTGTGAAGATGCATAACGGTTTGTCCAATGCTATTGTTGTGTTGTAAAATTTTGCTTTAGAGCAGAGCTACACCGTTTCAAGCCTCCCATTGTCATTGTGAATTTAAGAGGCTGTATTGATTAAAACTTTAACAAGATATGTGCGTTTGAAACTCGTGTGCCAGTGAGCTGTGTCTCTTCCCTAATCACTTCCTGCTCCAGGCCACTGAGCATCACTGGCAGGATGTGCACCGGACTGACACGCATAACACCAGACAGCCCATTTAAAAAGTGAGCATGCTCATATTCATCGGTAGGGCTGAGGGGATTAGCTGGAAGCATCTCGAGATAACTACACGTCATAATTGTGTTGTTGTTCTTCTGTCGAGGCTGCTTTGGCGTCGAAGAATTTAAAATCAAATCAATCCCGTTTATGAGCAACATGAATTAGCTATAAAACTTTATTGATGCAACATTCCTCCAATTATTGCCTAACGGTGAGTGGAAAAACAGACCACAGAGGGATACAAACCGCAACTGAAAAAAACCCATTAATTGATTGGGTGTATTATACAGTCTGGCACAACACGATAAAACAAACACTTGAACAACAGTATTTTGTGAGCTTCAAGTCAGTTTTCTATCGCATTGCAATTTCCGACAGCGACTTGTCAATACGGCGTTATTCATTGACCTCTCGCTTGAAACTCGTTTGGATGGACTGAACCAAATTATGTTTCATTATTTTCTCTTATCTTCAAGGCACAAACATTCACAAAAAAACTATTAGCCTTGTGTCATCCCACAAACTATAATCTTGCGTTCATGTGACCTAAGAGTCACTACCTATAGTTCAATGTTTTGGTTAAGGGCATCTGATAAATGGGTAGAGTTTTTAACATGTTTTACATTGGGTTATGGGTAATAGCTCTGTAATCCTCTTGTCAAATCTACAATGGCTAGTAGCTACAGAGCATTGCAAGAATTCTCAAATGCCCAGTGAAATCTGAATACATCCACTGCGGGAAACACATATTTGATACTTATGTACCTGGTTATGTGTGACTAGAGCTGGGTACCATTAAACAATACCAGTATGGTATCGAAAAAAAGGTTTTGGAACTATTTTGGAATGATATCCTTAGAGATCAAGTTTTGATGCTGTTGGTCCAGGGACAGCCTTAAAGGAAGTCACTTCTTAAAATGATCATTATTGTTCTATTTCATGGTTCTATATTATTCTCGATACCTATATTTTAGTATCGAGAATAATGTTGATCAGCTATTAGTACTGTAAACCAAGTATCGTTAAGTACTGGTATTGAAAAAAAGAAAGTACCCTATGTATGACATGTTTGATTCTGAAAGAAAAACAGAACATAAATGCAAATAAATGTACATGAATGAGCTTGAAATAAACGAAACCAAACATTAGGTGCATTTTAGCAAAAGAAAAGGAAATGTTATGGCCCCAAGCCTCCAGCTCCTCCATTTTGGCCATATCCCTGTGTGATGTCATCTTGTGTGCTGAACCCTTGTTTGTTTTTGTATTTAAATATGGCTGTGGAAGTCCTCTTCAGCCATTGGTCGACTGTCTCTGAGCCTGGCTTCTGATCGGCTAATAGTCATCCTGCTTCCCTTGCCTGTGATTGGTGCACCACCCCAGAGTCTGGCCAACCCTGGGATTCCACACCTTTAAAGGATCTTCCACCCTGCCATTCGGGGCTGCTGGGATTTGATGTGAACAGCATGCCACGTTACTCTGTGTCTCTTTGTTTGTGTGTGTTCCTATAAGGAATTTTGTAGAGACACTCGTAGTCCTTGTGACTTAGTTAGACTGGTTTTGCTATTTTTTGTACTTTAGTTATTAGTTGGGTTTTGTGTTTTCTTCTGTTTGAGCTTTGTTTTGAACCTTTTTGCAACCTTTGTTCAATTTACCTTTGCATTCCTTTTTAAAATAAATTGTAACTTTATTTTACCATTTTACATCTTGGTTTTTGTTACTTCCGACAACCCTAGCTGAGCCGGGTTGTAACAAAGACCAATTTAAAAAAGGGAGCATATGTGGCTATATGTCCTTAGACGGATTTAAAAACAAACCGTCAACTTCAGCATTTTCCTTACATTTTCCAAAGTGGCAGGACCAATAACGTCCACCACCTTCTCAATTTCCCCAAGACGGCGTCCCAACATTTTAAAATAGATCTATCCCACATGTATTTATTGCTTTTGTGTTGACTCTATCCCCCTGCCTTGGGCCCTTGGACATCCCATTGGTGCGATGCGTGATTGACAGTCGCATTCACTCACTCCATCTAGCAGGAAAATGCTTTTATATATGAGATCCTATCCGCAAAACGGCAGTGAGTAAATAGCTTTGGCCCGAATCAATGGAGTAGGTGGTGCTGCCCTGTCCATCTCTGTGCTTAAGGTTTAGCCCTATCCCTCCCCCACTCTATTACTGCTTGATTGTACAGATTTCTCCCCATTCCTCCTTGTTTCTTGATCTTTTTTTTGTGTGTTGATGCTGGTGTTTTTCACCTCGCATGTTACCCCGCCGCTAAACGCATTGTGCTGTCTCCTCTCTGCAGCTCGCGGCTGTTGTTGCCGTCCGAATCTCGTCTTGTTTTTTTCACTCCCAATGCGCCGGGGAATTAAAAACCTGCCTCCGGTGGCCCACGGGGGACACTAGAGTTGTTGTTGTTGTGTGTGAATATTGGGCCTCCCGACTAATTACATGCTGTAGCTCAGTAAGATATGTCCAACTCCTGCTGCAAGGGGTCTGTAATAGTGTAAGTGATTAGTTTAAATGTCTCAACCAAAGCTGGGGTTTGTTTTCTCGTTTTAAATTACACCAGGGCTGCCCTTTGTCACTGGTTCTGTTCATTATCTTTATGGATAGAATTTCTAGGCAAAGCCAGGGGCCAGAGGGTGTCCGGTTTGGGGATCTCAGGATCTCATCTCTGCTGTAGATGATGTTGTTCTTTTGGCTTCATCAAATCAGGACCTTCACCTCCAAATCCAAGGCCTTGGTTCTCCGCCGGAAAAAGGGGGTCGGCGGAGAGTCCTTTCCTCAAGTGGAGGAGTACAAGCATCTTTCAGTCTTGTTCACGATTGAGGGACGGATGGAGCGTGAGATCGATAGACGGATCGGTGCGGCGTCAGCAGTGATGCGGTCGCTGTATCGGACTGTTGTGGTGAAGAGAGAGCTGAGTCTGAGGCAAAGCTCTCGATTTACCGATCCATCTACGTTCCCACCCTCACCTATGGTCATGAGATCTGGGTAATGACCGAATGGACAAGATCGCAGATACAAGCGGCCGAAATTAGTTTCCTTCGCAGGGTGGCTGGGCGCACCCTTCGAGATCGGGTGAGGAGCTCAGTTACCCGGGAGGAGCACGGAGTAGAGTCGCTGCTCCTTCACGTCGAAAAGAACCAGCTGAGGAGGCTAGGGCATCTGTCTAGGATGCCTCGTGGAAGGCCCAGGACACGCTGGAGGAACTATGTCTCTGTGGCCTGGTGTCGCCTCGGGGTCCCCCCCAGAACAGCTGGAGGAGGTGTGCGTGGATCGGGAAGTCTGGGCATCTCTGCTGAGACTGCTGCCCCCGCGACCCGGCCCCGGATAAAGCGGAAGAAAATGGATGAATGGATGGATGACTCTAGAAATTGGTCTTGGTTTTCTCACCCAGAGTGCATGCCTTCGGTAGCCCACAGGGGACACTGAAGCTGCGTGGGATTATCGGACAAAATTACATGTTGATGGGGTGAAATGCGGCTGCGGTGGTGGCTTTTTCACACATGCATCTTTCAGGACTCCGGGACATTTCTGCTCCATTACATTTTGATCATGTCTGTACATAATGTAGTGTGCATATTCATGTGGACGGCCCGCAGTAAATGAGCTCATTGACTGTGCAGCCTGTGTGGTGCAGCCGTGTGTAAAGCCATGACCCTATTGCTCTGCTTGAATTTAACTGCAATTAGATAAAAAACTGCAATTATGATATTTTCTGAAACCGTTCTGCCCTAGTAACCATTGACAAATAGACAAAAACAGGCGATCAAATCTTACAAAATTACTCAAACACGTGAAAAGCAACAGAACAAGGCGAATGTGTTTTCCTCTCCTCAGCAGCTCAGCCGTCACATTGGAAGTTGTCCACTTTTGTCACATAATTAGAGAGGAGAGTCATCACAGTGACACATTGCCTTGTCGTAGTCTTGCTCCTCTGCAGAGAACCCCCTCAAATAAAAATGGAGACAGTTCCTTTAGACAAGATACACGCTGTTAATAGTTTACGAAACATCAGCTGCCAATAGGGACGGAATGAGACGACAACCGAGCGCTGACATTTCACTAATTACTTTGCAGAGATTTTATGAATGGGCTTTAAACTTGGCGCAAAGGTTGGCGAAACAGCACCGGGTAAAAACAATCACTTTACATTATTATGCAAATTTCATTAAAAGATTATGTTCACAGCAACCAATTAATCCCCCCTTACCTTTACACAACCTAATGTGATTAGTGTAGAGCGCAGAAAAAGACCGTGCCACCTAGACCAGGCCAGACAATTTCACTTAACAAGTGGAAGCAAAAGTCCGTCTGTCTAACCCTTACAGTTCCAGTGTGATCACAAGAGCCTAGTTAAAATGGTGAGGGGCTTTGGGTAACTGTGTAATCATCGCATCAGCAAGGAGCCTTTGAGCAAACTGAATCATAACATATTAATGCCACGCAGAGTTTATGAAGAGGTTACTGTTGCTAAGATTAGATTGGAGATAGTCACAATGTAAAACTGTAACACAATCTTACAGCCTACATTGAAATACACTGGGAAATAAAGTCGAAGTGGTTCTCAAACTGTCATACGAGAAAGACTAGAGCAAGTTTGAGTGTTTTTTTAAGTTATTCCTCGTGCTGCTTTCCTGGCTTCATTTAGCTGTTTCGAATGACAAAACCTCAAATCCAAGGCAATCAGAGATGCAACGTTGGTGAGAGTGGAAGAAAGGTGCCGTCCCGCATTATCAAAAGAGCGCAGTGGCTCTTTAAACTTGTAAAATACATCGGATTTTGGGTGGGTACTGCACTGATTTTGTTCCATTCTCAAACAGATTTTTTTGTAGTAGAGTAAAATCCATCTCGTCCCCAAGTGTATATCGAATTCACCGGGGATGTGTGTGGAAAAAGAGGCTGCTGCGTGGATTGTGAATATTTAAGTCGTGACCCTGGAAAAAAATACTAGATTCAGAAACGATTAGACGCAGGCTAGTTGTAAAAGCTACAGTGCAGTTCTGCTTCCTTGAAAACTGTAAAACTATACTGTATGAACTGAATGCATTTAGAAAGTTAGGATCACAGCTAACAATTTCTATTTAACAAGCCCTAATAAGAAAAAAATGGGTTTGTGATGCATTTTAATTTGTGATGCATTTGATTGGGGCATAATTACAGTTTAAGTATTCGAAACCCTCTTTAAAATGGTGCCCACATTGAATGTTTTGGGTGGCTGATGGTGGTCTGGGCACCATGACTTTTAATTCAGATTTCAGAAGGGGACTTCTGTTTTTTAACTTAGGATAAAGCCTTATCCAGTGCCGCTCCCTATACGCCACGGGTGTACAAAGTGTGGCCCAGGGGCCAAATGCGGCCTTCAAACCAATTTATGGTGGCCCTCGGCCATTTTGCTGAATCGCCACACATCACCAGAGATGGTCTAACTTTTTAATTTCAAGTTTAATAATTCTACACAATTACAACCTAACAACTAACAATTTATTGTGAGACAGAGCTCTGTGGGGAACAATTTAAACCACCTAGTCGAAGGTTTCACGACACTATCCAGCGATCTGTGGCCCTTCACCCCCCCCCATGAAAAAAGTTTAGACAAGGCACGGCAAGGCATGTTTATTTATACCAATATACGCTCATAACGCGCTGTGCGTCGGGCATCAAGTGCACTGAAGGGCACCACATTGAGGCCACTGTGATTGAACGGCATTGAACAGCATTTGTTCCGCTGTTTTATCAACGTAGCTGACAAAAAACGTCTCGCATTCAATGAGAACGATGACTCACCACAGTTTAAAAGACTGCAAATCGTGTCCACAATCTAACGTATACCTGGCGATAGGGCTGGGCGATATGGACCAAAAGTCATATCCCGATATATTTAGGTTGAATATCGATATACGATATATATCCCGATATTTTTTTCACAAAGTGAGAGCTGTGAAATGAAATGTTAAGTCAAAGTCACTGCCAAATAGGAGTGTTTTAATATTTAATATTGCGATTTTTATTTTATTTATTTTTCTTCTACCCCATTTGCTGTTAATAACTTTATGTTGCATATAACTAAACTAAAGCCTAAACTGAGACAATGAAATATGACTTATTAAAGTATTACTTACTTTTTACTCCTTAATAATCATGAAATATAATAAATAAATAAATAGCCCAAATTATTTCTTGATATTTGCTCTTGATTTAACTGTGTTTTAGTCAGTGGTTTTGAGATAAGTTCTTTATCCAAAGCATTCCCAAACATAAGCCTCCTAAACTGAGCCACAAACGACTCTTTACTCTTTACAAGCAGCACAGGCTCACCATCTCTGTCATCATCAGAGCGGGTATCAGTGATTAGCGTTGTGGCTAACGCAATGCTAACAGGGAAAAAGCACTAGTCCTTCGCGGTGGCAGCATTACAAACGCTGATATTTTCACAGTACATCCACGATCTACCGCAAACCTTAATTAGACTGAGAAGTAAACAAAAGCACATGGCGCAGCGCACGGCGCCGCCATATCTCGCCGCTACATTCACTTCTGTCCAAACCATCTCCAAATGATTGAGCCACTGGTTTTGTTTTACCAACTCAGGGGCTCTCCTCCGCGCGCTTCACAGACATTGTTGCTTTCTTCATGTTTGTTGAAGAGTGCCGGCGGAGTGTCTGTTCCTGTTCCTGCCCCATCTCCCCTCTCCCCCCTCTCCCTCTATGCATGCAAAGACGAGGGGCGGGGCCGGGGCGCTGGAGCAGTGCAGAGCTCCGCTCAGCGGGTTGCCTGAAGCAAGTATTACAGCGCAAATTTGGACTATATCGATATATACGATATGGTCTGATTCCATATCTCTTTTTAAAATATATCGATATATCTTAAATATTGATATATCGCCCAGCCCTACCTGGCGACCTACATGAGAAAACACCTTTGAAACACATAGTGTCAGACTGAACTGACACGTATCATCTCTGACACTGCAACAGACAACAGCTGGTGTAGCCCGTTCCCGATAGAAACCCAGTGGGGTGAATCGCCGGTTGCCAGGAGAAATAAGGACAGGGTAATTGAATGGAAAACAGTCATCGGGTGCTATCAAGGTGTCCCGTTGTCCTCCTGCTTGATAGACAGGTGCAAACTGCCTCCCGGGGCGCCGTCTTTGTGTTATATGTTCATCAATTCAACGGCGATACAGAGAGGGAAAGAGCACTGACCGGAACCATCTCGAAACAAATAGCCCGTGGAGACAAGAGTGGAGCGATCCGAAGTGCCATTAGACCAAGTAACAAGTGGCTTTATCCTTTAGATGACTTAGCAGTGTTGTACGCGTGAGGGCCATCTGGAGCGAGCCACAGTCAGATCAATAATTAAGCATCACAACAGAGATCGGATGAAAGAAATGCCAGCCAAATGTCATCCGCACTGTGAGTCCCCTGAAACATGTGTGCCAATTATCAGCGCAAAAGAGTCCAATAAATCAACACGGCTGGACAGTTCCAGACTTAGATGGCCGACGTTTCGAGAATGATCCGATACTTTTCTTAAAAAGCCAAAGACATGAACCCCCATTGGGTTGTAGAGACGACAGCGACACACTACAGCACACATGTTAACAGCACTAAATTGTATAACATGGCATTCACTGGATAACTTCATTTATATATATTTGGAATCAAGAGTAAGTCCTGTTAGCCAAACGCTTCTCGGCAGTCGTAATCCCTTTTTGCTTTCAATCATTGAGATGTTTTGCCTGAGAAATATTGGTGAAAGGATACAAACCTGGAAGAACCATAATCTAAACAGCTTCCTTCTTGTATGTTTTACAGCAATATCCATACAAAGTCATCAGTAACCGCTTTGTAGTTGGACAGGGGGATTAGATTTTTTTGGTCAAATCTGATGATGGTTTTTGGTGGGAATGGCATGTCTTCAACAGCGCTTCTACGTACGTGTGGTCAGAGACACTTTTCTCACCAAGTCTCACAGTTGAATGTGAGCTTCCAGATGCAGAGCACAAGCAGATGCCTTTAGTTAACTCTTAAAGGAAATATAAAGAATAAAACAGCACGTAAATCATAATCAAATCTCTACGTTGTAAGAAAATCCCTAACCCATCCCTTCTTTGGAGTTATATGATGCTTCTTAAACTCTATCTATCCAACACAGTAAACTACAGAACAAATGCTGCAGGATCCATAGATCTTTTGGTCTCCACTGGCTTTGCTCCTGGACTGCACCACTTCCTGTGTCTGTCACCGCATGATTTATTGTCTCTCTTCGCCTTCGCTGACCTCCTCCGCTCCTCTCCCTGCATCTAGATCTGGTCAGTGTCAGTCCATCTCTCCACCTGCCTGCCCTCCTAAAACCAATTAACCCCATCGGGCCATACAGATGTATCCAACAGGGGGAGGTAAATGCTTTTACTCTTGTATTTTATTCAACATGTTTGGGTGAACTTTTTTTATTTTTACTTCAATACATTGTGCATTTATTTTGTGGCATAAATAAGCAACACATATTTTCAACTACTTGTAGTACCAGGGTCAGCTCCAGCATGATGGTAGCATTTGCGCAATGGTAAAATAAGTAACATGGGGAGTAGTATTTCACTTTTTCTTTACTGAAATAACAATTTGTGTGAATATAATCTCTTCAACTTGATTCCTAGATCTATTGAGCATTTTTACTTGTAGTAGTACACTCATCTTCTCAGGGAACTACAGCCTGTGATCTTCTGACTTGATCAGTCCTTTGCCGAGGCACCCCACGCGGAGATTTAAACAAGAATTTGTTCAGGTTTTGGTCAAACCGGGTGGTTTCCATGGTGACGGTGCACATCCCAAGTCACACAGACGTGTATTTATTTTGTATGATGGAGGGAGAGAGGCGGAGAGAAAGATAATTCATCAGCCTCCTGCAGATAGACCATGGGCCAGGTGAAAGTAGAGAAATACAACCTTTTCTTTTACTGAAGACCAAAAGTATTTCTTGTTGCTCGTTGCAAATGGATGATAATGATAACACACAACCTTTTTCTTTTAATCATTGGTGAGGTTACAAACTTTCTTTATCCCCTTATCTTGGATACACATGAGGAGGGCTTCTCAAACGCAGCATGGTCTTTTGAGGTCACCCATAGCTCTCCAACGTGATACCATCAGCCCCTGTAGCTTTCCACACTTCTTATATTTGCGCGTCCGTCCATTCATGCCAGGGTTTGAGTGAGGCGGCCCACAGGCGAGATTTAATCTGACCCCACACCGAGACTGATTTCTGGGCTGGAGATTGAGCACCACTGGAATATACAGATACAATTTGCATATCCAAATTTGCATATTTGAGAGACCAACAGGCCCGTTTGGAACCATGAGGCCGTCCTTCTGTGGACCCACCACCTACAGGAGGAGCCATAGGGGCTGGTGCTATGTGATTTGGGCAGCTCCAACAGCTGCCCCCATGACCCGGCAACGGACAAGTGGAAGAAAATGGATGGATGGATGGATGGAATTTGCATATCATGAATCACACCCAACCTACAGTATCACTGGGTATGATAAAATGCTTTCTCTTTTGTTCAATTTGCAGCTATTATTCATTTAAGCATAAGCCTTTTGAGATTTTGATGTGGGTCTTTCAAGGCACCCTTCAAATGATTATGATTAAGCATAAAAAAAAAAGCATTTAGTAGTTCATTATATAACAAGAACATTATAATATTTCCTCTCATTTGGCAATTATTCAAAACAATCTGAAGCAAATAAAATGCCCTGTAATTTTCTCACTTACTTCAGTCTTGTTTCAAAGATCTGATTTAAAGAGCATAAAATGTGCATCAAAAACAACATGACTTGCTGTTTTCATACCTTTCTCTCTAAAGAGGGGCGCTATGCTTTTTTCAGGTATTTGGTAATAACCTCAAACACATCTTTGTCCCTATCTTGCTCTTTGTTGGTTAGAATATACAACTTTGATCTAAAACAGCTTAAAGATTTATGAGAAGACAGTCTTGGCGCTGTTGTGACCCACAACACGCGCTGCACGGAGAATATGAAGTGTTGCCGTCGGGAAGGCGCTTCAGAGCCATCAGGCACAACAGAAACCGCTTTAAGAACTCCTTTCTTAACCGTACATAATTTTTTAAGTAGGATGCTTCTCTGGGACACTTTTTTACCAAATGTAATGGAGACACTGCAGATGTGGCACTTGTTGTTCAGTGTGAATGTTCTGTCATTGTATGAGTGTCACTGTAGCCCGAGACAAATTCCCCTCTGGGGCTAATACTGTTTATCTTATCTTATGCAAACTATGCAGCAGTGTCACTTCCTGTTCCTCTGCGCAAGCTACCAGAAGCCCCTCCCATTTACACCTCCTCTTGCTCACCTTTGCTGAGAAGCTACTTCAATAAAGGGGCTGTGGTGAAGCAATAGTGTGTTTTTGGAGTGTTTTTACTTCGCGATGAGGATTAAGTTTAGCAAGAGGTCGAGAGGAGAGGAAAGCATTTCCTGGATAGCAGGACCTCAGGAGGAGCTATGGGTAAGAATATCTACTGGAGAAGATCCAAAGATTACTCAAAGCAAGTGGCTCGAAATACAACTTCAGGTATGTTTTGAACATGTTGTAACATGTTAAAAAAAATGCTTCACTTGGTTACAAAATGCTAAATTGATTTAAAGGGCTCGTTCAAATCTTCCATGTTAACATGCCTATCGGTGAGGTGCTACAGAGGTAAGTGCAGCATTTCCTGGTTATGTATGGGTCACACCAGGGGCTTGAAGGAGCAGGCCCTGCAGCACTTCTTTTAATAGAGTGAAAGAACACTCAAACATGCAATGCTCAAATGACAACTTTGCATAATATCCCCCCTTTAAGCAAAACAAAACAAAATCACTAAAAAAGAGAGAGAAAAAGCCTTGCACTCTACAACCTCTCCCTCCGTTCTCTCCGCCCAGTCCCACCTGCGTATGATGCTGACCTGTAGCATGGAGCAAGCCACGGCAGCCATAATTGAATTTCCTGCCAGGGCCCGGCCTCTCACTTTATGTGGGAGCTCCTCCGTGTCTCTACTGTCAGAAAGTCATTACGGAAAATTAGCGATTCTGGCACGTATCCAAATCAACTACACTCTCCCCCCTACCACCACCTCGCTCCTCTCTATGCCAAGTTCCCATAAAGCAGGGAATACGTTTGGGACGATGATCGAGGACCACATAGGGCTATGAATTATATAGAACTGCGTTGGTGTTTGTGGATAATCAAGCTTTGATGAGTCACATGTTCCCAGGTGGCACCAGAAGGACGACATCATCCTTTATGAGGAGTACAAGGTAGTAGTGCACAGTCTCTGGGTTGACCAATTATCAAGGTTTCACACATACAGCACTAAGACCTCACAGACTCATTTTTTCATGTTTGCAAACAGAATATTACCGTTGAATAATTGCAGCCTGATTGCATTTAATCTTGTAGCTACATCATGCAGTTCCTCCGTTGGGCACCAGAGACAGCATGCTCCAAAACATGGCAATGAGATGCAAAATCTGTCACACTGTCATCAAGTTGATTGGACTAAGGTCAAACTACCGACATATAGCTAAAGAATACATTAATTCAGCCTTATGTTCACATGTTTAAAATGCAGTGCTTTGGTGGTTACATATCGGTGAGTAAATTTATGAGTCAATCTCTTTTATTGCGCTCACCTGACATCCCAGATGGTCTGCTGCACAAAACCATATGGCAGAGGCAGGAACCTCGTGTAAAGGGCAGACACTCTCAGAGAAATATTTCCAGGGTGAACAAAGTGCATTAGGTCAGATATTGACAGCGTTTGCCTCCAAAAGAAGTAGTGTATGTATGCAAGAGAGTAAATATCTGTCAAAGTATTAATCCATAGGTAATCCTTCGCAAGTGGCTTTTGAAGCTATGAAACCCATTTTCAAGCCACTTATTTTGAGTTCTTACACTGATAGCTGCTGCACCAACTTAGTTTTGGCTCTTACAATCCTTCCCACGCATGAATTATGAGCACGTATCGGGCTTGTGGACAGCCTTGTCAGACGGTGGAGTGAAGTGGGGTGGACGGTCATAGAAATACATTGTACTCAGTTTAACTCTGATAAAAATGTGCTTTCTGTTTGCAGTCTGTCAGAAACGTTGGGTTTTATGTGGGGCACGCCTTAACAATGGCCACTTAACACTAGGCTTCTACTGTATAAATAATCATTCACAGCTTTTATTCGCTGACATAATACATGTAGGTGACAAAAAGCCAACAGGTATTAATAAAACCCGCATTTACAGAGGAATGACGGTATGTGCTCAAAAATCAAATCCTCAAAAAAATCAAGCAACTACATATGTGTATGGGTTGACTGTACAATTGTACACGAAGTCAATCCCCCAACAAGACGGTACGTGTCGGAAGCAGGTGGTACACGACAGACTGATGGGCAGATAGACGGACGGGTGACGGGCAACAGAAGAGGGAAGAACGTGAAAATGCAGCTGATGACATTGACAGAGCAACAGCGCAGAGCAGTGACATAAAAGGTCAGTCGTGCCCACAAGGTTCAGCCGCTGTGTGTCATTCGCAGAGACGCGCTCACCAATAAAACCCTCACTGGTCCGGGGCAGTTCAGAGAGGTGACGCTTCGCTCACGCAAAGGGGAACGGTGCATGAAAAGTTACTGATGTGTTAGAATGTAGAAGTGGTTTTGATGAAAAGATGGCGGTATGTTCAATACAGAAGAAGGTTAACAACACGGTGCACTTTATCATTGCGGCGGAACGTTTGTCCACAGAATGGGACCTATTCTTCAATGCTTTCAATTTCAAAGGGCTGGGGCAATCGTATTCAAGCCTTTGATTTCAAGGGTTAAATCTCCTCGAATAGACTGGGGCAGTACAGTTCATAGGTGCCCCTCGCCACAGCCGTGTTAACGCAAAACCAAAGGGACGTGCAGGCGAGCGAATCGAAGCCACCTGACATTTTGACAAATATGGGAGCAGATGGCCTGTCATTGTCACCCGCCGAGTCCAGTCCAAGAGCCAGGCTAACATATGGAGTCTGTGGTCGTGACAAAACAAGTGCGATGCAACCAAACCCCCCCAAAAGATGTGCTCCATCCTGCGGGACATTCTCTCTCTCTCTCTCTCTCTCTCTCTCTCTCTCTCGCCTCTTCATCACGGGTCATCGGAGCAGACTTGGCGCGCTTCACCACGTCTAACCTCTGCAGTATCAAGGGCGATGGAAGCACAGCCACGGTTACAGACAACATGGGCTGCAAATCGGTTTGATAAGTGTTAGGGGCAGGGCTCTAAGCAGAACCCCCATCGCATCACTCAACAAAACGGCAGCAAAAAAAAATAGCTCCAAATACAGGATTTTTAACACGGCCTGCCGGGACAGTCAACCTCCAAAGACGAATGTTGCCCCCAAGAAGCGCACTTTAGAGTGGTACATGATTCTATAAATTCATCACCAGAACTGCATTCTACCTAGGTGTTTTGTAATACTCCTATATTAGCCTTTTTCTGCTTTGCCCCCTCCATAGAGCTTTGACAGATGTGATGCATGATCCGCGTCGGTCTCTTTTTTTTTTTAGCTCGATAACGTCACATGGCTTCCACTTCCTCGTTCTCATGAGGAACAATATGGGCCGCCATCTGCCTGCCCTCCTAACGATGGGAAGAGATCGAGATCGGCAAATTAACAAAGATCTATGGTCCGATTTGAAGAACCCATATTCATCTGCGGGGGACTCTGTGCGGAGGAAATGAGAGCATAATGCCGCCATGATGATCCCTCCAGCTGGTTCCCCAAAGCGTTGGCGACGGCAAAGTTATCAATGGCTTTGAGAAGTGCCGCTGTAGACCTTTGTACCCGTGTAGTGCTGAATCTAGCTGCGTGATGGTTTCACAACTTTCAAATGTTTTCACTGTTACGTAATGTACTTTTGGCCCACAACTGTAATAAGAAAATAAGGACCATTTGAGCATTGTGGGCATCTCTCTATTGGGAAGCACAGCCCGACCAAAGCAGCCGATGTCAGCAGAAAGATAAAAAGTCTCTTGAAGTGGAGGAGAAGGTCATGTAACTTCATAACAGTCCTTCAGTCTGTCCAATGTTTTTATCAGCAGTTATGTGATGTAACGCTCTGACTTCAAAACTTTAGCGTCATTTTCTAAAACCAATCAAGAATAAATTAGTAAAAATAAATGAATTGAGAAAATGTCTGTCAGATTAATTGGAAATCCAAACTCTACAGGAAAATGAAAAGACAACATTTTAACGCTATGAACTTTCGTATTGCAAGACGGGAGCAGGTTAAACAAATTTCATAACATTTAATCATCATGCTGTGTCAAAACCATTACAATGGTTGCAAAACATATTAGGGGATAATTTTCTACATTAAAAACTTACTTCCCAATTAGTTCCCTCTTCATTAGCAAGACATCCAGATTTACATATTTCCTCAAATCATTAGGGAACTGGCTTTTGCACCAGCGTTTAGTCAAAAACACATCTTCTGACAGAAAAATCCACAACACCCATCCTAAATAATTAGCCTGATTTTCATTTGGAGCAATCGAGGTTACAACATACAGTAAATTGGGTTACTTTATTCTTTCATGACTTCAGGACGAGGAAAGGGTCTAATCAAATCTGATGGTTGGTTTTTAATGAGTGCGTAGCAGTGAGGAGCACTGAGACACTGGTACTCGTGAAGGATTGGGTAAAATGAGAACATTACACCGAGCTATAAATATGAATGCCATTAAACTAGAATAATGTAGTTGTAAGCGTTATTAGCCAATAGCATCGATTGTTTTTCTTCTTCTTACTCGTCTTACTTCTTTGGTTGTGAAACATCAATTCACAACCAACATTTTAACAGAATGAAAATATATTATCAGATAATATATATTAGCAGTGTAGCAGTGATAGCAGCAGCAATGAAATACAGTTACAAAATGTGCAGTTTTTTTTCTTATCTACTTCTTCTTGCTTTTTGTATTTTTACTCAAGCACAACTCGTACTTCCACGTCCCACCATCGCAAATCCATTTAACTCATGTCAGCCGTGTGCGCAGTAATGTGCTTTGATGAGCTCAGACGCTGTGATAAATTGGGATGCAGAAGACGATCCATATTTATAGCATCGTAGTTCAAAGATCAACAACATGGCGGTCGCATAAATGAGCACTCAAAAGGCAGCGCATCGCTACAGACAGATTTCACTGTGAGTGAATTATGTGCCTTGTGTCAATTATGTGCTTACAGAAAACTACAGGAGGGCAAAAGGGTCTTAAAGCTCTTGTGCGCGTGAGCAGAGGGCCATTGTATTACTCATGGAGCATGTAACAGCAGAAGGTTAAGTTTTACAAAGCAGAACGCAGCAGCAAATCCACGGTGGTTCATATCCGTACAAATGAAAGATTCTCACACTGGCTCACACACAAAACGATTGGCATCTCATGTACGGAAAATGATGATTCATCTGTTTTGCTGTGTGCACAAGACGCCACTGTTGGCAGTGTAGAGTGCATGAAGTCAATCATCTAAATGTGGTCCAAAGCATAAGCAGCAAAATGATCAGGATAAATGTCAGGGGGCTTGAATAACATGGTGAAACCAATGGGTGAAGCATGCAAGCACTTCTCTTTGGTCCTCATGGCAGAGTGATGCGACACCACCCCCTAGTGGCTAAGGGCGACTCCAGAAAGAATTCTGTATAATTGAAACTATTGCAGACTATACATCTCACAAAAACTACTGAAAAGCCTGGCTCTAAAGAGTTTACTTTTATCTAAATATTGTGTTACCTCTGATGACAACTCTGAGGGTAGTCAGCCCTTCATCAGACAGAACTACATCAGACAGAACTACAGATGTAGACAGAACTACATCAGACAGAACTACAGATGTAGACAGAACTACAGATGTAGACAGAACTACAGATGTAGACAGTACTACATCTGTAGTTCTGTCTACATCTGTAGTTCTGTCTGATGTAGACAGAACTACAGATGTAGACAGAACTACATCAGACAGTACTACAGATGTAGACAGTACTACATCAGACAGTACGTCACTGCGGTGCCAATAAACTGATGAGCAATTGCAGCAGCCTGTGCGGATCTTTGTCGTTTTTTCTGTGTTCAGTTTTTGATCCAGCACGCTGCTTTAGGCCCAGGATGTGCATGTCTCCTTGCTAATTTTCTGAGGGTAGTACCATATCTTTAACCACGTTGGCTTTTGTTCTCTGGAATTATAAATTTGGAGCTTTTGGCCCTGAAGCCCTGAAGAACTGACTTTCTAATGACATTAAAAAGTTAATGAAACAGAGAGACGGCGCTCTTAGAAAATCTTTAAAAACAGGAAACAGAACTGATCGTCAGATTTTTACATCACTCAGAAATAAAGTGGTTAATCAGGTGCGTAAAGCCAAAGCCAATTTCTTTTTAGAGATAATACAAGGTGCAAATGGAAACGGTAAAGTGATTTGGAAAAATGTGAATAAACTTTTGGGACAAAACAAAGAGGATCACCCTAAAAACCTACAGCTTCAGGTCAATGGGACATTAACCGTCAATACAAAATCAATCGTAGAGTGCTTTAATAATTTTTTTATAGGTTCAATAGAGGAACTGACAGGGCATCTAAAATGTACTGACAAGTCATGTAAAAAGCTTGATTTCAGCAAAACATTATTTAGTATACAAGAAATAACAATCCCTGATGCTATAAAAATAATCTCTTCTCTAAAAAGCTCAAAAGCCAAAGATATCTTTGGTCTTTCCAGTGATTTTATTAAGCTTCACAAAGAGGCACTTGCAAGTCCAATTGCACATTTGATTAATGTATCCATTAAACAGGCAACGGTGCCATCAAATTGGAAAATGGCGAGGGTTTTTCCGGTGTTTAAGGCAGGAGACAAAACTAAACCTGAGAATTACCGTCCAATTAGTATCCTACCAATCATGTCCAAAATAATGGAAAAATGGGTTGCTGCACAACTAACAGAACACCTAAATTGTTGTGAAACACCGCTCCATCCCATGCAGTTTGGGTTCAGGAAGCATCACTCTACAGAAACCGCCACTTGTTATTTTTTAGAAAATGTTAAATATATGTTAGATAAGAGTGGGTATGTGGGTGCTGTATTCCTCGATCTAAAACGAGCCTTCGACACCTTAAATCATGACGTTCTGATAGCCAAATTATCCAGTTTTAATTTTTCTGAAAGCGCCCTCCTCTGGATGAGATCATATCTAACAGACAGAAAACAGACTGTACAAATAGATAATGTTCAGTCCACATTTCTCAATTGTTCCGCAGGTGTCCCACAGGGTTCAATATTGGGACCAATTCTGTTCAGCTTATATATCAATAATCTTCCCAACATGTGTAAAAGTGTTAACATGCAGTTATATGCGATTGATGCTGTATTATATGTGCACGCTAAAACAAAATGTGAAGCTGCTGCAATCCTATCTGCAGCCATGGTACCAGTGTCCCATTGGCTCCAAAATTCTTGCCTTCATTTGAATACAAAAAAAACTGTCTGCATGTTCTTTTCTCGTCAGCCAGTAGGGAACGAACAACCATCTGTGATAGTTAATGGCGAGAGATTAAATGAAGTTAAACAATTCAAGTATTTAGGAGTGCTCTTTGATTCAAATCTAAATTTTAAGCAGCATATCAAGAAAATTGCACACATCATTAAATTCAATTTGTCAAATTTTAAGCATATAAGACCATGTCTGACCACAGAGTCGGCAAAGGCTTATATGCACGCAATGATCTTCAGCCATATAACGTACTGTTATACCACATGGTCCCAAACATCAGAGACCAACATGAGCCCCATCAAGTCTCTTTTTAAGAAAACATTGAAAACTCTGGATAGAAAGCCTTTACATTATCATTACTGCCACATTGTAAGTAAGTATAATATTTTAGATTTCGACGGCTATCAGAAGTTCCTGGATGCCTGTTTAGTTTTTAGAGTTTTAAAAGGTCTTGCCCCTCCACCATTAAGGAATTTTATATCACAAATAAGTAACACTCGAGTAAATACCAGAGCTCTGACCAGAGGAGACTGTATTGTGCAACGTCGTAGAACTAAATTCGGTCAAACGGTGGAGTCTATCAGAGGCTCGCAGTTTTGGAACTCGCTGCCTGCTCACATCAGGAACTGTGACAATTACCACACCTTTAAAAAGGTCCTAAAAATCTGGTTAAAAACAAATCAATCTTGCACTCACAGGTAGTTTAATTAAAGTTCAATACTTAATCAATTTCTTGGGCGTGTTATGTTATCTTACCTGTGTCTGTCCTTGTAACTGACCTCTGTGACTGTAACTTTGTTCTGTTCTTTGTATGTTTGTATTTTCCTCCTGTCAATGTTTCTTTACCTGCCTTAGGACAACGGATGCAATTTAGCTCTCACGCTAATTCTGGTACATTTACATTGATGCTTTTGGCTGACGTGTTGATCAATGTGCACTGTCCTAATTCAAATAATAAAAAATAAAAAACTGAGGAGGCTCGCCCCACAAAGGCTGGGCTCTCCGCCTCTTTGCTCTTTTAGGAACATGCTGCATAGGAGGAAGGTTGGCCATGTTGATATCCCACACCACATGGGCCCTTTAACATGAATGGGGAGGAAGGGCTCCCGCTCATCTCTTGTATAATATATCTATGGATGAAATGGCATCAGACTGGATATGCAGGATTACTCAAAACATATCACACGAAAGTGAAAAAAGAGGTACTTACGCTTGACAGAGGATAGCTGTTGTCCCATAAAAATAACAAAATACGATGTTCATTTTTAACACTAAGTAACATCAAGATTCTTAGTGGCAATTGCAGCATCATAAATTCTACACCTAATTCTGACTATAAATTAAGTAATAGCCCGTAATAAAATTGCTTTTGTTGCTGTATTAAAATGTATTGTAATAAAGCGCCATAAATAACCATCTGTTCCTCTCATAAAACCACGAGCTCCGATAGAGCACTCTGACTATGTGACTTCATTTGAATTTGCCTCAAGCTCTCATGTTTTTACAGAATAAAACGTGCTGCTTTTTGCCAACACAAATAAAAGTATTACAGGTACATTTTGAATCCTCTCATCAGACTGTAATTGCTAAGCAGTCAAAAGTGCTCACAAATACGGCCCTGTGTTCAAATCAGAGTCTCTGATCTCGCTGGAGGCCAATTCAGAAAGACAGAGTTTTTTTTCTGATGTGTGTGAAGCAACTTGGATGTAACACGAAGAGCAGTGGTTAATAGAAGCACCGACGGTTTCTCTTCCTTCAAGCTTGTCGTCAAGTCTTGAGTCGACAACACTCGAGGAAAGAGCCCTCCACTCGCTTACTGATGTGTGCGCAGAAACTTTGATTTAATAAGCAGAAAACGGCACCACAGCAGAGTACCCCGACAGTAACATGCAAATAAGCAGATCACGCTAACCCGGTATCTGAGCTTCAAAGCACTGTGGATGTTGGAGAGACAGCAGTGACGGATAAACAAGCTGCTGGTGCCCTTAAATCAAACAAGTAAAAAGGGAGTAAACTGATGACGTAGTTAATAAGCGCGGCGCAAGTGTGCAGAATGTTCTCCGTCAGGGCATTTAGTCATTGTTTTAGCTTAAGACACGGCGTACTGGTGTGAATGGAAAACTACTGGTATTATTTAGAACTCCACGGTGTTGTGAAAAAAAATGATGCAATTTCATGGTTAAGTGCAAAACTCTATGCTGGAAAGAGATGAACTGAACTGTTTCTATCCTGCTGCAGAAGCCATTGGGGCTCTATAACAGGACCTTTCAGACAAGGAGCACAACTCTTATTTGTTCATTCCTACATTAAAAAAGTATGAAAGACACCAAATTATATGAAAAAATATCATTGCACATTATGAACCTTGCAGTAAGAAATCAAAGTAAATGTACAGCTAACAAGTTGTTCAATCATTACTTTGCAAAGTTATTCTCCATCTATCCTTCCATATGCAAATAGTACATCTATAACGACAAATTATATATTTATCATCCTTATATGTAGGTGCTCATCAGAGTCCCAATCACAGTCCTGTTTCTTTGCTTTGTTTGAACACAAATCACGTCTCGTCTTTGCCTCTTTGCACACACATAATCACATAGGGACATGAAGCTTATCAGTTCTATACGGTGGAGCTTGATTACAAAGTCCGTAATGACAGGCAATCGACTGTTTATGACTAAAACTCAGTCAAATGTTCCCATCAGACAGACGTGCTGATACTACAGATGCACAATGTAAAGACTGTTATCGAGGCCAATCAAAAGTCAACAGAACAAAGGTTTTCTTGACTCACTAAACACGAGTCTCTTGAATCAAATCTATTAGTTGTTTTCAGAATCCACAGCGTGATGGTGTCACAGTCTCACACTGGAGGCAGTTCTTTCTACATTAATAAATAATGGAACTAGCCACTTAAATTAATGATAAGGTCAATGAACTCTTTCAACCACACCAAAAATCTGTGCATGAATATCATTCATTGTAACTGCCCCATCTCCATTAAACAGAGCCCTAGCGAGTGTTGTGACGTCATCTCAAAACCATCAATAAAGCCATAAATTGGTTTAATGTCTGCCATTTTATTGTGGTGTCTATTGGATTGGCAATAAGTTAAATGTATGCTGACACTATCACGCAATATGTCAACGTTTTAAGGAAATACATTTAATTTGTAGAGCACCTGTGGCAAAGCAAGGTGCTTCATAGATCCGAACGACAAAGCAATGCTGTAGTGATGGCGTTTCGACCCGATATCTCCCGGTACCTCAAATATACGGCGAACTTCGGGTGCAGGTGGGTCGGGTTAAAAAGCACATATAGCCTTCAGTACTTCTTTTTCCTGACAGTGTTGGCTCACAACATACAATGCATTCTTATCCATAAAGGCCACACAAAGTCGGCAGTGTTTTGTTGAATGTCCAGTTTTATGGGTTGAATGTATGTTATGTTTTGTTCTCTCATTGCGCCGAGTTTAGACGTCGCCTATAGCTCTTGCATAACTTTGATCTCCACTCCAAATGTGGCACAATGGCAGTGCCCAAGCACATGCGTGACAGGTACATGTGATGTAAATAATGCAGTAGCAAGAAGGAAGGCACTGTTAAATAACAAGGCGACAGCTTCTTACTAACCTGAAGAGAGCAGCTTCTTGAAGCGTCAGGTAGGTGGGTTGCTCCACTTACACATCACTACAATGCTGCATTCAATAACAATGTGTAGAGTTTGCCTGTTCTCTCTATATCTGCTGTCCCCTGTCAATCTAAAAAAGGTAAATCCCCCAGTTACTAGGCATTTTTGATCAAGGTTAGCTCATGCTCCAGAGACAGGTTCCCGAGCGCTGTACTACAGATGACAAATATATCTGTACTGGCATAATTATCATTAACCTTGTGGTCCTCTCTCTTAGAAATCCTAATCCACTCCAACCATTTGAAGGCTTACTACTTTTCAGGGCTATGATTTCAGTGTTTTACCAAAGGCCTTAGTCAATACAATATTGTATAAAATTGTTCCCCCTCAGGAAACCAAATGCTCGCTATGCTCGTGTGCACCATTTGTGGATCACGACATGAAGCTTTTGAGTCCGAAACAGGCAACTCCAGCAAATAATGACAGCCTATGGAGGGTGGTGCATTGTGGGTGATTGGGCACAACTTTAGTCTACGGTATATAGAGTGATAATGATACGGGTGTTGCAGACTGAATGTCAGCGGCGCAGTGGGATGCTATGTTGTTCAGTGTCTGTCATAGTGATAGAATCGAGCCACTGCAGTGTTTAATCTTAGATATGTTCATTGAGCCGAACAGAAAACCCAACCAGACTCTCTGTGATGTTGCCGCTCTGATGGGGAAGCCCCCATTCTCACATAATCCTACGATGTCCAGTCAACCGCAAACATGGCTGTACTGTGATGTCCTGCCCTTTAACCTCCACTCCACTAGACTGTGTGGAGTGAATTTTGCCCATATGCAACCTGTATCTCTTCTGGTCTCCCTTGTAATTCGAAGAAGCACAGATAAAAAAAAAGAAAAACAGTAAACAAAACAAAAAACTGAACGACACACCTCAGCTGGAGTCAGAAGCCAATCAAGATGTGGCGCAGCGTTGTGCGAGTCACGTTTTTAAGGACTGCCAAACATTTGATTGTAATGACAGCCATTGTAGAAGACTGTAGTTGAAGATGGATTTCCACAGTGTCAATACAACACTTAGCTTGATGACGCATAATCATTACTATTTTACTTTTCCACAATCGAAGAGAAAAGACGACTTCGGTTTGTATCCAATTTCAAATGCAGAAAGTTTGTGATTTTTTGATGATTGGATAATAGATTCAAAATGGTTGTTGGGCGATGCGGCTAATCAGGAAATCAGATCTTCAGAGGCAACATTTTTGACAATCAGGGAAAGTAAAAAAGCAAGTCCATTTGAAGTAAACTTTTAAAACAAGTATTTCTATGCATAATGACTGGCGTTTTACACTAGTTGCCTCAGTAGTAAATCTACAACTCACAGCAAGTAGATCCTGGGTTTTATTCACAGAAGGATGGCCTTTGCTGTACACGGGAATTTGTCCCGCCACTGACTTCGCCAGGCGTAAAGCTGAAGATTGCACGGATGCATTTTATAATGATGTATTGAAAGACCTTGGCATTAATTGAAGCACCATCACCACTTAAAACACAAACAAAATAAACCAAAGCTTTACCACGATACAACGTATGGGTCCAGTGCCATATCTCTAAACCTTTTATGATTAAACAGGTTTAGTGGGGGCAACATGGAAGCGATAAATCCAATCTAATAACTGACTTAAATCACCTCTGTTTTCAGACACATTCCCCTCAGTCCCCGTCTTATTGTACAGATCCAGTCGTGCTGCTGCTCTAGGCTTAAGCCCGCTTTTCCTGTCCTCATTATACCCTCTCTATATGATAAGCTTAATAAAACCAAGCCGCGTCGCGCGATACTGAACACCATTCGACTAAAGGTTGTATAATAAGTGACACTATTTCCCAAAGTGTGGTGGCTGTTGGAGAAACAGCCAGCTAGTTCACAGATCAAGAAAACCAGTACAATAACCCTTTGAAGGTGGTCAAAATGAATTGTTTCACAGCTCCACACAAAAACTATGCCATTGATTTGAATGAAAAGTTTCTATTATAATATTTATAGAAAACCTTTTATTTTAGATTAAACATGTAGTTCTGGGGTTGCACTGAACCTTTGTTCCGGGAACTTGAAACTCTCCATTGAGATAACTGGCAAAAGTTTGTTTTTTATTCAGGCTTTGGGTAAAGTCAAAAAGTAAAAGATACTGAAAAGCAACACAAATCCATTTCAGCTGTTATATATCAGGCTAGGAATTAGATATCAACAAATCCTTATGAAAAAAGACTCCAAAATCTTGTTATGTACCGACAAAAATATGTGTCTATAAGAGCAACTTTAAGTGAGTAAAGAAAAATGCATTTCGAGAAAACTTTTTTAACTTACAAGTTCCCTTATAAATCTATGGGGAAACGATTTATAATTATGTACAGTACATTGGCTTTATTATGCTTACTGTAAAGAAAGGCTTATTGTGTAGAACAGACTAATACTTTGTTTTCAGGCGAAAGCTTGCATGTTAAAAAAACGGGCCTCAATAAATGAATAAATAAATAACATAAAATAACACGTGTCTGCAAAATCCACTGGATGTGCTTCGGATCTGTTCAAATAAATAATTCAAACGGGCACAGTTAGGGTCAGTCGTACCCGTGTTTTTTGCACCAGTTCTATACCTGCTTTGTTGTTGATGTAAAAGCTGAAAGTAGGAATGTCCCAGAAGGGCTGCCGTGATGTGGCGTGATCAGGAGTACCATCTGTCCCTGCCTGGGTCTCTGGCAAATGTGGAGAATTAAAGGCATTCGAAGCACAGGGAGCACAAACAATAACAGGCTGATGGCTTTAGACAGTGAGCAGAATGAAAATGCTTTTTTTAAGATATGGCAAGATGAAGCCTGGAAGTTTGGGTAACGAGAAAGAAGAAAGTATGACTGGAAGTTGTCAAGATGAGAAGTTATTGTGCCTGTAAGGGAAGGTGAAAGATCATACAGCTTCTGAAAATCGAGAAATCACAAATGCTTCAACACTATTATTACTACAATATACAGTAACTACCACACAAGTAACACCAAGTTAGTTTAACTTAGACTCAGATATGCTCTTACTACCAAAAATATTTATATAACAATAAGAATTATGTTGTGGGTTTTGAGAAAACTGTGCACACACCAACTTATAAAATATCAAGACACATCCACACTACTACACTACTCCCACAGGAATAACTAGGTCTGGATGTGGTGAGTGTGCGACTACATCTCCCATTGGTTTTGCATCAACATTCTTTACATGTGTTTATGCTTCACAAGGGATTAGCCTGGAATGACAAGTGGAAAAATGACACTTGCGCAGGTACCTCTGTAGAAGTGAGGCACGTGACACGAATAAAAACCCTGGGGTGAATGGACTATAGTCACACCAGCTCTCAGACAATATTTCTAATGAAAACACACCATCTGCTTTAGGCTGAGGCTATGCTTCTCCCAAAGATCTATTCAGTTTATGTCAAATGATGACAAATGACTAATTCACTGCGTTAGCGAGTGGGCAGCGCGTCTCGCAGCTTGACGAGGACCGTTATAAGATGCAGTCTACTGCCACGGATAAAACCGAAGCTTCTCATTAACAATGTAATTAAGTTTTAATATGGAATGTAATGAAAACTGAGCCAAAGGAAAATGCAATCAGACTGCAAGGAAAATAGATTTTGGGGCCGATGCAGAATTTTCATCTGGTAAAGTTTTGGTCGGTGGATTAAAATAGGATTCTAATATTACCGTAATACACATTTTCTCTCTCTGTTATGTATGCCAGTCAAATACACTGGACTCATGCATGATTAAAGGGGGCAGGGAATTGGGAATCTTATTTCTATATCTGATTAAGCACAATATCCAGTCAAAAAGGATGAAGCTAGGCACGACTGGGTCAGAGCATCTCTCCTGGTTTGGTCTTATAATAACACTCCAATGATATTCATCCAGTGCAGTCCTTTAAAAAAAAAAAAAATGCTCACTGCTCACCCTCCTCCTCCATTGCTCAAAAGGATTTTCAGCAAAAAGCACAAGAATTGCCAAGTAATTTACCAAAACTGTTATTTCAGTGACTTTAAATGCCTGCACCGACTCATCTAAAATGTTCATTGACCATCTTTGTAGAAATAAGTGCTTTGTGTGGATATTAAACTTTCTAAGAAAAGAGTCGTTCCTGTCTAGACAAGCTATTACTGAGATTGACTAAAACATCAGGTTAACCTTCAAAGTGCTGAGGCTTCTCATATATTTTACGCAAACATAACTTTCCTCTGCTGTAAAATGCTTAGACAGAGTTTCTTTCAACTGCGCAAAGCAAGCACTGAGCTGTACGAAAGAGGGAATTGGCATTCACTTTTACAGACTGCAGTTTCTATCAGCAGAATTACAAGTTGAATTCAACAGCAATGAACACTTCATTGACAGTACACTGAATTATGTGCACGAGTGAGAAAGCAAAGCAGAGAACATGCCGCCAATACACGACTTAAGAGGAATGGCATTACGTGGATAGAATGAAAACAAGGTTTCCTTTTATTTACCTCTTGAACCACAAACGGCATCAAAACTGAAATAAAAATCCACAGACATAAATTCCTCCTGAACTAGTATTTGCTTGGAAAGTGCTTCGTTTTTTTTTTTTTTTTTTTTTAAAGGTAACATTACATTTATTGCACTTTGTTCATGGCTCTCAGTCATCCAGTAATTTCCACTGTAGTACAGATTTAAAGTGCATATGACAGGTTTCAATGCTTTTGAAAATAGGACGTATTTAGAAGGATAACATCAGTTGCAGGTTCATCAGTTGCATAATTATCATTTCAGTGAAGCAGCAATTTTAATGAAAAAATGTTGGGCAGAAAAGTAAATTTTATTTGAATTTTTAAGCTGCAAACAGGAAGTGACATAGATAAAAGTAAAGTTCCACAGCAGTTTTACCCATTTCCCATTGACTTAACCAGTTTGGCACGGCAACAGTTTAAAACTGTTGTCCTTCATCCATGTCACTTCCTGTCGGTGTCCAATAAGGAAGTGAAACTAATTTCTAAACATCAGAAAAATGGCCAAACTAAAGAAAGCGGGGAACAATCTCTAGCAAAATCTTAACTATAATTGTTATATGTTTTAGCAAAAATTGTCATATGCACTTTAATTATCATCGACTGGACTGGGTTGATTGGGTTGTGGATGCTACGCCCTTATCTTCAGAGGCTTCTTCACTCTTGCAGTCAAATGTGCATGAAATGGACTGAAACCTTATTTGTATAGCGCTTTACTCATGATTCAAGTCACCCAAATCGCTTCATAAAGGGTGAGGGATTTCATTTATTATGTATGTAGCCGGCATTAGAGAGGCTGCACTCCGAAACCATCATTCATTCACACAGACATCAATCGTCCTGAGCTATTGTACATGTCTTTAGTGGTAGGGGATCCGAAGCACCCGGAGGAAACCTTCACAGGCACAGAAAGCCCCTGACCAATGGTTAAGGGCTTTCTGTGAGGGATTGAACACAGAACCTTCCATGCCACTCTCTACTCTACTCGCTCTCTACTGCCATTTATATATAACGTGTATTGTTTTTATTCCATTTATGAATGGCCATCGCTCCTGTCTAATGTATGTGGGCTCCTCTCTGCTTCCAGTGTCGCTCCATTAAAAGTCAGTAAATATCATTAAGCCTCCCCAAAGATGCCAACACACACTAAACATGACCTGAGGTTATGCTGACCTGCTGTAGCCAATGCGTTCATGCACAAAAGACAAATGCATTATGGGTACTTGACAACTCTTTATAAATTCTGCTAACAGTGCAGCTCTTAGTGTAAAAGGGGCTGAGGCACATTACGTTAGAAGCATTCACCGTTGCCTGAAATAAACAAGTAAGCATTTCATGGGGTGTATCAAATTTATACTGATGAGCCAGAGGAATATTTTCATGCACTATTCTGTTTTTGCAGCGTGTAGTACTTTTCTTTGAAGATACAGTGAGAACCATATGTTTACATCCACTTCATAAAAAGATTTGCATTTTGTTCTTACAGTTTGTTTTTTTTAGGTCAATTAGAATTTTAAAATGTATTTCTATTTGTCAAATTCCAGAAGAATGAGAGATAGAATGTTCTACTTTTTTTTATATTACTTTTTACAAAACCAAAAGATTACATTTAATTAATATTTGGTAGAATTGCCTTTAAACTGTATATTTTGGGTCAAACGTTTTGGATATCTTTCCACAGGCTTCTCACAATAGTTGGCAGCAGTTTTGGTCCATTCTTACAAACATAACTGGTGTAACTGAGCTACATTTGTAGCCACCTTGCATACACATGCCTTTTCAGCTCTGCCCACATATTTTCAACTGGACTGAGATCAGGACTTTGTGATGACCACTTCAGAACATTGACTTTTTTTTTTAACCAGTTTGGCCATATGCTTTGAGAAATGCTTGAGATGTTGCTCCAATATTTACAGATAGTGTTCTTTCTTCATAGAGATGCACTTCACATCTATTTTGTGAAGTGCACCAGTCCCTCCTGCAGCAAAACAAACCCCACAGCATGATGCTGCCACCCCCGTATTTCAAAGTTGGGATGGTGTTCTCAGGATGGCAAGATGAATTTTTTTGGTCATTATGGCCAAAAAAAATATGATTTTTTTTTTCTGTCAGTATATGTGTATATTCATAAAGAAATTATAAAAAGCAGTAGTGCATAATCGCTGCTGTGGCACTGACCCTATATCCTCACAGTGGAAATTAAAATGGCTCAAACCACAACACTTTAAGATGTTCACGTTTAAGAGGAATCTTAAGAGTTTCACTGCTGTCAAATGGCAGCATTTCGACATCTCCCTGAAAATGTGTTTGAACATATCCCTGCAGCTTACCAAATTTGACTAAATGTTAGTTAGCCAAGTGGGTTTTACTCCAAGTAGTAATAGTGAAGCCTGCACTATTATACTGCAATATCAAATTAATGTAATATCTGAAACCTGTACACTATTTATTCTCCAATACATTTGAGACAGGACCTTTGAGATGTTATACTTTCCTGTCCAGTTCTAGCATGAAAAGTCAGCCTGGGTTCCATTAGACATCTGCGCTGGCAGACAGAGCAACATTTGGCGACTGATGCATCAGAGCGAAAACATATAATTTTTTTGTACCATTCGCGCTGAGAAAAAGGGAAGACATTTTTCTTTCTCGACAGAATGTTCCTTACTTGCATCATTTTCTTTACTTTTCTTTTCTTTTCTTTTTTTTACTTTAAACTAAAAAACTAATTATTTTCCCCTCTGCTGGCACCTTGAAAACGCACAATGCCGGACCCATTTCTTGCCGAATCGATTTTTTCTTTTTTTTTCTTCTCGGGATGTGCAGCCTTGCTATTGACAGATGTTTTCCTGCTCGCAGATTTGATACAGCAGCTCTCCCCGCTAACCTAAAAGCTACAGATAAACAAGTTGAAGGTCAGAGCGTCGCAAGTCTATATTGCTGATAACACTATAGCTATCACACCGCATCCCATCACATGTCGCGTATAAAGTACTTCATCGACTACGCACACATCCATCACGACTGCAGTACCAGGCCTGTACCCTTGACACCACAACTCCGGAGTTTTCAGAACAAATTGAAGGACGAGCTGCTATTGAGATATGATGAAAAGAGGGTTTTCAATTAAAATTAAAGTCACTTATGATGGATTAATTAGGCCACACTTGATTGGTTCATGCAGCCATTTGACCTTGCACTACCCAAACGTGTCCTCACAAACTTGTCTCTAACAACTTTGAAATGAAAAAGTGGGGGTATCACTTGACTTTACAGCAGAGTTATACCATGGTAATAGCAAGAAACCAGGCGGATCACATGCTCATTTCCAAGCGCTTCAAGATTGTGTCGACTACTCGTGTCCGTGCAGTTTGGGCTATAATCATACAACACTATTATCACACCACGCAGCGAACGTGACTGTGTAGAGGCGCTGGGATGAATGGAGGGAAACATGTCATGCAAGTACAAGTGCATCGGGGGTAACGTGCTACACTCATGACTCGGCATTGTTCTGCTCTGCTTTGTGTATCTAGAGATGCTGTGGTCGGCAAAATCTGAATCCATAGTAAGAATTCATAGCCTGCCACTGCACCCAACAACAGAGGAGAAGAAGAGGTGCGCTTTGGTATGAAGTAGAACAACATCAGTATTTTTATGGATTTATTTTAAAGGACCTGTATCATGCTATTTTAGCCATTCCAAAGTAAAGTATAGGCATTTATATGATATATTGTACCTCTACCACTACGGAGCACTAATTTTTGTGATAAATAGAAGTATTTTCTGGAGGTTTTTTTCCAACCCGGAAGACAAAACGCTTGGATTCAGTTAACTCCGCCCCCTCTCGCCGCTCATACAGCTTTAGCAGTAGTAGAAATATATATATCACAGCAAAAAGTGAAGTTATTTCATGATGCTGTTATAAGGAGTTAACATGTGCAACACAGCTTCATGGCTAAATGGCTAACACACACGCTAACATGCGTTTTGATCGACTCACCAGTCTGATGTTTCCATTATGGGACTTGCGTTGATTATAAAAGTTAATCCACTTTGATTCTGGCCAAGGTTCATCAAACATCCATCAGTACAGGCACAGACAAACACTATTGTGGCTGATAGTCGCTGAATCCCGGAGGGAAATTCCAACTTCTATGGCCTCTTCTTTAGGAAGGTTGAATAAAGTCCTGTCCTCGCAGCCAAACGCGCTTTTCTCCGTGACATTATCGTGAGGTAAGAAAAAAGAACAGGTGTCCAGACTCCAGAGTAGGTTAGAAAAAGCTCCCTCTTCACAACTTTCGGTGCAACATGACATGACCATCTGTTCAGACCGGTCGGACGCTCAGGGGTGCGTTTGTTTTCGGGACAGGGGCAGCGCAGCGTCAGGCACTTCCTTTTTTTCATTTTTTTTTTTTTTCATTTTTCATTTATTTATTTATTTTTTCTTACGACAGAAATAATGAAAAAAGCAGGCATTACATTACAGACGTCGAGCACTTCCGTTCCGCTGTACATGCCAGTCGTTTACCAGGAGAGGGCGGAGCAGCTGCTCAGAGAGCAGGATTCAGGAGGATTACTGAGAACTGCGTGAATGAAGCCAAAAAACACTCTGGGGGTGTTTTTGAGAAGGAAATAGCATAACAACATGCTCAAGCTCAAAAAAGTCGATTTTGCATGATATAGGACCTTTAAGACTAATATAGGTTTCCATCCAACCAAATATAGATAGTTTATTTGTTTATTTGTTTATTTGAGCAACAAACACTGCTCAAAAGGAGTGAGCCGAAGCAAAAGCTTATAAGCGCCCACCCCTAAAATTAATACAATTAAAATCATCATTACACAAGAACATAGTGGAACAACAAAGGGAAAAAATAGCAACAAGGAAACAACAGCAAAACAAATAGCCTACTAAAATACCAAGTGTACGAGTAAGATGTACATTAGGTAACAAGCTACCATTAAAGCAGAACTAAGTAACTCGTGCCCCTAGAGGCCATAAGCGCCACTGCAGGTGTCGTAGCATGTTGCGTTTTTTTTACTCATTAATTGTCCGTGAGAGTAAATACTACGCTGACAGAAAAGACAAAGGGAGAGAGGGATATTGTACATCCAATTAGACAATGGAAATATTGTTTTTTCACTCAAACTTGGCTGTAAATACTGTTTAAGTGGCGCTAGCCCGCAGTTAGCTTTGCCCGTTAGCCTGTTAGCTGCTTCTTTGTTATACCATTAGTGTGTATTGGCGACTCCAACCGGGAGACAGGAAAGTTGCAACTGTGGTTTTCTGGCCAGAGACACCAGGGGGAGATGAAAGACCCCCCAATCTTCCCATTAACACTTGTATTACCCCCAGAGGAACTACGGAAAGGATTTATTAAGGTAAACTAGTTACTCAGTACTGCTTTAAAGGCGCATTATGCATTATTTGTTATATATTTGTGTGTATTTGACCTTTTAGTGACCTAGCAGTATGAGTGATCAGCATGGCACCTTAACTTTCGATCATGGTGGTCTCTACAATGCTCCAGGATCAATTGTTTTGTAGATTTTCTGGTGAGATTGTCCGTCAGCAGAGAAAACCTTCCAAACAATCCTGGAGCATCTTCGAGACCACGGTGACGGAAATTTAACGAACCATGCTGACCACTCATACAGTCAAATATGCATAATATCAACTTTTTTTTCACATAAACGGTTGCATAATATTGTTGGATTACAGTTTTAGATGTTAAATATGCTTTCTAGTAATGGTAAATGTATAAATACTGTACAAATTAAAAGAGCTAAACCTGACATGTTTTTCTTTTTGTAGGGTCAAATTAGTTTGCCCCATAAAAGTATGTGCTAAAAGAAGTCATTTGTGAAAAAAATCAGCCTGATGTTTGAAGTTCGTTCCGTGTTATGATTTGTTAACGTTGTGTATGTTCAACCCAAATAGTCAATTATGTGACGAAAAGGGGTTTACTTTTTTTTCAAAATTAGGTACAGTGATGTTATTGGGTTTAGACTTTATAAATAAAATAATGATAATTGTATTCATTTAATGGTTTAGTAATGTGTTAAAGTGAAGTTTAAGTAATTACTATGCTTTGCACCAAGTTAGGAAATAATCTATCTTGGTGGTTCTTGGAAGGTCGAACGTTTTTTGAGGTCAGTGTGAAAAGGTTGATCACACTGAGGTCCCCATTCTCAAACTGGTGGGCAAATGTTTGTGCAAACCATTCAACGCCGACGATTGAACAGCCAAAATCCACAAACAATGATAGGGTTGATAGTAATGTGCGACAGAGTTGAAATTAGGTCTTTGAATGGTAAAAGAAGAAAAAAAAAAGCACTCCACTTCTGTCTCAAAGCAGCTTGAATTGAGCATTTCGGGATGTCTCACTTATCCCCATCTCGCTCCGAGATCCCGCAGCACGACCATTACGGGAATCGACAATAAATGATATGCACCGTGGAGCCATTTCCCCCCACAATTACTATATAAGAGCGTGTTTCTTTCTCCCATCTTTGCCCCATTTTCTGGAGTTTTATAGCACGTCTCAGTATGTTTTACGCAATGATCTTGTTCCCGCCGGTAATCTCTAACACATCCGGCAATATTGCACCCCATATCTGTTATTCCATAGTGTCTTTCTCGCAAAGTCGAAAATACATAAAGCCCGTGTCCCGGTGTCTCCTCCTTATTCCTCGTATTGTGTTTGTATAATGCAATGCAGAAAAGCCTGGGAGATAGCAAAGTAATAGACTGGAGCTCGTGAGGTATCAGAGATTAACATGGCCTGCCACCGCGATGTTATTAGATCCACACATAATATCCCAGTGATTTCCGGACGCCGCATTGAAATCAGATCGCGAGTGTCGGCCCAATAATAATAGAGTTATTTGGAGAAAGAAAAAAAAAAACGCCTTAAGGAAATAGTCACATTAAGCAAGACACGTGAAGCAATGAGATCATGTTGAAGGGCTAAATCGAGGTCGAATGAAAGCTGTTGTAGTGTGACTTACATGCTATTAGTCCACTGGACTCTAAAGGGACTTGTTCGACTTTGTGCTGCTATATATATTTATGTAAATGCATTAAAAGGAGGATTATAAGCTGCATAAGCACAAATCGACTACTAACTAAAGGTCATCATATGAGCAATGCAAAGCAGTTTGAGCAACACTCACGGTCCACAACTTTATATAAAGACAGTGAGAAATCTAGGGAGGGTAGAAAACACGGCTACGGGACGATTCTATCACTGAAAAGGAAAAACGTATACAATGTGTACTTGTGTATTTGTATTTTTTGCTTTTTCTGCGAGCTGCATTTGTGGTTTCTGTGCTCCACATTGTTTTACCTGATGCTTTTGTACGTCTTAGCTGTGTTTTTGTGCAGATTGGTAGATTTTTTACTGCAGAGAGTCCATAATGGTCCTGAAGAAAGAAGCTTTTTAAAAGTAAACAAACAGCTAGCTTATGAGCTAAAGACATTTGTGGATGTTTGCGTCCGTGCGTGTTTAACGTGGGGGGATTTTTTATGACGAAAATAGATTAGCCGCGTTATTGGCGTATACAGTACTTTATTGAAATGGAAAAAAATAGGTTCATTGCATCTGTTTGGAAACTAATTGACCACTACTACTGCTAGGGGAGTAACATAACACTGTCATTTACTATGCTACGTACTATTGGCATACCTTGTGCTTGTAGGCGACTGAAAAAGAAAGCAAAGGAAACAGATATTAGTCACAACATTTCTATTGTTTTCTGTCTTTCTTTTTGTCTTGGTGAAAACATTGCAAGTGGATTTCACAATATATCCAAGGAAAACTGTAAAACACCTGCTTCATTTCATTACCTTTAATCTCGACAATGTTCTTCATAGGTGAATAGAAAAAAACATAGGCTTTGTTAGATGCAACAGCATTGCAATTTTCCCAAACTCCATGTCATTACTAAGTGCTCTGAAAACATATTTAGGGCACAAGCAAACAAAACAAAAAAGTATGAGAAGGTTGGCACATTCTTAAGGAGACAACTTGACAATCAACTTAAAAGGATGTAGAGTAGGATCAAAGCGTTTATCCATCCATCCATTTTCTTCCACTCGTGGGGGCAGCTGTTGGAGCTGCCCAAATCACATTGCACCAGCCCCTTTGGCTCCTCCTGCAGGTGGTGGGTCCACAGACGGACGGCCTCATGGTTCTAACCGGGCCTGTTGGTCTCTCATAAGGGGCTTCTGAACCGCTCTTTGTCTGACCCGTCACCTAGGACCTGTTTGCCCTGGGAGACCAGAGCTCCAGGATCATTCGGGTGCTCAAACCCCTCCACCACGTTAAGGTGGCGGTTCCAGGAAGGAGGGTTCCAAAGGGTTTATCTTAATAGTAAAATAATCATTGCTATAGCTGAATATTATGCGTTATAATATCCGTCACGCTCATGCTCTTAATGCTGTCAAGCTCGCATGCAGGAGTTGAAAGTGCGAGTGCAGGTAAGCGCTGGGGGGAACAGAACGGATGGTTTTGAATCGGAGTGACATTTCCAGGGCGTTTTAGCGGGGCCTTGTCAGAGTTGTTAGGCGGTGGCTACAGCTGTTTTTGAGGTCTTCGAATCGCGAGGTCGTCAAGTCCTCATTCGGCTGACAGTACAGGAGCAAAGTGTGAACGGTGGAGGGCGGCTGTCCAAACATCACAGCAATGCAGGTTTTGAAAGGTGAAAGGGAAAGATAGGAGAAGGAAATGAAGGGAGACGGAGAAATTAATGTAGCGCAGGATTTCAATGGTGTCAACAGATGGTGGAGGAGTGGCAAATAAATTAAGTTGTCTGTTAGCAGAGTGGTTAAACTCAACTGCAAAACATACGCAGGGTGTACGGCAAATCAAATAAAAAAGTGTTAACGATAGCTGGTTAAGAAATCTTCAAACAGGAACATTTGTAGTTCCTGCTCAGTTTGAAAGACGAGTCTTTCAGTTCATTGATTTAACAAGATGAGGGAAAAGCTTTCTCTCATGTGGATATGTTCTTATGCAAAACCTTGATATTAAGGAGACACTGCAGGTGAATGGGGGAAAAGATACATTTATAGATATACCATTGAAACTTTTGCATTATACATTATCTAATTTTATATAAGTTCCGCCATTTTATGTTTTCATATAAAAAAAAAAAAAAATGTACGCATAGAAATTGCCTATGTTTTCAGTGACAAAATCTAAATAATGGCAAGACCCAGATTAAAATGTATGGTTTTGTTTTGTTGACAGATGTTTTTTTGTTTGTTATTTTGTTTAGTTTTTTAATAAGCTAACTATCCATCCATCCATCCATTTTCTTCCACTTGTCCGTTGCCGGGTCGTGGGGGAAGCTGTTGGAGCTGCCCAAATCACATAGCACCAGTCCCCTATGGCTCCTCCTGCAGGTGGTGGGTCCACAGAATAAGCTAACTATAATAATAACAAATAAAAAAATCTGTAAAAAGGCTAATTAAATCAAGCTTGGAAACAGATTTAAAAAAATTTACGAGCAAGACAAGTTTAGAGTCTGAAGGATCTACTACATATAGTGGAGAGGTCGTTGGCCGAGTGGAACGAGAAAACTGACCCTAAAGTATTGTAATGTTTACATTTATCTGGTCTTCTGTTACGGGTTTTTCCCAGAAAGGAAATGACCATATACATGTGGCCGGTACATGGATATATAAAATGTAATTATTTGTAAACTAATAAGCGCAGGAGCCTGGCTTGTGTCGGAGTTACTTCCTTGATATCTCCAGCTCCCTCACAGAAAAAAAAACATCTGCAATTCGACAAAAGCAAATGATAATTTCAAGCCGCTCTCCACCTCGATATTTATCTACAATGTTATGATGTTACGTGAACTTTTGGCTGAGCTCTATTTACTGTTATGCATTTTGGCTGATACTGCCCACAGCTCATTAGGGATAAGGTCAGTAAAATGAGTCAAATATGCCCCGGTAGTTAAATTACCGTTAGTATCATCCCTGGTCCCTGCAGCTGCTGGCCAAACAGTGCAGTATTAATGGACCCTTAAGTAAAGCGGAAGATATGCGAGGATATGTGCGTTCAATTATGCATCACTAAAATGGTGAAATGTCAGCTCCACGTATCAGGCCGGTGAAGACCCTCAGTAAATATGCAGATGAAGGTACTGACTTGGGAGTGATAACATTATGCATGTTTTGCCAGACGTTAGATCATTCATCGCGGATGACGGGCTTCTTAATCAGGAGATGACAACCTAATACTTTATAATCATAGCACTATATTTTACAAACAGCGGGGAAGAGGTTGCGGTGAGTTGATAAATGTTGAAATTTTACACGTGGAAAATAGCTTGTGTTATATAAGGTTGATGAATTTGAGAGGATCGCATTATTTTGAAGATACATCGTGTTCTCATATGAAATAATTGGAGGTAACGTTGAAATAGGGGTGCTTGAAGTATAAATGAAAAGCCCCCGGGGTACGTCAAACAAAGAGTTTTCGTTTCACATAGCGGTTTATTTCCACATTTTAAGATGATTGTCCAAACGATCAGCCTCCGTAACATTTGAAAAGACGTCCTCGCGCAGCTCTGGAACACGTTACGCTGTTCGTGGTTTATTTAGAGAAAGTGGCTCTGGAACATGCCGTGTTTGGGACACGCTAAAACTGGCCTTAAACTGACATGTTTGGGGCCATGTTACTGACTCACATACATGTATGAAGAAAGCCTTAGCACACGGAGGTAAATAAACACTGTTAACCCACGACTGACTGACCGGCTCACACTGTACGAGTGAGATGACCCGAGCCCCGTGAGGCCACACAAGCTGAACTGGGTCTGAATACATGGCGTTTTAAATACTTGGATATGCAAAAAGCTTAGAGTCGTTTCTGTGCAAAACCTCTGACCTAATGAAACTACAGACATGGCCCTTTTCCACGTGAAGCGGCGTATGTAACGAGGCTTCGTAAACAGACTTCCCTCTGTTTAATCTGAAAATGTGAAGATCTCCACGGATATTTGACCAATCAACGAGAAACAAAAAGACTGTTTTTATGCTGACAATCCATTCTCTAAGCCTAAAGTACCACATCTGAGTAAAGTATGTGTGAAAGATCGCAGAATTAGAAGATCCACAGAGGTTAATTGGAGACAACTTGGCCAACACGTCCACGGGTCAGAAAACTCTTGGACGGAGCGATTTTCAGTCATAAGTTTATTGTGAGCAGTGTTTCCACATAGTCTGCGCCTCTAAAGCTCATAAAAAGTGGATTTAAGCGAACGGTCTCCATGCAAACAAACAGCGGCCCCGTCTTACCGGAAATCGCCCACATCTTTCCCGCAAAGGCTCGTGGGCGTAGGAATAAGGTGGATAGTCTGGAAAATACTGTAAATTATTTTTTTATTTAGTCGACCAAATTTACACACACATTAGGTCACTAAAACTAGACTAAAATTGAAGAGAATTATTTGACTAAATCTTGACTAAAATAAAATGACATTTTCTTCAAAATACTAAAACTAAATTAAAATATGGTGTCAAAATGATCACGGGTGCACTTGCTCTACACCAGTGGTTCTCAACTGGTGGCACCAGTTTTCAGTGGCTCACGTGACTTTGCCTACAATCACTAAAACAGGGACAAACTGCATATTGTTTTTTAGTTAATGTTGAGAACCTTTACTCCACACAATTATTCATAAAACCCTGAAACATAACTATGGGTGATCAATATCATACAAGTTATTGCATACTGGTGCTATATCTTACACAGCTAAATAATAGACTACTGAATATTTCCTGAGCACGTTAACAATAATCTTAATCCTAAACAACTACTAAATAGAAGATATTACACAAAGATTTATAAATAAGTTAGATGGTAGATTTACTGTAGTTCAAACAGGTTTGCCTTATGAGTATAGGACATAGACTATAAATGTATAGCCGAGCTTCACTGACTCCAAAATGTATCACGCTCCTCGTTTTGACAGTAAAAATAGAAACAGCTCTGAGAATATGATATCATTACCATTCACTTAGACCCTGCATTAAGTTGAAAGAACAGTGTGGGCCTGTGCTTTGGGGAGCAGTGGGAAGCAGAAGCAGAGAGAACAAAAGGGAGGAGTTTGCATCAAAATCTATAATTCATCGAAGCACGGCGCTAGCACATACACATCAGGCGTTAGCATAGGGGATTTAACCAGGTTCAGAGCGACGCGACGGTTGTTTTCATACTGTTCACTTCCTGGACAAAACCGTGGCGAGCAATGAGGGCAAAGGGGGAGGGAAGCCAGACATTCTCCAGATCAATATCTTATCCCACGGACAACTGAGCAAAACCCAGGCTTTTCTAATCTGTGCATGTGCAGACGAAAGTGGAGAGGCTATGAAAAAGCAGCGCCATGAGTGAAGTTTGTGCGCAAAAATTTAAGATTAGAGTAATTACCATATCAAACTGAACAAGCGATGTTGAACACAATGTGTTGATGTTACTTTCAATGTGGGCCTATAAAAGTAAACATGGTTCACAAAGATTGGTCAGCAAAATGAGTGTAATCGCCAACTTATCCAGTGATAAAGCTTAGGGAAAAGGATTTGACAAAAGTAAGCAAAGGTGGACTAAAACAAATATATACATGGATTTAACATTATGTTTGATCCAGTGTGTCAACTGCAAGACACACTGATTCCTGCTCACTTTTTTTCTTCTCTTTCTATGGCAAATTTCTTCTTGATAAAACATAAATGCATGCACTTGAATGTAAAGAAAAAGAAAAGAGAAGAACTCTACATTTTGAGTTGCATTTTTTCATATCGTGCTTTGTTCCACCCTAAGACGCAGGGCAGATTCACTTATGTCTTGCCCTGTGATGTCCTCTAGCAAAAAGGTCTGGAGCGAGGCCATTTGTATCCAGGCAACATCAACAATAAGAGCCAGAGTTCAGACGCACCTGCACAGAGCGCACTCCACATCTGACCCCTCCCCTGAAGATTCAGCCGATGCATAATGCACAATGTACTCTCTTTAAGGCTTCCATTAGGTGCTGACAGCAGAAATGAACACTGCAGTAAAAGGACATGGAGCATTCTTTATTCTTTTAGAACAATTCAATATTGAGATGACATGTCGCAAAAGCAATTAGAGTTATTCTGATACAGCGGTGGGAAAATCATTTGAAAATTGTAGAGTGGTTCATGATATAAATAACGCCACAGTAAGATATCAACATGGCACAAGTCACATTAACCTTATCAGACTGCTTTATTGACCGCTGTTGGCCTTTTATGCCACTCCAAAGGTTTTGTCATTTTTGCGTGTGTCATTGGTTAAACATTGGTCCATTACTTTTACTATTGTCCATTGAGTTGCCTTGTGTACGAAATGCGCGGTATAAATAAAGTTGCCTTGCCTACTTGTCTAGTCACACATGAAAATGCCGACTTTATGCATGTTATACAAACTGAATACCGAATACATGTTATAATTGATTGTTTACAAAGCTTATTACGCTTTTATTTAAGTGAGTGTGCAATTAGATTTTATTTGTGAGCATTGACACAAATAAAATACTCACAAATAGAAATGTACATTAAAGATTACCTTAAAAAATCTGACAATTTTAAGCGATAGTCTGTAAGTTTAAATGTTGCGTATAATTAACCACCTGGGTCTGGAATTTGACGTGACATAAGTAATATTAAACAGTAATATTTCTTTCTTAAGTCTCTCCCTTTGCTGATTTCAGCAACTAATCAGAATCCCCGGGATACCAGTTTGACCAATCAGACGAGCTTTTCCTGTGAACCGGCCTGTCGGGTCCAATCAAGAAAGAAGGGGGGAGGGGCTTGATCATTTACTTTTGAAAATTCTGTTCCCGCTCTCCTCCTTTTGCAAACTGTGTTTTTCTGGAGAGGAGAGGGATTTGATTGTTTATTTATTTTATTTTATTAATTTATTTAAACAGGGACAATGCACATTAATTAACATCACTGTAAATGTGCCAGTGTTAGCTCCAAAGCTAATTTTCAACTGTAGTCCCTGGGCAAGATGTAGATTGCCAACAATATAACAATAACAACCTAAAAATGTCACTCTCCTCACTTTGCAAACTTACAGAGTACCACTTTATACAACAAGCAGAACAATAACATAGTGAAAGCAGTCGAAGCAGGTTAGGGAAACTTGTCGGTACAAGTCGGTCTGCAGTTGTGTTATTAATCTATAATTTAGGAGTGACAAACTCAAAATCTCAGTCGCCTCCAGTTTTAAACTTACTCTGTGGGAACGACCGACAGCTTCTGCAGACCAAAGACTCCGACCAGGTCTTTGACAGATACACATGTGCTATGGCTCATGGGATAGAATTCTGTCTATCTATTCATATTTTATTGAGGCACAATAAGAGGGAGTTGCTGTAATCTGTCAGAAAAAAGATAATAGCTTTTGCGTTGTGGTCGATGGCTTAGATGGCATTTATGAAAATCTATCTGATTCTAAGTGATTTGTATTCATTGTACGAATATTGTGTAGGATTTTAGAGTTGCATTTACTGCGGAGATCATAGGATAACAGGTGCCGACACAACAGTCAAAGGCAGAAAGGTCGTCCTGGGGAGCAGAGGTGGGTTTTTACCATTACTCAAGGCGCCTTGACACCATCGTTATTTCTCTTTCTCTTTCATGCCGTCTGACTCCCTCCATCTCTCGCAGAAGAAGTGCTGGGCCCGCCTTCAGACGACCTTCACAGTAAAAGCCAAACAAACACAGACTCTAATCCGCTCTGATCCTTCAGTGTCCGCTCGCCACTGGACACCGCCACTGTGAATCAAAATACCATAAGAAAAACTCGGCTTTGTAACAAGACTTAGCCTCTTCCGCCTCAAAGATAAGGCCTGCTCCAGACTCTTTTGATGGCCGCAGCAAGTTGGATCAGAGATGTTTATATCATAGTCTGATTGAATTTTGTCCAGACTGTCTGCCCTTTTAGCCTAGTATTCGCAGCACTGTTTCAACCCAGACTATTATCACTTACAACGAGGATAAACTGCCACCAAGGATCTGTGTCTATCTTGCGATGGTAGAGCTACATCTGAACAAGCTTCTCACTGGCATAATCCAACTCTACTCAATTATGAAGGCATCTCTTGGACCTCTTGAAGTACATGAATATGACTATGTTTTATGCTTTTATTTTTGACAAACCAAGCCAAATAGTAACGTAATGTCATTATTTTTCAAGAAATTTAGATTTATTGCTAGTTTGAATCCAAGTGAATGGTTTAAGGACTAGATTTTGGTACAAAGCTCAAGTAACATATTTTTTAGTAATATTTAGTGGCGCTGAAACTCTGTAAAAGCTTTTTGGTTTAAACTTCCTAACACAGTGAGACAAAATATGGATATCGCAGTGCATCAGCCAAGGGACTTCATTTCCCTTGCACTTTATGTGTCTAGTTTTCGGCTCATATTGTGCTTCAGGCTTGTGTCCAGTGTGAGGGGACAGGAGGAGGACATGGAGCAGCAGGAGAGCACTGAACGCCCACTCACCAGATCACACAACACGACTTCGTCCAAGCGCCATGTCAGAAATGCACTGGAAGAAGCCGACAGAGGCAGGTAGTATGAAATAGACACCCTTCTGTTGTTATGTTTAGATAATAAGAGCTTTTCATTTGGAACAGGATAAAAGCTGTCAAATTAGATGTTATTCAATAGGTCTGGTTAAATGGAAGCTTCTCGACCAAATGTCTAGTTTTTCCCCTCCAATTATCTCTATGCAGTTACAAAACATAAACAAATAAATTTTGTGGATTTTGCTTTTAGCCACTTCATATACACTCAACAAAAATATAAACGCAACACCTTTGTTTCTGCTCCCATTTTTCACGAGATGGACTTAAAGATCTAAAATTCATTCCAGATACACAATATTACCA
Organism: Proterorhinus semilunaris; assembly: GCA_021464625.1. NCBI lineage: Eukaryota > Metazoa > Chordata > Actinopteri > Gobiiformes > Gobiidae > Proterorhinus > Proterorhinus semilunaris. Next base: position 23,169,982 of record CM038358.1, on the reverse strand, counting down.
TTTCTCTCAAACATTGTTCACAAATGTGCAGTTGTTTGCTTTATTGGGGGTCTGGGGACTCAGAACCAGTCAGTATCTGGTGTGACCACCATTTGCCTCATGCAGTGCAACACATCTTCTTCACATAGAGTTGATCAGATTGTCAATTGTGGCCTGTGGAATGTTGGTCCACTCCTCTTCAATGGCTGTGCGAAGATGCTGGATATTAGTGGGAACTGGTACACGCTGTCGTACACCTGTGAGGTGGGATGGATTATCTCAGCAAAGCAGAAGTGCTCACTATCACACATTTGGACTGATTTGTGAACAATGTTTGAGAGAAATGGGAAATGGGAGCAGAAACAAAGGTGTTGCGTTTATATTTTTGTTGAGTGTAAAAAGTGAGGCGTGGTTTATCACAAGCAGAACTGAGCTCTGCATACCTATCAGCCTCACATGTCCTCGTGTACTCGCTGCCTCGCGTGCTTCCTTTAGCATTACGGGCTTTTATCGGTCTTAGTTTGACTCTATCGGTCAAACTCAGTACTTGAGTAAAACACTGTCCGTGTCCGGTGCACAGCTGGTCTTTGTCGCGACCCAAACAAAAGCACATGTTCATAGAAAAAGGGCTTTCTACATAACATCGCCATTGGCCACGGGAGTCTCTCCTGCCCATTTAATGCGCCAGGTCTGGCTCTAATTACAAGATCTCAAAGGGCTCCCCTGAGTTGGAACAAGCGCTAAAAAACTAGACACAATGTATTTTGGTTTCACATGGCTGACAAGTATTCTTACAATTTTCTCAACCACTCAAACACAATTTTGCCCATTTCACTTTGTTTGTACAAAAGTTGTATTCTGTAAAAATGCACTGACTTACAAGTTTCCGTCCAGCTTAGTTCCTTAGTATCAGTAGTGTAGACATTAGAAGTGGTGTTGAAGGACATGATATTCTCTGTTAGCAACACCCTCTCCTCTCCCCTCTCCTCTCTCCTCAGCGATGGCGGTGTGTTGAAAGGTTTCCTCTCATTTAACACTCGAACAGTCACGATGCTGAGGGCTCTTCACTGTCCTATCCTCGAGTGGCGCCTGATCTAACACTCTAATCGGACATCCCGTCTTCTCCCCGTCTCCATCTCACCCTCTGGGGCTCTTACCGCGGCCGACCTGGTCTGTCGAGTGTCTTGTGTCTGTCAAAACTATTTTAGAGAAAGGCTTAGAGAGATACTGATAAAGAACAGATGCCAGAAATTAGCTTCAATGAGAGTTTTGTTCAATTTGAAGTTATGACCTGCTTAGTCTTTTGAAAAGATACTGATGTAAAGTGCGATACAGAGAAGAAAACGTCAAATTACTCTCTCCAGCCCAGCCTATCACTAAGTTAGAGAAGAGAGAGCAGGGCTATCATGACAGGATACAGTTTCTTAGAAACACTGGGACGATGGTAGCATAGGGGTTGAGTTGAAATCTCAATTAAAGTGCAGAGTGTCATTGTGCCGCTGGGAAACGCAACAGGTTCACCATTTTTATACATCATAAGGCCCTAAGGAGCCGTTGTTAAGGACATTATTATTGCCTAACCTGCCGTGTCTGTCTTTTTTTCTTCTACTTTTGTGAAGTGTCTTTTAGTTTCTAGAAAACGCTGTACAAACAAAATGCACTCTTAAGTGTGACAATTAAAACAGTGATTTAGAATCATTTGCGATTAACTGTGCAGCCCGACTAAAAGATAATAAAGAAAGATACATATTTAAACAAATAACTTGATGTTGCATGGTATAAGTGTGGCAGCTTTAAATAAGTTGAGTTGTTAATGTTTAGCTAAACAGGTAAATAGGTATATCAAAATACATTAAATACATACCAGAGCAGGCCGACGTACTCAACTATCAATGTACTGAACAAAAAAATTATTTTTTTCCAAAAAGCAAAGCACAGGCTCCACTTGTTAATGTAAAATCTAAAATCCCGAGTTCCAAACGCAAAAGTGGCGGATGGTAATGCAGGACTTAACCTCTCTTCACTCTGTTTGGGTGAGAGTTTTTGTGTGTTTTCACGAGGAAATTGAGGGAGTCATTTACACTTCAAACAGGAGAGTGCTCTGTGATCTTCACTCCAACTAATTATGCAGAGTTTATTCCAGACGCTGCCGAGAGGAGCAGGTGAACAGGTTAAGAATCAAGGTGGAAGCTGCGACAAAGTGACCTTCAGCTGAACATGACATTTATCTGTGTATCTCTGACTATAACTACGGTACTATATTGGCCGAAGATGCAAGTGTGATATTCCAAACACTAACACTTTTCCAGACACGGAACGCTTTTAGTGCAAAACTAAATCAATAAAAAGTTAAAGCAGAACTAAGTAACTCATGCCCCTAGAAGCCATAAGCGGCACTGCAGGTGTCGTAGTAGTTTTTTTTATTCATTAATTGTCAGTAAGAGTAAATACTACGCTGACAGAAAAGACAAAGAGGGATATTGTACATCAATGACACAATGGAGATCTTTTTTTTTCACTCAAACTTGGCTGTAAATACTGCTAAAGTGGCGTTAGCCTGTTAGCTTCTTCTTCGTGATTCTATTAGTGTGTATTGGTGGCTCCGACCCGGAGGCAGGGAAGTTGCAAGTGTGGTTTTCTGGCCAGAGACACCAGGGGGAGATGAAAGACCCCCCAAACATCCCATTAACACTTGTATTACCCCTAGAGAAATTACACAAAGCATTTATTAAGGTAAACAAGTTACTTAGTTCTTCTTTAAACCATTAATAGATTAAGAAATAATAATTGCTATTCACTTCTTAACATATTAGGCCTAGTTGAATTAATCAACCATACTGTATATAAATATTGAAATAGTTTTGTTTTTTATTATTATTTATAAAATTATGCTGATCTGATAAATAGATGTCAGTTAAAAGCTAAGCTAAAAAGGTGGGTCTTGAGCCTGCTCTTAAAAACATGAACGTTCTCTGTGGTCCTGAGCTCCTCCGGCAGGTCGTTCCAGAGGCGAGGGCCATAATATTGGAAAGACGCCTGAGTCTTTCTGTTGACTTTAGGAATAACTAGGAGACCCTTGCCGGAGGAGCCAAGGGGCCGTGAAGGTTCATAAGGTAAAAGCAGTTCTGAAAGATAAGAAGGACCAAGACCATTAAGACATTTAAAAGCCATTAAAAGAACTTTAAAAATCGATCCTGAAACACATGGGGAGCCAATGCTGCGTTCTTCACTTGTGAGGAAGGATTAAAAGACAATGACTGTAGTTTGGGTAAAAGTTTCTCTCTCTGGGCCTTAGGACTGATGACTAAAACTTCAGTTTTGTCCTGGTTAAGCTGGAGAACGTTTTTTGCCATCCAGGATTTGATATCTAAAATGCAGTTAAAAAGTGCATCCATTGGCCTGGTGTCCTCAGGAGACATGGAGATGTACAACTGTGTATCATCAGCGTAACTATGAAAGTTGACTCCATGTCTCCGGATTGCATCCCCAAGAGGGATCATACATACTTACAGGTTAAAAAGCACTGGCCCTACAATCGAACCCTGGGGCACACCACATGTAATGTTATGGACCTTAGAGGAGCATGAATGTCCTGTCTGTGAGGTAGGATGTAAACCATTTGTGGACAGCACCAGAGAGGCCGATATGTTTTAAACGAGTTAAAAGAATAGTGTGGTCGACTGTATCAAAAGCGTCTTTTCTAAGATTTCGCTTAAAAATGGTAAGTTGGAAACCGGTCTAAAATCGTTAAAATCATTACGGTCCAAATTGCTCTTCTTCAGCAGGGGCCTCACCACTGCCCCCTTAAAGGCAGCAGGGAAGCCCCCCGTCTGAAGAGAGCAATTCATCATGTGTAAAAGTTCGTCTTTAAAGGATTCATACAATGTTTTAAAAAACGGGGTTGGGACCGGGTTTAAAAGACATGTGGTGGGCCTCACTGAGGAGAAAACTTTATCAAGCATCTCAGCTTTAACCTGGACACAACTGTGCAGTGTTTCTTTTGGAACAAGTAGACAACCAGATGTTTTTAATTAAATGCCGTGTTACTTTTGTTAGATAAAATATATCTGAATCAGTGGGAACATACAGTTAACTCAGATGAAGCGCTGGTACTACAATTAAACTATTCAGTTTCTAGTAGTAAGTAGAGGTTAACAATCATGAACAAACATGAGCTGTCTAATAAAGCAATACATAATCTCACCACATCTTACCACATGAGTCTACTGTTTTAAATGAAAGCCAACCTTTTACACACAACACATTTATTGAAAGCTTACTGAAAAAAAAAAAAAGATAATTGAGCTCATTTGTCACATAATACAAAGCCAAACCTAAATGGAAATACTATATCCGTTCCTTCACTTTAATGTGTGACACTCTCTCTCAGGAGGTAGCGGCTGTTCGTGCCACCGTCTCCAGCACCTCTTTTCACTCTGACACGAGACAAATGGGGAAGCAATGCACATAACACACGTCAAATTAAAACAAATGACTCCGGCTTGCACACAACAGAGAGACAGGATTTAGCAAAAGTAGCGTCTAGAGGAAGCATGCAGCATGTAATAACGGATTTACTGAAGGACGAACCGGTTACGTTATGTTCTGGATGAGAGAGATTTCAGGGTTGAGGAATGACAAAGTCGTTTTGGATGTTGGATTGTTATGTGTACATTGGCGGCAAAGAAAATTGAAATTCTGCCAAATAAAAGCACAGCAAGTCCGGCCAGGGGAAATTCCAGCTCAATAAAGAAATTACTAAGACATAGCACTAGACCGCAGAGAAGTCAGAAAATGCTGCACATTACCAATTAGAAAGGCAAGAAGAAGACATAAAGAAGCCAATGGTAGTGTATGAGCTAAACAAAGTTGTATATTTGTTGAAATTGAAGAACGCTTTAATATTTTGGTTGGACCACCTTTAGCTTTGATTACAGTACACATTTGTATTGATGATGGGAGAGGGTGACAACTGTGCAAAGCCTTCTCCAGCACATCTCAAAGATTTTCAATAAGGGGAAAATCTGGACACTGTGTTGGACAATCCATGTGTGAAAGTGATGTCTCATGCTCCTGAACCACTCTTTCACAATGTGAGCCTGATGAATCCTGGCATCGTCATCTGGGAATACCCTGGTCATTCAGGATGTTCAGGTCGTCAGCTGATCTTATTCTGTGGGCACATAGCTTTGCTAAATCTAGACCTGACCAACAACAGCAACCCCAGATCATAACAGTAGGTTAAATCCAGGTGGTGCATTTAGGCTCTTACGAAATGCCTGCACTTTCACACAGCAGGGTGAAATTGGAAGCAGTGAGTGATAGAATTCATTATTATCATGACGCACTTCCCCACTCAAACGTGATTGAGCTCAATATTATACTTGTTCCAGGAATGGAAAAATGGTGCTCATAAAATGTGTAAAATGCGGTTCATGTAGAAGAGAAACGTGACAAAACGAGACTTTTGAAAATCCAACATCCAATGACATTTGAGCCATGCAGTCGATGCACAAAACTGCTATTACTAATAAGATTGTAGTATATACGGGCAGCATTACACAATTAAACTAACTAGAGGTCAAGCATATGCTAGGCTGCTAAAAAGACTATGCCCAAATACAAAGCTCTATAGACAAGCAAAAAAGAGTGTGAATAAGCCACTACAGACTCATGTTGGAAACTCAAGGATGCAGATCATACGCCTCACAGTGAGACAGGGACGAAGACTAATAGAATCGTTGTACAACCAAAGACAAGCTGCGGCTGCGACTTGCGTTATCAAGCGGTATCTGATGTCTTGAAATACTGGTAGCCATCCCTTCGCTGCAACTACAATCTCTGTCAGGCGTGGAAATAAACACCTCTAGCGAGCGACGTTAAGTGAGCAAGCGAGGTAAAAGCACGCTGTCAGGGGCCTGGAATTGACACATTTCAATCTGCGAACCATCACACAGTACACAGAGGAGATAAGTGCTTTAGCTCAGAATGTACCTGTACTTTCACATCCAGAAATCGTTCAATGTTTGCAAAACGTACGCCCAGATTAAGAGATGGTTGTGTTCCTACCTGGTTGATGATATAAATGCCGTAGTCGATCCTCTGCCGCCGGAGGATCGGGTGGAGGTAGTGGAGCCAGTATTTCAGATGGTTCTCTCTGTGCCGAAACGGGATGATGATGGCCACCTACACATGTCAAATACGTGGTTAGCCAGTATAGAATTGTAATCATGTTTTTGTGATATATATAGCTACACTTTACACTTTACCCTAAGGGGAAAAAGGCAACGGTTTTCAAACTTTAGCACCAAGAAAAAAGTTTGCTTTCTGAGTCAGACTACAAATTTGAATAGCAAGGTCCTGAAAAACAGACATTAGGCTTATTCTATGCACATGGCCCTGGTTACATGGTGTGTGTTAATTAGCTTCTGACTATTTAAAGACACATTACATCAACAAGCAAAATTAGATATAATCAGATAATATTTCATTAGTAGGATTTAAGGCAGGACAACACCAAGCATACACCGGAGCAAGCAGGAACCATTGTATTCTAAGTGCCGCATGAGTGTAAGAAGGACAATAACATTAACACGGGCGGCACGGTAGCACAGCGGTTAGCGCTCGTGCTTCACAGCTAGAAGGTCCGGGTTCGATTCCCACCTGGACGGGGCCTTTCTGTGTGGAGTTTGCATGTCCTCCCCGTGTCTGCGTAGGTTTCCTCCGGGTACTCCGGTTTCCCCTACCACTAAAAACATGTACAATAGGCCCAGGGACTGCAGGTGGAAATTAGCACAAGTGCTATAACCTGGTACAATGCATCTCTCCTTTCTGAGGCTAATGTATATTGTATGTTCAAATACATAAATAAATAAATTAACACGAATGACTCTAAATTAAACAGTCAAGAATTAAAAACGAATGCCATGCACCAAAAGTCCATGTCCCACCAGTCCATTGCTATAGTACAATAGCAATGGACTAAAAGCTTTCAGCACGCGCTAACTATAGCTCGTACATGCGGGCAGTTTGGCAGGGTTTTTGGAGCCAGCTCCTATACTTAAAATAGTATAGGAGCTAAAAGAAAGAAAAGAAAGAAAAAAAGTAGGACAATGAGGTAACACATGAAGATAAGCCTGACAAGCCTGTGTTCAATCATGACCCAAAGAGGCAAAATAGTTTTAATGGAAAGTCTATTAAAGCAAGGAGCTTCCGGAATCACTTCCAATTAGGCTTCAGCAGCTAATGGCGATGCTACGTCCATGTTTTTCACAGTCGATGGTCGTACCCGAACACAGTCTGAGAAACACTGCTTTAGATCCCAAACTTTGGCAGAGATCCATACTTCATTGTGTTTGAAATTGTGCATTACGTTCTAAAAAAAGCAGCGTTGGCCTTACTATAAAAGTACAGGGTTGAATTTGTGGTCACTGAGACATTACTTTCCCCAAAGATAACCTTGATGTTTCCTTGATTGAAAGAAAATAAAAAAATATTACTTCTAGTTCCTGAATTTGTGACTAGAAAATAACTACAAAAGAGTCGCAGAGTAGTAGTTGTACCTTCCATCTGGGTCTGCAGTCGGGCGGTGTGTAGCGACCTCCCTCAGTAACATTTGGGTTCTCCTTTTGCACCCGCTCCATGGTCATCTGGGAGCTGAACTCGATCAACAAACGGCCCACTGCAAAGAGAGAAGAAAAAAGAGCGTTGAAAGTCAGATCTCAAAGTGTGAATGATATCAGAAGTCTTTCAGCTCGATTCAAAGTCTCATTCAAGGCAAAAGCAGCAGCAGGGGCAATGGACCTGAGGGAAATGTTTACGCCTAATACAGCACATAATAGAAAGCTTCAGAGTGAAGGAAATACACACTTGTACAAAATAAATAGATAAACGACTTTGAAGCACTTAATTGTAAACAAAACATAAAACTGCTCGGCCGTGTGGGAGTTACACAAATTAATCTGTTTTTATTTCGAGAACTCTTCAAATATCACATCACACAGCTTGGATATCCAGGAATCATTCGCATCAAAATATAGCGGAGATTGTCAAAGAGCCACCTCAAAGTGACATTTTAATATGAGTGAGAGGAAAATATGCAATTCAGACACTTTACTCAACGAAACTCTTGATACGCAAGACGATCCAGCATGCATTTTACGTGTTTTGTGGTGTTTAATTAAGACAGAATGTATTTAATTTTGAGAGTGAGCAAGTTTCGTGATGATGACATGGGCAGTGGACTTGGTTGTGAAGTGAATTTTAAACGCAATTTCATTTTAGTCAGATATAGTCAGGCAAATTAATGTAAGTCTTGCGACACTAACTTAACACATTCTATTTTGTCAAACAATATGCCTAAAAAGAATGTCCCTAAACCATCAATGCAGCATATGCTTGATTATTAAAACAATAATAATCACGATTATTTTAGTAATAATTGAAATCACAATTAGTCAAACGATAATTGGTTGCCTTTAAAGAATATATCTATATATATTTTTTATATAAAAAAAAATAATATGCAAAATATTTTCTTAAATTATAATATGCTGCCATTTCTAAACTAATTCTCTATTAGAGACATCCCTGGCACACCAGCCCCCTGCTGGACAGCCCTCACACCTGCCCAAGCAAACCAAGCTGCACGGCCTGATGACATCATCACACAGCGCAGTTTGTTTATGTCGGACCAAAGCATAGTAGCCAGTAGCACGTGAAATGCAAAAGGAACAGAAACAATCAGCGGAATTTCGATTAATTGCGCAGCCCTATATTGAATCCATGTTTTATTTCATTTTAGCCATGTAGCCAATTCTCGTAATTATTCAGATCCTATTGAAGTAAGAGCACAGAGTTTCTCTAATTAAATAAAACGAACATGATCAACTTTAATTGAAACAAACACCCGGGGGAACTTGCAGATCGGTAATGTTATGTCCTCATATTATACCAATGAATATATATTTCATTCATGTTTTTGCACACAGAACAGCCACTCTGCCTCTGACACTCCTCATGAACGCCACCTTTATGAAAATGGCCTGTAGAAAAGGAGAGGCACTGGCTGAGCTCCTTCAGGTACACGAGCTAATAACGCACTTAGTATCGACATCTCCTCCGTGTTGAGTGCTCTCCTCCAATCATCGCCCGGCGCCCAGGCAGCGGATCAATGGTCACGAGGTTACATGTTCATAGCGAGCCTCTTTATCATAGCACGCTACACAAGCTGAATAATCCCTGTGTCCCTTCGCCTAGAGTAGATAATGAGGGACCAGAGGTTGCTTTCTCGTCCCTATATGCACCAGAAGTTTAGTGGCGCAGCATCATTAAGCAACTGTGCCCTTAGATGTGCTTATCAATGTGTTCTGTAACGGAAAAACGGCACATTTGCTTCTTTGCATGAAATTATTATACACTATCGCCTGCTGTGTGGTTAAAACAAGCCTCCTTTTAAAGCAGCACTTTGACTGAGCCTTTCATTGAGCTGAAAGCAGTGAATGTGCGTGTTTGAAAGAGGCAGGCGGCACAATAGAGAAAAATAATAAAGAAAAGAGTTTACTTCCCAAAGTGGGGGTCACGGGGCAAAGAGGTGGAGGTTGTGAGATCATTTCAGGCAGCATGTAAAAAAAAGTAATGTGTTTTTGATTTAACACAGTAGGTTGTTTGTGAAAATAGGCCAGATGACAAAATAAAGCAATCAAGTATTCTCATCTGCTAGTTATGTGGCTATTATGTCCACACACAGTGTGTCGCCATGGTGATGACGTCCAAGCGAAGGCCATGAAATGTATATGTAGCTTTCGCATAAACCAGTGTCTCATTACTCCAAACTGAACTGAGCACGTCTCCAGTTTGACATTACCCAAATCTAAAAGTGACAATACCTATTAAGAAAGCGACAAAAAAGCAACATAAAATTTCTAAAAATTAGACGAAAAAGGAGATGAAAAAGAGAAGAGAAAGAGACGACAAAGGAGATGAAAAAAGAGACAAATAACAGATAAAAAATTTAGAAAAACAGTTGAAAAAAGAGATGAAAAAGAGACTAAAACACGCCATAGACACACCCAAAGCGATGAAAAAGCAACACAAAAAAACACAGCAACAACGCAACAAAAGCGTTACTATCAGTTTTGTAGGTCTTAGCTTTCAAATGAAGCGTTACACTGGCCTATAGGCTGTGAGCTACAGTCAAGAAGCTTTTAGATTTGGGTAAAGCTGAACTGGACAAAATGTGCTCGGTTAAGTTATTCACTGCGTTGCTTATCAAAACAAATAAAGATCAGTATAGCCTGCAGCCAACAGCCTGTGAATTATGTTCCGATGACATGGGGATATTAATACCAGATTCTAACACATGGTGTTTAAATATGTTTGGCTAAATGATGAATGTTAGTCAGTGTCTTAAGCTGACAGCAGTGCAATTACCAGCCGACCCCAGAACATCTCTTCGCTATCTCCGCAGCGATATTACACTCATACATTATATTCAGTGAGCGTGATCCCTCTATGTGGGGCGCAGAGCACTTTGGGAATACATCAGCGCTTCGTCTGCAGAATCACACAACAACCTCTGCTCACCAATGGAAGAAAGTAGAACTAAAACTTAATGCAAACAAGGAGAATCACATGTACGGTATTAAGGAATGACTACATTCCCCGGCATTGTCCTACATGGGTTAAATCAAACGGTCAAACCCGGGACACCTGTTTGTTTATCTCAGTTGGTCCCATGGGATTATAATTTGTATGTTTTTTATGATACTTTTTTCCACTTTTTGGAGGGGGGGGACATTTCCTCTTTTAATAGGGACATCATTTGAACATGAACAGTATGGGTGAACAGTCTTACAGGTCGAAATGATTTAGGTTTAATTTGAGCTAAAGACTCTGTGCTGTGATGTCTTCCTGTGAATATGCTCCATAATATGTTTGAGTGCAGATAAAACGGCACGGGGAGAGTGAGAGTTTGATGCACTCCAGAAGGTGTCTAGCAAAAGTCTTAAGTACGAGCAGCTCGGGAGATCAAATCATGATTAAAACCATATCGCAATTAGTATGATAAAAAAAGATGCAAAAACAAAAGGACGTGCTGAACACACACAAAACAAACAGGGCCTGCATGTTTTCCTCTAGCAGATTTGTTTTGCTTTTGCTCCACATCAAAGCTCTGACGTGTCCACACCTCACGCCCTGTCTGTCGTGTTGTCTTGTAGTCGTCTAGCCGGAGCTGCGATGCAAGTGCATAAGCCTTAGCTCTACTGAATGTGAACTTAAATGGTTAAAAAAGTCCAAATAGATTCAAGTTAAATACTATAGTGATATTCTCCAAAATAACGGATGTCCAGGCAGTAAAAGTCAAAATAAACAACGATAAGCAACCGTAGGGGGAGACGTGGTGTCCATAGGCATAAAAACACTCACTAATATTTTATGACGCTTGATAGACATGTCTTTTATTATGTATGACAGGCTGCCAATTACGATTTGTGTACCGGCGAGGATAAGCATTGTTATGTACTGTATTGTAGCTCAAAGAAGACCTAGCTTAAATAGAGAATAGAGGTTATGCAACGGGGGGGGGGGACGGGAGTGAAATTTGTAATATAGCGTAATTAATATAAATGAGACTGCAGCTCAAGGACCAGTCGAGTCCTCTATGTGCTGCAAAGATAAATGTTTTTTCCCAATGGCCCAGGAGCAAAGAAAGGCGAGACTTTGATATCCACGAAGAACACTGAAAGGACAAAAAAAAGCTTCATATTTTCTGTCTTGGTTGTGAAAAATTCAATTAAACAAATTAATTCTGCGATATAAAAACACGTCTTAAATTGTGCACACTTCAGGAACATCGTCCAACCAACAACTACTCCAATAATGTTATAGATCTATGCCTTGTATGTCTGGCACTAGGGCTGCAAGAGGATGCATAGATGGACTCGGCAGAGGATAAAATTCCCTCTCCATAAGGGGTCATATGGTATATAGGCAACCCCTGAAGTTCAGGCAAACACATTTTGAAATGCATTTGATTACTACGTTAGTTAGGCAGTTTATATATAGATGTGTTAAAAATGTGCACAATCGCAATCTAGAAAAATCGCTCTTAGAGATTTTTCCAAATTCAATCTAGCTCCATAGGACCATTGGCCACTGAAGTGCTCTGCGGAGGGAGGGAGGGAGCAGCAGTCATAAACAAGCTGAATGAGACTCGCTCATCAGGATTTGATTTTCTCCCACACTGGGCTTAAAGCAGGAGACGCGGGCTGATGCCTTTTGTGCACTGAGATTGCGAGCTCTTAGCCGCTTCATCGTCCGCGTGGCCATGCTATCCCACGATGCACTGGAGCGGGCCGCGTGATTGGATGCTGGGGGCTGTACGCCACGGGGTCTCTCTTAAATACGCTTAATCCTTTGCTGCTGTAAACAAGGATTGGAAAGTCACTTATGCAAAATGGACAATGGACGAGACGGGCACATGGATCTGCCTTCGGTAGATATTTTTTGAAACTATTTAGATGCACTGTAGTTAGGTGCTTTCAATTCCTATGACAACGGATCAAATGATAATGTGGAATCAAGGCCACTTCCTTTTTAGCTTGCTAGCAAGGGGGGAAATAGAGTAGCACCTTTATCATTATTATTTCTAGTAGAAACAGTGATTTTACAACTATAATGAATACGGTGTGTTTGTTTAATACAGCAGTAGAAAAATACATTTGCACAGAATGACACAAACGAGTTGCTCAGTCCATTACTTCACGATGACAGCGTGCAAATTGAAAAGTACTTTGAACTGATAAAAAAAAAAACAATGGCAAACTTCTCTTTACTTCCCATTTTCAACATCTCATTTGGCGTACCTGCGTCTGCTTTCTCTTTTCCCCATGGCTGGCAGAAAGGCAATTATGTCTCCCCTCCCCTGTTGGTGAAGACACTTGCGAATGATCGAGAGAGGAGAGAGCAGTGAAAGAAAGCTTTGGCGAGTGCACGGACTAATAAGATCCAGAGGTCTGAATGTGGGCTCTGTGTTCCTCTGTGGGAGCCGGAGGAGAGTCCAGGCCAGGCTAAAGACCGGCTGGCCCCGGATTATGAAGTCAGGACTTGTTGCTCAAACGTGACAGTGGCACGGCAGCTGTCACCAAAGACATCAGCGGCCTGTCGCAGAGTTTGGGAGATCAGACGGTTCAAATGGAGCCACACTTTAACCACACAGGCGTTGGCTACTAAAGAGGAATGTGTAAATTATCTAATATTGAGCTGTTGTTAAGATAAATTAACTTTGCAGTAAGCCTCTTCTAATTCAATGTTCTTCTTGGTGTTTCTCCAGATATTAAGCTATAGGTTCCATGCTCAGGGGAGGTGCATTGTATTCATATATTCAGAACATATCGCAAAAAATATCGTATCGCGTTATTAGGTGATACAATATCCGTATCGCGAGAAACCACACTAGACAACATGACTTCATCTGACTGAGATCCACACTCCAAACTCAGTCAAAATGCTTTTAGTTAAGCATTTACTAACTTTTCTTCCTAACTCAATTTTACCCTTGTTTTGGTCCTGATACGGGTTTTTTTTTAAGTAATCTTTTGACACAGTTTGCTGAAAAACTAGTTAAAGTAGGGCAGGGCGATATGGCCTAAAATATCTATATTACGACAATATCATTGACAATGGACAAATTGTACTTCAAAATCCCAGCCTTACGCCTATTGGGAAGATTAATTCAGTGATATTTTCTTCTTTTTTTTTTTTAATGGCATACTAATTTCCTCGCAAATATGATCTACTCAAGCATCCTTAATCTCATTTGACTTTTTAAGCACCTGTCCCCGTGTTCTACAGTCAGTGTTTATGCTGCTCTGATAGAGCTGAGTGTAACATGAATTATATTGTGTCCACAACGATAAAAAAAATTACAACGATATCAAATAATTATATTGCAATAACGATATGCGATACGATATGGCCCACCCCTAAGTTAAAGTATTTTCCGGACTATAACTGAGTATAAGTCGCACCAGCCGTGGGGCATGGAGGCCTAACTCCACCGTTGACAAGCCTCTCCCGGCATCACGTTGTTCAAGCTCTCATTTGACGCCCTCACTCGTTCCTCTAGCTGAGGCCGTCGAGCTTTTTTTTCTTCATAGCAGTAAGAGTAACCTCCGCTTTTCGACCGTCCCTCACAAGTTTCTCGCTCACTCCAAACTTTCTTTATGCTGCTCGATTACTATTTTTAAAATCTTCAGTGGTACAGAAGTAGCAGATACTGGTACACAAGCCTAGAGCGCCCTCTAGCGGTAAAATAACAAACATGTGAAATTATATATTTTGATATATAAGTCGCACCTGAGAAATTGAACGTAGGACCGTCTTGCAGAAGAGTGAAACACTCAGCAAATGTGCTACCAATGCCTTAATACGGTGCAAAAGTCAACGCTTGCCCACAAAACAGAAGGTTGGCAAATGTATTCCCCACAAACAGCATTTACCTTCAATGTGTCTCACCTTGTATCAAAACTTTTCATTGAGACTTGGTATGATATAATAAGCCGTGCGCTTTCTAAATCCGCCCGGTCTCCTATTCATGCTAAAACTAGGGAAATTACAGTCACAAAAGGCTCAAAAAAATGAATTAGTCAGAAGAATTTTCCAAATAAAAGTTTTTTATGGTTTACAACGACACACACTGGACTAAAAAGACGAGATGTTGAATAGGTCTATATAGCTGTAACAACTGGAATGGCACAGTGTTCAAAAATTAATTAGCGGAGACCAAAGGAGGATGCATGTTTTGAAAATACTAGCTGAGCAGCTTCAGACCTCTGCGCAACAAAAGTGTTGTTTTTATTTGAAACCGCGACAGAGGTGGAGGAGGCAGGAGTCAAGGATGAAATTCAATCAGCTACAATGAGGCAAACATATCGGGGCTCATTAGATCATTAAAAACACCAGCCCGTGCATGTGGGCCATAAACAAAACAATAATATTGAACTGGCTTTCTGCTTTCCTCTTTTTCTTTCATTTATTTTGTAAAGCAGAACAAAAGGCATCTCTCTTGGTTTTTGTGCTTTGTCGAGGCATGTTACCGGCCCGGAGCGTGGCAAAGAATTATTAGAAGCGCGTGTTTTGATTTTTATTGTGGGGCACAAAACAAGCATGGAAAAATCAGTTTTAGATTTGAAATGTAATTACTTTTTTACTTTTTAATATGTCCATGATGTCAGGCTTTGGTCAGAAAATGAACTGCAATTAAAGATTGTAATGATAGAAAGTGGTGGAAATATCATCTGGTGGTTTTAATTCTTTGGTATGTTATGCTTTAAATCTACTCAGGTTCAGTTTTCGTGGGAAAGTATACACCGGTTGCAGTATTAGTTGCAGTAGTGGTAGTCACAGAGTAGTTGCTTTATCGGTAGCAAGCTATTATTGGCAAAAGCAATATGTGTGGAGACCACTGGTTCTAAACACATTATAGTATGCTTGTTTCTTCTGATTTGATTAGATTAGATTAGGTGATTTGGTCCTTTTAGTCCTGGTCAGTCAGTCCTCATGCTGTCCTGGTTTCAGTCTTGTCAGGTTTAACTCATTTTATTCCATTGAAATGTGTCTTTCAGCAGCAGAGTTCTGTGCATTTGAAGAACTCAAAAGTTCGGATTGCCATTTTCCAATCACGGTAAAGTATCTTCAAAGTCTACAAAGGCACTGCTGACTCTGTCATTACCCAAACAAGCAAAGCAAAAAGCACTTAATGGCTCCTCTCCATGTGCGCAGCATGTTGGCGGGTGTAGTTGTGTATTCGAAGAGTGGAGGGGGGTTATAAAGGAACAGATGGAGGAAGCCACACTTTGGGCTGGCACCAGAAAGCGGGGCGTGTGAGCGAAACAAAGACGAGCCATCAGGAAGAACGAAACGGCTGAGACAACAAGAGGCGAGCACAAGGCGAGCGTTACCTGCCGCCGCACGCTGAGAGCGGGTTTGATAAACACAAAAGAAACACGCTCGAAGAGGAGAGAATAAAATTACAATAGCCTACAAAAGAGAGTGCTCTGATTTGATAAGTGACAATGGGAGTGAATAGACAGAAAGTGAATGGACCAAGACATTGCTGAGCTTCATACTCATATATTTTTGCACCAAAAATAACTCAGCTAAGTTAAAGGCACACTGCCTAACATTTTGGACTATACTGTTTCCATCACTGCAAAACGTGTTCCCAATGAGCAGCTCGACACAGACAATACTATTGCTGCAGTGGGTAATCAAAGAATGGATTTGGATGAGGACCTAACCTATTTAAAACCCAAATTGTGCTGTCTTTAGTCACATCTCCATGGAGACGGGCTGGAGACGTACCCACTCCCGGTCATGTCTTAGGAGAGCTGAGCAAAAGCACTTGTTTGTTTATATATTTATTAAGGGGTTTTTTCAATTATGAAAATAAATGGCAGAAAATAAATGCTTGTATTTCAATTGTATTCATTGGGTAAAATTCTACACGATAAGCACAATATCTAAAGCATCGTTGTTAAGAGAGACATGATTACAGAGGGGTTAGCAGAGGTCAAGTGTCAGGCTCACTGACTCACAACCTTTTTCAGACTAGAGGCTGAAAATCCCACATAGTTACTTGAATACTTGTTCTTGCGTGTACCCTTAAGCATGAATGGGATGTAAAGGAATACTAACTGTAATGTTAACTTATGATACAGTAATGAGGCTAAATTAATGATATGCTCATAACTGTAATATAGTATTAATATATAATTAACAATGGAATTTGGTTTTCACAGTGATCTGTCACAATAGTACAATATAAGTCCTAAGAAAAGCTAGTGTTGAGAGAATACACTTAATGGGAAAGTGCTGTTTTATAATCAAAACTAATAAAGACCAATATACCACTATTAATCCACCATCAATCATCCATGAGTCTAGAATGACCATATTCCGTGTAATCCAGGGACAGCATGTGCGGCGTGGTTGGCAGAAGTGTGGTGTGTGACACTGCTGTATTTGGCCTGGTTGGTCTACTCTGGTCTGTAATACGTTATGAATTGTGGCATTGGCCTCAATGACTGGCACATGAGCGGCAGTTTGCCTCCCCGTGCGATTGTGTGTTGGAGTCACTGATGTTGGCTCTAATTTCACGTACAGATATCACATGGAGACATTACTGAACCAGCAAAAAGACGAGTCACTGTCACAGAAAGAGCTTGTGTACCAAGAGGAACAAAATCACACATTACTGTAATAATGTATGGTTACTTACAACAATTATAAGTGACTCTCTGTTATGTTAAAGGAATAGGCCGCCGTTTTTACATACTGAGATATGTTCTTACATGAGCTTAGACGAGTTGGTGCGTACCTGTCTGGTCTTTGTGCGTGCGCTCAGTCACGCAAACGTTGTTAGCATTTAGCCTCTCCCAGCAAAGGTATAGCTCCAAACTGGGGTGAACTTAGAAGCTATCAAGCTGTTGGTAGCACGTTTTCCCAAATTAAATACAGTTACGTGAGCTTTTACATACAATACCATAGGAGCACTTCGACGTGTCAAAGTACTCCTATGTTATTACGCTTTACATATATATAGTACCCCTTTTCATCCGCCTAAAAAATGTACCTGTTTAATTTTGTGTAACTAGACTTGGATCGTGTAAAAGCTCACGTAACTGTATTTAAAGCCACACCGCGTAGAATTTTAACCAAAAAATACAATTGAAATACAAGCATTTATTTTCTGACAGATATTTTCATCGTTGAAAAATACAAACCCGTGCTCAGCTCAGCTCTACACATGACTGTAACTTTACAAAGGGAGGGTACGTCTCCAGCTCGTCTCCATGGTGATGTTAGCCAAAGTCAGCAAAATGTGAGATTTAAATAGGTTAGGTCCACATCCAAATCCATTCTTTGATTACCCACTGCAAAAATGGCAATTTCTGTGTCGAGCTGGTCATGAGGAGCATGTTTTGTACTGATGGCAACAGCATAGTCCAAAATGTTACGCAGTGTGCCTTTAAATAGGGAAAACGTGGAACAGCTTGGTAGCTTCTAACTTCACCCCAGTTTGGAGCAATATCTATGCTGGGAGAGGCTAAAATTTATGCTAACAACATTTGCGTGATTTGATTCGCACAAAGACCAAACAGTTACACATCAACTTGTCTAAGCTAAGGTAAGAACATATCTCAGTATGTAAAAATGGTGGCCTATTCCTTTAATAAGAAATATTGTTGTATAATAAGATGCAAACGGCACAAAATGTAGTATTTCTTTATCCCCACAAAATTAGGAAAAATACTGTAACATACTCGACTACAAGTAAAAAAGTTTCAGGAGCTTTGTATAGTTGGAAGTAAAATGATCAGACAATCAAATAACGAATGAAGTTGAATGAAAAAAAAAAAAAAAAAGAGTAAAACCTTTCTGCATATAATGTACTGAAAATAAGTAAATGTTGCAAACGGATTGTATTTGCAGGCAAACTAATGGGAGAACAACTCTGTGGAAAGACTATGGCCCCAATGCCCCACTCCCACATGTGACGGGTCTAATAAACAGCTCACCTCTTCAGCACCTGTCAGGAGGTAAAAGTTAATCCACTGTGCAATATAAAACAGCTTCACGTCTGGACCAGAGCCAGGCTGCAGCTGCGGTCTGTTGGTGGTCTGCAGTGGTCCAGAAAGGCCAGACCTGACTTCCGACTTTAATAATGTGCCCTTGTTTTTTTTATCCCATTTAACACCTCACCTTCACCAGGGCAACGGATAAAGGCTATTTTGAGGACACTCTTATGGTCATACTGTTTTTACACTGCTTATAGCTCTGAAAGTAGCCTCCTGCTAAAGACCTAGCCATTTGAGCAAAGAATTCAACTATTTTTCCAGTTGCCTGAGCTCAGCTTGTTCACGCAGTAAGTGCGAGTTCGATATGGTCAATACAGCTCACCTTGGGTTTAACAAGTGAGCTTTAGAGTAAGGCTATTTCATGAGTTCTGGTAAGCGTACTGTACTTTTAGTAGGACTCAAGATTAAAGATTAAGCAAAATTAACAACTCTTCAAACATTGAAAATGTCCTGTCCTACTATGCACAAATCCTGCTAATGCATGTGTTATAGATTCACTTTTTTACTAAAATGTTAATGCTCCTGTTGGATGTGTGAACTAAATCTCAAAATAACAGTAAATAGGAACTCTAATGGAAATACGTTTAGCTTTGTGATTATAACGTCAAGAAGCAACATTTTTGTTCTCAGGCATAGTCAATTACTTATTCTATATTCGTAACATAATACTGTACTATAATTCAGTTTTACCAATCAAAAAAATCCTTTGGCTTAGACATGATTGGAGGCATACAATTATAGCTAACCAGCAAAGTACATTTTCATCCCAATATAAAAGAAACTGCCTCAGAGAGATTTCAAAACATTATGTGTTGAAAGGAAAAACATTTTTGATTCATACTAGGATTAATCAGAGCACAAAACACTTCATCTCAGCCTTGTGTTTGCTCTGTTTTGAATACTAATTAACTAAATGCTTCCTGAACTGAATCTGACATTTGTGAAGGCTGAGTGTAGTCATGTCTTGCATTCATGAGTGTACAAGCCTGTGCGGCACATACATGTACACAAACACACGCACACACGTCCATGGCAGAGTATCACTGCGCTCTTCTGGTCTCTTGATCTTGGTTTCACTTTAATCTTCTTTTCTTCCTCTCCACTCTCGCTTCCTCTCCTCTGTCTATCACCATTAAGGGCTGCATCCAAATACATCGCAATATGGCCCCTTGCTAGACGTGACAAAGAAAACCAAGTTGAGGAGGGCAGGCAAAATCAGCCATTACATGATGACTTGTGTTAGTCTAAAGATTTATCAAGATTCAGTCCACAGCCCACATTTGAACACATCCAAGGGCAAAAATGTTTGAGAGAAGACAGAAATATGAGCAGCTAAACTAATCCACAAAACAACCTTCAAAGTCAGGTTATTGCATTCTAGGGGCATTTTTTTGTAATTTCATAATTGCAACCTTTAAAAGAGCAAATTTGATTCCATTGCGATTGTCCTGGCAGTCCATCAATACACATGACATCCTTCTGATTCTGCATAGAAGTTTGAGTGCCTAACGTAGGTGGAAAAGGCGCTAAACACTGTAAGATGAGACCATTTTCCATTTTACCAGTTCCTCTGCAATATCAGCCCAACACACACTGATCTGCTCACTAAGCACCAGTTCATCAGTGTTTTGGCTCCTTGGCTCACTTTACAATATTAACCACAACAGATCAGAAACACCCCAGTTCAGGAGATGCCAGATGTCAGCTTATCCTGTTACTTGCTTGTCCCCCCGATCAGGGACTTAGGGTTAAAAAAAATAGTCTGTTCTAACTTTCCAAATGTTTACTTGCTATATCTGTTGGCTATTATGACTAACCTACGCTGCAAGATGACTTACCGTATGTTCCGGACTATAAGTCGCTCCGGAGTATAAGTCGCACCAGCCTTAGCAACTACCTGGGCCTGGAGGCATAAATGCACCGTTTACAATCCTCTCCCGGCGGCACATTGTTCAAGCACCTATTTGCAAACTCGTTCCTCTAGCTGTGGCCAACTATAGTTTTTAGCCCATCTTCATTGCGATAAGAGTAACTTCCGCTTTTCGCCAGTCCCTCACAAGTTTCTCGCTCACTCCAAACTCTCTTTCTGCTGCTCAAATACAGTTTTTTTTTTTTTTTTTTCAGTGGTACATGAGTAGCAGATACTCGTGCACAAGCCTAGGGCAGCCTCTAGTGGCTGTCAGTGTGAAAATAACAAACATGTGAAATTATAAATGTTGATATATAAGTCGCATCCCCAGCCAAACTATGAAAAGAAGTGCGACTTTTAGTCCAGAAATTAGGGTTGGGCGGCACGGTAGCACAGCGGTTAGCGCTCGTGCTTCACAGCTAGAAGGTCCTGGGTTCGATTCCCACCTGGACGGGGCCTTTCTGTGTGGAGTTTGCATGTTCTTCCCGTGTGGGGGTACTCCCGTTTCCCCTACCACTAAAAACATGTACAATAGGCCAGCATGAATGAGAGTGTGTTTGAGAGTGTGCATGGGGGACGACGGATGCAAATTAGCCCAAGGCTACAATCCAGTGTGGCTTGTTTACATGCTATTATGACTGCTTTACATGTATGTTCATTAACATGCACTGTCCCGACTAAATAAATAAAATGTTGTATTTTGACAGTAGATACGCAAATGCAGTGAAATGCTAAATCTGAAAAAGTTCAGTTTAATCACATATTAGATTATCACAGAAAAATCATCTTAGCAAATACTTTTTATGACCTCTTCCAGCTCTCATGCGAAATGGCTTTTAGTGGCCTGTAATTACAGTGTAAAATCACTTAATGACAAAAAAAGGAGAGTGCTATACATTTCAATTTGCATCTTTTGCCGCTACACGATATGAACAGAAGAACTGCTGTGTTTGGAGATTAAGTAACATGCACCGGCTTTTTCTGCTACTTAGTCCAATTAGGAAAACAAGCGCTGAGAAATAGTGTTAAAAAAGTGGTCCAAGCTTGTCAAAGAGAGACGCGTGCAGCAGCAAATCAAAGACGAGCGTGAAAAGTCGGGCTTAGTTTTCTGCAGCGTGGATCGCAGTAATTAGACGGTACAGTCATGCGTGAGGGTTCAACCCACACATAAGACACTGTTTAGGCAACATATGATGCTTTAGGGAGGACAACAACTGAAAGGGAAGTCGCCAATGTTAGATTTACGACCGGAACCTTAAATATAATACCTTACAGAGATATAGGTGACATGGTCATCATTTTCCATTTGCTTATTGAAGAAGGGCACATATCTCTCATTCAACTTTATTTCAAGATAATTCAATTAGCCATGACCATAACCTCAAACACTTACAGTACCAGAACATTTTCTTGAAAATAATAAAGAAACAGGGCAGCAAAATGCCTTGTCGCTAGTTATCCCAAGTCGCTGCCCTGCTATTTTCTTCCTACTCCCATGTTATTACTGTGCTTTAATCAAGAGAAAACCTAATCTACCGTGGTACAGACTGGAAAATGCTTTACCGAACATTTGCAGCATCTTTCGAGGATCCTAAAGTGCATAATACGGAAATCTAATCGCCACCTTTGTGTTACTAGACGACCACTCAACCACTTGGGCAAATATTCTAATTGAAGTGTGAAGTGTGTGTCAGGAAAACGTGTCTCATTGTAGAAAAGCAGCGTCTATTTATTTCAGCACAAAGATGAGAGTGCTAAACAACGACATACCTTACAGTTAAGTCTAAATCACCTGCTGCTGATCAACCCACTCTCACGCACTTAGTCCACAACTGAGGTCTTGCTTCTCTCATGTTGGCTCAGCTGCAGTCTTAAAGGGTTAATGATTAATGCTCGCTGCAAGAGTGCTATATGAATGTCCATTATCTGACAGAGAGAATTTATTTTCACCCTTTCGCCAATACCACAGAAGTCTTAATGTTTCTAAAGAGCTTTTAACCTTTTCACAAGCTGCTTACTTTATCAACCCAGGCCACAGACTATAGATTGCCAGTCGTCTCTCCGTTTTGCCAATCTCAACATTTCATCTTCAACGAAGGTTCTCGAGTCATCTTCTGTACTCTGTAGTTCAAGTGTTGAGCGTTTCGCCACTCATCCAAAAGGCTTCATCAGTGCACTAAGGCTCCAGCTCAGCCCGCAGCCCAGATAAAGACCACAGGGAGGAGTTCAGCTTGGCTCAGTTCCTTCCCTCTATTAACGACTGAGAGGCGCAACGTTCGACAATCTCAACATTGTAACAATCTAGTCCACACACAGCATCTGTCTCACGTTCCCTTGATTCTCCCTGTGAGGAATAACAATTCCAACCCTTCCTTCCTTATACAGGTCCCAAAAAGTAGTTCCTTCCTGCGTCAGAAGTTTCCTTTGTCGGCCGACACTTCAATACTGTATTATTTGCTATGTGGCTTGTCCAGTGTATTCTCATCAAGTGCCGTAGGAACCTCATTTCTGTTGCTTGCAGTCAGTTTTCCATTTGATTTTGGATCGTCCACCTTTCACATCCATATTTTAGCACCAGTATGGCATAACACTCAAGGATCCTGAGTCTTGTCGTTCTTGTAACATTTCCTTTGCCATTGAAACTCATCTAGTAATTTCCATCTGAGGTTATCCAACTTCCCAAGTAGATGAAACTGGGAACTTTTCTTTTACAGTTGATAAAGAGTCCTTGTTTCTTCTGTCACCACTTTGAGGGCTCTTTATTGTAGATCATGTTCTGAGGAAGCGCATAGCGTCAGTTACATGGAAACATCAACTTCACCATAACTGTCAAAATGAGAGAACATTTTCCCACTGAATCATCTCTTCATACCTCCAAATAACACGAATGACAGTCTAATAACTGCATGTACATCCCTGCAGCTTGCCATTTCAAAATCCCATAAAACAGATTGTCAGTATATTCAGGAAGCAATAATGGCATCAAGCATCTGTCCACGCGTGATCATGATACATGTTTGAAACAACAGGAGGAGACAGATTCCTCCAGGCTTTGACAAAACACACCTTTAGCCCATTCAATTAAATCTGCTCTTACCTCAAGAAGTGCTCGGCAGCAATAAATCAAAATCGCTTCATAACACGGACGAGCTTCTCCATCTTTTATATTGTGGCCCCAAACAACTGCACTCACTGATCCCACACAGCAAACACAATAATACCAGAGTCCCGCCACTTTGAACTAATGGCACAAGATGAACTGGTGTAGCAGCGTTCAGCGATGAAAAGAAGCACCGCGAGGCACAAATGCAAATCTGGCCACGAGAGAGGAACGTGTTTTAAGTTATTTTCAACAACAATCAAAAGAAAACTCAGAAGAAAGCAGTGGATTTGTGATTTTTTCTTTTTTAACGCTTGCAAAAAGGAGATTTATGACAATGTAGCAAGTACTTATAACAATTGCCCAGCGTAGCAGAGATTTCGACAAATATCGTTGACTGCGCTGCGTTGGTTGAGTTGAGGATGTTTTGCTTGTATCGTCAGAAGCTTCTTTTCACTCAGTCAAAATGTAAGGCTGGAAAACACACGTGCAAGAGATCTATTTAAATTCTGCATTAACCCCACCTACTTCACCACAAGTTTACAGTTTCACTAAATAGAAAGAATAGCGTTCTAGACTGGGGCGAAACTAGGCACTATGCAGCTCCCTTGAACTGCTGAGTCCATTGTACAGAAGAGACAAACCGTTTCAACCGTTTGTCCTCAACCCAGCTCAGTTGACAATGTTAGAAAATCTCTACTGCGATAATAACGGTTCAGTTGACCATGCATTTAATAGCACCGAATAATGTTCAGGAGGTTCACGGTCTAAGAGGCCAGGTTTGATGTTGAGTCAGCCAATCTCTCACAGCTGCCACAATGGAAGCACTAAAGCAGAAAAGGCCAAGGCAAAATCTTGGGTCTCGGCCTAAAACGGACACTGGTTTAAATCATGGAAGTGCAGTTTTGTCTTTCTTTCGAGAAACCCCTGCCAACCCACAGCGATCCGTCTCCAAAGGGCCAACGACAGATCCGATTTCCACCCGAGAGAGAGAGATCTGAGGGAAGCCAGAGAGAACAGAGAAAAGAGAGGGAAATATATACTAATAAATGTCTTGTTACAAAGGGCTAAAAGTGAGTAGAGTCAGATAGCCATAGGTACTGTGTGGGACTTCATAGTGCTGAAACAGTGTTCGTCTCAATAGTCCATTGCAGAAGTGCAGTACCAGCCAAAGGGGGTATAAAGTGTCAAAGAGGTAATAATGAGAATAGGCACACTACTCTATCTGTTTGTGAGGCCAACTGCCTCGGTAAAGAGAGAAGTACAGCAGTCTCTTCACTGAAAAAAGAATCAAGTGAAGCACGGTTCTTAGCAAACAGTATAAGCAAGCATTTCTAGTTACTGTAGTTATAAATTATGCAACAAAAGGCGGCCCACCCAACGGCTGGAAATAATAAAGGCAAAATAAATCTATACAGCCAGTGCCATGAGGAGGCTCTCTGGATGGACAGTGAAAGGATGACATCTGACAAAAATGTAAGTCCATTTGTCTTGTTTTAACTTCACAACACTGAAACAAAAAGTATTATACAAATTGTTGCTAAGACGTGTTTAAGTTGTAAATAAACTGCAAGTTAAGTTTTGATAATGAGCAGAAATCTTTTGCACAGTGTAATAAACTATCTCATCAGGTCTACCAGTGGCGGCTGGTGATGTAAACTCTAGGTGGAGTTGTTTCAGACCGTGTTGGCTATTTTTAATATCAAATCTACTCTACTGCTTATCAGACTAAAAATAAATATTTACTCACACATCAGAAAATAAACCAGAACCAACAGATTTGCTTAACATTGCATTTACCCTTAGTACCAGAGAAGGGTCTGAAGGCAGTCGATGGACAGGCACATGATCAGTGGAGCTCCACTTCTCCCCAGGAAATGACGTCACCTCCGCAGGAAAATGCTATCTAAAACTAATCCAAACTAACCCTACATCTAACCCTAATCTTGAGGATAGTGGAGCTTACTAAAGGCGTTTTATTGAGATTAATTCAAATGAAAGTTGCGGGGGAAAAAGTCTGGAGCTCCACTGATCGCTGACTTTCCATCGGCTGTGTTTAGATCCTCTTGAAGCACCATGATAAGAGAGCATAAACAACCCATTTATGTCCTGCTAAAAGTTATCAACAGCACTGTACACGAACGGATGTGAACCGCGGATCGATGGATCGAGTCTTTCACCTGACGTCTGTTCAGCGCTCCTTTAAACTCCACAAACCCAGGCACCCCACTTTATCCCCAGGTTGGGAACCATTAGTTTGAGACAGTTTTCGAAGGGCCGCACCCTTTGAAAACCGTCTCAAACTAATTACAAAGAACCTGCCCGAGTTTGCCATGAAGTTTGTATCTGCACTTGGATATTTTATGACCGGTATTGACTTCTTCATGTTAAAGCGGGGTCACTCAATTTTAAAGCGGTGCATGAAAATATATTGAGTGGGCGGTTGTTTATGTAGATCAGAATAAATATCGAGCTGCGGTACGGGACCAAGAGGGTACGCATAAGACATGGCATTGCAGGCAGCGACATACAAATCGTAGAAATAAAAAGAAGAGGTTTTGATCGGATGCCAGGGCTGGAGTGGTGGGCATTACTCTCTGTCTGCTACATCAGGCAAACGGCGCGCAGACTGTCGATGTCAGCAGAAGCGGTGCATTAGCATAGTCCCACATCTGAGAGACTTGATAGACAAGACGAACGCCGCCGCAACCCTGATGGATGGATGGATGGAAGGCAAAACAGGCAGATACAAAGGACAGGGGAACAATAAAATCCAGATCAAGGCTGGGTTCAAGAGATGTACTATGCTAGCCATCCATATAAAACTCAGGGAGAAGTTTGATGAATTGGCAAACTTCATTCTCAAACACAATGGTCATGTCTCACTTCAGATAAAAGTAACATAAAGGAGTAGTTCCAGAGTGCCCTTAAAGGAACAGGCCACCGTTTTTCCACACTGAGATATGTTCTTACCGTAGACAAGTTGATGCGTACCTGTTTGGTCGAGGATGTTGTTAGCATTTAGCCTCTCCTCCTCTCCACTATGGGGCCAAACAGGGGTGAAGTTAGAGGCGATCAAGCCCTTCCACGTGTTCCCTATTTAAATACAGTTGCGTGAGTGGTTACACGATCCAAGTGTAGTTACAAAAAATTAATCATGTCGATTTTCCAAGCAGATAAAAAGAGGTACTATATTGTAAGAGCTTGGTCGCTTCTAACTTCACCCCCGTTTGGCCCCATAGAGGAAAGGAGGAGAGGCTGAATGCTAACAACATCTTAAGTCTTTTTGCGTGACTGGGTGCACGCATAAAGATCAACTCGCCTAACTCAGGTAAGGACATTATCTCAGTATGGAAAAACAGTGGCATATTCCTTTAAACCTATAAAACCCAAAAGAATACTGCCTCTATTTTGATACCCAGCTGAAATAAACAATAGAAGCAACAATTTTGCTCAAAGAATTGTCTGAATTCTCCTGTGGTTTTATATGGTGAATGTATCTGTAGAGACATTAAAAAAGTAAACATTTAAATAAAAATGGGGTATCATTTATCAAACTAAATGTTTGAATAGTACCAGCTAAGTAGATCAAAATGGTTGACACTTTAATTCAATATGTAGCTTTTTTCAGAATCCCAGTTAGTATTCAAGATCAGTCTAAGCCAGTTATCTGCTATGTGCTCCAGTATTTCCTCTTTTGATAATTTCGCATTAGCGATGCATGACTAAATTGTGATTAAACTGTCTCTGTATTAATTGGCAAACTTGTGTCCTCCAACAGTAATTAAAAACATGCCTTTCATATTATGTTCATATCATGGACAGTTCATTTTAATTTATTGAGTTCAACCAATGGCAGAAAAACAGATAATTCATTTCTGGCTCTACTGCATTGATGGCTTCTTGAGTGAACATTTTAACACATTTTCGCGGGATGTTGCTAAATTACATTTCAAAACTCAATCCAAGTAGCTCCATTTCTGCCAAGGATTCTGGCACCAGTCACAAGTTTCATCCAAGAGAAAAACGGGCAACTCTGTGGATTCCGGTCGCTTTGATGCAAACAACAGACACAACTGATTTTCATTTGCTCTCAGTCATTTTCCTCTTGTAATGTATATCAAATGTCGGCTGGTTTACATTTCACTTAGTTCTCGGGAAACAGCATGAACATATGATACAATGATGATACACATGCAATACTGTATATGCCTTGCAGAGTGATGGGTCGGTCGCGAACGAGTCGGTACAAAGAGCCGGCTCTTTTAAGTGAACGATGAGAGTTGAGTCTCACCCGTGAGACGTTTTTTTTTTTTTAAGTTTACTAAGTTTACATGTTTATCAAGCTCCACGTGCACCGGTCTGCGCTTCACTCACCTCAGAGACAAAAGAGAGAGAGAGAAAGGTGTTACAGCCTTAGCCCGTGTGCGAAGAATGAACCTGCTGTTTACACAAAACTAGGAACTCTACAAACGTATACTCATCCACGAATATAATCAGTGCATCTCTGGCTTTAAGTCATTTTTTATTTGAGAACAACCCGACTCATATGTCCGGGTTTAGGGTTAGATAGAGTTACGCTGGGTTTGTGGAGTGAAAAGTAAACGATGCGATCACACGCCTTTTCTTGGACTTTCCTCATGTGTATGAGCTCATTAAAACAGCAACAAAAGCAGTACAAAAGTTTTGGACTTCAGTGATGTCTGGAGTCTGATTTCCTCTGTCAGTGAGGCTGCAGCAGCTACAGACTGCAGGAACAAGGGCGGAGCTACAGGCAGCTGAGGGACTGGGAGAAACACTGGGATTTAAACAGTAAATAAAAAAGTACGTGTGTGAAACTAATACCACCAGCTTTAAAAGTGGGGACACAGATTAATATAAGCCATATAATAGCAATGAAAAATAAATCTAATGTTCCTTTTCATTGCTTTCTTGATTATAGTTGTTGTTTTGTGCAGGGAGTACTCAAAAGGCTCATCTAACGAGCCATGAATGAACATTTCTACTAATTTTGTCTAAAATTTAAAGTGTATACGTTGCCATTTGGGAGCCAAAAGAGCCGGCTCTTTTTAGTAAGCTGATCCAAATGATCTGGTTCACCAAAAAGAGTCGAAAATCCCATCATGCGAATACGATAGAGGCTTAGTGTCTGCATACCCCCCAGAAAGTGGGTAGTTGCGCCTCTGATGATACAAATTTCATTCATCAAAAATCAACTGTACAGTCCGAACATACGACGACACTGCACAAACGTGTGCCAATGGTTCAGACTGAACCGATCTTTGGTTTACTGCAACCATTAGTGCAATAGTTATTCAGACTTTGACGTTTTTCATGGTTACACTTTATAATCGAGGGTCAATGTTTTCTCTATGTTAGGTCTGGCTGACGAATAATACGATCTCAATATTCTTTTTGGTCAATAATATATAGAGTTTTTCCCATTTACTTTTAAACACTGAAAGAATTAATGTGGATATCATTTGAATTTGACTTTTACTAGTTTCCTCGAAGGCATGTTGATGATTCAGTGCGTGTTTTATCTTCACCAGATGGAGATTGGCAGGTGTTTTCTCCCAGTGCTGCTTAGTGGAAATATTGGATGCCATAAATCTGCATTAAACACCCGGATGCTTAAAGAGTCACTGTGAAATGACAAAGCAGAGCGACGCGTATCCCCTGACAACACGGTGAACCTCCTCACAGACAGCGGGTCCAGGTCCAGACGCTCTGAGGCTGGACTGGGCTCTGCCTTTGGGACAGCGTTACATGATCAGCTCCGAATCAGAACAGTTCGACTGAAACCCTGTGAGGCCCGAAGCGCTCCACCGGGGAGATCGAGAAAGCCGCTTTACCCTCATGAAGCTGTGATTATGGGAGGAATAGTTGAATGAATGTCGAGTCACATCCTAAAAGTAAAACCTGGAGGAGGAAAAACAGCGACGCCGTCTTTCTTACAAAACAGTAATTATGGAAACAACACATTTCTTATGCCTCTTCATTGTGGACTCTTTCCTGTGAATACATTATGACAATAGAGCGCTGTATCTGTCGGCTGCAGCCTGAGGTAGGTTTTGAACTGCCATTATGAGTCTGCAGTTTCCTGGTCTCTGGCCCACGTTTCCAGGGAGTTGTATCCTCCCCTGTGGCATGTGCCCAATCCATAAGGAAGTGTAGGCATGCTTTACATTCAGCAGCAGCAGTGGTGCCAGAGCAGGGAATAATGTCCAAATGCATGAAAGCGGGGAGATAAAGGCGTTCACACAGTTCAAAGCCCTGACCTAAATACAGGTACTACGCAAATGTTACGCACTCCCAGCCATTAAACAAAAATTAATTTGGAGAGCTTTTTGGTGGAGCCATCACTTCTGTGCGTGGACGGAATGATTATCCGGATTTGAACAAAACTGATCCGCTCCTTAAGCAGAGAGACAGTTATTCTATTTAACTGAATTCATTTGTCCATTTCTGTCCAAAAGTGAAGGTTGCTCTTTGAGATTCGTGTCCAAATGTAAAGTGTGTTGCACATTAACAGGGTGCACTTTTCCACCTTAACTGAGCGCACTTTCTCCAGTTCAGCTTTACCCAAATCTAAAAATCTATAGGCCAGGGTAACGCCTCATTTGAAAGCTAAGACCCTACAAAACTGATCGTAACTTATTTTCTTGCGTTGTCGTCGTGTTTTGTCAAATGTTTGTGTTTTTTCTTTCCGTTTTTGTCATATTTTCGTCACTTTTTTATTGTTGCTTTTCCAGCATGTTTTTGGGTCTTTTTTGTCGCTCTTTTTGTTGTATTTTCATTCTTGTTTCCGTTGCTATTTTGACACTTTGTTCAAGAACCTTTTAGATTTGGGTAATGCCAAACTGGAGAAAATGTGTTCAGTCCAGGGTGGAGGTTAAATTGCAAAAACCTGTTCAGCATTGTCTAAAGAGTTTAGTTACAGATGGTCTGTGCTTCCATTGCAAATCAAACCAACATCTTTTGTGAAAAAGTTACTGAAACATACATAAGACTTTCTGTGGCTGCTCAGGAGTTCGGCCTTAAAGCCAGTTCTTTTGCTGTATTTGTCCAGGTTCAGTCCGTTTCTCTATTGTATATTTCTGTAAATCCTTCTGTGGACCCACCACCTGCAGGAGGAGCCATAGGGGCTGTTGCAATGTGATTTGGGCAACTCCAACAGCTGCCCCCACGACCTGACAACGGAAAGTTGGAAGAAAATGGATGAATATATTCAGAGCCGTGGGAAGACATTATAGTTAGGGGGTGCTGAGGGACAAAATGTACCCAAAAAAATGCTTTTTCTGTGCATATTTACTATATATCAATATTGCCTGCAGTTCGCAAACTATCCACCAGGGGGTGCTGCAGCGCCCTCAGCACCCTGGGTTCCCACGGCCTTGAATATATTTCTGTAAATCTCTGTGATTCCCATTTAGAGCTAGTTTTGTTCTGGTTTATCTATTGTACAAGGCAGAGTTAGGTACAAAGTGAAAAAAAAAAAAAAATACACAAGGCACAAAATCAAAACCTCTCTTTTACATATGGAGTGCAAAAATACCTCACATTCGAAGCTTACCCCACAGTAAAACAATGGCACTGCTGAATGTCTCTTTCAGCCTGTATGGAGAGTGAATTATGTGCGAAACAGGACCTGCCAACTCTGTTGTCAATACACCCAGATATACGGCACAATGAGGGGCGTAGGACGAGGCGACAAATCACCACTTAGGCCTGTGCCACCCGCTCACAATGTGCTATATGTGAAAGCCATTCAATGCCATGACAATACCGGCAAAACAGCGCGCCTATCAAACTCCAGGTATGGCATAAAGAGAAAATACCGCCTGCATTATTGCTACAGTGTTAACAATTTTACCCCAAGCGCTGGATTAAATATGGCATTATACAGTGAGGATTGAGGGCGCTGTATATATAAAAATACATAGCCAGAGAAAGCAACTAGTTTACAATAGAGATCATGGTGTAACTAAGGCAAAATAAACCGGTATTTTTGTAGAGACAGTTCCTAGATTGACATGTCCGATGAAACTGTCATCTATAGTAACTGAGCTGCATACATTACGGAGTATATTGTATTTGTTTCTAGTGTGGGAGGGTTTGCAAAATGAGGCCAATTGCAAGGAAAAAAATGTTCTGTCCATGTCATGATCCGTTTTCTGTTCCGCTGTTTTGGCTTGTTTTCTCGTCTTTGTCTCTGGTCTAGTCCAGTGTTTTCATTTTGACACGTGTCTGGTCTTGTGGTTTTGCTTTACTTCCCTTGTGTTACTTGCCTGCCCCGTCCTGATATGTTACACTTGCGCCTCATTCCTCCATGTTTCCTATGTCCTTTGTCGGTTCATTGCTAACATCAGCCCTGGTTCCTTGGTGTTTATGGTACGTCAGTTCTTCCTATCTCTGGATTTTTCAGTTATCAAACAGCTGTTTTTGTTGTAGCCCTGCTTTTGTTTGTTTTTGTTTTTTTCCTTTGCCCCACATGACAGATCAGCTGAACTTGAGAGACAAAGAGTAATCTGTTTTAGAAATCTGTATCGCTACCATGAACCTATTTGAACTACAGTATATGAGAAATCAAGTTCTTTTATTCTTAGACTCTACTACTATACCAGAACTACTCCATAATAATCACAAATAAACGATTAAATATGTTTAAATGACTACTGACATAGTAATTGTGTACACCTTTGATTGTAATTGGTTTCGATAAGATTTGATGGTCTGCCACGACGCTTAAACCATAAGATCTTTGTGTTTAAATAATGCAACGTTTCATTGTAAGTTTAAATTCATATTAGATTTAGATTGTAAAGAACCGAGTCTCTTCTACTGAACTGACCGTGTGCTCTTTAATCTGTGCATGTCTGTCTATGGGCTAAACCCAATAGGAGGTAGAGCTAAGAAGGCTTCAAATACAACCCAATGCCTTCGTGAGCAGCTCTTCAAATGAGTACTTCTGACTGGTGAACTGTTGGAGCTAAACCGTTTTAGTCAAAGCAGCGCTCCCCGCCACTGCGCGGCTGCTGTGTTTGTCATCACTACTGCACTTTGATTTGGATGAAAGTAATAGGAAATGCCTGTTTACCCGAAATGTTTTTTTTTTTTCTGCAGCATTTGGCATTCAGAATGTGCAAACAAGTCGGCCGGCCAAAGCAGCTACGACTGAAATACATTTATGCTTCTCGACAAAACACTGCACGGCACAACTCAACAGCCGTCATCAGAGGGCAGGATTTTTTGAGAAATAAGAGGAAACTAGAGTGCAAAGTGACAAGGATTTTGATAAATAGATAAAATAAATGTAATAAACACAAAGGAAATGTGTTTACGTCAACCTTCCTTATGAAATGATAAAATAAAAAACCTTAAAAGGGATATTTCAGGATTTTTGACATAGGGCCTCATTTCCTAGTTATCCAGAGTGTTGTTGATTACTGGAGATTATTTTTTTTTTAATTCATGCAGTCTTTATTTTTGAAGAGTTTAGTGGCGCTAGGCTAGTGCTAGGCTAGCGCATTTCTACAGTAACAGCTAGCCTGCGTTAAAAACAGTCTGACCCACTCCACAGTGCACCTGAGGTAAATCACTTCTAACACCAGACTAACGATATGAATGTGTTGATAGAATAATTGTAACCATTTTGCATTTAAAGTAACTTATATATGAGCAGCATCGTGGTTGTAAGCTACGCAGCGGCGGAGTGATCTGCTAAAAAATAGTCCCTCAAAATGCGGTAATTCCTGTGATGCAAGGTCAGTTATATTTCAAAAATTACATCGAGAACAGTAATTTATATGGGTAGTCTGGTGTTATAAGTGATTTGCCTCAGGTGCACTGTTGAGTGGGTCAGACTGTTTTTAATGCAGGCTAGCTGATACCGTAGAGATGTGCTAGCCTTGCACTAGCCTAGCGCCACTAAACTCTTCAAATATAAGGACTGCATGAATAAAAAAATAATAAAAATCTCCAGAAATCAACAACACTCTGGATAACTAGGAAATGAGGCCCTATGTCAAAAATCCTGAAATATTCCTTTAATGTCGAAAGACGGACTGTATAATGTTAATGTAACAAAACTAGAACACATCCCAGCGACATTTGTTTCGTAGCTTACACTTTCCTACTTACGCTATGAAAGTTAAAGTAAGTAATTTTCTTGAAGATGTTTGTGGAAGAATTAAATAAGCCTGTTTGTAGCTTCAGACGTACACGGTCACTTGTGAACATTGAACGAGAGGGCTATTTAAGGCACACATAAAGTAACTCCTGTTCTGTACATTAAGTATAGACCTGTTAAATGACGGATAAAACTGGGACTTCTTGAATATTAGATGATGTGCAGAGAGTGCAATGTAATGTTAATATTCTAAAATCATCTCCAAACATTTGCAGAGAGCTATAAATGTTTGAAACTGGTCACGTTCCAAAATCCATTTAGTTTTTTCCACCTGAGTGAAAAGTCAGGTTTGTTTGGCGCAGATGAAGTCTTTAAAGTCGTTCCTCCTGAAGCGCCTGGTGCGGCGTGTTTTCAGCTTCATCACCTCTGATCAACTCAGACTGCACTGACCACACCTGCTGCCTGCAACGCCAGCCTGCTCAGCTCCCAGTGCGGACAGACACGCGAGGAATTTCGGATAAAAAGCTAAGACCTCTATTCTAAGAAACATTATGTAAACTATATAGTATCTCGATGGTGTATACATTTTTATTACCAATAAATTATGCTTAAAGTGAGACATTTTACCATTTCCTTTTTAAAGAAACCCATCTTATTAAAACATGGTCAGAAAGCTAGTAACAGTGAAATTGGGAGGTGCCACATCGATTTTGTTGCTCTCTCCTAACTTTTGGACTTGTTAGAAGCCAGTCAATTCATTACAATCTGCTGCGTTTACAAAGTGAACTAATTTGAGGTGAGACAATGTTTCACTTGTCGTCAGGCGACAGTGGCT
This sequence comes from Proterorhinus semilunaris, assembly GCA_021464625.1. NCBI lineage: Eukaryota > Metazoa > Chordata > Actinopteri > Gobiiformes > Gobiidae > Proterorhinus > Proterorhinus semilunaris. The sequence continues at coordinate 23,135,386 of CM038358.1, read as the reverse complement.
GGAAGGATCCGCAGGGAACACTGGGGTTTTACAAAACAGGCCCAGAGGGAGTGAGTGGAGACGAGCGGGACTGAAGCCAGATAAAGGTTTAGGAGGCAGTCAGGAGGCAATCGCTCTAGGAAGTCACTTCTGACAGCGGAGGGAGTGACACAGACGCACACAGACATTTTGTATGCAAATTATACCTTTTTGCTTCTTGTATTATTATAAACTATTCAAAGTTTAAAAAAGATCAGTTATTTGGTCACTTTTTTGTCAACTTTTTGGGTAAAAATGTGGAGAAAATGTGCTCGGTTATCTTATCATAACCTTTTGCCCCCGCCTTAACCAAGCACATTTCCTCCAGTTTGGCTTTACCCGAAACAGTGACAAAAAAATGACAAAAATGTGAAAAAAAATACAGAAAAAGTGACAAAAATGTGACAAAAAAGTTACAAAGAAACAAAAAACAATGAAAACACAACAAAAATGGTGCAAAAATGTGACAAAACCACGCCAACGTGACAAAAAAAATACTATTTTCTTTCATTGTTGCTCTCCAGTCGCGAAGTCTTTAGATTTGGGTAAAGCCGAACTGGAGACAATGCGCTCAGTAAAGACGGGGGTAAGAGGTTATCGTAAGATAAAGCAACATATTTACTCCAAAAGATGACAATAAAATCACCCAAAAAAAAAAGATAACAGAATCTCATCAGAAATCTGTGGAAATAGACAAAGATACTTGCAATGGCGCATTTAAAAAAGTCTGTGTCGACCATATTTACATAAGGCCACGTTTCGCTCTTCTGCTCTTTTCAGACGAGATTCAAAGTGGCAAAGTGTGACCCTTTGCCCGACCAATGGTTAATCAAAAAACTACCATTACAGGCATTCACCGCTAATAGTCCCGTGACTCACCATTTCAGCCTCATATTTGCGTTGTTTCGGGCTATGTGCTATTGCGGGAACAATAACAGGGATATAACATGCAAACTCCTCACAGAGAACCGGAGGGGGGGTCTAATTTATGAGCGTCCCGCTGCGAGCCTGCTGCTCTGACAACTGTACATGGCACTTTTCATTTTCAATTTCCTTGATGGGGCCGCACTGCTGTTGTTGGGGGTGAGATACGCTTCATGCTAATAGGATCTCAGACATCGAGAGTTGGGCTATTTCTGTAGGTTTTCACTTACTCACCGCATTTAGCCCCATTGGGACGAGCTATAAATGGGCCTCCAATCAATTAAAAGCACCGCAAATTGTCACCAAAACTATAGTAAACATTTAGACGAAGGCAGCACAATATTGGGGAAATTAAAGTTAATGCACATTTTAAATTACTTGAACCTGAACAGCTAAACTAATACAAACTAAAACGGGTATACCGTGCATTTTCATGTTTGTAGAGTTCAATTGCAGGGATGTTTTATTTTGTTTTCAGAGGACTTAATGCCCAGCCCTAAACAAAACCAAGCTCTGTTTCTTGAGCCACAAAGGCCTTAAATACAGACATTAGCCACTTTCCTATTCGAACTCCTTTTGGCCACGCAGTTACATGTTCGATCTTATCTTGAAATGTATTGTTCAATAATTCACATAACTTAATTGCGTTCTTTTTTCACCTAATTACATCACTTGTTAGAGTTCGTTTTGTAGCCCAACAAAGTGGCTGTATCCAACAGAGATTTCTGAAACTGACAACTAAAGGCCGACCCCATCTCAATAAAACAGGTTTGGGCTCCGATTACAAAACACAAAGATTAATGGCCACGGTAAAGGCCAAGTCACCCCTGCCGTGACTACAGCACCAGACTGTAGCCCTCTACGCTTCTGAATAATGTGTTTAATGTCGATGTGTTTGTTTTATTCTTGGCTTGAACCTAACAGGGGTCCAAACTGTCCTTTGTGCACACCGACTTCAAATGAAGCCCAGGCCATTGGATCTGCAGTCACGCTGGGCTATTAGGCACGGACCCTTTAGGAGTTGGTAAACAAAACAAGTAAGTACGAAGCAAAATGCGACTGGATGCGACTGTCATAAAAATGGGAATATGGGACCAAGCCAGGCCTCTCTAACAGTTACTGACCGAAGAAGTAGGACGGCAGATTGTTATGACTGTACGAAGGTTTGAGAGTTTGTGTCAGATACTGTATCTGTGTGTTACAGCTTAACCCATCAGCAAACCAAAGAGGATGCAATTCATGAATATTCATTCCACAAATAAAGGATATTTTTCGATTACTCGACAAGTGATTTTTTTAACATTGTACCTTCAAGATTTGTATACAGTTTTTACCAGATCAAGGTAAAATAATAACCTGTTGTTATAAAATTAATTAATTAACAGAATCAATAAGTAAATGTGTAAACCTCATCAAAATCACAAAATATACACGGTTCTTCAGCCATTGAAATGTAATAAGTGCACCATCTCTGCAATAAAAGCTTTGTTGGAGAACACGTATAATTTGTATAAGCAAGAAAAATCATGGTTAATATTTGAATTAGGGGGTATTAAGCAAAATGTACTTTTTAGAGTTTTTTACCATGTCAGGTCAAACATAGCTGTGTGTCAATAGCCTGGCATAACGCCAGACTGACTTTATTTATGTATTTATAAATACATATAAAGACAGTCTCGAATTGTAGTCATAGGACGGCATTTCCAAATCGAGACTCGAGGCGGGGCTAACGATCGCAGTTTGAACGACAGCGAACCAATCAAACACAAAACGACCTACGCTTTGCGTTTACGTCCTCCGCCATGTTTTTTTGTAGTCCCCACCTGCAGTCGAGTAAATGCTCCGGTGAAAGCCCTCGGAGTTGCTTCTTGCTGTGGCTTTAAGGACAAGTCCAGCTCATTTAAAACAGAAGAAAGGGCACTGGTAAAAGATCGTTTGTGTCGCGGCCGCCGTCTTCACTGTGTTAGTTACAGCCCGGAGGAGCACAGGTGTGTGATGGGAAATCCTAGAGCGGAGGGAAGATGACGCACGTGCTATGATTGGCTCGTCCTGGTTTGGACAGAGTCAGCGAGATTCAAAGCGCACAATTCCAGACTGTATCCCCATGTGTCTCTTAACATGGAGGATCAGTCTGGCTCGTGCCATTTTTGAGTCATCTTTGAATCTTCTCCAGTGGCTCTTCTTTGCTGCTCACTCCTAAAATGCTCCTCCTGAGGTCCTATGTATCCAGGAAGTGCTTTTTTCCCCTCTCAATCTCGCCATTGTATCACTACAGCCCAACTGACTTTCTTTTTTCCCCTCTTTATTGAAAAAGCTGTACAGTGAAGGAGAGCAAAAGCAGGAGGTGTGTAGATCGTGTGAAAACCAGGAAGTGAAAATACTGGATGTTTTGTTTCAGCTTGTTTTAGATCATTATGGCATTTTCTAACCAACAAAGTGAAAGATAGTAATAAAAATGCGTTTGAGACTATTATCCGCAAAAAGCATATTTCAACCTGGCATGATTAATCTGATTAATCGCAGAACCAAACTGTTCTTTTCCTGCCTAAGCCGAGTCAACACCGCGTCAAACCAGTGTAACACCAGTGCACACCAGCAGTGTTTGATGGGGCTCGCGCCTCTTCATTCATCTGTAAAATAATACGCCACCCGCAGTCCTCTCGCGTAAGCCCCGTTTCTTTAATCGATGGTAATTTCATCCGTGCCAGATGAACCGTTGCATGTCCTCATTTAAGGCTCGGGGCCACGAGAGCAGCGACGACGCGCGCCCACAAGCATCACACGGGCGCTCCTTCAGCTAATCACCATCGGTCATCCTGCTTAAGAGGGATGAGCACCCAAGGGAGACACTGCTACGTCTTCATACACATGCACGTGGCCATGAAAAGACCATTGTAGTTTAGGGGGTGTGGTAATCACGGTTTAAAATGGCATTAATTAAATTTCCCGCAGCTGAATAATTGTCCTATTATGCTCGCATCCCCCACAACATAGAAAATCGGTTGCTGTTATTTAATTAAAGAGCTAAACTGAAGTGAGGGCAAGCAGGAAACGCCATTAAACGCATGAAATGTCAGTTATCTCATTAAACATGCTGCGAATGCTCCGTCCAAATCTATGAAAGGCTTGCAGTTAAACGCATTAGATTTCAGTCATATTGGAGTATTAAAGGGACTAGAGTGTAAAAATGTTTAAACTATGTATCTTCTACCCTCGCTTGTTTGTGCAATGTGTAGAAAGAGCCGAGACCTCTTCACCACAACTGTACCGTCATGCACGAGCTTAATATAGAAACTGCAGTAAGGCGTAAGACCTGAGGTGGCAGTAGCGAGTAGTCCCTTTAAGTAGTAGGCTATAAATTAGAAGGATGCCTTTTACCGTAGAAATACAAAAGGCGTTTGATTTTAACGTATGCGGACAGTCAGCAGGTAGGCTAGTCCGGGAGACTTTTCAGAGACCTGATTTTTCCAATAGCCGTTAGCATTAGCCACCAAACATCGCAAATTCTGAACGATCCAGTTGTTTTCAGCTGTTGTCAACCCATGGATCCCCATGGATCACAGTTAGAAACCATTAGTGAATGTACAGACCTTTTGAGATTTTACTTTAGATACAAATTAACAAAACATCCGCTTGTAGGAATACAACAAGCTCAGATAAGTAAAGGCATTTCTGTGATTTCTATACATTTTACCCCGATTTTTTGTTTTCATAAATACAAGGATTCCAATATGGCCATTGACTGACAGCCTCAGGAAGTAAGTGGGACAACTGATTTGTATATTTCTTTGTGTTTATTTAATTGATCCCACAAACCCATTAGAGACTCAGCATAACTTTAAATGCTCCATCAGTTTAATTGACGGATAAAATGTGTCATTAACTTGTTCCTCAGCTTTGTCTCCTCCGCCATTTGTTTTCACATTACCACCATTGGCTTTCACATTTACTGTACTCTATACACTGCCCTTTAAGAACGGCACACTTTACCTTTAAATGCAGCATCATCATTTATGCCGGCTGCCCCAACAACTATTAAGTCACATGATTAGTTAATGTGACTTGCAGGGTCAACTTGCTCTACGTCTAAATAACTTTTTAACACGGTGATGTTTACAAATAAAAGGTAATGAAATTATTACCTTATTGTAACGGTTGGGGAGGCTTGTCAAGCAACACAAATGCTAAAGCAGTATTTAGTTACTTTAGTGATACCAGTGTTGATCCCCCTTATAGGCAAAGAATCCTTTACAAACATGCTCTATGCAGATACTTTGTCTAGATTTTCTTGGAAACAGACTGATCAACAAGTGACCAGATTTTAAAGCCTATGTTCAGTTTACATGGACCGTAGTTTTCAATGATTGCTTCATAAAAATCTTAGCAGCATTACCCTTTCCGCAGTGACTCATACATCAGCTTTCACTACGTGGCTAATCTCCCAGACATCCAATGACCTCTTCAGCAGATCTCCATCCCACAACGTCAAACAATATTAAATTGGCAGGTCGAAATGTTATGCCAATATTTGCACGTCATCTTCCAGCACCTTAACCCTTAGAATCTTACTGGCAATGGCTAATAATTATAATATATTATTAAAACTAGTAAATATTACAGGTAAGAGGGGGGAAAACGATTAAAACGAACAAAAGTGATTTATATTAGAGAACAAAGGGTGATTTATATTTGCAATCCAAAATGACATAAAAACACTGTTAAATTTCTATGTTTATACAAGTTCCAATATTGTGCAGATGTTATATATTTAATCAAGCCACAATTATGAATCTACCAATACTCATTACACTGGTTATTTGAGCTTATAAAGAGCCTCATTCATTTTAATCTATTTTTTTCCGAGCAGTTTCACTCAGACAGCATACTAAACGCTCTCCTCTTTGTAATACGTACCAACTCCTTTCACTTCAAACTTCATCTGCGTCTCCCACAGACCTCATTTAGTGCACTTTATTCTCATCTAATTCTGTCTCTTCCTTCATCATTGCTTTGTAGAGCAAAGTGTAAAGTATTCACATTCGAGGTCCCTTGTCTTACTTATACCCATAAGTGCATGGAAGTGACGGAAGCAAAAAACTATTAAAAACTTTAATTTTGTCATAAAAGTACCCATTTTGTTTGAGGGTGATCTGAACTGACCATGTATGAAACGAAGTAGCAGGGCCACGTTAGAATTTTCACCCTCAATTTGGCATTATCGTTTTTACACTGCAACTGGATTCGTATGGGGATTATTAGACAAAGATTTACATTGTGTACTGTAATTTCTAAACAGTCGCAACTTTAATTATAAAGCGCTGTCATACAAAGTGGAACATAAAGTGCTTTACAGAGAGATGAAAAAGTGACGAAAAACAATAACACGCGAAAAAAGTGATTAAAAAAGACGAGAACGCCACAAAAAAACGCTTCCAAAACAAACAAAAAAGCGACAAAAACACACGACTAAAGAGTGATGAAAAAGCAACGAAAAAATCAACACGAAAACCACGAAAGAGCGAAAAAGTGACCAGAACACGACAAAAAATGCTGAAAACACGACAACGCTTATAAAATGTGACAAAAATCGGCGACAACCCATCAATAAAGTTTCGTAGGTCTTAGCTTTCAAATGAGGCGTTACTCTGGCCTATAGTCTGTAAACTCCAGTCTAGAAGCTTTTAGATTTGAGTAAAGCCGAAATTTGAGAAAATGTGCACGGTTAAAGCAGGGGTTAAGAGGTTAATGTTAATTGGTCAAGCCAAAAAGCCAAATTAGAAAAAACCAGTAGGCCATGTCCAAATATAATAAAATCACTATAAATAAAGTAACCAGTAGTTTTACTTCCTGGTTATTCAACCAAACTAACTCTAAGCTCCTCCCATCCAACCGCCCACCCCCGCTCTCTTTGGCTGAGCAGCTGTTTCAATAAAAAGAAAAATGTATTGTATATCTACAAATAAACTTGCCTTGCCTACTAAGCTTGTTAGTGTTCACTGTGTTATTGTTATAATTGGAATATTTGTAGTTGTTTGAAACCTGCACTCACCGGTGTTGTAATGGTATGTTCCAATTATTACCATCTGCTATAAAAACACCCTCATTCACTCTGCCAAGGGCGGGTGCTGTGTGGCATGTTTTTAAACTCTTTTGTAAACCTTTGTAAATAAACTGCACTCTGGTCTGCACTGGGAATCCGCTTCAGCTCTACGTTGTCCTCCAGAACGCACTATCGTGACATCACAAGCGTCACGCTGTGAATAGCTTTTTTTGTTTTCTTCATTGCGGTGAGAGTAACCTCCGCTTTTCGTCAGTCCCTCGCAAGTTACTCGCTCACTCCAAACTTTCTTTCTGCTGCTCGATTAGCCCGCAGTGCCCTCTAGCTGCATGTGGAATTATATATTTTCATTTCCAAAAAGAAAAAATCACATATTAGTGGCTCCGTATAGAGTATATGACGCACCTCCAGCCAAACTATGAAAAAAAGTGCAATTTATAGTCTGGAAAATAAGGTACTCAAAGATGTGCCTCAAAATACAACTCCAGGTATGTTTTTGATGAGAGAACAACACTGTCAACCCCCCCTTTAAATATTACAACAGACATGTGTTTTGGACGATATTTAGTATTATATAAGCCCACTATCAATCTGTGCGGCATCTTGATAGCCTCGGACGTCTGGTGACAATGGGTTGTTCGAGGAATAAAATCAGTGAGTCATACTTTGCTACTTTGCCTTTCTGAATTCCTTGACAGCACATTTCCATGAACCGAGATGGCGACAATCAAATTAATGAGATGCATTACCCCTTGAGCTGTAGACATTCAAGTCAATGTGCAAACAGGTGCAGCTGACAACGAGACAATCAGCTCCTGTATGCCAGAAAAATAGGACTGTAAAGTCAAAAGAGTATTGTCTTTCTCTTTCGACAATGTCATGACAGTGCGGCGGGTTGACTGCAGCTTGAGGTAGGTGGAAGTCACATAATACATCTGCAGCAAGTGACAGAAATAGACTGGGTAGAGGTGACATTTTTATTCAAATTCTCCTTTAGCAGATACTTTTTATTTATCCAGTCCCTTTGTTTTATTGTTTGATGGTCTAGTAATAATTAATTTAACTGATCTCTCACCGTGACTTTGAAATGTCAAGTTTAACCCCTCAATTTACAGCACCGCAGTTTACAGTGGACTAAAGCACAAACACGCGGCTCACGACTTTCTCCTCGCCGCAAATCACTTGATACTGGGGCTTGGGTAAAAAAAACAAAGTTCACCAAACTCCGGTACAAAGTGTGTTTCTGCAAAAGTAGTGCTTTGATTAAGGGTTGAGTCTCTGGGATGAGGCGAGAAACGTCCTCAATTCTACATAACCCAGTTCCGTTTGTTTTGCTCTGTAGATGTTTGTATTTCATCAAGCTGTTATTACACCACGCATGTTTCAGATAACTATTGACAGCGTCTTTAGCAGACACCACTCGTCCAAACAAATGCAACTCATTTCTTCATCAATTTTTTTTTTTTTATTCCAAACGGCTATATTTTAACAGGCAACCACAGCTAGTAATAATCCATTTAACTAATCCGCAGGAAATCTCTCAAAAGGCTAATCCTCCGGGCGTGATGGTCCACGGCTGCTCTTCATCTGTAATCACGACCTCTACGTGCATAATTAAATTGGGATGCCAATTTGTTGTGTTGCTGAGTTTAGCAGAAGCTTAACTCTTTACGTGCTGGAGCTTCACGCTTACATCATGTTCGACAAGTGTGACCTAGTTAGGGATCTGATGGGATGTTATGATAATGATATAGTCGGATTAGAAAGTACGGGAAGGGCTAAATGCATTTACTTCTGATCCTGCCACAACAAAAAGCGGCACCGTGGTTTGAAGATATAACACTTGTTAAAAAGAATGAATTGGATAGTTATTGCAATGGTTCCTAAACTGGATATTGCTTTTATTTGGTTATGGTTATATTTGTCCAAATGTTTGGCCTCTCACTAGAGGTCGACCGGTATTTGGGGATTTTACAGTATCGGCGATCAGCCAATCTAGTTAGTGCCAATAAAAGCCGATATCTCCGGGACCGAAAATATGAAATACTTTTTGCATTGGAAAGAGCGAAGTCAGGGCTTGAAAAGAGTCCTCCCACAACTCCCTATAGAGTTTGGGAAATTCCACAGTTTTTGCAGCTGTTAGCACACATTTCCATTGACTAACATTAGCTAAAAACAGTATAAAAAGTGGAGAAAAAAGCAGTGGAACAAGTCCGTTAGCTGCTGAGTTACTGCTGGTAAATGTTGTGGCTAGCAACAGTATGCTAATGCTAACGGCTAATCAAGGCTGGGACAGAAACTATGATTGAATCACCTAAAGTAATACAATACAATTGGCCTCTGGAGTGGCCAAGTATTTATGTTGTTACACGAATATAGGCCGGACATTTTGAAAAAAATCAGCCAAAAATATCGGTAAAAAATATCGGCTGTGCATATCAGCATCACTCAATAAAAATCCCCGCAAATCGGCATCGGCCTTAGAAAAACCCATATTGGTCGACCTCCACCTCTTACCTATGAACTTTTGTCAACAATGAAACCATCAAGGAAATACAGGTCAGGCAAGAAGAAACTTTCAAATTAATTCTCAGAAGACCGAATCAGCCAAAAGTATAGAATTATCCTCTCAACAAGATGCCTGGGTGTTACTTGGCTTGGTCCTTCTTTAAGTAGAGAGAAATTTGGGCCTTGGGCATTTATTAGTACAGAAAGAAAGTTACACAAATAAATAACTTAACCTTGTACCCGAAACAATCCAATGTTCTTCTCCATCCAGACATAACACTTTAGCTAGAAATATTGACAAAACTTTCTGCCTCTCTCAACATTGTATAACCATCTTCCTCCTCTCGGTTTCGAACATCCTTTCAGTTCTAACAATGCGGGCTGTGCATTAAAAAGTGCTGCACCGTCGCCCAACAGCTAATGAACACAAAGCACGGAATTATTCCCTTCCCTTGGATAAAGGCGAGATCCACCTACTTAGACACATTAAGAGCTAACCTCGTGAGACTGCAAATGACAAAAAATGATCACCCACTCACAGCGTTCAGAGATTCTAAATGTCCGCCTCACTGATGTGGTGTGGGCTATAATCATTCAAATTGTTATTCAACTTCAGTCTGTCTTTGGAAAAAAGCGAGCTAAGTGCTAAGATGAACAGCTAAACAGTGAGTTACTTTCATTTCAGTAGTCAGATTGTGACTAGGAATGGGTACCTATTTTTTTCAACACCTGCTTTTGATACTTTTATTTTCCCCATACCAGTAGTACCTAAACCTATTTTCCAATACCATCCTGGTATCATTTAACAGCACCCGGCCCCATTTGTGGCTATAAAACGCAACCCCAGCTTCTCTCAGCATTAACCGAAGGAGATCGGTAAAGGTCATCCCATTTGAAACTTTGCTGCCAGGGAAACGCAGTATTGTGGTTTATCTTTGACAGATTTGCTTGCTGTAAAAATATTTCCTCGCGCCGCTGTGCCCTCGCCGCTCTGTCTGCTTGTCCGGTAAATATTTGAGTACATTTTGTGTGAAAAGCCAAACCGCAGCATCACCTCTGCAGTTCGAAAGCGTCCCGTCTGACCTCCTTCACCACAGGCTGCACAGTCCATTATGTTGCCTCATAAATTCACGTTCACAAGTTCGTCATATAAATACTGTTTAAGTATCGACGCTCGAATTGCAGGATGTCACAAAAATAAGGAATATACAAATGCATTGGATATTGGGGGAAATATGACAAACAAAGGAACAAATGGAGAAAGGAAAGCAAGAGAAGAATTCTGATACAAAAAATAGGGCGAAATATGGACTTCACTGCAATATAAGGAAACATAAGTCTAAATGGCATAGCTCAGTCAGTAGAGTATTTTGCACACCAATCACAAGGTTGCCGGTCCGATACCCACTTCCATCTGTACATGCTGTCTTTGTGCAGGGACCAAACCACAAATAACTATAGTTCAAAACTGGTTTTAAAGGAATAGGCCACAGTTTTTCCTGCCTGAGCTTAGACGAGTTGATGCGTACCTGTCTGGTCTTTGTGCGTCACGCAAAAAGACCAAAGATGTTGTTAGCATTTAGCCTCTCCTCCTCTCCTCTATGGGGACAAACACGGGTGATGTTAGAAGCGACCAAGCTCTTCCACGTTTTCCCTATTAGCAGTAGCTACACAATACAAGTATAGTTACACAAAATTCTAAGTGGATACAGAAGGGGTACTATATTGTAAGGCGTAACAACACCTTAGGAGCACTTCGACGTCCGCACAGTTATATCTTCACACTTGTATGGAAAAACGGAGGCCTGTTTCTTTAAGGGGAAAATTGGACTAAAACATCCATGTAAAATGAAAACCGCAAACTGAAACTACCTTTAAACCGTTTTCTGACTCCTCTTATTTAGGGATGCACAATGCAGAACTAAATAACTGATGCAATTTCTGTATCAAAAGACGCCCTGATATGTATATTGGAAAAATTGAGTTTTTGTCATAACTCTGCTAATTTAGTTCGGTTTCAGACTCGTCTTGTTTTGACACAACTTTATGGGAAAACAAATGGCTTGCGCTTTTTGTCTGAATTTAATGGATCAAAACGTGTGTGAAATGGTTCAGTCAAATGAATTATTGCCCTGTCTAAGACGACTCTCAAATACTGCATTTTTACCCATATTGTGCAGGACTGTTGTTATGCCTCTATGTGTGTGTAAGCAAGACGGGCATCCCGAAGTGGGGATATGAGCGCACAGTGTGGCAGGTGAAATGAAAGGGAAAGGTGTGTAAACAGAAACCAGTCATTAATCATTTGGAGAGCTGACTTGTTATTGCACCTACGCCCTAATATTCAGTTTGAACCGAGGGAACCGGTATGAGAGGAGGCATTTGATTAGCATGGCCCAATGACAAACAGTAGAGCAATTTGTCTGAGGCGAAGGCACTGAGAATCAGGATAAATGCACCACAATCCCGCCCAGAACACACGGCGTCCAATGTTCAGTATCCAACGCATGCAGTTTGATATATTACCTGTAAAGTTGCAATTTGCTTCATGCAACATCTCACAAAGTTTGGGCTGTGAAAAGAGGAGAAAACCTGTGTAGCTTTTTTATTTTACAATAGGTCTTGCCAGAAAACAAAACAGTACTTTGAAATGAACCAGGGAGAAAAAAAAAGCTTTCAATGAGGTCACGTATTCACTGAAGTTTCATAGATTACCAATTCCAAAGTGAATGGAGGAGAAATTGAGCCAAAAGCGCTGTCCAGAGAGAAGCCAGTGAAGTCATATGTCGTGAGGGACGTGATGAATCACACTTAAGCTACTGTAATGAAAGCTTATGTTTCCAAACAACGATCTAGCAGTATATAATGCTGCATTTTCTGGCAGTCCAACTGGAAAATTGCCCGTTGTGGAAATGCAAGAATAACAGAATGAAAGGAGGCCAATTATCTGTACAAGGGATAAATCACGCGCCTATGGAAACTTACCAAAGAGTGCTTGGGCGGCGGGGGGGCAGGCGGGCAGTAAATGACGGCGCGGAGGCAAGCAGGACCATTTTAATGAAGTTATGGCTGCCATTATGTTGTCGAGAGTCCTCCGGCCGCTGGTTGTGGCCGAGCCGGCTCAACAGCGCGTGGTGGAGCATAGCAATGCGCTTCGAGAGGAACACCGCTCTTTATTGGTCTGATTGAAAGTAGCAGAGGAAATAGGCTGTTTGCTTTTGCGGCGCGTCATGCCGCTATATACGTGACTCGGCCGGTACGCTTTTCACCATAAACCAGTAAAATGGTTGTGTAATTCATATTAGCATCGCGGTTGCCTTCTGATTTTTTTTTTTAAGCTTGTTTAAAAATCAAGATTCAGTCCACAGTGCCCATTTTAAACATGTCCAGGAGCGTTGAGAGAAGACTGGAATAGCCTGGCTAAACAAGAGTCACACTCGAAACTAGTTTGCACCGCCACAAACCTGTTCTAACAGGGTTTATACACTTAAACACAAAAACACCCATTAGAGACAGGATATTGTTGCTGCTATTTTTTTTATATTTTGCAAGCGATATTCTGTACCAAGCCATTCAAATAATGTACAGCCCTATAGCAACACACCAGTCACACATAGCATTGATCTCACGTGCCTTATATTGGTGTTGTATGCTGTGATAGCCGCCCACCACGTTTTACTATTTCAAGCTTCTCACTCATTTACTTTGAGGACATAATGTTCATGTGCATTACTCATTATGCTTAAGATGTGAGCCCTGTCAAAGAAGAATCCCTGTCACCAGCTGGGACCATAGACTGTATAAAGAATAGACGGCTCCTCCTCACTCCTCCCCGTTTACCAAAATGACCACGTTCGAGGGGGAAATCATGGCGGATTTACAGGCGCCTCCTCTCCAGCTCTGACGAGGCATGTTCCTAAAAAGGGCATAAGGGCGGGATCTTGACTGTAGACCCGGCCCTGCTTGGCCCTCGCGAGGCGTGTATTTCTGTTGTAATCGCGCCCACGGCCAGGCAGCAACGTAAACGGCCTGTCAATCAAAGTCAGGCCCTCATTAATTATGCAAGATTTCTAAAATTCTTATCTACGATAAAAACCCTGGGGCCCCATATTGTTTTTAACCCAGCGTAATCACAGGAGGAATATCTAGCTCTAGCCACTTCTAAACCATTAAGCACCGGGCATTAAAGTTGTTTTTAACGTGTCTAAAGTCCAATGCATTGCAATGGGGGAATAGCGGTCATATGGAGGTACTACAGCAAAGGTGGAGCAATGGCGCCCTCCAGTGTCGTAGTCAAAAAGCAGAGCAGTCAGCGGCCATTGGCTGGGACAGACAATGAAGTTAACTCTCAGCTCAATATCACCGCACCCACAGCGTGAGCCGAGAGCGATAGTTTGTGGTTTTTAATAATACAAGAGTTTGATCTATGAGTACATTTGCGAGACCGCTCTGTCGTGCATGAAATAAACTGTACTTTGTTTTAATGAGCCGCAGTTATGACGACAAATCCCAAATTAACTACGGTAATAAAACCCCACGGCCCACATGGCTATAATCTAAAACTAACTGATGTATTTTACTTGGACGGGGACACTCATAAGGTCATACATCGCCGAATCAATGAAGTGTTCGGTTTCAAGTTAATAAGAAAGATACAGTTTAGGCCTTTTCCCATACAAAGGAAGACAGACAAGACAATATATGATGTATTAGCATTGCATATTACAGTCTCATTTTTAACGGCAAGAAGAAAGCCCTCTCTGTTGTTTATTTTCATTGTGCAAATATCATGGTTTAGTTCTGCAGTCCTTTACTCATCTTCGACGTACTTGCTTTTAGGACAGTTAGCGGCTATACACAAGAAAATTGTCTCGTTCAATTTGATCCACAGCAAAGAAATCCCCATGAAAACACATGGTTCAACGCTGCACGTGCTCCCTGTGTTCCTGGTATTATTTATGGCAGCGTGAGGCGAGAGGTGCTGTTTATCTCGACACGTTTTCCTCTCTCCGATAACGTCACTATCGCCTACCTGCGCCTGAGCTGGTACTGATAACCTCATGCAGCGCCTATAGCTCCACTGCCACAGCGCTAGTTTTGTTTTAGCCCAAGCCATAAGCCCTCCATTAAAATTGTACACAGGGGTTACGAGCATACGGCGCAGCAGCCCGGTCTCGCTGGTGCACTTTGAAAACTTCATCATTAGTTGTTTACATTTTAGCATAAAGGGAGGATTACATTGGTTTTAATCTTCCCAGTGCTTTTGCCCACATAAGGAGACATGAAGCTTAGAGTTACAAGAAACGCATAGCCCTACAACAAGATAACAGGAAGCAAGTGTAGTCTGGATACTACATCTTCTGCCCTCCAAGAATGCCGTTTATTTTTTCTGTAGAGATATCCTTCAGCTTCAGAGATCTGCCTCAACAGCTGTGCACAAGGACGCACTGAACCTTTGTGAAGAGAAAATATCTTTTCACATCTGCAAAGCTATTGTTCGACAGGCCTTGTACAAAACAATTTAAGCGACAGATATTGGGCCATTGAGTCCGACTGTAATCAAAAGAGTTCTTAATTAAAATGGTTAATTAACGGAGCACTTTAAAGGTGGGGGTTACTGGAATGCATTGGGAACACGGAGATGCTTGGATGTTCTGCACAGAGTAACAATAGGGCTCTACAGTGTTACATCGCAAATCAAGCGGCGGTGAATACAACGGCTGACATTGGGTGGTTGTCGTTGGATTCGAGAGGATTTATTAAGGTGAATAAATGTTGGATTGTGATGAAACGTCATTTGATTACCACGATAACCTGCCCGTCGAGGCAAATCCGACCGAATCCAACCGCACCACAGCTTTTAGGCCTGATTTACTGAGAAAAATGTATCGAAACACAATCTGTCATTCACAGGCAAAAACGCTGTCTAATAACGCCATTGTTTTCACCACCACATCTGCGGCGCTCGGAAATTACCCGGATGCTAGAAGAGCCCAAAACATCTTTCATCCTCCTGTCCTGTGTAAGAGTTTATAAGTCAGAACGTGACAGAAAAGTAGGAATTGTTTTACAGTAAAGGTAATAAATGGGTAAAAGATTAAATGTTTTAAATAATGTTTTTTTTTCAGTTCTGCCTCTTATGTCACTATGTATCAGTTGTGTATTTTGGGGGGCGGGAGTAAGTTTAAATTTAAACTCGTACAACAAGATAAAGAATTAGTAATAATAACTTTGATTAATTAGGGATGCACATTCACTTTGGATCGGAAGCAAAAAGCTGGATCGGAGGATCTCTAGAGTCTAGACATAATATAACATTTTTAAATATCCATCCATCCATCTTCTTCCACTTGTCCGTTGCCGGGTCAGCCCCCTATGGCTCCTCCTGCAGGTGGTGGGTCCACAGAAGGACGGCCTCATGGTTCTAACCGGGCCGGTTGGTCTCTCATAAGGGGCTTCTGAACCGCTCTTTGTCTGACCCGTCACCTAGGACCTGTTTGCCATGGGAGACCCTACCAGGGGCACGAAGCCCCCGACAACTTAGCCCCCAGGATCACTCGAGTGCTCAAACCCCTCGACCACGTTAAAGGAATAGGCCACCGTTTTTACATACTGACATATGTTCTTACCTTACCTTAGACTAGTTGATATGTACCTGTCTGGTCTTTGTCCGTGCGCTCTGTCATGCAAACGGAGCACAAACGCAGCCTCCTCCACATACTGTATAGTTCCAAATCAGCTCCCGTTAGAAGCTACCAAACTCTTCCACGTTGTCCCTATTTAAATACAGTTACGTGACGTGTTACACTACAAAGTATAGTAACACAGAAATGTAACATGTCGATTTTCTCAGCGGATAAAAAGGGGTACTATATTGTGAGGCGTAATAATACGAGGAGCACTACGTCCGCGCACTAACTCCTAAAGACTTTTCTCCCGCTCACTACAAGTCACGCTGCTTCTATTGACGGAAGTGAGCGGGGGAGAAGTCTTTAGGTGTTAGTGCGCGGACGTAGTGCTCCTCGTATTATTACGCCTCACAATATAGTACCCCTTTTTATCCGCTGAGAAAATCGACATGTTACATTTCTGTGTTACTATACTTTGTAGTGTAACACGTCACGTAACTGTATTTAAATAGGGACAACGTGGAAGAGTTTGGTAGCTTCTAATGGGAGCTGATTTGGAACTACACAGTATGTGGAGGAGGCTGCGTTTGTGCTCCGTTTGCATGACAGAGCGCACGGACAAAGACCAGACAGGTACATATCAACTAGTCTAAGGTAAGGTAAGAACATATGTCAGTATGTAAAAACGGTGGCCTATTCCTTTAAGGTGGCAGTTCCATTATGACAATAATTATACAATTGCAATATTTTACCAAACCGTTTTGACACTAGAACGAAAAAAATACTGAATCAGGACCAAAACACGGCTTAAGTGGACCTAGATTATCATCTGTTTTGGCTTTTGTCAGCAATAGCACCAGCCCTAATTTTAACACTTAACTACTCTATTGACACACCAACTTTGTGTTCAATAGAGAAGCAAAAAAACAACAACTCATTGATTCTGAGACATCTGACGTGTGACAGTAAACAACCAGCCACCTCACGGATCACGCAGAATGTAAAAACACAGCTGCTCTGAAAGTGAACGCCAAATATTCCACGACTGGAACAAGCTGTAACATCCCTGTGAGCGGCTTCGGGCCAGATCTGCCATTATCAACACCTGCCCGAGTCCACTTCCAAAGCCTATTTATCACGTTTGATTAGGGGGTTGTCTTCGGCGATGCCCAGTGTATCACGCCTAATAAAACGGCAGTCTCGTTGACAGTTAGATTTGTAGCGCGGGTCTCCTCATAACTCCACGCTTTTGACGGATGGGCCGCTCAGTGATGCATCTGGATCCTGCGCCTCCTCTGTCCCTCCTCCAGAAACCGTCTTCCTCTGCGTATAGGCACCGCGCTATATGCAATTAGTCAGCTGTAAGTTAATGTGGCAAAATATGTCTTTATAATTGTCCCCTCGGAGACTTGCAAACTCACACAATACCAATGCTCCATCTGCCATACACTGTTTCTGCTCCGCTTACTCCGCTGCCACCAAGACAAGCGTGTGATATCTCAGCTGCTTTGCAATTTAAAACACGCTGGAGCTCTCGCCAAACTCTTGAAAATAAATAATATTGTAACTCAGCATTGCATCGTCGGGCCTCGCGGTTGCAGTTACCGAAAGCGAGCAATCGAACTGGATTAGAGTTTGCATAAAAACAAACCAGACGCCTGCCTTGTGACGGTATGTTGTTAGAAGGCAGCTAATACTTATTTAATTTGATTGGAGGGAATAAAATCATCTTGAGCATCCAATTACGACAACGGCTTGGGAGATTTGGCTTTTAACCTCGGTGTGGGAGGAACTGATTAATGTGGGGAATAAATAATAGACTTTAAGCTTATGGTAAATTGATAAATACATTGCGAAGTCCTCCTCATGTGCGGTCACTGCCTTTTACAGAGATTTACTGAAGTCCATTGCGGGTTGTGCTTTGAAAAGAAGGTGCCCGAACAAAGTAAACCTGTAACGATAGATCCAACTGTGAGCGTGGATTCCCACTGACTGACAGTTCATTAGACTCAAAGAAAAGAGGTAACCCACGTCTGTGCAGCTGTTCGCCGCAGCAGGTGAAGGGGAGGCCGTGTTGCTCCATCAGATCAATGGGGACATGTTGTAACAGTAAACATCTGGGGTTTAGGGGAGTCGACTCGAGTGAAGTCAATGAGGGAGGCTTAAAGTGTACAAGCAACAGCAGCAGCCCTCTATCCCCACTATCTGTTCAAAACAAGTTCAACATGAGGGTAGATCTATAATAATGTTGCTAAAAGTCACATTACTTGTCAAATTCTATTGTTATAATGGAACATTTGATCACTACTTACTTAGGTTTTATTGAAATGTGAGATGTTCAGACCATTTGGGTGAATCTGCAGCTTTTACGTTTCTATATTCCACTCCATACGTTAATGCTTCTGTATTCCTTTTTTTTATGTCGTACACATTTTGCAATTGTTTACGAAATAGTATTGCGATTGTTGTTTGGGAGGAATGCAGAATTACGCTGCATATACGAGTTGTTGTCATGACGCGTACAAAAAGATGCAAAGACATAAAATATAGTTCACCTCCTCTCTTCTCTTTCTTTTTGATCAAAGCATTTTTTTGTACAGTTTGCGAAAATATATGGCTTGATTTATTCCACTGATATTCCTTTTTGTCACGGTATCACCCACCTCTACTTTTGAAGTGCTGAATTGATTGGAAAAATGCTTTGGCTTGCTCTAAATGCCTTTGACTTTCCAACACGGTCCCCTCTGCCGCAGAATCACTCGGTTCTTTCGCAAATTCTCCCACGTCAGTTCGAGCATCCTATCCCCGGCCCGGGCCAGAGTGGCTGCGGGCCGCACCTGTCAGCTGGACTCGTGGGAAAGCCAAGAGCCTGTTTGTTTGTCTGTGTCTCTCTCTCCATCGCTCTACGGTCACATCTCTCATCGACTCTCCTGCTGCTCCTTCCTTTTGGCCCGGCTCAATCATGACCAAACTTCACACGCGCCTCCAGTGCACATGCCTGACGCCGTCCGCGCACCTGTGAGCGGGGAAAACAGAGGTCGTCTTTCTGCGCCTTTGCACCCCCCCCCCCCCACCATCACCGCGGGAACGGGGGAGATAAGCTACAAACGCTACACCTGTGCGCGGCGTGAATGCCAAAAATCCAGAATCGCAGACAGCCAATTCCAGGCCAAATAATGGAATCAACAGAGCCTGGTGTCAGACAAATCGGGCTGACGGCTCCATCTCACTCACTCCCCCAATTTCAAAGAACGTTACACACTTGCGCTCATTATCAAAACAGAAAAGCAATCAGGGGGGGGGACGGGACGGGACTGTTGACACTGCCACAATAGTCCTTGCGAGGGATTACACTCGGAAAGCTCACTTACAGATCGTGCAGGTGCGAGCAGAAAGGAGAAACATGTACATTTACTTTGTCGCAAAAAAGTGCTGGTGGGCATATCTGGGACGATTATAGCACCGACATACAGCAGAGTCATATATTAAAGAAATGTGCAGGAACAATTATATCAACAGCTAAATGCATGTACAGTAAAAAATAAGATGGAAATAAGTGTTGGACAACCGGTGGCACTCCTTCAACTATAACATCTCGAAATCATGACAGCAGAAGTTACAAATGTTGAACCGATTAGAATTTTTCTTTAAACTAATGACTTTTACTGATATTGCTTTTGAACGCTCACACAATAAAGACTTTGAGAATAACCAACCATTAATGTTTGCAGTTATTCAAAACTACAAGCCTGCTACAGGATTGGCTCGCACACCGTGTCAATCAAAAAGTCCCGATCTCTTCAAGTCTCGCCCGGTCAAACTTCTGGCTCTGTTATCTGAGAACATATTCTTCTGCAACAGTAGCATTATTTTGTATTCAGATATGCAGTTTGTTCTACAGTTCTCTCAGTTCAAACGGCTCTGAAGGGCAAAATAACAGATAAACAAAAGATGAACTGTAGGTGAAGAAGCAGGGGTTTCTCAAATCAGGTATCAATGATACAGGCAGGGAGGGAGCAGCCTTGGGGAGAGGAGTGTGTGTGTCCACAATGTAATTATAGATTTAGTAAACCCCAGGCTTAGTCTGACTCCATCAACCTCTCCTTTGTTGAGTTAAGGACCACTGGCGGTAATGAGCTGTGTCTGAGAGAGCAGAGAAACTACACCTCTGCAACTTTTAGTTTGCATACTTGCCTCACAGCAAGAAGGTACCAGGCAGTGTTGTTATGTCAACCAAGACTATAACTTACGATAAAGTAGGGCATCACCATTTTGAAGTAACTTGCGATATGAGATACCGCTGTGCAATATCGCGCTAACAATATTATTGTGATATTTCACTAAACCATTTCAAAACAATATGTTCCATTCTAATCTAACCCACATTGTAAGTAACTAGTTATTCAGCTAGTTACTTACTTACTTACGTAGTTAACAAATTGTGTCAAAATAAGACTTAAAAAACACTACATCAGCACCACAACAAGACTATATTGAACTAACTTAGGACATGTTTAACTAAAACTTTAACCATTTACACCTTTATAAATTCATTGTGTTTTTTGGCTGAATTTGCAAAGAAATGGGTCGATCTCAGTCCAATGAAGACTAGTGATGTTGCGATATTTTGTGGCTTCTTGCGATACAGATATTGCATCACCTTATATCACGATACGATATGTTTTGCGATATATTGTGCAGCCCTATGATAAAGTAACAGTGACAAGCTAAAAAATAGAGTTTTCTCTGATGAGACAAAAATAGGAGCAGCATCGGATGGGTCAAATGCAGGGGACACATTTTGTAGTTCAGTTGTACAATGACAAATAAAACACCTTAACTTTATTAAACACAAGACTATAACTAAAGAGTTCGGGAAAGACCCCTGTTACCATGGAGATCCGCCATTTTTGTAGGTGTTAGCAAACATTTTCCATTGACTAACATTAGCTAAAAACAGTATAAAAAGTAGAGAAGAAAGCTCCAATAGCTGCAGAGTCAAACACATTAACTGAACTCTATAGGACAGTGATGTTTGCACAACAGCAGGTTAAAGAACTAAGAGATGGAGAAGACACATTTTTTTCATTAATAATAGTAATGCCTTACACTTGTATTGCGCTTTACAAGCCTGTATTACCAAGTGTCTCAAAGCGCTACACCGTCGTCATTATTCTTTCACTCCAGACTCGGTGGTGGTAAGCTACTATTGTAGCCACAGCTGCCCTGGGGTAGACTGACGGATGCGAGGCAACCAGTCTGTGCGATCGGTCCCTCCGACCACCACCAACCACTCACTCACTCACTACATTCACCCAGGCTTCCTGGTGTTCCCACACAGTCTGCCATCCAAGTACCGACCAGGCCCTTAGCTTCCCAGATCAGACGGGCTCGGGCAGAGCAAATGTGGTATGGTATGGTTTTAAAAATACAGTCAACATGTTATGTTCCCTAAATAATAAAAGTTTAGAATTATCAGTGATTATTAGGAGGATGTTGAGATTAAGATTTTGGATGAACTGTTTTACTTCTGGTGAATAGGTGATTCAAATGGGCCCTTGTGGTTAAAAAAAAGAATGAATTGATTTTCTTTTTCCGATCCACTATAGCCCCACATGACATAATCCAGGGACCGACTCGACCGTGACCCCAAGAGGATGCACAAGACAAACAAAAGCACCACTTCTTGTCAATATGAGCATTATGTCGCCCTCATTTTGAAACACATTGTACAGAATTTAAAGCAACCTTTGAAACAACTATTTGAAATAAACACATTGTCATACTGTCTAATTGTCATATAATATTAAGCTGCATTATATCAAATCAACATAGATCATAACCAGCAGCAGACGACAGAATTTGTACAGGAGGCAATGCAGACATTTGAATTAATGCAATATGCCCTTCTCTGACATTATTTATTATCCACTGATTGGTAAATTGAAAATCTCTTCAAATCCTTGGCTTTCTTGCTGCTGCTTTTTGCATGTTTGTCTGATGTTTTAACAGCTTCTCTGCAAGTCTATAAGGCTGAACTACCAAACTGTAAATCTCTGACAATAAATCTCTGACAATAAATCAATTTTATGGCCAAGAAAAACAACATTACAGCCAGACACATGCTCTTCCGCTAATTGGCCTAAGACTGGAAATGCATTTATTAGCACAATATAACGTAGGATGTTCCTGATTCAAAAATCCAATCAAGGTCTTAACCCTCTCTGTTCATTACACTAATCGATGCAGAGCAAATCCCCCCCCAGTTTTATCGCACTGGCTACAAAGTGCGTAATGTCGGTAAAACGAGGCCTATCAGGCTGACTAGACAAACACATCAAACTAATAAGCACAGAAAGACAATTAGTGGGAAAGAAATTGCAGAAGGCGTGGAATAATTATATTGATCTATGCTCCAGGGAGAACTGAAATGCTGACAAAATACTATAAAGACCAGTGTGATACGACTCGTTACCACATGCAGGTTTGAAAATGGTTCATTCTGTTGAAGGAATAATACTTCATAAAATAGATGCGGAGAGATTAGGAGACAATATGAAGCAAGGGGCAATACAAGTGCACAGAAACACAAGACACATTTTACAACTATGAGGCCTGCGTGACTATTTTGGTGTGATAAACAACTAAATGTGTCTGCATCTAATACTGGGTCTATCTTAGTCCGAAATTGTGTTATGCTTGTCGTGGTTCTCAACATTTTTTATCTTTGTTCGCCAATTTACCAAATTTACTACAAAGAACTACTATCTTCACACCAAACATAACCGAGGAAATTGTTTTTTTAAAACCGGTCTTAGAAATATGGCTTTAAATGTGCTTGCTTTACAATTTATGCTGACTTAGTTTGAGTAGGTTTGGACTATCTCGAAATAAGATTAAACCGTCATTAATTTGCTTAAAATAAGATAAATTTGCTTGTAATGTCCACTTAAAGCGGAACTAAGTAACTCAGTAATACAGCATGAGTTACTCCATAAGCGCCACTGCAGGTGTCGTAGCATGTTGCGTTTTTTTACTCATTAATTGTCCGTGAGAGTAAATACTACGCTGACAGAAAAGACAAAGGGAGAGCGGGATATTGTACATCCAATTACACAATGGAGATCATTGTTTTCACTCAAACTTGGCTGTAAATACTGTTTAAGTGGCGCTAGCACACAGTTAGCTTTGCCTGTTAGCCTGTTAGCTTCTTCGTCGTGATTCTATTAGTGTGTATTATCTGGCCAGACACACCAGGGGGAGATGAAAGACCCCCCCAATCATCCCATTAACACTTGTATTACCCCCAGAGGGACTACGGAAAGGATTTATTATGGTAAACAAGTTACTTAGTTCTTCTTTAAAATAAGGCACACAAAAAAAAAAGTTCTTGTTCCACTGGCAAAACCTACTCATATCTGCACAAATTATGATGAAAGCAAACTTCACAACAAAGTCCCAGGACAGCTATAGACAATGTTGCACTCACCCAGTCCTGGCGGGATGTCGGGGCAGGGCGGCAGTGGTTTGGGCGAAGGCGTCTGGTTTGTCTCCGGCTGAAGGCTTACCCCGAGCTGCTCCCCTGTCGCTAAGAAACTGGCCATTGTCCCATTGGGCCTGGACAGATTGTAGTAGTAGTAATGATGTCCGCCGCTGATGTTATTCCTGGACCCGTTACGCCCGTTGTTGAAGCGGCTGAAGAGGTCGAACCGCTGGGAATAAACGTCGAAATAGAGGATCATCATGATAAGGAAGTGGAGCAGGCAGAGCAGCAGCACGCCCTTACATATGCGCTCTAAAGTCCGGCCCAACATCAGCCGGGTCATGGCCGAGGACAGAGACCCAGCCACGATGACGCTGGACGGTGACAGCTAAGGGCATGCAATCATCCTGGGAGCCATGCGAGCGGCTGCAAGTTGTTGGAAGGTTGTTTAGCAAAGTCGGGCTAGCTCGGTGTGTACGAGAGCACGGGGGCACGGAGAAGACACTAGCTTGTTTATACCTTCTTTCGTGGCATTGGTGAGCGGACGTTTTAACTTTCAGCGTCCAAGATTTGACAATAACAATACAATAATGAAGGCAAAGGTGATGCTAGCTGCCTTATTACGTCCGTCATGTCAAAAAAATGGGGAAATGATATACGTACAGACCCAAGATTACCACTCAATTATGAGCAAAAAAGTTAGCTATAACCTGCAAGCTAACTTTTGCAAAGGTCATGACGTCACGCTCCTTCCTACATAACGGAATTGTCTGAACTTTCTGGACAAGTACGGATATGAGCAATAATTAGCCAAGTTTAGCTGTTAAAAGCAGTGGCAGAGATTGACGGTAAGGTCAGTCGCTCTGAATCACCAACTCCTGCAAATGTCATGGAGTTGCTAGCTTCGTTGCTACTTCCCGTATGATATAAGTGACTGAGTTGTCTACGGATATGCCCGCGAAGCACTGTTAATTCTACGGCGTGTCATCAGCGCAAGACGTAGGCAGGGGCTACGTCCGAGGCTGAATCATATATATCAGTCCAGTGTTATCCAAAGGCCAGTCCAATCAGTCTGAACCCTGAGCTCTGAACTGCCGGCGGTTCACGGGACGTGGCAAACATTCATTATTGAGCGGTGGAAAAGGTCACGCGCTCTTTCCGTCGAGATGGTTCCAGGTCACTTCTTGGTGAGTGGCTGTGAAATATCAGGCACCTAATGGGAGACACAGAGAGAGGGGAAGGAGTTATGATAAGTGATCTAGTAATAATATGTGCAATCCTACCTGCATGGTAATAGGATTTAGCATGGTAACTAAAAGCATAATATGGTAACAGGACACTTTCTAGTTACAGTAACCTTATCAGAAAACATAGTGAGAATATCCTTGGTAATAATGGCTAAAAAGTGAATATGGAAAGAAACTGAATAACCTTTACCCCTGTTATCCTCTTCATGCTATTTTAATTGTATTACCATGCTAAAAAAGAGGATATCACAATTTCCAACAGAACTGAAATTAATCACAGATTCTACAGCGATATATCAAAATGTATTCTTCTTACATATCCACACCGAATAATAATAATAAATATTTGCACAGTCTGTACACTGTCAGCAATAATATATTTCAAAATAGAATAGCACTAGGGCAATTTATACTGTATATAAATGAATAGTCATTGTTCTGAGTTTATGCAGGAGGAGAATACTTTGAATTATAAATGTGCCTGTTTTCAGCTCCTCAATGATTTATTGCATCACTCTCGGTATTATCCATCGTGGATCTTTCATGGCATTTGAGAGTGTTGTGTGACCTTGCCTTTTATTTCATATGCTTAGTCGAAAAAACGGCGCGGAGAACTACATTTGGAGGTCAGCTTTAGGTTAGATAAACAAGTACGTTTGTGTGTGTGTGTGTGTGTGTGTGTGTGTGTGTGTGTGTGTGTGTGTGTGTGTGTGTGTGTGTGTGTGTGTGTGTGTGTGTGTGCGATTGACAGGAACGGGGATAACAACAAATGCATCAAACAAATCGTGGAACCTTGACTGGGGCGTTTCCCAATTGACATGCCGAGTCAATTTTCCAGTAAATTTTAAAAGGCATTTATAATGGAAAGCGGGGAATACACAATGAAGTGAACATAGAAGCAAAGCAAGGAAACAGAGGGCACTTAGAGTTTTCCCACTGGCCACTCTCGCCCGAGGTTTATAGCTTTTTCGATCAATAAAAGAAGAAGAGCCGAATGGGGTAAAGTACATAATAACATACACAATAGCCTGCTATCTGCGGAATAAACCACTGTAGAAGTCATGAAAGTAAAGACCGGAATCAACTGTTAAATGTCAAATGATGCCGTTTGCGAAGGGATATGTCGAAAAGGGAAGAAAACTATTCTGTAGCACATTGCCACCTTATAATGTGACTGTACAGTCGCAAACGCAATATATAGGATCGTAATTAGCATATGTATAATTAGCAAAATGCCCTTGGATATCCGTGTATGCCAAGAGTTTTTATTTCAGTTCAGTATAATCACAAATTGCAGCAGCTTATTTTTCCGAGTCTGGTATTGTCGGTATTCTTCACTCATAAAGCGGTAACACATTTTGAGCCGACAACAGAGTCAATATCCATGCACAGAAGATATCTCTCAAAGGCAAGTTTTGTACCTTGGCAGTGATCCAGATCTACGGCAAAATGGCTATTTCAGTTTGCACATTGGCATTTCCTGTAAATGTCAAATGTGTTTTCAAGCGTTTTGCATTTTGAGTTGTTCTCCCTAACAGCCGGCTCCAACAATGTCAGTGTGGGTGTTTCCTATAAGGTAGAGGAGCCTGCAAGCAACCTGAACCTTACCTTGCGTTAACCGCTCAGTACAGTATTTGGCTGCTACCGTCTGTGGGCGGTGAGTCCAGGGACAAACACTTTGCTGCATCTGGGACGTGTGCAACTTAATGAGGGCAGTACAAAAAGACACTAGGGCAGCGAGAATATTTACAATCAAACCAACATCTAAATTTTTATGGTTGCATTTAAGAAATTGTGAATGCTGCAGGTAGTTGCTATAATGACCTCAGCAAACTATGAACACCTTCTTAAGAAACTTCTCAAAATTCGTTCTTACGTAGGCAGTGTCAGGAAACAGTGCCAGATTCACGACACGTTCTTAAGTAGGGCAAATACTGTTAGTTTGGTGAATGCAGACTTGGGAATGCGTGCGTGTGAGGACTAATTAGCATATGTCACCGCCTATGACTCTCCATATAAGGATAGAAAAGTCCCCAGGGGAGGATATGAATGACAAAACACAAATCCAAAACTAATAACCAACAAAACCCCAAAAGAAAAAATTCTCAGCACCACGCTCTTATTACAAAATGTTTAAATAGATTTAACCTGTACATAACGAAAGCGTTTTCCTTTTTTTCTCGCGGGTCAGTTAAACAGATGCAACACCCGCTTAGCTTCACGAGTAAAGCACATGCCTCGGTAACACAAGGTAGCAAGATCGAGGCCCACATTTATCAAATAACATTTATGCCGCGCATTTGATGCTACGTTATTTGTGAACGGCGGCATTGAAGGTTTTAGCAGTAATACATTGGTACTTTAGTTGCCATTAATTAATTAATTAATTAAGGCGCATTGAGTTGCCTTGTGTACGAAATGTGCGGTATAAATAAAGTTGCCTTGCCTAATAAAAGTAGGCTACAAGTGATATTGCCAACTTATTTCTGTATAAAGGCATCCATCCATCCATCCATCCATTTTCTTCCGCTTTATCCGGGGCCGGGTCGCGGGGGCAGCAGTCTCAGCAGAGATGCCCAGACTTCCCGATCCACGCACACCTCTTCCAGCTGTTCTGGGGGGACCCCGAGGCGACACCAGGCCAGCTCGGAGACATAGTCCCACCAGCGTGTCCTGGGCCTTCCACGAGGCCTCCTCCCAATAGGACATGCCTGGAACACCTCCCGAGGGAGGCGACCAGGAGGCATCCGGTACAGATGCCCTAGCCACCTCAGCTGGCTCCTTTCGACGTGGAGGAGTAGCGGCTCGAGTCCGAGCTCCTCCCGGGTAACTGAGCTCCTCACCCGATCTCGGAGGGTGCGCCCAGCCACCCTGCGAAGGAAACTCATTTCGGCCGCTTGTATTCGCGATCTTGTCCTTTCGGTCATTACCCAAATCTCATGACCATAGGTCCTTTATACCATAGGTATAAAGGCATCTGTAATTTATTATAATTAGATTTACATTCTGGAATTAATTAATTCATGATTTATTATGTACAATTATTATGACTCAGAATGTTGGGTTCCATCAGGAGCATGATCATGAACAGAACTGGAGATTTTTTTGTGCGTAAGAGTCCTAATGGCTGTTTTTAGGATTTGTTCTTACAGAGGAACGTTTTCACCTAAGAACAAGTTTTGTGAATGTCAAAAACCTTCCTAAGAAGGCCTTAAGAACAGATTCATGCGTAAGAACGTGTTGTGAACGGTCGTGAATTACAAATCCAGTTACAAATAGGCCTCTAAATGTCCTGAAATGTGCAAACTTCGAAACTCAAAGCAAGTTTATATTCCAGCCTGCTCTCAAATGCTAGTTTTTAAAATGTGCACTGTGAACTGAATCTCAATTTGAATAACTCAATCGCGGAACTAACTGTAACACTTCCACATTTTTTAGGCCAAAGTTACACCAAATAACAAATAGCACAGGGTCAGGTGGAGTTAACAGCTGTTGAGGGTTCACGGGTTGATGGGAATTGTTAAACAAAGAACGGAAAATCAGTGAGTTGTGGTTTGAGACTGTTTCTGTTTCAAGCTCAGGGGCGGTCAATGTGCCTCCTGTGGCCAACAGGTGTTCCCCTGCATAGCAATGAAGTGTAGCGCTCGAAGCAGAGAAAGTGAGGGAACAAAAATGACAGAAACGGCTATTCAGGGAGACCGTGCTGATGTAACATAGCCTATGGCGGGCTCTTCATTAAAATAATTACTATGTAGAGGTTAAGGTTAACAGTTATGGTAGACATAAGAGGACCGACCTACAGGGAAATGTATTCACTGTATTTGACGTAGGCCTATCGCAGCCTGTGCCGCCGGGGCCACAACTTAGCATCTCGGTCAGAACAAATTAATAGTGGCTAAGCTGGTACGTGACCTTGAAACACACAGAACACTAGAAGAAGAACTTTATTTACCTGTATATAGTGCCTTTCGCAGACATAGTCACAAAGCACTTTACATTAGACAATAGAGCACAATCCACTGCGCTACCGTGCCGACATGAGCAGTTCCTACACTTTTTTGTTTAATTAAGTAAGTAAGTGCTTTATTGTCATTGTACAATCCGAGACCCGATACCAGTATCCAATCGGTGTATTCCTTGGTAAAAATGTTTTCAACGCTGCGTGACGCGATACTGGCACGGATAATGCCAATAAATATAGTTTTTTATGTAAAATAAGGCGCGGGTCATATTTAATTGTTTGACCTCGGGGAGCCTATTGAAAAGGTCCAGTCTAAACTAGTAAATGTAAAGTCAATGAACATTCACGTTGTGAAAGTGGAGGGGACCAAACAACCACTTTTCAAAAGTGGGGGGGACACTTCCCCTCACAATGAATGGTTCCGACGCCCATGCTGTAACATCATGACAAGACTTTATTGATCTCACAATGGAGATAAGAGGACCATTCACTTAGTCACTCAGAGAAAGCCACTTTTAAGAAGTCTTTTCGTTTCGGTTAATATCGGATATCGGCAGATACTCAAAACCCCAATATCGGTATCGGTTACAGAAGCAAAAAGCTGGATCGGTGCATCTCTATTTTTTAACCTCAAATAAACACCCTGAGCAATCTATCAGCAGGACAAAAGGTGCTAAATCCACCTGTAACAGCCTTTATTTGCCGACAGTTCACACAATTTACTTTCCTCAAGACAAGTACTGTCTCGGGGATTAGTTTTGAAGTCTTCAAAAAGGTCAGTGAACCAAAACGCAGCAATATAAAGGTGCAAGAGAAATTGATGTCGTCCCTTGGCACTGCTGTCTCTCACTTCGCTATTTTGCAGGGCCCTGACTCCAGTGTAGGAGGTTAAAAGGCTTGCTCATTCCAAACGACGCAGTAAAAACTGCAAATCACATAATATGTGCGCAAGAGTTCAGGTCTGATATTTGTCTATTGTAAATATAATATGTTTTTGTAAGGTGCAAAGTGTTTTTTTAGCAGCAAGCTCAAAGGAATCGTTCAAAGCCACAAAATAGACCTACATTGATATTCAGGAGTAGCCTGGAGCATAAAACACACAATAAACACAGCAACTGGCAGATACAAAACACAATATTCAAAACAGGACCAGTAAATGTGATAATGAGTCACCAAACTTCAGAAGAGTTCATCTTAAAGCTTAAAAAGTAAGTAAAAGTCAAATTAAGTCTTTCCTGTTTATATATAATGAACAGTCCATGAGAGAGGGCTCTTTTATACAGTGTAATGGGAAGTTTTTAGAGTTAATTAAACTAAAACCAGCAAATACACAGACTAACCTACTATCTGGTGGTCTTCTGGGCCTTCAATTAATGCCCAGAAGACCGTCTGACGACATGCTGAGTTTCTACTGAAGCGTCGGCTTCCGGCATTACACCTAAATCCATCACAAAGGCCACAAAGGCCTTCCTGTGTCTTGCTCTAAATGGCCTGGCTTCAAAAAATCACAAAAGGTGATGTTTGCATGATCATCTGAGGCGCCAACTGGGCGCCCGCATTACATCTGAGCAGTATCACCCCCATGCCCATGTGACTGTCTTTCGTGCTTGTACTATATAGCGGAGCCAAATAGCTGCCTCGGCAGAACTGATGAACACGCAAGCTGTGTGTGTCGGTTCTCCACACGTGTGTAAAATAAAATTACGCCAAACAAAAAGACAAATATCTTTCCAGCTTTTTCCTTTATTGTGGTAAGAAATTCCACGACAACAGTCAATAAATTGTCTTGCAAAAACTCCTACAAAAAAAACATACAAGAAAGTACATGTTGAATTTTATCCAAGGCTATCTATAACTTATGCATGATATGACGTTTCTACCTACCTCCATAACAAATAGCTTTGTTCTGTTCTATATTGAGTTTCAAGACATCAGCAGTAGGAAAAATTTAGGACTGTACGACAGATAAAGAAAATGAGGCATTAATGTGACTCACAGCGATGTCAAAGTTGGACATAAAGTAAAAATCGAGTTGGGTGAAGTGACACTTTTGAAAGCATGTGGTTAGAAGATAATGGCAGTGCTTGGGCTCGTCTGTACTTTTGAGACAGCAAACGTCTTCTTTTTTAGGTTGCCTCGCGGGTAAGAGTTGATTACATGTTTCGAGCAGGACTGACGCTTGGTAAGTACATTAAATGCTTGCTAGAGTATTGTATAGAGCCATAATGGTGTCTACAGTGCTCCACTTTAAGTTATGTGTTAAAATATATTATTTTTATGTTTTGTCAAGTTTTACTGTTTAATTCAAACCTGCAGAAAAGACAGCGCAGACAAGTGAATGGTTGATAAGACAAAGTTGTTATTAGTGATGATTTTCATCGAGGGCCACATATTGAAGTAGGTGTGTGAGGGTCCGATCCGTGGTCAGTAAAGTGAAACATTCACACGGACCCGTGCATTTAAGAGAGGTTTAAACCGTGCCCCATGCTTATGTCTTTAGGCTTGGAACCTTAAAGCCAGCTCTGTCTCACAATGAAATTTTAGTTTTTGAGGTTTTAATTGTGTGGAATTATCAAACTTGCAGTAAAAAGTAGGGGTGTAACGGTTCAGCTAACTCACGGTTCGGTGCATCACGGTGCAAGTGTGATATAAATGGCTAATAAGTTAGTTCTGAAATAAAATAGCCTAAATGTTCATTATTAGGCAGTTTTTGTAATTTCAGAAATACATTGAAAATGCTTTCTAATTTTTCAAAAGGTCCATTGTTACACCCCTAGTAAAAAGTACTATCTATTGGAGATGTGTGCCAATTCAACTAGAAGCCTGAGGGCCACCAAAAATGTTGGGCTGTATTTGGCCCCCGAACCGCACTTTGGGTACCACTGCTTTCGGATATGCACCTGCATTATTTTCATTGTGAGCACTTAACATTTCGAGTGTCAAAACAATTAATAACAATATACTGTAGAATTGACACTCAGTTAGCTTGCTGTTGCCATGCTGTTGCCATGCTACTGTGCTGTGACATCACCTGCTTGCGCTCTATACAAAACATGGCATGAGCCACAACTATGTTCCTTTTATTTATTTGTAGAACTTTTGAGGTCTAGAGTTGTAATCCATCTTTACCTTACACTACAGCATAAAGAGTAGATGTTCCCAAATGACCACTAAAATGTCCATTCTTAACATTATAGTTTTTCTTTATAAAATGCATGACTATTTTAAACATCTTTGTTAGATTTGAGCGGATACATTTCATTATCATAATAATAATTCATTTCAATAACTAATTAAATCGTTTTGCATAATTATGTGGCTCTTAATGTCCCACATTTTGCATTAATTGAATGATTTTTATGGATGAGTTTTTGAGTGCCCTTCTGAAAACTCCAGAAACTATCTGCATCCCAATTCAACATCCTCTGATGGCCGCGGTCAATGAGGGCTCAAACTCTGTGTAGCCTGGACCGCAGCCGAAGCAACCACAGGAGCCTCTGAGTTGGAACACTGAGTATGAATTAATTCCTAACCTGACTTGTAATAATAATTATAACAATGTTAGTCTTACGAATTTATATGGTGCTTTTACAGACGCTCAAAGTCGCTCAATTTAGTGCATTATTCACTCATTCTATCCCCTGTGATGGTGGTAAACGTACTTCCCTGGGGTCGACTGAAGGAAGCGAGGCTGCCATTTGGCCCCATCCACCACCAACCACTCCCAATTCACCCAAGCTGTTAATCCCTCTGAGTGCATTCGTAGCCATCTTGGAAGCAGCTCTTGCCTGAAAACTACAGTTGTTTGGAGGCCAACTAGTCTCCCTCTTTGCTCCTGCCATGTCCTATGGATCTTGAACTATACCCCCATGGTCTACGCAGGATCTCCCCAGTATTTAAGCTCATATCCAGCCCATAAGGTTGAAGGGACATTGGTGGCAAGTGGCTATAGTCTAGCCCGGTTAGCTTGTTGCGATCGCCTACAGCTCATTGTTGATATAAAAATAAAAAAAAGTGTGAAATAAACCACAAATGTGTCAAGCCCAGCTCAGTGTGTGGCCATCATAAAGGCTGTTCTGTGTAGTTAAGGGCTTTATTGACGTTATTAGTGCATAATACTTGTTTTCATGGGGTCAATGCGAGCTATATGTTTGCTGCTAAGCGGCTAGCATAGCATAACTATTTCTATGCGCAGCTAGCTCGAGGACAAAACAGCTCGACTACGGCCCGTTGTAGATAAAATGCGAGCAATACACTTACAAATCAACAAGCCTGGCTCAGTGTGTGATCATTGTTACACGGTTGCTTTATGTAGTAGACTTTATTCGTGCATATTTCACGTTTTCACAACGATTGGCTTGTAGCGGCTTTGGGAATGCTCGGCGCATCATCAAGGCCCAAACACATTCCCAGCGCAGATCCAGCCACTCAAATAAGTTTTCTTGTCGCCGCTTTTAATCCTGGGTGTTTAGGTAAATGAAACACTGATGCGTGTCTTTGTAAAAGTCCCAGAGCTGCTGTAGCCCCGGTTCACAACAGGATAATGACTTGTTTACATCTGCAGGCCGGCATAGGATCTGCCCCAGACCTACGGTGGCTCAGCGGCAACGTACGTCACTGTCGGAGAAAGCTCCTGATTGGTCGACGCTCGCAAATTTCTCCAAAAAGTTCAAAATTTCCCAACTCCAGCGTCGGCCGCGCTGGACGCCCTGGAGGCGCGTCAAAAGCTTCCCACGGGCGAAAATCTTCAAAGCGCGCTGCACAGGAGGCGCGTGCGGCACTGCTGGACCTCTTGAAGCCCCCGAGGCAGGTTCTCCATGTATTTTAAATGTAAACCTGACGCTTTGGAGGCTTTGGAGGCGTTCGGTCTGAACACAGTGGCTTCTAAGATCTAATGGATCAGTATTCACAAGGCGATATGGATCTTTAGAACTGCAATAGGCTGCGTTCACTCCTGTATAGCACTGTCATATTCCAATTTGCCCTTAGATTAAAGTAATGGGGTGGAGGACAGGTGAAGTCTATAGTAGTAGGATGTGCCTTTACGTGGTTACATGGTTACTTCTATTTTTCGACAGTGGGGCAGTTGGTAGAGCGGGTCGTCTCGTGATCGGAAGGTTGGGGGTTCGAATCCCAGCTCCTGCAAAAATGAATACTGTCGTTGTGTCCTTGGGGAAGACACTTCAACCTACTTGCCCCCCCCGAGTGCCGGCCCATGCCAGCAGCTCACTGCTCCTACAGATCGCCCCAGCAACATTGAGGATGGGTCAAATGCAGAGAATAAATTTCTCTAAAGAGATTTCTCTACAGCGATTAATAAAGGATAACTTACTTACTTACTATTTATACCTCTAATTACTATTTAATTGTTTGCACATTTCCTGAATTACAATTTTGCACCCGAACCCGAGTGTTTCTTGAGAGCTGATGTAACATGTGAATTTCTCCAGGGTAAGATCAATAAAGGCTTATCTTATATTAGTTATTTGCTTACATCTCCTACATCTTTTGCTGTCACTTGTCAGATCACTTTCTACAGCTTCTGCATCAGGTCTTGCTTGAGCCTCTGAAGTGATGTTGATGATGCCAAATAGGATCAGACTGTGTCACCATGACAACCACCTGCATTTAGGATGAAATCTTAAACGGCACAAAGACCTGCACCTGCTCCAGGGCGCGCTGAGGACAGGACCACAGGAGAGGTGACGTAAATGTACTATTATAGCCAACCAGATTGAGTCACAAAGGCGGCATCATGTGAGGCACTGGTTCCCAACCCCTTTCCCTTGAAACTCCCTCGCCCGTACGTTCTGCACACGTACGCTTTTCTCAGATATTTTTTGAATGTTTACTGTGTATCTTTTATGGCCTGACCCTCTGACCAGACAATGCTCTAGGGCAGGGGTGGCGAACACGTGGCCAATCAGAGTGCGGCTCTTTGCATGATATGTTTAATACAATGCGGCTCTTTGCAAAAGAATTGATAGCCTACATATTTCCCATAAACAGTCTTTAAGAATCTTTACCAAAAATCCAACCATAGTTCATGTGTTCCCATCCCTACACACATGAATGAGAGTCTGTATAGCTCTCCTTTTCGAGGCTGCATGTAAATATGGAGGACCGTGGCTGCCAAAACAATAAATATATCTATAAATAAATATATAAATAGATATATAAAATAAAGATAACATTTGCTAAGAAATGCATGCATTTATTGTAATAAGTGTATTTATTTATTTATATATTTATTTTTGTATTTATTTATTTATGCATTTATTTCTGTATTTATTCATTTATTTCTGTATTTATTCATTTATTTCTCTTAATGTATGCAAATCATGGGGCGGGTCTGGTGCCGCTGCTGTAAGGTGATTGGTTAATCGTTCTCCATGCACACATGCCTTGTCCAGCATAGACACAAACACGAGCTCTGCTTCAGTCTATTGACAGTGGCACAGAGCGGATCATCTTGTGACTGGAGGATCGGCAGGTTGAATCCTTCAGGGGCACACTGTCGTTGTGTCCTTGGGCAAGACACTTCATCTGCCTTGCCCCCAGTGTCTGCGTACACTGGTGTATGAATGAGCGTGTGAATGGGTGAGTGGATCCTTGCTGCTATTCAGAGCAGATCAAAGTTCTCACAAACAAGGCCAAAACATTCACCATGTTCAAAATTTGGGCAATTGTAAAAGTGGTAGTGGTACCATAATAGTACAAGTTACAGTACAAATAATCAAGGAGTCAGTGCTTTCCTGAGGCAACTTCAGCTTTGATTTTACAAAATATAAACTGTTAAAGTAAGTGGGATTTGATGTCATCTTGTCAGGTACAAGGTGTTCATCACTTTAATGTGAGACTCAGTCAAACCAAGGTGCTTTAGTTTATGCTACAACCAAAGTGGAAGATATAGTACTACAGATAAGAATACGTGCCTGCCTTACCTCAGTGCTCAATAAAGCACAGTAATATTGTTCTGACAACACTGTAATTGATAGCTGTTTTTACACTTTAACAGAACACAATATTTTCCTATCACAATATGCATTGACGGGAAGCTCACCGAATGTCCACAACATCTGTATCATCAAACTTTAATTGGCTGGCAGACGGCTGACCAGACTGGTAATTTGTGCAGCTACATAATTCATCAAGAAAGGGCCAAACATACTCTGACAGAGAAGATGATCCACCACTAAAATGAGAGCTTTAACATCGAAAACACGTGTCAAAATGAAAAATTGTTTTGCATCATTCATTGATCGGAACACCTACAGAGTCTTCACAACATTTTCCGTCTCCAGTTGAGTAAAAATGACAAAAGTAGATACTGGCTTTGAAAAACCTTTTAAGAGATCGTCTATGGTGGGATCCATGGTAAAAGTTCAACCACTGAAAGCAAGAGGAAGCTTTACTGCTTTTAGCTTTCAACCACAGTTTACATCTGGCATAAAGGTTCAACTAAGAGGTCTAACCATTTCAGTGCTCAAACACTAAATATTTACAATTCTTGACTGAGTCTGTATTCGATCTCAAAATAAACAAATGTCTACATGTTTTAAGATAAAACAAGAGAACCCACACACACATGCAACATCCATTTCTTTGCTCCATGTGACGTCATGACCGATTGCTCTAAGATTTGTGATTTTTACACATGACAGCAATCATTGGCAGAACCTGCTGTGCACACCAGCACAATATTAAGGATTCATAATGGCACGCACCCGACTGTGCTCACCTCATTTAGACCAAAGTTATAATGGGTTCTTCTCCCACGGAGCGATGAACATCAAAATGCAAATAATACCTCCAGAAGTTACCTCTGCTCTGATGTTATTTCAGTGAATACCACATCTAAAGTGTAAAAATAACTGTCAAATGACTTCCAAGGAGAAATCAACCGTTATCAACAAAATAAACGAGATTAATAGCCCGGCAGTATAGACCCGTGCTGCATCAAAAGGCTATGAAAATCAATATATATTTGGAGGCCAGATTCAGCCACAAAGCACACCGCTTACTGTAGAATAAAAAATGTTTTATTCTGTGATAACAACATCTAACATTGGCACAGAATCCTCAATGAGACAGTTACTTGATTCAGTAAAATTGATCAAACTTAAACAACAATTTCTTTCCAACATATATTAGCCATATTAGGGTTGGGCCATATCGTATCGTATATCGTTATCGTGATATAATGTTTTGATATCGTTGTAATTTTTTATATCGTTGTGGACACAATATAATTTATGTTTCGCTCTGCTCCATCAGAGCAGCATATACGGTGACTGTAGAACACGGGGACACGTGCTGAAAAAGTAAAATGAAATGAAGGATGTAAACTGCTTGAGTAGATCATATTTGGAAGACAATTATGCCGTAAAAAAAAAAAAAGAATCAAATATCACTGAATGAATCTTCCCAATAGGCGTAAGGCTGGGATTTTGAAGTCATTCGTCCATTGTCAATTATATCGTCAAATATATCGTTATCATGATATTTAATTTTTCATATCATGATATAGATTTTAGGGCATATCGCCCAGCCTTAAGCCATATTACACATAGGTTTATCATTAAAATCTAGTGACTAAAATTGTGACTAAAATGACCAAATATAGTCTGCCTGGTATTACAAATGTATCAGCCAGGTAATACACGATTTTACAATTTAGAGCAGCTCACTAATTAGCTGCGGAAAAGTCCCCTTTAAAAACGGGGCTCTGCTCCAGATCTGCACCGCGGGTCAGAAACATGCATATCTAATACTGAGGAGGATTAACGTCATGAATATAAAGTGGTACATTTGTATTTCCTGAGGGCCACTCGCCCAAATTCTGAAACTCCCGCAATTTTCTATGAGCTCAGCCAACAAACCTTCGCGATGAGACTGTAAGTAGTCCTCGGTTCTGCCGCCAATTAGACTGTCATTGATCATTCATAATAAGGTCTGATGCAGGATGCTATCGTTTCCCTGTGGCCCTGAGCAAACGTTTTGGCTCGGCCCCCACACTCTCCGCTCTGTAAACGCGCGCCCAATCCACAGATGTTCTCATCCGTGCCCTCGGGCAGTGGCCTTGGATTGTTCAGTGAGGACATACTGTACCTTCAGAGCCAACTTTAACGACTGATGTGGAAGAAAACACGGGACGGACTTTTCAGCTCCAACGACCAACATTGACCCCCTGTAACAGTGGCAAATAGAAAAGGTTTTGTTCTACTTGAAATAAATAGTCAAAGCAAGTAATATCAGCAAGTAATGTATCATTGATTAGAAAGATAACACGAGGAGGGTATGATGCATTTTTCACTAGAAACAAGAGCTGCACAATATGAGGGAACGTTCCATAACTGTCTCCTGATAACAATATTATGGCTGTATCTAATAAACTAATCCATAGTTTCACAGTATTCCCAAACCATGAGTAATTCTTGTGTTGTAAAATTTGAAGCTCCTTGCTGCAGCACCATTACTAATACCTAACAGCACTGCTATTAGGGTAATTGTTGGACCCCCTTCACGCACCTTGCTGGAGCTGTACTGTGTGAAGATCACAGAGCAGTCCTGCCATTCTGATCAAAAATGCATTAGTCCAACACTTGATAGTATGAATCCGCAGTCAGAGCGCTCCCATAGCCCTTTGCACCAGGAGCTAAAGGCAAGCGCTTCTCCCACAAAAAAAAAACATTCACGCAGTGGGACGCTCATGAGCCATCTCCACTGCGGTTCTCCTTCCAGCCTAAGCAAAGTATCAGAGCTGTAGACCACTCCTCAGTTATCGAGTCAAAGCGGTGGTGTATGGAGGCTGGCAAAGTAAAATAAATATGAGGCTACAGGGGAGATCGGATCAAAGACGAGCAAAGAAGTGATGCAATGGCAATAGCAACAAGGACAAGTGTAACATAAGAATATTGTGAAATCCGTGTAACAAGTACAGCCCTTTAGTAAACGTGATGTTTACTAAATGATGTTGAAATGTAATAAATTAGAAGTACAATAACATTCAGTTAGGGCTGCTCGATTATAGAAAAAATAATAATCACGATTATTTTAGTGATCATTGAAATCTTGATTATTCAAACAAAAACCAAAAAAAAACGATGCTAAATATTTTCTTTGGACAGTTAAAAAAAGTCTAAATTATCTTAAATATGCTGCCTGAACTAATCCTCAATTACAGGGGTTCCCAAACTGTGGTACGCATACCCCCGGGGGTACGCAAAAAAAGTTGATCACGATATTGACGCCGCACGGGAAACGCGCTTATACAGGCGAAAGAGTCTTATAATTCAGACGTGGATGAGCTTGTTCTGGACCTAATCGCTGCGCCAATGAGCACAAACCATTGAAATCAACGGGCGGCCATATTGGAAGCCCGGGGCTTGGTCGGACCGAAGCATTTGCCAGTAGCACGTGAAATGCGAAGGGAACGGAAACAATCATCCCAGCGGCATGAAATAATGCGAGGACTTTTCTGCGCTTTGGATGGACAAGCGGGAGGACGTCCTTAATGATCGTATTTTCTCGTTTATGCCATTTTTGTAATCGTCTAGTGTAATAATCTATTTCGTAATAGACTTTTGATTAATTGCACAGCCCTACATTCAGTCATTGTATGCATAATGAGTGTCCTGCATCTCACCCGTACGAGAGTCTACAATGAGTTTATTTCCTAGTTTTTGTCACGTCCGAGCACTTTTCTTTGAGAGGCAGGTGGAACTGCCAGCAAACAAAAGTAAGATAACACTAAAAGCGTATAGGTTTTACTAAATACTACACAAAAAAACAGACTCATGCAAAACCTTGAAATGGAGGAGACTGATCGGTTTCCTTCCTAATGGTCTAAAAACAAGCTATCAAATTCATTCATTGTATTATCATAAACATGTAAAAGTAGTCCATTAAATGCATTAGATAAAACACTTCAAATGAGGATCAATGGTGCCACCAAAGTCTCTGCAGAAATCTGTAGGAAAAGCTGTAGTCTACGCAAAGCTTCGCAATAAATCATAAAGTTCTGTTACACTTCTAAAACTCTCAGAAGCATTTCTCAAAGAAAGGCGACGTGCTCCTCACTCTGGGTTGACAGTCCCTTGGTGAAGGCAGAAACCACAGAGTGATAGGATAAAATTGATTGCAGTGCAGCGGGGGGAGGGACATACAGACACAGTATCATTATGAAGGATCTGGGCCACGGCAGGACATCAGAGCTAAACATATACAACGCACAGAAGATCACCACTGACCCGCTGTCACTCTGCGGCAGCCTTCACGTCAGGCTGCGGCTAATACGGAGAACAAAGAGAGGCTATTTGGACAGTATCAGGGAAGCGCGTATCAGCTTTCAAATGAATAAACGTATTAATAATGAATAGGAATAATGCAACAGCTTACAAGAACCACACTCTATCCATTTATAGCCAAAAGACAAATCTACTTTCTGATTTAAATCAAGTCCATTAGCAAGAATAATATATATTTTCTTTTTAAGTTGCAAAAACAAAACTTCAGAAGCATTAATTGTGGTTGATGTAGTTGCTGAAATGTAAAATTTATGTTTAAATCCAGTTTGAGGGTTATGAAGTAGAGCAGTTCCAGGGCCACTCCCGAGTTCATATAACTTCACAAAAGGTCTAAGTGTATGTCTTATAACTGTAAGACAGTAAGGCAACATAAATTGCCATATTGGATTATTTGCGTACTTGTATTATTGGCTTAATTTTTTGTTTGCACAGAAAGCATTCCACCTGATACTGAAAAATAGGCCAAAATAACCAATGAATATTTCATAGCGTTGGCCATATTTAGATGTCAGTGTCCAATGCCAGTCTAAATCAGTGCAATGACACGAGGCAGAGCTATAATGGAGCCACAGTGACTCACCCACTCACTGTACAACACTGACCTTTCAATGTTAACTCCGTGTTCAGCACTTTTCCTGAGTACACTTCACTCTGCCCATTCATCATGTTTTTTTCCTTTAATAGCCATTTTTGTTTTAATTCGATGTAATGGAGAGATTGCTGGAAATGCTGTTTGTTTACTGTGTTATAATACTGCAAGAAAACAATAAATAAAACCAATATATATAAGGGCTAGGAGAAATATTGTTTTGCAATATATCTCTGCATGAATAAAAAATAGAAATCTCTCCAGAAATCAACAACACTCTGGATAACTAGGAAATGAGGCCCTATGTCAAAAATCCTGAAATATCCCATTAAGTAACTACATAACATTTCACCCAATAAATAAAATAAAATACAAGTATTTATTTTCATTGTTGTGAAATACCTATAACATCAACAAACAAACATGTGTGCTTGCTGTGAGCGGCTCCAATCTCCTCAGACCTGACTTTACTGGGAGCGGGACGTCTCCAGCTCGTTTCCATGGAGATTTTGAATAAAGGCAGCCAAATATGAGATTTCAATAGGTTTCCAAATCCACGCTTTGATCACCCACTGGAGATAATATTAGTCTCTAGCTGGTCATTAAGAGCATGTTATGCATTGCTAGCAACAGAATCCAAAATATTACACAAAGTACCTTTTGAAAGGATTACTCACTCAAAGTGCGAAACAATTTTCCTCATGTCCCCAAATACGCACAACAAACATCAGCATCTTTTGTAATGGCCGAAAATAGCCTGGTTCTTATTTCGATCAGAAGCCTGGTACCCGGTGGTCTGTGTTGACTCGTATGTTTTTGAGCTACAAAGACATGAACGCGCTAAAAACAGAAGCGGGCCGAGGATGAAAGAGCAAAGATGAAAAGAAAAGAAGAGGAGGAGGAGGGCACAACAGGAGAGAATAAAGCCGTCCAAATCAGAACAAACTCCAGTATTCGTCAAGCTAAAAAAAAAACCCGACTCAACCCGGCCGGCCTCGTGTTAAATTATCTCTGAGCCGTCTGTGATCTCGGGGTCTGCAATCCCACTGCATACAAGCTCCTGCATTTCCACTGCGCCGTGTATTATAAAACTAAATAACGTTTTATTGTTTTAACAGGCAGGTAATAATCACCCATGCATAGTTTTTTTGTTTTGTCTGATCAAGCCACTACTAGTATGTACTTCGAGTCATGCCCTTACAAGTAACCAGCAGTAGCCAATTGTGCCAAAGTCCCATCTGTGTCTATGATGTAAAGATGCTTCGACTACAGTGGATAAATAATCATCGTTCCCTCTCCCCAATCGCCTCTGTTTCTAACTCGCATCCAGCTGCTCAGTTGGCAGCCGGGCAAAGAAATAAATGAAGTGCGGAAGGAAAAGAGAGAGAAAGAGAGAGAGAGAGAGAGATGGCATAAAAGATGAGGATTTGATGTGCGAGTAAAAGACGAGCTTAAACCATCACTCGGCTATTAGGCTTAAAACAGTGAGGCTTTCAGCAGTTCTTATCAACCTGAGTTCTTAGTATTTCATATAATAACTTTGTGTCAATAGCCTGAATACAAAAGCAGAACTGATTATTCCAATCTCTTAAGTTCTAAAACCATGACGACTTTAGTTGCACAATCTGTTGGGTGAGTTTGATGAGACAGAATCAGTCCAGTGAAAGAACCTCAAACAAGTCGTCCACACATTTCTGGTGAGGGTGACCTTTTCTTACATTAATTTGCAGGCCCAGAAGACAGATTTTTTTGCGGGGGGTTAGTGGTTGGGATGCAACAATTCTCAATATTATATTGATTCACTTCGTAAATATCTATATGACTATGAATCAATTGTAGATGCCGATAATAGCATTATCAGATGTTTCCATTTTCAAAGGTCTATAGAGTTCGGGAATGTGATGTCATATCGCTTTGCATCATGGGATTAGCAGCAATTGTAAAGTAATGGAGATTTTAAAAGTTCAAATACTGGAGTTATTGTTCACATTAAAACACTTGGACACCACAGTGAGTAAGATGTATTCACCAGTAGTAGCTCGACTGCTAACAGAGTTGTTCCACGGCTTTTTTCTCCACTTTTTATTTTGTTTTTTAGCTAGTCTTTGGAAATGTATGCTAACAGCTGTAAAGATGGCGGATCTCCATGGTAACTGTGGAATTTCCCGAACTCCATAAGCGCTTGAATTTTATGAACTACAATCAATGTATTTTGACACAATACAGCCGTGTAATTCTGTCATGAGTTACTTCTGCTTGTGAGCAAAATTAAAAATATATATATATATATTTGAAAAAGGAAATTAGGACCTTCATATCGAAATATGTATCTAATCATGACTAAAGTGAATCGTTGCGTCTCTAGTTAGTGGTGTAGTAAGTGAGGGTTGTCGGTTCAGACCATTCACGAGAAAAAAAAAAAAAAACCTAACCTATTTAAATCTCAACCAGATCCACTTTGCCAGTGATCTCCACAGTAACAAGAACAACAAGCAGCTCGTCAAAGGCTTACTACATTTCAGTGTACTGTTGATGAATCACATTTAACACCCATTTTCTTTTTGTTTTGAACATGTTTTATTGAAGCCTATGAGCCTGTCACAATAAGCCACCTTGTATTTTACTTCTTGAGTCAATATTTGCAAAGAGTAAACAAATACTGAATAATGACCAAGTAAGAACGCTGACAAAGATAAAGTAAACTACAGAGAAAAGAGCAGCATATCCAGCTGTAAATGAATCAGTCAATCAAATACAAAACAAATATACAGTTTAAAGCAAAAGGCACGTGAAGAGGCCTAGTCCGGCTCATTGATGGGCTGCTTTTGCACTGGGCCATGTTTGAGTTTAATACTTGGCATTGGTGCTTAGCGTTCTGCCTGGCAATATGCCAACTACAGTATTCCAAGGGTCATTTAACATAATACAGTATTTAAACACAAATAGATTCCCTTTGGATCAAATGTCCATTCAATTATTCACATTTTCATTGCCAAAAAACGCCAGTCGAACCACGTTGTGCACCTAATCTGAAACCCTATGCAAAGACAACTGCACTTGAGGGCCTTTTCTTATATACGTTTGTTCTAAGAGGTGCACAGATAGCGGGTTTAATATGTTGCAGCACGTTTGCTGTGCAGTGAGCTCTCCATGAACCTCAGCATTTTGCATTTTCTTCCAGCTCCAGCAATTTTTTAAATATGTTTCCTCCCTGCTCTTCACCCCACTTTGATGCTTTACTGTCCCATCAATATTTGTCTTTTACTCAGATTCATCTGGAATTTTAGACTTTAATTTGAGATCATTTAATGTATGCTTTAGTAATGCATTTAAGTTTGGCATTTTTCTGGTATATATGGTTCACCCCCAATTTTAGACCCGCTTTAAATCCTGATTTCCTGATTTGATCTAGGCCTGATGATGCTTGGAAGCAGAGGCAGGGCCTGAGTGCTCAGCCTTATGTAGCTGTCCTAGGCCTAAGCTTTTATAGTCTTACAGTAGCACTGAGTACAACTTACATCATTGTATATTTATATTGTAATTCCAGCATTATATGTATTCAGTGTCTATCATTATCACATTTAAAAGGGAGATCATCCATAACAGTGTTACCTGACAAAGTATGAGCTTACATAACTGCTTGTTATTGTTGCTGTGACTTTCAAACACGCAAAGACAAAAAAGAAACACTAAACTTACAGTTTGTAAAGTGAGTTACGTAACTGTATTTCATTAAACATGTACGGTATGCACACACTTCCCCACAGGGACAATACAATCTACGAAAACAAAAGAAGTGCTCAAAATACGCTGGTAAATTATACAGCAGTGATGAAATGCAGGGACCTCCGCCATGTCACGACCCGTGTGAGGCAAAATTAAAGGCACACTGCGTAACATTTTGGACTAAGCTGTTCCATACAAAACATGCACCCGATGAGCAGCTCGATACAGAAAATGCTGTTTTTGCAGTGGCCAATCTATGAATGGATTTGGATGAGAATCTAACCTATTTAAATCTCAAATTCTGCTGAGACG
This sequence comes from Proterorhinus semilunaris, assembly GCA_021464625.1. Taxonomy (NCBI): domain Eukaryota; kingdom Metazoa; phylum Chordata; class Actinopteri; order Gobiiformes; family Gobiidae; genus Proterorhinus; species Proterorhinus semilunaris. The sequence goes on along the minus strand of CM038358.1, from coordinate 23,090,622 downwards.
TACCCACTCCCGCTAAAGTTACAGTCATGTCTTAGGAGAGGTGAGCCGCTCACAGCAAAGAAACATGTTTGTTTGTACGTTTGTGACGTATTTTTCAATGATAATCATAAAATAAATGCTTGTATTTCAATGTAATTTATTGGGTAACATTTTACGCGGCGTAGCTTTAAAGATAAAGTGCTCAGATCGGGTTACTTAGGTTTGTGATTCAACGCTCTATCCATAAAAAAGCCAGCATCTCAGAAGAGCTGAAAATAATCATTTCCAATACTATAAATATTTCTACTTCTGCAACTGCTTTCAATGTTTAAAGGCAAGAATATCTGGTATTATGTAACAAAGAAAAAGATTCAACAAATGCCCCAAAACAATTCACTTAAAAACAATATTTTTGACGATACTAGATACTGTCAACGCTCAGGCACAACAATGACAGTAACCCTTTGATCTAAAAGTGCAGCATCATATCCTCAAACACCGCACAAGCTGCAATCAACAGGAAATATACTGTAACTCAATTTGCTTCCGTTAAAAATCGAAGTCTTACAAAGAAAACAATAGGGGGAAATGCTAAGAAATGCACAGACGATAAATATCGAGCCCGAAAATATATCGTTTATCTGTTATTTATTGAACGATGGGGCGATATAGTAATTATCGTGAAAAATAAAAATCTATACGCTTTTCAATCAGCGAATAAATCATTGTCTCCGGATGAAAAAGAGGACACATAATACAACAGCCCCCTGCCTTGAGCCCATATCCTGCCAGTGTGCCCTCATAATATAAGAGCTTACCTTCTGGGATACATTTACAAGGATCCCCTCGTGGGGGGGGGGGGGGGGAATAGCAAAATAAAGGACTACACCAAAAATGAATAATTTCTCTTCCTGACAAGTTAAATGTTGTATACACTAACAATGAAAGAGCACATTGAACTCAGCAGCAGCGGTTCCAGTCCACCTCCCACCGTCCACGGAACAGCAGTAGTGGCCAGACCCCTTAAGATAAACACTGTGCCATAAATGAGCAAGTTGTCACAGTGCATCATGCTCTGGGTGGGGTGCTACAGCGCGAACGCCTGGTTAGTTTAAGCATCATCACAATAGCCCTTTGCCTTTTTCTTCTCGCGGTTGTCCCCGGTGAAACAGGCGGCGCACTTTTACCCTGCACTTGCTGCTGTGTGGCCAATGAGCCAATGGCAGTGTGCGCCGAAACAGTCCGTAAAATCAGCCCCCCCGTGCACATTGCGATTAAATCATATATAAAAATAAAATAAAAACAAAATAAGAAAAAGAAAGATGCGACTCAAACTGACGGAGATGGATAAACGCAACGGCAGCGCGAGCGCATGGAGAAAGGGAAGACTATTATGGCGGAGCGAGGATGTTCCTAGTTGGGGGAAAAATGTGCCCCCCCCCCCCCCCCCCCCCCCCCAAACAAAAGCGCTAGAGTGGCATGTCCGTGGGGGAAATGTGCGATCAAGTAGCACAAGTGAGTAGTGAATCAGAACCAATCTTTAGCACAAAGGCTGCACGGCAAGTTCACCGTAAAGTGAAAGAGTCCACGGCGGCACCTACCTTGGATGTTGTCAAGCGAGCACTTTCTCCCGTCTGAGCATCCCCCCCGTTTGCTGCCGTGCACTGACCGAAGAAAAATATCAAACAGATAGATATCGCTGTTAAATATGTGACATTTTTTGTGTGTGTAAATAGCAAAGGGAAAAAAAAAAAAAAAGACTGGAGGTTCAGCCTAGTTCGCTCGGCTAAAGATAACTACACTCTTTCCACAGACACGCTATTATGTCTGCTCCTCTTCGCGTAAAAAGCCCCGTTATGGGGAGCTTTGCCGGTTAAAAGCGGGCCAGCACGTCGCGGAATATTCATTTACGGCAATCCAGGGGAGGGAAAATGTGCTGTCCTCATGGTTTCCGGTCAGCCTGTTGTGTTTTGGTGAGGATAAGTGAGAATCAGAGGAAGGATGCTGTCAGGCTTGAAGCTGAGGCAGTTGTTCCCCTCGCTCCTGCTGCCTACGGAAGCCCGGAGTGAGCGCAAATCGCTTTTTGTGGAAATGCGAGAACATTAACATCTTCATCACTAAAATTACTTCCCCCCCCCTCTTTGATAACATTATAAGTGCTATTATACGGCGCATTGATAATAACATTTAGCGAGGTTAATTGTTTTGTCAATTCGGTTTTGTTTCATCTTTACGGCTCACCACGTGTCTTTTAAGAAAACCACATTCATACACCAACAATACATGGGACATTCAGAATGGTTTGTGTACGTGATGATGGAACATATCGCAGGTCTCTTCTGAGTTCCCCAAAGTATGAGCAGGTGCATGGTCTGTTTGTGGACCATGCTGACCTCTAGTGGCGAAATATAGAAACAACAGAAGCTATATCAGGCCTACTGTATATACCACTTTTTTTTTTTTTTACAAATAATGAACGAGGACGCCACTAAATTAATGTTATTTGTTTCTAAATTCATTCCTAACTTTTCTGAGATATTTGTAAGTTTATAGGCACATTTCACCACTTGAAGGATCACCTTTCAGGGGAATTTCACAGGAGTGCTAGAAAACTCACCTGAGAGTTAATGAAATTGACACACACAGTTAGTTGGACTGTGTTTTTCCCACAAATGTCTAAGTTTACAACATGCTAAAGGAGGATAAAACAAAATGTCTTTCATTACTAGAAACAAAACAGAAAATCCGGTATAGTGCTTTTAACTTGTAATAAAGTTGCCGTTCACACAGCAAAGCAGTGTATATATTAATGTGAGTGTTTCATTTCTTACAGCGACGTACATGGAGATCGTTATTTTCCACATGTTTATTGTCTGTTCACTGTCACATCGACGTTTACATACACGCAGGTCCAACCACAGTCACAGAAAGCCAAGGGGTTTTTGTACAGCCCGGTTCATCAAGGGTTTCCAAATATCTTGTCTGAGGCTCTGGGCCAGTTCGTTAAAGTATTTATAGACACACAATTTCAACATTTCAACTTTACAAGAATCAGTGGATCAACAAAAATAAAACATTTCATTCACAATCAGCCGCGATCTGTCATGACGTCATGTACAAATTACACAGAAGTTAACGATTAAACTTTACACTTTATAGTTGCATGAAGTGCCAAGATGAGCCTGTTAGCGTTACCATTATACCCCTTTACAAAAACGGCTTTAAATACTGTAAAACATAGCCCGTGAAGAATTGCACATCACCCACACAGTTTCAGAACACGCTTTTAGGAATGTACAAAACATATAAGAAAACAAGCAGTGACAATTGATTGGAAGTCTTTGAATAATTTGCAAGAAAACTGTTTTTTATAAGCCTAACATTTGTAAGCACATTTCTTGTATTAAATTTGCACCGAGTTGCTAAATGTAAAACTAAATTCTTAGAAGTCGGAATGTTAGCTGTGGAGGGGGAAAAAAAAGAACACGTTTCGGATGTGATCTACTGCTGTGATCTGACTCAATTTTCCTTTCTCAAAATAACATAAAACAAACTGGGTCTGCTGTGTTAGGCAAATGCTGTAAGTGGGTCACTTTGTTGATTAAGGACTTAAAAGGAAAGAAGAAAAACAAATATTGTATGACAGACCAGTCTTGAGTAAAACACATTGACAGCCCCATGCTTCAATGAAAAAGACATGTGTAGCCTACATACAAACTCACACACCAAAATCGTCAAATACTCTTATTCTTAACTAGTCATTCACACGATAACCTTCAAATCACCATTTCCTTTGCTGTTGAACTGTGTGCGTGTAGTCATACCAAGGACTTTCTCTCTTAAAACATTCATGGTAATCAGATACAGTAGGATTTGCACAGGTCATTAGTGTGAATGACAAGTAAAAAAAAAAAAAAAACAGGCAATAGAGACACTTAAATAATTTACGCTGTATTTACACAATAATCCATCTTCTATTCCAGCTTTTTTTTTTTCTCCTCGGGTCCACGAAGTCATCCTCTAGTCTCCCATCTTTACTTTGGATGTCTAAAAAAACAAAATTACATTAGAATATTCATGCCATCTTATAACCTTTATTTAACCAGGAAAGCCCCACTGAAAACCAAAGCCTCTTTTTTTTTTTTTTTTAGGGAGGGTCCTGGCCTAAGAGCAGACACTTCTGGAGGGGAGAACGTCTCACACAAGAAAGGTCAAACACTTGAACCAAGAAGCTTAATGCAAAAGCAAAAGCCTGTGCCACGCAGCAGCCATAAAATTATTTACCGAAACATAAAAATACTTTCCGCTCACCTGCAGAATGGCTACAATAACACCAAACAGGCCGATGGCGCTGCCGAAGATCTCCACGATGAGGATCTTCACAAAGAGACTGGGGTTCTGGGCGTCCGCCAGAGCAGCTCCACTTCCCACGATCCCCACACAGATCCCACAGAAGAGGTTTGAGAAGCCGACAGTCAGGCCAGCACCAAACATCGAGTAACCTGCACACAAGAACACAGTGTAATGTTTTTTTTTACTAGTCTTATTTATTTGTTGTTAGAGTATTTAAAATGATTTCATACAATTTAAGTTTATTATCTCAATATCCATCCATCCAATTATTCATTTTGAATTTCACCAAGTGTTAATAGTAAGTCCATTTTGTTTCTCTGTATGTGCTTAACAGTAAGGGGGAAAAAAAAGGATGAAACATGACCTTATCAGGGACTACAATAACAGGGTTTTGTTTAACTAGTTGTCTAGAACAGATCAGTGCCTATTTTTACACCATGTAAACATCAGAACATTTGGCTTCTCCACAATGGGTCTAAAATAGCTCTAATCCTATATTGAGATTTTATAATACACTCACCAGCGTGATAGTTCTTTGCTCCAATGGTTTCTGGGGTTGTTCCAGTGAATGACTGTGGGGGGAAAATAAATGTAAACGCAAATGCAACGCAACTTCAGTTCAACTCCCGACTCAAATAAGCATTTTGTGGTTCCCCCGTGAGTCAAACTTCCTCAAACACTAAATGTTTTGCCATTTATATGTACAACAAATTGTTGGAAATTGAAGAATAAAAGGAGCTAATGACAACCGTTTATCTGCATAGGTCAATATGTATATTACCTCTGCCATGTTGCTGATGACGATTGCCATAATAATTCCATAAATCGCAACAGCTTCACAGAAGATGATGCTAAAAGCAAAATGAGCAAAGCAAATTATTATTTCAAATGCAGTTGAAATGTATAGTGTTTAGCAATATTTTAATTGGTGTTTTTTTATGCATCAATTGACATACCTGACTAAATTCTTAGTTTTTATTCTAGGCGCCTTGACACCACCACCAATGATGCTGGAGCCAGTGATGTAGATGCCCCTGGAAAGAAGACAAATAAGCTAAGATAAACCTTTATTGATCTCACAAAGGAGAAATTCACTCCATTGTGATAAAAATATACATGTACTGAAACAATATGTCAATCAATGAGCCAGGTATACTTACCAGGCAGCACCCACCACAGACAGAGAAATAGCCAGACCAATGCCCAGGTTGGCCCACATATAAGGAGATGTCTCTGTCAGGAACCTGTCAGGTGTAAGTTACAAAAACTGTCATCAACAAGACAATCATACTTTATAGATTTGGACATCCATTTTACTATATTTAAATCAATAAATTACAATATATTAATGATATATTTGAGTAGTTAGTGGAATCAATCACATTGTTGGATACTTGTAAATGAGCTGGTCTGAATGTTCATGTGGTTTGAGTGGTACTACAGAAGAAACTACAAATTGTGAAATCTTGGAAGATTTTGCTTTCACACTGAACTGTACTAAAGCAGTACTTACCATGCTACGTCAAATCTGAATCCCAGGTCAAAAATTGTATAGCAGATGCCTAAGAAGAATGAAATACAAACACTTAGATTACCGAGTCATTTGGTGCACATAAAGCACATACGTTTTTCCAGTTGCATTTCACTTTATGACACAGTAATACCATGGCAATATCATAGAAATAATATGATGATTCATTTTGCAGCTGCTCTGTTTTAGTATTAGTACAAAACACAACCTAATATTGCCTTGTAATTTACAGTAATTATAGTTTAAATATCATGATTAGAGATAAATAAATACATTACATTTTCCTTCAATAACTAAGGTAACTGTGCTGCAAAGGACAGCACAGTTAACTGCTCTTTGCTTCACAATATTCAGAGTAACAGTCATGTGCAAATGCCTTGCAGAAGTTGCAGTTTAGGTGTGATGACTTAATATCACGTGATGGAGAGACTCGTTTTAAAAGTAATGCAATATCAACAAACAATTTTGATCAAAAGAGTCACCATAAGTTTAACAAGCATAAATGCTGCACTGTAGGTATAGAGCCAACTGTCAGAATCAAATGGGTTTGCCATAATCAATGAAATGTTAGCAGCCGAGGCTAATGGTGGATAACATTTAGCAGATTGAGGTGTGATGCAAAGTGTTAATGGTTTATTGGGTATGACAGATTAAATCATATTTTAAAACCCTACGTCTCAATACTATCTCTCAATAGTATCTGCATTATGACAGTGTGCTAACACTCAAAACATGGTTAGCATACCGTAAATATGGTGTAATATACTGCTAACGTATGCTAAAATGCTATTTGTGGAGGACAAGCTAAACAATAAACATGCATTGAATTATATGGACAATACTTATAACGTAGAATTCATTCATTAATGTGAAGTAGCAGAATCTTACCGACGATTAAGATGGTACTCCAGAAGGCCAGAGTGACCCCCGTATACAAAATAGCGTGTCCGTTCATCATCCACTCAAGCAGCATCGACCCGGCAATAATCCTGCTCCACCGACGAGGCGAAAGTGGCTCAAAATATGTCTCTGAAGCCGACTAAAGTGATAGATTGTGTTATTTTAACCGCCTCTGTCCGTCGTCGGATGAAGGCAGTCGTGAGAGCCTCAAAAGGAGAAGCTGCGTGATGTCAGCTGATCAGAGGCATGTGACCGGAAATGAGGAAGTACACGCACACACCCGGAAATAGAGACATCAATATTTTATGGTTTAAATAAAACATGAAACTGTTATTACTTTACATTTTATTTTGTCAACATTAAAAAAAAAATATACCAGACAGTTGATATTTTCTGTACAAACAAGTATAATAGTCCTTTTGAAGCTTGTAATTCGAAAAATGAGCACTGGGTGGCACTGTTGGATCTGAATACTATTTGTTACAGGTGTTACAAGTGTTTTATCTGGTTGGTTGGTTGGTAATCTCAGCATTAGAGCAATAACTTAACTTCCCAAAAGATTTATTTCTTTTTGTTATAGACCAACTGACCAATTCTTGATGAAGAAAACAAGTAGACTTTAGTTTTGTTGAGTTTTATTGTATTTATTTTTATTTTTATGTTTATTTTTTTATTTTTTCAGGGTAAAATTATATTTGTTTACAAAATTTTGTTTTAGAGATATTGTCGGCATGTGCACCACGTTTTACAATCATCGGCCTGACTCCAATACGCACAAGCGGGACTTCAAAGAAAAAAAGGTTGGGAACCACTGCAATACATGATGCATCTACATTTATCGTGTCTGAAACACAACCAAATGCTGCTGAAAAACATTTGATAGATTGTGACACATTCATTGTCAATATCTCTAGAATAAGGTGACATTATTGTAGCCTATTAACAGTAAGCTAATAGTGTAAAAGAAGGTAAAGATTTTGGAGAAATGCAGCAGTCTGTCAATGGTAAGGATATATAAACAACACTGAGAAATAAACATTTAAACATTTTGAATTAATGTCTCACTTAGGGCGAACCTTGAATAAATTACTTACTGTCTCCTAGTGATTACACCATTACCACAGGAATCATTAATTCTCCACAGCAAAACATGCCACAGTGCAACCAGTAAATGTGCTCTAAACATCTGCATTCATACACATCGACCTGCTTTATGAAAAATGCTCTTTCATTTTGCACCGCCTGAGCTGTGTGCTGCTACTACTGTGAACAAGCGAAATCACAGAGAATCAATCTTGTTCATTTGAGTGCACTGGCCCACTCTGCCCGGGGTACTGATCACCCTTCTTCTGCACGTCACAGCCGTACATACAGAGGAGGAAACTCAATTTTATCTTGCTGGGCAAAAGTGAAAAAGTTTGTTATCAAGTCAGTTTAACACTAAAATAGTTCCAAACATTGTCTTTTCCCTACGGGGATCAATAAGGTATACCACCTTTATGGGCAAAAAACATCTTGCTATAAAGATTTAGTTTAGTTTATTAGTTTATTTGAGCAAAGAACCTGAAGAAGATATTAATGATGTATTTTCAATGAAGGTACTTGATTCATCTTCTGTACTCAGTAGTTGAAGTCTTCGAATACTTAGAATAGTCTTCAAAGACTTCAACTACTGAGTACAGAAGATGAATCAAGTACCTTAATTGAAGATGGACAACTCCTGTACGGCTGAGAACTTACACAGACACTAATGACGTATGTATCTCTTTCCTAAAGTGCACACATCGGGTTCATTAAATGTACCACTTGTTCGCTGTTTAATGAAGCAGCATGACCCCAGGTACCAGCAGTGTGTGGATGAAAACTAGTAAATCAATTGGGAGCCATAAACTGCTGTCAGGCAAACCTTTATTACAAAAGTCGCTTGTATCGTTCAGATCCAACATGACCTGCAGAGTGACCCTGCAGTGCTGAAAAAACACTGTCGTTTATCGGCTTTATCTTAAATTTGTGAAAAACAACTGCTCAGGTGCAAGATGAGAACTAAAGCATGTTATTACATTAATCAAAGTATCCCTTGCACCCATCCTTTATTGCTTGCTACTATAATTTTGGTAAAGCCTAGGGGCCCTCTTTTTAATGTGCCAGAATATTGGTCTTGGTCTAGTATTTGGATGTAGGATCAGATCAACAGTGTCATATGAACTCGGTGTATAAAACACCTTCTTCAAAAAGTGATGCATCTGAATTTTGAGGGCACATGTTTGTTTGCACTTGTTGGCTTTCCTGCCCACTACTAATGAAGTTGTTGAGTTTAATTCTATATGACTAAACACAACCCCTTTCAAATTCCCACTCCACAATTACACTTGAAGGAGTTTTTAATCAGCATTCTTCAAACGTATAGTACGTGCTACACTTGCCGGAGACGTTAACAATATGTAATAATTGGTTGGTGGCGGTGCAAGTTGGAAATTTGCATATCATCCAGTTCCAAGTCTAATAATGATGAGCGATAAAAGGGTGAACGGTGGGCTCTCATGGCAGTGGATTATGTGAGGCCGTCACATGTTTCATCACAATCTTCTGGATGGGAGCGAGTTCAGCTATAGATTGGATATATGACCTTATAAAGACAGAGGTCAACTCATTTAACTCGAGAATGCACAGGTTTATGAGATAAAAATGCATCATTCTCATTCAGGGCATGGCTGTGCCTTGGCGGAAGACAATCAATTAGAGATATATTTTGTTCCAATAAAGTATTCACTGAAATGCTCCAAATGAACAGAGGATGTGTTGTGGATGCAAAATGTCCCCAACACTTAAACTACCAAGTACTGAGAAGGCTTCGGAAGCTTTGTCTGTGTTCCAGATGAACAATTACTACAACAAATTACAGTACTAGTGCTACTTCAATTACTAACACCATATGTAGTACTTCAGCTACTAATAATCCCAATAGGTGTGATGTGATTTGTTTGCCAGTGTCTGTGTATTGGCCCCTTCACATTTGGGATACACAGTACAAGCTTTTTATTTATACATAGCTGGCTCTCTATAATGGCACCTCCCAAGCGGCGAGTCTTCTAACCTTGGATCTGTCCTTCCAGGTAGGTCGACCCCGTCAGGGGAAATATGTACCACTGCCGCAGATTATAGGGTCATCACAAACAAGGTGACAAACTTAAGCATAGAACGATACAAAAGCTACAAAACACATAGTTCTTGTTATCATGTGCTTTAGTCACTGAGAGTTGTTTTTGGACAAAATCTAAGTAAGTTCAGCATCATTTGGCATCGCTGGCCGTTGAAAATGACCAACATTCATAAACAATCTGATCTCGATGTTTTACTTTTTCTGGGAGGAACGACAAAATGGCTATAGAGAAAAGGACATAATATATTAACATCTACTATATAAAACACACAACCACAAACATGGCTTGTTTTTAATGCATCTCGCTCCCCTGTGAATGCATAGATGCATGTGGTTTGGGTTTCCATTACAGTTCCATGTCGTATAAAACAGGTTATTCTTAGGCTCCTGTTTGCAGAGGTCAGTCTCCAAATCCCTAAATTACAGCAGCGTCTCGGGCGCCTGAACACGGGCGCTTCATTTACGTGGGCCATGTGCCGTTTATCAATGCAGACGAGCGCGCTGTGTCCCTGCAACCAATATGACACTTTACACTGCTTTTCTTTCTGCATATTTGATCATCAATGTGACTTTTCATGTTGTTCACAAGAGCCAAGGGTTAACACGGCAAAACAACAGAAAGAACAGAAAGAACAGAAAGCATAATTTCCAATTCCAGTTCATCAGGACTCATTATATAACAGCACATTATTGTGACGGTTCATCTTGTGATGGTGGTGCTATTGCCATTGCTATGATGTATTTTCCACAAAGCTGTTTTTGAAACAAATGTCCTGGTCGAGCTGAACAAAAATTAAACAAAGAACAGCACCCGAACTCGGTTATGTTTCCAGGAACAGTCAGCAGCATCTGCCTGTTTTTCTGTGAGATAAACACATGGCTGAAAGTAATTTTGAGTTTAAACAGCTTCTTTAAGTACCATGTAAACTATTATTTACAACAGCAATTGTAAGGTTCATCTTGCCAGAGATTTGTCTCAGAGCTGAGACTTCTTGTTAACACTCCGCCACTTACTGCACTAGGATAACTCCATGCTGGGATACATGTATTTTACATTGGTTACATTGCAGGATAGATCAGCTCTCTGCAAGTCCTTCCAAAATAGAGGGTCTCTCCAAGTTCTTCCAGTCCAGTGGTATGCGCTGAAAACACCGTAATCATTATTATTATTTTTTTGCCAATTTAGTGTTTAGCAAGTGAGTTTTTTTAATATGTTGTACTGTCTTGTATGTCGTGTGGCCCATGTTTTGTCGTAGTCATGTATGTTCTGTGTCTGGTGATGTTGTTATGCCGCGGGACTGCGGATGGAAATTTGCTCTGAGCTGAACCCGGCATATTTATAGCACTGGTTGTCTGATCATTAATATGCATTGTCCCGTTAAATAAAGTTCCTCCAGTCAGTGAAATGAATGTTTAAGGTGGTAGTGCCTTTGGTGCTGAATGCAATATTTCTCTGTTTTTACATAATATAATATAATGTGTTTTCATGTGTTTTTCATCAACGGCACAGTGCAAGTAGGTATGCCATAAGCACTTCCTGATGCAACAAACTTGTGGGCGGAGAGTCCTGGTTTATGTTGGCTCTTGCTGACTTGGCGAACACTGACAGAGATGGAACATTCTACTGCAGGTGTAACTATTCTGCACGATAACCCCAGTAACGCTGTGAGGAGAGTCCCAGACGCTCCTTTGAGCAGAACGTAGTGCAGCTCAGGGTCACAGAACACACCAGCAAGGTTCGGGCTGCTGATCGTCTGCTTTTTGGGGGAGCGCCGACGTCATTGCTCAGTTTTTTGTCTTAATAAATATGCATGAATTAATAACAAATGCAGCTTTTTTGTAGAAGGGCAGTCACCCCTCCTGCCACACAGGGCCAGAAAAATAACAATACTTAAGTCTCAGTGAATGGAGCATTACCTGCGTCTCACATCTTCACCGCTGCACATGGAGTGAGTACATCAGCACTCACCCAGTACTTCTAGTTAGCAACAACTTTGTAAATGTCAGCGTTGTTAATGGCATTGGAAGGGCAATGACAACAGCACTGCAGTGATGGATGGGATGTGACTGTGTGGAGAGGAGGGCCGTTTCCATGGAGAGAGAACATTCAGCTTTAATCCATTGCAACCGTGTTCCTTCCAATATCGCCTCACGCTGAGAAAGTTGAGCAAATGAGCGATAACAAACAGCCCGGTGTGAATACGTGTTGACGGCTTGTCCAACACATTTTGAAGGACTTTTAGTTTTTCTGTTATTTTTTGAAGAGGGTGCATGGACTCGAGAGATGGCAAAGAGAGAGACACTTGTAGCATTGTGCTGTTTGCTGTCTGGTGATAGTACAGCACTTCCCCGAATTGAATGAATATTTCATCTACTGTGATGTGTCAGTGAGTTCATGTGATAATGCAAATGCAGCCTTTCTCAGTGTGACTCCATTATTTTCATATTTAAGCTACTGGAAGATAAATGATATGTTCTGACGTATTTTCCGAAGCCAAAGCAGTATGAGGCATTTCCAAATTTAATCTTTTCATTTTCTCTCTTACCAGGTAGTTAGCTTGGTGCAAACCGACATGGACTTTCATGTGAATCGTTTAATTTGCTCTTATTGTTTGTTTTTAGCCTTCTGCGTCCTTGGGCAAGACACTTCACCCACTTTGCCCCCAGCGTCTGCTTACATTGGTGTATGTGAATGGGTAAGTGGTTCCTTGATGTAAAGCGCTTTGAGTGCCTAAAGCAGGTAGAACGGTGCTTTATAAATGTGACCTTTTACCATTTGGGTGAATCCTGCCTCCAGGTAATTCTAACCACCAGCCCGGCTCCACATCTGGAGATGGGTCCCCGGGCAAAGTCATTATAAGGTGCCAAGGAACTGAGACTAAAATGTGCGGTGGCCTATTGAATTGGACTTATAATTAACAACAGAATGGCTGTTCCCTCTTCAATCTTCATTGACTTGGTTAGACTTGATAAACCAGGCACATCTCCCAACAGTCTGTTTTAAGATCCACAGAAAGTCCGTGGACCCACCACCTGCAGAAGGAGCCATAGGGGACTGGTGCAATGTGACTTGGGCAGCTCCAATAGCTGCCCCCACGACCCGGCAACGGACAAGTGGGAGAAAATGGATGGATGGATGGATGGAGAAAGGCCCCACACTGTCTGGGATATGGATATGTCATGTATTGGTGTGAGGCCAGGGCTAACTACTGTGGCATCGCTCTCATGACAAACACAATGCTGCCTTAAACGCTTGAATCCGATGAATAGTCAAATCCTGAACATAATAAAACATTGGTTTGAGCTAAATAAAGTGGCTCTCAATGTAAAAAAACAAACTTTATAATATTCAATGACAAAAGAAAAACAGTTGATGTATCAATTGAAACTGAAGGTATGGACATTCAAAGTAGTAGTAGTAGTTTATTTTCTTCTTCGGTCATTATGAACATTTAGATCTTAGGTCACATGTTTTTTCAAAGATCTTATACATTATACAATAAGAAAATAAGGTGTACATTAAGAATTTAAGTGCTAAATGATGCCTGACTGAAAGAGGTTTAGGCTGAAGTCAAGACTTATTCTGCCTAACCCCTTTTACAACTGAGACACCGTGTCCAAAGATGACACATTATCCAGTTTCTCTTACTATGGAAAAGTGGAAAAGAGATCCGCACAACTGTAGACGCTCACTAGTTTTTATTGTTCACACCAGCAGACTGACGTTTCGGGTCAAATCAGACTAGTCTGATGAAGGGCTAATACGATGGTTTGGTTCTTTTTGACCATTTGTAAACGTTCATGAATGCGATGGTTTCTGTATGTTATATATTGTAAATAACTGAAAATAGAATACAAAAACATCTGTAAATACATATAAGACTGTAAATATATATATATCATTTTTATTTTATTTTTTAAAGACAACAGTATGAAATGTAAAGTGTGAAGTAACAAAAGGGGCAGATATAAGACATGTTCTCCTCTGCTCCGTTTCATTCATACTGTATTGGCTTGGCGGTTTTGTTGTGATTGTGTCACCTTTTAATGAAATAAATAAAAAAACTGAAATGAAAAATGAAATGAACAGTGCGGGGGGCTCCCATTGTAATTTGGCTCTAGAGAGAGATCAACTTACTTAATGTACGACTACACCGCAATGTTGAATCAGTTCAGGAGTAAATTCTCTTTCTATATTGCCCTGTGAAATCTCGTCTCTCATCTTTGCAGCTCAATCAAACCAAGCTCTCTTCCTTCCAATAGCTTTAGATACTTGTGAACTCTGGACCGTTTTTTGAACAGAGGCAAGCACTTCTATTTTCAGAGAGGCGTAGCAGACAGGGCTATTTCATGCTTTCAGCTGGAGCACAAACGGCTGCGTCTTCTCACCCACAATGAATGAATGGGGTGGCGATGTCTGTTCCGCTATCTCTCACTATAATCCACTATCTGAGGAGATTCAAATCAGGGCTTTTTCAGCTAAGCCCCAGACGCTGGCGCTTTATGACCGGCTCCAATTATAATTCTCTTTAGGCTCCGCTTCCCATTAGACAACGCGTCTCTTTTGGTCTCGGTTCCTTGGCACCTTTCAATGACTTTGCCTGCCCTTCACAGAATGCTTGATGAGGTTTGAGTGGTTAGGATGTAACGCAGACATGTTTTTATAAAGGGAAAAGCGATTTACCCCAATGTGTCCCCCCCCCCCCCCCTGTTATGTATGAGTGTAAGTGGTATAATTCAGCCATTTTGCTACCTCATTATGCCAATACATAAAGTGCAAATGAGCCGAGCCAGCCAGAGAGGCTCTGATGTTTTGAATTCCAATGGGCTAAACAATGAGCAAAATTAAGTCTACGTAAGAATATGATGGTGACACAGGGACACAGGCTGTGCATGAGGGAAAAAACGTAATAGTCTCAATCAGACATGATATAAAACATTAAAAGCAACCCACTTGTCTTCAATTAGAAGCACACATCCTTCACGGTAACAGCCTATAAAGTCTGTGAATCCTAGATATTTCCATCCAAACCACAAAATCTGCATAATAACAATAGACATTTTCCCGACCCATCTCAGCAACAACACAGGAGGATGGGAGTGCATCATACGCATAGCAGTAGTCCCCTGAAAAGCACTGGAATAATGGCGGAGAGTCAGCACAAGCGTCGTTTTCACCGCTTTTGGAACGGTTTGTCTCTGTACCACAAACATTAAATCTTCTCATACAAGGCCGGATTTATGCAGGGGCTTACAGGGGCTAATCCCAGGGGCCCATCAGGTTGAAGGGCCCATGGGCATTAGGAGAAAAGGAGAGAGTTCCCTCTCTCTTTGCAGACTCCCTCACATATGAGGCTTAATCAGATGACTTTGTACCCGAGACTAAACCAGGTCTAAACCAAGACTAAACCAGGACTAAACCAGGTCTAAACCAGGACTAAACCAAGACTAAACCAGGACTAAACCAGGTCTGAGCCATTTTCATTGAGTTGACAGTGGGAAAAAATATGTATTTATTGGTCTGTTAAAATGGGAATGCACCAAATTTCACCATCAAAATAAAAAAAAAATCTCTGTGGGAGGACTCACAGACCCCCCTTTTAAAAATGGCCCCCCACCAGTTTTTTTCACAAATTTGTCATTTTTTTAAACTAGTACTATGTAAAAAAAAAAATTAAATTCATTCATTTATCTTTTCATCGTAGAGAAAGAGAGAAATCCGACAGACACATACAGTATATGGGGGGCCCTGAAAAAAACTTTAGCCCCGGGGCCCATTTTACTTAAATCCGCCCCTGCTCGTATGACACCACTCTTGGCCTTTTGCGATATATAAAATGAATCCAATTTGTCCAATTTAAAATCAATGACCGTCCCATGGGATTGCCTTAAAGGTCATCTGCAGCACACAACAAAATATATCATGCCTATTCGGTCCGGCGGCCCCCGGTTCGAAGTCTCCCTCTGTCAGCTATTGTACAGCATGTGGCGACGAAACTATGGGCTTCGGATGATCCTCTGTCCCGTCGTTGGAGGGAGAGAGATCCCGCAGCATATGTCGACTTTGGCGTAAAGCACTGGGCAATCTGCCATGCTGCCGGCCTGCACTGTAATTACAGCTTTTAGCCGCGGTGCTGGGTGTATGTGTAATGTGCAGAAACAAGGACACATTTGTGAAAATAGGAGCTTTAGTGACAGAGAGACATGTATAAAACATAAAGCCTTTAGGTCCAGGGATGAAAGCACACGATCAGGCTAAAGTTCGTTCAGCTTTTGGACTTGTTTATATAGACGGCGCTCGCCAGAAGCCATTATAGTCCACGATGCAGACAGTTTTTGTTCAGCTCCTATGGCAAGACCTTTCACCCCCACCTCGCTCTGAACATCGTGAACGTGTCATTATTCTCTTTCGTCAATTTACGGATGCCCCGTGACCGGAGTTTGAGCTGTGTTTTCATCCCACACTGCCGGGTAAAGCCCAACATCCAGGAGGTCACAGATTCGCAGAAACGGTTCATTTGCGTGCCCCCGCTGCTTACCCTTTCTGAAAATTGCGTTTCACTCACTGTACGTTTTTTTTTTTTACACGCTGCAAACGCCACAGTGCTCCTCCTTCCAGGGCATTGACGTGTATCAACCATCGCAGAAGTGGAGCAACCTATACAGCTGCATATAATGAATCCTCCAGCCCAACGGCACACAGTCCTCCCCTCAGGCACAGCAGCAAACACCAAACCCCTTGTGACCATTTGGGCACGCTATGGCACGACTTACACGTCTGTTTCACCCTACGTGCTGACCGGTTATCGATATGTTATGTGATTGATCAGAAAGTTAGTGGGTCAATCGCACGTCTGGTCAGTACATTTTCTCAGGTCTCCAGAGTCAATATTGTATGAGTGAGCTTGCTCATTAGAATGCACCACCCAGATCAAATAAACAATATATGAATTAACTACTGTCTGGCTGTTTATAATGCTTTAATGTCCTTATCAGTTGCATTTAATTACATTCTGGAGAAAGGCTTAATACAACGAGTAAAACTAACAGTGAAATGGACGAGTGCTTTGGAAATGGAAAGCATGGCACGAAGAGACTGAGGGCAAAACAACATTCAGGAAAAGATAAACAGGGAACAAGAAGAATCTCAAAAACAGGGTTTAAGTGGCACAACACCAGAAAATGAAAACAGAATATCAAATATTTGCCGGGAACATCGCGTTCAGTCCAGCGACGATGGGGACCTCACTGAGCAGGACAACAAAAGAAGGACGATGAGTTGAGACGTGTTTTCATTTCAGTGGACCAGGAAGCAGGGTTTTGACTAATACTGTACATCCTGGTTTGATTTTCTGACACAACTCCATGTGGGATTAATCTTCATGCAATAAATGACTTCCCTGCGATGTTGTGAACATATATCTTCCTCGACTCAAGGTAATGATTCTGTAAGGAGACATCCACAGGGCTTTCCCCGACAGCAGCAGTATGGATTACAGGCTGTAAATGGAAAATAATTTGCCTATAGTTGCAAGTTTGGGGGGATCTCCATAGTATGGGCTTTCTTTAATAAATAGATTGGTCAGGTTCTCCACATAATGGTTACATGGAGTTCAAACTAGGCATTTTTCTCTTTGGTAGCAGTGTTTCAAAATACTAGACCGGTTTTCTGAAGAAAAGAAGACTTCATGCGGGTTGCACACTGACTTTGGTTTTCTCCACACGGAATAACAATGTCGTCTGTCAAACGCAAAAGAAAGAAAAAAAAACGTTTGGAGAGTTTCTAAAATCATAAGCAGTTCATGATGACATTTCTGATCATGCACTTGGCGCCGTGAAGCCAAGTCAAGCGGTTTGCTTTCCTCTTGATTTTGGATGTTCCATCAAAACTCACTCCACTCCTCTGCAATTTGCCCTTTGGTCTAGTTTGATGGATTTACAAAGAAACTGAAAAAAAAAAAATGTGTCCAGATCTCGCCCCGCAATGGAGTCTGAAACACTTACTAATGTTTTGAACTGTAGGTACGGATCAAAATGAGAATGTGCATGTATATTTGAGCACTACTTGGCTCAACCACCTCATGATACGATACCGATACAGGGCTCGTTCTACGTATGTATCAGGCATATACGTAATTTATATATGTTTCATGTGTCATGTGTGTATCTCAATATGCAGGAGGGTCGACAGGATACAAGTAGTGTCTAGGAGTGCATCATGCTATTCTGTATCTGTGCCAATAACGATAAGCCTATAGTGGAATGCATCCTGGATATTGTGCAACAGGTTGTTGACAGATTTTCACACCAGTTACCTTTTTCTGATCCAACTTCCGTATTATGTTTCCGTTCACAAACCCCGCACTTTGCCGCCATTGATGTAGAGCCATTGCTTTCTTGGACGGATCGAAAGCTCAGGTATTCAGTCGCGGCGAACGATCACTCTCAAATCAATACTCTCTGGTCCTCCTGACTCTCTGTGATGATTGTACTGCACAGCATCACCGCTTCTTCTGACATAAAGGCCACGGACGCGCAGACAAAAAGATCATCGCCTTGGCCTTACCGCCAGCGGAATACTCAGAAAGAAAGAAAGCAAATGTAACAGCACATTTGAAGGGAATTGTTTTTGTTTTTTTATTGCCTTTACATATAGATTGGATTACAGAGACACTGCGGCTGTTTATAGCTTGTTGCCTTGTAGCAAGTTCCATTCCTGATAATGTAGCAATCTTTCTGTAATACAACACAAAAGGCGCCAGTGCTGCAGTAATCTAAGCTCCAATGAAGCACTTGTCACCAGGGCCTTTGAGTGCAGTATCTTGTGCATTATGCAAGTGAAAATAGAGTTGAAAATCGAAAGCTCACAGTATAAACTCAAGAGGCTCAAGCAACAACATTGAAAATGAGAATAATATGAAAACTATTATTAGTGCAAAAGAAGGAACAGCTCAGGCACAGGTTTCAGTCACTTGAGGACTCTTTATGCACCATTCATTTCCTCATTTATTGTGTTTTTAATACAGTCCTCATCACTTTGGACCCGCATGCAATTGACAGTCTGCTCCACTCGCATTCAAAAACACGCGTCTTTTTCCAAGGACTCATTACTCGGGAGTAACTTGGGAGTGGGGATCGACCGGAATCATGGACAAATGCTAACCCGCTGCTCGCCAACAAGACGGTACAAATTGTACGCCTTCCGAAGACCGAATAAATGGGGAAAGGGTTGCATGTTCTTGCATGAACGACAGGCAAGATGCATTCAAAGCCACTTAAATGCTGGAGACATTTCAGGGAAATTTGGAAAAACATCAAAAGGAAAAAGTGTAACTGGCTAATGATATTGGAAGATATGATTTAAATTGAGTTTGAAACATGTGATTTCAAGAACAAGCATTTTGGCCAGTATTACTCCAGTTTAAACAGCTCCTTAAAATCTCATTTTGTAGAGCCGCAGACTATTTTGAAAATCGGCTACGACCGGACAAAAATGCTTTAGTTGTTAAATGGGTGTGAAGATGCATTACGCAAAAAGCTATTACAGACATTAAGCAGCAGACCGGGGTGTACTCATAATGAACAAATAAAGTCCTAATGGGCTTGCACACCTGTCTGAGTGTCAGCAGACATTTTACCTGCTTTATTGAGTTTGACCTTCAGTGTTATTGTTAAGAGCATTCCCTCTCAAGGAAATTAAATTGTCGTCAAATGTGTCCCTGATCTTTCCACGGGCGCTCCTTCACCCATAATTATCCTGATGCTGTTTTCCCTAAGCTGCTGGATCTACCATTTAGCTGCTGCTGTGGCCTATGAGAGTGAGTTTGGAAAATAAAAAAGGTCTAACTGCAGGTGGATGCATAATTTGAAATGGCTGGACAGATTTGGGGATGGTGGGGCGTGAACAATTGAACCAAGTGCTTTCCCCTCAACCATTATGACATGACCGCCTTGAGTAAGGCATAAGGACATATGGAAAATTGACCTGCCATTTCGTGAATGTTGTTAGACCTCGGAAGTATAGCAGGAATAGGCCCGTTTATTTCCAAGATGGAAAACTGTGTGAATACCAACTTCCCTTTACTATTTCACCGTTATTCCGTCATCAGCGGACCTGGTCGACAAAATGATTCTGATTTAGTGCCATTCTGCTCTCAAACCATCTTTATCACATCATTAGTTAGCATACCACTACAGCATAAAGTTTGTGTGCAGTTCATTTCCCCTGCTGTCAGATGATATCACGATTAAGTTATACAATGCAAATAATCAAAATATTCATGTCCAAAAAGCAGCTTTATAGGTCACAATAATGCATTATAAGTCCACTTTAACTTGAACACAAAATACAAAATTGTAGGTGAAAGTCATATTTTCATCAGATTTAGATTGTTTCAATATAGTCACTCAAGTGTGTAGGTAGTGGTTGCACAATCTTCTATCATAGCTGCTGCAGGGTGTAAAGGAAACACTTTCTGCACCTTCAGTAAAGGAAGACAGTGACTATTGTGCTGCAGTTGAGTTCACATGTTTCATTTAAAACCGCTTACTCCCCTGTACCTCCCTGTTCTTTCTGCCTCTTTCATAGACACTGTTTTCATCTGAATTGGAAGAACAACAAATCCTGTATCACAATAGGCCAGGCTTCAGGGATGAATAGATTTTTCTTGTGACTGTTTCAGACGGTTAAAGAAACACGTATGTTGAGTCTTTCCCTGATGGTACATTCCTATAGTCATCTTCTATAGACACATCCTTGTTATTGTGAATGCTGTTTTATCACCCTGCTCTGAACCAACTCTTGGCTTTAAGCCTTGAGGATACTGAGGGGACTTGGGGAGACTGTGAGGGACTTGTATCTGTGAAGAATGTGTTGAGCAGAGCCTTGAAAGAAAGTTAAAATTCTGCCAGTGAGAAGATGTGTGAAGAATAAAGAAACAATTGAAATATGTGTGAAAGGCATTTTGGGAAATCGAGAAATGCATAAACTTCATGCTTTTTTTTTTAGCCATAGAACTTGGTAACCCATAGGGGCCTATCATGCTTTCTAAGTGTTGTCCTCAGCGGACAATTGTCCTGAGAACTAAACAAAATATTTTACATGTTGAATTCCCCTGTCATTTGCATCGATAACATTTCTGTAACCCTTTACTGGCAACTGCGGAAACTGGGCTGAAAATGAAATAGATTTTTACACTGGCCGTTAGCAACGTGAAGATAAAGGATATGAACTGAAACAAAAGAACTAGCCCTGCACATTTCTAAAGTCCATATAAATTCACCAGATTAATTGTTTCAGCGTATGTTTGCCTGGTTTTGTGTCTATGTTGCTTCTCTGACACAACAAGAAAGCTTTTTGCATCTCATTCATTCAAAGCTCAATAGGAATACAGGGTATGTCGGTATACGTGCTGACATCCGTCTCCCACATTGGTTTTACATAGCGCTTTAGTCCACATGCGAGAGGGAAGGAGTCACCTGGCATTATTTATCCAGCACGTGCTGGCACCAGGCTGGAGATGCATTCATATGAACAACATACGACTTTAACCTCAGAGGCATCTGTCAATATATCGGAATACTTGTTAAACGTACTTAAGTGAAGGGTCTTATATCATATGGGGGTTCACAACCTTTTCTTTCCTACATCTTTATTATTTCATTCGTACTCCGACTACCCCTTACCTCGAGGTTCTGCCAATTGACGAATTATCATTAACAAAATAATGGTTCAATGATGAATGGAAGTGATTACAGTATAATTTTATGACAAATAAGAGAGAACGCAAATAGCAAAAACTGAACTGGTATGAAGAAATTTTTTTAATACCATATAATAATTGAGTGATATAGAAAATACTAAAATATCCCACAGCACATTTCCATTATATGTGCCTATCCACTGACGACGCAATAAGACAATAATTTTGAGTTGAATTGTCCATGCCAGCAGCTTATTTTAAACTATGCAAATGACTTCTTTCTGGAGACAGCTTTAATGAGTGTGTTCTGTGCATCGGCTCATCTGATCCAGGTTTGTTTTCAACAACTCTCTGTTTAGCTAAAATTTCCTGTTGCAAAATTGCCTTCTCTTGTTTCAGAGAGTAGAGCTCTGGTGAGGAAGTGTGATATTTTTCGGGTGCTGCTGCTGCTCTTATATGAGAACAAATAACGAATAAACGGCAACGACGAGGAAACAAAACCATCTCTTTTCCACCTTGTCACATTTAGCACATTATTTGCCATGGCAGCCCTCTTACTAAACAATAGCAATTGAGCCACTTGCCAAACCAGGTTTCCAGGATATTCCCTTTATCTACATGTAACACAGGTAAAAAGCCACCGATCAAATGTTTATGCTGCTTCTCCCCGTCAGTCATTATGAGCAAAACAGACAAAAATACGGGTATAATTAGTTTAGTTTATTAGTTTATTTGAGCAGTGAACATTCTGCTCAAAAGGAGTGGGCTGAAGTAAGAGCTTATAAGCGCCCACACCCAAAATCAATACAACTAAAATGTTTCATTTCACAAGGAATATAGTGGAACAGACAAAGGAAAAAAACAATGAAACAGCAAAAAAAAAAAAAAAAAAAGATTAGATACACCTGCAGTTTCTGACCATTTAGAAGATAGCATTTACATAAAGACATTACATGACAGAAACTCATGTACTGCATCCATTCCCCAAGAAGGAGTAATACTGATTATGAAACAACAATGATAATGCTGCATAAGGAACCGTCAGTCGCATGCACGACCTCTGCAGCTGCACACCCGTTTATAAAATAACTTTATCCTATTGCAATTACATTATCAATCATACAATTAGCAGCATCATATTTTGATTTGCCTCATTGGCAAAAGAGAACCAGTTACACTTCAAAGCGGCTTTTTTAACACAGACCAAATTACAAAGCAGTGTTTGAAATGTTCATCTAGAAAACAGAAACAAAGCACAACGACAACCACGATCTCGTTTCATGTACAATGTTTAGTACAAAGCAAGTAACAAAAGGCAACCCTTAATATAATATATGTCAGCATGTCACCAATGCCAAACCTTGGTGACATTACAGAAAGTCACTATTTTTATGTTATAAAGGCACATGCAGTACATATTATACTTCGTGATCTTGCTACTTCCCAGTTGTCGTTACCATCCTCAGTATAATATTAATTTGTGTACAATTTCCTCTTTTTTTCCCATGTATAATGTATTATGAAAGCCCTACATAGTGTAATGCATTAAAAAGCCCGGGTGTGGAGCGGGCCATTTGAAGAGGGCAGTAGCTCCCCATCCACAAACCCCCACCCAGCTGCCCTAACAGCTGATTTTGTAGATGAAGTTTCCGTGCTGTGTGCATTTAAAGACATAATAGACAGCAATGAGTTTAAGATGTTAGCGTTTGCTTTGAATATTAATTGGGAGACCAAAAATAGCGTCTCCAAACACAAGAGGTGAGTAAAAAAACTTGTACTGAATTCAGACCATGTTACGGTCAGAGAACAACACCTTAAATAGAACAGGCCGCCGTTTTTCCATACTGACATATGTTCTTACCTGAGCTTAGACGAGTTGGTGCGCACCTGTGGCCGCTGGCTGCCCTGCTTTGTGACGACGACACTAGGGGCCGCCATTGCTGTAGTACTTCCATAAAGCCGCTAGTCCCCCATTGGAATGCATTGCACTTTAAACACGTTAAACACAACTTTAAAGCCTGGTTTCTAATTCTCCTGAACTTTCTACAGTTAGATATTCCCCCTGTGATAACGCTGGGTTAGTTACAATTAAAGAAACCAGGCTGAAATCTCATATGCTAATGAGGGCCAGACTGTTAGCATTGGAGCAAAAATATGACCAAACTACTACACGTCACGTAAGGGCCGAGTCTACAGTGAAGATCCCGCCCTTATGCCCGAGTAAATCCGTCGAGATTTCCCCCTTGAACGTAGTCATGTAGACGGGGAGGAGTGAGGAATGATGGTCTATTGATAATATGTCTATGGTTCTATATTGTAAGGCGTAATGACACCTTAGGAGAACTTCGACGTCCGTGCAGTAAAATCTTCGCTGTACTGCACGGACGTCGAAGTGCTCCTAAGCTGTTATTACACCTTACAATATAGTAGCCCTTTTTATTCACTTAGAAAATCGACAGTATTAATTAACTATACTTGGATCGTGTAACTACTGACGTAACCGTATTTAAATAAGGAAAACATAGAAGAGCTTGGTCGCTTCTAACTTCACCCCCGTTTGACCCCATAGCGGAGAGGAGGAGAGGCTAAATGCTAACAACATCTTTGGTCTTTTTGCGTGACTGAGCGTACATTCCTATATCTTCTATTTATAAACAGTGCGCACAGACACTCTTCAGACAGCAGATATAGATTTGTGTCACCTTCACCTGGTTCATGGTAAACACCCGACAGCTTATTTCACACCTCATCGGCTTCTGTTGGAATCCCATTCACACGTTTCCCCCTCCTTAAAAAAAGCCTTTTAAACTATAATGCGCGTGGTGCACCGAGGCTATGGCAAACCGATAAGGCTTCTGTGTTGATTTATAGCGCTGAATATGATGTCAGTTGAAAGATAACAGAGGCTGTCCCTCCAAAATGATGAAATAAATGGAAAAAAAATAAATAAAATAAAAGGATATTAGACCAAGAGATAAGGTTGCTATAGGAATGTTTTCAGACTTGCCCATGATGTGAGTATTGGGGGATGGCTCCGTTCTCCCCTCTCTCTCTCTCCCTCGCTGCGTCCTTGGCGCGTGATATAAAGTCGGGAAGCGTCGACCCTGTGCGCGCTCAGTCTCTCCCTGGACAGCGGAGGCAACAACACAGCTCTCAATCTGAGGGGAAGGAAACATTTTTCAGGCTTTCCCTTCTGATTATGATAATGGCGGACCCGGGAGCCCTGCGAGAGTGGAAGAAAGACTCCTCCGTGGGACATTTTCAAAGGACTGTTTACCTTTCCTAATTGGTGTAGACGGTCCAGCGCCTTGAAAAGACTAACGACCCTAGAGAGAGAGACTGCTTCTTTGGAGACGTGTGCATTAGCCCAGTCAAATAATCCTTTGTATCAGCTCCTAGCACTTTTTCTTTTTTTTTTTTTTTACCACAGCAAACTTTTCTAATCCAATTTTGGTAACCACCTGTCCTGTCAGTCGAATCCAGCCCATACCTTTCGCTCTTTTCCATCCTCAACCCCCAATCATGGAGTTCCACTGCTGACCTTTTCGACCTCGTGTCTGTTTAATCGCGACTACAGCGTCCGACCCAAGATGTATCCGGCGGAGGACATCTGGAATACCACGGAGCAGGTGTGGATAAACGCGACAGAGGCGAACTTTTCCCACGAGAGACGCGCCGAGGAGGAGAGCGCGAAGAATTACGAGCACCCGTTTTTGACCGACGCCTGGCTCGTGCCGCTGTTCTTCTCGCTAATAATGCTGGTCGGACTGGTGGGCAACGCGTTGGTGATCTATGTCATCACCAAGCACCGGCAGATGAGGACAGCGACCAACTTTTACATCGGTGAGTACTAGCGGAGGGGGGGCCAGTGGGAATTACTATGAAGGGAGATGTGCGCATTAAATAATGTACATGGCGTCTTGCTTCAACTCGTGCCAACATCTGCATCAAAAAGAATACTTTGTCATTTCTGTTTGATTCATGAGGGGCGAGCTATGCATGAGCTGGTCTATGTTTGATTCATGAGAGCGGCTCAAACAAGTGCACGGTTAACTTTGAAAACTATAGGGCACGCATACTGTAACAATTACAAACTCTTCCCTATTCTTCCTGGTTAAACAAGGCTGTGTCCCTGAGCCCCCTTGTCCCCCCTCACAGTAAACCTCCATAGTGCGCTGTATGGACTGGTCTCAAACAGCTGCTTTATAGGAGTGAAGCTTCGGTGGAAGTTTGTGTATGAGTCCTATTCAATACTAATACAACTTATACTATCAGCTGCAGCTAATCCTTGAAGTTTTGAACCGGGAAGCTTTAAAGATTACTCAAACATGGGCAAATAGCTCAACACATGTTGAAATGGGTGGGGGAGGGAAGGGAACACCATTGTAACATGCTTAAAAGCTCTTAAAATGTCAAGTTTGCATAATACCTTCCTTTAATTATGAGCACAAAGACAGACTGCAGATCATTTCTATGGGGCGCCAAATGTAACATGCCTTATGTCGTGGACAGAATGGCTTTTGTGTCACGAAATACATATATTCATTACGAAATCACGTTGCACCGTAACGCCGTTTGTCCACGGAATACACACATCGGTTTGCATTGTGTCCACGAAACACTGAAGAGAGCACATCGTTTCATGGACCAAATTGACTGGTGGCCTTTTCCTTTCGTGGACATAAGGCTGAAAGCACTATTCACTGTCGTACACGAAATAAACTTAGTCATAAAAGTATTGTGATGTGATACAGAACTGATGATGTGTACAAAAGATTTATTCTCTAACTCTGCAGTTACAGAAGGAATTCCGTCCACGGAAGAGTAACTTCATAACTTACGAAATGCATTCAGTGACACATGCTTTCATTCCGTGTACGAAATGCATTATAGAATCACGAAATCAGTTTTGTGACCTACAACAATACATTTGGTGAGTCAACAGTTTACATAATAAACTGTTGACTCACGAAACAGTGAGTCAACAGTTATGTTATGTTTACGAAATGTCACATAATTCATTTCGTAAACTGCTGACTCACGAAATGTATTGTAGCAGGTCACAAAACTGATTTGGTGATTCCATTATGCATTTCGTCCACGGAATGAAAGCATGTGTCACTGAATGCATTTCGTAAGTTATGAAGTTACTATTCCGTGGACGGAATTCCTTCTGTAACTGCAGAGTTAGAGAATAAATCCCTTTTGTACACATCATAATTTCTGTATCACATCACAATACTTTTATGACTAAGTTTATTTCGTGTACGACAGTGAATAGTGCTTTCAGCCTTATGTCCACGAAAGGAAAAGGCCACCAGTCAATTTGGTCCATGAAACGATGTGCTCTCTTCAGTGTTTCGTGGACACAATGCAAACCGATGTGTGTATTCCGTGGACAAACGGCGTTACGGTGCAACGTGATTTCGTAATGAATATATGTATTTCGTGACACAAAAGTCATTCTGTCCACGAAATAAGGCAGGTTACATTTGGCGCCCCATACTTTTCAACTTATAGTTTATACTGTGGAAATATTTCTCTATATATTTTTTATCTTACTAGGCTGTAGTGATTATATGAAACGGTGTTGATGTAACCTGTGCTTTAAGGTTCTTTTGAATTTGGCGGACACTATTTTACTGCCCCGTTGTTATTGTCTGTACTGTTGGAGCCACTGGGGGGCCGTGTGTTAGAAGGAGGAGTCAGATTGTGCAGAGGAAGTGATGACAAGAACATTCCAAGAGCGCTGATTGGTTCGACAAGGACACGCCTACTCCTCCATGTTCTTTTGGGTTGCTCAGGCGGAGGCGTTCTCGCTCTTCCTTGCTGGACCACCAAGAGATGTAGCGCTCAGCTAACTTGTGTTTTAGATTGTATTATGAGGGAAAAAAACTATGATTGATTTTAATAGTTCGAGCCTCCGTCTTCTGTCCATATAGTCAAGAATACGCCGACAATACACAAGAGCAACTAAACTAATAAAAATATGAACTAATGAACATGCTTTTTCTGATCAGATACTCCAGGCCAGAGAAGAAAAACCTTGTATTAGGCTACCTGTAGTCAAAGCTGAGCCAGTAACACGTCGGACAAACTGGTAATGTCCTGCTCCAAGCAAAGTTACCTGTGAGGTTTGTGGAGAACCGAGCCTGCTCATAATTGTATTTACTGGTTGAAATGTCATGCAGTACTCAGGTTTTAAAGAAATTACACAACAAAACTGAAACAAAGTGCTCAAGAACATTTTATGTTTGACTAATTGTTTTTTGAAATGTATATTTTTGGTTGAAGACCTTATAAGCGACTCTTTACGTCACAGCAGAGTAATTGGAAATAGAATGGAAATAGTGTCACACCTAAAATAACATTATATTTATTGTAATTACCTGGACGCTGGACACATGTAACACTTTTTATACGGTAAACCTGACAATCACCTTAACCCAGTGTAAATGCTGTAACTCCAGCAGCTTCATAACAGCCTTTATTAACCAGCGTAACAAACAAAAATCCACATACAAGACACTTCTATTCTCCTAAGGTCACTATGGCATCCAGTAATGTAGGTCATTGAATGTAGATTTTTCAACCTGAACCATTTGTTGCTTAGAAACATCCACAGTGTAATTAACACTGACTGAACACACTGTTTACACATGTATGTCTTTAATTGGGTTTGAGAAGCTGAAGGTAATGGGATGTGGGAAAAATGGATGAGACAAAGACCAAGACAACGGCAATGACAGAATGGATAACATGCATATGACCATATTTCTATTAAATAGTGAACAGGTGCATGATATCATCTGTAGCATACAAAGTAGCTCATCACATCTCTTTATATCGTCAAGTGGAGGGTTTGCTGCGATATAACGTAGGTCTGCATTGTTCCCTCTGCTCAGGGAGCACCTGTGGCAGAGTGGTTAGCAGCCCCTGCGTGAAAAAAGGCTGTGCTTGATCTTAAATGACAGTCCAATGTAGCCTCTTGCTTAGACAATACCAATCTTTTTAATGTTTCATAGTGTTTATGAAGGAAATGGAAAATGTCTGTGAACTTCTTTGTTAAGTCATTCATTTCACCTACGAAGTACTGAGTATAAAGCTACATAGTGTGCTGCAGTGTTTGAAAAGTTGGCATGTCAGAAAAAACTTTCACTGTAGATCTATTGTTTGTCATTTATGAGTCATTTCGAGACACTTTTTTAAGAAAGTCCTCAATGTGGGGGACTATCCGATGTCAGATTGATGGGCTGTGATTAAATTCACTGTTTCCTTTGAAATATAAATAGACCCTCCAGGCTGTGCTCAAAAACCAAGTTAAAGCCTTGCAACAATGCAAATATTTGTAACAGAAACAGATGCAACACACTTTAACTCCAAATTACGTGCAACATGTTTATGCCACACAGGATGCATTGCAATGGAGCTTTTACTTGGAAAAATCCTGATAACATGGCAACTGGCAAGAATATACGTATGTTCAATAATAAATACATAAATAAATGACGTCTTCAGATATTTAGTGGTATGGTTTCAAAGAGAGATCAAGCAAGGTCAGAGAAGAAGAACGTTTTTGACAACAGCACAGAATCTGTCCATGACTTTCAAGAAACCAAGACATAGTTATATACAATGGTCGAATAAAATCAGCATAAGAACTACATCATTATAGACCTGTCCCTCTCATGTATGACTAAGGAATCTGACATCTCACCTGTTCTTTTGAAATGATAGCATGCTGAGACTCGATTGGATGTTCCTTTTTTTTATCTTGTTTCAGGTGGCAATGAATTCTAAGTGTGTATGTGTTGGCTACATGGCTTATGTAAAACAGCTCATACTGCTTCAAGAGAAAATGCTAAGTTCATGTAAGTTAATTGTTTGGAGAATGTGGCGACTCTCATTCTGCCCTGCGAGAATAGCCTTTGCCTTTTTCTCCTGTTAAGCTTCGGATTATTTGATGAAAGGTTATCCATACATTTATTTTAGAAACAGTCACCCAAAGCTACAGGTCTGGTTAAGCGTCAGCTCTAAGATCTTGCTGAAAGGAAACAGACTCAATATTTTAAATGCAGCTCCACAAAATGATCACAGAATACAGAATACATAAGAGAATGCATTTTTCATGTTACTTGAACCACTGCTATTTGCTTGGAGTTTCTTCCCTTTTTTCTTTTTTTTTTTTTTTACATGGGAAACAGCTTATAGCCTTTTCATACTTTATTTATTTGAACTCCCTGTGTTTTTATCTGTCCACTAATTTGTGTGGCTTGCATGTCAAGTGTGGCCTCAAAGCAGTGCATTTATCATGTCATGTCCCAACAGGTGTCTCATTCAGTATTCAACACACGCTGACTTCCAACCAGGATGATTGATTTCTGGTGCTCTACTCAATTATGACTTTGACATGACTGATCTGTGACGTAGTCCGCCACTTGGAAGAATGGTAATGTTGGAGAATGACAAATACATTTTTACTCATCACTATGTCACACCAAATAGGGTGAAATGGTGAGAAATACACACAAACTTCACCAGAACACGGCACTGCTTCATTGTTGTTCCTTCTCGGACAGCTTTGATAGACAGAGCACGGCATGAACTAAGAGCTGCAGTTGTAAAATGCACCACTTGACAGAAAACACCCAAACCATCTCAATTTGTTCTTTGTCAAATCCACTGAAACCCTTACACCTACTCGTGTACCCGATCTGGTCTGAGGGGATGCAGGGATGAGCCTGGTTAGTGACAGGATGGGAGACCGTGTGGAAATATCTTGGGTGAGTGAATGTCCTTTGGCAAAGATGCTTCTGTCAGTCTACCCCAGAGCCACTTGCGGCAACATACGTAGCTTAGCACCACTATGCATGAAGAGAATGAAAACTGTCCCTTGTAAGACTTTTAGAGACTTGTGTGCCTGAAAAGCACTACACAAATAAGATTCCTTTTTCTTACATTTTACATAAACTAAATATCAAGCGTGGGTTTAAATTACTTCAAATCGGTTTTCACTCATTTACACTCTTTTCCTGATCGGAATACTTTGCTTGTTTGATGCTATTTCTGACTCGTAACCTTACTTGAATTTTTTTTTTACCACATTGGAAGATAAAACAGCCAAACTAAAGACAAAATGTGTTGAATTGAGTCTAAAACCCTATCCTTTAACTAGTGAAAACAACTCAAATTTAAATTATAATGCTTAATTAGAGACATTTGAACTCATCTAGATAGACATTTTTGGATTGCACTATAGCCGACTTAAAAAGCTAATTTCCATATTTAAAAGAAACATGGACCTACACTTGATCAAATGTCTTTAATTCATTTACCACACATAACCTATACATTTAAGAAGAACATTTGAAAGAATAAGGTAATGAAAAGGTGGCTTTCCCGCCGGTGGGGTGTCCTTGCCTCAAGTGGAGGAGTTCAAGTATCTCGGGGTCGTGTTCACGATTGAGGGACGGATGGAGCGTGAGATCGATAGACGGATCGGTGCGGCGTCAGCAGTGATGCGGTCGCTGTATCGGACTGTTGTGGTGAAGAGGGAGCTGAGTCTGAGGCAAAGCTCTCGGCCCAGGTGGCTGGGCGCACCCTCCGAGATCGGGTGAGGAGCTCAGTTACCCAGGAGGAGCTCGGAGTAGAGTTGCTGCTCCTTCACGTTGAAAGGAGCCAGCTGAGGTGGCTAGGGCATCTGTTCCGGATGCCTCCTTGTTGCCTCCCTCGAGAGGTGCTCCAGGCATGTCCTATTGGAAGGAGGCCTCGTGGAAGGCCCAGGACACGCTGGTGGGACTATGTCTCCGAGCTGGCCTGGTGTCGCCTCGGGGTCCCCCCAGAACAGCTGGAGGGAAGTCTGGGCATCTCTGCTGAGACTGCTGCCCCCGTGACCCGGCCCCGGATAAAGCGGAAGAAAATGGATGGATGGTAAAGATAATGCTAGATGCTTTCACAGGGGCCACACGTGGAAGCACTGTGCCACATGCAAAACCTGTATTATTTATTCACTTGGTCCCTCGTGTTACAATAGTGGCTTGTAAATGATGCATAGCTTTGATCTTAGCCAATACCAAGGCCACTGCAAGGCACTTGTCAAGCTGCTTTACTATTCCAAGTCATAACAGGTCCGGGCCTCGCCACCTGCGCCATCCTGCAAGATAATGACCAGCCCAGTATATTGGGATTAGATTGTGCAACAACACAAGCACGAAGATTAAATATTTGGCATGAATTGGACACTGAAAAAGGACAATGCAATCTCGCTACAAGCTCCTATTATGATAAACCTTTGCGATGGAATATTTTAATTGTCAATCTTATTATCCACGTGTGCAAACGTTTGTCTCTGTGTGTGTGTGTGTGTGTGTGTGTGTGTGGGTGTGGGTGTGGGTGTGTGTGTACACACCGTGAGTCAAATCATAACGCATTTTTCCAATTCTACCTGAAGAAATATTAATTTGGATGTGAAACTAGTACAGATGGGACTGAATGACTGTATCTTGGTGATTCAACTTTTGCCAAGATTATTTCATCATGGTGAGCTCAGTGAGAAAGAGTCCTATTAAAAGTTGGCGAAAACGATTAGGGCTGTTATACAAAAGTTGGAGAAGGACTTTGTGGGTTTGTCCGGGAGTTTAAGGCCATGTTTCAGCTCAAATCTGCCTCCTTTTCCTCCCTTTTTTATTTATTTATTTTTATTTCACTGTAAAAGATGCACTACCAGAATCACAAACTGTGAAAGTGACATGGAGTAACATTTCTTAGCTGCAGCCCAAATGCATTTCTCGTTCTCACATCCCGATTGTTCATGTGAGTTAATTAGATTAATGAGATTCAGTCGGAGCTCAGACTGAGACGGTGTTAAGAAGTGAACTGGGCGAACCGCCAAAGAAAACACTGACGCAGGCTTATGACCAGCGTCGTTAAACATATGATACCCAGCTCAGTGTTGTCACATGGGTCACAGCTTGATAAGGCTATTAAAAAAGCTGTATTTGGGAGATGCAAAGTGTCCATTGGAATCCGTTTTACAAAGTGTCTTTTGGAGCGGCCCTTGGCCACCAGGGGGTGCTATTGTTCCAAAGTTAAGCACTTTCCTCGCCAAGTGTTTTATAGGCTGAAATCATTTACCATTTACAATGTAGATCTATCCTGGCAAAAAAAAGAAAAAAGGTCTACATGAAAATACACTGATTTAAACTACTTTAAGAGGAGTCAACTTGAGCTAGACATTTGTATTTTCATTAGAACTGCAAGGCCGATATCGAAGGTTGCCGCACAACACCACCAGTACGCATTCTGCATTCTAATATCTGCTACACTCACCCTGGAATTGACAGGATGACTTGAATATTTTGCCATTACAAATCAGGCGCTTTGTCATGAGCTAAACTCAATTCAGAAATTGATTGATGCCTTAGAACAATGGAGTCGTGTTTCTCAGACCACCGACGGGAACTGAAATAAACAAGGTTGAATTTGTTTATAATTGCCAGCATACTCTGTAATATGATAAAATGTGTTCACTGCAAAATACAATTTAATATTGATGGTTTCTGCCTCGAACACTGCCTGAGAATATTGCAGACGGCGCTTCTTGTACTGAATCTGTTAATATGTTTTTGTTTCAGCTCACGAGTCCTTGCTCTTTGGTTTAATGTTGCATGATGAGACGAGTTTTTAAAAAGTTGTCACCTTGACATGATTCATTAAGAAATTAAGAAAACTTACTCCATTGCACTGGCCAGATGAGAATTCAAGTTGGTTTCTGCACAACAACTATTCATTTCTACTTTACCTTACTTTCAGTTCAACCTCAGTAATAATATGACCTCACAGTACTTCTTCTTCTGTTGCTGCAAAGATGTAAAGGCTTCTTACATGCCCACTCCACTGTCAGAGTGAAATACTGTGGATAGTTTTGGTGGCAGCAGAAATGTGTCCCTTATTCCTTGAAGCGTTTCCTTCATCTCTTTGAAGGGTGGATTCGAGTTAGAAGATAAAAAGCCCTACAGACACGATATCCACCGCTTCACTGGCCTTTCTGACTGATGTCTTTTGTTTCCGCAGCGAACCTCGCAGCTACAGACATCATCTTCCTGGTCTGCTGCGTCCCCTTCACGGCCACGCTCTATCCTCTGCCCGGGTGGATCTTCGGCAACTTTATGTGCAAATTTGTGGCCTTTCTCCAGCAGGTAAAGTGGCATTATCATAGTTTTAGTCTTAGGAGATCAACACAGCGTATTATGTTTTACATGCTCTTAATAGAAAATGCTGTTCGAGGTTTCCTTTTCATTTCCCCTACCCTGCATTTTATTTAGAAAGTCGTTGTGAGCGTTCACTAGAACACCACTGGAGGCAAGAAAAACAGGTGCTCGTCGAGATATGAGGGTCAGAACGTACTGGAATAACTCTGTACTCCTCTATACTCAAAGATGTCACACTTGGATTGCTCTCAAACTGTATCTAGACACAATTACCATAACTTTATTTCCCATGCACTCTAATTACAAGCGGTTTACTTCGCACATCTCTTGTTTGCAGGTGAGAGAAGGCACATACAGTGAGAACCATATGTTTACATACACTTCATAAAAAGACACCTTTGCATTTTTTTCTCACTATCAGACATGAAACGAGAATTAACAACCCCACAGCATGATGCTGCCACCCCCGTATTTCAAACATGGGATGGTGTTCTCAGGCTTGCCAGATTCCCCCTTTTTCCTCCAAACGTGAAAAATGGTCATTATGGCCAAAAAAATATGATTTTCTTCCGTCAGACCACAGGAAATGTCTCCAAAAATTAAAGTCTTTATCCCTTTTTTATTTGAAAACTCCAATCTGGCTTTTTGATGTTTGTTTTGGAGTAAGAGCTTCTTCCTGGCAGAGTACCCTGAAATTGCACCCAAGGATGAACCAGACGTGTGCATGCTTCCAAGGTCATGATATTGTCATTTAGGCTTTCCCAAATTGTTTAAAGGTATAGTAATCTTAGTGCATGTAAACTTTTGGTTTTGTAAAAAGTAACAAAAAATGGTGTCGAAAATTCTATCTCTCATTCTTCTGGAATTTGACAAAACATTTTTATTCTAATTTGCCTAAGAGAAATAAAAGTTATTTTTGGTTATATGTCTGACAGTGAGAAAAAAATGCTAATGTGTCTGTTTATGAAGTGTATGAAACATATGGTTCTCACTGTATAGGCCAAACATAGAACAGGGAAATTTATCTGGCACACTGTCTTACTTAAACACCACTGTTTATGATATGGCAGCATATAATAATGTACAACATACGTCCAAAACAAATCAATGACTTCATTAAGCCACACTCTATTTGAAAATAAATAAAAATTCGCCTGACGAAGGCCCCTGGCAAAAACATTACAATAAATAAAGGAACACTGGGGTTGTACAATCATTTTCTCGATAATGCAAATTCATTTTCTCGATAATGCAAATTCAACTTAGAAATAAACACATTTAAAACAAAAGGCTCCAAACTCCAATCCAGTCGACTAAATTAAACATTGCCCATGTTGTTCTTTTATCCGTCTTTGTTCCTTAGCTCCTGCTCCCTCCTGCGTTTCCAAAACAACTTCACCTCACTCTGCTCTGGCTATGAATACGTAATTTGAAAAGCAGAGCAAAAGCAAGACAACTGCGTGCCACACATAGGGACTGAATTTATATGCATACGTGCCTCTCATCTGTTATTAAAAAACATGATTAATTATGGATGAAACCATTGAAACTGGCCGGCTGTATGAATCCTCTTTCTATTCAACACAATAAACTCTGGTCTCTGCAGATCTGATTTGGGATTTGTGGGATGTTGAACAAATGGACAGAGATTAAATATTTTCAGAGCGTCATTTCACAAACATCGGACTAATCAGGCGACAGCAGGCAGCGCTTCTGGTGCCACACCGTTTGAAAAAAATCATGACGAACAAATGCCCCTCACTTTATTTCACAGGCGAGTGGGAATGCTGAAGCCAAGCTGACGGATACTATGACCTTTTTATGCCAAGTGAAATATACTTCCATGGAATCATCTCTCCCAACAAAACACAGCTTTCATCAACCAATAACCTTTCTTTTGGGCCAGATTGAAATGGCCCATGCCGTTAAATAGAGGCCCAAAAGTCAAGTGTATAAATTACACAAATATGGGAAGTCATTACGAGGTTATTGCTGGAACTTTAAACAGGACAATGACAAAACTTTAAAGACAAAAATACATAATTCAGTGACAAACATACTCTGCATGCCAGTTGGGATGATTTTTTGGAAGGAGATGGGATGACTAACCAGGCTTCTGAACCTGCAAAATGTTTAAACGCTTAAATTAACTGTGGGTAATAATAATTTTCAGTAATTTATGGTGTATTTTATAGATATTGGTCGTTTGGTTTCCTAGCAGACACTGATTGAGAATATCACTGATGTCTTAAAATCACAAATGGACTTGAAAAAGTCACCACGCGAGTCTCCATGTGGGCGCAGTCTCAAGCAGTTGTGTCACGAACACTATTTGTTGTCCTCAACCTGTGAAATGTTTCTGTGATGTCCCTAAAATGTCTCTGAGACCTGTCGGATACCGAGGAGATCTGCAGAAATCGAACATGTTTGCTTTGGAAACTCGCCTTATCTCCAAGGGACGTCTTGGAAACATCTCTGTGACCAGCGGCAACTCGAGTCTCCAACGACTAGTCCCCAGGCCGGCGAGATAGGCCCCTGGTATGCGTGCAATCAATCCGGAGGAGAGTTGCTCCTCTCCTTTAGGGTTAGACTGCTATAGATTAAATACACACTCACCCCTCACAGGTCCACACTAATAACAAATGTGGAGACTGTCACAGAGATCATTGGTAGAAAATCAATAGGCCTGTCAAGATCAGAGGCGGGTGGTTTTCTGTGTCCACCTCAGAAAGGGAAGGATCACAGTACTGTTTCAGATTTTTAAAAAACAGATATTGCTCTCTTTCACAGTGTGACTCAAACCAGCGTCAGGCCAATATTATTTATAGATATGATGCACCGCCTGCAGTAAAATGCCATCAACACAGTCTGAGGCGTATAGTCCACCAGAAACATTTTGAAAGGGTGATATTAAGCTTTTAGTAATCTTTGTAAACCAATCTTGGCTAATCTTTGAAACTAATTATACACCGACCTAGACAGAAACGCTGATTGAAGCGTCTTGCCCAAGTACACAAGAACAGCGCTGATTGAACCGCCATTCAGTGAGAGCAAGTAAAAAGGTAAAAAGGTTTTCTTTCATAAGTAGTCAAGTGAAATTGAATTAACAATTGGGAAGAACTCGCTCAAGGTGTCCTCTTTGATATGAAAATGTACCTTCCCTATAATTAAAGCCGGAGATGAGGGACTTGAGCAGCAGCTAAAAGAAACGTCTTATATTTTCTCATAAAGCATAAACGACTCGCTGAGCGCAATCCGTTTGAGCTTCCAAGAGTAAACGTCACTCAAAGCAAAGGGTGCGGGAGGTTAAAAGGATTTTTAATTGTGAATATAGACGTCCTCATGCCGTTATTTAGATTCCACTAATGGCTCTGATGGAGAGAAGTCTTCAGAAGCCTGCCGATATGAAGTGGTTCGTACGGCGCGGCGTGCATCGGGAGTAATTACATTTTAATAGTTGTAATTAGAGGCAGACGGCGTTATCTGTCTCAAAATGGCCGTGGATTTGCTGAATAGAAAAGACTAGAGCGCTTGATAATGAACCATAATGACTTCTGGAATAATCCTGCTGACAAAGGACCACCCTGGGCATTAATGTACATCTATAACATAGGCAGCTCCTCATGTGCCCTACAGGGGGCACATTCTAATGTCTCAAACCGTGTTCGGCAAACTTCAGGGGCTTCAGTGAGCTTTGGTCGTGTATATCAAAGCAGTTTCTCTGAAATACTTTTTGCTTTTTTGAGAGGGGGAAAGTTAATTGTGGCACAGTTGAGCCAAACAACAGTTGCCTTGAACTCTTAACAACGTGGCGCTTTCAAGCAAATTGGTTTGGCGGCTTATCTCAGCTTTAAACAGGACAACATGAGCACAGCAGCAGTCTGTTATGAACACGATAAGATGCTGACATCGACAAAGATGGCTTCAACTGCTTATGTTCCCTGGCATAAACATAAAATGCATGCTTTTGTTATGTATCTAAACCAAAGTGAGAATTCCCTCTTTGTGAAAACACAATGTAACTTTGTAGGTTAAACATTCTGATTTTTAAGTGTTGAATTGTCTCATCATCTTTCAGACATTTCTCGCCCACACCAAAATGCACAGTGGGCGACTTCAGCGGACCGTCTTTCTTTACGCTCCATATGGTTCGCTGCATTCGCCTCGCTGCTGTGTTCACATACGAGTGACATTTCCCTTTGTCGGTTCCATTCAAATGTCAAAAACCACATTCACAACTTTGTTCTCCCTCTTGACTGTGTCTTTTTCATTCTCCGTGGCCATTTGTTTACTTTTGTTTCTCGTCATGGCCACACTTCCACTTTGGTGTGTTCAGCGCCCACTGCATCTTGGGAGAAAAACTGTCGCTTCGTTGCTTGCACAGACGACAGCAGAGTATTTTTAGTAAATAATTCATGAAGCGCCAGAACAACCACAACTTCTGCTCAGTAGCTCCCAACTTTTTGTTTTTCTCTGGCTGTAAACCGCAGATGAAGTCTAAAAGTTGTGTTTTGTTGCTGATTAAATGTTTGCACAAAAGTCTGATTGTTGCGTTGACATAATCGGATCTAAAGTAAAACATAAATGTGTGATAATGTCCATAGAATATCCCACAATAATTAGATATTGCTAGTAGAGATGGAACGATGCGCTTTAGTTCGATCACGATGCAGACGGATCAATACGATACATATTGCGATACAATATATTCTAGTTTTATGATTCGTCATTATAATAAACTGTAATACTTTTCTCAGAATTCATTGAATAAGTAGTGTTTCCCGAAAGTCATAGATGAAATATGAATATGCCTTTAAGTCAAAAATGTGTATCCTATTGTTTTTTTTCTATAACAGAGCTGGGTTTCAAAAGTATTGCGATACGTGTTTTCCGATATGATGCACATATCACGATGAAGACCTATTGCGATATGTGGCAAATCGCTATTTTGTCCCAGCCCTAATTGATAATATTTTATGATTTACATTGAGAGCTTATAAATATAACCATTGACCTTTAGCATCTTCTAAACATAGTGCTTACCCAGGTGACACAATATTTACTTCACAAGAATTTACTTTAATCTCTGCAGTAAAACCATAAGCCACTTCATCCTCTCGATCCATCTTCTCCCCTTTACCATTAGCATTGCCTGGACCTTCATATCGAAGATATTTTCCCTCACAAACCATACACTATGACCTCATCACTAAAAAAAACATGACAGCAAAGATGTATAATAAATAAAAATGCTAACATGAATAGCCGGAGGCCGGTGATTATTTGTACAAATGCAGTTACAAGTTGAATTTGGTCTAAATACTCCACAAACTCCTCCCAAGGCTTTTTGCAAAAACAACACGCTTGTTAATATTCATGGTGTATTTTAATATTGCACTAAATGTTGTGTAGTTGTTGCTCTGTTGCGCTGCGATGTGACATGTCAAATTGTCTAAATGAATGAAGCACAAAGATTACAGCTATCTCACAAATGACAGAAAACCTCCAGGAGTGATTTGAACTGCATTATGAATCACACTTGTTAATATTCAAGCAAATCGTCCAAATGCTGGCATTTATTGTAGCAATACAATCCATCCAAATGCACCACTTTTGAAGTAGCTTTAGTTGAATCTGGATAATTGGAATGATATGCAATAAACAAATCAGTGACTATAAAATCCCTGCACCATATAGTTTGAGGAACACCATTGTATCCTCTTTATAACTGGGGTCGATGCAGCGCCTACAGGAGCCACCCACACTCTCCGCTATATGTCTCAGAGTTTGCTACATGCTATTTTGGTCGGTTTGTCCTTCCATCAACGGTGCCCAATGTCCTTTCAAAGAAAAAAAGGAAGAAAAGCTTTTAGTTAAATATTCATAGGCCGCTTCTGTCATTGAACTTGAATAGACAATCATTTCTATGGCGTGGCTTAAATCAGTGGTTTTCAAACTTTTTCCTTACGCTCAAGCTTGTAAAATAATTAACCTATTTCTAAACCGTGGCGTAAACCAACTAGAACAACGGCAGTAAATGTAAATGAAATGATCTCCTTTGAAAATGAATAAAATCAGATAAGGCAGAGTAATTTACTTTATTTATAATAAAACTATTGCTGTGGTAAGTTAATACCTTACTATATAACAAAACATTGTTTGCGGGTGTGACAAAGTGGGTTTTTTCTCCCACTATTTATTTTGGACACTTTGTTTCATTTGTTTAAGTTAATGATTACACTTCACATTGTCCGTTTTAAAACTTGGTTTATTTTGTATACAAAGTTACCTGTACATGGCTGAAACAAAGGGAAGGCGTGGTCCTTGTCGGCCATTTTAAAATCTTAGGCTGAACCATGTGGCAGCTAAGAGGAAAACTGGTTTAAACTTTGCTTTGAGTTTCCTTTTGTATATGATTTTGGTTTCTATTTTGTCTTTATTTAAACACTTATTTGTGGACTAAACACCCACTTGTGTTATGTAAAATGTTAACTTGCCAGCTAAACGTATTGTTTGAACTTACCCATCGAGCTAATGGTACTATCCCGTGGGAGGTCCTTTCCCATGAGGAGAGGTATAAAAGGAGGAAGCCATTTTGTTCATGCAAGAGACAAGGGACATGAGTCATGGAGAAGCTTCTCGTGTGTGAAGAATAAATATTGCCTGGTCAGAGTTGTGTTTGTCAAGTCTGCCTGCTCATTTCGATCACTCGTGGCCAGCTTCCCCACATATGGTGTAGTGGTGGGATCCCGCTTCCCCACAGCGGGAAACCTGTTTAAATATACAGTATACGTATCCAAAATACTTCAAGTTACACTAATGGATTGCAGATATGAAATAAAACCATATCACATCATAAATGCGCAAGAGTCAGCTGGCAAGAAAGATATCGGGCGCCATCTTGGTCACACTTGGTTTTACATGTAAGTCAATATTATCCATAAAAATGTTCCTCTGTCTTTGCCCTGTCCTGCGCAGGTGACGGTGCAGGCCACTTGTATCACTCTGACTGCGATGAGTGGAGACCGCTGCTATGTCACGGTGTACCCGCTCAAGTCCCTGCGCCACCGGACACCGAAGATCGCCATGATTGTCAGCATCTGCATCTGGATCGGTCAGCACTCAAACCTTTAGCGACCGCTTAATGTTAAATGAGCCATTTGCAAAAACCACATTGAAGCGATTGAGTTATTACATACTACTCTATACGTATGGGTGTTTGACTCTGAAACGGAGCCTTAGCCAAGAATTAAGCTCATTCATGTCCTAATACTGCGATTCCTTGTCCTGTCTCCCACGGTCAGGCTCCCTGATCCTGTCCACGCCCATCCTGATATACCAGCAGATAGAGGACGGGTACTGGTACGGCCCGCGCCAGTACTGCATGGAGCGGTTCCCGTCTAAAACCCACGAGAGGGCCTTTATCCTGTACCAGTTCATCGCTGCCTACCTGCTCCCCGTGCTCACCATTTCCTTCTGCTACACTCTGATGGTGAAGCGCGTGGGCCAGCCGACTGTGGAGCCCGTGGACAACAACTACCAGGTACTAAATAACACTCCACGCCATTTGTACATGAAGAGACAGAGCCGTTTGAGTGAAGCTGTCAGCCCATTCAAAGTGTACAATGCCTGGTTAGTATGTTACTAACTTCTCTTTCTGCAGTAGGTAATTGGGAAGCATAGTTTGACACACACACACTTTAAGAATACTTGTTTGAATAAATGCTTTGATAGTTTAAGGGTTGTTCTCGCTTATCTACAAGAAGAAGAATTTAAAAAAAGCTTCAAAACTTCTTTCCTCCCTTTTGTAATGCATTCAGTTTCACGCAGTTTGATCTAAACCCCACATCAAGCTTTTTTTTTTGGAAGATTTTCTATCGGAATAATACCTCTCAAATCCAACGCAGGCCATAACCTGACAGAGCTGCTTCACCAGAGGTCCACCACAGAAACTGGTTGGACTGAAATGCCCTGAGCTCTTTCTGTGAATTTAAAATGAAATAGAACAAAAATCCTGCAGATATCGGGTCTTTCAGTGTGGCCAACTCAACAAAGGTTTTCTCGACAGCACACAGTTCCTGCAGGCACAAAGATGACTATAACACAAAGTACTTTGCAGTGGTAGTTAGTGGTTCCTGTGGAGTGTTAGACACAGCTCTACAGATACCGAGTTAGACTGCCTTTTTTTGTTAAGTATAAGGCCGATTTTCTTCAACCAAGGGCTGAACCTCACAATTGTAGCCTACGTGAAGCACCTTTTACTGAAAGTTTTGTGCATCATATGAACACGGGGTGTTTTGTCAGGAAATGTAAAAAAATATTGATAGAATTTTCCAAATATTTACTTTATTGGAAAATGTATGTGAACGCTTTGGAATTTCTCGCATTTCTGCCTAAATTGGTCATAAAATGTGGTTTGATCTTCATCAAAATCATAAGAATGAATGAATAAACAGTGTCTGCTTGAACTAATACCACCCAAACAATTACATGTTATCATATTTGTATTGGCCATAACATGTAAACATTCACAGGAGATGGTGGATAAAGTAAGTGAACCAGAAATCTTGCTGGACTGCAACACTTTTGTAAAGAGGAATGGTCCAAGATTCATCCTGATCGTTGTGAGCATATAATCTGCAACTACAGAAAAGCAGCTATTGCTGCTATTACAGGGCCGGCCACCCCCTTAATAAGTACAAATGTGCTTTTGTTTTGTAGCTGCCGGTTGAGTCGTGTGACAGACAGTGGCAGAAGCGGGAGGTAGAAAGCGGGCCGGTGATAGGCAGGCAGAAACCCTAATGTCTTTCCCAAAGAAAGGAAAGTCAGGTTTTCAAAAACGAAAATGAAGAAAGGAGAGGGAGAGAAAGTTAAATGAGGAAAAGCAATTGCTTATT
The DNA here is from genome assembly GCA_021464625.1 of Proterorhinus semilunaris. Lineage (NCBI taxonomy): Eukaryota > Metazoa > Chordata > Actinopteri > Gobiiformes > Gobiidae > Proterorhinus > Proterorhinus semilunaris. The sequence continues at coordinate 23,047,891 of CM038358.1, read as the reverse complement.
CAGTTCTTCGACAATAGAGGTGAGCTTAAAACATGTAGGCTAGCATCGTGTTTAGGCTAATACCAACATCAGGAGAAAAGCAAACATTTATTTCTGTAATCTAATCTAAATATGTGTAGCCCAGGAGAGCGAACAGCGCGTCGCTGTGGTCAATAAGTAAATGTGAGGCACACACGGAGGCGCAGCTGTAAAATGAAAGGGAGCTCATTCGGCTACTGTCCTCTTTCAGAGCCAGTTTTTATACGCAAAATATGCAAGTTGCGTAGGACCCCGCTGCTGCAAGGGCCCCGCATCTCAAACACTGTTTAATCAACGCGTTGTTACCGGGACAGGCTCTCTGACAGCGCTCACTCACTCTCCGCCTACTTTGCCACATATAACACTAAAACGCAGCAGTCTGCTGAAGTGGATGAGCAGGAGAGACCGACCGCCTTCCCCCCGTCACCCCCGGGGCGCGAGTGCTTCTCCCCTTCGCGTCCCCACTTGGCTGTCGGTCTCCCGGTGCCTCCCCTCCTGTGCGCCTGCATGTCACCCGTGTCCCGGGCCCTGCTCTCAAGTCATGTTTTCTCTGTGCGGACTCGAGTTGGGTTACTCACAGGCTAATTCTCAGCGGTAAGACAGAAAGAACCATCAGATGCAGGTTTCAGTTAGTTTTAAATCAGCGGTTCCCAAACTGTGGGTCAGGAACCCGAGGTGAGAGAATGTGACCATTTGCCATTTACCATTTTAAAAAGTGGGGTAAACTAGTAGTAGTCCTGAATCCCAGTCAGACAGTGGCTTAGTGGTTAGTGGTTCTCACACAGAGGGGCAAGACCATGGCACATTTAGTTAGACTGCCATTTTGTTGAATCCCAGAAGTCTTCCAAACTTCCAAAGCTGTTACCAAAGAGTGTAATAAGAAAGACTGATATGAGGTCGGACTGCTCGTTCTTACTGAGACAATTACTCTGCTGAGCTTCCCCTCAGATTCCTCTCTTAATCCTGTGTAAACAGGGGCTTAGACATGATGAAAAACTGGTTTCATTTGTTTTTTTCTTTTATTAGAACCTTGTGCGTTTCAGTCATCCAGGCGTCCAATTCAATCCTGTGGACGTACTGCATGTCAAGTTGGTTTATTATAATTTGGCTTTTAAGCTCTTACCCCCCGCCTTAACCGATCAGTTTCTCCCATTCAGCTTTATCCAAATCTAAAAGCCTCTCGTTTTTGTTGCTCTTTTGCTGCTTCTTCGTGGCTCCTTTTTTTGCCTTTTCATCACTTGTTCATCATGCTTTGGTCGCTCTTTTACGTTTCCCTGTGCTCTGCAGGTAAACCTACTGTCCGAGCGCACCATCAGCATCCGCAGTAAAGTGTCCAAGATGGTGGTGGTGATCGTCCTGCTGTTCGCCATCTGCTGGGGTCCCATCCAGATCTTCGTCCTGTTCCAGTCCTTCCACCCGAACTACCGGCCCAACTACGCCACCTACAAGATCAAAACCTGGGCCAACTGCATGTCCTACGCGAACTCCTCCGTCAACCCGATCGTGTACGGCTTCATGGGCGCGAGTTTCCAGAAGTCCTTCAGGAAAACCTTCCCTTTTCTGTTCAAGCACAAGGTCAGGGACAGCAGCATGGCTTCGAGGACTGCCAACGCCGAGATCAAATTTGTGGCGGCGGAGGAAGGGAACAATAACAATGGCGCGGACAGAGTCGAGTAATGAAAGGTGGTTGACGGAGGGGCTGGTTCACGGTGGGCCCCGTGCGAAATGCCTGGCGGATCTCTAAAGACCTGTTTTATTTATGTTTATGGAAGGCGTCTAATTAACAAGTCGATAAAGGGAAACACGGACTCATTATATCGAGAGGGGCTCGAGGGTCTGCGGCACAGAATGTCAGTGGTCGTCTAAGCGGAGCCGGCTCGTATCATCCATCAAACTGCCAAATAACGGCGTCCATACATTAATGGATTCACTGTGTCGGGAGCACATGACATTTTTGGAATATGTCACAAATGTTTGAAAATTAAAAACGCACGCCGCTGGACTATGAAGTTGACGTTTAATGCGTATTGTAGTATATGTACGGTGTGATAACTGACAATTGAGCCATTACTTGCCATATGGTGTTCCCGGTTGATTGTGTTGTCGAGTGTCCGTGTAGTGTTTGGGCAGGTCCACACCGGTGCCGAGTATGTCGTTGGTCTGGACTGCATTCATGTGGCGCAGCAACAGCCCTCGCCAGCGGGGGGCAGTGTGTCAGTGTTAGTGAGGTTTTAAATATGTTGTAACGTTAGACCCTCATCCCGCATTATCAGTCTGTTTTATCCAATCAAACGCCAGCCCACGCTCCGGTTTACGCCTCAAGGCCAAATACACACAAGAAACTTAATTGATGCCAGTTCGATTAAAAAACATGATCAGCAAAACAAACAAAAAACAAGGGCAACTAAACTTTCTTTGCTAGAAAATCTGTTGGATGATATTTGGGTTATTTTGATATTTTAGCAAAGCAGAGCTGGTGAAAGGTCACGCTCAAATACACGTCCAAGAAAGATCTAGGTTTTAATAAACAGGTGACATTTAGGTTTGCATTTCCTTTAACTCCATAAAGTCTATATATTTCAAACATTATTAAAGTTGCCGTTTGCACCGAAAAAGTAAATACAGGCTGTGCACAAACCGCATCGATCCACAAGGGAAAGTGGGTCATTTAAGCAGATCTCAAAAGACTGTAGTTCAGAATAATTGCATTTATTTCCATTTTCAATGCCACTGAAGAAATACAGATTTGTATTTCTCATAAAAGAAGATAAGACTTTATTGATCTCACAATGGAGTTACAGCAGCTCTCGAGGAACACGCAGGGGTGTGAATAGTCGGGAAATGTTAATGTGCAAACAGGTAATAGTGAATAAAAGTGACGTACAATTAATAGAAAGGATGAAAAACAATCTCTTTAGAACAGATAATGTATAAGAATATAAAACATGTGCAAAATGTATAGTGCAGGTGATTGATAAAGTGACACTGATACAGATGTTATTGATTACTATACAGTATCGATAATAGACCTGTGGTAGCGCTCCTTCTCGCACTGCCCTCCATACACAGAAAATACTGTAATCTTATAATATGAAGCACAAAATGTCTTGGAGATTCAGAATAATCCAAAGCAAAGAAACAAATTCACAGAGGCAAGTTACGTTTTGTTATATACTTTTATCATATCTCACATGAGGAAAGTGCTAAAAGGTGTCTGTCTCTTTTTTGCCTATCCTTTATGGTCAACACAGAGTTAAATGTAAAAATGTTCTGAGTCATACCAACCAGGTGCTCATCCAGCTTAATTTTACTCTCTGTGCTGCTTGATGTGATAAGTGATTACTGGCAGGACATGGGGTTGTAGGCACCAACAAAACATGTTTACCTTTCTTTCACACGTCACACATTTCCCCAAATGTTGATGTATGCACGTTGGATCACGCCGGTGCAAAGAGCGGAGATGTGGCTGCGTGCCTTTCTCCAAACGCATTTTGTCGAAGCTTTTTGAATACAGCTTTTTTGGGCTTGTGAATAGTGCGCATTATGCCTGTTCCAGACCCCACACTTCCACATGGTTTTGTGTCTCTCTCCATGGACTGAAACTGCATCAGAATTATGACCCATTTTCATCAATGTCAGGTTTTTCCCTTGTAGTTTGTAAATTACATTTTTTTTGTGTAAAACTTTTTAATGAAGGCAGGTCAGGACTCGGGGCAGGTCATACAATGATTACAGTATTAAAATGCTCAGGTAGAAAAACAAATCCTTTAATGCTTTAGATGGACCTACTTAGTTTCTATTCATTGTCGATGGACTGGAAAGGCAGAACTCGTCACTCCTGGTTACTTCAGGTTAACCAGCGTGTGATTACACATTACAGTTTAACACAGTAGACACTGTTAAAGATCACATCTTTTGCATTCAGTGCTTTTCATGGCTGATCAGATTCAGTATTGTTGAACATTTATTTGAGGTGTTCTCTGTCCAGTGTTATGTGTCCTAGTTCATTATCGACTTGTAAATGAAAGGCAGCGCTATAAATGTACATGAATAAACATTTGCAACATAAGCGTCGTGTGAGATCAATATCTTTTGAGTGAAACAATGAAAGTCATCGACAGAGGTTTGAGCAAGAGATGACTTGTTATGACTCATCACTTAAAGCAGTACTAAGTAACGCGTTTACCTTAATAAATCCTCTCCGTAGTCCCTCTGGGGGTAATACAAGTGTTAATAGAATGATTGGAGGGTCTTTCATCTCCCCCTGGTGTCTCTGGCCAGAAAACCATGCTTGCAACTTGACTGCCACCGGGTCGGAGCCACCAATACACACTAATAGAACCACGAAGAAGAAGCTAACAGGCTAACGGGCAAAGCTAACTGTGGGCTAGCGCCACTTTAAACAGTATTTACAGCCAAGTTTGAGTGAAAAAAAATATTTCCCATTGTATAACTGGATGTACAATATCCCTCTCTCTCTTCGCCTCTTCTGTCAGCGTCGTATTTACTCTCCAAGGCATTTAATAAGTTAGAAAATCGTACCTTGCTACGACACCTGCAGTTGCGCTTATGGCCTCTAGGCGCAAGAGTTATTTAGTACTGCTTTAAAAGACTTTCTCCTCAATATTTAGAAGCGCTCCTTATAGTTTTGCACCGTCAAACTAAACGGGTAAAACGGAAAATTGTGTTAGTTTAAGTAAACCACAGCGGGTTAATTATAAATGATATTAGTGATCACCTTCCAGTTTTCGTTATGTATAAAAATGGATATTTAAAAGATGAAGAGGAAAACAAGTATTGGTTTAGAAGGGTAAAAACAGAGAAAACTATTGATGCATTTAAAAAGGAGCTTTTAGCTCAAGACTGGAGTATTGTGTACAGAGAGAATGACACGAATATGGCATATGATGAGTTTACGCAAGTATTTCAAAAGGTATACGACAAAAACTGCCCAATGAAGAAATACTGTAAAAACAGAAAGTGTAAAGAAACACCATGGATGTCTAAAGGTTTACTAAATGCTTGCAAGAAAAAAAATAATCTTTACAAAAACTTTATAAATAACCAAACAAAAGAAGCTGAGGATAAATATAAGAAATATAAAAATAAATTGACAGGTATCATTAGAAAATGTAAACAGGATTATTATAATAAGTTGTTGGATAGTAATAAGAATAATATTAAAGGTTTATGGAACATCTTAAATAGTATAATTAGAAATAAACCAAGAACGATTAATTATCCAAAATATTTCAAAGATGAGGATAACACGTTAAATAATATGAATGAAGTCGTCGAAACATTTAATAAATTCTTTGTAGATGTTGGACCGAACCTTGCTGCAAAAATTACAAACGTTGAGAATTATAATTGTGATCTGATAGAAGCAAATCCTATGTCCCTGTTCCTCAAACCTGTGGAGGAAAAGGAGATACTGGACATTGTTAAAGGGTGTAAAAATAAAACTTCGACCGATTACCATGACATGGACATGAAAACTTTAAAAACTGTTATTGAAAGTATCTCTAAGCCGTTAACTTACATTTGTAACTTATCGTTGCAAACTGGAACTTTTCCTGATAGTATGAAAGTAGCAAAAGTGATTCCTCTGTTCAAAGCAGGAGATAAACATCTCTTTACAAACTATAGGCCTGTTTCCCTTTTACCGCAATTCTCTAAAATCTTAGAAAAGGTTTTTAACTCTAGACTCGACAGCTTTATTGAAAAGTGTAATTTACTCTCGGACAATCAGTTTGGTTTTAGGAACAATCACTCAACCTCACACGCGCTCTTCGATATAACTGAAGAAATAACTAATGCTGTAGATAACAAGAAATATGCAATCGGATTATTTATTGACCTGAGTAAAGCGTTTGATACAATAAACTATGATATATTAATTAATAAACTAGAACTTTATGGGATTAGGGGGGTAGCTCTACAGTGGGTCACCAGTTACTTAAAAAATAGAAAACAATGTGTGAAAATCGGTGATTATCAGTCGAGTTGTCGACAAATTGTCTGTGGTTTACCTCAAGGTTCTATTCTGGGCCCAAAATTGTTTAATATGTATATTAATGACATTTGTAACTCATCTGAAGTACTTAAATTTATCTTGTTTGCTGACGATACAAATATTTTTGCATCAGGAGACGACTTGCAACAGCTGTGTCGGATTGTTAACTTGGAACTCAAAAGTGTCAACAAGTGGTTCAAACAAAATAAATGATCTCTAAACCTGAGTAAAAGCAAAATGATGATATTTGGCAACTGTAATTCCAATGCTCAGGAAGCGATTCAGATAGAGGGTGTTGTTATCGAGCAAGTGCATGAAATCAAATTCCTTGGGGTGATTATTGATGACAGAATTACTTGGAAATCTCACATTAAATATATATCTACGAAAATTTCTAGAAGCATTTCAGTAATTGCAAAAGCAAAGCACATTTTAAACATCAAAGCTCTACATACCTTATACTGTTCTCTGATTTTGCCCTACTTATATTATTGTACTGTGGTTTGGGGTAGTACTTATAAAAACACAGTTAAACCAATAATATTGTTGCAAAAAAGAGCTATCCGAGTAATTCATAAAGTTGGGTTTTTGGACCACACAAACTCATTATTTCTAAAATCAAAGATCATGAAGTTTTGTGACATTGTTGAGTTCCAAACTGTACAGATGTTATTCAAAGCAAGGTATAAATTGTTACCAAACCAAATACAAAGAAGGTTCCAAGAACGTACTGGTCGTTATGAATTACGTGATGAATTAAACTTTAGGATTCAGAAACATAGCACAACTTTGAAAAGTTTTAGCCCAACAGTTAATGGTGTACAATTGTGGAATAAACTGGAGATGGAATTGAAACGATGTCCAAACATCAACCTGTTCAAATATAAATACAAACAAAAGACTTTTGAAATATACAGACAAGAAGAAATGCGTTGCCACTAGGGGGAGCAGTGGGATCAATTATGTGTATTTTTCCTCTATATTCAAGGAAGAGTGTTGCTGCTTGGAACGGTTGTCATTCTATTGCTCAAATTCACAAACGGAGAATTAGGGTTGGCAGGTTATGGATCTGTTGAGAGGAATCCTCCCAACGGGCTCTAAACCTTGTCTTTTAATGCACCACTCAGCATAGGAACATATTCTACAAAATCAGCTGTTAGGGCAGCTGTGTGGGGGTTTGTTGAAGGGGAGTTACTGCCCTCTTCAACTGGCTCACTCTCTGGCTTTTTAATGCACCACACTGTGCAGGGCTTTCATCATACTTCACATATAAATCAATTAAATAAATTATATAATAATGATGATGATAATTAAACCCAAATTAAAATTATACTGAGAATGGTAATGACAACTGGAAAGTATCAAGATCTCAGATTATAATATCTATTAATGTACCTTTATACCATAAAAGTAACTCTGTAATCACGGGTAAAAATATGCAAGCAATATATTAAGTAACAAAATTTTTTGACTTGCTTTGTATTAGACATCGTATATGAAACTAGATTGTTGTTGTAGCTGTGCGTTGTTCCAATTAATTATATAAACAGTTAATATATTTTTGTTGTTTGTTGTAAGTTGGTCTGTACGAATGTAGCTGCTTGAAATGTTTTGAAATGTTCTTTTTTTATTTATTGCACTTGGGGGTGGGGGCTCATAAGCTTTTTGCTTCAGCCCACTCCTTTTGAGCACAATGTGTATTGCTCAAATAAACAAATAAACTAAACTAAAACTAAACTAAACCACACTATTACCTACAACTACTACTTCAGCCCTTCTGACAACCACCCACCACTCACTCACACACGACAACCACACAGGTGGACAGTGGCGTGCTGGGACCTCATTTCGGCCCGGGGGTTTAGAGAAGACCGGCCCACTTCCCTGTGGGTTTATAGCTCAGTGACAGCGCGCTAGTCTCTGCAGGAGGTCCCCGGTTCAAGTATGGCTTTGACACTTTGCTGTCTTTTTTTACATGGGCTGCTGCACACACAGTCTGAGCCTGATACACCTCCACAATCAGCACCGAGTTATGAAGATAAAAATATTTCTTTGTCCACTTTTCTACCTTTCACTGGCTTTTTCTCTCTTTACTGACGCGGACACATAGACTTAAACACCCCTCTGAGTTAGTTCAACGTCAAATGGTATCTCCCCGCCACAAGAATGAAAAGTTAGAGGCTTCTGATTTCGACACATTTCCCCCTCGTGGGCACGGCCCGGCCCGACCATAAACAGGTTCACCGGAAAACCTCCCGACTCTCCCTATGGCCAGCACGCCTCTGCAGGTGGATGAAGTGTTCTGGCCAAGGACACGGCCATATGTATATACACGATTTTTCATTTTCAATTTGCTCCTCTTCTGAAGCGGGGTTTCAGTCTTCATTGAACTGCAGTTGTTGATTGCTCCGAACAAAAGGTTGCCCTATAGTTGCAGGTTAAGTCATGGGTTTAATGCGGAGAGGCCGATTCCTTAGATTTCACTAGAATTACTGGCTGCAGCTAAAGCAAAACACCATCGCATAGAAAAACAAGCTGTAAATCAAGCGTTTCCAAACACTGCAGCCTACGCAGATTCTCAATTGAAGGAACTGACAATAGCCTTGAATGAAGCGAGTGACTCCTGCCGTCCAAATAAGGGCTCTATAATAATGCCCCATATCGAAATAGGGGCATTATGTTTTACTTCATCAATAAAGCAGGGCTGCTGCTGTATTTTTCAACACTGGGGTTTCCAAATGGGATGCTGAAGAGGGAAACATGATGCGTAGAGGTTTTCTCTGCGTCCCTCTCTCGATGCTCGGTGCCACCGCACAGTTCAGACGCACACCGACAAGCTACATTTTCTATGGATTAAATGAAGCTATTTATTTTATGTTTAAATGGTGATGAGCATCTGTAACACAACGTGGAAGATGTAATATCAATAAAAATATGATTGTTGAAATACATTTAGTGAGACTAGTCTACAAAGATGCATCCAGTGTCTGCATCTCTGGATGGTGTTTCATTTCAATATTTTATCCTCAAGTGCTCAAGGCTCTCTGTAGGGTCTTGGAACTGTGCCTAAATACAGAAGAGGTTTGTAAAACACTAGACAGTAAAGAAACATTGATCTTATGCAAAGTACGCCGATACGCAGCAGGGACACGGAGGGTGATTTGCATCTGTTTTGCCAGTTTCTTCTTTTTCTCTGAATTCACACCCTTAAACTATTTACTCCAGGTTATTTATGTGATGTTTTTTTAGACAAGGCATTGAGAGTGAATCTGCAGTGGCGAAGATTCCTTGTTGTTTTGTGTTTTTCTTTGCAGTGAATGAAACTTGTTCGGTCGGTTGATAATCGTGACATGTCTGAGTAAAAGCAAAATGTTGGTATATTTGGTAACTGTAATTCCAATGCTCAGGAAGCAATTCAGATAGAGAGTGTTGCTGTAGAGCGGATGCATGAAATAATCAAATTCCTTGGAGTTATTATAGACGATAGACTTACTTGGAAATCTCACATTAAATATATAACTAAAGTTTCAGGAAACATTGCAGTAATAGCAAACGCAAAGCACATTTTAAACATTAAAGCTCTACATACCTTATACTGTTCTCTTATACTGCCCTATTTCAATTATTACTCTGTGGTTAGTACTTATAAAAGCAGATTAAAACCAATAGTATTGCTACAAAAAAGAGCTGTTCGATTAATTCATAAAGTTGGGTTTTTGAACCACACAAACTCATTATTTTTAAATTCAAAGATCATGAAGTTTTGTAAGATGGTTGAGTTCCAAACTGTACAGATGTTATTCAAAGCAAGGCACAAACTGTTACCAGGCCAAATACAAAGAAGGTTCCAAAGAACGTACTGGTCGTGATGAATTAAACTTTAGAATTCAGAAACATAGCACAACTTTGAAAGGTTTTAGCCCGACAGTGAGTGGTGTACAATTGTGGAATAAATTGGAGATGGAGATGAAACGATGTCCAAACATCAACCTGTTCAAATATAAATACAAACAAAAGACTTTTGAAAAGTTCAGGGAAGAAGAAATGCGTTGCCTCTAGGGGGCGCAGCAGGACCTAATTGCATTAAAGTGTTGTTGCTCTGAACGGTTGTCACTCTGATGCTCAAAGATACAAATAAATAAATAACATAATAAAAAAAAAAGGCTATGAATCTGTTTAGAGGGACCCACCCAACGGGATCATATATAACCTCGTCCTTAAATGCACCACACAGCATAGAAACTTCATCTACAAAATCAGCTGTTGGGGCAGCTGGGTGGGGGGTTTGTGGATGGGGAGCTACTGCCCTCTTCAACTGGCCCGCTCCACACCCGGGCTTTTTAATGCATTACACTATGTAGGGCTTTCATAATACATTATACATGGGAAAAAAAGAAGAAAAAAAAAAAAGGAAATTGTACACAAATTAATATTATACTGAGGATGGTAACGACAACTGGGAAGTAGCAGGATCACGAAGTATAATATGTACTGCATAGTAACGTGCCTTTATAACATAAAAATAGTGACTTTCGGTTTGGCATTGGTAACTGACATATATTATATTAAGGGTTGCCTTTTGTTACTTGCCCGCTCCTTTTGAGCAGAACGTTTGCTGCTCAAATAAACTAATGCACTAAATGTCTCTCCCACTGTCCTGACCCTGACCCCGTCCTGCACCTCTGTTCCCCTCGGAGCATTGCTTTCTGAAAGATGATTCACGGCACATGAGGGAGACCGGGTTTTGAGGCAAGATCCTTGAAAAGCCGTTCCCACAGATAGGAATGTTTTAGAAAGACAACGCCCTGCAGGGAAACAAGTATAAAACAGACTAGAGTATTTAGAAACGAGGCTAATTATTTCAGGAGATGGCGAGACTTTGTTGCTTCTCTACTTGTGAATAATACGTGAAAAATATGAAAATTAGGTAAAAACATGTGTCCACCTTGGCCTCTGTATTGACCAATCTCATCATTTTCCAGCCTTCTGGGGCAGCGGTGGTCCGAGGGGAGAAAAAGTCAAGACTCAGATTTGAGCTTCGGTCCATTAAATATTTAAGAGGGTTGAAACAGCGCTTCCAGCAGAGCATGGCCCAAACTCGTCATCATCAGTTCCTTCACCTCTCCGTGACGGGGCCTCTCCGGGGAAATTAACATGCAGATTATATGTGGAGGAGAAAGCAGGTATTTTTTATTAAAAGTAAAAAAAAGATAAACCTTGAATTTCTTGCTGTAAATCGTGCTGTGTTTTACATTTTAAAAGGGTTTCGTGTTATTTTATACCAGGATGCTCGACAAATATTTTTGCGTAAATGCCCAACTCAGGGTTTGTCCGGAACTGTTTAGGCAGACCTTAAAGATTGACAGACTATGTAACGGCTACTTATCTTATCTTCAATGAAATGGCAAGATTATTGAAAAGATTAACCTGATTTACTTGGCTTTCTGTAAATTAAAGTGCTATTTTTGATCCAAACTCATTCTTACAGACAGTATTCCTTATTATGATTTATTTAAAACATTTTTTTATTGTGGAACGGAATTTGTGTAAAGTCAGATATTTGTGGGGAAACCATTGTGCATCTAATTATAAAACATTTTTAATCAATTTCATACATTTCCAGGCTAGTTTTTGCATTTCTGTGAAAGTGACTCTGAAAGGTGACCCAGCCAGTTGTGAAATTAACAGGTGAGAACACTTTTAGACACATTCCTGACAAGATTATGTTGTTTCCGAGAGGTAATAAACAAAACCATCCCAGTGATTAGATGTGTGTCTCCGAGTCCGCTCCCTTTCAGTTTCATTTGGTTCAAATCAATAATAGTCACTCCAGAGTCCAAGGGTTTTGTTTTAAAGTTTTAGGTAAACAAACCTGCAGTGGATGTGGGGCTGAGGAGATTGGTGAGTCTTAACAAGTCGATTGTTTTAAGATCCTCATCTAAAAAAGCCTTTATAAAGCAATGCAAAAGAAATTGAAACAAACTTGAGAAACATTATGAACACATGTAAGAACGTGAGGTTAGTTGTATAAAACAAACATGGAGTAACATTTATCGCAGTGTGATTTGAGTCCAGCCTGAGCACATATAAGCACCAGACAGGGCAGCTGAAGTAGACAGATCATCCTCAGCTACAGATGGGTCATTTTCATTTTCTGTAAGGTTTATGTTACACTTACTGGCGCCACTGCAGCTCTCTTTAATCTCTCTGTTATCTCTGCTGTCCATAGTTCAATTTGTCTGTTATAATTATATTCATTATTAATACTTGGCCGACATAAAACAATCACATTTAAAGCGTTTGCTCACACTTCATTAACCAAATATGCACAGTTTTGTCATGGGAAAAGCCCACCAGCTCATAACGGGGATCAGCAGCCCTTTCTTGGTCACTCGCTCAAGGCTTTCAACATCGACACGTGCGTGATAAGCCACATTTTAGATACATTTTCTTTGGGTGCTGAAAATATTGAAAGGAGTATAAAGACATTACCTTGAAAACAAGCTGAATTCTCGCCGTATTTGTGAGTGGTTTAAATTACAAACACATTAGAATCCATCTTGAACCGCTCCTTCCTTCACCGTTCCAAACGTGTGACCTTTCCTCCCAAAGATTCAAGCGGGCGTGGTCCCAGATTGATGTCAGTGCAAATTGTTTTATTGTTTTATTGTTATATTAGGATCCCCATTAGCTGCCCGTTTAAAGTTTTTGCCCATCGCTTGAACACTATAGCCCCACGCTTAGACTTAAATAACACAACTTGAAGCTTCTATTACCATACCTCAAACACATGTACCCAGACCTTAAACAAAAGCATGGCTTTGCTCTCTAGTTGCAATTCTGCAACACACTTACTCCTTTATGCAACACACTTGGTCCTGCATACTACACTCTATTTCATACATAAGACACTTTGTTCAAAAATGAAATCTCGGTGCCATTTGGAAAACACATGTGTCCAAAATACAAAACACATCGGGTAATTGCAGCTACTCAAATACACACCTGAAGGCACTGACTTGCAAAACTGACACCAATCAGCTACAAAATGCCTCAGTTTAGTCATTTCAACAACTTTTTATTTGTTTATTTGTTTATTTGTTTATTTGTTTATTTGAGCAGTACACATAGTGCTCAAAAGGAGTGGGCTGAAGCAAAAGCTTATTGAAGCAAAAGCTTATAACTTTGCAAACATGGATGGAGGGAGAGCGAGAGTCTACGGAGCCCTGGAAGTGACATCAGACAAAAACATTTTGGGGGGTGAAAAAAAACAAAGTTTGGATGAAATATACATTTATTTATTTTTATTTTTTTACCACATATTATCTCGGGGGAACAAGATAGTATGTCGGGGGAAGAAATATACAACAAAGATGTTTGTCTTTTTTTTACACCACAAATTATCACATTTCCCCATGGCAATATCTCATTCCCGGAGATAATATGTGGTAAAAACCCAAAAACCAAAAAGAAAACAAAAAGTATTTTGTTGTATTTCATCCAATTATTAATTTTGTCTGATGTCACTTCCAGGGCTCCGTAAGAGGCAGAGCAAGAGGAGGAGGAAGACATGGTCAAGGTCGAAGAGGCCATGCACGCACACCTATTTCTGATGATATAAGAGCAACTTTGGTGGATGATGTCATCAACCATGGCCTGACTATGAGGGAAGCTGTGATGTGCCTCCTGAAAATATGCCCTGTGAATAAACTGAAAATCAAAGACTGCAGCGTTTATAAAGTAGACAATGTGTTCCCTCCGAGCTGAAAGTGTTTGCATATGATGCAAGTATGTGTCATTTTGTCATCAGTTACATTTTGACAAAGGAATTGATTGAGGTTTTGATTGCAGAGTTTTTGGGTTTGATAGCAGAGTTTCAATTTGACACAGATGTGAATGGTCTATTTCCCAGTGTTGCGTCATGTTTACTTGTGTGTAGAAGCACAATGAGCCAAGTTTAGCAAAATGTGATCAAGCACATTTTCCTTCCAAAGACTACAATTACATACTGTACATGTTGTGAAAAATGAATTTGCCCAACATGCTTTGAAGTGTCTACAGAAATACAGTGAAACACAGTGTCAGTAAATAAATAACATTGCAGGAAAAGTCCAAGTGCAAATGTTATTGGCACGGTAATATCTGCCTGGCTCTAGCTTGGTAAATAAAGACAAGATTATAGTCATTTTGATTGGAATAGCGTGATTAGACCTCTTTGATGCTTATGTTCTCTGTCTCTTTTCTTTTTACATAAAAGCACCTCATCATGCTGGACCAAAGGCTTACAATATGTAGTTACAACTACAAGTACTCACAGGTAATGTGTGTGCTTAGATACAGGAGTGTGTTTGGTCAAAATTCATGATTAATGCACAATTGTTTTTCCGATTCATTGTGAGTTAAAGCTTTAACTTTGAGAGCCCTAATTGCATCACTACGTTTGGTCTCTGGATTTGAGTTGAATTGCCTGAGAAAACGTGAGAGAAGCAAAGTGGTAAAAGAAGAAGTCTGCCCATTTCAGTTCATTTCGACTTTCAGTGAAGGGAATGAGTTTCAGACCTGCTTTGAGAGAGAGGGAAGTCATTACATGAAAGCTCACTTGGACTTGGACACTGCCATTGTAAAAACAAAAAGTGTAAAGTCTGTTTACTCTGTGTCCTTTTCTGTCAAATATTTAATCTAATCATTAGTTTATTTTTTTAAATTTTTTCAAATATCATCTGTCTTTCCTGATTGTGGTGCAGTTTTATCCAACTGCAAATTCTTGTGTATGAAGTGAGTTTTTCCACCGTGAGATCAACGAAGTTCTTGTTTCTTAATTGCCTCCCGAGTGGCGCTTTTCAGCTTCTCCTCTAGAGGGCGACACAGTGCAGGGGTGTCACTTGGACCGTTTTTTCCTGACGCTACAAATCGCTGTGAGAAAAATAAATAAATAAATAAAAACACTGAAGGGAGACTTTGCCAGTCCAGCTAATGATCACACCAAGTTTTTCTTGGCAGCTCTTCGGTATGACTCACAGCATTGTCGTGTATCAAGTCTCTGTTTCCAAAGACAGACTTTGCTCAAAGTGCCCTGACGAATGTTGACACCACTGCTTCTGGTCTGGCCCGAAACCACATCAGAAAACACGGGGCCCCTCTGCAGACTGCAGTGATGTGAAACAGAGGGACTGGGAACGACAGGAGGATTTCTGACACTTTACGTCGGCCAAAAGGGATTTTCTGCTAAAGGTGTGCATGAATAAATGGCAAAAGTACAACATTTAATGCATTTGTTACAATGGAGACCTGTTTTACTCATGCATAAAACTGCCACTACTTCCATTACATGCTGACTACACTTTATTAGTACCTTAGATTTACTTTTAGAACTATGTCCTGTGTGGCGCCTGCGCTGCACCATGGTTCCTTGAACGAATTTGACCAAAAAAGAGAAGAAAGAAACCCCATGATCAAATGTACTAAGTTAGTATAATTTGGGCCATAATGAGGAATATTCCAGGTTATGTGTTGGTTTGTCAAAAGAGCAGCCAAAACTAGAGGTGGGCAAACTAAGGCCCGGGAACCAGATGCTGCCCACTGAGTGCTTCAATCTGACCAGCGGAACACCCAAACCCGATCTACACACCAGAACATCACCCGACTGCAGGCATTGCAGCTTTGGTGATCACAGACGACTTGAGAACGACACCTCCAAACTGCGACCGGCCCTCGAGTCAAAAAGCTTACCCACACCTGCGCTACACCCAGTAAGCCCACTCCCAGAAGAGGCATGTATGTGATAGGGATGGGACGATACACTTAAACTCACGATACGATGCACCTCGATATGTCAGAGTCAAGATACGATATCAAAAAAGAAAAAAATATTACTGTATAATAACAACTTGTTTATTTTTGTTTCAGTTGAACACAGGGAAACACAAGGCCTAACAGGCCACACACAACAAGAACACTCCCTTAGTGCTGCTCTAACCCGAGGTTAACGTATCTCAAGACTGGTTCTTCTTAAAAAAAAACTAACATATCATACCTGTGACTTGGTTTGACGACGCACTGCACCATTCCCCGGATATATGTATATATTTTTCATTTAATAATAATAATAATAATACATCGAACTTGTATAGCGGTTTTTTGACACTCAAAGAAGCTTTACATGAAAAAATAAATAATTATATATAAAAAAAAATATATATAATAATTTTGATTAATTTTTTTTTTACTCGATGCGTTTCGTCACGTTTTGTATCGCGATATTTCGCCAAACGATATTTCGTCCCATCCCTAGTATGTGAGGAATACTGCACCCAAGGTAATAATAAGGTGTTTGTATGAACTATTGTATTTCATCTATTAGGAGCACTGTGGATTTATAACAAACTGCGAAGGCGACTGACAACAACCATTTCCATCATGCCTTTTACTTCAGACACATTTTCTGTTTTAAACCTGATGATTTGTTAATGCATAAAGTACGTGTTGATCCTTGAAAGTTGTCAAATGTGCTCACAAGCTCTAGCCTGGTTAACGCCAGACTAAAATCACAAGTGATATTTATTCTGGGGACCACCAATTGATTTGCGTAGCAGAGGTGTGGTTTACGATTGTCCAGAGCCGTTTATTGGGCGCTACGAATGTCTATCTACGCAGCCATAGCCAATCGTATCATCGTATCAGATGACGTATGACGTACCCGCTGTAAACTTTCGAGCTAAACTATTTGGTCTAAAGCTTGATCAAAAGATGGCGTCGTGTCTGCTGCTGTCACGTTGGAGCCGTAAACACACTTTTTTTTCTCCAATGCTTTTATCCCTGAACAAACTACGAGCGTCATCCCGCTCTCCTCGTTCTGTGATTGGTCCGCAAATCCATTTGAAGATTTCGGCCATGGTCCCCAGACCGCTGTGCACTTCGAAAAATCATTTAATGATCCGAGCGCACGCAGCAGCTCCAAAAATAAACTCATCTCTGTGAAGAACAGGGACGATGCGATGATAGGAAGACATTTAGGAGTGGACCAAAAGTTTAACATTCACTCGACGCCGCTTTCATTGTTGTCACACATAAGAACAGACAGGCTTTTTCTCCAATGTAAAAATGAATGCGTGGCTCAACTCGACAGATCACAACTACAAAAAGGTAAAAAATCTGATGACAACTTCAACGCTCCTCTAGTTGTCAGCTGGCTTTTAAAAAAAATGTCACCAGGGCAGAAAGAAGGGAGTGGGATTTGCAGACGCTGTACACAAAGAGGTCTTTCTATTGCAAAAAAGTTGAACCGAATCACGTCACAACAACACAAGCTGGAAACTATACCGGAGAGAGAGAAGAAAGGAGGTCTGGCACACATAATGAAACCTAATATCCTGCCTCTAGCCTAAAAATAAATGGAGCAATGAGCACATAAACATCATATGCCAGAGCTGGGACTTGTTACACTGAGAGGACCACAGCGACCAATTTGCTGAACGGAGTGGAGAGTGCAGCCAAGAGAACAAAGAGCTACCGAGATGTTGCACAAAGAAGACTGGGCTCACAACAGTTTCACTACTTATGAAAACCGATGCGGAAAGTTTCCTGTGGCTGATCTTAATGAAGTGAAACGTCTGGTAGAGCGCATGGAAGTCTCTTGCATTGACAAAGGATATATTAAGCGATATTCTCTTTTCACTAGTTTGTATCAATATGTCCGGTGTCCTGAAGCGATGGTGATTACACAGGCTACACAGTCAGATGAATGGCTTAAAATCACTTGAACTAATGCACTTGTTGTTGAATTCGAGTGGGTTTGAACAAATCTAAGATCCGATCAAAATGCTTATGCCAATGGAACAAGCAGGAATCCCACTTGAAATCAGACAAAACAACCTCTTACATTTACTTCAACTACTGAGTACAGAAGATGAATCAAGTACCTTCATTGAAGACGGACAACTCCTGTACGACTGAGAACTTACACAGACCTCTGACATTTAAACATATTTCTTTTTCAATTAAAATGAGACACAATAACTTGACTTAAAGGGACTATACGGAGTTTAAAAATGTTAAAAGTAAGTATTTTCCTCCCCCTACAATTTCCTAATGTGTAGAATGAGCCCAGACCTGTTCACCACTGAATTGCCGTCATGCACGAGTTTAATATAGAAGCTGCAGTTACACGTTAGACCTGAGGTGGCAGTAGTGAGCATTAAAAAGAAAAAACTTGCTTGTTCCATGACATGTTTAATCTGATCTAAGACTGGACCAAACTTACTCAAAACTTTAGATTTAATCCATGCTTAATTCAAGTCAATTTGTGTATTTCCATTCTTAAAATGATTATTCTTTTTCCAGTGTATTCATGTTTTGATTTTCATATTATGCAAAAATATATTTCAGTAAACAATCTTTTGTGGTAAGGCCAAATGTTTTGCGATCTATGTACAATATATATAAATTATCCATGTCAAATGTTGGATGCCACACTCCATATGCTTGCACTTGCACAAAATGGATATCTCTGGATTTGTGTACCGTATTTGAGTCCATCTCCAACACTGAGCTTTAGATCTGTGACTCATCATGAACGTCTGAGAACAGATCATTCTGATGAGCTGAAAGGAATCACTCCTGTTAGTTCATCGGAATGATCTGTTCTCAGACATTTATTAAATCAAGATGAAAATGCCACTCACATTGGATTATTCGACTCCACCTTCCAACACGTCGACGCCCGTCCTCGTGCTGCCATTGTCTGGGTGCAGCTCCCTTAAAGAGGAGCACATTCCAGTTCAGCACTTTTCTGTGTATGTGCATCTTTAGGATGTTCCTGACTGACATCTCTGGAATAACATCGCCAGCCTCGTGTGAAGGAGTTGTGTTGAGATCCGCGAATGGTGAACACACCATTTTTCCCACAACCCCTAATGTGTTAGACAGTTAGACCCCCGTTCAGATTTCTAAATGAAGACGTAATGTACAACGTGCTTCACAAAATGACAATAAAAAACACAAAGTATAGTTACAGTCATAAAACAAGGCTCTGAAAGTCGGCACCAGCTTAAAGGAATAGGCCACCGTTTTTCCATACTGTTGTATATGCGTACATGGTACCACAGTCGTGTTTAGCATTTAGCCTCTCCCAGCATATCTCATATTCCACGTTTTCCCTATTTAAATAAGGTTACGTGAGTAGTTACACGATCCAAGTGTAGTTACACAAAATTAAACATGTCGATTTTCTAAGCGGATAAAAAGGGGGACTATATTGCAAGGCGTAATAACACCTTAGGAGCACTTTGACGTCCGCACAGTAATATCTTCCCTCCAGTAGAATCCTCTGGGTGGATGTCGAAGTGCTCCTAAGGTGTTATTACGCCTTACAATATAGTCCCCCTTTTTATCCGCTTAGAAAATCGACATGTTTAATTCTAACTTCACCCCCGTTTGGCCCCATAGAGGAGAGGAGGAGAGGCTAAACGCTAACGACATCTTTGGTCTTTTTGTGACCGGACAGGTACGCATCAACTCGTCGAAGCTCAGGTAAGAACATGTCTCAGTGTGGAAAAACGGCGGCCCGTTCCTTTAACTGGACACGAAAAGTGACTGGGAGCCAGTGCAGGCCTTTTCATTGGAGTCCTTTCAGCCCTTCTGGCGGTGCTATAGTCAGTGACCTCGCCGCAGAACTGTGCACCTGCCGAAGACGAGACCGCTTCTTTTTTTTTTTTGTTTAGACAAGAAAAAACAAACAAGACACAAAGGCACAGATATTTCATTTCAAGATCATCTTTGCACACAAACAATTCCCTGTCAGCAGCTTTGAGAGATGGTCTAAGGACATTGCTTTGTCAAAGATAAGGCCAAGATTTCTGGCGGACGAGCTCCGGTCGCCCAGATACGGGTGAGTCCTTGGGATGACATCATCGGGGCAATCACCGACACCTCAGTTTTGTCTGAATTTAGTTGCAAAATGTGCGAATTTGTGCCTAACCATTGTTTAAGATTTCAACAGAGAGCTTCATTTCTGGACCTGGGGGTGTTTTAACATCGCATAACCCTAATTAAAGCTATAAATGAGACAATGCTCCTTCCACGTTGTTACAAAAGCAGTGTAATTCTTATGTTCGTGGTCCGCCGTTAGACAGGATCCCCATTTTGTGTGTGAACTTCCTCCAGAGAAACAATTATCCGTGCTGAGACCAACACACGGCTAGGACGCAGCGCCGCAGAAAGTGAAAAGCCTGTATCCTCTCCGCTCCGGTGTATTTGGTTTGCAAATGAGCCGCACATACAGCCCCGTCTTCACCTGGGAAAAAAAAAAACTACGAATCCCTCTCCACATAAACCAATGAATGAAGTAAGCCCTGACGTCACGGTAACGCTGCACTGACCGGCCCATTGACGCGTCTCTATATACACAATTACATGGTAGAGTGGGCCCATGCAATTACGTAGGAAGTTTGGAGCAGCAGATAGTGGCACTTACTCATTACTTATGGGAGGAATACGCCACACGATTTTTTGTTTGCGTTGGAGTTTCTTTATGCATGAAACCATTCTCATGACACCAGTCAGTGGAACACATTAAAATAACAAGGTGAGGAGCTGAAGAGGGGAGCTCAAACGGGGAATAATAATGAAGCAAATATGGTTGGTAAAACTACTGATGAGGGTTTATATGCAATTATAGGGATACTGTTGCAGAGGAATCAAATCAAGTAAGACATTGATACACACTTCAGAATTTAAGGGTAACGCTTATAAAAGAGGACGTTACCACTTTACAACCCGGCTCAGCTAGGTGAAGAGAAGGTAACAGAAACCAGATGGAAAAAGGTTGAATAAAGTTGTAATAATAATGTGTAAAAGGTCAATTGAACAAAGAGTAATACGTAAATGATCGAACGAATGCTATTTACAATATGTACAAAGGTTAACAAAAAGTAATAGACTGGAGGCCTGGGGCTGTAACATTCTCCCCCTTATGTACGTAATGTAAATATCCTTTATTTGTTACCTTTTATTAAATAGCAACTTTATTTCCCCATTTCCATCTTGGTTTTTGTTACTCCCTCTGAACCTCACGCATCGATTCACGAGCCTGTCCTACTTTTGATTAGGGTCATTGTAACATTCAGAGATGTAATATTTACTTTGTGGTATGAAAGGCAAACATTGTGCTTTCTAGATGCACATTATGAAACTGACCGGTGCCATGGAAACAAGACGATAACATGCCTTCCTTAATAATACGTCTTAGTGGTTTGAAAAACACTGCTATTAGTCACAGCATTAAGGCAGTCATATCAACTGAGAGTTTGTATTGTCCTGTTGAATATTCAAAAACGAGTCCTCATTTTTTATCTCTTCCAGTGCAAGCTGTCATGTGTCGGAAAGTGGCAGGCATCAGCTCGGCACAGGCCTGACGGTCCTCGGAGCTCATTGTGTGTAGACTGCACACGGTGGGAAAAGTTTTCGGCAGCCAAATGACACAAGTTTAGGACCCCGCTTCACCTCCACTGGCACCGGGGAAGAACTTTAGACTCATGTCTCGCTGTTCGCGGGAGTCGAACAGCGAGTCGTGAGTCTGCGAGACGCTGGTGGGGAAAGGCATAACAATGTGACTGGCAAAGACGGGAAAGGGACCGATGATGACCGGGACACTGTGGGACTTGAACCAACCAGTCTTTCGGCAGATTGTGTTTGACATAGCAATACCAAGCCATGGCAACAACAGAAAGAAGGAACTTGAAGAACTAGAGAAATGTAAAGCATCTCGTGTACAGCGCTTTGTGACCATGTCTGTAAAAGGCGCTATACAAATAAAGTTCTTCTTCTTGTGTTTAGCTCAAACTTCTTTTTCGGATACATTCTTTCCCCTTTACTCTCAGCGGTGTACTGTTGTTTTCCCCGTGACCCCATTGTGCTGATGTGTCTCACAATCATACTGCATTGGGAGAATAAGCGTTTGCCTGTGGCCCATAACTGCAGATCTCCAAACATCAATGGTTCTGCTTCACTGACACTAGCACATAATAAACACCCCTCAGTACAACAAAACATTCCTTTCACCACTCGATTGTATGCGTGCACACCACAAAGTGACATAATGTTCCTGGATTGGTGCCAGTTTGCCAGTGTCGCTGGAGGCAAATGTCTACAGAGATCAGATCTAAGAACCTCTAAAATGTAAATGTAAAAGAGTTCATTTGACGCCAGAGTTAGATTTGATTGCAGAGGAATTACAGTTTTTGCCCGTTGCTTGAGCACATTTTGCCAGAACTCTACACACAAGTCAACATGACACAACACTGGGAAATATACCATTCAAATCTGTGTCAAATTGAAACTCTATCAAAACCTAAACTCTGCAATCAAAACCTAACATTCCTTGGTCAAAATGTAACTCTCATGACAAAATTACACATTCTTGGCGAGGCGTCTTTCCAATATTATGGCCCTCGCCTCTGGAACGACCTGAGGAGGAGCTCAGGACCACAGAGAACGTTCATGTATTTAAGAGCAGGCTCAAGACCCGCCTTTAGCTTAGCTTTTAACTGACATCTATTTATTTAGTCCTAATGATAAATTTTGTGAGTGTGCCTGTTTGTCTGTTTGTTTGTTATCTGTAAAGCACTTTATGATACCGTTCGGTATGAAAAGCGCTTTATAAATAAAGGTTGATTTGATACTTGCAGCATATACATACACTTTCAGATCAGGGGGAACACACTAGTCTACTTTATATAAAACACTGCAGTCTTTGATTCTGGAAGTGACATCAGACAAAAACATTTTGAGGGTGAAAAAAAATAATACAAGTAATACTGTAATAATTTAGGATGAACAATTAAAAAAACGTTTTGTTTTGTTTTCTTTGTTTATGACTGACGCCAACCAAAACCACCTCATCCCTTTCTATCTGCATCACAAAGTTGAAATCGTGCACCTCTATGCTTCACCAAGAGGTTACGCTCATGTGTACTCACAGTTCCTCCTTGAATCTAAATGGACACAGAAAAACTAGATCAGGGATGCCCAGAGTGCGGCTCGGATCATTGTGTGAGGCTGTTGGCACACACCGTCATGACATAAATACTTTTTACAACAAATGTAATAAATCTTCACAATTATAACCACGATAAGTAACATTTTAGGACGAGACAGAGCTGGCATTAAATAAACCTGGGAACATCTGCTAAATGCACCCCGTTGAATATTTCACTGCATTGACTGTGACCCCTCCACGCTTTATAGATTTAAATATAAGGCCCGTGATAAAAAGTTTGCGAGCCCCTGAGCTGAACTGTACCAATGTATTAAAGAAACCACGCGGTTTTCAGCGCAGAGTAACCTTAAAATAGATTAAGAGCTTAGAAATAAAAAGCTCCCAGGGCTTGCCTGAGTGTGTGCCAGCGAGCGTGCGTGAGAGCAGCGTGCCGGGACACCCCTGAGCGGAGCAGGTATGATCACAGGCGGTGCCAACAGACACTTAAAGTGTAGCCGTGCAGTCTGGTCCTAACAGGCCTGTCTGAGCACAGAGAGGGCGTGGGGAGTCGCGCCTTTGTGCACCTACGACAACAACAGGGCTTTGAACTCTGGGACAGGCTTCAGCACCCATAGTAGACAGTCAAAATGTTGATCACATTTATTGTTATAGGATGTGTACCTTCCAAAATCTTTTACTTTTATCGGTTACTGTAAATTTGTGAAACGTGTATTTTACAGATAAAGCATTTCTGTCTTTGGTTCGTTTGATCTGTGTATATTCATCTCTTTGGGGTGTTCTCTTACGTTAAGCTCTCTTGACACCTGTGGAGGTGCCAGAGCCAATTTTGACACAATATCGAGTTTCTCTTACAGTTTGATGCTAGTGGTGTTATACGATCCACGTGAGTTATTTGCAACCCGGCGAGTCACTTTGTTTACATATATTTTTATTTTACATGCACAAATATAATCTGTTAATTGTCTTGATATTAGTTTTGTGTTTGTGTTCCATCAGGGCACAGCAGCACCACACACACACACACACACACACACACACGTACACACACAAGATAAGGCAGATACTGTTTAAACAATTGACAAAAGGCAAACCATTTGGGCGTGCCACAGTGTGATCTTCCCTCCGACCGAGCCCCGGGGCTGATGGACAGTGGGACAAAGGAGGGAGATGTTCCGTTTGCACATTGGACTCGTACTCTCCGGTCCACACATGAGATGAATCAGATGTTCTTTGCCCGTCTGATGGAAGTCTGTACAAACATTGGGTGCGGGTTGAGTTGGGCGTGCTCACGGTCTTGCTCTTATTTAACGATAAGGCTGGCAAACCGACTAATCATGCTGCTTGCTCGTTTCTCAAGGTTTTTGACATTTATCGAGCATTAAGGTCTTAATAAAAGCAGAACGCATTCATATAATGAGGTATGAATGCATTTAACTCACATTGTGCATGATTTTAATACTTTCGTTTCATACCTTAAAAGCACTACACCTTATTTCTTTCAAGTAATGGAACGAAATTCATTTTATTCATTTATTTATTGGTTTATTTGGTCGGCACAGTGCATGTTAATGAACATACATGGGTCTCATGTCCGTCGTCCCCCATGCACACTCTCATTCATGCTGGCCTATTGTACATGTTTTTAGTGGTAGGGGAAACCGGAGGAAACCTACACAGACACGGGGAGAACATGCAAACTCCGCACAGAAAGGCCCCGTCCAGGTGGGAATCAAACCCAGAACCTTATAGCTGTGAAGCACGAGCGCTAACCACTGTACTACCATGCTGCCCTTGTAAGCTTAGACAATTGTGGGGGGAAACACGATACATCTAATTATAAAGCATTTGTAACAGTTTCATGAACTTGCAGGCTACAGTTTTCGAGCATTTCTGTTAAAATGACTCAGAAAATGACCAGTTGTGAAATGTGCCTATAAACTTATCCCTGTGAGGACTTGGGATGTTAAGAAAGTAAGGAATACATTTGGACCAAAACTACCATTTTAATTTAGTGTTTTCCTCTTTCATTGTCATTGTTATAAAAAATAGAAATAAAATAAAATCAGAAAGATTTTGGAACAAGCTTATATTTATAAAAAAACAACTTTATAGCAAAGGGTTCAAAGAGCATAGTAATGTCCACTATCCAGATAACCACTTTTTTGAAACCTTTAAGCATGCTTCTGGACAACTGAGAGCCTAAACAAAAACAATCCTTATTATAGGTTTGTAAAAACAAATGAAAAATGTGCCAAAGGCTGCAGTGTTCACAGTCAGCTGCAGCCTCTGGCACACTGTCGAGAGCAGCGTTAACAAGCACTCAGCCTGTAAACACTTCATCTTTATTGTTCAGAGAGCGGCCAAAACGTACAGTAAACAAAAGGTCCGGACCTCAGGAATTACAGTACTCAGTCGAGGCGTGAAGCACGCTGTTGACTAAAATAATGACTTTTAGAATTACATTTTGTTTTAAAGGTTTCAGGTGAATTCAAGAAGGAAAAAAAACCTGTTCTCCCCCGTCAACAATAAACGTGGTCACTAGACTAATCTGCTTCACTCCTGACATCCTCCACAGTCACACAATAATGATTTCTCCACAGGTACAATAACATCAAACACAAACTAAAGTTTATCCAAATCAACGTTCAGACCTTATTGATTGTCCGCGACACTAAGACGTCCTACACTTCAACTACAGAGTACAGACGACGACTCAAGAACCTTCATCTAAGATGGACAACTCCTGCCCGACTGCGAGCCTACACAGACATTCCTGACTCGTGTTAGACGGGGCTGTGGCTCATGGAAAATAGCATTCATTCTGAACTAGATATGAGCTTTAAGTCTCGGGGCTTAGTGTCATTGTGAGGAAGTGAATCTTTTCCAAAGGTCTACACTTCCATTCTAGACCATTTATAGTGTTTTTATAGTTCGCTTCGAGGATTTGTTCCGACTTTATAACGTTGCACTACCAACTTTGACACTTTTTTTTTTAATATTCCTATATTATAAATCATAATCTAATTAGATTATTTATGTTTTTGGTTGGTTTAAAAAAGACAAAGTAAACCTTTATTTTACAATTACTTGTTTGCAAATTTCCCCCGTTCTTTTTCGATTTCCTAGCTATTTGCACCCCCTAAGGTTTTCTTCAGAGCTGTTGTGAAGCCAATGAAGTCTTGTGTGTGTGTGTGTGTGTGTGTGTGTGTGTGTGTGTGTGTGCGTGTCTGTATATATGGTTTATGGAGCCAATTGACCTGACTACTCACCAGCACTACGAGAACCTAAGGGGATTAGCAGGACTATGCTACGGTCCTCATAAACCAAGATTTTGTATTTTAATTTTTAGCATATAAAGAGCATAATTTCATTGTTTTTCTGAAGTCCTTTTAATGCTCAATGATAATATATCATGCACATATCAAGTTTTTTTAAATTCTTAGCTTTTAAAGACCATAAATTGAAAGTTTATTTGACGTCCATATAATACCCCAACCTGACTTCTTGTGTATGGAGTGTATGATGTGCTCCCCCTACCCTACTCTGGCGGTATTGAAGGCTCCATTGTGATTGGTTCTTTATGGGGACACGTGCGGGATATGTGTCCGGGCATGTTGAGTGATTTCGGAAGACATCTAATGGTAATGCGAAGAAGAAGGACCAAGAGAAAGTTCACTCCAAAGAAGACAAGAAAATATATTGGTAAGTATCTAGTCCTTGTTAAATATACGTTATCAAGTATTTTCTGAATGGAACTTAGCCCCGGCCTGGAGGATTTATCCCCGGGCTGGATGATATGGGGACCGGGCTATTGGGTTTTGGAGCTGGCTGTGGAACTTAGCCCCAGCCTTGGTGAGTTTTCCCCGGCCTGGATGAGTTGGGGGGTGTAGTCCGAGGAGGGGTGCTTAAGAGTGGGTCCGAGATGTGGGCTGTGTGTCCCCGGAGGTCCAGAGGAGCCAGGGGGGCGAGTGTGTGCACGTAGGCCGGGGTAGGAGTGCCCTGAGCCGGGTAGTGTAAGTGGAGTAGAGGGTGGGTCATTGTGGTGGATGTCGGTGCGGAGCTGGTAGCTTTAGGAGCAGGCTGGTCAGAGGAGGTCCAGAGGAGCCAGGGGGGCGAGTGTGTGCACGTAGGCCGTGGTAGGAGTGCCCTGAGCCGGGTAGTGTAAGTGGAGTAGAGGGTGGGTCATTGTGGTGGATGTCGGTGCGGAGCTGGTAGCTTTAGGAGCAGGCTGGTCAGAGGAGGTCCAGAGGAGCCAGGGGGGCGAGTGTGTGCACGTAGGCCGGGGTAGGAGTGCCCTGAGCCGGGTAGTGTAAGTGGAGTAGAGGGTGGGTCATTGTGGTGGATGTCGGTGCGGAGCTGGTAGCTTTAGGAGCAGGCTGGTCAGAGGAGGTCCAGAGGAGCCAGGGGGGCGAGTGTGTGCACGTAGGCCGGGGTAGGAGTGCCCTGAGCCGGGTAGTGTAAGTGGAGTAGAGGGTGGGTCATTGTGGTGGATGTCGGTGCGGAGCTGGTAGCTTTAGGAGCAGGCTGGTCAGAGGAGGTCCAGAGGAGCCAGGGGGGCGAGTGTGTGCACGTAGGCCGGGGTAGGAGTGCCCTGAGCCGGGTAGTGTAAGTGGAGTAGAGGGTGGGTCATTGTGGTGGATGTCGGTGCGGAGCTGGTAGCTTTAGGAGCAGGCTGGTCAGAGGAGGTCCAGAGGAGCCAGGGGGGCGAGTGTGTGCACGTAGGCCGGGGTAGGAGTGCCCTGAGCCGGGTAGTGTAAGTGGAGTAGAGGGTGGGTCATTGTGGTGGATGTCGGTGCGGAGCTGGTAGCTTTAGGAGCAGGCTGGTCAGAGGAGGTCCAGAGGAGCCAGGGGGGCGAGTGTGTGCACGTAGGCCGTGGTAGGAGTGCCCTGAGCCGGGTAGTGTAAGTGGAGTAGAGGGTGGGTCATTGTGGTGGATGTCGGTGCGGAGCTGGTAGCTTTAGGAGCAGGCTGGTCAGAGGAGGTCCAGAGGAGCCAGGGGGGCGAGTGTGTGCACGTAGGCTGTGGTAGGAGTGCCCTGAGCCGGGTAGTGTAAGTGGAGTAGAGGGTGGGTCATTGTGGTGGATGTCGGTGCGGAGCTGGTAGCTTTAGGAGCAGGCTGGTCAGAGGAGGTCCAGAGGAGCCAGGGGGGCGAGTGTGTGCACGTAGGCCGGGGTAGGAGTGCCCTGAGCCGGGTAGTGTAAGTGGAGTAGAGGGTGGGTCATTGTGGTGGATGTCGGTGCGGAGCTGGTAGCTTTAGGAGCAGGCTGGTCAGAGGAGGTCCAGAGGAGCCAGGGGGGCGAGTGTGTGCAAGTAGGGCCGGGGTAGGAGTGCCCTGAGCCGGGTAGTGTAAGTGGAGTAGAGGGTGGGTCATTGTGGTGGATGTCGGTGCGGGGCTGGTAGCTTTAGGAGCAGGCTGTGGAACTTAGCCCCAGCCTTGGTGAGTTTTCCCCGGCCCTGATGAGTTGGGGACCGGGGTATTGGGTTTAGGAGCTGGCTGTGGAACTTAGCCCCAGCCTGGGTGGTTCTTTGTAGGTTCAAGTATTGTCTGTTTATCTTTCAGAGTGACACTGGGAAGGACCAAAGGCAGGAGATGGCACAAGAAAAAAACAACCCAGACTCAGACCCAGACTATGTGGGTGATGAAGATTTAGATGAGCTCCCCCATCCAAATATATGGCTGACACAAAAGTCGGATACAAGTCTTGCTCCTGCTTCTAGTGCACCGGGAACCAGCCAGCAAGGTAGTTCTTCATACACCTCAGAGTTGCATTCAGAGAATGGTCCACGAAGAGGAGACCCACAGCGGACAAGTTCCATAAATTACTGCTTTGTCTGCGGTAAGCCCCAGAAGAAAATATCGAGACATCTTAAAACACACAAGACCAATGCAGAGATTGTACAAGTCTTTTCCCTTACTGATGTCAAGGAGCGCAACAAACGGATTGAAAAAATTAGGAATAAAGGGAACTTTTTACATAATCAAGCAGTATTACAAAGTGGGAAAGGGCAATTGAAAGTGAAGCGACGATGCAAAAAAAAAGCTTTGGATGGAAAGTTTATTCACTGCATGTATTGTCAAGGCATGTTTCTCCGCAAAGAACTATGGAGGCATACTCGCAGGTGCCCTCACAAACCCGAAGATGCAAACCAAGAAGAGACGTCTGGAAGGAGAAGGATCCTCGGCTCTGCATCAGCTCAGGATGCCGCCTTATGTGCGCAAATCTCGGGTGGGGTTTGGAAGCTTCTCAGTGTTATGAACGTGGATGAAGTTGGATCAGTTGTGCGAAATGACTTCTGTATTCTCCAGTTTGCCCAGTCACTTTACAACATTCATGGACAGGATACAACAAAGTATGAATACATAAGACAAAAACTGAGAGAAGTGGGACGTCTGCTGCTGTGCTTGCGGACAGATTTCTCTGTGCCGACCCTGGAAGATGCTGTTAGGCCTGCAAACTTTGAGAAAGTGGTACAAGCGGTCAAAAAGGTAGCAGGTTTTAATGATGACAATCTTTCGTACAAAACCCCGAGCCTTGCTCTTAAACTCGGCCACACACTGAATAAGATCTGCGACATCATCCACTGCCGGGGCTTGATGGCAGAAGATGAGAAGCTGGTGAAGTATACTGAAACATTTAAGAAGTTGCTCAGTACCAAGTGGAAAGAATATGTATCTCACAATGCCCTTAACACACTGAGTGATGCCAAGTTTAATAAACCGTTAACCTTACCATTCACTGAAGATGTTGTGAAACTTCACAAGTTTTTGGAAAAGGCAGCAGAAGAGGCCACAAGCAAACTGCAAGAAACAGATGATGCTCAAACTTATGCCCGTCTTGCCATGGTGTTGCTCACACAAATCATTGTGTTCAACCGTCGGCGAGCTGGAGAGGTTTCCAAAATGCCTCTGAAACATTTTCTGGAGAGGGATAATCAACAACTTCATGCGGATGTAAGCCTTGGTTTATCGGACACAGAAAAGAAGCTCTGCCGGTATCTAAGTCGCGTGGAAATTATGGGTAAAAGAGGGAGAAAAGTTGCAGTTCTTCTCCCCCGACCTGTTGTCAATGGTCTTACACTACTCACAAATAAGAGGAAAGAATGTGGTGTGTCTCCCTCAAACCCATTCTTATTTGCACGACCCAAAGCACCAACCCATTATAGAGGAAGTGACTGCCTGAGACGTTTCTCCACACAGTGCGACACAAAGTACCCCGAGCACCTCCGGTCGACGGGTCTCAGGAAACATGTGGCCACGCTATCTCAAGTCTTAAACCTCCAGGAGAATGAGCTGGATCAGGTGGCAGACTTCCTTGGACATGATATCCGCGTACACAGGGAATTCTACAGACTGCCTGTTCCAACAACACAACTTGCAAAGATATCCAAAGTATTGCTTTTAATGGAGAAGGGATCCATTTCCTCGCTAAAAGGAAAGACGCTGGAGGAGATTGAACTTGAAGGTTTGTTAAATGTATCTCTTATCTGGGTGTGCATGTAGGGCCGGGGTAGGAGTGCCCTGAGCCGGGTAGTGTAAGTGGAGTAGAGGGTGGGTCATTGTGGTGGATGTCGGTGCGGAGCTGGTAGCTTTAGGAGCAGGCTGGTCAGAGGAGGTCCAGAGGAGCCAGGGGGGCGAGTGTGTGCACGTAGGCCGGGGTAGGAGTGCCCTGAGCCGGGTAGTGTAAGTGGAGTAGAGGGTGGGTCATTGTGGTGGATGTCGGTGCGGGGCTGGTAGCTTTAGGAGCCGGCTGGGGATCTTAGCCCCAGCCTTGGTGAGTTTTCCCAGGCCTGGTGGCTTTAGGAGCGGGCTGATTGAATTGAATCCCCCTTTTGTTTTTAGATGAAATTCCCATCAGTGCAGATGAGGCCGAAGAGGAGAGTCACAGTGACTCGGGGGACTCTGCTGAGAAACAAGCGGCAACTGTGGTTATAGATGATGACCCGATCGACATAGCTGATGGAGATACCTCTGATTTTGAAGGCAAGTTCTTCTGTTTACTCTTGTAGTAGTCTTGCTCTGACTTATTCACATTGTTTTGTTTAAATTAATTCCTAATTTTCCTTTTCAGAGGCAGCACAGAGGCCTGCAAAGCAACCTGGACCAAAACGCAGAGTGACAAAAAGAGCATGGTCAAAGACTGAAGAAGCAGCTGTAATGCGGCATTTTAAAAAACACATCAAGAGAGGAAAACTGGCCACAAAAAATGAAGTAACTCAGTGTAAGCAAGCAGAAATGGCCTTAAGTCAGAGAACACTGCAGAATATAAGAGACTTTGTGAGAAATCGTGGACTAGCACATAAAAGACAACTAAAGGTAAAAGATGGATAAGCATGGAGTGTATGTATGAAGAACATTAAAACTTTTCCAGCCTCTAATTGTGGTTCATCCATCCATCCATTTTCTCCCACTTGTCCGTTGCCGGGTCGTGGAGGCAGCCGTTGGAGCTGCCCAAATCACATAGCACCAGTCCCCTATGGCTCCTCCTGCAGGTGGTGGGTCCACGGAAGGACGGCCTCATGGTTCCAAACGGGCCTGTTGGTCTCTCATAGGGGAATTGTGGTTCAGTTATGTTTAAAGTCCTCATAATTCATCTTTGGTCCTCATGAACCACCTTCTGGTCGGTGGCTGTGTATAGACAACCGTAGCTGATACAAGGATGTTAAATAGACCTAAATTTTTTTCAGATTTTTTACAGTTAGTCTATCCAGAGCTTATCTCTCTAGGACCTTGGGAAACCATAGTCCTCTTAAACCACACCAGGGTTGGTTTTTCCAAAAGGTCAACATAAACCATAAAACCACGTATGTGCGAGTGCGTGCATGTGTGTGTGTGTGTAAAGATTTTGGACGCAACATAAAGAGAGACACCTATACAGCTCCCATGTAATTAAACGTTCCCCGCACTTGTAATGCGCCGACCGCAGCGCTGCCATTACATGTGCGGCTGTGTTTTCTTCTCAGGTGTCAAAAAGGCGTGTGAAGTTCAGGCAAAATAAAACACGGCATTAAAACTAATCATAGGCGCGAAGCTGCCAAGACCAAAGACACTTGAAAATTACTTTTTAGACTTTTTACAGTTTTTACAGTTTTTGCCCTTTGCACATTTTGCAAAACTTCGCTCATTTTGCCAAAACTCTACACATTTTCCAAATGGCACCCTGAGATTTCCTTTTTGAACGAAGTGTCTTATGTATGAAATAGAGTGTAGTATGCAGGACCAAGTGTGTTGCATAAAGGTGTAAGTGTGTTGCAGAATTGCTTTTGTTTAAGGTCTGGGTACATGTGTTTGAGGTATGGTAACAAAAGCTTCAAGTTGTGTTACTTTAGTCTAAGCGTGGGGCTATAGTGTTCAAGCGATGGGCACAAACTGTAATAAGAAGTGACACTTGCTTTTTTTTTTTTTTACCTGCATCTTAATTCAAAAATACCCAATTTAGCAAGTGCTCTACAGATAAGACCATGAGAAGAAGAAAACACCAGTGAAAGTCAGTCTTAAACCCATCGATTGGCGTGGCCCACAGCCTGACCCTGGTCAAGCCACGACCACGGAGAAGTCCTCCTGGCTGCTCTTCCTGTGTTTGCGCTGCTCCATTGTGAGCCTCTCAACGGCCGCCTCATTAAGCCTTAACTCCATCAGCCGCACGTGTTAAAACAAACGTCCGGCGGAACATGGCGGCGAATGAGTAAACACGTCTGTTGCCAGTGAATGTGCACAACTCGTACAGAAATGAAGTTTGCTAAATGCCTGATTCCAGAGGAATCGTGTTACTTTAGAATGTGTTCATGCAAATGGAGGGAAAAAAGTTGTGAACAAAATAATTACTAAAGTACAAGTAAAGAAATGACTACTAAAGTATTGAGGAAATGTTTTAGTGTTGGTGTAATAGGACAGACAAAATACTAATATTTCCAAAGGCACCGTATGAATTAGATAAAGATAGATGAGATACAGGGCGACGGTGGCGCAGATGGTAGAGCGGGTCGTCTCATGATCGGAAGGTCGGGGGTTCGAATCCCGCCTCCTGAAGGTGCACATTGTCGTTGTGTCCTTGGGCAAGACACTTCACCCTCCTTGCCTCCAGTGTCTGCGTACACTGGTGTATGAATGAGAGTGTGAATGGGCCCCCTATGAGAGACCAACAGGCCCGTTTGGAACCATGAGGCCGAAGTAGAAAGTACTTCGGCCTCGAAGTAGAAATTACAGGGCACCAACAGCGTGAAAAGTGCACAGTCTTAAAGCAGCACAAAGTAACTTGTTTACCTTAATAAATCCTTTTCCGTAGTCCCTCTGGGGGTAATACAAGTGTTAATGGGATGATTGGGGGGTCTTTGGTGTCTCTGGCCAGAAAACCACAATTGCAACTTTCCTGCCTCCGGGTCAGAGCCACCAATACACACTAATGGAATCACGAAGAAGAAGCTAACGGGCTAACGGGCAAAGCTAACTGCGGGCTAACACCACTTAAACAGTATTTACAGCCAACTTTGAGTGAAAAAAAAATCTCCATTGTGTAATTGGATGTACTATATCCCTCTCTCCCTTTGTCTTTTCTGTCAGCGTAGTATTTACTCTCACGGACAATTAATGAGTAAAAAAACGCAACGTGCTACGACACCTGCAGTGGCGCTTATGGCCTCTAGGGGCATGAGTTACTTAGTTCTGCTTTGACACAAAACTCCAAACTTTATTCACATTAATGATCCAATTATGTTTTGCCCAATCAGAACACCCCCAAGATCCATATTTTGGGTTGCCAGATCTGACTGAAGAAAAACAAGCATACAGCGCCAACCTGGCTTCAAAACAACACTGTTTCAAACATTACATCGGGCTTCATTATCAACTAAGTCAGTTCCTTCTTGTTCACACACAGCACAGTTCGTTTATTTGAGAAGAAAATGATGTCTTGAAGATTATTGAAACACTTTTGTACTTGCCAACGTTATGCAATTTTGAATTTGCATAACGTTTGTTGAATTTAGTTTGGCGAGTTTGTCAGCAGAGAAAAGCCAGAAAGTAACGCCACACTGATGAAATGTGGACTCTGTTGATCTGTGTTTATGAGGGTCCGTCTCATTAGGCTGCTGCGGCAATTTATGCTCCACTCACCAACAGCATAACATAGAAATAACAGGATAAGACTTTAATCTCTGTCATCCATATTTTTTGGGGGGTATTTTCCTTCCCACAAACTCCCACAATTTAATATATAACTTTGTACTACTTTGTCCAAATAAACCGGCAAGGAACTCCCATGAAAAAAAAAACCCACATTGGGATTAAGTAAAGCCTATTAAAACGTCTTGAGAGTGCAGTCATCCATTTCGTTATTCTGTGATGTGTCTTTTGATTTTAATTACAGGTTTGCAGTTAATTGGAGCAACTGTCATAAAGTAAAATGATAGGTTTAGGGACAATATCGAAGGTTGGAGGAAGGTCAAGCCGCTGCCTATGAATGTTCCGCACATGAGTCACTTTTATATCCTTTATTGTTTCGCACCAAAACTCGCCGCCAAACCTCGACCACAGTTTATCTTAATTCTAGTGGTTCCCTGCTATTAAAATACATCACGGTAACGTGTGCACTCACTGACTGAAAAGCCTCCGACGTGATGAGATGTGCGGCGCTCGGTTATTTATTCCCAGATTTTCAATTTAAAAACAAGCTGAAACAGAAAGAGGCGCTGATGGGAAGCGAGGCCAAGGTGAAAACACGGCGAAGACGTTGAAGCCAGACACAGACCGTGAGTCAGTGGTTCATTTCTCTACAAACTCTAGCGGTGAATTGCATCCACGATTTTCCAGAATTTAGAGTAATGCCAGAATTTCAGAAGGCAGGTGTGTATAACTTACTGAGTTTCACTGTTTTTTAGGGAGTAAAAAAAAAAGGAAGTGGCTCTGGAGGTGAACCAGGGCCACCGTGTGTTGGATTTTTTATTTTAGGTACCGGTACACACTTCTGCCGTCACATACACCATCTCTTCGGAACAGAAAGTAGTAACAGCTTGGGAAATAAGGCCAAAACTGTGTAGGGCACAAAATGTGTGCAAACAAAGTATTTTTTAAGGGATTGGGTTCACAAATGTTCCACATCCAGGGGAAAAAAAAGGATCTAGTCTGCATTTTGATAGAAAGCAAATGCTACCATTGAATCTGACCTGTTCTCAATACTAAACAGGCGCTAGAAGAGAATAAATAAACACAGCCTATTAGTTCTGCATTGCATTCATAAATAATGTCTTCATACAGTTAACATTGTCTTATTTACTGCTCTGTTTTATTGCCTTAATGTTCGGTGCAGCCCTATGAGGCAACTCCTGTTGTGATATTGGGCTATACAAAACCATTGATTGATTGATTGATTGCCATTCAAATTACTTTTGTTTAGCCGTAGGTAAAGTAAAAGAGTTAATCTGCAATTTAAAAACAAATCCAAACTTTACAAAAACTCACGGCTCATAATAAAGTCTCGTGCTCAGTCGACCATTGTCATATTAAATGTTTCCTCGCGGTTGCCGCTCCCCTCATTGTCGGTTGTATTTTTACTGGGGCAGATGAATCCGTTGGTGAATCGAGGTATGACTCACTCACCTTGAGAAGAACATAGCTCTGGGCTGAGTCACCAGGTCACACCCCACACACCCACACCGGTCCCTCCGGTTTGAGCCAGTCTACCCCAGGACAGTTCACAAAACAATGGCACTGACTGTACCACCACCTGCAGCGGCGGCCACTCCGCAAGTCTCGCTGTGAACAGCTAGGGCTATTTTAATGGGATTACAGCTCCTGTGGCGCCGCATGAGGCAGAATGTCAGTAGAATATTTGCCTTTAAGTGACAGTCAGCATGTTGTGGACATAATACAATAACAAACATATATGTGTGTTGACACTTTTATATGTTTTCTATCTTATGTCCAGTGTCTGTGAGTGTCTTGAAAAGTGCTTTATAAATAGTATGAAATATGAATAAATAAAGTGTATCTTTGTATTCAAATTAAAACATTTGTAATTGCCACAACGGGGTTTACCCAAAAATAAAAGTCAGGACATGCCCTGCGGAGTTCCTTTTCAGGCCTTTGAAAAGTTTTACAGTTTGACCACAAACAACCCTTTATTGTCACGATGCTGTGAGTTAATCACCTTTCAAGTGGAGCCAAAGAATTCCCCAATTTTTTTTTTTATTCATTTTTTTCACAATTTGACCAATCATTTTCTGGCTTACGTGTTGTTTCCACTGACCACTGCACTGTGCACTTGTGCAGTTTGTGCAGTTTGTGCATATGCCACACAATACATACGATCTCACCTGCCGCCATGATGGAAAGATATTCTGAGCTGTAAATGATCATATCTCATATATACTGTACGTACACGTATGAGTGTTTACTGACTGTTTACATGTGCTTAGTCTGTGCCTTTGATACAATAATGTACTGCACTGTCGTGTTCCCCGTGTGACTGTGTAAATGTCAATGTGTAAAAGAGAGAGGAGGCGGAGAGTAATTTGTCCACTTTTAGCCGCCATTAGAGATGAAGAGGCCGGATGAAATGCCAAGTGACTCCTGTGAGCTGCTTTGACTGGGAGAGGAGTCCGCGGAACACAGAGAGCGTGGAGCGGTGGTGTTGAGTTATTCATCGAGGAGGCTGTTGTCAATAACGCGTGACAATCAATCGGTCAAGCAGTCCGTTTGTTTGTTTGTGTATAGACCCAGAAAACAGTGACCTCACCGGGTTTTTCCAACGCTAACAACACACACACTGAACAAAAACATAAACACACAACTCTTTCACGAGCTCAATAGTGTTCAGATCCTTGCAACATGGGGCTGTCCGGTCAACACGAGCAGCAGCCCACTCCAGTCAGTTACGACGCCGAGCTGCGGTCAGGGGGAGACCCGGATGAGGACGGCGAGCAGCAGATGCTTTGCCGACACGGTTCCTGACAGTTTGTATAGAAAGTCTTTGGTTATGCAAAACAAGTGTCGCGGCAGCTGTCTGAGTTCCTCGCCTGGTGTGGTTACATGTGCTCTACGGTTGTGAGGCAACGGCTCTGGTGGACATGGCTGCAGTCAGCACGCCAACTGCACGCTCCCTCGAAACGTGTGGCACCTGTGGCATTGTGCCGTGTGTAAAGCTGAACATTTGATTATTTTATTCAATATGCATCAGCATCTTGATATGCAACGCTTGTGAGGTGGAGTGGATTCTCTCGGCAAATGAGTATGGAGTGAATGAATAATGTAATGTAAAGCTCATTATTATTATGATGATGAATATTAAGAGAGAGAAATGGGTCTGTGTGTATGGATAGTGTTATAGCTTTGAGTTCAGCTGGCTAAAAACAAGTGTTTTGTTCATATTTCTGTTCAGTGTATATTTATCAGTGAAACAGACGCGCTCACCCTTAACGTGATGAATCATTAACTCCAACTTTGCTTTTCTCTTGAGGCGCTTCTGCTTCTTATCAAGTGGTGCCACAGCCTCTCATTTCATGTTCATGAGCAGTACAGTGTGGCCTGAATAGAGTGGGATTTACGTGAACTGTATGTATTTATACAGTGTGGACAAAAATCCGCCAAATGCCTTATCTCTCACACAGTGGGAGAGGTGTTCTTATCTACACTGTTGCATCTGCTACAGGACTAAACTGCAGGGAATATCATATCATCGATAACACTTGAAATAGACTTTAGTGGTGTGCAATCTGTTTCTCATTAGCAGCTATAAAAGCTAGATGAATGGTCACACCTCTGTAGCACGGTTCCATCTGCACGGGCACATTGATAAACTCACACAATGGCACTTGCAGGAGCGTAGTCGATCAAACCACACCCTCTATGCTCGTTGGTGGCCTCTTTCCCGAGAAACGAATGATTCCAATGGATTTAGAAACACGCTGCAGTGATGGGGATCTCCGTGTTGCTTTAGTCTGACCATTTGCTTGATCTAGTCGTGGATTTGGAGTTTCGTTTTTCGTCCAAGATTCGGCGCAAACCCTATTTAGTCTGTGTGTCCAGATCTGACGACTGGTCTGAAAGATGCATTGTTTTAAAACAAAGACACTCGTTTCCTCTTGGAGTCCCTGGAGAACTGCTAAATCAAGATGCACAAATGATTACATCCAAATGGGTTAGCCCTGCACTGACTGTTCCTATTCCATTCTGTTTCAGAGGCTAAGTAGTACTTAACATTTATGAATGACTGACTGCAGTCCTCTTTGTACATTTCCCATATGCACAGCGCGTGTTAAGTGCTGTCACCTCATGTTAAGTGGATCCGCCCTGCATTACTCACTGCAGCCCACACCTGCCTCTGTGATAAACACATAAACCGTGAACCTCTGTACTTCATCATGAAGCTGGGACATGTCATCTTTGGCAGTAGAACGCCCCTTGTGTCCGTCACGCTCCTCAAGTCTGCAGCATTAGCCCAGATCTCCAGAATTCATCCTCATGTATTACCATCTCAATGAGTGGCAGGTCGTCCCATAATAAATGGGCTCTATAAAAAGGAAGTGTCAATCTGCGGCCTTTGTGCACCCTTCTTTATACCTGCTTTTTTACCAATTATTGTAAAAGTCACTCGCCTTTGATTTAATGCTTCAGAATAGGACTATCAAGGAAATGGTGAAGAGTATTTAAAGGTGGAAAAAAAGCAATACAATAAGGAGGTTAAAAGGCTGAGGAGGAAGAAACAGTGTCGGAGGGGAACATATAAGAGTCTCCAGTAGAAGCAGGAAGGCTGAAAGCTGGGTGAGGTTTGAGTTAAATGAGGAGGAAGGTAAAACTATTCCACTGTCACCAAACGCACAATCAGAGAATCCGGAAGCAAAAAACCCAGACGTTTGTCTCAGAATCGTGCAGCAGCAGTGGCTCCTCCTGAAGTGAACCCATGTGACTCGAGCAAGTGTTTCCAGTGAAGAGAATCACGCGATTTAGCACGTTTTGTGTGTGTGTGCACCTTAAGACTCGGCGTTGTAACTTTACTGGGAGCGGGACGTCCCCAGCTCGTCTCCGCGGAGATGTTGAGCGAAGGCGGCCAAATATTTTATGTTTGTCCTCATCAAAATCCATTCTTCATAGGAGCATGTGTTGTATTGCTGGCAACAGGATAATACAGAATGTTCATGGCGTGCCTCTAAAATCAAATGTATTAGTAAAGAAACAGTGCGTGCTCAAAATAAAGCAAAAACAAACACAGATTATTCAATACCCATGTGATTTCTCCCTCTCTTTTTGAAGATAAATCCAGGCACTTCCTACTAAGTTATTTGCTTGAGTATGATGCCGAAATGTACCACTTATTATTTCTTCTTCCTTCATGTTATATCACTTAAAACAGTTCAGCTCTGATATAATAACACCCCTGTCCCCACAGCTGGTGGTGTTTGAAGGACATGATCCCATGACATCAGAGGAACGGAGCGTTTTATTATTACTCAAACATTTATGAAACAAGAGACTATTCCTGAAAACGGGCTGAAAGTCTTTTATTACATTGACAGCGTAAGTTTGCACACAACACTTCCGAAACAAACGTTCGAAATGTGTTAACAAGTTGAACGGCAGACTTGGGATGTGCGAGCGCTCGGACTTGGCTGCCTCACAACAGGCACCTGGCTGACTTTACACCAGGCATTCTGTCCTGGTGCCAACTTGCAGCAAACTTTCCACATGGCTGTTCCAGTAAATGAACGGCAGAAACCACTCTTTTTTTTTTTCTTTCACAGAGGCATTTATAAGGGCGTGCACCAGTCTTTGCTGTGTTCGTCAATGGCTAATCCGTCACTACAGTGTAAATATCGTGGGGGGAAGAGTGGGAGATTTCCATTGAATAAGCCGGGCTACGGCGAATACATGTCGGTGATTCATGCCTTGGCTCGGGCACTTTACAACCAAAGGCCTCGGCGGCGGAATCTCCAGAGGTTAAATGCGGTCTGCGAGCTGGGGCCAACAAAAACAAGTGCATTCAGTTTTTCCTTTCTTTCGACCATTGACGCAAAGTAACAGCACACGCCCCAGTGGGACAGTTTTAGAGCAACATCGGGGACTCTGCTGTGTACAACTAGAATAGCTAATGCCGGCTGGTACTGCAGAATGTCTCAGTAAACAACACACGATATTTACTGAAGGTCTAAATATGTCCAGACCTTTAAAAAAAATACATTTGGACGTCTTAGCCAGTGGTGTTTCCCGTTAATAACTTTAAAACTCCGAGCTAAAAATACTTCAGCTCGACATTGTGAACACTCAAAAGTCTGG
Source organism: Proterorhinus semilunaris (assembly GCA_021464625.1). Classification (NCBI taxonomy): domain Eukaryota; kingdom Metazoa; phylum Chordata; class Actinopteri; order Gobiiformes; family Gobiidae; genus Proterorhinus; species Proterorhinus semilunaris. The sequence continues at coordinate 23,007,601 of CM038358.1, read as the reverse complement.
ACTTATCCTCTGCCAGTACCAGAGGCGAGTGAATCATTACAGTAGGATTTGTAGTGGAGGCAAATTTGAGTGCTGAAATTGGTGAAGGTGTCTGGAAACACAATGGATCGCCACGACATCAGCGAGTGGCAGATTGAATAAATGTGATTCCAATCCGACTTAATGTAGAGTTGTGTGGATAAGTTTACACACCCTGGTGGATTTTTTTAATTTTTTTTGGGCCATTTCTCAAAGAATATGAGCGAAAACACATTTTTTTTAATTTTTCCCCACTAATATTGTGATGCCATTTATTGTGGAATTTAATTTAATTTTGTTACGGTGATTTGAAATGAGTTCACACAATTTTTCCCCCCCAATAAATGGCCTCACAACATCACTGACCATGAGTGAAGAAAAAAAAATAAGTTTTTGTGTTTTTGCTCATATTCTTTGAGAAATAGCCCAAAAAAATAAAATAAATACAAAAATCCACCAGGGTGTGTAAACTTATCGGCACAGCTGTATAAATCACTTTAAAAAACAACACAGTCAACCAAAGTGTTGTACACAAATTCAATACGAATGCACAAAGCTAGATTTGAAAAAAAAAAAAAAAAAGTTTTCAGCAAAGGTTTAAAAGCAGGAAGTGAATCGGTTTGTCTGAGATACAGAGGGAGCTCATTCCACAAGCAGCCACTGGAAAGGCATGATCTCCTCTCAGCTTTCTTTTCGACGAGTCAAACACATGTGAATGAAACGATACCCGAGATTGGGTGTTTTCATGTGGGATTTTTTTTTAAAGACGCCAAAAATTTTAATTCCAGGAGAATGCAAGACTTGATTGTGTTCTGGCGCTGTATTTCTTTTTACAAGGAGAGCGTAAGGTCAGAGTAACATTTGGGCAAAGTCGGACTGAGGCTGATTAAAGGCGCGGTTCGGTCTCCAGACTTATAACGTTGACACATTACAGAATAAGCTCAGTTTGGGAAATCAAGTCAAGATTATCGGCAACTCTCAATCAAGCGGTCGCCATCAGAGCTCGCGTCACATTTCTGCCGTGTCAGTGATTGGATTTTACATCGACTCGAGCAGCAGAGACGCATAAAAAAAATGTGCTATTGAATATCTTTAGGAACGTGCCGTCTGGATGGAAAGTCTGGTTAGAAAAGTTTGGACTAACTGTGCTGGCTTTACCACAGTAAATGTATTAATATCAAAGACAATGCAGATACATTTAATATGTGGAACTGTAGTAGTTCAATAGTCTAAGCCAGGGTTTCTTTAACTTTTCACTCCAAGTAACACCTTGGAACATATGCTCAAAGCTTTCTATTCATTGCATATACAGTTACTATTGGGACTGTGTCTGTAATAGAAGAAGATATGAAGTTCTTCTTCTATTACTTGATTGCACTCGATTTTCCTGTGGCTTTGGCATCCCCTGAGAGTAAATTTCAATATCTAATCTTATCTTATGTTACTGAGTACAGTGTCATAATGTGACAACAACAAAAAAGTCTGAATAAACCATGACTAAATTGTAATTTTATTTTTGGCAATCAGAACACAAAATCTGTCAAACCTCTGACAAAACTAAAGGAACAAGATAGTGGCGTAAGGAAACAGGACTATGATGAATGTTTATCTCACAAGAGACTGGACACACAGACGGCTACTTATTTGTCATTGCAATTGTCAACGTTTTTTTATTTAACCTTTCTTTAGCCAGGAAAGTCCCATTGAGATTAAAAACCTCTTTTTCAAGGGAGGCAGCAAAGGAGTTACAGTTACAATGTAAAGAGCTCGACTCAAGCGCTCTCAGTCTGGACTTAAAAGCGTTCAATGAAATGAAGCTTCAATCACTCGGCCGTTTCCCAGCCGTGCTGTGACCCTCCTCCGCCCCCCTCCGCCTAGTCTCTCCTCGGCTCTGCTTGTCGTCGTCAACTGGCCGTCCCGGGTCATCCTCCACCAGTGTCCAGGCTCCGGGGGAAGAATCTGGCCATCATCCATTATCGCCAAGTATTTCATATCATTACTGCAATATTCCCCAATTATTATTCACATTCAATAAAACTTCCTTTCAGGTTGAAATAAGTTCAGTTATTTTCCAGTCTTTTTGCAGTATGTTCCATGTAGAAGGAGCAGAGTAAACAAACTGTTCTGTACGGGCAAATGGAACAGCGAGCAACACGTGGTCGTTTGAACGCAGTACGAGCCAATACCTCTCCGTGAGATCGAGGTATAGATGTAGCAGGGCAGTAGACCAAGCATGGCCTTATAAATGAAAGTGTACCAATGACCCAGCCTCCTGGAGGACAAAGAAGACGAGACAGACGCATTCATGTACAACAGTTCTCCATAGTCTAAAATAGATCAAAATGTCTAAAACCGTTAAAAGTTAATTGATTTTCCTTCAGACCAAGAGTCCAACATAGGAACCAAGAATAAGAATTTTCTTCAATCTCGGGATATTACATTTTGTTGCTGCGCTGCATCTTTTATTTATTCTCGTGAAAGCAATTACCTCCAAAGGTTGCCGAGAGAGAAGGACTGACATTTTAGAGCAATCCAAAACTCCCTGGTGCAATCAGGACTCAGGATAGGCCGCCTGTGCCCGGGCAGTGCTCAACTGGTAATATGTGCGATATCGAAGCGTTCCTGTGTGAAACAAAGCCCGCTTGTGCACAGCAGCGTGCCAATTTGGGTAAAGTAATAGTATCTGTCGCTGTCAGTAGCCATGTTTCTGGTTGAGGTTTGGGCAGACGACGGGGCCCCTCCGTGTGGCGGTGCTCTGCTGCGTCTCGGCCCCCGGCTCCATAATCAGCGGTGACTCAAGCACAGATTAAGAGCGATCTGGCTAATGTTAAGCCCCGCAGCCCCTCCAGCCACCAAACAGATAAAACAATTGACCACGTGAGCTTAAGGGGGATTCTAATCAATAAACACAGTTAATGGAATAGACGGTCCGGAAAAACGGAATCACGTGCACAGTGTTAGCGTTTCATTTGGGGAGAAACAGGAGGAGGCCAGACTTTATACAATGAAAGGCAACATTATGCTTTTTGAATAAGCCTCATCCAAGTGCACTTTCTCCGGTTCAGCTTTTCCCAAATCTAAAAGGTAAACAGCCTGAGTAACGCCTCACTTGAAAGCTAAGACCGACAAAGCTCATCTAAACGGATCATTGCGTTGTTGCTGTGGCTTTTTTGTTTGTTTTGTTTTTCGTCACAGTTTGGTCACATTCTCATCACTTTTCTGTTACTCCTTTGTTGTTTTTTCAGCTTTTTTTTTCTTTTTTGTCCCGTTGCTGTTGTGCGTTTTCGCCGCTTTTTCGCCACACTGTTGTCACTTTTTCCGTCACGTTTTTGTCGCATTTTCATCCTCAATTTCGTCTGGATTTTCGTGGCTTTTTTGTTGCATATTTGTCTCACGTTTTTGTCAGTTTTTCCTCACTTTTATTGTCACTTCGCTGTTGTTTTTTTTAGCGGCTTTTTTTGTTGCGTTTCCACAGCTTTTTTCATCACTTTTTGTCACTCTTTTGTCGCATTTTCATCCTCATTTTCATCGGATTCTTGTTACTAATTTGACACTTCACAGAGCTTTTAGATTTGGGTAATGCTGGAGAAAATGTGCCCTTGTGCATGCATAAGCTTTGGATAAGGCAAAGCTCCAATAGTTGATCTATATGATGGAAATAGTTGATCTATATGTTGTTCAGAAATGTCAGAGATGTGATTTAGGGACGGCAATAGGAGAAAGAACACGAGTCCGTTCGAAATAGAAAATAGACATTAACGCCGTCGAATAACAAACTTGTCATACACTGTTTATCAGTACAAAAAAGGGTGATTTTAACGCTGACTTCTCGAACTGCACATTTCTTGGTTTTATCTGAAGTAAACAGGAGGATGAGAGTGAATGAAAGAGTATCCGATTTACTAAAGGTCCGGCGGTAATTTGCAGCCACAGGATTAATGGATCGAGTGTGGAAACCTTGGATCGCTATTTTCCCTCAGGAGCTCGATGAAAAAGACGTTCGCCAAAGCCTCGTTTAAATGGGGATGGAGGCTTAGAGAAATCTAATATTTACTGTGATGATGCGGTTTGGGGAGCAACAGTGCTGTGGAATAAAAAATTGTAGTTGTATACATTTTTTTGTTTTATATTATTCATTGGGGCGACAGTGGCGCAGATGGTAGAGCGGGTCGTCTCATGATCGGAAGGTCGGGGGTTCGAATCCCGCCTCCTGAAGGTGCGCATTGTTGTTGTGTCCTTGGGCAAGACACTTCACCCTCCAGTGTCTGCGTACACATGAGAGAGTGAATGGGCCCCCTATGAGAGACCAACAGGCCCGTTTGGAACCATGAGGCCGTCCTCCCGTGGACCCACCACCTGCAAGAGGAGCCATTGGGACTGGTGCAGCTCCAACAGCTGCCCCCATGACCCGGCAACGGACAAGTGGGAGTGGATGGATGGATGGATTATTCATTCCAAAAAAAAAAAAAAAAGTGTTTCTTAAATCCCCATTGAACTGCAGTCTCGTCGGAGTATCGCAACACCCCGTTTGTCTTTTGTATCTTAAGCCTCTTCTTGTCGAGTGGATTTGCGCGAGTCGGATCCCGCCCAGACCTCGATAATTCCCCCTCTTACAACAACAGCCCTGCACTTCTTCTCCATCACCGACTCCAAAACGGCCCGCGGGGCGAATTTTGGCGCGTAATTAAATCAAGAAAATTTCGCGGTGGTTTCGAGAACAGGCTCCCCTTTAGACTCCCCTTTGGTCCTATAGCCGTTTTGCATGCGCTTCTTGATCCCCCTCTCCCAAAAAACCACACGCGATGACTCACGGTACAAATGAGATGGCGGAGGAGGGGTAAGAGGACAAAGCAGGGACAGATGAATCCGCGGGGAACGTTTCATGGCAGCGGATCACGATGGGGTTTTCGAAGGAGATGGATCGTGCGGGCGCTGGAGAGAAGCCCGAGTGGCTGCGCAGTTGCCTGGAATAACAAACAGTCAGTCTGAGCGGGCGACCGGCGTGCACGGTGGTCCCGCAACCGTAAAAGCCCTTTATAGTAGCCCCTGGACCGACACAAGAGGAGCTCCGAGCTGAATCTGGAAAAGATTTAAGCAAAAGCCAGTGAGGGGAAAAGGACAGTACTGTAGCATGAAAAAGTGTCAGGAAAAAGTGGAAGAAGTGCATACGGTTGAGGAAAGTCTCATATAATTCTGTCAGTTTTTTTATTTTATTTTTTGTGCGTGTGAAACTATACACTCCGTGACTCTGCATACCATGTTTGTGCGCACACTTATGTAAAATAAGCAAAAATGAAAATAAACCAACCCAATATCACTCCATAGATTTATTCCATTTAGCAGAAAGTATATAAAAAACATGTTAACAGAAGAAAGGAAACACAACCAGACTAATTGTGCTCAAAAGGAGTAAGAAGAAGTTCAAAGAAAAAACCTACCCCTCATCGCTCATTCATAGTAACATCACATAAACCTTCTGCATACACTCATGCAAGAAACAGATGCACGAGTCTATGATCGTTTATGATCGTATACAAAAGTGTCACAAAGGATTTATCGTTTACAGCCGTACAAAACAAATGCACCATATGGTACTTAAGAATGATACCAAGGCACATCTCTTTTTCATTCTGATCATACAGAAATGTACACATACACACTTCAATATCGCTCGGCCCTGATATACCCATGTGTACAAGCTCTGTATAATCAAATAGAAATAGAAACTGCCTATGTTCATATACTAAGTTTGACGGGAAAACAAAAATTACATAGATAAATGTAATCAATGAACATTTAACATTGGAAATATGTGTTTTTGTTTATAGTCATGAGTAATTAGAATTAAAAAATACTCATTCTTATTTAAGAATGAGTCTTATTCAAACGTATTTAAAGGTCATACAAAATGAATTCGAAACACTGTTGTTAATGCTCAATGATACATAAGGGTCTTAACTTTCTTTAAAACACTTCGATATTCATGTCTAGGCAACCACACACACACAAATGCAAGCGTGCGCCTGTCTATGAACGTAATTATAATTGTTCACTAAAACTAAAACAGGTCAAAGGCAATATTTACTTCAAGGTAAGATAACAGGTTGTCCTGAACCGTGGTTCCTAAAGTGGGGGTCGCGAAATTAGGCCAAATATCAAAATGCAGTATCCGAACTAACATCGTTACACCAGATTTTAAATGTTTAACCTTAAAAACATTTACAGAAGGGGATCCCAAGTTGTTTGTTGAGTTATTTTGGGGATCGTGGCCTGACAAGTTTGGGAACCCCTGGTTTAGAAGGGCATCTGTTGCGAGTGTGTGTATATAATAATAATAATAATAATTAAAAAAAAATCTGTTTCAATTCAAGGAATGAACTATTTTCATGACAAGTCCACATAAAGATGAGAAAGCACTTTTGAGAACCTCTCTGTAGTGCCTGGTTTGTCTCCAGATTAAAAATGCCAGCCCCTGTTACCCGAAGTGCCACCAAACTCTACCCCTGGCTCACAAAACAGCCCTATTCGGTTTCAAAAAAACAAACTTGAGTCCCATTTCATTCACTTCATGTTTCGATCCGAGTAAACCTATTTCCTGGACTGATCCAACATGGCTGCCGTTCAGTAGCCGTGACAGATCGTGTTTCTCTTCCCGTAGCTCAAACCCCCCCCCCCGATGTCAGAACTGGTTTAATCGACTCGTGACTAAAACAGGTCCCCAAAGTTTCACAGAGAGTATTATAGTAAAGGCATGATGTACCATTGGACTCTCGACAACATTTTCCTTCAAATACAGCAGTTTGCCAAGTCGAAAGAGCGGTGTCTGTCGGCGAAGCATCAGGTAAGATCGGGGTCACTGGCGGCAGATATAGGCAGGTCAATAACAGGGTCTGCCGGATGCCACCTCCCGCTCTTCCACTCTGGACCGTCCGGGTTCGGAGTAAACCAAAGGTCGAGGAGAAAAGAGAAAAGGCCACGTCCAGGTCTTTCATTAAAGCGAGCGATGACGTAAATACGAAGCGATAATTGCAGTCGCGGCAGCTGTGACTCACGGACGGTTGGAGCAGATGCAAGCCGAGGTCTTTGTTTATACCACAGTCTTGCATTTGAATTTAATTGAATAAGCAAATCAGACTGCGTTCTGACTCAACTGATGCAAAACGTAGCAGTTTCTTTTAAATTCTTTCCTTCTCAAAACAACAGCTGCTAAAACGGGCGCTGGGTTTGAAAAAGTGAGTGATGATTTTGAATATTTAATGAGCATGGTGCAACAAGACATTTTGTGACTACGGATCAGAACAGGAAATGAAATGATTTAAGGAACACCTCCAGCACGTACAGCGTACTCACCGCTCGGGACTGAATGAATTAGTTGCCCACGTTGTGGCAGAACTAGAACCAGATTTGTGAACCGATAAAGGCATTTTAATTTGCTCAAAGTGAAAACCGGGGTGCACCGTGGAAGTCGATCTCGTTTGCGGTGGAACTTGTGTTATTACTTTTGCAGCAAGAATTAAAAAAAACGAACTTACCCTTTTGATTAAAAGTGCAGCGCCACGACTCGCCAGTAATATTCTCCCAGTTTCTCAAAGCTCTCTGGCCTGAAGTTACCGCTGAGAGGTTGCGTGAGGTTCTTGCTGGACCCTCTCAATTATTTTATGGGAGCAGTGTGTGTGTGTGTGTGTGTGTGTGTGTGTGTGTGTGAGCATCAGCAGATCTGCCCTGGTCTGGTCCCAGTGACATCGAGGCAGCTGTGGACAGGACAGGGGGGCAGAGGGGCAGACAGGAGCAGGGCACAGCTGTCGGGCCTTGTATAGTAGAGGCAAGAGCTGCATGCACAACAGGTCTACAGTCCCACAGTGCATTTATTTTACAGTCAAAAAGATTTACTTTCAAATCAAAGTCCCTGACAGTGAGTTATGATGAAAGTTTTTTGAAACCTCTCAGCATTTAGGCCTATTCTGGGGCATTTTGTCGGTTTCCTTTTGTGTGTTCAAAATCCAAGCTGTTCCCATTGGTCTTGGCAAGTTGATCACAATACCCTGAGCGCTTGATATTGCATTATTCACGGCATGCTCACACTGGATGATGGATAAGGATAAGGCGTACTTGGACCTGTAGGGAAATGTGTCTTCTGTTTTTGACCCATCCTTCAGTGCCAGTGGGGCAACTATCCAAGAGCAGTGAACAGCCCAGCACCCAGAGACCCATTTCCAGATCATGAGCGCGACTTCATATCAAACTGGACGATTAATCTATAGCGCGTGTTTCGGGTTGAAACAAAATATCTGGAGGCAACCCATAAAGAATTGAATGAAAACACCTCCGTGACTCATAGACTGTAAATTATTAATGGGCAAAGTCTGGACATAGCGTTCAATAGAAGCTCGTTTATGCTAGCAGTTTGACTGGGGTGTTTAGAGTATAGTGAAAATATGAATACAAATAATTAAAGGCTGTTAAGACAAACATGTGGAGGTAAGAATAAGCCTGTGTTTAATAATGACTTAAAGAGAGAGAGGCAAGAAATGTAAATGCCAAGTCGATTAGAACCCGCCCCCACTTCCTTAACAGGGTTCCTAAAGGTCAAATGTAATGCTTGTTATAATGCCTTTTTAATACGTTATTGTTAATGTCACAAATGAAAACATATTTTAAAAATCTTTTTTTTTTAAGATTACAAAAAAATCAACAGAGGAAAAAGGTTAATGTTGATATTCAAAAGCAAAGGAAACTTTGGAGCAAAACATTGTGCACAATTTCAGCCAATTTTCAGCTGAACATGTTTTTGAGCCATATTTTTTGTATTTCTATTTAACTTATGGTAAATAATAACAACTGATTTAATTCCAGTGTTAATTCTATTTAATGCTTTTTAATGACATTCAAGGCCATTTCCTTTCACATAGTACACAAATGTCACATAGTAAAAAGGTCCTGTGAGCTAAACAGAGAAGGGCAATTTGTTAGATCAAAACTAAATGATAGTTTTCTGATTTTATTCGTATGAACAGTGTTGCTCTACAAGTTCAGATTTATCTTCCGATGCCTGCAATTTTAAAGGCTATCATTTACTGATCCAGAACGTGCTGATTAATATGAATGCCTCATATAGTCGTATTCTTTACTGTATCATTTCGATCTCTGTCTTTGCCATAAGCCGATTATTATGCTTCCAGTTAAATGACTATGCATCTCCGCAGCTTTCATGACTCAATTTGATTGTTTCTGTTTCTTAAGACGTCCTTCAAGTCTGAGCCAGCCTCTAGCTCTCCGCCCTGACTCCCACGCTGCAATCAAAGCACAATGGATCCCCCTGGCTTTCCCATATGTCATAATGTCGCTTTTTTGAAACTGACCAGACCGTTTGCAGCAGTATCATTGTCACATGTGGGTTCTCCGCCAGTGGAGGTTAAATGTCCATGTGCTGCGTAACAAGTGGTTCGAATTTGACTTTCTTTGCTTCGTGGGACCTTATGGGAGAGTTCCCGCTGACATAAAAATCTAAAGCAGTCCCGCAAGCGCCGTGGGGGACGGAACAAGCAAGGGCCTCCTGAAGAGACGGATACCGCATAACAGAGGCAAGGACAGAGGATACTTTTGCATTTTTATGAGAAAGCAAATAGTACACCCGAGAGCTTTGCTGACTGAAGACATTAAAGCCACACAAAACGACAAAGTTCATGAATGTTGTGGTGGTCGGAGGATGATGGCGCAGATTGGCTGCCTCATTTCTATCCATGTGCCCCAGGGCAGGTGTCGACCCCATGCACGGAGTGAACAAATATGACTACAGTGTACCGCATTACAAGAGTGAGCAACAGTTGACGTTATTAAAAGTTTCAATGGGTTCGTTCACCTCCGACCAGGTTTAGCAACAGGTAAACGTGCTCTTAAACTACCGTAGAGAATGTGATACACAAAGGTTTGTCTTGTCCTGACAGTTGAATTGTAGCTCTGACAGTCTGGATTAGTAAAGTCCGGCTGCTGTGTGTGACATGTGCACGCTCCTGTATTATGTCTGTGTTAAGCAGGATGCCCCGGGGCAGAGCGCAGGGTGTGACTCATGCTGAAAGCCTCTACACAAGAGAGGAGGAGGGGGGGGGGGGGGGGGGAGGGGGGGGACAGTGAGAAAATGAGAGGGAGAGACGAGGGAGTGAGAGAGACTGGGGAGAGAGTGAGGAGAGAGAGAAAGGGAGAGAGAGAGAGAGAGAGAGAGAAGGAGGAAGGGGAAGAGAGAGGGAGAGAAAGAGAGAGGGGGAGAAAAAGAGAGAGAGGAGGGGGGAGAGAGAGGGGACAGAGAGGGAGAGAAAGAGAGAGAGAGGGAGAGAGGGGAGAGAAAGAGAGAGCGACATGGAGAGAGAGAGAGAGAGAGAGAGAGGAGTGGGAAGAGAGAGGGAGAGAGAGAGCGAGGGGAAGAGAGAGGGAGAGAGAGAGAGGGGGGAGGGGGAAGAGATAGGGAGAGAGAGAGCGAGGGGGGAGAGAGAGAGAGAGAGGGGAGGGGGAAGAGAGAGGGAGAGAGAGAGCGACCTGGAGAGAGAGAGAGAGAGAGAGAGAGAGGAGGGGGAAGAGAGAGGAAATCACTGTCAGATGACTCACGACACATCTACACTGTAGGTTTGGTGAGAGGGATCAAGATGAAACTGAAGACTCTGTACAGTAGTAGCACAAGGGAAAACATGTTTTTTTTTTAGCCATGCAATGGAGGAAAATTTAAAATGTGTGTGCATTTTGTTTAAACAAATCTCTTTATCTACATCTTGCTATTAACACAAAATATGAAATGTGAGTGCATTATAGTATCAATATAACTCAGTACTCTTAGGCATCACACTAACGCAATATAAACCGTTGGGCATCAATCATGTCAAGAGACGGAGCTGTGAAAGTGTTTATTTCATTACTAATTGAAATACATCCACCATGTTAATCAAACAGTATCCGTATTTGCAGGAAAGTGAGGATTAAACAGACAGAGAACCCACGATGGAAAATAATGAAAAACCAATAGAAAGTGTTTCCAAACCGTTGTCGGGTTCTGTACACCATGTGTTCCAGCCTCTCATTTCTCAAAAGCGACCGGAGCACGTGGACTAAAAGGCTCATGATTTCTGTTCAGGCAACGAGCTATAATTTTGTAATGGCTTTTATGATGTTTTTTTTCCAGACTTGCGGTCGTGGTGAAAATGCTACGCTGCCTAAAGCCGATCCCACCGACCATGTTCTAAATTAGTCGGGACTTGAACTGGTTTAGTCGCTTTCCATCTGAAATATCTGTTTGTCCCGCAGTCGTGTTGCCAGTGAATCAATTTAAAGCTTTCATCGTCTGCTCCACTCAGTTGTTTTGTCAAACGGGACTACATAAACGCAGCCTTGTTTTTCCTCTTTTTTTTTTTTTTTTTAACCCGGAGAGTCAGATTCAGATGCAATTTTCTCACGACATTTGTGTTGCGTTCAAAGTTTCCATCCATCGCCCGTAACCATAACATTTGTACAGCCATGTAATTACACTAAACCTGACAAAATGTAGCTATTAACTCACTGGCAATGTCTCTTTCTGTTTTTGCCCCGCAGCGAAAGTGCACATGGAGTTGACAGGTAGGAAGGGTTACTACGGTTACACTTCAGAGGAAGTGGGAGCAGCGGAATGAGCCATTCAGTTTTGTGAGAATACATTTGAAATAAGATGCACACAGTGGCACCGCGAGTGAGTGAAAGGATTTAAATACGTATTTCTACAAGTAATATACTGACGCGGGTCATTTTGAGATTTCACTTTATTTCCCACACCGCAGCGATGATATTTAAAATGATTAATAACTCGGATAAGGATAATAATTCAACCTGAATTTCGAAGCAGAAATGCTCGGGTCCAGAAAAGAGGTCTGGACGTAAAAAAGGTGTTATGTTATTGAGGAAAAAAGTTTGCTGTATGTTTTATGATTTGGGTGACGTGTCTTGCCCAAGGACACAATGTCAGAATGCACGGATAAGAATCCAACCTTATATAAGTGAGTTTAGTTCAGATGAATACAAATAACCACAACAACTGAGCCCCTCGGTCTCTGAGCTGAAATTGTTTGTTTCTCTGGAGGATAATATCAGGCCTTAGCTTTTCATTTGAAAGGCTTCCTGAGTTTGTGCTGGAATAATACAATAAACACTTCAGACGATGTTTTGCTGGGTACTTGTGGAGACGTCTCTGCTTTCACCTTTGTCTCAAAGAAAATAAGTTTTTTCTCACAATAGCTTCTTTTTTGTATGCAAAAGGTTTGCTATTTTATGGTACAAAGGCTAATGTCAAATTATTGTATGTATTAACTAGGCTTTTTTCTTTGTATGTGAGCTTTGCCCAGGGGTGTAACAAGGAAGGAGTGAGGGTGGGGGATTTATTACCAGTATAACAATGTGCACAATGACATAGGTCGAATAGTAAAAACTGGAAAAGTAAAGACGTGGCCACAGGGGCAAAGCTAGAGGTGTGTATACCTCCTGTCCTAACGTTGAGTTCCCCCTGGTCCTCAAGCCAATGTACATGTTTTTAGTGGTAGGGAAAACCGGAGTACCCGGAGGAAACCTACGCAGACACGGGGAGAACATGCAAACTCCACACAGAAAGGGCCTGTCCAGGTGGGAATCGAACCCGGGATCTTCTTGCCGTATAGGTGCCACCGCTGCGCTACCGAGCCGTTATGAAATATTCAAATATATATGCCCACAGCGAGAACTCCCGTTTTTAAATTAAAAGTATTATGTCCCAAAAAACAATTTGTGACAATGAGCAGTTCAACCTGAGCGTGTACTGTGAAGCCTCTAAACCCGTTGCTTATTTTTTTTTAGTAGTAGTAGTAGTAGTTTATTCGGTCATTTTTCATTTTCATTCTTTTAAAACATAAAACAAGCATCTCAATATTTCGTGCTCAACATGACCGAAAGGGTTTAGGCTGAAGTAAAAAACTTATTGTGCCTAACCCAATTTACAGACTTCTACGAGAAAAAACAAACACAAACATTAGTAATAAACAATATCAAGTGTCAAACAGAAGAGAAATAAGTATGTATTTAGAATTGATTTTAACATAAATTTCAACACTCCAATATATATGTAAATATACATTTTGTTTTACGTTAATTTATTTTAACTAAATCATGTCATTTAAATTCATTCATTATGGATCTATTAAAGTCTTTTCACTAGTTTCTTACTTTGTTCATCCTTAACTTATATATTTTTGAATGATAGAAGATTTATACAACTTTTTGAAAGCTTTGACTGTTTTAGACTGTTTTAAATGGTCTTCCAAGTCGTTCCACAGATTAACACCTCTTACAGAAATACATCGACTTTTTTTATTCTTTTTAGCTTTTGCTTTTTTGAATATGGCAGTTCCTCGGAGGTTATACGGACTTTCCCTGTGTTCAAAAAGCTGCTGGATGTTTGGAGGGAGAAGATTATTATGTGCTTTGTGCACTATTACTAAAGTATTTAGATCAACAAGGTCATGGATTTTCAATAGATTTAGCTCTACAAAAATGGGGTTTGTTGGTGCATAGAAATCTGCTTTAGTGATGATTCTTATTGCCTTTTTTTGGAGTAGAAAAATAGGATGAGTTTTGGATTTGTAATTGTTTCCCCATATTTCCAAGCCATAATTTAGGTAAGGAAGTATGAGGGAGTTATACAGTAATAAAAGAGATTTTTTATCAAGTATAGTTTTCATTTTACCAATTACAGCAATGGTTTTTGCTAATTTTGTTTTTAATGTACTTATATGCGGTTTCCATTCAAGTTTTCCATCAATGATAACTCCTAAAAAATTATTTGCTTGAACTCGTTCAATTTCAATATCATTTATTTTTAGACTGGTATGGACACTAACTTTTCTATTTCCAAAAATGATATATTTTGTTTTACTCAGATTCATTGAAAGTTTGTTTAGATCAAACAATTTTTTTAGAACTGTGAGCTCGTCTTCTACTGTGGAAAGGAGTTGTTTCAGATCCTTTCCAGAGCAGTACAGGCTGGTATCATCTGCATATAATAAACATTTTACGTTTTCCAAAGCTTCACAGACATCATTAATATACATTATAAACAATTTTGGACCCAAAATAGAACCTTGTGGAACTCCATGTGTAATAAGTTTTTTTTCAGAGTCGACATTGTGTATATGTACATATTGGTATCTGTTGCCAAGATAACTTTCCAGCCAGGCATAAGCAGGTCCCCTGACACCAAACCTTTCCATCTTTTTTAAAAGCCTTGTATGGTCTATGGTGTCAAAGGCCTTGCTCAAATCGATAAAAACACCCACTGCATATTCACTATTATCTGTTGCTGTAGCCAGGTCTTCCACAAGAGCCATGATTGCAGTTGTAGTCGATCGATTTGATCGAAAACCATATTGATGTTCACTTAACAAATTGTATTTGTCAACAAAATTGTCAAGCCGAATTACAAATAACTTTTCCAAGATCTTGGAGAATTGCGGCAGAAGCGAGATAGGTTTGTAGTTATCGAATATATGTTTATTTCCGTTTTTATATATTGGGACTACTTTTGCAATTTTCATTTCTCTTGGGAAGGTGCCAGTAAGAAAGGACTGATTGCAAATGAACGTAAAAGGTTTTACCACATAATGAATCATTTCTTTTACTATCATCATATCGATGTTAAAACAATCTGTTGACCTTTTATTCTTCATTTTTTTAACAATATCTATTATTTCATTTTCCTCAACCTCTCTTATGAAAAGTGAGTTTAGATTTTGTTTTGAGCCATTACTATTTAATATTTTTGTGTCTTTAGGTTCAAGGATTTTGTTAGCTAATGTAGGTCCAACATTAGTGAAAAAAGTATTTAGGGCATTTGCAATTTCCTTCTTATTTTCTATGGTTTTGTTTTCATTGACAAAAAAGTGGGGCAGACTAAATGTTTTCTTGCCCTTCTTAATGATTTCATTTAGTATTTTCCAGGTCCCTTGAGTATCATTTCTGTGTTGTTCCAATAATTTATGATAATAGTTCCTCTTATTAGATCGAATTATGCTTATCAACTTATTTTTATACGACTTATATTGATTTTCAGTTTCTACAGTTCTATGTTTTATGTATGATCTATATAAATGATTTTTCTTTTTGCATGCTTTGATAATACCATTTGTAAACCATGGCTTATCGGTTTCAGTTCCATGGTTGACCTTGCACATTTTAAGAGGACAATGCTTATCATATAGTTTTGTGAAAATTGACAGGAAGGTGTTATAAGCAATATCAGGGTCTAGAGAGGCATAGACCTCATCCCAGGACTGGGCCAAAAGATCCCATTTAAGGCCAGCAATAGCTTCTGGCGATCTATGTCTGACTAACTTATGACTAACCGTTTCAGATGTTTTAGCTTTACATAAAATTCCATGAAAAATTCCAACAATGGGAAGATGATCACTGATATCATTTATAAGTAATCCAGCTGTAATTTTGTTCCCAATTCCATTTGTGAATATATTATCTATTAGTGTAGCCGTATCAACTGTTATTCTTGTTGGCTTGAGGATAAGAGGGAAGAGACTATTACTATACATTGTTGTGATAAAGTCTGTTGTTTTTGTGCTATTTTGCAAATTTAATAGGTTTATATTAAAATCTCCACAAACAATGTGCGTCTTATCAACATTACTAAGCAAACCATCTAATTTCTGATTGAATGTGTCTAGACACGATCCGGGTGTTCTATACAGGCAAGTAACAGTAATTTTTTTGGATTCCACAATAATAATTTCAACAGTTAAACATTCCAAAATACCATCGATGGTAATAGACTTACTGTGAACCACCTTAGTTCTGAGATCAGTGTCCACATACATAGCAACCCCCCCACCTTTCTTATTTTTTCTGTTCAACATAAATAGTTCATATCCCTCCAATTCTACATCAAGACCTTTCTCATCTTCTAACCAAGTCTCAGACACGGCGACAATACTAAATTTCTTAAACTGACTCAAGTAGTCCTTTATTTTTTCGTGATTTTTATACAGGCTCCGGCTATTAAAGTGAATTATTGTGAGTGCATCATCAGTTTTAACGTCTTTAAACTGCTCATCGGTATAATATTTACAATCATTTATACTGTTATTAAAGAAATGTTTATCAGGGTCTATGTCACTCCAGAAATCATTACTTCTAAAGTCCAAATGATCGTATAAATTAAGTGTCATATGCTCGTATTCCAAAGGTAAGTCATTAATATTATAGTTTACAGAATCAAATTCGTGAGTCTCGATATTACTAAATGCTTCAATTAATTCATCCTCACTAGTCATTTGTTTTTCCTGCATACACACACACGCACAAACACACACACACGCACACACAATCATGCTCACAACAATCCACACACACACAACCAAATTGCATCTTTATAAATAAAAAGAAGAACATGTGTAGCCTACACAACATTCCCAGTCCAGTAGAAGATATATTGTCCATGTCCTTTTTGTCCATATAGTTTTTAAGTCCTTTCCACAGTATCTTCAATCCAGTAACTGTCATTTGGTCCGTAATTGTCCATGTATTTTTGTCCATATAGTGTACAATTCTTCTTCGTAGTATCTCCAGTCCAGTAACAGCATGCACAACATAGTCACAGAACGTAGCGAATCCATTCCTAGGTTGTTCGATTTCCAAGTCTTCAAACAGCATCATTTTAGTCCAGTTTAGTCCAGTCAAAAGGCTAGCATTATTTTTTGTATTCATCAAGGTCTTTAAGCTCCCTTACCAGTACAACTTTTGCTTGCTCCGGCGTGGCTCCGTTGAGTTGAATGAAGACCTTGCAGTTCCTGGTCCAGGTCGCTTTAATCTTGTTGTTTTTCCTTAGAATCCGGGCTTCTCTCGCAATCCCAGCATTCTTTTTAGTAAGATGTTCGTTTATGTAGACCGAAGAGCCTTTCAGCTTCCTTCCTTGGCGCAGAAGTTCAGTTTTAAACTTTCTGTTTGCAAAACGCAGGATAATAGTTGCTGGCTTGGCTTTGTCCTTACTCGGCAGAGTATGGCACGCTGCGATGTTTTTCGCGTCCAGCAGAATATTCTTTTCTGCAAAGAATAACACGATTTGTCTTTCCAGCGTTAGCTGATCAGCTGGATCGGCATCCTCGCTGACATTTCTTCCATGCGCTGCAGCTCTGGCGTAAGAACGAGGTTTCACGCTCAGACCTGTGATTATAACATCTTCCATCCTCGTGTATTGTTCCAGGTTCTCGATCCTCATTTCTAGATCCTTGATCGTTTTATCTTTTTCGTGAATGACAACCTTGAGTTGCTTTACCTCGTCAACAAGTTGCATTAACTTGGTCAGCTGTTCGGTGACTTTAGCCAACTCTCCGGTCATATGATTGATCGACTTACGCATCTCTTCCATCTCGTTCTCCATCTGTGTTGCTCTCGTTGGTGGCGGCATCGTCCCACTTTCGTGTTTATTTGTTGCCTTACTTATTTAAAGCAAGAAACGTTATTTTTTGTCGAACAGAGCTTCGGCAGTCTCACAGGGCGTCGCCATCTTGCGCATGCGTTTTTTGTTATCAAACCATTGGTGGTTTCTTTGCACATTTTAGGTTGGCAGAATTTTTCACACGCGCATATTGCACATACAGCAGGTCGCCTGATGCCCTGGCTCTGGTAAACGCTCTTTCTTCTTCATGGAAAACCTCTCCAGCTGCCCTGTACATCTGGACCCCATGGACGAGGGGGTGTTATCCAAGGATATGGGCCCCATTCATCATTTGTTATGAATCACATCAGGGAAGTGATCCATCAGTGTACTTAAGAAGGCCATTACCGATCCTTCTTGTTTAATGCTGACACTTATTCCAACAAATACATTAAATGAAGACGCTGATATGACATACTGGTTTCATTTGGGCTGTAGCGGGTGAACGGGATTCATGTGAGTGATCAGGAGGGGGCAAAGGTTTGTGTGAATAGTGATGGGGCTTTCAATAATGTGAAAGCTCCGTGTGCAGTTCTTAGCCATTTATTTTACTGATAAAGGAAAGGTATAACTCATAACTGCTGCAATTTTTATTTTTTATGTAATCTTAGATCCATTGCCTTTTACAAACATGTATACTCAGACGGCTGCAAGACTTCGAGAAGAGCTACTGGTTTGCACACAGAAGGGCGCACGGTGCACGTCTCTACTTCGAGAGGAGTCAGCGAGCTCCCAGTGCGCCCCACGACTTGTCCGTGCTTCACTTTTGCCTGTAGATCGGAGATGTTTTTAGCGAAAAGATGAGCAAATGCGACTGTGGAGAACTTCCCTCGAGACGCCAAACACCAAAGGGCCCTGTGTGTACAGCTACGAGCAGGAGGAGAGCCGTCTACGAAAGCCACAGATAAGCTTTGTGCGCTGTTGTAAAAGGCATATTTTATATTTGTTTGACATGACCCGATACCACTGGAGAGTGTGAGAA
This sequence comes from Proterorhinus semilunaris, assembly GCA_021464625.1. Lineage (NCBI taxonomy): Eukaryota > Metazoa > Chordata > Actinopteri > Gobiiformes > Gobiidae > Proterorhinus > Proterorhinus semilunaris. The sequence goes on along the minus strand of CM038358.1, from coordinate 22,989,119 downwards.
CCCAATGTGGCCCTTGGGTTAAGAAGTTCGCCCTCATCTTGACTGGAGTCTTCTTTTCTTATGCCGCCCATGGACAAACCGGCTGTCTTCCTCCCCAGCGTTCTCTGTTCTCGTTACGCGCTCTGTTTTTTAGAGGTGACACCGGCATCTGTTTTCAGCAGATTGATGGAGGTCTCTGTTCAGCTTTCCCTGTTCGGCTTATTATAACTATATAGGTTTGAAATCAGTGACATGTTGAGGCAACTGTAAGCATGAAATCATCCGCAATAGAAGAGGAAACTGGAAAAAGGACCGTCTTAAATGAGATACATGACTTACTTGTACTAGCCTAGGCGTAAGTTCAACCCGGGAGACTAATTTCAGGATCACCTTCCTCCAGCCAATGATCGCGTCCGTGAGGGCCACACCTCCGCCTCAGCCCATCAGCGTAAGCCTCCGTAGCAGCCAATAGTTTGCTTCCCAGCTGTGCTGCGACCCACCTCCACCCCTTCACCACCTCTTCTATCCACGGCTTCATCCCTCGTCGGTGTCCCATACCCCCACCAGTGTCCAGGCTCCGGGGGAAGACGTCAATAACTCCAACCTGCTCATCCATACAAACTCGAATTGATATTTTGATGTCTACTGCCGGGGTCTGATCGCCCAAAATAATATCCATCCATCCATTTTCTTCCACTTGTCCGTTGCCGGGTCGTGGGATCACATGGGACCAGGCTCCTATGGCTCCTCCTGCAGGTGGTGGGTCCACAGAAGGACGGCCTCATGGTTCCAAAATAATATACACATGTCAATAAATCTTCCTAATCGCTGCTTTTATCTGTCTGAGTCTATCCAGGTGGAAATCTAAGATAAAAACATGCTGATGCCAATGTAACAACCATGAATACCGCTTGAAATCAGACCGATTCACTTTAACATTCACTTGAAATGGTACAAAATAATCTGAATGAATAAAAATGTGATAGTTCCACAGTTCGACTTTATTCAAGTCGATTCAAGCCATTTCTTTCTTAAGACGATTATTAATATTCCGGTGGTGAAACGTATCCCCTCATGAGAACAGCAGCTGGATCAGAGCACTTTAAGTTCGGAGATGTGGCCTTGTGTTTCTAGATGCTCGTGCAGTCTGGAATCTAAATATGTTCTGCGCAGCCTATACATACAGTATTCAATCACTGCCTTGATTCAAACCTGCTGCAGTCAAGTTCAGTTTAACTCGAACATTTCCTTTCGCTACTTTGGCAAACCGAACCCCCACCTGTCACTGAGAAAGGCACACGGTACAATGGCAGCATTATAAACAATGTTTCCAATTTGTGCTTTTTTGACCCGCTGAACTCCTGCTTGTTCTGATCATTTTTTCGCCGTTTGACAAGTACCCCCAACGTGACTCACCGTGTTTACATTTGACGGCACATTTTTCACCTCGCCCATTCAGAGCAGGGATTTTGTTGCTGCCGAAGTTGTCAGGCGTGGTCAGGGTCAATTAAACAAGGATAAGTGCATTGTTTCAACATGTCGGGCTGAGTCACCCGGATTAATTTTGAATTCCTGTGTGCGCAGAAAAAGCCTCAGCTTGAGCCTGAGCGTAAGTTTATAGTAATGTCCAAATCTGTAATGCGCAAATAATTCACTATTATGGATTGATTGTGAGACTGCGAGCGACTCGATCCGCCTGGGTGCCCAAAGTTTGGACTTGTTAACATGTCAAATCACATTCATTGATAATCACAAGAGTCTTGGAAAAATTAAAATTCAATTTAAAGAATTTATAAAAAAGGTTTGTCTGTCTAACCAAATAGACTCACTCAAACATGCTTCTTATTATCCTGGACAATGGTGAGTTACTGGTTTGTTTGTTTTTTTAATCAGTAGTACTTTATTTGGTATTTTCGTTTAGATTGAAAGCAGAATATCATGGAAAAAAATAAACAAAAATAAGTAAGATTATAAATGTTTGTATTACAAGCGCCTTATATTTTAGTGTGCTGACCATGTGTTTGCATGGTTATTATAGGAGTTGTAAAAAGTGAAAAGTTTAGAAACTGCACAGCCTAATCTGATATCAACATTAACATAATAGCTATATTATAAATTAAGAATCGCGGTGATGGTGCAACAATGCAAATTTCAAAAGAATTGGCATGATGAAGAATAGCACACTGTTAATTGGGTTTGGGGGATTCCCATGGGACTGTGGATGGGTATTAACTTTGAGCTAAATCCGGGATATTTACAGCACCAGATGCCCGATCGTTAACATGCGTGGTCCCATTGAAATAAATGGATAAATATAATACATTTTTATTTATCAATTCTAGACTTTTTTTGAGGGTCCAAGTCCTGCCAACCGAGCCAACACCACTCCATTACCTCACTGCAATCTGATAAACGCTCACTCAGTCAAGCTTCCCGGTATTTCCCCACAATCTCCCATCCAACTGCTCAGGATATCAGACGAGAGCAAGTTCGGACATTCACTGCGTTGTTTATTTGACAGAAAACATCTTTCACATCTGAATAATGCTTCAGTAAAACCGCAGCGGTCCATTCCAATATAAACCTTTGGAAGTCGATGATTTGCTGTGACAGATATTTCCCCAAATCTGCCAAGAGATATCCTCGCTGTGCAGCCCTCAGTAAAGAGCATAATATACTGTTTAGGATTGATCGATTGGTTTAATACTTTATGTTGTGTTTGTTTCATTGCGACTGCACATCAAAAGAGATTGAGATAATTAAACCATGAAGTGTTATCTCAGTGGACGATCTGTTTACAATAAAAGCATCACAGTAAGAAAAATGAAATTCATTTACAAAGGCGTTCATTGTGTATGTAGATCGCGCTGACAACAGGTCTCTGCAGGTGAGTCTCATTGTTCAGATATATATTAGATATCGACAACAGCCAGATACCCAAATCTTAAAGCCTCTTGCCTGGAGAGCAACAATGTACAGCCTCATTTGAAAGCTAAGACCTACAAAAGTGATCGTAACTTTGTTGTCACATTGTCGCCGTGTTTTTGTCGCATTTTTGAAGCGTTTTTGCCGTGTTTCGTCTCTTTGTTGTCATGTTTTTGTCGGTTTTTGTTGCATTTTCATAGCTTTTTTTGATGCTTTTTTATTTCTTTTTTGTCACTTTTTTATTACTTTTTTGATGCTTTTTTATTACTTTTTTGTCACTTTTTTATTACTTTTTTGTCACTTTTTTATTACTTTTTTGTCACTTTTTTATTACTTTTTAGTCACTTTTTCTGTTGCATTTTTGTTGCTTTCCCCACATTATCGTGTCACTTTGTTGTCGCTCTTTTGACACTTTTTTGTTGCGTTTCTATCCTCGTTTCTGTCGCTCTTTTTATGTTTTTTTTTTTAAGCTGTTTGATTTGGGTAAAGCCAAACTGGTGCAAATGCGCTCGGTTCAGGTGGGGGTAAGAGGTTAAGGAGACATTCGCTCCAGAACGCATAAATGGGAACAACCACAACTCCGGGTGTGTTTTTCATGCGGTAACTACATTATAACGTTGTCAAAAAGTCGATTTGCATCATATGAGTGATTTGACGGGAAATTTAGTCTAATTTAATACGTAATACATAATGAAGGTTCGACCTCTCTGCACCCACATTCCTGCTGTCGATCAGTCCCGCTCCAAAGCTAACATAATCTTGTTTAATAGCGTTTGGTGAGTTTGCTTCCAGCTGCTCATGCTAATGGACTTTCAGACCATGACAAAAATGCTAATACTCGCAGGTGACCGATGTAATTAGCCTTTTGAAAGTGCGATTAGTGACACGTTTATCCACTCTGCGCCAGTGAAGCGGGACCGCATGCCCCTCCATAACTGTTTCCATATTGCGGACTGCCCTCAAGAAGGTCACAGGGGTAGAGCAGCCATAGAACCAGTGATATTTCAACATTTACGTTGAAGATTTGCCCTTTTTTATATATATATATATCACAATGTATATAAGCCCAATGTATTTAATTAAGGAAGCAAATGGAGCTTATCCACATGTCGAAGATTACTGTCGCTAACCGCAGCAGGAGAACTACAGTGTGTGGCATCAGGACACATATCTCTTGAAACAGACCATTTGTTTCGCCAAAAAATATGAAGGTGTTCATGAATTTGAGCGCACGGATCATTCACACTGGTTTATTGGCTCCTCGGTGCTCACAGCTGTGTTTTTGTGGAGTCCTTCAGGGCTTACTCGTACACATCGTTTTATTACGTATGACGCATCAATACCGTAAACGCTGTTTATGACAGAGAAGCACAGGCCGAACGATTGCAAATTCAGAAGTTAGGGTTTCGGCACTTTCTCTCTTCAATGTGGAATTTGTTTATCTGGACTAAAGGCGTTGAGAAGCGGCTCTTCCTGTGCACAGAACACCTCCACAGCGAAGCGCCGAGAAACAAAGACGAGAAGCGGCAGCTTTAGTTTGAGCCCCTTTGGAATCTTAATAAATGGAGAGTGATTAGAGATGTTTTTCTTTGCTTTTATATTTCAGCTGCCAGCCTTATTCGGAAGTATCACCAGTGCGTGTCTGACCAAAAGAACTTTACACATTTATTGAGACAAAATAAACACCTTACAAATCCTTTACAGAGTCGTTACGTCTTTCATCTGGTGTAATTAATGATTTACGTATACAAATTTGTTTGACATTGACAGTCCAGAACTTTGATCCTTTCAGTGTGAACCGTATTTTCTATATATATATTATTAACATTCTTTATTTAACCAGGAACGTCCCACTAAGGTTAAGAATCTCTTTTACATGGGAGTCCTGGAACCTGTTATATATGTTTTTAGTGGTAGGGAAACTGGAACACCAGACGGAAACCTACGCAGACACGGGGAGAACATGCAAACTCCACACAGAAAGGCCCCGTCCAGGAGGGAATCAGACCCGGATCTTTCTTGCTGTGAAGCACGAGCTTTGTCCCTGACAGAGATGGTGATTCACCCGCGTCTTTGACACACATGAGGAGTCTGTGGTTATGACAAACTATTTAAACCCAAACTGCTGCTCACCTCGCTAACCCGCCACTCAGGGCTCAAGTCTAATGGCGGCCATTAAACACAAATTAAGAGGCCCCCATGATCCCGCGCTCCCAGAGCCCGGGGCACTTACACAGGAGCGGCACAGGCTATTACCGGGAGCACAACAGCTCCGCGCCACATTGCTCTGGTAATAGCGGCGTGTGTTACAAAACCTTCATTTTGAAACGGTTCATTCAGAGCCAAATGTTTTAAGGCGATACAGGCAGGGGGGCCACAGTTATTTTACAAAAAAGAGTACATTATGAATTTGACTCACCTCGTGCACCATAGGTTTTCCACACAAAGTTCCACCTGGGTAAAAGAAGCCTGTGATTATGAGATAAGGGATATTATTCAGATAAGCGACTGAAGGACTTACAGTATTCTTCTCCTGATCTAAACTACCATTAGATGTGCTTAGTTCCTGCGTAAAAGCCATCAAGACCTGGATGACTGTAAATTACCTTCTCCTTAACCCTGATAAAACCGAGGTTATTATTTTAGGTCCTCAAAAACTGAGAGAGTCTTTATCTCAGCAGATCATCTCCCTGGATAATGTTAGCGTATCAACGAGCTCTAAAGTAAAAAACCTTGGAGTTCTGTTTGACCAGGACCTCTCTTTTAAAACGCATATAAACCAGGCTTGTAAAATTGCGTTCTTTCACCTGCGCAACATTGCTAAAATACGAAACATTCTACCTAAGAGTGATGCAGAAAAACTTATTCATGCATTTGTTTCCTCAAGGCTGGACTACTGCAACTGCCTGCTAGCAGCGTGTCCTAAAAGTTCCCTAAAAAGTTTTCAACTAGTTCAAAATGCAGCTGCAAGATTGTTAACGCGTACAAAGAGAAGAGAACACATTACACCTGTGCTAAAGTCTCTCCATTGGCTTCCTGTTGAGTTTAGAATCAAATTTAAAATCCTGCTCCTCACATTTAAAGCCATAAAGGGTTTGGCTCCGCTTTATCTCCAAGACGTTATCGTTCCATATCGGCCAACCAGAGCACTCCGCTCTCAAAACTCAGGGCTACTAGTGATTCCTCGGGTCTCCAAAATCACTGTAGGAGGAAGAGCCTTTAGCTACCAAGCTCCGGTTTTATGGAATAAACTCCCAGCTCACGTTAAAGAAGCAGACACAGTCCCTACATTTAAGACTAGGCTCAAAACGTACCTCTTCGAATTAGCTTATGATCAGGTCAGTTAGGTAAAGCTCTAACCCACAGCCTGAAGTAAAGCTGCTTTAGGAGAAACTCTGCTGTGGGAAGTACGGTACACTGAGCGCTATCCTCTTCTTCTTCTTACTGCAACCTTTGTCTTACTATGATACAATATTTATTTCATCTGTAGTCTGTTCATTACTATTCACATGGTGTCTCCTGTCCCACTCCCCCTTGGGAGTGCCTGTCTAGATCGAACGGAGGGACCCGGCTGAACGGAGGGACCCGGCTGAACGGAGGAACCCGGCTGAACGGAGGAACCCTGCCTACTGACAACAAGGACTGGACGGTCTGTGATCTTGGCCCGTCTACTGAGGGACTCCTTCGGCCCTGGGTCTCTATAGCCTGTCCGTCCATGGGAGTGGATCTCTCCTTCTGTGGTTCTCCTCAAGGTTTCTCGTTTCTCCCACTGGGTTTTTGAGTTTTTCCTTGCCGGGCTGGAGAGTCTAAGGACAGGGGACACCCGAGCTGCTCGTCGCCACCCACTGCTCGTCGCCACCCACTGCTGACGCTTATTTGGACATTATGTTTGCCTGGATATTTGATTCACCGGAACTTTACATTGTCTTATTTACTGTTCTGTTTTATTGCCTTAATGTTTGTTACAGCCCTATGAGGCAACTCCTGTTGTGATATTGGGCTATACAAAACCATTGATTGATTGATTGATTACCAAGTAAGTGCAGTTCATTATAATGCTTTTGTTCCTCCCTGTCGTTTTGCGTATACTAAGACGTCCGCACCTGCATCGCACCGGCAGAAACTACGGCCCCGTTATGACCTGACGCTGACACGCGGAGCCGACGTCTTTGTTAGGCTTTAATTAAAAGGCATGATGTGACATGAGCGCACCACAAGACAGACCGATCCTGACACACTGTATGTAACTCAACCTTTCAGATAACTCCCCAGCTGCCGCCACACACAATAGTGGATCACAGGATGTCGTGACAAATGGACTCGAGCTGATCATACGGCAGGGATTGGCCCAAATGAGGTTCGTGAGGTGGGGGGTCAAATTAGAGAAGACAGTGGCTCAGTGGGTAAAGCGTGCGCCCATTAAAACAAATAAAAATAAACACTATGTACGGTATTTACAAGGATCAGTAATGGTACAACATATACAAAGGCCAATATTGATGCCACAAGAGAAGACACTGAACACTTTTTTGCCTGAGCTCTCTAGAGGATGAGAAAACCTTGCACAGTTATTTGCTCATGTACATCACTGCAGTATTATGATTCAACATGGTTCTCTCCCTCAGTGGTGAAAGGTTTTCTCATCCTCTAGAGTGCTCAGGCAAAAAAAAAAAAAAATCTGTGTCTCCTTTTGTGGCATCAATATTGGCCTTTGTATATGTTGTACCAATACTGATCCTTGTAAATACTGTACATAGTGTTTTTTTTTTCATGTACATAGATCTACATTCTTCTTTCTTTCACTATATTATGCTTTGGTTTCTATTTTAATTGTGGTTTCTGTCGTCACTTTTCAGTGGCTATCCATCGCAGATCCTTTTATTGACCTGCCTATGGGTGTTTTGCCCCTGTTCGTTTGGTCCTAAATGAATACTATCTATGTAAACTCTCTTTTAAAGGTCATGTGATGTTGTAGGTCATGTGATCAACTCATTATGGACTATATATACCGGTGTGTAGCCAACATTTCCCTGTCTGTCACATTGAATTTAACTATATGTTCAGATCTGGAGTTGCTGCAGTTGGACAGGTCTAGATTCAGCAACGCTACGGGCCCAAAGAACGAGACCAGCTGAGACTGAACATCCTGAATGGATTTCCTCTTCCCTGGTGGCACTGGCATATTCCAAGATGACAATGCCAGGATTCATCAGGCTAACATTGTGAAAGAGTGATTCAGGGAGCATGAGACATCATTTTCACACATGGATTGGCCGACACAGAGTCCAGATCTTAACCCCAAAGTCACTGCGTGCTGTTATCAAAACTATAGGCGGTCCAACGAACTATTGTCAGTGTGCGCCCTTGAGCAAGACACTTCACCCAGCATGCCTGTGTGAATGTAGTGCATGAGTGGGTGATTGGTAACAGTTTTGTAAAAATATATTTATTGTGCCTACACTTTTTCTTTTTGATCCTGAATAGCACCTGACCTTCTTCACAACCCATTCCACTCACTGAAGTGATCACTTTTTTTTTTTTAATAATTCAATTTCTGTTCATAAATGAATGCCTTCAGTAAGAATGTACAATGTAAATACTGTAGTCTTTAAATGAAAGACAAAAACAATACATACAAAAGTGTTGAGGTGTGAATGTCTGTCCTGCAATAAAGTCTTGTAAGGCTTTTTGGTCATTATTGGACACGACCGTGCATGAGCCTGAGCAGCCGACTCATATAATGGTGACATACCATCGGTCCGACAACCCATTAGTCCGACGTCTCATTATTCCGAAAATGTACCACTGAGCAGAGGTGCCATTAGTCCACCACAGTTGTGTTGTGGATTAAACCATATACAACCATTGGCCCCAACTTTAAGGTCAGTGGACTCTTGCCTGAACCTAATCTTATTCTTCAACCCCTACTCAATGGGACATTTTCGGAATAATGAGACGTCGGACTAATGGGCCGACCTCCATATAATAATCTTTTAAAAGGTTTGTCCAAGATTTTTGGCAACCAAAACAAACTGCGAAAAGGTTTAGTACAAAAACAAAAAGCCCTAGTACTTGGTCCTAATCCACATAGCAGCAAATCGTCACAGCTATTCAGAAGAGAGTATAAAATGGTTAAACTGCTGTAGTGGGGCAATACTGATGGCAGGTAGGTATTCTTATGGCGCTGTGCGGACACTGAAGCACACATTTTGCAACACATTTAGATTTGAGGAGAAACTTGCCTGGGGCCTGAATCCAAGTGTTATTTGGAGCAGACTGGGCCGCAGGGAGTGTCGTCTTCTCTTTGAAATAACACGGCTTGTCCAACCATTTACAAAACAGCAGGTGGTTTACTGCGGCATGGAGAGGAGCCCCATTATGTCGGAGTGCATGCCGGTCAGTGCCGTGCAGGACGAGGGCACCCTCCGCTCCACAACAGTTTTCTCATTGTCTTCTCCTCTTTTTTCCTTTCCTGTAGCACCTCTTGTGACGCCTCCACTGAGCTGTAGGGGTGGGGGCTCATGGTGCCTCTTCGGTGTTTCAGGAAAAATAAGTGTGGATTTGTAGGTCTCAAATGTCTTTAGCTCAAAAGCAAGAGGTTTGTTTACTTAAAACAAATACAAAAAATAAATAAAAGAAGCTGGCTTCTTCAGGGACAGTGAGATATACAAAAGTATCCAGTTAAACAATGTGGAACAGAGAGACTACAAATGCAGTTCGCAGACAAAGGCAAAAAACGCTGCTCTACAAAGAGAGCGGGAAGTTGTTTAACATGATGCCCAAAAAAAATGTATCTCAAGTTAAGTCATTCAAACCAACCGCCAATAGTTAAGTAGTGATCAGAGTTTTACCTCACATTTACAGTAAAAGATTAAGGACACAGGTAAGTAGGTTGAAAAATAAAGAGGAAGGCAACAGTTCCAAATTACTTACGATTTATTCATATATATTTTTGTTTGTATTTTCTTTCTAAAGTAAAGAGGGTTATTTCCAGGTTGGCTTTAACAAAGTGATCATAACAGAATAAAATGGAGGTCCATTCAGCTGCACCTGAACATGAAAACCAGGAAGATGGAGATAACAACGTGACGCAAGGCAGCCGTGGTGGGCCTAATGGGAACAGCCTCAAAGAATACAGGACCTGGTGGAAAGAGTTTAGTTAAAGCCTGAATTCTAAACTAGTGCTACATCAGGTGACATGGGCAACGTACCGCTTCCTCCGTCCGTTTCAGGGGGAAATGCTCAGGGCAACACTGGACAGTTGGGGTCACACACACCCAATACACAGCTGCTGTCAGCATGCGCTTGACCCCCGGAACCGAAGCAATACTAGAGGAGGATATAGCTTGGGTCAGAATTAACTTATTTTAGATTTAATTAAAGCTTGCCAATGTTTTACCGGCTCTCGTAAAGCACCGCTCCCAGTAGGACTAAAGCAGGAAGTGCAAGGGCTAGAGGAAGAGAACTGCAAAACTGGAACTTTTTATAGTAAAAAGTCCAGTGCCCCCAGTGGACAGTTGGAGAACTACCCTACCAAAACAGTCAAACTATCTTTACAGGACCATGACATTGATTTGCATTACTGTTACACTAGTAATTACAAATGAAAACAGAATCGCTCATTTTGTTCAGCCACTGAAAATCTTTGCCGCTGTGCACACTGGTTTCTGGTTACTGATTTTGACTCACCCACCCTTACACACAACCACGTGCACGCAAAGGCGCTTCCCATTGTTGTTATGACGCTTTAACCGAAGTGACTGGTGCCAATCTCAACACGGTTCAAAAGTGTTTCCATATTAGTCCGTTGTAATTAGACTTCCCGGGCTACTTATTGACAGACAAATGGCAAACGCGAGATCCCTTCTGCTCATGCTTCGGTCTGGAGTGACATTTGGGACAAAGGGCCCAGTTATGCTGTTATGTGAGTCTGCCTTTTGTGGGACGGCCCAGCGCTGACACAGAGGCCAAATGCTGCGCCGCAGACAAATCGAACGCCCACGAGAAAAGGGTGGGTCGCACCGCGGTGACTCATCCACATCCACAGAAACAGGAACACACGCAGACCAGGGCACCGCGAGCCCCGAAACATCCGCTGTGAGGATGGAAAGTAATAAAACAAGTATAAAACCTTTGCAATGATAAAGGGCTAATGTTATTGCTAAAGTAACTCAAATGTTACTACCTACAACGCTGACACGACTTGCAATAAGTGAAAGAGGGCCCAGTCCAAATCCCGTGAGCATGGAAGATCACCTCCCACCTTAACCAAGTGCATTTTCTCCGTTCGGCATTACCCAAATCTAAAAGCTTCTCGACTGGGGAGTTTGACATTTTTTGTTGTTGCTTTTTGATCGCTTTTTTCATAGCGTTTTTTTATGTTTTTTGTCACTTTTTTGTCTCGTTTTGGTTGTGCTTTTGACGCTTTTTTATTGTATTATTGCTGCTTTTCCGGCACATTTTTTGTCGCTCTTTTGTCGCCTTTTATGTCGCGTATTCATTCCCGTTTCCGCCGCCATCTTCGCGCTTTTTTCAAGAAGCTTTCAGATTTGAGTAAAGCCGACCTGCACAACACGGGGCCTGGTTCAGGAGGGAGGGGGGGGGGGGGGGGGGGGGGTTAAGAGATTAAAGAGCACGAGTCTCACTGGCTTTAAATTGGAGGCTTGGCTGTGCGTTGTAAATAAACAAAAGTAATTACCAAATAACCGGGTCACTGAAGAGTTCCTGGTCTTCCTGAAATCGTCCCGGTTGTGTTATGCTTTAAGTATATTAAATTACCCCACACCACATTATCCAATTATTCGAAAAATGCCAACTTTATGGTGAGGAACGTTTTACTCTCCCATTTAGAGAACATTCCCAGCTCAATAAGACTTTTTTTTACTGTGCGTTTCTCTTTGTCAAATAGCTCCTTTTACACGTCTCCTTCCCGAAAGCCCGGGTCAATGCCTCAGCATCTATTTAGTCTGGGTGGAGGATCCAGACAAATAAACAGTTCACGGGCGTTTTGTGTGGCTTGTCTTTCACAAAGGGCTTCCACCGTCCTGCTATTGTACTCCGGTCCTATGTGTCATCGTATTTGTCGTATACACTCACCGCGTTGTTAGCCGCGATTTAATCACTTTCAGTGGAGCCGTGTGCGCTCCCGGGCAACATAATATTTGGGCATAAATACCGGCTGGTGGACGAGCATTATCCGCCGCTTCGGTTTATTAGCGCAGTTCCACTTTTGTGATTGATTAACTTGCAAATCCCGTCGTTCACGCGCCGCGTCGTAAAAATGTGCTTCGAAGTGAGGAAGTCTCTGCAAAGGAAATATAAAACACGGGAGGAAAAGGTGTTGTTTGCTTTTGCACATTAACTGCATAATCCACTCTCACGTCTCTCGCCTCGGCCAAAACAAAGACGCCCTTTTTATTTGGACTAAGAAAACAAACCAGAAGACTTGTCCCATCTAAAGAATCAAAGGTTTTTGAGTAAATCAGTGAGTCGATGTTTGATAAAAAAAAACAAAAAAAACAACACAAAGTGTCTCTCCCTAATCTTTGGAATGGAAACTTATTTGGAAGCAGATTTTTTTTCAGACTGTGCCGTCCAGTCTAAGAGTCTAAAAGGCTTTTCAGCGAAGAATCTGGTCGTTGTGTTTGGAAAATTAGCACTGAACAGTTATAAGTTAACATGTTACCTTTTTATTGTTAATTAAAATTGCCACAAGGTTTTTTAAAGATGCTTTCTGATCGATATGTACAAACTTCAAAGTGGGGTAATGATTGTGCATCAACAGAGAGGCAGCTCTTTGCTTGTATCTTTTTTGCAAGTAGTTTTTTCATACAATACTTTTTACTTCTACTACTCTTACTTTAGTGGGGGAAAAAAGGTTAGCTTGTGCCAAAAATCTTCATTCTTATGGGTAAAATGTATGAATTTTGTATTTTGTATATTTTAAGGCCTAATTCATAATTTATTTTTGTATATTTTCATGGTATTATTATTATATTATTATATATATTGGGGTCACTTAAAATGTCCTTATTTTTTAAAGAAAAAGCACAGTTTTTTTCAATGAGGATAACATTAAAAATTAATCAGAAATACAGTCTAGACATTGCCTATTCTAGCTGGAGACGGGTGATTTTTAATGGCATACCTATAGGTGTACAGAGGCGGATCCCTCCAGTCTTCCCGTCTTTGTTAGCTCATCGTGTTAGAGGGTAGTAGATATGCTAGCACTGCTGAAAACTGTTGTGCTGATTAGAGAAGCTGTAGAACTGGCCTGGCTGACCCCAGACTTTGGAACGTTAGTGTATGTTCATGTTTTGCTTCTCATAATCGATGTCACAACTGAAACATGAATCAAACCTTTACGTTCAGTATTCACAGTACTCAAGTAACATTAAAAAGTACTTTTTTACTCTTACTTGAGTCATTATTTGGGCCATTACTTCTTACTTTAATTTTACATAAGTTAAATTATTTTAAAGTAACGTTGCACTTCCTTGATTATTTATTTCTACTCTATCCACCTCTGGTTATAATGAAAAAGTAAGATTAGAATAAGTGTTTCAAGGTAACCACAGTTCATCACAACTTTTATAAACTATAATCTAAGTAGCATTAGAACCTGAACAGTATTACATGAGTTCAGAAAAGTTTTACTTACACCACAACAGGTACATTTCACACTGCGCCCCATAATGTTCTTTTTTATAAATACTGTTTGCACATGAAACATTCAAGATACAAACAACACTGGGGCCACTGGAGTGATCAAAAGATAATGTAGATGTTTTAAATTGATTTGTCCCATTGCAGTCTCCTCGCGAGACTGCAGAGAACAGGACAGCTGGCTTCCTGGTAGCAGCGGGACGAGAGTCTGTAGGAAAATTACCATAACATACACGATGCCATCGGATTCAGGATCACTCTTACACGAACACGCACACTTACGGGATATTGCAAACACATGTATTCTGATCATAATTCTCTATAATCTGGAAGAGTGTTGCTGCTTGGAACGGTTGTCATTCTATTGCTCTAATTCACAAATGGAGAATTAGGGTTGGCAGGTTATGGATCTGTTGAGAGGGACCCTCCCAACGGGCTCTAAACCTTGTCTTTTAATGCACCACTCAGCATAGGAACATATTCTACAAAATCAGCTGTTAGGGCAGCCGTGTGGGGGTTTGTTGACGGGGAGTTACTGCTCTCTTCAAATGGCCTGCTCTACACTCTGGCTTTTTAATGCACCACAACATTGCAGGGCTTGCATCATACTTCACATATAACTCAATTAAATAAATATATAATAATAATGATTATGAAAATTACACCCAAATTAAAATTATACTGAGAATGGTAATGACAACTGGGAAGTATCAAGATCTCGGAGTATAATACCTATTAATGTACCTTCATAACATAAAAGTAACTCTCGGTTATCAAGGGTAAAAATCTGAAAGAAATATATTAAGGATCACATTTTTATTTTATTTTGACTGCTTTGTACTAGACATCGTACATGAAAAAAGATTGTTGTTGTAGTTGTGCGTTGTTTCAATTAATTGTATAAACAGTTCATATATTTTTTTTTGTAAGTTTGTAAGTTGGTCTGTACGAATGTAGCTGCTTGAAATGTTTTGTAATGTTCTTTTTTTATTTATTTTATTGCACTTGGGGGTGGGGGCTCATAAGCTTTTGCTTCAGCCCACTCCTTTTGAGCACTATGTGTACTGCTCAAATAAACAAATAAACTAAACTAAAACTAAATCATTGTGTTGTTTTGACGTCCGCCCAACACCGTGCGACTGACCGGGGTATAAACCGGTGTCTGAAACGGAGAATTTAGTGTCGTGCGTCTGGCAGAAGTTAGGCAGGTTTGGTCCAAGCCGCTCTCTTGAATCTGTAAAAGACCCGCTGGATGAAAGCAGCCACTGAAAGCCCTGTGTTATGTTATAATAAAGTGAGATCAAATAAACAGCGGGGGCGGGGGAATTGCAGTGGGATCGCGCGTGTGTTTGGGTAACGCTGAACAGATGTGGGCGACGGCGTGATTACTGTGGACGGTCCCGCTCAGACAGCAGCGCGGCCACGGGACAAATGAGTCCTTCTGTTTTTGTTAAAATCACACTGTTGAAAATCCAATTCAACACTTCCACTACGAGTGTCAAATTCAGAACGGTTTGGCTACAGATTTTCAACTTTAATGTCCCGAAAGTAAAGGTAAGGTCCCAAAAGTAAAGGTAATGTCCCAAAAGTAAAGGTATTGTCCCAAAAGTAAAGGTAAAGGTAAGGTCCCATAAGTAAAGGTATTGTCCCAAAAGTAAAGGTATTGTCCCAAAAGTAAAGGTAATGTCCCAAAAGTAAAGGTAAAGGTAAGGTCCCAAAAGTAAGATGTTGAGATGTTGTGCTTTGGTCAGTTAGAGGATTGTCATTTTGGATTAAATAAGTCAATTCAATTTATTTAAGTAAGTGCTGTATTTGTCGTTGTACAACCGTACAACGAAATTCGGTTCAGGTGTTAGTTCTGAGCCGCTGTGACTGAGCTGTGCCACCATTGTGGGTCAACCTGACCAGCATGTTTTTGGAGGTTGGGGAAACCGTAGCACCCGGAAGAAACCTGGCTGGCTGCCTTCAGTCCACCTCTGATCCTCTGAAATGGTGCAGCCTCTCCTGGGTTTGTTCCTGTTTCAGAGCGTGGTGTCCTGCACTGGTCAGCTCCTCCACCTCAGATTGAAGTTGCTGCCACTATAGTAAAGTTCAAATTATAGTTAGCAAAGTTGATATAGAGCTTTTTTTTTTTTTTTAATATGTTACAATGTTGTTCCAAAAACATGCCTGAAGCTGTATTTCCAGCCACTTGCACATCTTTGAGTAATCCTTGGACATCTTCACCAGTAGCCGTTCTCAGCACCGCGGCGGCAGCTCCCAAAAAACTCCACCTCAGGTCTTATGTACCCAGGAAATGCTTTCCTCACCTCCCGCTCTTTTGCTGAGCTTAATCCTCTCATCACAAAGAGAAAACACACACGAGCGGAGTAGGGGAATTTTCTTTTCTTACGTTTTTCACCTTTATTGAAACAGCTGCAAAGCGAAAGGGAGCAAGAGGAGTCAGGGAGTGTGTGTGTGTGTGTGTGTGTGTGTGTGTGTGTGGGGGGGGGTTACTTTTGCTACTACAGGATATTTAGTTTCAGCTGTTTTAGATCAGCATTGCATTTTCTAACAAAGACTTTGACTTTATTACCATATGCCCATAATAGCCCCCTCTTCAAAGCAATATTCAGCATTGCAGTGGTTGATGAAGACAACATTTATAATGAATTCATTGGCCAGATGCCACATAAGATAAAAGTGCTGTATTATTGCAGCTCACTAGTTGCTATGGAGGCGCTGATATTGCTCAAATGTGGTTGAGTTGTTAACAGTTGTGAAAAAAAATAAAATAAAACACTGTAATGATTCATAAGTGTAATAATTAGTACTTTTCCAACAAAGTGAATCACGGTCCTGCATAAAAGACGGCGCCCTTCGCGTGAAAACGAATGCACGCCAAAAGACTCTTCGTAAGACTGTGAGCGGGGTCACGGCGGTGTGGCTCAGATGCCGCATGGACTTTTGTGCAAAAAAAAAAAAAAAAAAAAAGTCATTACCGAGTGGAGCTGCAGCGGGATCGTGCGTGTGTTTGGGTAACTCTGAACAGATGTGGGCACACTGTATGATTACCATAGACTGTATACCCACTCAGACAGGAAAGACGGGGCAGCTGGTTGCCATCAACGTAAAGGCGCGGGCGGCCCCAAACTATAGACACACGAGGGCCCGCGCATTTGTTCATAAACAGACCGACAAACCCCCTTCTTTTATCTCTCTAATCTCCTGTTTGAATGCGAGGCCACTGTCTCTATCCACTGTATCCACCCACGACTGCTGAGCCACCACCATACCATAGCGCCATGTTAAAAGATCAGAGGAGAGGCATAAACATCCTGGAATGAAATGAAAGATTGCAATTACAGGTAAGTCGAGATGATAAATAATACGCTGTTTAAAGAGTTTTTTCGTCGGGAATGAAGAACTGCTGCCGCTCATGTCAGTGGGGTGGCCAGGTATCAGAAGTCGTGCCCCAAAGCCACTCGAAAACCGGCCGAACTCCGCAGATATACAGAGTCGCTGTAATTTCAGATGAATTTTGATATATTCACTCCCCCGATGATCTCGAACCATCCACTTCTCTCTCTCTCACACACACACAGAGAGAGAGAAAAAAAAAAGCTTTGATGGCCTTGGATTTGACGGCAGGGATTTGTTATTATTCAGAATTATTCAGAATTCACGTTTCACTTGTAAAACAGCACCGCCAACGCCCCCTTTTAAGTTTTTGTTATTTTCAGAATGATGAGAAATTATCAGAATGTCGCACAATTCTTGGACCTGGGCATCTGATAAATATCCGCTAAATCATTTGACTGGTTTGTCCTTAAAACAGGAGAAAGTGGATCTGAAAAGGCTGAAAAACTTCCATATCACAACTTACACTTCCTCACCACATACCGTCTTATGTTCAGTCTTCTCTATAGCTCCATTATGTTCCTTGTATCTTCTTAAGAACTGCGATTTGGTGTTTTCTATGGGAAAATGTTACTTTTCAGGCTTGTTTATGTTTTGTCTGTCCTTTTACATCAACTCAACTCAGTTTCTCAGTACTAGTAAGATTTGTTTTATTTACATGGCCCATTATAACTTCTACTTCAGTCAAAAATCTTTAAACTAACATTAGTACTTGAGTTCATACTGTATTTTGACAACTCTATCCCAGTACAACTAAAAGACGTCTAAATCAGGACTTAACTGTGAATACATTTCTGAATGAGCTCTAGTCTAAGCCAAAGGAGGATCAATAAACTACAAAAAAAAAGGCCTTCACAGGAGCCTAACACTGCTAAAAAGTCATATAGAATAGGTAACATTTTTGAAATATGTTAATTTGCCCCTGATTTAAAGGCACACTGTGTAACTTTTGGGGGTGCAATACAATACAAGACTTGCTCCTAATGAGCAGCTCGACTGAGAAAAATGGATTTCTGCATTCTGGGTAATGAAAGAAAGAGCTGATTCAAATCTCATATTTGGTAGCCAGCATACAGCAGAACACCATGTGGGATTTCAACATTCACTGGAGGGCGTCACGGCACTTTAAAGGCTTTTAAACACATGATTTATCACTTCATCGCGAATAAAATGAGACCCGTAGGTCCATGTTGCAAGAGAGAGAGAGCAAACGTGGCTCTATTGTGCAGGTTAATAGCAAGTTGGCGACTGACGCATGAGCCCTGACGATGGTCTTTCTGTCTCCGCTGCTCCTCTCGTTCCTCCAAACAAAGTTTACAGCGGTCTCCCTGTCCGTCACAGGCCAGAGCCTCTGCAGAAGGTTAAAAGCCTGTGTTTTCCTCTGCGGCGCCGCGTCTGGATTCAGCAGATCCGAATCCTGATGTTGAGCATCCTCTCATAGACACTAATGCCTCAAAGCGTCCCAGTGTGCATTGGTGGTTAGTCAAAATCTCCATGGAGACGAGACATCCCCGTTCCCAGTAAATTCAGGTCTTCGGAGAGGTGATCCGCTCACAGCAAACACACATTTGTTTGGTCATTTTTTAGGGATTTTTCAACAATATTAATAACTGTAATAAAATAAATGCTTGTGTTTATTCCATTTAGTTGGTTAAATGTTCCGTGACGGGGCTTTAAGTAACTCATTTCAGGAATTCTGTGTGTGGGACAAGGGTTAAATCATATTTATAGAGCAACGACAAGTCTTTTTTCTTTTAAGTGTAAAATACTTGCCCTAGTGACAGGATTTCTTGAATTAGTGACTCAAAGCAGGGGCAGATTAAATTATTTCAAAAGAATTCAACTTATTTCTAGATGACTTTTTGCAGTGTCCCTGAAACAGTCCACGTCGCTGCACCACAGTCTGTACCACACCGGTTCCCGTTCCTCCTCTTCCTCTCGTGTTTGCATTCAATGGGAGCAAACTTCTCATGAGAGTTTCCCGGTCGGGCCCTCCTCTCTCCCTCTCCCTGCGTGACTCTGGGTGTGGCTTTTCAAACTGTGAATGATGTGGGCCTCTCGCGCAGACTGGTCCACACCCTAAAACTTAAAGAGGGCTGACTTCAGCGGGAGGTGGAGCGACGCAGGCAGCGCAGACCGCTCCGGAGCACATTTTCATCTTGGACTACAGAGAGCTATCGCCTGTTTTTTGGTCTGTCCCGACTGTGGCTTTAGTTACTGTAATTGGATTTTTACAAACATATATTATACATTTGTTGTCTTTCCTCTAAAGTGGGAAAACTTGCACAGGTGAGTGGACACACTGTATTCTTTCTGTTATTTTCATCCAATTGACCTTACAGGGAATTTTGCATGAGTTTGAAAGCGGAAACAATAAGCGCGGTGTGATGTAAACTGAAATGCAATAGACCAGCAAAGTGGCCCGTGCTTTACAGTGTCCAATATGCGACTATAGCTAATATTAAACTTCTTCTTTTTTTTCTTTCCTTTCTTTCCTTCTCAAAGCGCATTCAAGAGTGTGGGGAAACTTTTGCAATCAATAATGCAATGAACTTAGCATAATGACTATTTGACGTCGCGATTGCATTGGAATGAGTACTTTAAAGCGGAGAGGTTCAACAGCGTAATTATCTTTTATTAACTTTGGATTTTTGTCAAAAAAATCCTAAACGGAAAAACGGTTGATCCCTTTATCCGGTTCTTAAAATCTTGGTTATATTTACAAAAGGTCTGTAAACGCTTATTAGACGATACATTTCTGTACGTGTCAAAGCCCATGGGATGAAACTGAAGCCATAATGTTATTAGTCACCAGCGCTTATACAAATTGAAACATGTTGCAATAATGGCCATATTGTAAAAACACTGTAAAGAAATCCCATATGTCCGACAGCAGCTCCAAGCCTTGATCCTTCCGCAGTTCGGACATAACAGGAAACACATGCCACTGTAAAAGATCGACTTTAATTTAGCGCTTGATAAATCGCACGCTCGCCACTTGCACACGCTTTATCTCCCCCCCCGAGTTCATTTGCCAGGGTCCAACACGAACGTTGGGTGAACACGGGTAATTGCGGAGCGATAATGAGTATAAAAGGTGTGCGGCGGCCATTTTGATGTAGGGCTATTGGATCATGTAGATGGCGTGTCATGGGCTTCTGAACACACGGTAGCCTCTAATGAGTGGACATATTTCCTCCATTGACGTAATTGATTTAAACCCTTTTGCCTCGCAGTGATTACCGTGGCAGACAATGGCCCCAATTATGGACTTTTTCTCAAAGGGGGAGCTTCGGCAATTCAGTCCCAATAGTTACGCTGATTTTACATTACTTTTACATAATTGTCTGTACATTTGTGTGATTGTATTCGACAGTTGCACACTGGGTTTTATTGTGCTACATGCTTTTGTGCAGCTGTGTGTAATTCAAGATATGCCCAAGGGTGTGATTACAGTTGCGGTTTCAGTGGCGTAAAATGACATCAAAAAGGTGATGTTTTCCTGTCTCACTGTATCGAACTTAAAATGTTGTGAACCCACGTTTTTGACTCGCCCAACGCTGTGTGAGCCTTGCATTTTGTGTACTTACAATCCCTCTAGCAAACTGCAAAAAAAAAGAAATTACAAGGCAAACTCAGGTCACACCTTCAAGCCGGGCCTATCTACAATACGCTCCGAACACTACAGCTTCCAACACCACCAACTGGAAACGTACCACGTGGCTCGCCTTTGTGTGTGTTTAACTCTGACCCAGACAGAGAACAAGTCGCGGTTCTTTTCCGTCTGACATCATTTTACGATCTCACAAGAAGCCCTTCTGCTCCTGTTCGGTCTCGCTCCGGTCCCTGATGATGTCCAGAAAACGGCTGCTGCCCTTTAGCGCTTCCCCAAAACACACGTGGCCCCGACGTTGAGGAAACACACCTGCCTCGGAACGGCGGCAGTGATCCAGAGCAGGGGTCGCTTAAGCTTGTCTGACAAAGGGCCGCGGACTCAATAACATGTCAACGTGACAAATTAGCCGCGGACAATGAGACAGACCTTAAAATAGCCTATGTTTACCAGCGGCTGGAATATATGGAATTGTATTGCAAAATGTGAAGCCCCACATTTTTGGTTCAAATACAAAAAAACTTATAACTAACACAAGCTTTTGTATAATAGAAATGTTGGAAATGCTTCAGCATCATGGGTTCGAGTCCCTGCTCCAGACATTTGTGTGTCTCCCCACTCTTCACCCCCTTTCACCCTGAGCTGTTCTGTCCAACAAAGTGCTCAGGCCAAAATAATCTTTGGACCACACGATTTTAAATCTTCACGTTCACTTTTTTGTTTTTTGTATAAAAAAATTAAAAAAATAGCTTCAATGAAAGCTTGATTTTTAACCTCTTACACCCTGCCTTAACCGAGCACATTTTCTCCCATTTGGCTTTACCCAGGAGTGAAAAAAGTGACAAAAATGTAACAGAAGAGCAAAGAAAAGAAAAACAAAGAAAAACAATAAAAAAACTTGGCAAAGACATGACGTAAAATCAACAAATAAAGCAATGGAAAAAGCAACAAAAACATGACAAAACAAGACACGCAAACACGACAAAAATGCCTAAGAATTTTCGTATAAAAACGTGACAACAAAGTTCCGATCACTTTAGTAGGTCTTAGCTTTCAAATGAGACATCACACTGCTGCTCTCCTGTCGAGAAGCTTTTAGATTTGGGCAAAAATGGAGACAAAGTGCCCGGTTCAGGCGGGGAGTAAGAGGTTAACATACTTCGCATACAACGGCCATTACATGCATTAAAATTAGTTACACTGTAAACTAATGCGTTACTAATGTTGAAACACATGTTTTTCACACAACTGCATGCTCTCCAGTTCAAGTCCATGTTGTTGTAGTTAAGCGCTATAGGATTCAGCCCATAAAGCGCATGAAGGCGACAGGAGACACAGTGCAGGCCCCGTCCATTGGGTTTTATGGAGCTTATTATGCAGTGTGCACAGTGGAAACCCGGCTTTAAATGCTATTTTTCACAAGCGCGCGGACTTACTGGGCTGTTCGCATGCTCCGTGGCCAATCGTTGTAAAATGCAGAAATCGGTGAGGACACAAAATGGCGGACGCCGAGTGTTTGCGGGAAACACAATGTCTGGAAGTTAAAGTTGTTACCAGAAGTAGAAAACAAGAATAGCGATTTCATAATTGTAATCGCAATACAGCCTTTTTTCCGATTTGTACTTTTATAATACACATTTCCAAACACTTTTGTTTAAGCAGCCTCCTCTAAAGTTTGTTCAGAAGTTAGGACACTACACGAAACAAAGTAATCAATTCTGCTGCTATCGACCTTCTTCTAGTGCATTCAAAGTATGGAGACGTTGTTCATAAATGTTTCTTGTAGCCTCAAGTGCTGTCCGTTTCTTGTCTACACATGAAAAGTAAAAAGTAAGCGATATTGTAAATAAGTTTGCCAAATCTGGATACAAAAATATATATTTACAGTATAACTCAACCCAAAATCAAGCTATCCTAATTTTGTACGTTCTACAGCAATAAACGGAAGAGAAACTGGTCACACTTTACAGTACTATCACAATATGGAAACAGCAATTTAACATATTCATTTCAATATGTCAACTCTAAATCTAGCCCTAACACAACTTTCCTGGTTGTTGTTGTTTTTTTTTTACTGTATTTTAGTGACTTGTTCATTGTGTGAATGAGAGCAGACGGCGACACTGAAATTCCCTTTAGGATCAATAAAGTTTCAATCTAAGTATCTATCTGTCTATTGATCTATGTATAAGTATTATTTAAAATGCATCATCCCTCATTAGTTACCAGCCTATAACCATGTCCCACTGAAATATTCCCCTCATAGTAGTTTGGCCTTCTTTAAAATCCGGACTGACCCAAGGCCCTTGTGTACGCACCAGTACCTGTGGCAAAGCAGCACGATGGCCCTGTAGAATTCCGTTTCAATCTTGCACTGATGATTATTATAAAGAAAAAGGCAAAAATGAGATGTTGAGGTCACGGAAAATCAATAGGGTTGGAAGTGACAGTGGAAGCAGTGTGTAGAAAGGTTCAAATACAAAACGCGGTAAAAGACACAACAGACAGAGAGATAAAAGCGTGACTGGAGCGCGGAGCCGAGTGAGGGAGGGTTTGTTCTCCTTGGCCTTGTTTACAGGAAGCTCTTTTAGTCCCGCACACATGGCTGCATTCACAAAAAAGGCCTTTTATTGCATTTTTCCGTGCCGCCGTAAACCCAGTATACCTACATTTATGTGTGGGAAACTATGATTGGTGCTGCCGCTTTGGCTGCGACTCTCAATCTCCCTTTCTCATATGAGACAACTGTGTGTTTACAACAAGCGGACCGTTGCGAAGTGCGTAAACATTTATTTATCTTTATGGCGCTTAAAGAGGACCTGAAGTAACGTTGACAGGTCATCACTGTGATGATTTGAATTCATTACCCTTACGTCTTCGCTTCTCCTACGGCAGACAACATAAGAAAGCGGTTAAACAAAGCACTGAATTACGTTTTTAATAGTATTCCAAACCTTCACCCTGCATTCCCCCCTACCCCCCCCCCCCCCCTTTTTTTTCTTTTTCAATTTAGGGAACATACATACATTTTTCCAGCCCTGCCCTGTTCCACCACCCTGTCCAAAGCAATCCCGAAATAGCCCTCAATTGGTTTTGGTCTCGTATCATGAGGTAAATACGCCTCCGAAGCAATGGGTCTGGTACAGATTTAGTTTAAGGCATGGACTTTCTCTGTTGAAGCGATTCGACGGCGGCGGCCAAACCCCAACCGATATGTCCCGGCTGATTTACTTCATGGGGAAATGCAAACCCCTGCCATGACTAGTAATTAGGGATCTTTTTTTAAAACTCGAAGCCACATACATGTTGACAATCGGGGAGAATTTATATTAGTTTGGGTGTCCGTATGGCTACCAGGCGCACGCCAGGGTTACGGGTTCTCACACTTTTTATTTGCCTTTTCGTAGAGTCACAAACTGGCGCTCCGTTTTTCGCCTGGAGAAATATAACGTGCAGCCCCCGAAAAGTTGCATTGCGTTAAAGTCGCTCGTCTCTCCGGCAGTTTTAATGTGCAAGAAATCCAATATTGTCTGGGGTAGAGGTGACGCGAATGGCAAATATCGACTTACTTAATCTTTTGGTGCCACATTTCCTGGGTCTTTGTCATTCGTTGTCGCTCGGCTGTGGAGCAGTGGCCCCCGGGGGCGACGCTGAAGTTAAATGTCGCCGTGTCTGTAGCTCCTCTGTGTTCCGAGTCGGCTCGCGCACGTCATGTCTGCCCCACTGCTCGCTGTCTTTGCTGCTGCCCGGCTCTTCCTGTTCCCCCACTGCTTCACAAAATCGGCTCGCCATCCAGTCAGGTCACCGGCGTACAAAGAAAATACTGAAACACACGGAACTTTGGCCTCATGCCTGTGCAGCGAGCAAAAGCTGCCAGCTTTAATGTTTACTGTAAAAGCAACCCTGGGCTTGCACGTCATTCCTGAAGTTTGTTGCATTTTTGTAGCTCTCATTTGCACGCTATTAACCTGCCATCCCCACAGAGTCATTTGACGCGACTTCAAATGCTGTAATATCCAACTTGTTTTGCGCAGCTCGAAAAGGGAGAAGTCGTTCATTCAGTGCTCAAGTAAATTTTCCTCGCTTCTGTCAGTCTCTGGCAAAGCATTTGGTAAGTTTATCAGACTCCACACCCAGCTGTGTGCATTCAAGCAGAGCGGAGAGGCAGCGGGACGGTGGCCGGCAGGTGAAATAAGCATGACCCCGCAGCGAGCGCCCGGCTGAGACAGACCTCAATCCGTGCCCTCTCAAAAGAAGCATCCGGCGCAGATAAATGAGACAGTAAAGTCACAAGGTCGTCATCACAGGGGAGGTGTGATTGGCTTTTTGCAAAATGTCTGTCGGGGCGGGTACATTTTGATCTTGGTTAGTGGCAATCCCTTCTGTTACAGCCATAGACCTATTAAATAAGAGAGACCGCTATTTGTCCCTCCTCCCCATTTACGTTAAAAAAAATGGTGGTGGATGAGACTCACACAGAGCATGTAGAGGTGGTGTCGTTGCCTCCTGTGACAACAGGAGGCAACTCTCGAAACAATAATATTATTTGGGACCAGGTTTCGATTAGGTTTTTGACAAGTCCCCACAGGATCCCATGATGTCCCGCTCTTTCTGGAGTCACGACTAGCCACTAGGGGTAGTATTGCAGCGAAATAAACACCCCTCCAATAACTCTAAATCTTATTTGGGCTTGGCTACATAGTCCTTGATGGAAGGCTTGTGGGGTTGTGAGGCCACTAACACAGCTGCAGCACAGTCGAGGCGTCACAAGCTACAGGAAACAAAAAAGGCCAAAACGAGAGATGGTGAAATACTGTTGTGAAGCTGAGGGAGCGGAGGGAGGAGATGGAGCTGACCAGTGCAGGACACCACGCTCTGAAACAGGGACAAACCCAGGAGGCGCGGCACCATTTCAGAGGATCAGAGGAGACAGAGGGCAGCCAGCCAGGTTTCTTCCGAGTGCTACGGTTTCCCCGACCTCCAAGGTCATGCGGGTCAGGTTGACACAGTGGCAGCGCGGCTCAGCTGCAGAAGCTCAGGACTAACACCTGAACACTTTTTTGTTGTACAGTTGTACAATGACAATAAAGCACTTACTTACTTACTTACTAAGCCTCCTTACCAGATTATTTTTAAATAATAAAATGTATTGTGTCCAGTGTTTTGATAAAGCATTTGTGGGGAAAGACGTTTGAACTCTATATCTGATTATGAAGAATTGAAACAGCAGGCTAGTTGTTGTTGATTACATTACAGTGACAGCTTTGCTCCCTAAAAGTTGTCAAAGTTACATAAACTCATCCCTGTTTAGAACTGGAATGTTAGAAATTGAATTTGTAAATAACATTACATTTTGGCCACATATGCAGATTGCAGACTTGCGATTCCGGTAGCATTTCTCCCCACTTTTATCACATAATTGTGGCCGTTTCTTTCCCCCCAAAAAAGTACATTTAATACTCTTGAAGGCTGAGCAGATTGTGTGGCAGAAACACATGCATTCTGTAGACGTCTGTTGTGCCAGTCCGAGGGGCAGCTGCTAATGTTTTGGCTGAATATTTGTGCTATTTCAAATGTGTCATGAATGTGATGAAAGAAAGGCAGCAATGAGCCATTCAACACACACCTGTTAAACTGTTTTCATAGGACCTGCCTGCGCTTGTGGATGTAGTTAGAGATTCTGTTGTTTTTTTTCTTTGCATTGAGATGATTGCCCCGCAGAAAGGCCCCCGGCGCTGATGCAAATACGGGCTTATTATTTTAACGCTTCGAGGTCAATCTTACAAGACACCAAACCTTGCATTGATAAAGGTTTCTGCATAAAGACAGAGTTGAGCCGTGAACGCCACACTGCTATTTCAAATGTTTTGAAAAATGTTTTAACCCTGAGCCATCAGCCAGTATGTTTCGTAAGGAAAGGAATCAGCTGCCAGATTTTTAATTTGTTGTGAAATTGTTCATGTCCTTGTGCTAAGGCGTTTGTTATTTGAATGAGAGACTCCAAATTAACACCATTTAATGAATAAAGCCAACCCTGACCTGGAAATAGTGTCTCCACCTCAAGTTCCCTGCAATACTTGAGAAGATAAAAGGCAGGGGTTGTTGCTTGAATGACAAGTAGGCGATACAAATTTAATACAAACCATATCAGATAGCAAGCTGTTAGTGTGCTGTGCATCAATGGTTAAAAGGGGCGTCAGCTAGCTGAGCTATAATGTAAACAAATTGTGCATAGAATAAAGCTGTGGGACTAGCTTCATTCACAGGGCTTCTATGTTTGTTTTAATGAACTCTACAGAGAATACCAGTGGCTGTTATTGCTCTGAAATAGATTTGGCCATTAAAAACTCCTATACAAACAGGAAATGTGAGGCACGTGTCCAGGCCAATCTATATGGACCAATCCTTTGCCAGTGTACTGTCTCCTTTTGGTTTTGCTGCTCAGTTCTCATAGTTGCAGCCGCGGCAGACAGAGTGTGGCCGGCCACAGTCTGAGTCATGAGCCGCTTCCTGCTGTTACCGAAGCCTCTGGAGTTCAGCCAGGACAATCGAGGCTCATTTAGTTGTCAAAGTGGAGGCAGCCACCGGCGCAGCTCCCAATGTATGGGCCATTGTCAAAGGTGCCACCAGAGTGTGTTTTCAGAGACGGGTGATCAAGAGCTTGTGGTTAAAATCCTGAAATTAGAGGTATCGTGTTGTTTTTGGCTTCAAATGGATTAGTTTTACTCGTCCAGCACGGCAGACTCTGGGAAAAGGAAAATAGTGACTGTTGGTGTTTTAGCTTGATTTGGACAGATACGTTTACTCACTTTATTTGATTTGCAACTTCTCATTTCAAGCTAAAAGTATTGCCAGTAGAGGAAGATTTTTTTTTAATATACTCTACTGTGGTTCTCAAACACAGGCAGCTTCTGTTGGTACACACAGGAGTCAGTGTTGTATTGTCTTCCTTTGAGTTTGTGCCAATAAGAAGCTAGTCCTAGTCCTTTCATTGAGGTTTTCAAACGTTTCATCCCACCATCTTATAAAATATCATCCATGTACCACCAGGCTTAGCTCAAGATAAAATCAGGACTAATCAGAGTAAAATACCCCTAATTTGAACTAAATGATGTTCAAACTGGGTGTGTCTGAACCAGAGAAAAACGTAAATGCGTCACTAAAAAATATCTTATTAAAATGAACAAAGTGATGATCTGGTGTTATTATTTCATCAAGCAAAACACACACAAGAACAGATTCTTATTTACAATGTTGGCCTGAAAGAGCTTGAAGTGCGCTTAAACTTTTCACAGATAATATTCTCAACCACTGTCTGAGAATATTATCGCAAAAACAGGCACAGAAAAAACAAAAATGACCTGACGGCATTTCTGTTGCTGCACAACAGACGGCTATCTCTGTCTAAGAATAGCACCTCCGGTCACAGCAGCAGATAGAGGCATATACATGGATCCAGACAGCAGACTGCACAGGCCTATTGCATTACACTGATGGACTGTCACGGCTCGCTATGACGCAGTGAGGCTCGGGGCTATTATTATGAGCCAGCTGTGGAGTGTCAGAAGGTACAAAAGTCCCAAACAGAAGAATACGTCTGCACGGAGTAGAGGAACGGCCATTAGCGAGCGTCGCCTCCCAAAAGATTGATTAGATTACAGGGATTATTTGCCTAAATCACTAAGCTTTTTAAAGCATCAGCAAAGATGAAAATAATGAGGGAAATTTCTGTACTTTTAATCCCAGACTGGTAGGTCTAGAATAGTGCTTCAAGGCAGTGTTTTGTAATAGAGAGGTGTGGCAGTTATAGCAGTCTTTATCAGTGATTGAATATTAAGATTTAATATTTTAGATCGATGGTTTCAGCAGATATAGCTCTGGGATCCGCCTTGAAAATGATCATAACAAGTCATGACCTAAAAATCAAAGTTGTTCAAGTTGTATCAGGTTCCAAACTGGATTTTTTTTTTTTTTTACCTTGGTGTCGCAAATTCTCCCTCCTTACTCTTTCCCCACAGTAGTGCTCGTGTGTGCGTCAGTACAAGCAGTGGATTTCCTGAATGTCCTCTCAGTGCCACACTTGAATGAACCACAGCTACATCTGCAGCTTTGAGGTGAATGGGAGGAAAGTCTTCCATTACTCTGTATAACTTTGGAATTATGAACCACTTCCCTCGATGAGACATCCTTTGTCTTTTTCAAGCAGATTGAATTTGGAACCAACTTATCCCTAATGCACGAAGCAAATGACGAGTGCAGGCTTTGCTATTTATACTGGAGTGACTCAGAAATAGGAGAAACTCAGATTTACGGTAACCTCTGCTGCATGCTGGGAGCTTTCCTTTGAAGAAGCTGAAAGGTGCACGTGTCTGACTTTGGCAAATATTTATATCGAGGCACTTTTTTTTGATAGGGCAGGAAATATGAATCAGTAATCCCTGGTAAACAGACGTCTTCCTGTTGCTGAGATTCAGATTAAATGTTTTTTCTGCTGGGCCTTATGTAAATGAACATGCCACTACTGGGAAATCAGTGTAATCATTTTCACTCACTCAGTACTGAAAGTTTAGTGACTTAAATCAAGATACTTCCACTTTAACTTGTACTCATAGCAATACTTTGTTTTGATGCTTTTTTTTCCAGATGTGTCAGATGGAGTGGTATGAATTGCATTTGTATTTACTGGCTGTTTGTAATTTAGCTTCAGGAAGCACGGATTTCCCTCTGGGTTGAAAGTCAATCTACATTTTTGGCATGTTTAGAATGTATTACTCGGCCGTGAATGCGATCAAAACACTTACTGAAAAATTCAAAGTCAGGAGTGGTATTTTTTTAAATTACCGGTATGTTCTTTCCAGATAATATACATACTATAGTACACGCTCATATATCATTTCATTACTTTACCCTGTTTCAAAAGGGATCTGTGATTTTCTTTTTCCACTTATTTGCACTTGCATTCTGGTGAATTGCACTCTGAATGCATGATTGTCTGTGAGCTATCGCACTAACTACATCCGCCTTAGGCCCATAGCTGCAGCAAATATGCATGAAATATGCATCAAAGCTAACATTATTAAAGCCAGATAACCATGCGGATGCAGAGTACTTTATTATTTAGATCAGTGATTCTGAAACCCAAAATGAACCATTTTCAGTGGGCCGTGAGCCAATTCCAGGGAACATTTATATTTTATTATTATATTATTTACAATATTTTTAAAGTGAAACTGCATGGAAACATGACCGGAGTGTGTTAAAATGAATAATACTGGGTGGTTTTGATCATCATTTCAGTCTTAAAGGCATATCTATTGCTTGTTCAATAAAAATTGTATATGATATATGACAAAATATATTTTTATTTGGGTCCTGAAGCCAAAGCACTTGAGAATCACGGATTTTGATTATTCTATTAGTGTTATTTCGTTGTGCTTTTTACAAGATTTGCACGTGGCACTGTTAATAGATGCAAACTACTATCACTGAAACTCATTTCTGCTCATTGTCAGTACTTTTCTAGCATTCGTGTCTTTTTGCACCTAAAAGAAACCTCATTCACCACTGGGTTTTTGAACAACCTATTCAAATTATTCAGCCTGAACACTATGATTATTTTACTTTTGCAAAGGAAGAAAGTCCTCTTTGAATTTAGTTTCAATTTCAGAAAATGATACAGGATACTGTGATATTTGAACAATTACAGGGTTTCAATAAGAGCATGCGATTTGAAAAAATACACTGCAATATCCGTTCCCACAGTATAATTATCCACCGAGGTCCAAACTTTATAGTCCAAACTGAAATTGGATATCTAATAATCCCCACTGATCAAAAATCCCAAGGTTAAAGTGACTCACTTTAAATGAGCGTTTACCAAATGTACACAGCGCCGTGGTGCATGCTGCGTGCTTGGACTTGATTGATCACAGCTATTGGGTTATTCGACACGCCACACACTCCATCAATAAGAGTGCATAAAGGCTCTATTGTTTGTCCAGGTGCAGGTGACAGTCAGACCGCCACGTTACCTCTGCATTTATGTAGCATTTACCCCCTGATTAAACCGTGTTGAGGGAGAGGTTGCCCCAGCGTGTGTTTGGGAATGGGGCACCTGTTTGACCCCCTGTCGTCATTATCGCGGCACGGTTTGGCTCACGTCCTGAATCAAACTGGACACGCCCGCCCCTCCCAGAGCTTGTCATGGAAACGATATGGTTTCTTCCAGCATTGATGACTTGCAAAGCTAAAATGTCCAAACTGAATCGTGTTTAAGTAAAGCGAAGAGCGCCGGGAATCTTTACTTGCCACAATCTTAAAGGTGCATTATGGAATTATTTTAATTTTTTTAAACAGTTAAGCTCCGGGATCAATTGTTTTGTACGTTTTTACTGCTGAAAACCTCACCTCACCTGAAAACCGCCAAAACAATTGATCCTGGAGCGCCACAGAGACCACCGTGATCAAAAGTAAAGGCGCCACGCTGACCACTGTGTCACTCAACGGACAATTACGCACTAATATCAAGTTTTGTTTTTCGCATAAAAAGTTACATAATGCACCTTTAAGTGTCGGGTCACTGGAGAAATAGATGGAAATGCAATGGATACATACTATCGAATTTTAACCCCACACACATATATTCAGAGGCTTATAGCACATCTCCAGCAGTCATCAGACCTCCTTATGCAGATCAAATACATTTCCTGCATTATCCTGCTTTGTGAGTGGGTGGAAGGTAGATGGTGGATGGTTGAGACACACAGTGGCTTCTCTTGCTCTTTCCCCGCGCCGTCACTGACAGCAGCATAAACCTTTCAGTGGGACTCACAGTGGGTGAAGTGGAGCTGTCATGAGTCGGCAAACACATGAAACATTCTTCACATTTGCCACAATAATGCTGTTCGAAAGCAAAATCTCGAGCTGGTGTATACCTTTCTTTTCTCCAACATGCTGTGTTTTTTTCCCCCTCTACATTTGTTTTGTGGTTAATGTTGGTTTTGCGTAAACGTTTAGCTGTTCTGTGCGAGCCGACTTCTCGGAGGTGCTGTTGCTGGAGGGATTCCTGGCAGAGTGATTTTGGTTTATGTTGTAATATAAATCACATTGCCAGGGATTTCCAACGAGCCATGGCCCAAATCTACCTGACATCTGCCAAACGGCGAACCGCCCTGAAGGATTTATGGTGAAAGAGTGGATTCAGATGCAGATGTGTAACCCAGAGCATGTGTCTCCAGAGTCAGAAAGTTAACTAGGTTGGAGATATTTAGCAAGTCTCAGCAACGATGTGCAAAACGTTCACACCACTTTTGCATTTAAAATTGGGGCTGCGGGAATTTGAGAGAGTGCGAGTTTGTGACCTGACGTGTGATTCATAATCAAATCAATACTCAGTTCGCATTCAATGTGTGTTTAGAAATAAGACAAATTGACTGCTGGAGGACAGTAGATACTGGTTACTGAAGCCTTTTCTAAAGCCATGCTAACATACGTGAGGAGAGATAAACAGACAGTTAGCCTGCATGACGTCCTGAAACACACAAAACAAGATTATACCCACTTTCCATTCACAAATATTTTTCCAAGACATTGAGTGAAATGGTCCCCCACCATTAACGCAAAATGGTTAGAAGAGGCTTTCATCAGAGAGCTTTGCAGCCCTAGTGGTTCGTTTTTGTATTACGCTGATCAGAGACGAGCAGAGAATAAAGGGGGACACCTGAAACATCTCCGTGATCCGGGTGATCCGGGTGAACGACAACTCACGGCCAATGGCGATGTTGTCGCTGTCCAATGTTTGTCCGAGGAGCAGGACTTAGCTTGCTTTGTGAACAGTGCAAACCGATATGTTCACAGTGGCTAAGTTCCGCTTCTTGCAAGCAAGCCCAGCTCCTTTTGACATGGCGATTCTAAGTCCCTGTCGTGACAGAGATAACGTGGCACTTTCTTCCTATGGCTTCGTGCAACGCTATCATGCAGTTATGTGAAGGAACCGAACACAGAGTGACAGCAAACCATTCAGTAGTGGATTTGAGATAACGTAATCTTGTTATATAAAATGACAAATATGATGGGAATAGATCATTGAAAAATCCCGTATTAAATTATAAACAAAAATCAAAAGTGCAGCACAGAAGAAAACATGCAGTGACGACTATGGGAGATGAAATGTCCTTCAAACACATCGGATTTCTCATTTTATTTCTGTTTCTCTGCACAGATTGGTGAAGGAAGAAGCCGGATGGAAACAGGATGGAAACAGCAGCGGCGGCAGCGGCGGCAGCGGCGGCGTCTGGTTAAGGAAAGAGGGCGCGGGGGTGAAGGCACGGAGGGCGACGGAGGGCACTGGGGGAGGTGGCACGATCTGTTGTTACTCATACAGGAAGGAAGTACAGGAAATGTCCCATTGGGAAAACAAGTAGCAGTGTGATTGGGAATCCTGGGCCCATTTATGCTGTGTGGGTGGTCCTCTGAGAAAACAAGAGTAAACACACGCAGTTAGCCTGAGTCCTGCTGCAGGGGAGGAATCATCTGTAGTTTGGATGATAAAGGGGATGCTGTGTGGAGCCGGTAAATAGGCCGACACGGGAGATTTATAAATTATAGGCATTACGTGACTTGAAACTATACGTGAGTAACTTTTCAAAGTGTCTGCGTTTCTTAGAGGAGCTTTATCACACATGTGTTTGTCTCTTTCTTTACTTTAACAGTATTTTTTGTAAATATATGAATGTCCATGTTATTTTATGATTTATAATTATTTGTGTACAAATTTATACCTCAACTTAAAGAAACATTAACTCTTATTTGAGAATCAGAATCAGAACAGATTTGATTTGCCATTGTTTGAGAACAGGTTCACAAGCTAGGAATGTTTCTTGATGCGGACGTGCAACATAAAACATATAACACAGAATTTAGATAAAATTAAGCTATACAACTTTAAACTATAAGGCTTTAGGGGGCATGCATAAGGAATATTAATAAATAAGATACAAAATATATAAAGGTAAAAGTAAATTATGGTAAGACGACAACAATAGACTTAGAACAACAGTGGGATTATATTTACAGATGAGTAAAAAGTAAAGTGATAAGTGACAGCAGCGGGTCTAAGTGTGGAAACGCCACACAGTACAAAAGAGCAGAAACATCCATGAGTCTGTGACTAAGTTATTGGGTCTTGTTATTGTTCATGTCTGATATTTACGCAATATTTACTCAAATATTGAGTAAATATTTGGCTCTCCACCAGGCCCAGATCTAATATTTGGCTCTTCACCAGGCCCAGATCTAATATTTGGCTCTTCACCAGGCCCAGATCTCCAGGGGTGCAAAAGAGGCGCATTGCAACGGGATTTTAATACGTTGGCACGGATCACGGTGTATTTTAACGACGAGGATCTCTGTTCGCACCCTTTAGAAACGCTTACAGTCAGTTTGTTTTGGAGCCGGCTCTCTGTAAAGGGTGGAGTGTTGGTCCCGACCCAGACACACCTTTACCCTAAAGAGCCAAGAAGTTAAACCGCTCTAAAAACCACAGGTACATGGCGTTAATGCATTTCCCTGTTTGTGTTTAGTTGATAAGTCTGCCTCCTAATGGCTCCTGCAGGTCATTGCAAGTGGCTGGTTTGAACTATAGTTTTACATTGAACACCCACATGCCTCCACATTGTATGATTGAGGTATTGTTTGCCCCCCCCCCCCCTGTTGTCCAGCCTTAGGTATTGTAGGTGGCTGCATGGGCTCACCCTCCTGTGCCTACTGAGCTGATAACAGTTGGACACGTAACAGGCACTGGCTCAGTTCAGCAGGAACCGGAGTTGGGCCCTCTAGAAACGACGAGACGAGACGAAGACTACAACGGCAACTTTTGACTGGCATTCAAAGGAAAGCCGCGCCGTAAAATAAATCCTTTAATTAGAGCGACTCTCTTTGTTGTTTTTTGTGAGCTTCCTGTTGTCCCTAAAATGGAGGAAATCTGTCTCTGCTGGTTTGGTGTTTATAAAAGATCACAGGGGCAGAGTTTTTCCAGTTCCACTCTCGACAGGCGACTCAAGTTTTCAAGACATCTGCTCTTCTTTGGATTTGTCTTGCCTTCATTTAAACGTCAAGAAGTGTAATCCCGAATAAGCTTCCTGCTGTA
Organism: Proterorhinus semilunaris; assembly: GCA_021464625.1. NCBI lineage: Eukaryota > Metazoa > Chordata > Actinopteri > Gobiiformes > Gobiidae > Proterorhinus > Proterorhinus semilunaris. The sequence continues at coordinate 22,954,392 of CM038358.1, read as the reverse complement.
TAATAGAATGTTTTATTGCTTGTGACCTCGTATGAAAATGTAAGAATTGTGACTTATGAATAAAGTTGAATTTAATCATGTATTTATCTGTACACAAAACAGATCAATGTATGATTCTTGTAACCCAATGCTTGTTCCCTGGCAATTACTTGAACTGCGTACATTTCATTTAGAATTTAAAACAGCTCTGCTTGTGTACAAGTCGTTTCATGGTTTAGCACCAAAGTCCATCTCTGACATGTTAGAGCCGTATGAACCATCTCGGGCCCTGAGAACTTCAGGGAGGGGTCTCCTGGTGGTTCCCAGAGTCAGGACTAAACACGGTGAGGCTGCGTTTCAGTTTCATGCAGCTAAAATCTGGAACAGTCTTCATGAGGATGTGAGACAGGCCTCAACTCTGACAATGTTCAAATCCAGGCTGAAAACAGCTCTTTTTACCCGAGCAGATGAAAACTGAAAGTATTTTATCTGCACTCTTGCCTTTTACTGTAATTGATTAATTTTTATGTTGATGTTTTAATGATTGACTTGATCTGTTTTCTTGTAATTTTATGCAACTGTGAAGCACTTTGAATTGCCTTGTGTATGAATTGTGCTCTACAAATAAACTTGCCGTGCCCTTGCCTTCATTCAAGTGCAAAGTCTACACAAATCTATGGCCCTGTGTACGGTATGGTCTTAAATGTTGTTTGCACTTGGGTGTTGTAGTGCAAGTCTGTGTTTACTCTGGCTTTTCAATAACTGCCAGCTTTAAGCAATCATTCACTGGACCGCTCCCTTTTGTCATCGATAGTGATAAATAATGAAATGGGTAACAAGGGCAACATAAAGCTCGTCTTGTACCATTTCTTGTGTGAAATGTTTAAGCAGTCAACTCGTGTATTTTGACACACTAACATCCTCGTGTGAGCTACGTAAGGCTGCACTTCTCATGTTCAGTCCATCACTTGCTGCTAGTTCACCTGTTCCCGCCGCTCTGTCCTTGGATGACTTCGCGGCAGTTTTGTAGATGCCCTGACCCCGTCCACATCGACATTTTGACACACTTCACCTGTCACTGGTCATATTTGCCTTTGGTTATTTTCTTTTGTAACACACCATTACGATTCAATCAGCATTAACAACGGTCTATGAAGGTTTGACACACTCCACTGATCCACGGCACACATCTGGGATTTCTCTTATCAGCGTTTTGGAGAAAATTCAACACTGGCTGATGTATTACCACGGATTATGCCAATGAAAAGTTGAAAATGTGTTTGCGTTTAGAATATTGGGAACACGCAGGGTAGTGAACGTTTAAAAAGAACAGGATCATCTGAAAAGAGCCCTGCTGTTTTGAGTGTGTTCTGATTTGGAAGCAGCCACTCCTTCTGAGGGGCAGACATGTCCTTGCCCGAACTTGTTCTTCACAATAATCTAGTTTTGGCTCATTTAACTATTGTCCTGAACAGGGGTGAGCCTGCAGTGTGAGAACTGAACTTTAATTAAAACCCTCTTAACCCTCACCTCCATCGGGCACATTTTCTCCAGTAAGGCATTACTCAAAACTAAAAGCTTCTTGAAAAACGTGTCAAAATTGAGGATGGAAAGGCAACAAAAGAGCGTCAAAAGGAACCGAGGAAAGTGTGACAAAAAAGTGACAAAAATGAGATGGAAAAGAAAAGAACATAAACAAAGTGACGGCAATAAAGCGAGTAAAAAGATCGGTTTATATCAGTTTTGTAGGTCTTAGCTTTCAAATGAGGCGTACAGCTGTATTTTTTGCCTTTTTCTGCGAGCTGCATTTGTGGTTTCTGTGTTCCACATTGTTTTACTGGATACTGTTGTACGTCTCGGTGTTTCTGTGAGGTTCAGTGGATTATTTTTTTTACTGCAGAGAGTCTATAATGGTCCTGAAGAAAGCAGCTTTTTAAAAGTAAACAAGCTCATGAGCTAAACCCATTTGAGACCTACAAATGTCTTCTGAGACTGAAGAGGCACCAAGAGCCCCCCACAGCTGCAGCACAGTGGAGGCATCACAAGAGGAGCTGCAGGAAACAAGTACAGTAAAAACGTGGAGATGGTGAAAGACTGCGCAGGAGGAAGAGGAAGGAGGAGGTGGAGGAGCTGACCAGTGCAGGACACCACGCTTTGAAACAGGGACAAACCCAGGAGGCGCTGCAGCCAGCCAGGTTTCCTCCCTACGGTTTCCCCGACCTCCGGGTCAGGTCGACCCACAGTGGCAGAGCGGATCACTCGCAGCGACTCAGGACTAACACCTGAACCCTATTTCATTGTACGCTTGTACAATGGCAAATAAAGCACTTACCGTATTTTCCGGACAATAAGTCGCACTTTTTTTTCGTAGTTTGGACCAAGTTGTTTATGCTTCATGTAGCTAACCATGTGTTACGTGGGTGCATACCTATGTTCCCCGGGTCCTATGTTCCCCGGGTCCTATGTTCCCCGGGTCCTATGTTCCCCGGGTCCTATGTTCCCCGGGTCCTATGTTCCAACTAGGTGAGTTGGTACTTCAACCAATCACAAGTCATGAGAGTGAAACGTCATACATATATCAGGCAGCTTAACCCTGCCCTAGCCACTAACCTTAAGGATAGTGGGCTCATCTTAATCAATAGAAGTGGTACCGGGGAACATAGGGCTGACCCCATGTTACGTTATCATACATGGGGTCTACAATACATGTTTTTTTCTTCTTCATTACGCATTTTTTGGCTGGTGCGTCTTATACTCCGGTGAATACGGTACTTATTTACTTATCTAGACTGGTCTATAGACTATAAGCTCCAGTCCAGAAGCTTTTAGATTTGGGTGAAGCTGAACTTGACAAAATGCACTCGGTTGAGGTTGGGGGTAAATGGGGGTTAATGAAAAATGTTTTATTTAATGATGAAAATGTACAATATCCTGGTGATTCTGTTTAAAAACTAAAACCTAGGTAAGTTCTTTCAGAAGATAGAATCACATAATTCTTACCAGTCTCAGCATCAAACCCTTATCTCCGTGCAGCCGGTGAAGCCACAGTCCCATTCAGCGCGGTATGAAAAAATAACTGTAAAACATCAGCGACAATAAAACATTTCAAGATTTATAACCCATCGGTGCCTGTAATCCCTCGCATGGATCCCATTCAAATTGGGCCACACTAAAATGTGTGCAGAGTTGTAAAAGCAGATTGCGTGACAACAGATTATCCACAGAGCAGCCACATCAGCAGCTGCGAGTCTGTCTTCAATCCCAAAAATACTCTATGTAAAACGTTTTTTCAGCCTCACGCTGAACGAAATTTACAACATTCACACGCTGAGTTTACGGCATTTGGTTTATATGGGGTGTCCAAACTTTGTTATCAAGGACCTCAACAGAAAACAATCTGCTGCGGGTCTTTTTCAAAAGCCTAAATATTTATTGGTGGTTCTACGTCCCCTTCTGCCACTACACATTCATTCAGACAATAAAAGATTCATTCCTGTAAAGCCGTATTTACAGCTATTTGGACTAATCAGTTTATTAAAAGTGAGCTGATCTCCATGGTAACCGTCAGCAGCGCCATGGAGACACTTTCCATAAAGTGGGCAGAAACTGATCTCTAAAAGTTTACAATTACATAATTAAACCAGTTTGCCTTTTTGGCCACCAGCACTTCCATACACACTGAAAGTTTCAAATATTTACACAGCATCTTCCAATCCCCAGAAGAGTTTTTATTATGCATTACGCTAGACCTGTAAGCTAATCGTGCTAATCATTTGTTAGCATTTTAGGCAAAATATTTTGTACCACTGTTAGCTTTTGTTTGTACTTTAAGACGTCGCCACATTTTGTTTGTGTCTTGTAGTTGTAGTAGTTCCTGTTGCCGCTCTGTGTGCCAGTAAAACAAAACAAAAAGAGAGAAAAGGAAGGATAGACGAGCAGTTAGTAGCTTTGTGATTTCAATTCAATTTTGATTGGGTGTAATAATTGTAAAAAAAAAAAAATTGAACTTTTAATATTTCCTTTTCAAAGCACGACTTTAAACTTAACAAAAATCATACTGGGCACGCTCAAGCTACTCAATTTTATTGGTTTTATAAGTTTAAAAATATATATTTTAAAAATATATTTTTGATTAAAGTGTAAGTTCCTCTCCTTAATCAAATAAATATGAAATCAAAACGTTATTTTAATTATAAGAAACACAAGTTTAAAGAGCGGTAACACAGTGGACAAAACAATACCCTCTAAAGTAGATGCCCACCGTGTTATTCAAATATAGTCAATACACTGGACATTTTACGTAAAAACAGATGTAATTATACATCTTAAATTATAGCTGATATGTCACATTTCCCCACAAAATTAAAATAAATACCGGTATTTATATTTGCATAAAATACAGGTTTATTTCGGTTGGGGACACACATGGCACCACATGTAAAGAATGTATGGCTGCAACTCATGATTATTTTTGTAATCGATTATTTTTACGATTAATCGATTAATTGCTTGGCTGTGAATGGTGTATGAAAAAAAAGTGTATATATTTTTTTTATCACATAAAGCTAAAGCGGCGCCGCTTGAGGACGTGTTAGTAAATGTTTGTTCGAGGCTCTAAGCGCTAATTCTGCTTTCTGATTGGATGAGACACAGACAGATCTCCATGAAACATTTACAAAACACTACACGCACTAACTATAAAAAAAAAGTTTTCATCAAAAATACTTTTGCTCTATTTGAGTCTATGTGAACCAGAAAACGATTAGTCGGTTACTAAAATAGTTGTCGATTATTTCAATAGTTGATTAGATGTCGATTAATCGATTATGTTGTTGCAGCCCTAAGAATGCCCCATTTGCAGTGGCAACATGATCCAATATGGCGGCCGGTGGCATTTTTGTCACGTGGTTCACAAAGATCAATTCAACAGGAGTCCTGAGTTTCAACACAAATTTGTCAGAGGGCTGCTTTTGGCCCCCGAGCCGTAGTTTGGACACCCCTGATTAATAAGCTTTGGGACAGACCAGAGTAAATGGTAAATTATGGAAGGGACATTTGGGGAATCGGACTGGAGTCGAACTCATAACAGCAGGTTCATTGGCATTCAGCATGTCCTTCTGTTCTTCCACACTTTATTTCTACACCTTTTTTTTTTTTGCATCACCTTTAAGAGCAAGAAAGAAGAGGTAAAATACACCGAAAAATAACCCTAATGAGCATGAATATTAGGGGAATAATGACGTTTAGTACCGTTACTGGGGGCATTTTTGGATGCTTTTACCCATGATCCTTCAGCCCGAGTCGAGAGATGAGATAAACAAGGCACAGTTGGAGGCAATTTTCCGCTAATTGGTTCCAGTGTGTTGCTCGTTTTTCGGAAGATTACGGTACTCCCTGACCTGAGCGGGATCGTGTGAGGCCTTGAGTCTTGGCACATCGCACGCAGGGGGCTCGAGCATGGGCCCGTGACACGTTTTCAAGCCGCTCTGTTTTGCTCCATGTCTCGATTTGAGCATTTGTGTTTGGCCCTGAAATGCCGACAGAAGTGGGGAAAATATTATTGGAGAATTCAAGCGTGAAGAGGCAGGTTCAGAGCGGGTCAGGGGTGGGAGCGTGTTATGGCAGGAACAAGTTCAAGTGAGGTCAGAGTGGAGTCACATCAGAGCGACTTTATGGAAGTTTTAGATTCACCTGCGGCAAGTCTGCATAGAGGCCGCCAAAATGAGTACGTTTTGACTTATTTAATAGTGTTAAAACATTTGTGGAAAGTACAAAATCAGAAAAAGTACCCCTAATTTGTACATTTACATTTACTTTATCACTTTCCACTGCAAGCTCACTCAAATAGAAATGGTTTCATGACTGATCTAAAAGCATACACTACATGTTACTGTTTCTAATTTACTTTCCATTGCAAATCAGTTAAGTTTCACATTGGATGACAGTTCCAGACTCTAACCAATTGTACACTTCACCCAATATTACATATGAGTCACTCCAATTGGAAACAGACACTCGCAGCATCTTAAAAATCACTTAGTGGAAGCATAATCGTACTCATCATCCAGTACATCTTGTTCTCTCTGCAACGATGCGGACGGCAACTGAGCAATCTTTTACTTTATAACCTTCGTACGGTAATTTTCACCTTTCAAAATGCCAGAAATTGTCCATTTGGGATAATTATAATGATGTAATTGGAGCCTCTTGTTGACCTAGTACATTTAGACATAACAAAACCAAAAATGAACCCACTAAATAATAGGAATAGCCCTTTGAGATGAATCCTCTATAATTTTCGAGGGGGTCCTCTAACATTTATTATTTTTTCCCAAATTTCTTTTTATCCCTTAATCCATTTATTCAAACTTGCAGTGTCAAATGTCAAAAAGATATTATTTTCTTTTTCTTTAATGTCAAAGAGAACTTGTAATTTTCCGGGCAGGTTGACAAAGCAATTTAGAAAGAGTCATCCAACTTTTCTGCCAACAAAAGGAAGGCAAACATAAAAGCCAGTACTGATTTTTATATGAAACTTTTGGTAATTGTCGATTGTGAAGGAAGGACTTTTGTTTTATCGAATTCATCTGTGGCAACGGTCCCTCTGACCACCACCATTCCTTCATTCAGGAAACCGATGTGAAATCCACACAGAGAAAGGCTGCGTCTTATTTTGATGGTATTCATCATTTTACAGGGGGAAGCAGAGACTTTATGAGGGAAAAAGAAAACAAATAAGTTGGCATTTTTGTGTTCTAAATTTCTAAAAATGAAAAGTACATTCATTTCTGGAGTTGCCCGCGGGGAGAGGCGGCGGGCTGGGGTGGGTTTGCTCATAGCCCCCCAGCTCAGCCGTCACGTGTTGGAGTTCACCCCGGTGAACGAGAGGGTCGCGTCCCTACGCCTTCGGGTCGGGGACAGGTCTCTCACCGTTGTCTCGGCCTACGGGCCCAACATCGGTGCAGAGTACCCGGCCTTCTTGGAGTCCCTGGGGGGGGTACTAGATAGTGCTCCGGCTGGGGACTCCATTGTTCTACTGGGGGACTTCAACGCCCACGTGGGTAACGACAGTGAGACCTGGGTGGGGGTGATGGGGAAGAACGGCCTCCCCGATCGAAACCCGAGTGGTGTTCTGTTATTGGACTTCTGTGCTAGTTACGGTTTGTCCATAACGAACACCATGTTCGAGCACAAGGATGTCCATAAGTGCACGTGGCACCAGGACACCCTAGGCAGGAGGTCGATGATCGACTTTGTAGTTGTGTCATCTGATCTCCGGCCGCGTGTCTCGGACACTCGGGTGAAGAGAGGGGCTGAGCTGTCAACCGATCACCACCTGGTGGTGAGTTGGATCCGCTGGCAGGGGAAGAAGCCGGTCAGACCTGGCAGGCCCAAACGTGTTGTGAGGGTCTGTTGGGAACGTCTGGTGGATCCCTCTGTCAGTAGGGTCTTTAACTCCCACCTCCGGAAGAGCTTCACCCAGATTCCGAGGGAGGTGGGGGACATGGAGTCCGAGTGGACCATGTTCTCCTCCTCCATTGTCGATGCGGCTGCTCGTAGTTGTGGCCGTAAGGTCTCTGGTGCCTGTCGCGGCGGCAACCCCCGAACCCGGTGGTGGCGCCCGGAAGTAAGGGATGCCGTCAAGCTGAAGAAGGAGTCCTATCTGGCCTTGTTGGCTTGTGGGACTCCGGAGGCAGCTGAGAGGTACCGGCAGGCCAAGCGTGCTGCAGCTCGTGTGGTCAAAGAGGCAAAAACTCGGGTCTGGGAGGAGTTTGGAGAAGCCATGGAGGAGGACTATCGGTCGGCCTCGAAGAGATTCTGGCACACCATCCGGCGCCTCAGGAGGGGGAAGCAGTGCTTCACCAACACTGTTTACAGTGCGGGTGGGGGGCTGCTGACCTCGACTGGGGAGGTGGTCGGGCGGTGGAAGGAGTACTTCGAGGATCTCCTCAATCCCACCGTCACGTCTCCCGATGAGGAGGCAGAGGCTGGGGACCCGGAGGGGGGCTCGTCCATCACCCGGGCTGAAGTCACCGAGGTGGTTAGAAAGCTCCTCGGTGGCAAGGCCCCGGGGGTGGATGAGATTCGTCCCGGGTACCTTAAGTCTCTGGATGTTGTAGGGCTGTCTTGGCTGACACGTCTCTGCAACATCGCGTGGCGGTTGGGGACAGTGCCTCTGGATTGGCAGACCGGGGTGGTGGTCCCCCTCTTCAAGAAGGGGGATCGGAGAGTGTGCTCCAATTACAGAGGGATCACACTTCTCAGCCTCCCTGGTAAGGTCTATTCCAGGGTGCTGGAGAGGAGGATCCGGCCAATAGTCGAACCTCGGATTCAGGAGGAACAATGCGGTTTTCGTCCTGGTCGTGGAACACTGGACCAGCTCTATACCCTTCATCGGGTGCTCGAGGGTTTGTGGGAGTTCGCCCAACCAGTCCACATGTGCTTTGTGGACCTGGAGAAAGCGTTCGACCGTGTCCCTCGTGGTGCCCTGTGGGGGGTGCTCCGGGAGTATGGGGTACGGGGCCCTCTACTAAGGGCTGTCCGTTCCCTGTATGACCGTAGCAGGAGCTTGGTTCGCATTGCCGGCAGTAAGTCAGACCTGTTCCCGGTGCGTGTTGGGCTCCGCCAGGGCTGCCCTTTGTCACCGGTTCTGTTCATTACTTTTATGGACAGAATTTCTAGGCGCAGCCAGGGGCCGGAGGGTGTCCGGTTTGGGAACCTCAGAATCTCATCTCTGCTGTTTGCAGATGATGTTGTTCTGTTGGCTTCCTCAAATCAGGACCTCCAGCGCGCACTGGGGCGGTTTGCAGCCGAGTGTGAAGCGGCCGGGATGAGGATCAGCACCTCCAAATCTGAGGCCATGGTTCTCCACCGGAAAAAGGTGGCTTCCCCGCTTCAGGTCGGTGGGGTGTCCTTGCCTCAAGTGGAGGAGTTCAAGTATCTCGGGGTCGTGTTCACGAGTGAGGGACGGATGGAGCGTGAGATCGGTAGACGGATCGGTGCGGCGTCAGCAGTGATGCGGTCGCTGTATCGGACCGTTGTGGTGAAGAGGGAGCTGAGCCAAGCGGCAAAACTCTCGATTTACCGATCGATCTACGTTCCCACCCTCACCTATGGTCATGAGATTTGGGTAATGACCGAAAGGACAAGATCGCGAATACAAGCGGCCGAAATGAGTTTCCTTCGCAGGGTGGCTGGGCGCACCCTCCGAGATCGGGTGAGGAGCTCAGTTACCCGGGAGGAGCTCGGACTCGAGCCGCTACTCCTCCACGTCGAAAGGAGCCAGCTGAGGTGGCTAGGGCATCTGTATCGGATGCCTCCTGGTCGCCTCCCTCGGGAGGTGTTCCAGGCATGTCCTATTGGGAGGAGGCCTCGTGGAAGGCCCAGGACACGCTGGTGGGACTATGTCTCCGTGCTGGCCTGGTGTCGCCTCGGGGTCCCCCCAGAACAGCTGGAAGAGGTGTGCGTGGATCGGGAAGTCTGGGCATCTCTGCTGAGACTGCTGCCCCCGCGACCCGGCCCCGGATAAAGCGGAAGAAAATGGATGGATGGATGGAAAAGTACATATTCCAAGGATGTAACTGGGCCTCGCTTATGGCCTATTGGTACAGTATCGATGTAAAGTGTCGGCGGAGACCATTGTGAATCTTCACTGTAAAGTTTCACATGTGCCTATTTCAAATTAGGAAGTTAATTAAAGCAGAACTAAGTAACTCATGCCCCTAGAGGCCATGAGCGCTACTGCAGGTGTCGTAGCATGTTGCAGTCATTTACTCATTATTTGTCCTTGAGAGTAAATACTGACAGAAAAGACAATGGGAGAGAGGGATATAGTACATTGTGCCACAACCCAATTACACAGTGGAGATCATTGTTTTCACTCAAACCTGGCTGTAAATACTGTTTAAGTGGCATTAGCACACAGTTAGCTTTGCCCATTAGCCTGTTAGCTTCTTCTTCGTGATTCGATTAATGTGTATTGCGCCTCCGACCCGGTGCAGGGAAAGTTGCAAGTGTGGTTTTCTGGCCAGATACACCAGGGGGAGATGAAAGACCCCCCCCCCCCCCCAATCATGTATTAACACTTGTATTACCCCCAGAGGGACTACGGAAAGGATTTATTAAGGTAAACAAGTTACTTAGTTCTTTAAATAATAGCCATCATAACATCAAACCAGGGAAAGCTACAGAAACCTGTTGCTACTTGATACAGAAAATTATTTTATGACTCGATCTACAGTTCCTCCTATTTATCTATTTATTTATTTAACAGACGTTTTCCGTTTTCAGGAAGAATAACTTTCACGGTAATGTAAACAACAACAACTCCACAATTAGATGCAAGACACACAAGGTCGCTTTCTCACAAATGTCTGCTTTACTACTACTCTCATTCAACTCTAGAGAAAAAATCATACAGGGCCATTAGGCATGCAGAGATTTCCAACTTTGCAAAGCAGTGGGAATCCTTCTTTTACAAAGTCTCCCTACCCATACAGACTGTTTTTTTCCCCCCCATTTCATCTATGCCCACATTCTACCGCTCATTAAATTCTAATTTTTTAGCAGCATGATCCCTGAGCTCCAACAGTCAAAAGTCCATTTCTACCGCCACTGCCGAATGTAAACACAGCTTGCCCTTGGTTGATACAGTGAGGAAAATAAGAATTTGAACACCCTGCTATTTTGCAAGTTCTCCCACTTAGAAATCATGGAGGGGTCTGAAATTGTCATCGTAGGTGCATGTCCACTGTGAGAGACATAATCTAATCTACTGCAGAACAGTCCACACTTTTCAGGAACTGTAGCGAGGCTTAAGGAGAGGTGATGTCGGCAGCCACTTCCAGCAAAGACCTACAGATAAGGCAGCAAGAAGAGAGCGCAACAAAAACCAATCATGTCTTTTTTAATGCCGGCTGTTTTAATAGGAAATGACTCCATTAGCTATACTTTGATATTACAAAACTTTTAATAGGAAAAGACTCTATTAGCTATACTTTGATATTACAAAACATACGAGTAAATGGAGTCCTTATCTGTTGAAGTAGGAGCTGGTGAACTCATTTCTTTTAATCTCATCTGCATAAAGAGCGGGTGAGATTGGATATTTTTTTCTTCGTCTCTGTCTTTCCGGATGTTACAGTGAGTCATCGCCCTGGCCCCGGCTAAGTGGAACGAACACATCAGCGGGGCACGCGTTTCAAAAAAGACCGCCCCACCCTTGAGTTTTACTTATCCTAATATGAGACAGGGATAAGAGGAACCGCTCTGAATGCTAATTTTGTTGATAACATGGAGGTGCGTTTACCTTAAAGCTGGGGTACCTGACTTTTTGTTGTTGAAAAGTACATTTGTTTTTACCAGTGAGTTGTAAACACAGCAAAAAACAGATCTTGTTAAATCGTCTCCACCTAATAATTTATTGAGCGATAGAAGATCGCATTTTTGTAGGTGTGGTCACCACTTTTCCACTTTTCCACTGCTCAAAGCTGTACCCGGGTGTGAAATGTGCATATAAACAATTTGCATGAACAATTCGGACATGCGGGAGGGATTGCGAGTGCTAGAAACGAGTTTGGGCCAAATAAAAAAAAAAAATCAACGTTTGTGTGGGAAAAATCAGGTACCCCAGCTTTAATTTATTCTTTCTCTTGGCCGTTGTTTCAACCGGGACAACGGCTGACACTTGAAGACACTGAGCTCTACACCACTGGCCTCCCAACATCTCAGCAGCACGATGACACTCTTCTCATATCAGGAAGGTCACAGGTTCTATTCCCTGACCCTCGTTCAGGTGCTCCAGTTTCCTATAAACAAGAAATGTACACAAGACTAAAAATCCATAAGGTAATCCAGACCAAACCTGGCCAAGATCTGTTCCTTGGCACGTTGCCTGCTCATTGATCCTAACAGGTGGCCCCAGAGAGAGGCACTGAAGAAGAGACCAAACGCAGCATCGGGTACAACACAGACTGTACTTTCCGACTAAGAGTATTTGGTGTTGAACAGAAAGTAATGCTTATTTTTTTATCTTGCTGTTCGGTCATATGGCAGTTAAAATAAAATCAGAAATATATATATATATATATATTTCAGGAGATTGTCATCAAACAGGCAAGGAAAATAATCTCCGATCCATCCCATGTCCTGCACTCCCAGTATGAGCTGCTCCCATCCGGACAACGCTATAGAGTCCCCATTGAAACCAAAAAGAGATTAGTTTAGTTTGGTTTATTGGTTTATTTGGTCGGGACAGTGCATGTTAATGAACAAGCCACACCGGATTGTAGCCTTGGGGTAATTTCCATCTGTCGTCCCCCATGCGCACTCTCAAACACACTCTCATTCATACTGGCCTAATGTACATGTTTTTTGTATACCAAAGAGCAGAGCGGTGATTGTGTTGGAAATGTTTTGCAATGGTCGTTTGTAATGTTCTCTATTGAATGGTGTGTCCTGGTCTTGAATGTCATTGTCTTTGTCTTTTTATACGGCATGCCTGTGTGTCCAAGACAAATTTCCTTTGGGAAAAATAAAATCAATCTTGAATCTTTACCTGCGAGACAACTCCTTTCTCTTACTGTTTATCTAAAAACTACCGTTAAGAAAAAAAGTCTGTGATCTTCATTTCTGGCTGCAATACTCTCTGATGACTAATGTTTGTTATTGTATTACCAAACATTAGTCATCAGAGAGTCTTGGTGCCGCCAGTGCAAAGTTTTTTTCTTTTGACATGTTATTTTTTTGGAATAAAATGGGTGATACCGATTATAAGTCAACCGCCTCCTTTTGGATCGCTATTTATTCGGTCTGCTGCTGAAAAAGATCAGTTGCTGACAAGGCTTGAATGGGAGGCGAAACATCAGCAACACAAACCAGGTCAAGCAGTGTTATCGAAAAGAGATCAAACTGGTAACCTCTTCGCTGGGAGCCCCGAGCACACTTTATTTTCATCATGAAGTCATTGCTTAACTAGCTGCAGTTTGAAATTACATTTTACATCAAAGAAAAACAACCTTTTGATGTTTTTGTACCTGACATTATGGGCCTTAGTGCCACAATTCAGAGTGAGTGGGGAGCTTGTTACATTAAGTTCTCTATTCATCCTCAAGGGAGGACCTAAATGATGATGGCACAATCAAAGAGTAAACTCCCTGCCCCGACTAGTCATTTAAATCTGTTTTTGTCTTAGATTTTTAGAAGCGTATAAGTCTATAATAATGAAGACAATTTAAGAGCACCCTCTAGTGATTAGCCTCTGAAGTGTCATTTATCTCTATTTGCCTCAGAGCAGAGCAGCTGTGCTTTCTCGGGCTTGTTAACTGCAAAATGTTTGTGAGTCGGCAGAGGGCTAATTATATAGATTAGCAAGCTACTCTTAACTTTACGAAGACTGGCATTCAGATACCTGTATGAGGGTTACATTATCTCGTTATCTCATAAGGTAAAAACGTACTGATTTTATAGAACAAAAAGTACTGATGAGCAAACATTGAATTCAGGCTATTAAAAAAAGAAATTATTAAAGAAGCAGCGCTGTATAACACTTAACAGAAACAAATAAATAAATATATATATATATACTGTATATGGGGGAGACTGGGTATGGTTGTAACATGGGGAGAGTTGTAACACCAATTCCACCACCCAGGGAATAGGTAGGAGTCAAATGGACATATCAGTGTTTACCCACTTCCTCCCTGATCCCACATGGTGATTGTCAAGGTGGTAAACAGGTGCATGCAGATTCTATAGAGAAAAGAGACCACCATGTATTTGACATCAACTCACGAGGTCTGTGATAATCTTGCAGAGGTTTGAATTGGTGCCATTTGTTGTTAACAAATGTGGGTACTTTGTATAAAAGTTTGAGAACTCTAGCTTAAAAATTCAGTGAGTTACAGGTGCTGAAGCAAAAAGTGTTACAACCATACCCGGTCTCCCCCATGTAAACAAATAACTTGGTGCTAAATTTGAGCTTGCATCACAACAGCACTCAATAGGCCTTCATCATTTAATGGAGGATGATTACACTTTTCAATCAAATGTGGGCTAACAAGAGTGTTTACGAGTTTGTGGCTTGTTTAATGTTGCAGTGCGTCAGTAGAGTCTGAGTAATGCTTCTGTCATGCAGCATTGAAAGCAAGCTACATCCGAATTTAATGGATTTGGATTTGAATAAAAAAGAGAAAAGACATGACCCCAGACCATCCAGAAGGTTTCTATTATGTAGTGCTTTCTACTGGTTTCAAGGCTTTTGTGACAAATAGCCTCTAAATTGCTTCATATCAGTCTTTTGTCAGTTAATTAACGTCAGCAAAATAGTGTTTTGTGTGAAATTATATAATATTTAATACATTGATACAGTATGTTCTTTATCCAATTCAGAAATCTCTGTAACTAATTCAGTCAGGCAAATAATGTGAGCAATAGCCTAGCGCCCCCTAGCAGCCATTGTAGGGCATTTTGATAAGAAACCCAGGTCATCTAATTCCACTTTAATTCCAAATTCTACGCACATTAAATTAACAGTTGTTTTATGTACGTCTGCTTACCCATGTATTGATTTCTGTTTTGTTTACACTCTCTATTTTGTATTTATTATGAAAGCATTAATTAATTGCAGCTATTATTTTGAAAATAACACACCGGAAACTCCTTTTTACTTTCGTTTTTGATATAACAGTGGCATTCAGTTTCTCCAATAAATATAACCCACTATGGCGCAGGCGGTGCAGAAACTAGTTGCCAAAGTCCCCGGTCTGGTTGGGGGTAAGTCAGTTTGCCCATTGTTTCGTTTTAAAAAGGAGTTATAGAATCTACAATACACACCCTCTCTGACCCCTACAGTTAGCCTACAACAGATGTTTATTTTTACTTCTATACCATTTTTTTTGTCTGTTATTTTTGCAGATAAACAATTTACCTCAGCTTAGAAGTTGTAATACAGGCATGTGTTACATCTGTTAAGGTCAAGTCTGTTGTTAAAGCCATGTGTGCATCTAGGCAAGGTATCCTTATGAATAGTTGCTAATGAGGCCAGAAAAACCTTTATGACAAAACCTCTCAAACATACACGGGAAAAGGTAACTCTGTGAGGCATTTCTTTTGCCACCTGGCCTACTACTCACTACAACATATGGAACCTAAATTATGAACATTACAGCAGAGGAAACTTTTCACATTTCAAACTGGAGTGATAATAGATTTTGGCAATTTTTCCCCACAAAAATTCACTTATGGCGACACACTGTGTAACATTTAACCCAATAAATATCCTTTAAAAAAAAGTTAAAGAGTTATTTACTTTTACTATTCTTTTGCTGTGAGTGGCATACAGTAAGTGTCAATCAGAGCATTTTGGAAGGCATTTATAGAAGAGATATTTGTCTGATCAGAAACACACGACAAAGAAACGCAGTTTAGAATGGCACATTTTACTTGCATTGCTCCTGTAAGGCATGGTATTCTTTTCATATCCCCCGTGTTTTTCAGCATAGTTACCGTGCCTCACATTACAGGTGTTGTGACATATGCTAAACCTCGCCTTGCTACTTTCTGGCACTACGCACGAGTGGAGCTGGTGCCTCCGTCTCCTGCTGAGATCCCCAAAGCTATAGAAGCAGCCAAGGGCCTCGTCAAGAGCTACCAGACAGGACGCTTGGGGCAAACTACAGTCAGGGTGAGTGTAATGATAACTAGCCGAGGTTTAACAGGAGAAATAGGTGCTGCTAAGAAATCTATGCGGGCACCTCAAAGACTACATTATTGAGAAGTTGTATAGTAGTTTAACTTTGATTTTGTTAGCTTGATCTATGAAATTGAAACATGATCAGTTGATAAAATACAGACAAATACAATCTAGTGCTTTGAAAGCTTTTATTATGACAATGACTGATGTGATCAGATTTGTGTGCACACTTTTTGTATTTGCTTTACTTTTTCCACTCTTAACAGTAACATGTGTAAATTTCAACTTTGTTTGTATTTTAGGATGTCTTAAGGAATGGACTGGTAGCGACTGAAGTGCTTATGTGGTTCTACATCGGCGAGTGCATTGGCAAAGGGGGGGTTGTCGGATATGATGTGTGAATATACAATATACAAAAATAAACTTTGTGGAGAATTTGATCACAATCTGATTGAGTTTTCTATCTAAATGATAAACAATTCACTTAAAAAAAACAAAGTTACATATTCAAACAAAACAGATATACAATGTTCTACATAATAATAGACATCTCCTCTCGCTCCCGACTCTCTGACATGGCTTTCACAACATTTCCTAGATATCGAATGAATGTGTTTCTTACATCTTCCGGCTCCTCCTCCAGATTGGAGTGCATCAGTGGAAGTTTAGTCAAAGGCAAGTCTACAGCAAAAAGAGATTGAGGTCAGTAAAGGTAAAGATAGAAGCTAAATGGCTCTAACTAATCTGTGGCGTTACCTAAAGAAAGGCGACCCTCCTCCACTGTACAGCCTGGTTTATGGTGAGCTATGAGCAGGCACTGGCTGTCCTGTAAACCCTGGGAGGAGATGAACATGCCATGCCATTTTTCGATTTCCTTGAGGTGGCTTGGGACGTCAGGGTTGAATACAATCACCACACCATTACAGTCTTTAATAACTGCGGGCCAGCACGAGTCAAATCTATAGAAAACAATATTACAAATCTAATGAAGAATACAGAGCAAATGTATAGATAGGTCAACTACTCTAGATAAAGTAGTTTAGTAACTATGGGATGCACGATATAAAAATACATTGTGATAGTCGATAACTGTCTTTAAAAATTGTGCCAATGGTATTTTGCAGTATTATTCTATTCCAAATATGTTTCCATAAAACCAAAATCTAAATTAAGACTTGAAAAGAAACGGAATCAGGATAACTAAAACCAAACCTTTGCAATCATTTAAGTCACCAGACATTTTTGGCTGTGGTCATCTCAGTCAGGTGGAGTCAGTGATAGTATGTGTTATTTCTTGGCTTCTTACAATATATTGTAGGTACTATATCGTGAAGCCCTATTCCATGCACGTCTTTCTGTCACACTTTTTTTAAAAGGTTGAAGAAGTAATTTATTTAAACAAAAATTGTACCTTTATCTGGTACAGAACTAAAATAATCTCAACGTACTTGAAATCTCCGGAAACGTCCCAGAGCTCAACCTTTGAGCTCCTATTATCACCACTCTTATCCAAGTGTGGCTCAAACTCCAGGATCCTGAGGAGAGCAAATGCATCCAAATGAGCATTATACATGATGCTGACATCTTTGCTTACACGCTGTCTTACCTTACTCCTATTGTAGGTTTGTATTCTCCTCCTACATGCTCTGTTGTGTCTGATAGGAAGTTGGCAAGTACTGTTTTCCCACTCTGAAATATATAAAAGAAAACATTGCGTTTTGCAGAAGTACTAAAGAAGTATGTTTGACCAACATGTACAAAGATGAAGCTTGTTCATTAGCTCAGGTAAAGTAGCTGCCTTTTGTAAATATAATACACAGATATAGCTAGCTTATAGAACGCGGAGTTTATTTACCTCGGTCGGTCCAACGAAGAGTATTTTCACGTGCATTTCTATCTACCATCGACCTCAAGTAGGATCGACTAGGATTTGGGATCGACTAACCC
This sequence comes from Proterorhinus semilunaris, assembly GCA_021464625.1. Taxonomy (NCBI): domain Eukaryota; kingdom Metazoa; phylum Chordata; class Actinopteri; order Gobiiformes; family Gobiidae; genus Proterorhinus; species Proterorhinus semilunaris. The sequence goes on along the minus strand of CM038358.1, from coordinate 22,936,775 downwards.
CAAATGTAGAGCAATGATTTCTAGAAAGCCGATGGTCTGAACAATAACGTATTGTCACTAATCGTGTATTTTCCCCAAAACACTTGTAAAAGCTAAACCTTGCTTAGCATCGTAGTAAACTTCCTGGTCGTTGCTATGGTTTCAGTCGGAGTCACTTTCTCATTGGCCACTGCAAACGTCATTTACGTCGACCCCGCCTCTTAGCCAGTCCTTAGCCAATCAGCTGCAAGTAAATACCGTCATGCTTCCGGGTCCAGCCAATCTGATCCAACCATTTGAAAAGGAAAGCTACCAATCCTCTCGAGTTTGGAGTGTGCGGCTGCAACAATCGACTACCGGCGGATGAATCAACGTAAGTAATGTTTTAATGTTGTAATCTATAAAAAAAACAAAAAAATATTAGCATTTAATGTACACGGCTCGAAATCGTTGACGCGTTAGCATTTGGGCAGACTAAACGCTAACGTTCCGAACCTTTCTCTGTTGCCAAGGGGTGAACCTACCACTCTCGTGACCCCCTTGGCTTTTGACACTTTACCGGTACATGCCCCTCTACAAAGCAATGTAAGCCGGTCAAATGTTACGTTTGCCATTGCTCCGTGCTGATGTAGTCCTTGTTTACAGTTACTGCCGCAGGTATGTCCTCGGAGGGTCGCTTCAGTCCCCCCCGTGGGGAAGACGCCCCCATGTGCTGCGGTGACCTGGACCCATCGCCGGAGGAAAGGAAAGGGACTAAAATACGGTTCCACTCAGAGGTCCCAGAGGTTAACACGGCGTGGTACGAGTAATTGTAATAAACAGTGTTGTTCAGTCTTTATGCTCTTACTAACGTATGAGCTCAGATAATATGTTGACAAATCTTATTATATCTGAAAGTGTTTGAAATATATATCATACTATAAATTGTGCTAGTTAGAATATTGTGTTGGTAAAATGTAAGCCATGAAATAAATTACATAGTTAACCTCTAACCCCCGCCTGCACCAATCGCATTTTCTCCTATTCGGCTTTACCCATTTGAAAGCTTTTTAATTCCTTTTTTTGTTGTGTTTTTTCTTTCTCTTCTAGTCACGGACAAAGCCCTTTTCTACAGATGCTGATGGACGCTGAATCCGCTGCCAATGCTGCAGCCGTTCAGCTCGTGTCTTTTAAGGATGCTCTGGACCATGAGTTTGCTGTAAGTGCCTCAAGGGCAGACAGAGCATTTCGAAGCTTAACAGTTCAGTTCAAGTTAGTACCTTATAAATAGTTTTATCCTTTAGGCATCCAGACAGACCTCTTCACACAAGAGCATAATATCGAGACAGCGGGGGCTGTTGTTGGAGAAACTTGAAGATTTTAAACGGATAAATAAATCTGTTCGTCAAACACTGAAACAGCTCCAACAAGCAGAGGTTTGTTTTGTTACTATATGTGTAATAATTATTTATTCAGTCAACAGGAAAAGCACAGCATTTCAATATTTTTATTAAACAAACGTTGGCTCTGCAAAACAGAAATGACAAATACATTGAATCTTGGATTTATTCAAACTGTCTACTGTGAAAAAACTATGAAAGTGATATGTTTCTATTATTTTTTTCTAATGATTTATGTTATCAAATGCATTGCACAAATTGTTGTAATTTAGGCAGAGCAAGCACATGCAGACAAACAAGTTCACGATCTTCTGACGAGGATTTCAATGGCAGAAAATGAAAATGAGGTAGATATTCCATGCTATTTCTTATTAGATATAACTATATACAAACGATTTTGTGAATTGAGTTTATTCATTATTTACCATTATTTTTATTGCTCCATTTGCTTATTCAAGGTTTTAAAAAGGGATTTATGTGAAATGGGAAATAGAGTTGAGGAACTGAAGGATTTGAGGAAAGAAGAGCAGGTAGGTCTCTTACTGCATTATCATCCAATCTTTGAGCCAACTGGTATTTTTGTCAAAGATATTGACTCTGTTCCCTGCAGGACAGCGTAAAAAGTAGAGTCCATTTGAGCAAATCTGCGGAGGCGACACGCGCTCACCTCCAAGGTCAACTTCGGAGCAAAGAGGCAGAAAATAACCGACTGACTGTCCAGCTGCGGGTACAAATGATTTATCCTGGTAAGCGCTGGATGAATAATTTCATGGTATAATAGACTTGTGTTATTGTGCTGGATGCAGACCTTGGAGAGGACAGCGACTCAGCGCAAGTTGGAGATTGAGGATTTGAAAGTGTCTTTTAATGGTCTCAGAGAAAAGGCTGCACAAGATAAAGAGGCACTAAAGAAAGCCACCAGGGCACAGAAGCAGAGGGCTGAACGCTTCGAGGCAGCGGTGGAAAAGTGTTACGCGCTGCTGAAAGAGAAGGTAATATCTCCTTTAGTTCATATTCATGGGTGATATTGAGGGCCAAAATCTAAATTGTTAACCTGGTGCCTCAGGGTAAGCTGTCAGGTGCTGTGAGTTCATCCACTGGATTAACTCCATTTGACCCAAAATGTTACTTGCTCCATTGTCATTCCCGCCCGTCGATATACACTGCAGATTGCTGTAACTTTATGATGTATTTATTTGTTTGTAGGATGCAGAGCTTGCCAATGCCCGCCTTCAAAGAGACTCCAAGAAACGGCATCAAGAACTAATGACGGATGAGAAGGACAAACTTGTTTCTCAAATAACATTTTTGAAAAGGTTGGTCATGCGTTTTATTTTCTAAAATGTTGCTCAATTCTGGTGTTTTCTTTCTGTGTTTGTTACATCACATTCTGTCTTCATTGTGTGCAGTAATTTAATCTGGTTTTGGAAGATGTTTTTGCTCCAATGCCCCACCTCTTATTGTTAAGGCTTGAAGTCTTTTGACCCTCTGAATAAATGAAAGCTAAAATTACGGCAAAATATTTAAAACACGACAGCCTGATATCATTTGAATTTATATTACGTAAGCCTAACCTTTTGATGTCTGTCTCCTAATAGCCAAATCATTGAACTAAATGCAAGACTGCTGAAGGAAAGAGATGATCTCACTACTGCCAACGAAAATATGATGCATCAAGTTCAGAAACTCACAGCTGAAAACGGAGACTTCAGCCTCAATAATGCAACACTCGAGGTACAGCAACTTCATGTCTAGCGGCAGCTTGTGTGTGCGAGTCACCGTCCCACTGTGTATAATGTATGCTGCACTCTTATTAAAAATGTATGAGTGCACATTTTACCTTCATTGAGGCCACAGACCTGCAGGTGTAACACTGGTGGTACTTAAGAGTGCATTATATTTTTGAAGACCTGATTCAGTCTTGATTTGGACCTAATTTAGTTTGGGCATAGTGCTAGATCCTGTTTTAGTTCTGCCCAGGATTAGTAAAAAAAAGAAAAGAAAAGTGTATTACAGGAAAAATCTCATCATTTCATATATCTTTTCATTTTCTGAACTTGGAGCTGTTTTATTATTGTCACCGTCTGAGAATGTGTTACACAGTCGGGTTTGTTTACATGACTGAAATTCATCTGTTGTCTTGTATCTTGCAGGCATCTGTTGCTCAGTTGGAGGCACAGCTGGCAGAGAGCGAGACAGCGCTGGTGGAAGAGAAAATTGTGTCTCAGGAGAAAAACAGCGAAGCCAAACAATTACAGTGTCAGGTAGTTAGTGCTGCCACAAGACTTGACAACAGAATGAATATGAAATGCAAACTTGAAGAAGTAACAACAGCAAGGTTTTGGAGAAGGGAGGCAATCTTGACCTAAATTGTCAAATAGTATAGTGAATGAGCCTGTACGTGTTTGTCTTTGTTTACTTGTGATGATTTGGGCCATCCTAACCTAATTTGATTTACAGGTAGAAGATCTTCAAGCTGAAATTGCTAAAACTAGACTGATGCATGCTGGTGTTTTGAAGCAGATGGAAAACATTCAAGGAGGAAGAGAGGCACAGGTTGGAAAGGTATTGTTTTATTTTCTTTCTTTTTTTGTCTTTATATAAACTCTGGCATATGTTTCATTTTTTTCTGATTGATGGGATGCTATTTACTGCACAAACTAAGCAGCCGAACTATTAATCTATTTTCTAGAAAACATGACACAATTCAAAGCACAATTCCTGCTTACCACCATATACTAGGGCTTGGGCCGAGATGATGCACTTTTGTCTCACGATCCGATACGCATTGCGATACTCAGGGGCCGATCCGATACGTTTTTTATATGTAAAATATGTAAAAAGAAAACCGTCTTGTGTTTGAAGTTTATAAACCAAATTCCATTTGATATTTATTGCAGTGCATGATAAAAATGCCTCCTATCACAATGTTTGAACGTATTGCGATAAAGTATCTATACTTGGTATTGCAGCAAAAAGTATTGCAATACGATATGATATTTTGTCCCAGCCCTAATATACTGTAGTATACTACTGTCTTATAAGAGTAGTAAAACCCTACTCTTATTAGTTTCCAAATCCTTACTCTCTATCATAGAACTGGTCACTTTCACACTCTTTGAATACATTTGTAATTAAAAGAACACCATGATGCAAACATTTTGTTTGCAATAGTATTTTAATGTGAAAACACATTGAACCGTTAGTGTTGTGAAGTGTGATTATATATATAAACTATATTTTGTATGTTCAAAAACAATTTTTGCCTATGCTTTTTCTTGCAAGGATGTCCCAAATGCCTGGGAGCTGCTGAAGGATGCAGTTGTAAATCTAGAATGCTTTTGATATGGCGTTTTATAGTAAAAAAAAAAAAGAAGATATTTTTACTAATAATTATATTAACAGTGTTAGTGCGACTTCACGTGCAGTACAGGTGTTTCAGGTACCAGCATATCACCTTGTTTTTAAATCCTTTCCTACCACATCTGTCTCTCTGGTGCCTTGCTCGTGGGCACAGGTGCGGCAGGAGCTGAAGTTTCGTGTGGACAGTCTGAAGTCGTACCCGCAGTCGCTGAGCTCAGCCAAGCGCAGTCTCCGTCAGTGCGAGGAGACTTTACTTCGCTGCGAGAGACAATGCACGGAAAAATCAGACACCATTAAACAACTGCAGGCCAAGGTTTAAAACAATTGCTATCGCTCTGACCACTAGGCTACAGTAACCTCCCCTGTGTGTATTTATCTCTGAGGCATTGCTGTGGGTTGTGTGGAGTGCTTCACTTCTTAATATTTAATTGGGAGAAACTGCCTGGAAAGCTTTGCAATTCTCTTACTTTCAGTGTATCCACGACAAGCTCTTAATTTAATTTAGCTTTAAAGACGAGCTACAGCACTAAAATCCTGTCTGTCATGGTAACTAGCAGGGCTTTAAATGATAGTAGTATGTGAAAATATAACTGGAGAGTGAACGAAGTTTGTATTAAGAGTAGGCTCTCCACATTTCACAGAAAACCCCGGAGGTAGTTCTCTTTCACATATTTCATGGTTTCGTGGTTTCATAAGCCCATTTTCCACTTCTGAATCCAGAGAAAGAATTCTCCACTATGCTATGCTTTTTGTACAAATAAAACAAAGTGGATTTATTAATTTCCCTTACGGCCTGTTATCGTGCTTGTGGTTGTAAAGATGGGGGCAGTTTTATCTCTTTGAGAGTTAACTGTGATGCTCTCAAAGGTTTAAACTACGTGAGAGGAGCTCAAATTCTTTTACTCATTTCTCACGGGCTTCCTCTTATTTCTCTAACATGAAATGGGTTTTCATCTGTTATGTTATGTTATGTGAACTAGCTTATAATACTGATTCCCTACAATATGTGTTATATTGTGTTATATACTGCAGCCATGAAAACAAATATTCTTTGTTTCACCCAGTAAATTTTATTGATTTTATTGATTTACGGCATGGTAGTACAGTGGTTAGTGCTCGTGCTTCACAGCTAGAAGGTCCGGGTTCGATTCTCACCCGGGACGGGGCCTTTCTGTGTGGAGTTTGCATGTTCTCGCTGTGTCTGTGTAGGTTTCCTCCGGGTACTCCAGTTTCCCCTATCACTAAAAACATGTACAATAGGCCAGGATGCATGTGGGTGTGTTTGAGAGTGTGCATGGGGGACGACGGATGGAAATTAGCCCAAGGCTACAATCCAGTGTGGCGTATTTACATGCATCTGTCTCAAAATAAATAAACCAATAAATAAATAGATAGCCAAAAATTAGTTTTAAACATTTCTTCTAAATGCTCGATTGTGAGGATACACCACACAAATGGAATTTGTGTCGATCTGATCATTTTGGTATTGCAGGCATGTTTGAATATTACTTATGACCGTGCGGCTCTTGGAAGGTTTAGCAGTGTGGCTGTACGAGAATATTGAGCATTTTTTGGGGGCATAACGGTGTGTAAGCTACAGTATAGTAATAGAAAAAGACAAAGCATGAAATTGACTTCCACAACAATTTAGATGTCATTTTCCCTCTATCTTATCTTGCATGTGATTTGAAAGGTTCCCATTTTCTCTCCCGCTGCTAAACTCATGCTTTATTATTGCAAAACAGAAACTCACACCGCCGCTTTTGCACAGATCGAGAGTCAGAGGAAGCAGCTGAACTCGTCCACGGAGATGAAAGCGTCCATCCAAGAGGCCAATTCACAGCTGCAGGAAAAAGTTCACTCACTGCAAATGTAAGACAAGCCTTTTATCTCCCTCTGGACGCCGAGCCGAGCCATTCATAAGTCATAAAACCTTTTTCAAAAGCTTGACTGTTGTGGGAAACTGCAGGGGGATGGACAGGCTGCAGCAGGAGAACGCAGAGCTGATCCAGAGACTGGGGGCAAAGGAGGAGGCAGTGAGCTTCAGTAACAGACAACTGGACCAGCGCTCAGTGGAGTGTCAGGCCCTCAGCCGCCATCTTGACTCCGCGCTGTCAGATGTCAAACAGCAGGTAACAATCAAAGGACGAGATGATGTCCCTTTGTGGTTTATTATTAAAAAATTAGCCAGTAGACAGGCTTGATGTGATTTTGATCTAAGACACGCACAAGAGCTTGGTGCAGCACTGTCCTCGCTCACTGCTCTTGCTCACGCCCCATCCTCAATTGTGTACATATTTTTATATTAAAGAATGTCCTCTTTACCGTTTGCACCAAGGGATTGAGAGGAGCATAATTTCCAGCAAGTTGGTAGTTGTTTTTTTTGTTGCATTGTGACTGGGACTCAACAGGAAAAGACATCTGGAATAAAAACCTCCCAAATCAACCGGTTACATAAAAGGATTAAAAGAGGTGTATTGAGGAAGTCTTGTCATGTTTGTTGTGCCTACTTGTTACTGGTATAACTTTCAAGGTTAATTTGGTCAGGCGCCACGATTAAAGATGTTGAATGGTAAAAAGGTTTAGAAAAAAATCGGTGTCCTGTATTGTACATAGCAACATGCTGTATATTCCGTTAGAGTCCTAAGACTTTAGAAATGGAATCCTCAGAGACAAAATGTTTTTTTAGTAGAATGAAATAAAAATCTGTCAGAAAGTGATTTAGGAGGAGGATGACAATAATGTGACGCTATTGGGGCTTTGCATCAAAGTGACAACAACAAATGCAGTCTTCAAGTAATGATAAATAAAATTAAGCTGTGGTTCCTTTTGTATTCTAACTCATCTATGTCACAGCATGTAATTAATTAATGCGGCACTTTTCAGGTCAGTAAGGTAAAAAACCAAGCTGATTCTCGAGAAGACGCTCTTCGGACTAGAATTTTGGAACTGGAGGCAGAAATATACAGAAGAGACAAAGAGCTCGGCCTACTCCGGCAAACCAAGATCACAGTAAGTTTTAGTGACAAATGACTAGACTTTAGACTCATTTTAAAACTTACAAAAAATACAATATTGAATTTTGTGTTTAATTATATTGCACTTTGTGTCTGCAGGCAGAGAAGCAGTTTGAAGTTCGCCTCAAAGATCTTCAGCTGAGTTTGGACCAGTCTGAGAGCCACAAAGAGAGCATTCAAAACTATGTAGACTTTCTTAAAAACTCTTATAAGACCATGTTCGGCGAAGGACAGCAGGCAACATGTTTCACCTCATCATATTTTCTAAAATGACGAAGGCTCAATATTATGTGTATTTTTACATGCTTTATACTGTAATCGCATGATCAACGGGTCAAAGGAGGAAGTAGGTAAACAGTCTTATGGTTGGTCGACTTCTCTTTTTTTGTGTTTTGTTTCGCTTCCTCATGAACACAGTTAAGTCTCACATGTTCTTAGCAAACCATGCATTTTGGTGCTACTGATTTTGATGTATAAATTCTTGCCTTAATTTATGTTGCTTTAGTCCTGTACTGTACACTAACCCTCTGATGAATTGAAGACTGTGACTACTTGTACGCTTTACATTTCTTACCGAAGGGTTTTTCCCAGTGAATAGTGATCTTCTCAGCTTCACAGCTGCTCAAAAGTTACACTCTCACCAGATACTGGAGGAGGCAGTTTTGTCCCAAAATGTGTCAATTCAATCCCCTATTGTTTTTTTAAAGTTTACTTGCAAATCAGCTGTTGTGTCACACATACTAAATAGCTGGTGCTTTGTCATTCTATTTAGGTTGACAACTGTATACAGTTCCATTATTTATTTTTAATGCATAATGTTCCTTTTTTATCAAACTGACTGGCTAGTTGTTAATTTTCGTTTTTGTTTTTACATCACAGATGTTGGCAAACCGTGCCGCTCCTGACTCAGGATACATGTACTTATGTATAAATAAAAAAAGTATAAGAATTAATTTGATAAATATACATTTTGGGCTATTTTTTCAACACATTTGGCATAACACACTGGGTTTAATTCATCATCAGAACATTTAAAAAGTGAATATATAAGATTCAAATTGAAAATGTTACTTTGTTATTTATGTAAATATTTAATAATTTTTAGTATTATAGAATATGTACAAGAAACAAAACAAAAGTGTCACGTAATCCCCAGTAAGCATAAGAGAACATCAAAATATAAATAAAGCAAAGGAAAAATTGCTTTTATAAGAAGCAAAATATAAAGCTCCATTGTCCTGAAGCATAAATTAAAACCTTTCGGATTCCTCTCTAATGTCTGAGTTTATGTATGTCATTAAAGGCATTGTACAAAGAAGTCATTTTGTGACCGTCAGAGCAGTAAAAGTCACATCTACAAGACTGAATCATCATCACCATTCGACTCACAGTCCCTCCATTTTTACACCTGAAAAGCACTGGTTCAGTCTGAGTTTTGTCAGGGCGACAGCAGCGCCCGTCTGAACAGCTCCCACAGAATTGAACCTGCAACCTCCTCACACTGTGGCAGCCTTCGAAGGACATTCTCACTGGGCCGCTGGGGGTTTCTATCTCCTTGCATTTATGACCATTCTGTTCAAGACAAAGACAAAATAACTAATACTTCATATGAATCATCTCGAGACGTAGCAGCATAAATGTAACAAAAGTACTGTGTGGTGCTCTAATAATGACAATGTATACCTTGAGTTTTTGGAGCTTCATCCGGTCACACCGTCGGACTTCACACATACGTGTCTCCGTCACCGTTTGGCAGAGTGTCTCTCTGCTAATGGTCATCCTGGTGGAAACTCCAGTGCCACAAGATCTGGAGCAAGGCGACCAATCTGTTGACTGAGGTCCACAGATTGATCTTGTGTTACTGGTGAAAGTCCTGAAACCTGAAAGACAAAAAGACAATATAATTTTCACCAAACAAAATTCAGCATCAAAATGAACACTGGCCATTGACAAAGTGAAGTGTGTGTTATTTTCTTCCTTGTGGCACATATGTGTGGATATTATCATTGACAAAGTTTGAGCTCTGATAATTTGTTAAGTTTCTCTGTCTCTCCTCACACTTTACCACATTGCATCATGCTGTCTCCAGGGCCGGCCAACGCCTTTATGGGGCCCGAAGCAGAATTCGACTTTGGGGCCCTCGCAAAACATCAGTGTCATTTCGGATATATGATTAATATTCCACAAAATAAGACACAGCTGTCAATCCCACACCGCAGCTATGTTTTCAGAAGAACGTAGACAGTATTTTTTGTAGGCACTCTTGGGGGCCCCCTGGTGGTCTTGGGGCTCTGAGCAGGTATTTAGTCTGATTATAGGCTGAAAAGGCCTTTGAACAGATTCAATTAAAATGGACAAAGACCGAGCAAAACTGCAGCTTCGATGTTCTTAGTCGGCAAAAAAGGTGTGGTCCAAGAATGGGTGGTGCATGTGAGGAGTGAGGGATGTGTTTCCGCAGGTAGCCAAGCTTACGGCATTGAAATCTTATACACGATTGAGGATGTTGAGATAAAACCGCACAGTGAAACTCACCAGGTAAGTTCTCTGTCCACACTGCAGACTTTTCACCATTATCCCCAGATAGCAAGCCGATGTGGCCCACATCCGGCAAAGATGTGGCACATGTGGCATTGGTGTGGCCCGTAGAAGCAGATGTGAACCAGAAGTGGGCCATATAAAAAATAACCACCAATGGCCCACTTATTGCAAAACACGCATGGGCCACTTATGGCATGGTTGTTCTCATAACAACCAGAAGTGAACCAAATGTGGCCCACATACAAAATATAAAATATGGCCCACACATAGGTAAACATTTCATGGGCCATAAGTGGCAAAGATATGGCACTTCCGGCATTGATATCTCCAGATAAACCAGAAGTCAACCAGATGTGGCCCATTTATAAATGATCAGCTATGGCCCATTTATGGCCAAACATACATGGGCCCCTTATGGCAAAGGTATGGCACTTCCGGTAATAATATCTCCAGATAAACCAGAAGTCAACCAGATGTGGCCCATTCATAAATTATCAGCTATGGCCCATTTGTGGCAAAACCTATATGGGCCACTTATGGCAAAGGTATGGTACTTCCTGCATGGTTAGACCTAGAATAACCAGAGGTGAACCAAATGGGGCCCACATACAAAATATCAAATATGGCCCAAACGTGGCAAAACATGATATGGGCCACTAGTGGCAAATATATGTTACTTCCGGCATTGATATCTCCAGATAAACCAGAAGTCAACCAGATGTGGCCCATTTATAAATTACCAGCTATGGCCCATTTATGGCAAAACAAACATGGGCCACTTATGGCAAAGGTATGGCACTTCCGGTAATAATAGCTGCAGATAAACCAGAGGTCAACCAGATGTGGCCCATTTATAAATTATCAGCTATGGCCCATTTGTGGCAAAACCTATATGGGCCACTTATGGCAAAGGTATGGTACTTCCTGCATGGTTAGACCTAGAATAACCAGAGGTGAACCAAATGGGGCCCACATACAAAATATCAAATATGGCCCAAACATGGCAAAACATTATACGGGCCACTAGTGGCAAAGATATGTCAATTCCGGCATTGATATCTCCAGATAAACCAGAAGTCAACCAGATGTGGCCCATTTATAAATGATCAGCTATGGCCCATTTATGGCCAAACATACATGGGCCCCTTATGGCAAAGGTATGGCACTTCCGGTAATAATAGCTGCAGATAAACCAGAGGTCAACCAGATGTGGCCCATTTATAAATTATCAGCTATGGCCCATTTGTGGCAAAACCTATATGGGCCACTTATGGCAAAGGTATGGTACTTCCTGCATGGTTAGACCTAGAATAACCAGAGGTGAACCAAATGGGGCCCACATACAAAATATCAAATATGGCCCAAACATGGCAAAACATTATACGGGCCACTAGTGGCAAAGATATGTCAATTCCGGCATTGATATCTCCAGATAAACCAGAAGTCAAACAGATGTGGCCCATTTATAAATGATCAGCTATGGCCCATTTATGGCCAAACATACATGGGCCACTTATGGCAAAGGTATGGTACTTCCTGCATGGTTAGACCTAGAATAACCAGATGTGAACCAAATGGGGCCCACATACAAAATATCAAATATGGCCCAAACGTGGCAAAACATGATATGGGCCACTAGTGGCAAATATATGTTACTTCCGGCATTGATATCTCCAGATAAACCAGAAGTCAAACAGATGTGGCCCATTTATAAATTATCAGCTATGGCCCATTTGTGGCAAAACCTATATGGGCCACTTATGGCAAAGGTATGGTACTTCCTGCATGGTTAGACCTAGAATAACCAGATGTGAACCAAATGGGGCCCACATACAAAATATCAAATATGGCCTAAACGTGGCAAAACATGATACGGGCCACTAGTGGCAAATATATGTTACTTCCGGCATTGATATCTCCAGATAAACCAGAAGTCAAACAGATGTGGCCCATTTATAAATTACCAGCTATGGCCCATTTATGGCCAAACATACATGGGCCACTTATGGCAAAGGTATGGTACTTCCTGCATGGTTAGACCTAGACTAACCAGATGTGAACCAAATGGGGCCCACATACAAAATATCAAATATGGCCCAAACGTGGCAAAACATGATATGGGCCACTAGTGGCAAAGGTATGGCACTTCCGGTAATAATATCTCCAGATAAACCAGAAGTCAACCAGATGTGGCCCATTTATAAATTATCAGCTATGGCCCATTTGTGGCAAAACCTATATGGGCCACTTATGGCAAAGGTATGGTACTTCCTGCATGGTTAGACCTAGACTAACCAGAGGTTAACCAAATGGGGCCCACATACAAAATATCAAATATGGCCCAAACATGGCAAAACATGATATGGGCCACTAGTGGCAAAGATATGTCACTTCCGGCATATCTCCAGATAAACCAGACAGAAACTAAATATGGCCCACTTATAAATGATCAACTATGGCCTATTTATGACAAAACAAACATGGGCCACTTATGGCAAAGACATGCCACTTTCAGTATATTTGTGCCCAGAATAACCAACAGTGAACTAAATGTAGCCCACATATAAAATAATGTAAACTAAGATAATTTTAGGTAAAAATAAAAGTCATGCAACTAATCATTTGTGTGTGTGTGTGATTTAAATAATGTAATTAATTTTTTTTTAATGAAATGAATTATAGTGAACTTGCTTGTATATAGCCTATATATTTTTACATAGCCTATATTAAGTTTGGGCTATTTTTTATTTATTTTTTGCTTGCATTTTGTAGGTTTATCATATCTATATCACAAATTAATTTCTGAACAATTATAGGCTTACTATTTCTGTCATTGCAATTTGCGCTCCAAACGTGACGAGAGCGGTGCAAGTAGCCTATATTTGAGTAGTTTTCTTAGCATAATTTATTTATCTACAGTTTCCTTTTGTCTCCCTTCGCCTGAACTATTCTCAAACATCCTTCTGTAACTACGGTGGCGGATGGACCCGTGCGTCATGACGTCATCGCGCTCCGAGTATGCTAGGTTAGCTTAGCGGTGATTGTATCTAATGGGCACGGAGGACGGCTGTCTACCCCGGGCATCTAAGTGAGAGATTTTCAAAACTATGCAGCGGAACGTTTTGGCGGATCTAAACCTTTAGTCAGAAACAGTGTTTGTGTCTCAAAATGCATCGTTTCGCTCCGTTTCGGTGCGGCGGGGTCCTCCCGCTCTTTTTTTGAATTACGCAGGTGACGTACGTTGACGGATACTGTCCGTACTTCGGCATTAAATCTGGACGGTGTGAGTGATTTAGTTTGTTTTTATCTGGGCTTGTGGGGTTGCAAATTATATATACTTTAGTGCCTTCTGCTATTTTTGATTCTACATCGTAGGATGAGGAGGAGAAACGTGAGGACAGAATTATCAACGCATCAAACAAGGTACAATTAAGTTCATGATTTAACTAACTCTTTATATTTACAAAGCTAGTGCCAAACATTTCGTTCTGTCACTTTTTGACCTGTATTTAATCCCATAACATGACAAATATTACTATGCACTTTTGACATGTTTATGTCAAGCAAGCATATTTGAATATCTGATGATGGTTTTCTGCTTTGTACAGATTTGTGTTTTTTAATGTTAGTGTTTAGTGTGTTTTAAATGTTTCTTGACAGTTTAGTAATTATATGTTGCGACTAAATTTACTTTTATTTCTTCTAAAATGTGCGTATATAGTCATCATTCCATGATTTATTTCCAACCTCTAATCTATTGTTATTTTATTTTTTTCTTAAACTGATTTTTATCATATTTTTCTGAATGAGAGCTGAGTGAAGAATCATGGACCTTTTGAATCTGCCAGAGACATGAACTGTCCACTGTTGGTACCAAAACAGAACAAGGCAAGTTTAAAAATGTCTCTTAGTCTTACAAAACCTTTTGGTCATGTGTTGAACTTGACACGCTCTTAATACGTTTCTTGGTAAATCACACTTTCATATATGATTATCTCTCATAGCTTGCAGAACATCGTAGTCTGGGCTCTCCAACTCCTGCCTACTATGCATCGGGTCCTGGGAGGTCTGGTCCTTCTTATCCTTGAGAAATACAACATTTTACTGTAAGTATTGACTTTCTACATCTCAATAAGTTCAGCTCCCCGACGGCCTTGTGTATTAAAATGTTCTTCAGTCGACTGGAGCTGGCCCGTAGATTCCGCAGTCTCCTCCCTGAAGGCATTACTTTGAAGAGACTGTGTGATGGGTGCGAAGGGTCCCTGGTGATTCTGACGGCTTTGGGGGTGAGACGGGTGGAGTACATGTCCTTAATAGAGGGGAGAGGGGCTCCGCAGATCTTCTCCACTGCTCTCACAATGCGCTAGAGGCTCCTTTGGCAGGAGGATAAACCGAGTTCTAGGCTCTAAGTACTGACATTAGCGAGAGATGAATTAAGATGTCTTCTCCATTATTTGCAACTTTTCTTAAAATTAATGTGCTTGAGATTAACAAGTTGAACATTGTTTTTGCAGCAGGACATGAAGAAGCTTGAGCTGTCCAGTCACTCTGGGTCTTCTGTCAGTGATGCAGTGGCAATCCAACCTACAATGTATGAACACTTGGAATTGTTTTGAAAACACACAAGGACTTCTTCTCATAAGACTTTTTACACATCAGCTCTTCTAAAACACTCAACAACCCAGTTCAGAAAGTCCTTGGTCTGATGATAAAAGGTATGAAATTGACTTTTTATATTTAGGCTGGTACATATGTGTCAGGTCACTTTGCGCATGCGCAGCAGTCCTCAAACAAGTTGTGTTGGGACAGGTGTAAATGAGCCAGAACTGTAAAAATATTTGCGTGAGGGGAATCACAGTCTAAAGTAAACCATCTCAATGTATCATATTGGGTCATGCTGTAAGGACATACCATCTCTATAGTACAGTCATGATTCCATAATAAATAAATTGGCTATTCGCAACACATTCGCTAATGCTAACGCGATGAGCTAACATCCTCAGCAGCTTATAAATACACTCACTGAGGCGGGTCTGGTCTGCTAAAACATCATCATTGCTAGGAAAGACTTATCTTTCCATGTCGCCTTGAGAGTAGAAGAAGAGTAGCCAGACTTTGATATAATTGAGTCAAACCGCTGTAATCGGGAGCACGGAATTACGTCCTGTTGTGTACACAAGTACACACCAGTATTAACAGTATTGTGTATTAAGTAACAATGTGAGCTCCCGATTCCAGCTGTTTGACTCAATTCAACCAAAATTCGGACTCTTCTTCTATTATAAAAGCGACGTGGAAAGGCAAGTCTTTCCTAACAATAATTATGTTTTAGCAGGTGCAGAGCCTCAATGAGAGGATTAATAAGCTAGCCGCGTTAGCATTAGCGAATGTGTTGCCACGAGCCTATGTAAATATTTGTACAGTTCTGGCTAGGGCAGGGCGATATGGCCTAAAATCTCTATCATGATATAAAAAAGAAATATCACAATAACAGTATATTTGACGATATCATTGACAAAAGACAAATTATTTCAAAATTCCAGCCTTACGCCTATTGGGAAGATACATGTATTGTCATATATTTTGCGCCATACTAATTTCCTCATAAATATGATCTACTCAAGTAGTTTACATCCTTCATCTCCATTTTACTTTTTAAGCACCTGCCCCTGTGTCCTACACAGTCAGTGTTTATGCTGCTCTGATGGAGCTGAGCGTAACATAAATTATATAGTGTCCACAGCGGTATAAAAAATTACAACAATATAACAAAATTATATTGCGATAACGATATGCAATACGATATGGCCCAGTTCTGGCTCATTTACACCTGTCCCAAACATGTCACAACTTCCAGCCTTTCACACTTTGAGGCTTGCTGTGCAAAATGACCTATCATGTCTTTTGGAAATGAGGAACTGTTTGTTCGTTGGCCTGTCGTTATTTTACAGTCCCTCCAGGATTTTACAATGTTGCCATCACAACTACGTATTAACGCAAAATATTAAAATACATTTTGTTTGTTAAATTTGGGCATAGGAGGCAATGTCTAGTACATCCTTGGGTTAAATCATTCAGACTGAAGCAAATGGGTTCCATGTGGGCCCAAAGTGGATTAAAACCACTCTATCTGCCTCTCAGGCACCTCGAGTCTGACTTTACTTGACTTTTTTTTATATCTATATAATGTTTAAGCTAAACCTTTCATCACCTCTTTTGGAGAAATGCCCCACAAAATCATGCTTGTTAGTGCACAACAATCACAAAAATTACCCGCAAAATCCTGGAGGAATTGAAACTATTTCTGAAATAAATGTTTTACAACTTGTTACACTGTTGTTCTCTCATCAAAAACATACCAGGGTCTGTGTTTTCTGTGTGACTGGGAGGGCCTCATTACTACTACTGGATATTTGATTCAGCTGTTTTAGGTCAATATTGCATTTTCTAACCAACAAATTGTGAGATAGTGATAAAGATGTCTTTGACCTTATTACCAAATACCAGGAAAAAGCATAATTTCTTTCTTTAATAGATTATTGTTGTTACTGAAATGTGTAATTCCAATGTTATTTTACATTTACATTTTTAATCAAATTATATATATATATATAAAAAAAATAGCAACTAGGTTTAATTCATGCTATTTATTTTAAGGATTCAAAATGCCAATGTTGGATATTTTTTTTATTTAGATGAATTTTACATGTTTAACAAAAAATAAATATTTCTGTCAAATGAGGCCTAATTTGTTTTGTAATTAATGGTGAATTGTCCGGGTTTACAGTGTTTGCTCCTTATTGCATCTTAAAATGATTTCAGCTTATCTCATCAAGCTTCTATCTTGCAATTAGATGTATGGGCTGATGTGGGCCTTATGGTTTTAACCCACTTTGGCCCCATATGCAACTCATTCAGAGCCCACTTTTAGCCCACACGGGCCAACTCAGATGGGGCCCTCATGGAAACCGCGGACAATCCCACTCATTGCGCATGTGGGTATTTTTTTCAGGTTTTCAAATATTTTTTATTTAGTTTTGTGTGTGTATTGTAACGTAACTATGATCGGCTAAAAGTTGGCCTTGTTCTGGACTTGATGTGGGCCAGATAAGGTAACCGAATGCGGACCGCCTTTGTGCCAATAATCCACGCGGTATGTCAGCCAGATGAGCCAAAAGTAAGTCATGTGGGCCAGATATGTGCCAAAATATAGTGTCCTCATACAGCACTGCGCTGAGCCAAATCTGGGCCACCTTTTGGCCATGAGAGGGCCAGATCTGGACCACCTTTGGATAGTATGGTGCACTTCCGGCTAAACGTTGGCACTGTTCTGGATTTGATGTGGGCCAGATAGGGTAACCGAAAGTGGACCGCCTTTGGGCCGATAATCCATGCGGTATGTCAGCCAGATGAGCCAAAAGTAAGTCATGTGGGCCAGATATGTGCCAAAATATGGTGTCCTCATATGGCACTGCGCTGAGCCAAATCTGGGCCACATTTTGGCCATGAGAGGGCCAGATCTGGACCACCTTTGGATAGTATGGTGCACTTCCGGCTAAACGTTGGCACTGTTCTGGATTTGATGTGGGCCAGATAGGGTAACCGAAAGCGGACCGCCTTTGGGCCGATAATCCATGCGGTATGTCAGCCAGATGAGCCAAAAGTAAGTCATGTGGGCCAGATATGTGCCAAAATATGGTGCCCTCATATGGCACTGCGCTGAGCCAAATCTGGGCCACCTTTTGGCCATGAGAGGGCCAGATCTGGACCACCTTTGGATAGTATGGTGCACTTCCGGCTAAACGTTGGCACTGTTCTGGATTTGATGTGGGCCAGATGAGGTAACCGAAAGCGGACCGCCTTTGGGCCGATAATCCACGCGGTATGTCAGCCAGATGAGCCAAAAGTAAGTCATGTGGGCCAGATATGTGCCAAAATATGGTGTCCTCATACGGCACTGCACTGAGCCAAATCTGGGCCACATTTTGGCCATGAGAGGGCCAGATCTGGACCACCTTTGGATAATATGGTGCACTTCCGGCTAAACGTTGGCACTGTTCTGGATTTGATGTGGGCCAGATAAGGTAACCGAAAGCGGACCGCCTTTGGGCCGATAATCCATGCGGTATGTCAGCCAGATGAGCCAAAAGTAAGTCATGTGGGCCAGATATGTGCCAAAATATGGTGTCCTCATATGGCACTACGCTGAGCCAAATCTGGGCCACATTGTGGCCATGAGAGGGCCAGATCTGGACCACCTTTGGATAATATGGTGCACTTCCGGCTAAACGTTGGCACTGTTCTGGATTTGATGTGGGCCAGATAAGGTAACCGAATGCGGACCGCCTTTGTGCCGATAATCCACGCGGTATGTCAGCCAGATGAGCCAAAAGTAAGTCATGTGGGCCAGATATGTGCCAAAATATGGTGTCCTCATACGGCACTGCACTGAGCCAAATCTGGGCCACATTTTGGCCATGAGAGGGCCAGATCTGGACCACCTTTGGATAATATGGTGCACTTCCGGCTAAACGTTGGCACTGTTCTGGATTTGATGTGGGCCAGATAAGGTAACCGAAAGCGGACCGCCTTTGGGCCGATAATCCATGCGGTATGTGGGCCAAATGAATGTGTCTGATGTGGGCCACAACTGGCCCATACCAATTTTGCTATCTGGGTCTTCAGATAGTCTTTGCTTTCTCCGGTATTTCTTTGTCCTCCTCGCCTCTTCAGGGCAGACCAGTTGCTCGCAGCATTGTCCCGGGACTTTGATGAGTCTCGGCTGGGGACACCTCTCTTTGGGCAGAGGGAGTTCTCGTGGACACAGAGACACACAGCCCACTGCTCCATCCAGACAAGTGCACTGGTGCTTACAGTTAGGCCTGAAGATCTCCCCGTTTTGGTAAATCCTCTTGTTGTATTCACAGGTTTGGCCTTCTGATCTGGCTGCAGTGAATACAAATGTACAATTAATGCAACACAACACAAGTTAAATGAGGTATTATGCAACTGATGCACAATTATGAATATAAAACAGAGACATTTGGTAAATTAGTTGACACATCTAACAAGGAGGAAAGCCTGAGAGAATAGACACATCAATTTGCATAATCTTGTTTGAACAATATAAACAAATATTATCCTAATTATTCTACATTGGGTTGTCCCTCGCTAAGGCATGCATAGAACTGACGGGGTATGAACTATAACATAACAAACTAATTAACTAACCATTGGACAATCAAGAAAATCCTCAAATTAAATATCAAAATCCCTTAAAGTTTGAGAATTGTGCATGTTTAAACCCCAATACAAGCCTGTCGCATCTTTGTATGTTAAATTAACATGGGGCATATGGGTAAAAAAAAACTCTTTAGTCCTCCCTTATAGACTTACCTCTACAGATGCCTTTAGTGTCTCCATATTGTCTGCCACAGTTGCATTCAAGTCCCTTTATACGGTCACAAGGCTCTGTTTTACTGCAGTCTTCATTAAGCTGCCGAGCACAAACTTTACAACATCCACAATCGTCCCGGACAATGCTGACCCCTGCTGGGCACATGGGCCCCTCGGCTGGGCAGAGGCACTTTTTCTGACACGAAGATGACGCCTAAGAAATTAAAGGTGTAAGTTATGCATGCATGCATTCAATGGAATTTTAACTACAGTATATTATGCTTTTAATCTCCCCAAACCACAACTAGCTTTCATTAAAGTGCAATCTTGTCTAGCACTTGTATAAAGCAGCCATATTTCAATTCAAAATAAATCAATAGCATGCATGCGTAAAGGCAACTTACCAGTGCAATATCCAAAATGGCAAAGACCAAAACCTTCCACATCCTAACGGTCTGATTCCAGTCTTTCCTTTAAGAGTAGAGATTTTAGATTTTTAGCGTAGACTGGTATGCACACTCTTTTTGGGATGTCCTGCCTCCTTTTATACTGCACTGTGGCAGACCTGACGTAAGCTTGGCCCGAGGAGGTGTCCCGAAGCTATGACAGGAATGCTTTGGCCCGTCCTCCCCCTGAACTCGAAAGACATGCCCCCTCAGACTTCTCATAAACGTCAGCCCAGAACTGCCCTGACTTCAACTCTACACATGTATGTTTCCACCTTTCCAACATGTCACGTACGGTTTTGCAGGTGTCACGCAATGAAGAGGAACAGGGACAAAGTGTTCTTCTGCTTCTGAACATTTCTTAAACGTTTGTGTGCATTTTAGACGTGTAGAAACCCCCACAGCTCCATTGCCATTGTTTATGCATCTTTTGTGTTCTATTACAACTAGTACGAACAATTCAACCCAATATCTTGCTTCTGAGATACTGTATTAATCATGGTCCAGAGAGACACCTGTGCTCAATGAAAAAACAGGTTTCATCATCGGCTCCCTCTGTTCCTGAGTGGGATGTCTCAGATAAAGGATTGAACATACGCACACCAGCCGTTCTTCCATAAATATTGAAGCTACACATTTCTCGCGCCTCACATGAAGCCGTGTTTAGACTGTGATCACCGCTGGAATGAGTCTGACCAGGGCCACGCCAAAGTCACAGATGCCATTTCTTTCAGAAAGATGATCCCGGTCTCAAGGTGAGAGTAGAAATCTGGGTATCCATTGTGTAAGCTCTGAAGTGGAAGAACTTCTCATCAAAAAGAACTCAAATGGGATTATTGTCATTTGAAAATAGAATTGTTCAATTATAGGTGTACACATGATAGCGATAAAATCAGTGCTGGATAAGATTTTTTTTTTAAATGTTTTCAACTGGACTGGGTTGTTTGTTCTGAGAATGTTTCTTCTAACCTTAACATATGGCTTATGAGCAAAGAAAAGCGGTAAAATGTTGTCAAAACCTCTAACCCAAAGCCTGACGTTGGCCACCAGGGAAGGTCTTTTGACGATGTTGAAAATCAGCCTACCCCTGGCTTATGCTATACAACAAAAGTTCAAACAACTAATTTGCTAACATACAGGTGCTTGTCATATAATTAGAATATCATGAAAAAGTGTCGAGGCACCTGCCTTTGACTGCCACCCAGTCCTTTCTGCACCCGACCCCTACGGATCCCTCTGCGGGTGGTGGGTCCACAGGAGGGCGGGCCCACGTTGCCTTTCGGGCTGTGCCCAGCCGGGCCCCGTGGGCAGAGGCCCGACCACCAGACGCTCGCATTCGAGCCCCAACCCCAGGCCTGGCTCCAGGGTGGGGTCCCGGTTGCGCCATACCGGGCGACGTCACGGTCCTTGATCTATTACTGTCCATAGAAGTCTTCGAACTGCTCTTCGTCTGACCCGTCACCTAAGACCTGTTTGCCACGGGAGACCCTACCAGGAGCATAAAGCCCCAGACAACATATCTCCTCGGATCATTCGGGCACTCAAACAACGCCACCACGTTAAGGTAGCAGTTCACGAGGTTGAAAGGAGCCAGCTGAGGTGGCTAGGGCATCTGTTCCGGATGCCTCCTGGTCGCCTCCCTCGGGAGGTGTTCCACGCATGTCCTATTGGGAGGAGGCCTCGTGGAAGGCCAAGGACACGCTGGTGGGACTATGTCTCAGAGCTGGCCTGGTGTCGTCTCGGGGTCCCCCCAGAACAGCTGGAGGAGGTGTGCGTGGATCGGGAAGTCTAGGCATCTCTGCTGAGACTGCTGCCCCCGCGACCCGGTCCCGGATAAAGCGGAAGAAAATGGATGGATGGATGGTGTACTTTCATCGTATACAGTAAATGCATAACCAAAGTTGCACTATTGCTCATGTTTTACCCCATGTTATTGCAGTAATGCAACTTCAACTGTTTTACTTCTCCTTCCACTATGACTACTACTGGATTTAATGAACACTCTGTAAAGCAAAAGTCTTCAAAATGGTTTTACTGGTTGCTATCCATGCCCATTTCGATAAGACCTTACAGAATTTGAAATGGCAAAACTCAACTTGAGCAATGCCTCGAGCTACATTCCTGTCCGGATCAGTATTGCAGGTTACTTTGAAATAGTTGCCAGGATAAAACGCATCTCCAGTTTCGCACATCAAAGAACAATGGGCATTATCAGGGCATCTCCTTTCATTACATCGTGTGAGAACATGAACAGGCACACAGGTCTGTCTTACCTAACTTCACTTGAATTTGAATTTGAAAGGATGCCAGGTTCCACAGACGACCGGTGAACAAGGATGAGCTCAGATAATTGGCAGATGTCTGGAAACCGTTGACTCTTGTGGTTTAGAGTGGAAACTTTAGCCTGTAATAAGAAGAATTTGCAGAACAATGTTAGGTAAGAGAGAATAAGATACAGGATGCAGCTGCAGAATTTGTAAAGTATTAGGCAAGGCAACTTTATTTATACCGCGCATTTCGTACACAAGGGAACTCAATGCGCCCTACAAAAGAAGATATGCGAAATTACAATCAGGTTAAGTTAAGGCAAAGCGAATTATAGAAACATCAAGACATGGGAAATACACAGCACACGAGGTCACGTGCGGAATTTTTTCTTGGGGAGGGGAAGGACGACCGGCCATTGACCAGGGGGTGGGGCTGAGTAAACGTGTTGAGGCAGACGCAGAGCAACGGGGGCGTGGTTAGGGAGGGGGTATGTGTATGCGGTTGTTTACAGGGAAAGTCAGTGTTTTGCAAAATATGACCCAGAGAGCTCAGTCGTTATCAGGTTTAGCTTCGTGGCCTTGAGGGGAAGTGTTGACGGCGTAGGAGAGATAGGCGGTCCAGCTGTTTCAAACCTCCTCTCTCAGGAGGACGAGAATTATTACAGAATAGTTCATAAATGTATATTTAATTTACTTGTCTCAGCATTAGTTCAATTCTCCAGAGCAGGTTGTCCCCTTCACAGTTCAACCCTTTTCCTCCCAAAATATAGTCCAACTATTGTCTGTCTCCACAGCGAGCTGCCAGGTCGTACATAACAGTCCATCGTTGTGCGTTACTTTCCGGTGTAATTCCATCACTCGGTCACTCCCTGCTCCAAAGTGCTTGTTAATTTTAACGGACAGCAGCGTGGTCCGATTGCAAACTGCGGTCATTCCAAATTTCCGATAATCCAGGGCAGTCCAGCCAATGAGCAGGTACCCTGTTATCAAGAGGCCAAATAAGTAAATATCTTTGATGTCCCGACCGACAGGACTGCTAGGCAAAGGACAATCCACATCGCAAACCGAGCTGACAATCCATTATTAGCTGATAATATGATAGTGCACGGGTTTGTAAATGTTTAGCTTTCTCTGAGATATCTCTACATGTGCAGAGATCCCGTTAAAAACATTTAAGATTATAAAACTATTAAAGTGTTTCAATAACGTAACACAACTAAAGGACAGGTCTTGTACAAGTATACAACTTTATTGCAATCACATGGGGTAAGTTAATTATCTTCAGTGGAGTCTACAGCTACTGATGCAATAAAACATGTTATGTAGCTAAAACTGAACTAAAATGATTCCCCCCTGACCAGAGATGCCCAGAGTGTGGCCCAGTGGGTAAATGTTTTTAGAGGCCCTCAGGCTTAAATGTTGAATTGGCATTCATCGCCAGAGGTGGTATTTTTTGCTGCAAGTTTAATAAATCCACACGATTAAAAGCTTAAAAAGTATTGTGAGACAGAGGTGACATTAAGGTTCTAAACCTAAATAAAGGTGTGGTGAACAGTTTAACATCTCTGCACCCAGCTGAATGTTTGACTGCACTGACCTAGCTGGCCCTTGAAAAAAATATTTTGTTAAAAGTTCGGACACCTCTGCCTAGACTTTCATACTTCCAGTTTTAGCACTTAACCGCTTAACCCCCGCCTTCACCAAGTGCATTTTCGCTTATCAGCTTTACCCACATCTAAAAGGTTACCACCTACAGGCCAGAGCAACACCGAATTTGAAAGCTAAGACCTACAAAACTGATCTAGAAGGATCTTTTTCCTCGTATTGTTGCCGTGTTGTTGTCACTTTTTTGACATTTTGACACTTTTTCATGCCTTTTTGTCACTTTTTCCATCACATTTGTGTCACTTCTTTGTCAATTTTTCATCACATTTGTGTCACCTTTTTGATGCTTTTCTGTTGTTCTTTTGTCAGGTTTTTGTGACTTTTTCCATCCATGTTTTCTTCCCGTTTTTGTTGCTATTTTAGCACTTTTTTTTTTTCCAAGAAACTTTTAGATTTGGGTAAAGCCAAAACTGGAGAAAATGTGCTCTGTTCAGGTGGGAGTCAAGATTTAATACGTTTTAGAATTTGAAATACCAAATGATTTACCCTATCATTAGTGGTGTTGCTACTTATGCAACATATCAGCAGCAGCCTTTTATACCTCAGCGTCTTTGTGTGTTATACCCATTTTCACAAGACAGTTGAAGGGGTTATTGCAGAATATGTTACACTGGTGACTAGGCAGTAGGCCTGCTATACTAAAAAAATAGACTTGGCAACAACAACATGATGTCTTTATAACACGGCTATAGCTTACCAGTTCAGATGATCTGTCACTTGAAATTGTTGCACATGCATATATTACATCAGAGAGGTCAGATTTCCCATTCTGCATACTGAACATTATTATTGATAAGTGCATGGGATGTCAACGGACAGTCAAGGTTGGCCCATTAACCATTGCCCAACACTGAC
Organism: Proterorhinus semilunaris; assembly: GCA_021464625.1. Lineage (NCBI taxonomy): Eukaryota > Metazoa > Chordata > Actinopteri > Gobiiformes > Gobiidae > Proterorhinus > Proterorhinus semilunaris. The sequence continues at coordinate 22,911,870 of CM038358.1, read as the reverse complement.
ATCTAGTGGATGGAATTAGAAACCTCTACCACCTGCCCTCGCTCTAAATTACATAAGGGATTATATTAGAATATAATTCTCTTTTGTCAAAAATCGTCAGTAGTATCTAAACTTGATAGGATTAGGTAAATGTTTTTATTTTATTTTTAGCATTAGCCTGGTTAGCATTACTCGTGACGTGTTTATGTCATCATAGCACTTTGTTTGGCTCGTGAGCGTCGACGTAAACCTCGACTGAATCAGGAAGTCCGGGGATTTTAGTTTTTTTCCCTGCTCTTGACGCGTAAATGGACCTTTTTGGCACGCTTTATTTTAACTTTTTGTCATGATTGGCAAAATGTTCCACCCTTCGCCCATGTCCTGAGGCGCATAGCTCTGGTAATAAATAGTTAACAAAGTTTTCACAGTCGCCATTTCTTGTTCTAAACACCTGGATCTATTTTTTTGGGGGCGACATGATGGAAGGTCCTCACCTGACAGAGGAAGAGATGACAGAGATTAAAAAAGACGTGAGTAATTGGACGTGGTTTCAGATTCCAATCAATACAAAATGATAAAAGAGTCTTATCTGTCTGTAATGGCAAATGCATAGCCTACCAAGTATGTAAACTAGTCATCTTTTTTTGTCTTTAAGCCGGTTGGTCCCTTTTTAGGCCCGTGTGAAAGAGGAAATCCCCACCACACCCTCACTATGACTACAATAACCACACACACTTCTCACTTTTACTCACATTTAGCACAGGACGTACATGGTTGTTGTGGAAAAAGATCATTGTTGGCCTGAACTGGCAAAGGTAAAGAATATAATTTGATAGTTTGTCTTGATAACTGTCAAATGAAACCCTTTAAAAGCTTAACAATTAAAGCACAACACAGTTTATAAGGTTTTATTTATAGTAACATATTGTTTTCTTCTTCTTTTTGTTTTGTTACAATATTTCAGTACTATTTTGTTCTAAATCTTGTAATAGTTTTGTAATAATAAAGTCATAATAGTAATAATAAACATTGTCTGTCTTACTGTTTTGTACGCAGGTGCTGATCCGGATGCGGCACTACCTGTGTGACACGATTCTGGCCGAGCGTCACGTGGACTTTCTGAGGTCTCGGCGGATCCTGACCCGGGACGATGCGGAGGAGATCAGCTGCAGGACCACGCGGAGGAAGAGGAACGCGGTTCTACTCGACTTTCTGACAGACAACCCCCACGGACTGGACGCGCTGCTGGACTCCATCAGGGAGATGCGCTCCCAAACCTTCATCATCACCAAACTCACCGATGAGCTGCAAAAGGCCAAAAATGAGAAGCTCGAGATTCTTAGAGGTAGGTACATCAGTCAGGGCTTTGTGGTGTGATGTGTCGACACTAGGGCTGGGTACCATTACACGATACCAGTACGGTATTGGGAAAAAGTTTAAGTAAAACTGGCATTTTTTATTTTTTTTTTTAAAGGTATTGAAAACAGATACTGGAAAAAAACAAAAAATCTTTAGATACGAAGTTTTGATGCCTGTTGGGTCCAAGGACAGTTCAATTAAAATTGAAAGAAAACGTATTTTTTGGTTAAATAACAAAACATCATTAACATTATAATAATAATATTATTATTATTATTATTATTATTATTATTATTATTATTATTAACACATGAACATGGTTCTAGATGACATTACAGGACCACATTACACTGGTTTTAGAGTCGCTGCATTGGCTCCATGTGTTTCAGGATCGATTTTAAAGTTCTTTTAATGGTTTTTAAATGCCTTAATGGTCTTGGTCCTTCTTATCTTTCAGAACTGATTTTACCTTATGAACCTTCACGGCCCCTTCGCTCCTCCGGCAGGGGTCTCCTAGTTATTCCTAAAGTCAACAGAAAGACTCACGGCGAGGCGTCTTTCCAATATTATGGCCCTCGCCTCTGGAACGACCTGAGGAGGAGCTCAGGACCGCAGAGAACGTTCATGTTTTTAAGAGCAGGATCAAGACCCACCTTTTTAGTTTAGCTTTTAACTGACATCTATTTATTTAGTCCTAATGATATATTTTGTGTGTGTGTGTGTGTGTGTGCGTGCACCTGTTTGTTTGTTTGTTATCTGTAAAGCACTTTGTGATACCTTTTGGTATGAAAAGCGCTTTATAAATAAAGTTTGATTTGATTTGATTTGACAAGTATTTTAGTATAGGTATTAGGTAATGAAAAAAATGAATGAAATTAATGAAAAAAGTATCGTATAGTTATCGTAAACAAAGTATTGTTAACATACTGGTATCGGGGAAAAAGATGCTGTTGGTTGGAGAAAAAAAGACTAAAAAGATTAACCAATTCTGAGATGTGTAAACATTTATCATTAAGGGCAACATAATAAAATGAAGCAAAATGCCACTGACTGATGGTCACTAAAGTGAACCATTCAAATTGTTGCATTCACATTTTGCCTTGTCCAAGCTGATTTTAATACTTCAATACCTGCCTACTTTCAAATGTATACTCCCCTGTAAAACTCTTGTTATATCCTGTCTGGTATGAGCCCACTTCCCTTTAGTCAGTGATGTGCTGTTTAGCGCATCTGTGGTTGTCTACAGTCTCAATCTAAGAAAAATCTTTTTATTTATTTCTCATGTCGTTTTTCAGCAGCGGCTTCCAGTTCATCTGTCCTGACTCCCAGCACTACGTCCATCTCGGACCTCTCGTTCTCCAATACCTCCACAATGCTGTTCCACCCCGACGGGGAGAAGAGCGCCTCCACTTCAGATTTAGGGGCCTCTCTTAACCTCATGTCTATCCACAAGGGGTCACAGTTGAGCTCCGTTGCCAGCGCTAACCTCCCCTCCACTTCCTCCAGCCTCCCCAGACCTGGCGACCCTGGGGCCCCACCGCTGCCAGACGAGATCCTCGTCGAGTCCCCTTCAAATATAGACGCTGCTTCTCCAGATTGCAGCAGCACAGGAGGAGACCCCAACTTTCAGCCGCTCCGGTCGCGTTCACTTACTCCGAATTCAGCCAGGAACCTCTTCTAACATCGAGGCCAAACGACAAATGGGGACAAATGAACTGGATATTGAACTTAACCAACTCTGAGTTTTCCGTAGTTTATTTAATGACATAATTATTGACTATTTTACCCGAGGTTAATACAGTATGAAAAATAAATCCTTTAGCAAATTTGTAGAAATTTCCTGAAATCATATTAGGGTGGCCCTGTTCTGGAATTAAATAGTTTTGGGTTTCTTTCAATATATAATTTTTACATTTCCTGGACTTTGACACGACCTCTTTCACTTTACATGTAATAACTCCGGTACTATCTCCAAAAAAAGTATTGTATTCGGGGGCTTTGCTTTGAGTTTGGACTCATTATGCCTGTATGTCTGACACTGCTCGATTCTGCTTCCTATAAAGTGAAGTTCTCAAGCTGCATACTGTGTATCCAAGCTGCAGTAACATTAGGGCCATACCACTATATATAAAGATGCTCTTCTACTACAAATACCATTTTATATTCATTTTCTGTACTGTAAACACGATGCTGTTTGAAATATAATGTATATGATGTTTTAAGGCATTCTTATTTGTCCAAACTAAGACGTGCTTTAATGGACAAAATCATGTAAAAAGGCAAGCTGAATATTGTGTTTGGTGACATGACATGATGGTGACTTTTAACCATATACTCTGAGTGTTTTTTATATTTGTTATCTTATATGAAAAACATCTCAATGGTTTTGTTCTTGTGATGCAGAAGCAGCTACAGTTGCTTCTGCTAATGGACACTAAGAACAGTAATGGTAAATGGTAACAACTTATATAGCGCTTTTCCACCTACATTAGGCACTCAAAGCGCTTTACAGCAAGGAACCTCTCACCCATTCATACACCAATGTACGCAGTGTCTTGCCCAAGGACACAACAACAGCATGCACTTTCAGGAGGTGGGATTCGAACTCCCGACCTTCCGATCACGAGACGACCCGCTCTACCATCTGCGCCACCGTCGCCCCAATTTAGTTGTGATTTTTAAGCTCTTTACTCAGTCCTGTACTTTAAAAAAACATTTCAATTTGAACCAATGTAGCACATTGTTTATTGCAATTAATCTTACTATATTCTTCCAATTAGAAGTTATGGAAGCTTTTGCCAAAACAAAAATCACTTCTTTTGCAGTATTTGATAATAGTCTTCAATAGTCACCATCATTGTAACAAGTTTTGTTTTGTCTTTTCAGTTTTTCACTGAATAAAATTGGGCTTTGTCTCATTTGTAAGCATCTTTATAACCAATAGACACGTTTGCAGTCAAAATGAGTCACAGCTTGTGTAAGAAAACCAGTTTGGTAAGCATCAGAATGACTGGAATGGAACTGTGCCTTTATGGTGAGCAAACGACACGAGTTATAGCCATAGTCGCTTCTGTTGGTGTGCAGTGCCATGGAGGAGTCCGAGCCCCTGGTCCCGCACAGGTCCGGGCTGGGCAGGGTCCACGGTCAATACGGATGGAAGGGTCACGTCCGAAACTCGGAGTCCCACATATGCGACGACTTTAGGAGGAAGCTCAAGTACTTCTTCATGAACCCCTGTGAGAAATACAGAGCAAGAGGCCGCAAGCCCTGGAAACTGCTGATACAGATACTGAAGATTGTGATCATCACGGCACAGGTGAAAGGCTTCAAATACTTTTCTAAATAATGAGACGTTGGCTGTCAAGGCCCTATTATGTTGGGTTTTGTAAAATATATTTTTATTTAGAGTTTTATAACTGGTTTGTTTGAATCAAGGATTTGTATATTTCATGTTAAAACCATGCCTATATCTGTCTATAACTATATCTAGTTCGATGCCAGATTAGTTCTGTGTTAGTTCTGACCCGGTAGATACTTTCTTTTCATGTTAAGGTTTAGTCCAAGCACAATTATTCACTTCGTTTATATTATGATAAGATAATTTCTTGCATGTTAAAAAAAAATGCTGTTTGAACGCCATACCTTTTCTAATGATTCATACAGTACGTGAGAACCACTGATCTAGTGTTTTCTCATTTGTTTAGTTGGTGTCTTTTGGGCTCAGCAATGAAATGATGGTGACTTTTAAAGATGAAAGTTTGCTGACGTTCAAACATCTATTTCTCAAAGGATTCAAGGACCATCAAATGGAACCTTTTACGATTTACAGCAAAACAGATTTATTTGATCACATCTATTATGTGATTGACAGGGTAAATATGGAGTGATTTGAATCAATTCTGCAAACATACATTCATTTGTGTAAATGATGTTTTTTCAGTATATTCATCTCCAGAACCTGACTGTGGGTAATCTTGCGTATGAGGTTTCTAAGGGAAAACCAACTCCTCTGTCTCTTTGTAAAGTTTTCTACAGAAACAGCAGCGTTGATCCAGGCAATGAGACATTCGACATTGATCCTCATCTTGAGCAAGGTGCTTTTGATTCTATACAACATTTGAACAGTGTGTCTCTAATATCTACCAGTGCACTATGTAATGTAAAGATCACACTGTATAGTAACAAAGATTTATCTAGGGACGACTTTCCTAGAAAAACGATGTAAATAATCTAATAAAACGACTCGTGTTGCAAAACCAATCTTTTTCTTGTATGTCTATTTTTCAGAGTGTATTTCTTTTTATCCTCTGAGCTCAGTGGGCGCACCTTTGGACACACGCCCCAACTTCACTTTGGACTTTAGCACGTGAGTCTAAACGCAGATGTTGGACCACTTTACTAACAGTATCGATATGTTGTAGTAGTTTGTTCAATAGAATACTGTTGTCAAATGAAATGGGTAAACCTTTCCCCGTCAAGAGGGACTGTACTATTAATGTCTTTAATTTCCTGTAGGCTTCAGTCAGTGAACATCTACCTCACTCTGAAGTCCATAAACCTGCAGACAGTGCGCCACCAAGAGCTTTCAGACTGCTATCATATCCAGATCGAGGTGCCATAGCCGACAGCCAAAGTACATCTGTGAGTGAAGCAAAACTTCATAGTATATTGTGTTTTTACCCCAGATCATTTTTGACAACAGCGCCCACAGTGGAAAGATTACCACTGACGTTGATAGTAATGTGACACTTTATGAATGCAGAGACTGGACAGTGGAAGGAACCTGTGAGTTGAACAACACACATCTGTAATGTTGTAGTACCAGCAGAGAGCAGTGTTCTGATATTTGTACAGCTGTGACTTTCAACAAATGTGGAAAGTCACTTTTCTTGTCTTACAGTCAAATGATTTGCTTTGGAATTATGTAGCAGCAAATAGACTTTCCTCTTTGAGTTGAGGCAGTGTTGTAGCTGCATTCATGGTAGCAACATTTTCACTTAAACGCATTAAACTGTATATGCATGTACATTATGTAATTAACTTAGTTGTTTTATCTGCAGTATTTCTTGCTTGCAGTACTGATATTGAGTCATGCACTTCAGTTATACTCTTGTTTCTTTCTTTGTAGCTGATAAAAACAATTATGGACTCTTGGCATTGGATTCAGTCGTGATTTTAGCCTGTTTTGCCTCCTTTATCCTTTGTGTCCGCTCAATCATCAATGGCATACAACTTCAATTTGTGAGTAATGTTTGCCTAAGGGGTATGTTTTTTTCTTCCGGATTTCCCTAAAAGCTTTAAATTGTCCAATGTCTGCTTCAGGAGTTTAACATATTCTTCCACGCATACTTGAACAAAATTGTGAGCTGGTCGGATCGTATGGAGTTCATCAATGGCTGGTACATCCTGATTATTGTCAGTGACATTTTGACCATCGCCGGGTCAGTGCTGAAGATCGGAATACAGACAAAGGTATCAGACTCAGAGAGCTTCGTAACTTAGTGGTTCTGAGGTATTTACTTGTCTCGTAAAGCAACGTTTGTTTTCGTAGTTCCTGACCAACTATGACGTCTGCAGCATTTTGTTGGGAACGGCCACGATGTTGGTCTGGGTCGGAGTCATGCGTTATTTTGGATTCTTCAAGAAATACAACGTAAGAAGCAAGGCCGTGGGAACCCAGGGTGCTGAGGGCGCTGCAGCACTCCCCGGTGGATAATTTGCGAACTGCATGCAATATTAATAAATAGGAAAAATGCACAGAAAAAGCGTTTTTGGAGAAAATTTTGTCCCTCAGCCCCACCTAACTAAAATGTATTCCCACGGCTCTGGTAAGAAGGATCTGTTACGGCAGAGTTTACATTTGTCTGGGTGGGTTTACTCCAGGAAAGGACCATATCCCCCAGGCAGCTCGAAGGCACTGGTTTAAGATTGGGTTAAATGCAGACAATTGACTCGTAACATCAACAGTGCAATAGATGATACCACATTTGTTTTGATTTCAGATCTTAATATTGACCTTGAGGGCGGCCTTCCCAAATGTGATTAGATTTTGCTGTTGTGCTGGGATGATCTACTTCGGCTACTGCTTCTGTGGGTGGATTGTACTTGGGCCACACCATGACAAAGTAAACACATTCTACTCCTTATATACTCATTAAATCATTATCAAAGCTGAAAGTTGACTGCATTAAACAAAGATATTATTTTTGACTTGTTCTTGCAGTTCAGGACACTGGATAAAGTGACCGAATGCCTGTTTTCATTGATTAACGGAGACGACATGTATGCCACCTTCTTGAACATGAGGGACAAGAGCTACATGGTCTGGCTGTTCAGCAGAATCTATCTGTACTCCTTCATCTCACTGTTTATCTACATGGTGCTCAGCCTGTTTATAGCCGTGATCACTGACACATATGAGACCATCAAGGTAAATGTATTAATAATTCAAACATATACAAGGGCTTTCACAACTCTATGGGCTGGTGATATTTTTAAAACGGATTTCTAACCATTATTGAATGATGAGAAAAAGAGATTAATTAACTTGCTATATTAAAGCTATAGTTTCTTGTGGCTTTAAAGGTGCATTAAGGAACTATTTTACGTCGATTTTCTTTTAAATATATTTGTGCGTAATTGACCTTGTGTGTGACATGATAGCTGTAGGGGTGGTTAGCATGGCACCTTTACTTTCAAACACAAAGGCCTCCACAACGCTCCATAACTGTAACCATGAAGAGGGTCCGTGAGCATGAAATCCTACCAGAAGCAACTGTGATGGAAAATAAAAGGTGCCATGCTTACCACCCATACCATTTGGTCACAAAAAGGTCATTCACGCATGAATATCAAGTTTTTTTCCCGTCTCAAAAGTTCCATAATGCACCTTTAAGTCCAATAAATTGTTCACTATCAAACCCCAAACCGAAACCTGAGTACTTTTACTAAAGTACTACTTTTACCCCTTTTGTATCACGCGAGAAGAGATATGTGGATATAGGCAAAGCAGACACTGGAGATAGAAGTTGTTTTAAAGAAAAGGCTTGTATTGCCGTTGTTCCTAGTTACAAAGCAGTATAACCAGCTGGTGACTTCAGAGAGAGAGAGAAGAAGTCAAGTCCAGACCTCCGTCCACCATTCTCTTTTATCCTAGTCTTGCACTTCTCCACGCAGAGAAGGTGACAGGATATCAGTGAATCAGTTGTTTGTGTCTATGTGCTTGTACACTCTCAGAAATAAGGGTACATTAGGAGACCATTTCTGTACTCATAGGTACAAATCTAGAACATTTTAACCCAAGTGGATCATTATTGGTCCTTAAGATACATTATTGAGCCTTTTGGGAGTAAAAAGGGTACAATACAAATTTTCAAATTCAAAAAGCACATAAATGTACCACTTAGGTTAAAAGGGTACAAAAACTTACCACACATGGTACACATTTGACCATAGAGGGTACAATAATGGCCCCAAGTAGGGACTATTTTGAATTAATGCGCATGAATACACGAACAACAGTACCAATGAGGAAGGATACTGTCGGTAGTGCTTTGGTCTTTTGATCACTTTCCCGGGCAAGGACACCGGACTTGGACGTCCTCATGGAGGGGCCGACTTTAAGGGCTCTTTCCACCTAAGAGCTTTTGGAGAAAGTTATTCAATCGGGAATAGATGTGTCCGAGGAGGAAGCCAAACGATTCAGGGGTAAGTTTGAACAAACTGAGTATTAGAAGTTTTATTCTTTTGTGAGTTACATTGTGCAAGCCTGGTCTATGCGCACTAAGCTAGTTGAAAAGTGAGTCAAATGCAGTTTTAAGCATGGCCCGTCTTGGTCAAGATATTTATTTATCGTGTTTATGTATTTTATGTGGATGTTATGTCAAATTGACGTGATAAGTTGCGTTAGCGTTAGCTTCTGTTTTAGCGTGTAGCTAGCTTTGGGCGGGAGGCTAAGCTAGCGTCAACTGCTGCATACATTGTATTAAATATCAGTGTATAGGTTACACGTTTCACGTTACGTCCTCGGGGGCAATTTAAGCTACCGATTTGAAGTGTGGAGAACAAGAGTACCCGGGCGGTAGTCAATTCTGAATTGGTGGCGTGCAGTGACTTTTTGAGTTAGGCAAGTAGTGGGAGGTGTTCATGATTAACCTGTTCATCGCTATCTTTGGCTTAATCAGTTTAAAGAAATGCTAACAACAAGTTGTTAAACGGTATAAAAGAAAGTAGCTGAAGTGCCATCAGTGATCTAACAGGATTACGGGCAAAATAGACAGGTGCTCGTCATATAATTAGAATATCATGAAAAAGTGCATTCACTTCTGTTATTCAACTTAAACTGTGAAACTAATATATGATAGACTCATTACATGCAAAGTGAGATATGTATAGTCTGTGATATAATTTTGATGATCAAGGCTCCGCTTGTAAAAACCCCAAATAAAAAATCTCACAAAATTAGAATATTTTGAAAATGGACTGTAAGCAATAATCATAAAAAATTATAACAAATAAAGGCTTGACATCTCACTTTGCATGTAATGAGTCTATATCATATATTTAACATTTTAAGTTGAATTACAGAAATTAATTAACTTTTTTATGATATTCTAATTGTATGACGAGCACCTGTACACTCTTTAATTTGTCTTGAGTTATTGGATTGGATTGTTGTTGTTACTTTTGGGGGGGAAAAAAGTTCTTACTGGATTACTTAAACCAACTCGTGGATTTCAGGAATTAAAATGCTTAATTTCCAAATGACCAAATAAAATGCATCATAGATCTCCTTGAAAAAACAAAAAAGGAAGGTAACATCGTCCGTCTGCTTTTGCACTGAAAAAGAAAGGAAATTCTTCTTTTGACACTTTAAAATGAAATTGAACAACATTTTTTTAAACTCTTTCAAAGCTTTGGGAATAAAAGGCGCACTTTCAGTAACGGATGTCATGCGTAATGTCCTAGCGCTCTGATACAAACTTTATCATTGTTAATGTAAAATATTACAATACTATTTCTTTTTCTACAGATATTGATCTACATGCCACTGCCATTTTCATGCCGATCTTTTTCAAAGAGAAGATCAATCATTTCATTACTCTTGGAGAGGTTAGTAGTAAATATTTTCTATTTCTTTACTATATTTTTTACCCAATTTATTTATAAAAAATAAAATTGAATTCTGGCAACTGGACTAAAGTTTCAAGTATGAAGACGCTTCACCACTCAATTGAGTACCTTCTTCAGCTCACCTGAACTTTATTGATCTTCACATGTTTCATCTGCTGACAGCTGAAACATGTCGAGATAAAATGTACATCTTAAGACCATATTAGTCATCAAATGATATAGTATATAATATATGTTTTGTTATTTTCTTTTACAGCAAGACCCAAAGCATCCGTATCCTACTATTCAGCTGCTGGAAGGAGACTGGAAAAAGGCGTTCACCACCAGAGTCCCAACCGTGGTAAAAGTGGACAGCGTTGAGGTGTGCCGTTGTTCAGGCATTGAAGATGGAGTCATCGCTGCATTCTGCACATACTTCATTTTCAACATTCAGTATCCACACTGCCTCAAGAACACCATTGTCCAAAATGCTCCCGCAGAGTATTCACAATAACTAAATTAATCCAACACATTGGACTAATCCATGCCCATGAGCCCAATTTCCAAATTTCGTGTGGGATTAATAACTGTTGTTCCTCTTTTAAACTATTTGAATCTTTTCGACTCCACGTATATCGCAAGCATTTTAATGATAATCCTGTAAATGACTGTGCTGAGGAGGACTTTGCTGAAAATGACTCTGAGAGGGACACTGAGATGTCATTAGATGAAGATTTAAATCAACGTTTGCCATCCATTGCTGCACCTTCTATTGCTGAATTTTTAAACGATTTTAAAAATAATTTGTTCAATTTCATTTTAAAGTGTCGGGAAAAAAATCTCCTTCCTGTTTCCGTTCAAAAGGAGATTGTTGAGGATGTTAACTTCCTTTTTTTGTTTTTTCAAAGAGAACTGTGATGCTTTTATAACGTATCATTTGGAAAAAAACGGTTTCAATATTTCTGAAATTCTGGAGTTGGATAATGTGATCCAGTCAACTGATTTTTTCAGTAGAGCAACAGCGGCAATCCAATCCCCGTATTGCATTACTGAACACTGCAACGCATTCTGAAAGGATTCCACTGTTCCTAAAAATCAAATACATTCTGACCATTGATACAGAGTGGATTTTTTGTGGAAATTTTTTTTTTCCTTTACGTTTTGAACACCATTTCTTTGCCTACTCAGTCAGGATGGATGATGAATGGATTTGAATGAGACCAGGAGATGAAGTAGATCATCAGGCATACGATGTTTATTCTGTTGATAACACGTTTCTGTCTATTCGATATTGTATTTGAAACATTGTCTTAAGTTTGTTTGCTGGTAACTGTTCTTACTGTACACAATGTTAATAGCTGGGTCTGTAATTAATTCAATTAATTTAAATAGTTGAGATGGGGAGGTATTTGTTTAGAAGAAATTGTATGTTGTTAAATAAATGTAACATACATTTAAGTCATTGTTTTGTAGCCTCATTATTATACAGTACAAAAAATATTTAAATCCATAAAAGGACAAAATTGTACCTTTTACAAAAAGGTACAAAAAAGTACCTTATACAAAAAAGGTACATCATTTAAGAAAAGGTACAGAATTGCCACTAACAAGGTACACAATTGTCCCTGTAAGGTACAATACACAAGGGTCCATAAATGTACCCCATATTAGGGGTACAGATTTGTCCTTGTGAGGGGCCTGCCCCAGTGACAAGCGATTGTACCCCTATGAGGACAAATCTGTACCTTTATTTCTGAGAGTGTACTGTATCTGTCCTTCACGTTATGTTCAGAATGATTATGGTGTTGGCCGTTGTTTATCAGCTAATCTCACTGACATGGTCATCTTGTTCTGTAGCATGTAACCAAAGCATGAGTCAGGAGCTTGTTCAGATTTCGTTACAACCCTTACAATCCCCCTGTTACTTACTCAGCAAGAGTAAGTATAATAATAAGTTCTAAAACGAAGCCATCTAAACTAGCCCTTGATTCTAAACTAACTCATTTTCAGCTTGTGTGGTGTGTGATCCTGTTTGTAGTGACATTCCACTTTCACCTCCATAGCTAGGCGTGGCTTTAATGTGACGCTGACCACCTCCAAATCAGCTCTGCCACCTTTTCAGTTCCAGTCAATGCCAGTGTGTAGCGTGTTATTTTTTTTTTTATTTTTTTTTGCAAAGCACATAGTGTATTATTTTTATTACTAAACATTGTGTACCTGTCAATAATCTAGATAAGCAAACCTACAACTATTTCTAGCAAAGCACAGCGTTAACATGTGTGATTAACTTTATCAACATTGTGTATCAGTAATGTAGACCCTAAACTATCACGTCCGAGGTTTCCAGCCTCACGACCTCCGTCTCCATCTCACCAACACCTGTAACAGAATCAAGGGGAACAACCGGGGAAGTTTCCCTACTCTCCCTCACCCCCATGTCTAACTTTGTTATTTTCCAATTGGCTCACCTGGTAATTTTGAGGTTTGTCTCATATAGTTTGATACATTTCTGCGTCTATGGCCTTTTTTTAATTCAGTTTAATTCAAAACATGTATTGTCAATTTTCATATTAATCGAAAAATGTATTTTTCTTCTGGTCAATCCCTTTTAACAGAAATATGAGTCAAAGCTGTATTATTTTTTATTTTAACTAAATTAATAACGAATACAGTTCCCTTTCTTCCAAAGTTTAATCTAAATGCATTTTTTTTCTTATTTTATTTGTTTTACTATAAGCAAGAAACCACCATTAAACCCCCCTTTTTGATCTAACCAAACCTGCAATGAGCAGCACCCACAAAGCCTAAACTGAAAATACATCACCACAAGAAAACCAAGTATGAAATAAGCACTAAAGATTCAAATACAAAATTAAAATAAAGAGGCTCTTACCACTTGCAATGGTCCAATGTTTTTTAAGTTTGTCTCACCTCCACTTGTTCTGTCTTCTCATCACCTGGTCTCCTTCCTGTATTTTACCCAACAAGGTTTCCTGTACACCTTTGTATAAGAACTTCACAGCAGAGTTTAATAACCTCATATACTCACTTATTTCCTCTTGTTGCTCTTTTATCCACATTGTGTCGGCGCTCGGCCCTACAGTCTTAGCGTGTGAGCAAAGCATGACTCAGGAGCTTGTTCAGATTTCGTTACAACCCTTACAACACTAAGCTTTGTCCCAGTTTAGACCATGCCTAATTATTCTATCAGAAAATTCACCATCGAAGTAACTGTGAACTGTGTCTCAGTTTAAACTATTGTCTCGACATCTCATGAATGCCTCCTATTTGTCAATGCTTATCTTTCTAGCATCATCAGCAGGACAACATATCAGTATCGGAGCTCCAGGCCTTCATAGCCGAGTGCAGAGACCAGCCTGAGTCTGGAACATACCAGACCAACAAATCCTTCTGCTGCTGCTCTGGCTGAAAAAATTGGAAAAATGCACCATTACTTCATGCACGTGGTCTTATTCATGGTCATAGAAAACATCAAGAAGGACATTCTGGCAACATTTGGTTGATTCTACTTTAGGCCTGAAAAAGCAAGTATTTTATTGAATCCCTATGGACAGGTTCTATTTCCTTAGTATGAGAAATGTACATGTTTTTGTTTTAAGCATTTGTTGTCTTGAACTGTAAATGCTGAAATGGTAGTGTATTGAAAAATAGGTTATTATGGTTACAACATAGGCATGTTTAACATGATGAGGATAAATAAAACATAAAGTATAATACTTTGAATAATTAACAATAAAAATCAATTTGCATAATATAAGTGTCCACAAAATATGTAAATAAATATATAATGTCCATAAAAATATCAACAAATATAAGACTTCATTTGCAAAAGCAGATATCTTCATTTTTAATTTTTTGTTGGATATTTGTTACTCTACGCGACAGATGCCACTTATGAAACTAAAGTTGTGTGATTTTAAGTGATTTTAGATTTTTATGGTACTGAAACAAATCTGGTGATGGAAAACACTGCTATGTAAACAGAAATGTTCAAGCATACGTTGAGTTTTTTCAACGCAATTACTGTATCTGTTTTTGCAAATGACACCTCTTCATATGCAGTTTTTTATATTATAAGAATAGATGAAACATTAAAGGTGCATTATGCAACTTTTTATATAAAAAAATAAAAATCATATAAATGCATATTAGACCTTTCAGTGACCCAGTGGCTACATAAGTAGTTAGCAGGATGTCTTTGCTTTCACACACGGCGGCCTCTAGGACGCTCCAAAGGTCTTCACTGGCGACAGACACTCTCACCAGAAAACCTACAAAACAATGGATCCTGGAGCGTCCTAGAAACCACTGTGATGGAAAGTAAAGGCGCCATGCCGACCATTCAGCTGCTGGGTAACTTTCTTTCCACATAAAAAGTTGCACAATGCACCCAATGTGTCTTAAAGGGATATTTCAGGATTTAGGGCCTCATTTCCTAGTTATCCAGAGTGTTGTTGATGTCTGGAGATATTTTTTTCTTAAATTCATGCAGCTCTTATATTTGAAGAGTCTAGTGGCGCCAGGCTAATGCTAGGCTAAAGCATTTCTATGGTATCAGTTAGCCTGCATTAAAAACAGTCTGACCCACTCCACAGTGCACCTGAGGCAAATCACTTATAACGCCAGACTAACGATATAAATGTCTGTGTTAATATAATTTTTTTTTTTAATATAACTGACCTTGTATCACATGAATTACAGCATTTTGAGGGACTATTTTCTCGCAGATCACTCCGCCGCTGCGTTAGCTTAGAGCCAGGAAGCTGCTGCTGCTCAAATATAAGTTATTTTAAATGCAAAATGGTTAAAATTACTCTATCGACACAGGCATTTATATCGTTAGTCTGTTTTTAATGCAGGCTAACTGATACCATAGAAATGCTTTAGCCTTGCCCTAGCCTAGCGCCACTAGACTGTTCAAATATAAGAACTGCATGAAAAAAATATCTCCAGACATCAACAACACTCTGGATAACTAGGAAATGAGGCCCAATGTCAAAAATCCTGAAATATCCCTTTAAAGCAATGAGGTGTCTCTCTTGCAATCTGAATAATAAATTCATTTATAATAAAAAAGCAAGTTGTTGTTTGTTCTTTAGAGGCTATTATTATTTCCTCTTTTTGACTCAAATAAGATGAATAAACCCCGACTATGGACTTGACCCTGTCCTGTCCAGAGAGGTGCTTTTGCTGAGGGACTCACAGTGACACCTGACGTGCCCCTCATTTGCATAATCCCGCCTGTCCAATGCACGGCACCCGTACTGACTGCCTCGCGACGCAGCCTCCAATAACAAAGGCGATTGGAGCAAAGCCACTGACGACAGGACTTCAAAAACACCCCCTCGCTCCTGCTGCGGAGGTAACAGGCTGATCGTGTCCCGTGGCGATACTTATTTCTTTATTTTTGTTTAACCCCGAGTTTGTCTTTACGCAGTGAACGTAGCGGCTGGATTCAACGCTGCGCGGTTGCCAGGGATGTTGATATCTCCATGCGCGTCAGAAAGAAAGCCGAGAGTTGACCTATTTGGCGTGGCTCTGGCTTAATTGCCCCCAAGCTAAGGTATGTTACACCGAACAGGTTTGCAAACATCGGAAACCATGTCTTATGTGGCTTTCGATCACGTTTCCTTCCATAATTGTGGCCTGCTAAACACTTGACGCGTCTAAACAGCGGTCAACTTTGCCTTCCTTGGTAGTTGGTTGGGGAAAAATAACCCCATTTCCATAATTATATAGGAAAACATTAACTAATCCATCGCTTTTTGGTTATTAAATGATTTGTTATTGTTGTCAAGCAAATGAGTAACTATTGCTTCAGGTTTTGCTGATCATTCATAACAAAGTGCTTGGAGTTGACTTGCTTATCTCAAACCACCTCAGCTAGAATAAGACTCTGGCTCTGTAGATAAGCTATTCAATCAATGTGTGAACTAAAAAATAAAGTAATCGTGGAAGCAACTCCTGTCAACCATTTTGCGCAAGTTGGGACAATAATTGCAGCTCTGTGGGAAAGGCATGAGCTTTGAGATGGCAGGTTTATCTTGTTTTGCCTGCGTATACTGTATGGAGAGATCACATTGTTGTCCCAAAGCAACAAAAGTAATATAATCCACACTCCATGCCTGTTTTTTATCTCGCCTATTCTAATGTTGTCAAAAGGCCTATTCAGCAAATCCCTTGAGCGCTGCCTGCTCATTTTACTGCAGGGCCTTTTATAGTGGACATTTGAACTAATAGGAGGTCCTCCCCAATTTGACTGATAATCCAAATTTTTATAACACAGGATTATCTACAACAACTAAGCGATCTCGTGCCCTTTTTTTATTTATTATTTTGCAGGGCACAGTTCCAAATCAGAGCCTCTGGTCTTTTGCATGGCTGCTAAGCCGACTTCCTTCCTGGGGGATAACTCATGACCGGCCTGCGTAGTGTCCTGACATGTTAGTGATATGGGAGATTGGTGGACAAGTGAGCCAAAGGAAGCATCTTCTGGTAATTTTTCATTTTTTAAATATTGTCGGCTATAAATATGAACTGATTTAACTCTCTGCTGGAGATGACCCAGTTTCTCGTCTCGTTTTAGAACGGCAACCCATTTTATCTTTCTCCTTTTGCGCATCAAACTACAGTACTGTTAGTCTAACTCTGCCCCCGTTTGTGTTTTTAGGAAATTATGACACATCCAGCGTTTCACATGTGACGATGTCCCCTTCGAAGCAGAACAACATTATGTCGATGTACTCCTCTTTGGCCCTGTCCAGAGCCTCCTACAATGTCATCAGTGCCTTTTGCACTGAAGACAACGTCCAACAGTGCATTTCATATGTTAACCAGGTAATGCTACTCTACATCCTAATTAGGGCTGCACAATAAACATTCGCCGAGCTCTTCCTTCTGACTGAGATTAAAAGTAAAGACATATGGCAACTTAAACATCTGGAGAAGTTCAGGTTTAGTCCTAATCTTTAGGTCCGTTTTATAGCCTTCTTTGGTCCAGGTTTTGCGTTTTTAAGTCTCGATCTGACATTTAAATTCTGTTACAAATGGTGCTGGCTCTGAGTCTAGTTGTTGTTGCTGCTGCTGCTGCTGCTGCTACTGCATCTTTTTCAATACTGTTTTGTGAATATTTCTGGATGCATCATAATGGCCCATGAATCTAGATCATTGTAATGGATGCAGCACCTTTCTTCTGTACAATTTTGAGATATGTTCCCATCTTGCTTCACTCCATACAAGTACACATTAAGATACCTGACCGATGAGAGGTGTTTAAGTCTGAGAGATGGCTAAATTTATCTTTTAGATTTGCGATACAGCAAGGTAATACAGGTGTTTGGTGTCTCACCTCAAAGCAAAAAGTTTTGGGTTCAATTTCCGGGCCCTTTTTTGTAGGAAAATCCTCGTTCTTCTTTCTGTTTCCACTACCACTAAAACAGGCACAATAGGCTCCCCTGTTTATGGATTCTGAATCCCAGTGACGTTTTCCTGGTTAAAAAGATCGTTAAAATATGCTATACAGTTGAGTAAATAAAGTCATAGCGTCGTACTAATTGCTAATTATGTAATTCATTATTTATTTTTCAATATTCTGTACATAGAAACTCTTTGACATCCACACATTCATGCCCTTGTCTGTTGAGCAGGAGCTGGATTCTCTGGGCCTGTCCTCGTGTATAGAGACCAGTGCACCAGGGACTCGAGGCCTAAACGCGATGCCGGCCCTGAACGCCTTTTACGAGCTGCTGCAAATCCACAGACGAGACATGACCACAATGGAGGAGCTCGAGAGGGACCAGTACAAAAAGTCCAGTACTTTGGAGCATGTGCAGTTGAGCAATTCACGACTCAAGGTCAGTGCTGCAATATGCTGTTGAAGTAGTATGAATTTACCGTCAGAAATATATCAAATTAAACCTAGTACATCTGTAGACCCAACAAAACAGAAATGTTTAATGCTGTTCTGCTCAAAGGAAGTGGGAACAAGTCATTACGAACCTTTGATGTCTCGCCCCTCTTTCATTCAACCCATTATAGAAATATTCAAATTACACAACATTACGTTATAAGGACCTTTATCCTCTCAACGGGGTGTAAGAAATCACTGTACCTCATGTACTCAAAATCTTGTGCCTTGCAACTTTTTCTCTCTGTTTTGCTGTCTTGGCAAGTCTTGCACATCCCATAGGATTTATGTGGCCAATGGTTTCTTGTTCAACAAACTGCACAGATCAATCAGTTAATGAGAGCGCCGCTTTCAATGGGACCTTGTTTGTATGGGAGCATGTGATGGTGATGGCCTAAAGCTTTCCTCACTGGCTCAATGTTTTTATCCAATATGTGTTCAAAAAGTTAAAAAGCATAATTTATTGCAACACTAAACAGCTAAATACTCCCTCCTTGCTGAAATTGTTTAGCTTTGTTTTTATTTCTTAATTCTTTTGTGCCAGGATCAGTTGGAGCTGTCGATGAGGGAAAAGTCTGGTATGCATGAAACTGAAAGGCAGCTTCAACTGAAAATGAAGACGTTGCAAAGCTGTCTAAAGACCGAAAAGGAAGAGGTTTGTTGTTTCTATTGTCTTAGTTTGTGTGTGTGTGTTATTAACAGTGTAAGCTACACGGTACATTACAAAGAGTCAAATGGGTTGTTTCTTTATAGGTTCAAAAGCTTCAAAGTATTATTGCGAGTCGTGCCACACAGTACAGCCATGACGCCAAGAGGAAAGAGAGGGAATCTGCTAAACTTAAAGAACGCCTAAGCCAACTCTTGGTCGATAGGAAGGACAAAAAAATCTGTAGGTTACACTATAAGCACAAGATAATGTATCGTCGTCATAGAAAAATAATAAAATGTTTTGTCTGTCTTGATAGCTATTGATGTCTTGAACTGTTTGGGACGCGCGGATGGAAAACGAAGCCACTGGAAGACGACGCAATCAACTGCCAGGTACAGACAGAAAAAAACAACTTTCACCAATTACTCCACCACTACTTTAACAAATGCTGAATTATAGATGTATTTTCTACCCCAAAAAACAGAGACATGGAGAGTAGTGGTTTAAAAGCCTATAAATGCATAAACAGCGGAGCATGCTAACCATAATTCTAACATTGTCTTTATGCTACAAGCCATGGAGTGCATTTTTTCTTTTTTAAACTTCAGTAAAAACTATCACAAGGACCCTATTTTGACTTGATTTGTGTGTGCTAAATAAGTTTATAGTCCACCGCCACACCCCCAGTATGACGTGTAACTAATGGTATTGGTTGCAAAGTTAGTCATATTAATTGGATGCACATATTTTATTGTTACTTACACAGCCACGAGGGGGACATGTACAAGTCCTTGTTGAGTGACTACGAGGCGAGTCAGAGGTCAATGATGCTGGAAAACGCGGAGCTGAAGAAGGTGCTGCAGCAGATGAAAAAGGAGATGATCCATATTTTAAGTCCACGGCAGACATCCAGAGGAGCCGCAGCTGAAGACAGCCATGAGCAGGTATTGCATTTTATCATTGCATTTTGAAGGCAATATCTTTGGGTTGTTTTTTTTTTTTGTGTGGAATTTGAGATGGTTATTTCAACGCTTAGAGAAATGGTAAAGGTTTTATCATTATGACAAAAGGTTTGGTTTACATGATTAACTTCAGATATCTTTACAAAATTCTGCTTAAACCTGACATGTCATTCAGGGTAACTCGGACACGGAGGAGAGGGCAGACTCCGGCAGAGAATCACTGGACAGGTCATGTGAAGTCGCCCGAGAGCAGCTCACCAACAGCATCCGGCAGCAGTGGAGGAAAGTCCGCAGCCACATGGAAGAGTTAAACAGCCAAGGTAAAGGTGAAAACCGCTACGTGTTAAACTTGAAATTGTTTGTTGTTGACAAAACTACGGTAGGCTATATGGGTAAAAAACTGTTTTAAGACTACTTCAAAGTTGCCGTCTGTTGCATATCTTTTTATTTCAACAGAGTTGGGCGAGACAAAGCCCTCTTTTAAACCAAAGATGTCTCCATAGATGTATTGATGTTGCTCACACTACTGGCAGAAAGGCTTACATGTTAGTCACATGAAGGGGAAAAGCCATGAGTTGAAGCTATTTTATCACTTCTAGTATTTAAACTACAACTGTGGCTACGACTGTTATAATAAAAGTGCAGGGCCCTCCAACCTTAAGTAACATGAAGGGAATATTTTTTTCTTTTTGGACATTTCTTTTCCCGTGTAATTTAATAGGAATATTTTATTTTAATTTTGTTTTTTAATCTGAGAGTGACATCCTTCCCGTATTTTACCTGTGCTTGTGTTTTCTTCAAAGCCTCTCAGCACCATGGAGATTTGATACCCAGGCAGACCCATGATGATGAGATGGAGAGGATGAGGCAAGAGGTCCTACAATGCAAAGAGTTCATTCAGACACAGCAGCAGCTTCTACAAGTCCGTATCTACACAATGTTATGTTTTACAATATGAAATGTTTTACATGTGTGGTTCTAAATGCACAGCAACAACTGTATACCTCCTTTGACGATGACACGGCGGCTCTGCTTAACGACTGCTACACTCTAGAGGAGAAGGAGCGGCTCAAAGAGGAGTGGAAACTTTTTGAAGAACAGAAACAAAATTTTGAACGAGAACGAAAAAACTTCACTGAGGCTGCTATCCGTCTGGAGAGAGATGTGAGGGATCATTTAATTTGGTACTTTTCTTAATTTGAGGCATGTCTTTTTTTTTTTATTCCACAGAAAAGGGCGTTCGATGAGGACCGTGCATCTTGGCTCAAAAATCAGTTTTTGAATATGACTCCTTTTTCAAATCGTAGGAGAGGTTCTTCATCCGATGGTCATAGTTCACTGTCGATAAGTAAGTTGATAACAATTGGCTTTGTCACCATTTAGAAGAATAACATTAAGTTAAACACACATAAGCTCCAATAAGTGGAATAATTTCAACTATTACCCAAAACATTTACATGACTCGTATGTAATTGCTTCTACCCCAACATTTTAGTATTGCATGCAAGTCATTTTATTATATATTTGTCTGCAAGTGTTTAACAAAAGGCTACATAGTGATTCATGCTAACTATTATAATTTGAACACTAAATGACAAGCAGAATCTTAAACTGGTTATAGCTACCCTTAAACAATAGTGTGTCATACATGTCTGTTTACAGGAAGTGAACCAGAACTGCGAATGTCTTCCTCTTCAGTCTATCTGCCCAAATCCGCGACCTACACCACCAACTTCTCCACTCCAAAACCTGCACCAAGACCTTCTGTGCCATCAACAACTGAACTGTACCGAACACTCCGACTCATCCCAGAAACAAGGTACATAGACGTCGCATCTTCAGTTTACTCTCACAATAATTGTAAAATACCTTTTTAGCTGACAATTTTCTTGATTTTTGACATTATAATAATGAGGGTTCTTTTGTGTATTTTTAAATTAAAACGATTTAAGCTGTTTATTTAGCTGGAAGGTTTTTCTACGTGTACAAACAATGAAATTTTATCATGATTAAAAGTAGTAGATCTTAACCCTGATCTCTGCCTGAATCCTTCCTGCGCAGGTCACATATTGACGATGCTTGTCAAGTGTTTTTACGTTTGTATTTTTCAGCTCAAGACACTCAAATCGTGGATGCTGGCAAGAATCGACCACAATGGACAATGGGGACAACCGGGCCAAGTCTAAAATTCATTATCGAAGTGGGGAATTAAGTGTTTTCAGTTTGGGAGAAGATAACAGTCTGACCTGACAAGCTACCAGTGCCTGTTTGACTGCAGACATTCGAACACTACTTTTTTATTAAATGTTTTTCTTAATCAAACATCGGTACCACTTTGGACTTCAGTGAGAAATGCATATTTTCCAAAACGAATCACTAAATGGAGCACTTTAATGATTTTTCATATTTAAGTTAAATATTTAAGAACAAGTAGAATGTATGAATAAGTTGTACATAGTATCTTTTAAGTATTGAATATAAAATGATTGTTGAAAATGTCAGGATTTAGTTTACATTCATAGGTTTACCTCTTGGTTCTTTAGTACAATGTGTCTCTAATGCAATAAAGATCATTTTTAATAATTTGCTGTCTCATTTATTAAGTACTTTAATTGGTTATATACACATGAACAAAGTCTCTTCTCATTCTCTCCAAATCGTTTATGCTATACAATGTGTACCACATCATACTGCATTTTTACTCTCAAAATGCAGATTAATTTTGTAAAAAGTAGTTTTATTTATTCTAGTTTTATATATATATATATATATATATATTTGTTCCAGACACAAATGGCACATAACCAGCCCCCCGGTCCCGTTCAGTCATTAAGCAATTGTAAGGGTTTAAGAAATATTCCAACCGGTATGGGCTTGTACTGTATAGCTTTCTGTTACGATGAATGACTTTTATAAGCACAACTGGGATTTAATCAGTGTTTCTCATTCGTAAACTGTCTAAACAAGGAAACTATACCCAACATTTACTCGAATAAATAATTTGATCACTGAAGCTAAACCAAACTCTAGCCCATGATTTTACTACACAGCGCCCCCTGCTGGTTTTGACAAAAATCAAATGAAAAACCGGAATCCGGATGTTATCATCACCTTCTGTTTTTTGTGTGTCTGGGAATCCACCCACTTTACAACTGGAACTTTTTAGACCGAAATAAACAACAAACATGTCGACTTCTAACCTCCTTGCCATGAAAAAAGTCGTACAGCAGCTGCGTTTTGAGGCGAGCATAAACAGAGTGAAGGTAATGTCCATTTTTATGTGTTTTCCTTTTGTTGTAACGGGAAGGGTGCAACAGATCCGCTATGGTTAGCAAAGGGGCTACTCCCATGGCTGTTCCTCTGATCTGGGCGTAACTTGTAGCGGAAAGTATTCACATTTTAAAGTGAATGTAGTGTGCAGTGCTTGTTATTTCTGTGTTCATATTCTGAAATAATTCAAGAAAACTTTTACTGTGAGGAAAAAGGTGGCACATGACGTGAAAGTAGTTTATCCTCGTGTTTTGGGTTAGCTTTAGCTGTCGGCTCATCAATCTGGGGCTGCTGCATATCCAAGCTAAAGGCAATTCTGCTGGTAAAATGTTTTCCCCCATGGGATTTTTGTTTTGAAATTTCACTGACAAATTGAGTATGCAAATTACAATTATTAATTTGGTTTATTTCATAGGGACAGATACCAAAACATAGACACACTAACATAAGTCATGCATCATAGTGCTCATAGCTAAATTGCATCACTTGTCCCTAGAGGGGCTTTTACAAAAACAGTAAAAGAACAAAACATGTTAAAAGGGAATGAGAATAATGATGTATATTGTGAGATAATATTAAATAACTATGTGTAAATGTATAATTACAGTGTATCTTGTTATAATTTGATAACTGATTAGATGAGAGCTTGTATTACCAATTTTAAGTAAGTTTGATATTTTAGGCGCCCCTCTTTAGTCCCTCACTTGCCACATACATATGTAGAGTTTCCCTTTAATAGAGTTTAAATACTCTGCCTAAAGGAGGATCAAATCATTTACTTGAAGTGCTTTGTACTACTGAAGAAGAACAATTTTACATTTACTTCATATGCGGTGGTGTTTAGTTCCCCTGGGGGAGACTAACAGAAGCGCTGTTGTGACTGCACACATCTCCGCCAATGGTCCCGCTGACCACCTCCATTCATTCACGCACACACACAATTAATTCTGGCCTATTGTACATGTTTTTAGTGGTAGGGGAAACCATAGTACCCATGGGAAACCTACGCAGACACAGAGAGAACATGTAAACTCCACACGGAAAGGGCCCGTCCAGGTGGGAATCAAACTCGGGACCTTCTTGCTGTGAAGAACGAGCGCTAATCACTGCGTTACCGTGCCGGAACTGCTGCTGGAGTCTCAACAGAAACTTGTGGGGCCAATGACGATAACACTTTGTTGATATGTATTATAGGTGTCCCAGGCGGCTGCGGACCTCCAGCAGTTCTGTGTGCAGAATGCCTTGCACGACCCTCTGCTCACAGGCGTCTCATCCAGCACCAACCCCTTCAGGCCACAGAAGGTCTGCTCGTTCTTATGAAACCCCTAAGGCAAGTAACTTTCCACAATTCAACCACTGTAATGAACCACTGAAGATGAACTAGAGTTTTGAAACCTACGTCATAAACTACCATATAGTGGAATTAGATGTGAAACAATTCCTTGCTGTGTTATCAGTGATGATTTTTTTTGTAACTCAACAACGATCAGAAAACATTTGCGTAATACAATCAATTTTAATAGGGGTTAATCATAATCTTTATACATACCGGTAGATGTCTGCTTATTTTCTTGTGTTTATTCAAATAATATTTTTTTATTTTTTATTCTAAGACTACAATATTCTCATGGTAAGACAAATTCATGTTTTTTCTTTATTATTTACCAATCCATTCCAGAATGTCTGTCTTCTAAAGCCTGCTTCCTTGCATTGACACACCGAGTCTGTAGGTAAATAATTGCTGCATATTGTATGTTTATCATGTTTCAGGTCTATGTTTTGATGTGACAAGGGAACGACCACGACTGCTCCTCATGCCAAGCCATTACACTGCCACGGGACCCAACTGCACAGTACACTGGAAATGGACCATCAGCATTCAGCAGTAAACAGAAAGAAGACAGTTTTATCTTTCATGGCACGGTGTGGTTTTTTCAGATAAATTGTTGTGCCTTTTCTATTGTTCAATTCAGCCATCATTGTTGTTAAATTTTGTATTTAATAATGAATAAAAGCATTGTTTACTACTCAAATGTTTGGCTTACTCCGAAAGTAGTAGTAGTTGTAGATTATTGATTGTAACTATTTGAAATAATAGTTTTTAATTCATGCAATACTAATCAGATAAGTACATATTTACACAGATAACTTTCATGACAGAAAACCAGTGTCATTATCTAGTTGTGATAAACCATTTTGAATGTTTAGGTGAAGGTGAGGCAGGTTTCCTGGAAGGATAAAAGTCAACACTGTGTTGGTGCTCACTGTAACGTGATTCGTTTAATTTGGTTTCTTCCCAAATCAAATATTTTTGTTCGGATTCAAAGGTTGTAAAGGAATATATATATATATATATATATATATATATATATATATATATATATATATATATATTAGCACATTACTGTCCATCCATATGAGGGACGTCGCCCTCTACTGCTTGAAAAATATCCTGAGTGCCGGTTTTTCTAAATATCGCGAGATTGCCGCCATCCGCATGACCAACAATGCCAGCGTGCGGTTGTAAACCAACATGCGAGGCGGGACGTTTACAGAAAGGAAATGATAACGGGGGAGGCGAAGCAAAACGCAGGTCCGATTTCATTCTGATTATCATTTATTTGATCACCTACATAAAGTTTGTTTCTTAGCGGCATGAGGACGCGCTTACGGTGAAGAATGAAACATGGGACCGCGTTGCTGTGGAAACGGTAACCGCTAACGTTTACCTCTTTAGCACATACGGACAGGTGCGCGTATCTGAACCATTAAACACGTCTACAAGGGACCGGTCATCATTGTCGGACGGAAGGAGATTCTAATTACCCAGACACCTCACTTTGGAGACAATGCTGGGTTAGCTTAGCTACGTGTATTGCATCAGCAACATTGTGCTGATGCAATAGCTGTTCTTAGCTGTGACGCTCGTCTATTTTGGGTGCTGTTACATTACAATACCTCGTCATCCCACCCAAACACCTAACTGGCTTTTCTAGCAAGAGCATTACTGTGTGCCAGTTTAGTCTAGACCAGACCGGCTACACGGAGGATGCTCCAAGATGGGCCAGTACAGCTCCTCTGCCTCACTGCTAACAGCGGAGTCCCTCTGTTCACTAGGGGCAGCTCTAAACAGCTCCCTTTCTCGGTCATTGGTTCCTTAAATGGTGTACACATGTTTGGAGGGGGTCAGGGGGCCTCACTTTGTAGCTGTGACTCTGCAGGTGGGGGCAAGGTGGTATGGAGAGTGTTTAAGGACAGTGTGATACTCATAGCTGTAGGTGTAGGTCATCAGGCTCAGAGCAGTCGCACAGAGGAACTGTCTCTTCAGCGACTTCTGGAAAATGTGTGGGGCTGTATGGTTCTGGTGCTGGGACAGGATGAGCTGGTTAGTGTGAGAAACGTGGAGCGGCTGAAGAGGGACTTGCGCTCATGCTTCAATCTTATTGACCTGCTATTGGAGGAGAGACAGGAGGGCATCTTGGGTACCCTGACGCACTGTGCTGACTCACTGCTGCCCCCGAACCCCGCCCTGCTCCAGGAGGCTGTGGATGGCTTTGCCCAAGGTGCTGACAGTGAGTTTGGTTGCCTTCTCATCCATGGACGAATAGCTGCAGCCACTGAAAAGTGGTGGCGTCTTGCACCTCAGGAAGTTGTGCTCCTCACAGCCTTAATCCAGACCCTGTCTAAGTCTACTTCTTGTGACTACCCGGTGTTCCTACCTCAGGGCAGCCCCACTGTAGCCCATCGCCTGTTGCGCTTCCAGCTGCTCCCCGGGGCAGAGGTGTGTGTGCTCTGTGGGCCCACTCCCTCTCTGCACAGAGCAGAGACTGGGCTGGTGCCTCAGTTCTGGTCTCCTCTGGTGGACTCTCTCAGAGACTGTTTGTCTGTGGGGGAGCGCTGCTTACCTCCGTCTGTGTCCCTGAGGCCTGATGTGCTGTCACTTCTGCTGATAAACAAAGAGACGCGTCGCTCTGTGTCCTGTGTAAGAACACTGCCCAACCATCCTGACCCTTCGCCACCCTCTAGAGCCCGCTGCTGGGAGCTGCTTAAACTCTTCTTCATCTTCAGCACCACAAGATACTTCCACCAGGAGGACATCCTGTCAGAGGAGAAGGCCCAGAGCAGCTCAGAGGACTTTGTTTCGGGCTTCTCTCATCAGCCGCAGCAGTGCTACCTGGTGACTGAGGAGTGCAAGTGTTACGGGCTGCAGACCACACAGCATCAGCTCTTCCTGCTCTTCCCCCTCTCAGTTCCTACATATGCACTGCACTCTGTGGCCAAACAAACCCTCACAAACATACTCACGGATACTGGGATTTGAGCTCCCCATTCCAGCTTTGATTAATAGTTCACAGACTCTATATGCATAAAAAAAAAAAAAAAAGTTTCTGAAAACTGAATACTCCCCGCTGCCCAGTAATGTACTCAAAGACTGAAACCGCAGAACTGGGAATTTGAATGTACAAATATGGAAATAGTATACTACCGCTCATACACAACTGGTGAATATTTATTAGATGCAAATCTATGTTAATAAAGTTCTATATTTTCTTTTGCTTATGTATTATTTGATTTTCTTTATATTATGACAGGCCTAGTATAGTAGATGCATTATATTTCAAATACACAGCTATTTTATACCAGTAACCCTTTAATTAACCTTGGCTACATGTTTTGTCAGATGAGATGTATTCATGTATTAGAGCAGCATTTAACACCAACAGAGCTTTTTGTATTACATTTACAGAGTGAGAAATTGAAGGGGGTACCTGGGTAGGTGAAAGAGGCTATAAGTGACCCACACATTAAATGGGTCACCTGTCCTATCAAAAGGAGGTGTAGTGGTAACCAGGGGTGCACTATCCAACGTATAAACAATATCACGAGTAGGCTATACTATTACAAACCTGTGCGCAGGGAAAGGTTATTTTCTCTGGTGACTCAAGCGCCTCTGCTGCGCCACTGTAACCGGAGGAGCGGTCCTGGCCTCGAGAGCCTGCCGCGCTTAGACGAGCAGAGAAGGGGAGGGATGAGATGGAATAAGCCACACCACGAGGAGGGGTGCCGCCAGATTGTAGTCCCCAACTTCCACAGTGAAAGGGGCAGTCGGTGTGGGTGTGTGACGGGCAACAACAAGGCGTCTTCTGTTTTGCCTTCACAAGTCCAAAGTCCTAGAGTTGCGCATTTTCAGACGCGCGTTCACCGACTTGCCCACAGAGGGAAAGCCGCGCCGTCGCTGTAGCACTTTATATCGACTTTAACTACTTTTGGAGAACATTCCTGCGACGAAAATGCGTTTGCTCTCACCCAGAAATGTGCGCCTTCTTCACCGGGGACCACGCGAGGTTTTGGGGTCCAGTTGTGGGGGTCCCTGCTCACCCTCGCCACCACTGACATCTCCCTCTTTGCCCCCCATTGCTTTGTGCAGAGCTTTGTCCAGTCTGACTGCATCTCGTCGCGGCCTCCCCCAAAAGAAAATGTCCGGGAATGGGATATCCCGACCCAAGGTGCTCACCCTGGACACCATGAACCCCACGGTAAAGATGGTGGAGTACGCGGTGAGGGGGCCCATCGTGCAGCGCGCTGTGGAGTTGGAGAAGGAGCTCTCTGAGGTCTGTATCGCTTCGCAAAGTCCACTGTATGGCGCAATCTCACTTCATATATCAAGTATCTTATTGGCAATACATGTGTGCCCAAATGCAGGCGCGTGATATATCATGCTCCTTGTTAATTATAATCTATCAGCGGCAGAGAAAGTATTACAGTTTGTGCCCGTTGCTTGAACACTATAGACCCACGCTTAGACTAAAGTAACACAACTTGAAGCTTGTATTACCATACCTCAAACCAGTGGCGGATTTAGCTATTTGGGGGCCCAAGGCGAACACAGACATGGGGCCTTCCTCACACTTAATGTTCAAAATCTTTTTAAATCCTTGGGTTTTATTTTTCAAGAGAATCTTACTTTTAACTTGATTTGTGAAGCCCTCCAGTCTTCTGCCATACGTTAGATGCTGGAGATGACGTCTGTAAAGAGAGAAAAGGGTAATGTTTCCAGAAATTATTGACAGTAAAGTAAATGCAAAAAATGAAGATTATGTTTTTTAAATAACATTGTTCTCAAACACTTTAGATTTCATTCATAAGGAAGATCTGAAATTCCATACCAGCAATTACCTTGTTTTTTCTGCATAATTTTGTAAATATGATGATGATGATCTGCCTTTCTGTCAAATCTTCTTTTACTAGAGCGGGAAAGAAACAAATGAGATCCCAAATATAGGAGTCATACACATAACAACAATCTATACTTATGCCGGTACAGTGCTCAACTCATTCATAAATCAAAAGCCATTCCGTTGTTTAATGACTTTTTTAATTTTAAAAAGTAAGAAAAGATTCATTTGAAGTTTAACAGGTGGTCAGGGGGTCCGGGGCCCCCCAACGTTAGGGGGCCCTAGGCGGCCGCCGACCTATGCCTAATGGTTAAGTCCGCCTCTGCCTCAAACACGTGTTCCCAGACCTTAAACAAAAGCGCGGCTTTGCTCTCTAGTTGCAATTCTGCAACACACTAACTCCTTTATGCAACACACTTGGTCCTGCACTACACTCTATTTCATACATAAGACACTTCGTTCAAAAAGGAAATGTGTCCAAAATACAAAACACATCGGGTAATTGCAGCTACTCAAATACACACCTGAAGGCACTGACTTGCAAAACTGACACCAATCAGCTACAAAATGCCTCAGTTTAGTCATTTCAACAACTTTGAAACATGGATGGTTTTGACATGCAAGGGGATATTTTCCCCGGGGCCTAGCAGGAGAAGACATTGCTTGCGATTCTATTACATATTTTTTGTTGTTGCTTTATATGAGTTCTTGTTACTGCAATGTACAATATTGAGTAGGCCTCTTTTCGTTTTTGGTTGTTTAAAAATGTGCCTTCTGAATAAACTGAAAATCAAAGACTGCAGTGTTTTATATAAAGTAGACTAGTGTGTTCCCCTGAGCTGAAAGTGTGTGCATATGATGCAAGTATGTGTCATTTTCTCATCAGAGTTCCATTTTGACAAAGGAATTGATTGAGGTTTTGATAGTAGAGTTTCAACTTGACACAGATGTGAATGGTCTATTTCCCAGTGTTGTGTCATGTTTACTTGTGTGTAGAAGCACAATGAGCGGAGTTTTGCAAAATGTGCTCAAGCATCGGGCAAAAACTGTAAGTAAAGAAAAAACGATTGTAAAGAAAATTATAATATAAAAAAAATATACATTGATATATAGTAGTATCAAAAGGCTACATTTTGCATCACTGTTCCCTCCTACACTTTAAAATCAAAACATTGTAAACAAAGTAGTCATATTTATCTTCAAAGGGAATAGGCTCATATATAGTATTTGTAAATATCAACTTTGATATTTGGAATAGGCTTTGAAGAATAGGCTTTGAAGATAAAGCCTATTCCAAATATCAAAGTTGATATTTAGTGTTTGTAAATATCAACTTTGGGACTTTACTCCTGTAACACATTGATTTTGACTACGCTAACTTGTTATATAATCTTACAAAACGGATTCTGTAAGTATAATGTACAAGACAAAACATGGATAATGCAGTGACACACTCTGACGTCATGAAATTGATGTCTTTTTCAATTTAAGTGTGCTTCTCACTCTTCTCTGCACCCACTGATTTTCACAAAGTAGTAATTGTGCTGCTTCATCTTCCTTAAATAGCTCAGTTTCTCCCTAATTGCAGGTCAGCAGCTTTATCTTGTCTGTTTTGTGTGTGTTATTATCCACTGATGTCAAAGTCCACATGTTGGTCAGTTATTGTTTGTGTCATGTCAGTAAAACCTTGAACCTTGTGCTTCCAATGACCCATTTCAGTCATTTCAACATGTACTCTCCCAAGTTTGTTTTCTTTCTCTCTAATGTTCCACTGTTGCACAAGTTGTTTGCATCCTCCCTTTGACTGTATACGTATTAACAGCAGGTGGTTATGAGTACTTCCCTGTTCCC
Organism: Proterorhinus semilunaris; assembly: GCA_021464625.1. Lineage (NCBI taxonomy): Eukaryota > Metazoa > Chordata > Actinopteri > Gobiiformes > Gobiidae > Proterorhinus > Proterorhinus semilunaris. Next base: position 22,880,586 of record CM038358.1, on the reverse strand, counting down.
TTGCTTTGTTAATGATTGATCAATAATTATTTAGATTATTCAACATCCAAATATCTAATGTTCCTTCCGTATACGAGTTCTTGAGTTAAACGATATGAGTGTTACTGCCCTATGGTTGAGTAAACTCGTTGACGACGTGCCTTCCTCCGTTTCTACTTCGAATGGTTTTTAATTATGATTTCGTCATATCTCGAACACCATCTTCCTGTGTCTCTGTTGTTTGGTGATGTGGCAAACAGCTGTGAGAGAACTGAAAACTGTCCAGCTGTGACTCGGTGCTCGACTGTGTGGGTAACAGGCACAAGAGGACAGTGAGGGATTTACTTTGGTACCATCTTAAGAATTAAATAACACATCTTTGAAAAGGTGAACGTTTATATGACTTCAGTGGCAAAGCGGGTAGGATTGTCATACTCCACATGAGATAAGTCGTAGCCATAGAACTTCCCAGCCGTGGTTTTTTTAGTTTTGGCGGTACAGTTAGGATAATGGCATCGGCGTCTGAATCCAAGACACAGATTTGTCTTCTGCAACCACTTTAATGAGACCATATTCTATCTGTTTTGAACTTGATACCATAAAATGAGACATACATTTACCATTAACCCAACACAGTGAGTTTATCATTATTGCAAGGAGAAAACTGATCTGGCAACTTCTACACTAAATTTGCAAATAAACAAATACATTGTAGCCTGCATCTAATCTTCCTTTTACTTGCAGTCCCTGTGCAAAATCCCACCTATGTTATTGTTGCTGTCTTGAACTTGATATTGTTGGGAAACATTATGTTCTATTCCCACCACCCTAATTCATCCTTTTTATTTTTATGCTTTTTATGGTAACGGTGTAATTCTACAATGCAATGAACAGGAGTTGTGTAGTTTGTGGTTAAGCAGGTGTTGGATTACTTTGAGAAACGGGTCACTGTTGAGTCCCCTGTGAATCAGACAATGCCTCAAGTTTCTCTGTTATTTAAGACTTGTATCCCTCGCTTTTGTGTCTCCAGGACAGCGTTCCCAATATCCCACGAGGATATCATTAAGATTTTTCCCTAAATCTGGACTTAACTCTGGAATCAAGCGAGACGGAGCATGACATTGCCCTGTTTGTGGGTACGTTCTTTCTTTGTTGTAATGAGTTCGCCCGGGATGGGGGAGAGTGCAGGGGGAGACCTTTTCAAATGCTTTCTAAAGCTTCAACTGTTGCTATGGTCACGGGGCACAAGCCTGGCTCAGATTCACCGCTCAAACTTGGATAGCGTTCCACAAACGAGAAGTGTTTTGGCGTGTTCGACAAAGGCAACAAAAGCAGATTAAGGACATTTGCTTTTTGGAGTGTGAGGGTCGTGTGTTAATTTAAAAAAAAGGAAATGTTTGCATGTTGTTGGAAAAAAACTGCTTTGTCGTCTTAGTCATAAATGATAGAATTTATTTTCAATTTGTTCGAGATTTCGGTTCTGTTTAGGGGAGTTGTAGCCCTTGAGTGCTGCCTTCTGTAATAGTAACAATATGGTTATGGAGGCAACCGTAATAGTACTTGTAGAAATAGTAGTAGCTAGTAGTTCTATTATTCTCAGCTTTACACCTTTTGTAAAACATGTGTTGCTTGTGTGAGGTTTCGTTATCTGCTTTCTTCCTCTCACTGCCACAATCATTGGACAATAGATGCATTCTTTGTAGTTTCACAAGCCAGACAGAGAGAGACCGAGACAGACAGAGCACATCGTATTTCTCCAGTGCTGTTCTTTGACCCTGGAGGCGTTATTCTCTGTATGACCGTATTGGCTAAAATCAGGGGACGCCTCTGCTTCAGTAAGGAGCTGAATAAGCTGTAACCGCTAATGTCGTTTGGTCAGTCTGTTCCTTTTTCTTTCATTGAAGTGAATCTGCTGCTGCTGCGTCTGCAACAAACCGATTTTATAACGGATTTTAATGTATTTTTATTACAGAACACTTTTTTTTGTCTCTAATGCAAAACAGTAAATAAACACGTTCTAACTTTCTGCCCAGTTATTTGGCATCGGCTCTTTTGCATGTATGTTGGCAGCATTCCTGTTTTCCCACTGTGAGATAATCTGTCTTAAATAACATGTCCTAAGAGATTAAATGACAGAAACTCAATATATTTGACTTGGGTAACAGCACATCTATTTAAAATGAGGAAACGGACTGCTCGTGTTTCCCTGCATCCTCTTATTTGAGTCAAAACAAAAGCTGCAAGTCGTGCTGAAACGTTCACACTTTGAAGGTTTCTGCGCCACAAGGTTACAAAGTGAGAACCGGATAAGATTGTTTTCCTGCAACGTTTGCACTTTGTAAACTAGTGCGTCCTAATTGCACATTTGGCAGATACTAATACTCTCAATACCACTCTTAAGTGACTTTTAGAGCTATTCTTGATATTGATAGACAATAGATAATTTGCTGTTTTATACTTGCACTTAATTCCTTGTTAGCAGGGTTTCCAAATCGTACTTGTTGACAGTTTTACGACGTGAAGGATTTGACCGTAGCGAGATCATGTTTCATTATGCATGTAAATTCCCATTTCTCTTTCCGTCATGTAGGCAAGGCAAGGCAACTTTATTTATACCGCGCATTTCGTACACAAGGCAACTCAATGCACCGGTACAGTAGGCACAGCTGTCCCAGTGGCAACGGGTGTAGCGCGCTTAACCATAATGTGCTGTAGTTTTAGTGTGATCTAGTAAAGTAAAAACAGAAGCAAATATGTTTTATCTGACAAAGAAATATCATGGTTTGAGATCGGGCTGAAACAACTAAATGGATTAATTGATGTGCAACTAATAAATGATTAATCAAATAAACGCTATTACTTTAACCAAGAAATTGTTATCTGGAATCGACACAGACGCTGACACCGGTCATGTGCTGATGTCTTTTATCCGCCATTGCTCTTTTAGATGCTCTTATATAAAAGTACATTTGAGTTGCCCCCTGCCTCAAGTGCACGGCGAAATGTGCTTAGATAACCCAGTTTGTTCAGTCCATCCAAGCAAGAGGTCTGTGGAAAGTCCTGCCCCACTGTGTGCTCGGCAGCTGCTGAGACCGCAACCCCAAAAGGCCAAACATTTAGTCGGCATGTTTTTTGTTCTGGTCCGTTTCGGCGTAATGGGGGGGGGGGCTTTTAACTCTTCTGTCAACCACATGTTTGACCTTGACTGTCATTAGACCAGAGACGGAAACAAACTCTAAAATATATATCAGGATTTAATTACATTTATTTGTAATATGTAATATATAGAAGCGTGAACTTTTTTGTCCCCTCCACCCCTCATTTTACTGTAAGTGTAATTTACGACGACCGTTTTCTTTAAGTAGTCGTTTTCAGTGTTGTAATATTTTTTTTGCTTTAATTTCCACTTGGCCCCTCACTATTAGCTTATCAAGTTGTGTGTAACCATCACATTTCAACAGCTGATGGTGAAAGGCATTTGATCTTACCCATAGTTCTCTTTATAGTTTGTCTAACTACGTATATTATGTCCTGTCTGTGTCTGCAGGGCGTAAAGAAGCCTTTCACTGAGGTCATCAAGGCTAACATTGGTGACGCACACGCTATGGGCCAACAGCCAATCACCTTCTTCAGACAGGTCAGACCCTATGCTTTACATCTAAAAATACAACCTACAGCTTATGGGTCAAGCAGGTGTGGCTTCATTTGCAATAACAAGATGGTAAAACGATGTATCGTAAGGACCTGGACTAAAATCAAACACACAAGTGGTCAAAAATGGTTCCTACAAAAAGAGAGAGCTTCTAAAGATGTGGTACAGTTGGAATACAATCGAGAATGTATCTATCAAAAAATCCTACAACTTTCAGCTACTTTGCAAACCAAATGTCTATGTAGATCCTTTGTTGAACATTTAAATTGTCTCACGTTTAACTTTGTGTTTAGGTCTTGGCTCTTTGCTCTTACCCTGAACTTCTCAACATCAATAACACATTCCCAGAGGATGCTAAAAATCGTGCTCGCCTTATCCTTCAGTCCTGTGGGGGCTCCAGTTTGGGTTAGTCTCATGAATGACTCCCCCATGGTCTCTTCAGTCAATGCAGTATATCTGTGTCGCACTGAAAATCATATATGTGTCTACTTTTGTCCGTAGGCGCATACAGTCCCAGTCAGGGCATCGAGTCGGTACGTCAGGATGTGGCAAACTACATCGAGCGGCGGGACGGGGGGGTGCCCTGTGACCCTGACAACATTTACCTCACCACAGGAGCCAGCGACGGCATTACGGTACAGCCAGCTCATTATTCCATATCACCTGATGGCGCACTTTCTATTAGGAGTTTTTTTTCCCACAAACTATTAATAAACAACCTACAAAATATATATTTTTTTTAATGATGCCGTTTGCCTTTAACACGCCTGTATCTCATCATCAGACCATCCTGAAGCTGCTGGTGTGCGGCCAGGGCATGGATCGCACTGGAGTGATGATCTCCATACCCCAGTACCCGCTGTACTCCGCCGCCCTCGCGGAGCTGGGCGCGGTGCAGATCAACTACTTCCTGAACGAGGACAACTGCTGGAGCATGGACATCCAGGAGCTGCAGCGGGCCGTGAACGAGGCCCGGCAACACTGCCACCCCCGAGCCCTCTGCATCATCAACCCAGGAAACCCCACCGGTACAGCTTGTTTTATCATCAAACTATACTCGAACAGAAACGATGCACATAGGCAAAATACGGACTGCAGAAAAACTATTCCATGGCCATAATGGGAACAGCTATAGTAACCGTTGTAATAGCGGAGAAAGGAATGGATTTTCTGACACATGCAGATAAATGTTGCACAAATAACAATTCATGATAGTTACAGTTTTCATTTGCAACTTCACTTCAAAATTGTCTGGTAATTTAGTTTTACCTTTGCTAAGTATTTTCACAACTACTTGTTGCTTTCGACCTATACCTGGCTGCTAAATAGGTTGAAACAAGCATAGTTTTAATGCATTTTCAACACCCAGTATTCATGTGAACTTCCGCGTATTATGCTTCCACATTGGTCTTTCAATACTCAAATTTGGTTTTCTAGTTTTTGCTTAATATTGTCTCTTGGCGATTATCTACTGTTCTATACAGAATTTGTTTACATCGCAAACTTCAATGCAATATACTCAAAGAAAACGCTAGATGGCACCAGAGTACAATCTATGTCTCATGTTTCTCAGGCCAGGTTCAGAGCAGAGAGTGTATTGAGGATGTCATCCGGTTTGCCGCCAAGGAGCGTCTCTTCCTGATGGCAGATGAGGTATTGTCCTTGCATTTTATTCATCTATTCAAATGTTATTTTTTGGTTTTAAACTCAACATGTACTAAACTCATTTCAGGTGTACCAGGACAACGTCTATGCCGAGGGCTGCAAGTTTCACTCTTTTAAGAAGGTGCTGTTTGAGATGGGACCAGAGTATTCAGACACGGTTGAACTGGCCTCTTTCCACTCCACCTCCAAGTGTTACATGGGCGAGTGAGTCTCTTCTTTTACAGTAGGAATTGGGATGATTTGTGATTGAAGGAGAGTTTAGTGTTGACAGTTCCACAATATATTTTAAATAACCTATAATTGGCAACATTTCATTTGGAGAAATTCGTTAGATTGCTGCCTCTTCACACAGTTGTCCTTGCCTTTCCTCAGATGCGGTTTCCGTGGAGGCTACATGGAGGTGATAAATATGGACGACGATGTGAAGTTCCAGCTGACCAAACTGGTTTCTGTCCGCCTGTGCGCTCCGGTCCCGGGACAGGCGCTCATGGACCTCGTGGTCAACCCCCCGCAGCCTGGAGAGCCCTCCTACAACTGCTTTATCAAGGTGGATTTTTTTTTCGCTTATGTTGTATTTTGTTAAGAATATTTTATTTTCCCAAACGTATTTTTTCATTTTTACATTCTGCTTTTACATGCCGTTGCCACTGTCGCACGCGATCATGACAGTTACAATCCAGTCTGTTCGTTGTGTTTGCCAACTTTAGATGAGCAAAATGTTCAGCAGATGGAGACTGCAGATGAGTGACTGGTTGTTCTGAAATTGGATTAGTGTAAGAATTCTGTTAAATATGGTGTTAATGTTTGCATTTTATACAGCCCCAAATTATGTTCACAACAAACCAACAAATCTGGGAAATCTCGGAGTTTCCTGTTGAATGCAGCCATTCTCTGTACAGGTCCTGAGCCCCTAAGAAAAGACGCCACAAGGCATCTGATAGAGGAGTATCTTAGCGTATTGTCCCAGTCCAAATACAGAGCCTGTTCATATTATGTGAACCACTGCAAGTCTGTGGAGTCATTTGTTGTGAAGATGATCAGGTAATCAGTACGCATACTGTAAAGGCTTTAGGTTTTTCATTGTAACAAGTGGCATTGAAAATGACCTCCTTCATTTGTTTCTTACATAGTTACTATTCTGTTTTCCCCTCATACAGGAGCGCACGGCGACATTAAGTGCCTTAGCGGAGAAGGCCAGACTGACGGAGCGGATCCTGAATACAGTTCCAGGGATCCGATGCAATCCAGTTCAGGGAGCCATGTACTCGTTCCCGCGCATAACCATCCCGGACAAGGCCATTAAAGAGGCCCTGGTACGTCGCTCAATCATTGACATTTTCGCTTTGCTTTCACAATGCAAAAATAAATTAACCGAGTGTTTTTTATGTGTCAAAATCTGTTGTTTTTGTGTGTCTGGAGAAAGCAAGGATGGTGTAAATTGTTTATACCTTTTACCATTTTTTAGATGTTGTTTTGTTTTTCCCCATGGTTCCAGGGATCCGTTTCTTGCAAGTTTGACCCATTTCGGCAAAGACGGTCAAGTATCGTATTGGCTTGTATGTTTGATTACATATTGATCTTAATGCACTCAAATCAGACATTGAAGTAATAAAATTTTACACTGATTTCCTTTAGCTAATGTTGACAAAAACTATCTGTAAACTGTGAGAACTCGATGGTACATCTTATATGAAGTCACCCTCAGCATCAATTAATACAGTAGAAGTATCCCTATAGGAGTAACTAGGCTCAGTCCAGTGCCCACGGCCAACCTTCTCCACTAAGGGAACAAATGATTTCCTATGAGAGACTGTCATGGGGTGGACGGCGCAGGTGAAGGCTCTATGAGATAAAGGTCAAAATAGAAGACTCAAGCTCCCCTGATCAATCCCGCAAAGTCACAGGGTAAAGTACCAGTTAATGCGCCGAGGCTGCATCAGGTCTTCAGGCTTTTTGAGGAATCTGGAGAAGTTTTTACAACCTTGAATCTAATGTTTTTGTGGTTTAGGTGTTTATCACCCTCTTTTTGCAACTGTGGGGAGCATGTTGGAATGGTTAGCATGTGAAAAGGTCTGGCATACTATGAGTTTTAAAACGACTATATGCAATTGAATGACTCAATGGTTGGTCTACTAAGCTTGTTCCTGCTCTTATTGGGTCAGAGACAGACTCACCCAAACAGGAAGTTATAAAAAAAATATCCAATCAATATAAAGAAGAACATGTGTACATTGTGTAAACGCTACTGTAAATTGAGTATTGGACAGTTTTAAAGAGGAGAATGAATGACAAGCATTTATTCGAGAGGATGGTTATAAAAAGTATTGCCTAATTAGTCATTTCTCTGCTTGTGTGTGTTTAGGAGAAAGGCCAGCAGCCTGACATGTTTTACTGTATGAAGATGCTGGAGGAGACTGGGATCTGCCTGGTACCAGGAAGTGGCTTTGGACAAAAAGAGGGCACATATCACTTCAGGTGAGTTCAGTGTGTCCCAGTCCCCAGCCCAGATAAATGAAGGGGTTTGTTGTGCTTTTAAGAAAAATAGCTGTTGATACATTTGTACATTTATTCCCAACTATATTTTTCCTTGTGTCCAGAATGACCATCCTGCCACCAATAGACAAGTTGACGATTCTGCTCAACAAAGTGAAGGAGTTCCACCGGAGGTTCACGCAGCAGTACTCCTAAATCCAATGTCACTCCTCCTTCATAAAAACAACCAAGAAAGTCAGACCTAAACCACGTGTCGCTAAACTCAAGTGCCTACTATCGCCTTTGGCATTGACACTTCAGCCTATGCAGATTAAGCATCTGGACATAGACTCTTACACTGAAACCACTTTGTCCCGGACAGACAAAACTGAGAATGAAGTATTGAAATTACGACTTATAAAGTCTAAAAACTGCATTTTCCCTGAATGTTGTCCTGAGGATCTGAAGGCTGCACGTGTAACTTAAAGATATGTGTCCATGTCAATGTGAAGCTTAAAAAAAAAGGTAAGACAGAAATGAAGCTAGTATATTTTGTAACCAATGAGCAATTGTTTTGAAGGACTCTTCATTTGATATCAACTTGCACTGATAGACAGGATATAAAACCACACTGCATAACATTCACCAAGTAAGTAGAATCATTGTATTTTATTATTTAGGTTAAAACGCCTCAAAGCACATGCATCTCTAGTGTCTGTGGGCTCGCCACAGACCAGATTCATAACTCTGCTGGCAGCAGGACATCACCAGCTCCTCTCCATGGAGATGCTGCAGCTTTACTTTGGATAACCAAACTTGAGGTTCAAACATGTTACATCGTCTGCTAAACTAGCCTGGTGGGACCAGAATGATTCCCCTCTGTATTTTTGTATACAGCGGGGGATCTGTCTGGTCACCCCGCCCCCGCTGGCTGTATCCGCAAAATCAAACCGATCCCGTGCAGCAACGTCACTCACGGGACGCGGAAGTCCCTCAATAACAATCTACGAAAAAAATTAAAAATACAAAAATAACAATCTACGAACGATGCACGAGAGAGAGAAAGCGTGTCTCCAGTCGGCGGTAAATGACCAAAAAACACATCGACAGTTGGTGAGTTTCGTTATTCATAATCCTGCGCAAATATTAACGCAAAACCGCTAATAACACCACACCAACTTCCTTCTTTGCTCGCGTATCTACCGCTGTGAGTCTGGATTTTCCCAGGCTACTGCTAAACGTCCTACTTTGCTAACCCACTGCAGAAGTAGCTTTGTGTCTGATTGATCATTCGGAGCATGTTGGTACCAGTGACGTATCGTTTCAATGGTTCTCTTGAGTCACATGTGATCTAGAATGTTCCGCAGTGTGGCTTTTACTCCATTCCTGATCCTTTAGTTTCCAAGTTTATTAAGCTCTAAATATGTGATTAGGTGATGATGCGGTGTTTCTGTTTAATATAGCTCTATTCCCAAACACAGGGAAATGCAGTCTACTTTATCCCACACACTCCTCCAGTTGGTTAGCCATGTTTAACCAAACAGTCGAGTGTGAACTTTCAGACCAAGTGCACAGCTTTGGTCACTTCTTAAAGACCATATAAAGCTACCAAGTAGTAACCTGGAACCTGTGGCATTGAGACAATCCCGAAAATAATGTTTTAAAATGTGCCCATCCCTAACTCAAAACGGTTTTGACTTGTAAAGCAACACTACTTAGACTTGGTCCTCACTTCAAGAAGACTGTTGCTGTATTTGACTTTAAAGCTTATTAAGTCAACTTTGACTCATGAACAGATCACTTGGTTTATTCTAAATATCCTAGAGTCCTATTGATTGACTTGACTTGACTTGGACACGACCTGATATTTAGTAAGACTAAGATCATTAGTCTTAAGAAATGTGTATTAGAAAACTATTTAAGCTTAAATATGAATAAAGCATGATACATTAGACATTAATAAGACATTTTGATCTTTTCAGCTCTTCCTCTTTTTGTAATATGTTCTCTGCCTTACAAACTGGTCACAAAAGGAAATATTTGTATTAATTAGTTTCTAATAATGTTTTACTCTGGGAGAATGAAGGGTTTATAATGGTGTTTTTGATTAAGGTTCTTGCAGACTAGCCAGTGCCAAAACAGAAACATGCAGTTAATGGTCATTACATGTCTGTGTTCTTCATTAAAAGAACCTTAGATTTAAGCTAACATTAGTTATTGTTTACTGCTGGTGGACAATAGTCATGCTCAGGTTCAGTCGCTCCCACATTGATGTCCGTCACATTTTGTTTTTTCTTCTGTTTGAATAACATTGTGTGTTACTAACAAACAGCCTGTATCTCCCATGTTGCTAATTGCAAGTTAATTTCAGTTGCCAATAACACATTTCTGTAATAAACAGTTACATCAAACTAACCATAACTGCCCTTGGCTGCTTAGTGTTTGTGTTTGTGGTAGGCATTTCCTAAACCATTATGTTAAATGTTTTAATTATTGTTCACAATCCATTTAGCTTCCTATAGAAAATAGCTACCGATGAAGTTAAATTAAAAAGAAACGAGTCTTTGGGGTAAGACAGGTGCTAAACTGCGTGTGCGAGGACATGCTGCATCTAATAATAAATTAAATTAAATTGCTTGTGTTACAGTATTCGTATCTATATGAGGCTTTTGGCCCCTCATTTAATTCATGTGTGACTTGTAGGATGTTTTGTTGTTGAGCGCTGGGCTCAGGGGAAAACAACGACCTGGATAAGCCCAAGTAGGCTGCGTGAAGCTGCCCCTCTTGTTTTGTGCTGTATTCGTTTTTGAGATATTGATTCTTTTTTGCATGCAGTGTGTTTTGCCGCGCGCCTCTGACACGTGCGCGCGCTTCGGGCGTGGACGCCTTAATTGGCACGGTGACCTCATATCTGACCAATAAAACTATCTTTAATATAAGATTATATAAGATGTTTACAGCACAAAACAGCACAAACGATCGACACATTTGTTTTATATTTCAGATGGGCCAGGTTCCCGGAGGTGGCCGAGTAGCATAAGTGGTTAGGGTGAATATGGGCAAAGTTGGACACTTTGAAAATTCAGCCTCCACCTCATTTTTTGTTTGGAATAATAAGACAAAGTATTTAATGTTGTATTTATTTATTTAATGTCTATTTTACACCAGTTATAATTTTGCTTCAAACAGATGTTGGTCCAATGACTAATGTTTTGAGGTGCTATGGGTAACGTGGGGCACTTATTATTGGTAAAGTGGGACATTAAAATGGTATTTTTTGTATTCAAAATCATTAATATTATTGTAGTAACTACTTTTATGAATATGTTAAGAGGTTATGAATAATAATAACCATTCTAATGGTTATTATTATTATATAATGTGAGATAGGGCTATGATGGACCTGTGCCTGAGCTGTCAAACGTGTTTAATTGTGGAATATCTAACCAGGAGCTTTGGTATAAACTAAAAACAAGTGTGACAGAACAATGGATGAATAATGCTTTGTAAAGTGCGTTCATTTTTGTTTATTAGTGAGTGAAAAATATGAAGGACATGCCAAAAAACACACACACAAATGAATTAGAACAAGAAAAATAGTTAAATTGATCTAATTGGAACAGGTGTAAATAAAACAAACACCCAATACCCAGGATTTTCCACAAAAATACACTGTCCCACTTTGCCAATAGCACATTGGTAAAGCAGGACAGTGAAACAAATCTCTTATAAAAACGAAAGTATAAAGAATAAATTGAGATGTTTTGTTTGCAGATGCATCCCGTTATGTATCAACAAAAATCTGCTTTAAAAGTCTGTTTTAAAAAGTTATAACCTTAAGATCATAAATCCACATAATGCCATGTCATTGGACATACCTCCGCTGTTTTATAATTGGTGGTAGATTATGGTTTGTCACGAAGTGAAGTAATATCCACAGAACCGTTCTTTTCTTACCCTGCACATTCTAATTATTGAGTGTGTTTGCACTTTTATTAATACAACTTGACACATTAAAAACTAATCATTATTAAAGTTAAGTGTCCCAATTTACCCATATTCACCCCGCCATAGTTTGAGAACCACCTCAATGTAACTCCCCTCCTTCCCCTTCACTGTGTTTCCGTGTAGCCACTTGCGCGCGTCTGATTCCATCGTGTAGCCGAGCGCGCGGACGCTCAAAATTGTCAGCTCCGATAACGATCACGCTCATCTCATAAAGGCCGATACTCATGGACACCACAACTGCGTGTGTCATCTCTATTAATCTGTCATCCCAATTATTGCCTTGTAAGCGCTTTCGAAAGCCGGCGGGGGTGATGGATCGTGGATGGCGCGCGATCCTCTGACGTGTGTGCAATAAGTGATAGAAAAGCTTATATCCGGAGTTAAAGTTTGAAGAGGGGGGTTCTCCACGCGCTCTTCCTCTTGTCTCCACGGTGGCTGTCAAGTTTAATTACCTCCGACTAAGGCCCTCCTGAATCCTAATTATACCGAGCTTTGTCTTCTCTCTTCCCGCATAACCCTCACAGTTCAGTCCGGCCGCGACGTGACGGGCCCGGGCGCGCACATGGCACATCTCCTCCTCTTCTGAAGCGTAAATTAATTGGCCGCCGTCTCCCTCCGCGGACATCTTTTGGGACTCAAAGGTCATCGTTAGTTCGAGAGAGGATTGTAGGGCGTTTGAGAGATGGTCAGGCTTCAGACGTGTGAGCTGTCTCGATAGTGACAATGGTCAGTGTGTATATATATATGAAAAAATAATCCACTATCGAAGCTTATGGACTACTACTTCACTGCTCATCAAAACTAGTGGTGTTTGAGCATTGACAATTAAGCCCAGCCTATATCATTCATTCAATGTCCACTTGAATGAATGGTAGAGGCTGGGTGTCCTCACATCAACTCCATCCATACATCCATCTTCAGCAATTAATAAACAAACACACAGCTTTCCAGTAACAGCTTACAGTTACTGGAATCGTGATACTGCGTTCACATGGTCAAAGGCAAAACAATGTTACTTAATAATAACCTCCATCATAAGATACACTCCTACTACCTGTTTGCACATTATCCTCATTTCTTTAATTGCACATTTTCTGACTATTTGCACCCCTTGTATTTATGAGAGATGATGTAGCAGGAACATTTCTCCATTGTGAGATCAGAAAAGTCTTAGCTCATCCTAATAACCGTGATACTTAAGAGCATGTAAACGCACTCCACAAAAGATTAGAAATATATATATATATATATATATATATATATATATATATCACAGTTGCAACACTGAAGAGCTGCTGTCAGCGTGCAAAAGAGAAAGATACTTAAGTCGCGTAGGAACGTTACCACAATATGCAATGTAAGAAGATAGAAGGAGCCGCAATATAAGAATTTATCATTAAATAACTGGGATACGAGTCGACTATAGCAAAAATGTTTTTTTTTTTTTTATTACATTCATATTGCCTCTTTGGTCTCTAATTTCAACATAGTTCTCCCAAATAGGCCACAGTATATGCTCGCTATTTAACCTGATCAAAATCTCCTTTGTCCAAAGCATTTCAAGGACTCTTTATCCCCAAACATCATTTAGGAAATGTCTTTCTGATGTACTCAATCCAAATCCTATTCATGCAGGTTGTTCTCAAAGAAAAGGCACCCAATATCGTCTGTTCCGCTGCCCAACTCTGCCGGTTGCCTTTTGCTCCCTTCAAATTGGGCTCAAAGAAAAACCTTACAAGCGTATAAGGGGAAATGAGCTGCACTACAGCCTCAGTAAGATTTTCTAACTCCAATGCCAATAAATGCTGTTTATTGTGACTCATAGTACTTTCCTAGTACCCTGCCAGTCCACCCCTGTGGCCGCCAATTATCCAGGTACACTTGTGTTTGTTATGATTCACATAAAGGAGCATAGATGCATTATGAAAAATCACTTAAGAGGACGTCATGGCAGCGTCAATCAAATAAATTGTTTTATTTTGTGGTATCACGTGATTTCGAAGTCATTTCAACAACACTAACAAAACAATTGTAGTGTGGTGCCATTAGTGTGTGGCTTTTGAACGGCAGCCTTCCATGTCCACATGAGAAGGAATAGGAAGTGTTTTTATATTTTTGTAATGTTTTTTTCTTTCAGAAGTCACAATTGAAATACATAATGGAAATATACACAGCATACTGTATACAGTGAATGAAGAGGAGCAGAGAGAGGAGCAATCTTAAGTTATCTGCCCCTTTAGTCTGATAAACATTTCATCGACTCTGAGGGAAAAAAGAAAATCTGAGCTTGAAGCGCATAAGTACTTTATGTGATATCAAATTAGACAAAAACGTTAAAGCTTATGGTAACCGTGTTAGATAAAAGTAAGGTAAGGCTTTATTGTGCCCATACAGAAATCTGGCATCTGCATTCGACCTAATGCTACTGGGTCAAGTTGAAGGAATTGCTTTTTGTGATTGTGCCAGTGGCAAAATGAAGCATCACAAAAGCGCTATATAAGTTGAGACCATGTAAATGGCCTAAACTTATATCGCGCTTTCTTACCTTCATCAGGCCCAAAGCGCTTTCAGCAAGGAACCAGGCACCCATTCACGCTCTCATTCATACGCCAGTGTGCACAGACACTAGAGGCAGGGTGGGTGACGTGTGTACGAAACGCGCAGTATAAATAAACATGCCTTGTCTTGCCTTATAGTGTCTTGCCCAAGGACACACCACATCTTCAGGAGCTGGGATGTGAACCCCTGACCGTCCGACCTGCTCTACCACGTGCGCCATTGTTTGACCTCCTTCACTGTGCGAAGTTGTGGAGTTTTTGACAGGTTTGAATTCACCGTCTTTATCAGATTCTTTGCTCTCCCCTTTGGAAAATCATCCTTAGCCCATTTAAGATTATCATAAGCATCAATCAGTCTGTTAATACTATACTTTTCATGAATTAACGTGGATTATGTTATGTATCATTTAAGCACTTTGATTCAAACTGAGTAAAACTAAAATAAAGTATAGGAAACAAAAATGATACACTTGTTATAAAGTGTAACATACTGTGAATGTTCACTTAATGTAACGCATTGTTGTACGTATGTAACCAACTTAAATCTGGGGTAGGGTGTGTGTGGTTGTAACACTTTTTGCTTCAGCACCTGTAACTCACTGAATTTTTGAGCTAGAGTTCTCAAACTTTTATACAAAGTACCCACATTTGTTAACAACAAATGGCACCAAATCAAACCTCTGCAAGAAAATCAAAGACCTCATGAGTTGATGTCAAATACATGGTGGTCCTTTGTTACACCCAACCCCACTGCCGGGGTAGGTTGTAACACATGCTGGGGTAAGTTGTAACAGGTAAACAAAAGAAGCAAAAACAGAGGCCACGTCATGTGATCAGCTTCAAATAGAGGTTTATTTCAATAAAAGAACAATCCGGAACAATGTCTCTCTCCTTCTCTAGCCTGTCATATGCTTAACCTCACGAGGAGTCAGACCATAACACAGGTCTGCTGCCTGAGTCAAATAATCAGTCAACACTTCCTCCTGCACCTCAGAGAAAATTCTGTTGATGCTTCAGTGTGACCTACACTGGGAAGATCACTGGACCTCGGTCTCTCAGCTTCAGCAGTGTTTTGCAGTATCTGCTCAGTGTTACATGGCAGAGCCCATGTGCTTTTGCAACTGATCTGACCTGCCCTTCTTTCTGACCACATCAGATGCTTTTAACATTCGCTGGCACAAATCTGTCAGTCTTTCTTTTCCATTGTCTAGGCATTCTGTAAAAGTATTAAAATCAAGTAAGTGTTATTAACTGTATATAGGTCAGCCATTGTTTAGCGAGCTGTATCAGCATAATGGTTTGGAATCAGCAGGGGAAATGTGCGTCACATTTTGCCTGAGAAACTACAATTTAATCTAATGTAGGTCATATGGTTGTATGTGCAATAGTATAAGCACTAAACAAAATATAGTCTTGGTCAAAAAATTTACTTTCTCACCTCAAAATATTTTTTTCTCTCTATAGAATCTACATGCACCCGTTTACCACCTTGACAATCACCATGTGGGATCAGGGAGGAAGTGGGTAAACACTGATATGTCCATTTGACTCCTATCTTAGGATGGGTTCGTGGTCCGGATCGTACGCGGGCGTCGAGGGCAGACGACGGCCACCCGGACAGGCACGGCGGGATGAGCGGCAGACGTGCCCCGAGGTTGGCCCAGTGACCTCCGCCGCAGTACGGACCCACACGGAGCCCCCACTGACAGCACCTTTTGCACTCACTCCTTTAAACTTTTAGTCCTTTTTAATGTTTTAACTTGACTATTTTTACCCTTTTTTTTTGGCCAGTAATACACTGTTTCATTCCTTTTTAAACCCCCTTCTTTTATTGATTACACCACCACCCATTGCCCTTTTAAACCTGTGACATTTGTGTGGCTCAAAATAAAATATTCTAATCAAAGAATGGATTCCAATTTTACCTATCCGTAAATGCGGGCTAAGAGTACTTATTTACAGTCAGGACCATAAATATTGGGACATTGACTCAATTCTTATGTTTTTGGCTCTATAAACCACAATCGATTTCAAATGAAACATAAATGTACATAAACTACAGGCTTTCAGCTTTCATTTCAGTATTTACGGTTTAGGAATTACAACCGTTTTTATGTAAACCTCCCACTTTTCAAGGGACCATAACAGCTGCTCAGCTGTTCCATGGCCTGGTGTTTGCTTTTCCCTCATTATCCCATTCATAAGGAACAGGTGAGATGTCCAGAGTTCATTTCAAGTGCGATATTTGCATTTTGGATGTTGCTGCTATTATTTTCAATATGAGATCCAAAGAGCTATCACCATCAGTGAAACAAGCCATTATTAGGCTGAAAAATCAAAACAAACCCATCAAAGAGATAGCAAACATATTAGGCGTGGCCAAATTAACAGTTTGGAACATTATTAAAAAGAAAGAACACACCAGTGAGCTGAAAAACACCAAAATACCTGGAAGACCACGGATGACAAATGTGGTGGATGACCGAAGAGTTCTTTCCCTGGTGAAGAAAACCCCTTCACAACAATAGGTCAGATCAAAAACACTCTCCAGGAGGTGGGTGTTTGTGTCAAAGTCAACAATCAAGCGAGAGAGAATAGAGCGAGAATACACATGCTTAACCACAAGGTGTAAACCACTGGTGAGCCTCAAAAACAGGAGGCTCATTAGTGTAAAAAAAACATCTAAAAAAAGCCTTTACAGTTCTGAAACAACTTCCTAGGACAGATGAGACAAAGATGAACTTGTACCAGAGATGATTTGAAGAGAAAATTATGGAGAAATAAAGGATCTGCTCATGATTCAAAACATACCACCTCATCAGTGAAACATGGTGGTGCAGCATCATGGCATGGGCTTGTATGGCCAATGGAACTGGTTCCCTTGTATTTATTGATGATGTGACTGTTGACAAAAGCAGCAGGATGGATTCTGAAGTGTTTCGGGCAATATTATGTGCTCATATTCAGCCAAATGCTTGGATGCCATTTCACAGTGCAGATGGACACCCAGGCAGACGCCGGGACAACATAAAACTCCACAAAGAGAAACCCCACAAGAGCCGAGAATCAAGCCCATGCAAGATCTACATGCCATGAGCCGTGAATGCTGTACCACTGGGTGATTGTTGGTTCACTCAATTCATGAGGCTCATGTCAGGTTTTGCAAACTCCACTCACAGCGCTTTACATCCCATCCACACACCAGACCAACCGAGCTACTGTCGCTCCATGCATGTCCGTACAAACAGTCCAAACAAAGGTGAGGCGCATAGGAAGAGCAGCGGGGCGGGGTGAAGAGGCTCAGATTGGGTGATAAATCTTGTTCTGATCAGGTTTGTGCACTCCCCTCGCACCTCACTCTCTTTCTCGGGGTAATTAATCAATGGCAGACTGGAGCTATCGATCTGCTTCACGCGGACCCCGGTATGTTTACACTTCTCGATTGTGTTTGCCACTAAGCCCCTCTCCGACGCTCAATCTCATCGGCACAAAATGTGACACTCCTCCCTCTGATGCCATCAACGAGGCCCTGCATCGACTGACATCTCCATGAAAATCAATCTACTTATTTTTTTTTGGTCTCGTGGAGGATTTGCTTTTGGTTATAATCCTTTGTTGTAATCCTGCATTCCTGGTTGTAATGGGTAAAAGTTTGATTGTGGACAGAGCGCTCCTGGAATTCGAAAGCAGGAATTTCCTCAGAGGTGGAGGAGCACGGTGTCATTGATGGGGATAAACCAAAGTTCAAAGATGGAGTAGTGTCAGAATAGTCCAAAAGTGTACGGTCTGTATTTTGTGGTCCCTGTTTGAACACGGAGAGCACAAGCCTCCACCAAGGCATTGCAATTATTCGTGACTGATCATTCACATATTCACTGACTCCTAGTGGCTGGAGTTGGTATCTTTGGCCTCGTCTCTTATTATTATATTAGTAGTGAAAAATGGTTGGGGGTGAGAGGCACATGAATGGGAACGGCTGGGGAGAGGGACCTGGAGATATTTTTAGGTATTTATAGGACAGAGACCAAGATGGGTATACGTGTGGTCCTGCCCCCGAACTTTAGATAATACACTTACCCACTGCCGCTTCTCCCTATACACCCATATCGCACTGTGCATCGGGTGCCAAGTCTCCGAGGGGCACCACACTGAGGCCAATAAGATCGAATGGTATTGAAAACCTAAATTGGATTAAACATCGCATATGATCATCGAAGTTAACGGAACAGACCACCGTTTTTCCATATGTTCTTACCTGAGCTTAGACAAGTTGATACGAACCTGTCTGGTCACGACCAAAGATGTTGTTAGCATTTGGCCTCTCCCAGCATAATCCTATCGCTCCAAAGGTGAAGTTGGAAGCGACCAAAGCTCTTCCCCAGGCACGAAGACCAGACAGGTGCGTATCAACTCGTCTAAGCTCAGGTAAGAACATATCTCAGTGTGGAAAAATGTTGGCCTGTTCCTTTAAGGTTTAGAACAGCTGGTGACTGCGAGTACCACAGGTTTAGAGCTATTGCATTTATCTCCTTCACACACACATTATACAGCATTGTTAAGGATAGAAAAAGAACGATTGTACTGCCAGCCTCTGGGTTAGTCATCAAAGGGTCTATCAACTGAGCTACACCAGCTCTAAGGTCACGCACACAGGTATATTATTTATTGTAATAGTTTCATTTTCATATAATCATTGCTCACTTTTATGTCGCAAACAAATAACAAAGCAACTTCTCACTCGTCAACTAGAACCAAACTATTGGAATTACACAAAACAATTGGGCCTTGATTTGGTTTTGAGTGGAAAGTGCCACTCGCCTTTGGGAGACTAGCCCTCCAGAGTGCGTGTATTGTGATATTGTGATTACTTTTGTAGCATAAACACTGTTTATGGGCAGCTTTGAGTGGGCGGTGGTGTGTTAACACATGCTGTTATAGCCCCCCCCCCCCCCCCCCCCCCCCCCCCCCCCCGTTGAGTTGAACTCTTGAGCCTTTTCAGTGGCTTTTTTACACTTAGAAACGGCAAAATGGGGAATAAAAAAATACAACAAAGGCACCAAAGAAAATAAGGTGAACGTTGTGTTGACCAGGGAACATTGGAAACAGATGCCCTTGGTCTGAAAGAGCAGCAGCCAGCAGCTCTGCTCTGACCTAACTATGTCCAAGCGGTAGATACTGTATTGTGGTCACTTGTCTGAGTGCAGTGATATAATCGTACAGAAGTGGACATTTCTGTACGATTATATCAGTTTCGTATTTGTATATTGAAACCTGCCCTGGTTCTGAAAAGCTTTTTTACTCACTTATTTGATGGAATGTTTTTGTGTTGTACTTCTTTGTGAACTGTGAACTAGACTACTAATGTAAACACAGTACTTCATGAAAAGTGATGGGGATATCCTCTGCCCCAGATCCCAATAACTACAAGTTGAGAGATTTAAAGCAGAGGAGACTAAACAGAGGAAATATCCAAGTCAGACCAACGGCTGATCCACAGCAGTTGCTCTACATGCCAATCCTGGACTCATCGGGTCAAGCTGAACCACACTCTTCAGGGGACGGGGCCATTTAAATCAGCTTTCCTAAGGCTGAGCGGACAGGGTTATCTCCGCACCCATCTCCCAGCCTCTTCAGTTCTACCTCTGGAAGAGGACAGTGGAGTCTCAATCGGAGGCATGTTCAACTGACTGAAGGACAGCTTCATATGCCACTCTTCCCTTCCTTTGTTGCCCCTATTGTGCATACAGTGTATATACTGTATCTGATATTGCTCTGTTAACTATTGTCTTTTTGCATCAATGGATCAAGATAAATAACTAAATTATCTATATTTAAAAGCTACGTGGTAACATGGCCCTAAAACCCACAGTTAATTTGAATATACTGTATATCTGAAACTTTAAATCGAGAAAAGTTATATAAAAGCTTATACTTTATTCAAGCATTTTACATTTCTATTTCATGGGAAAATATTCCATGGTGATTATTGATGATTTGAAATTTTTTTTTTTAAAGTCTTTAGTTTTTCTTCCAGAACCAGAGCGGGTATCGAGGTGAGTGGGCACTGTTTAGCTCCACTGCCCAGACCTGGGGCAGGTGGAAAGAGTACCAGGTCCTATCTGTATTCTCGGTCTGTATTGAGATATTCATTCACTTTCTCAATTTGACAAAACTGTCTAAGCTTTTGATTGTCATAACCGTAACCAAAGCCTGCTTGGCCATCCACGTCAGTCTATGAACTGTATGTATATTTCATTGCACGTTTATCTGACAAAAAAGATTGCCCCTCCGCTTTTTTGTACGAATTGCCTCATACTTCATTAGACGATTGGGAAGAGCAGCAGTCAATTGGTTAGTATGTTTTATTCATGTCCGTCCGAACCATCTGCTTGTCTCCGTGTCAGGAGCCATCAGATCCCTCTGGACGCCTCTGACTGCCTGTAAATGAACTACAGAAGTCCACGTTCCAAACAGCCTGTCAAAGAGAGATCTGGGGAGGGCGGATTTCAGACAGAATTGGATTTGAGACGGAGTGCGGCGGAGTGATGGAAGTCAATCTTGGACTCACAGTGACAAACAAATCACGGAGAACATTGACATTACTGAATTAGGCAAGTGATGGTTGTGAATTTAGACAACTTAATTTTATGAGTCGTTGCTAAATTTGGATACAACTTTGAAATCTTAAGACATGGCGCTTGTTACTGCCTCTGAAGCCACACAGTAATAGATCGTAGCAGCCAATTTAAAAAGTCTACAGGGCTCGTATAAAAAAAAAACTCGTAAAAGCACTCCAAATAAAAGCGTGGTTTTGAAGTATATTTTAAAGTTACAAAATCTTGTATGAAACTGGACTAACGCAAATCTACAGTACATGCTGTATATAAAATAGGTGACATTTCTTCATAAACGGTAGTTGGCTCACAGAGGCAGATCTGGCTGCGTTTCCAACTCTGGGCCTGGTTTACCAAGTCAGGTGCTGAACTGTAAGAGCTATACTTGACCTCTAACCAAGTGCATTTTCTCCAGTTCAGCTTTACCCAAATCTAAAAGGTCACAGCCTATAGGCCAATGTAACGCCCCATTTGAAAGCTAAGACCCACAAAACTCATGATAAACTGATATTTTCCTTTGCGTTGTTGCCGTGTCATGGTCACATTTTTGCCTTTTCTTTTCACTGCTTTTTTGCCACTTTTCTGTTACTCTTTAATTGCTCTTTTGTGTCATTTTTTATTTGTCACACATTTTGACACTTTTTGGCCACTTTAATGATGTTGTTTGGTTGCTTTTGTATTTATGTTTTTGTCACGGTTTTGTTGCTTTTTAATCATCGTTTTGTCTCATTTTTGACTCTGTTTTGACATCTTTTTCCAGAAGCTTAGATTTGGGTAAAGCCAAACTGGTACTAGGTTCAGGTGGGGGTTAAGAGGTTAAAATTAGCGCGTGTGATTTTAACGTGTTGTACCACAGTGTTTCCCAACCAGGGGTACTCGAGGACCAGACAGGGGGTACTCGGAACTAATTCCGGGGAAACTGAGCGGTATTTTGACAGGAAAAGCTATTTTGCATTAAAATGTTTAGTTTTGGGAAAATTTTAGGTCTATTTTGAACTAAACATTGACTTTTTGCTTACAAATAGCTCTTTTGAGTGATTGATTTCTAAATAAACTGCGACACCCTTGAAGTAGGGGGTACATGGACTGAAAGGTCCAAGGGGTTCGCAAGACAAAAAAGTTTGGGAACCGCTGTTGTTCCTGGTTTATCGCGGTGTAAATCTTACACCATGATAAACCGGGTAATGATTTACACTGTAAATCATTTACGTGAATGAGTTTGCGCTGGTGCCCTTTGAGCATTTGTAAGAGACAAATATCTCAACTGCACCCGCTTTTTTGCTCATGTGTAAACATTTAGTAAATGAGGCCCTACATTTCTTATAGAGGGTCACACATTTTCAGTAATCACTTTTAACCTAAACAAAACCAGCATTCTGGAGTGTCTTAAAGGTAATTTGAACCTTTTGAATTGGCTTATTGCCCTGCCTGAACATAAACTTCCACCTCTAAGTGCAAAGATCACCTGGACCGTTCACACTGTGTCATTTCATTTGATCAGTGTCTGTTATACGCCACAATGCATCTGTATACGTACTCGTGTTTACATTGTTTAACCTCTCTGACATGGACCCCCCCTCCTCCAGCTCAGATGTGTGACTCGCGTGTCCACAGTTGGCTTTGCTCTGCCTCTCCCTGACTCACCTCAGAGCGCAGCCAAGACTGAGCCGGACCACCAACAAGTGACTCAGAGCGCAGTATGTCCCGCTGTCGTGTGCATACGTGCCTTTAGATTATGACCCAAATACTCATCTATTTCTTACATTACACCCATCCCTCGCAAAACATGTTCTCGAAAACAAAGGACACTGTATTTTAGCTCACAAAAGCACAACCTCGTCAGCACCGGCAAAAGGACAGCGCTAAAATGAAAGGGAGGCCAGATTGAGCTCATTGAAAAGAATGCGACCAGATTTTTGCCAGATTTAGATAATTTGTATTTATTTTTTTCACAAGTGACCTGGATTATCATATCTGAGGCCCTACACTAAATATGTTTGTTGTTTCGCAGTAAGAAATTCTTTTCTTTTTGCATTTATTATGTGCATTCCGATAATAGACAAATATCGTTTGAAATGCACAAAGGTGAACAGTACTTTGCACATTAAAGTCGTCAGTCAGAAGAAGAAGACTCAAACTCAAACACGCTGCCGTTCATCATTAGATCACTTTGCATTTCGCACTTGGCGGCTTTGAGAGGTTCCCTGATTGACAGAAGCCAAAGGGTCACGTCGCTTTACATGGCAATAATCATGACGTCGTGTCATTCTAGGACACTTCAGGCGTCCGTCAGTTCAAGTCCAGAAATCTCTCCTGAATGTGCAGCCGTCTCTGTGGAGTAAAGTGTGGCCACAACATCTTGCATGTCTGTACTTTGTTTTCACATTTGTGTTTAAATTTGCAGGTGTCAATAGAAGATGGCTGGGTCAATGACTTACTCAATGGGCTGCGTTCATGTGTTTGTATGTGATAATGTCGTATTGTCAGTGGAGGGCAGGTGTAAATGCAACTCTATGGGAAACACAGTTTTTGAGAGAAATCTCCCAACAGAAAATATACAAAAGTTATATAATGGTCTTATGTGTGAGGGATTAGCCCTTGAATTATTATTATTATTATTTATTTATTTATTTGAACAGGGACAGTGTACAATATACATTAGCCTCAGAAAGGAGAGATGCATTGTACCAGGTTATAGCACTTGTGCTAATTTCCACCTGCAGTCCCTGGGCCTATTGTACATGTTTTTGGTGGTAGGGGAAACCGGAGTACCCGGAGGAAACCTACGAAGACACGGGGAGAACATGCAAACTCCGGCCATGTTTATCTTTTTTTGGCTAAAAGTCATTTCTAATGACAGATCGCAGCGTCGTGAGCACGGTGGTGCAGCGGTTAGCGCAGGTGCCCCACAGCAAGAAGGTCCTTTCTTTGCATGTTCTCCCCGTGTCTGCGTAGGTTTCCTCCAGCCACTCCGCCTTCCCCCACCACTACAAACATGTACAATAGGCCAGGATGAACGAGTGCGTCTGAGAGTGCGAGTGTTGGACAACAGATGAAAATGAGCCCGTGGCAACAATACGTATTCATTTACATGCACTGTCACAACCAAATAAACTAATAAATAAAATAGTAAAATACTTTAGCCTTAGACATTTTTGCTGTTTCGTGTGGACAGGTTCACTCATTAGAGATGATCAACAAGTCTCTCTTGCAAATGAGACGTTGAGCCTCAAGAGACCGTCTGTAATAAATATAATAAATAAAATAAATAAAGATAATAAACCAAGTGCAAAATGTGTCATTTTGACCGTCACCATAGTTACCACCATAGAGTTCATAGCTGCTCAGCACTTTCAAACATTAGACTGTTTAGAAAGTTGTGATGTCACGTAAACACAAAGTATTCCAGATCAATATAATTTAACCAAAAGATCATTAGTGCCGTCGACGCTCCTTGAAGAGAGAGGTGACACTGAAACAACCCAGTACAGATGACAGATTAAAAAAGATGTGTCCATAAAAGATACTCTTATCTATACTCTGATTTATTTGATGTGTCCATTGAACTCAGAGATCAACTATGAATCGACGTATTCATTCAGGGAAAGCGCGTAAACTTCTGTCACGCTTAGTTTTTTTCTAGTTTGTTATTTTTCTTTCTAAGAAATTACACGCGGTTTCATAACTCGAGTAGGAGGATTCAATTTGCAGCCGGTGTTTGGCCTGAAATTAGTCTCCACCTCCTGATTTCAGCAAGATCTCTGTGCGATCCCTCCCATTCATTCATCTATATCTGTTTTTTTTCCTGCTTTCAGCATCTTGATGTGTTATTACGGCCTCTGGAGATTCACCCATCAAACTCCTTTTATGAAATCATAACAATTCAAAGTCAGTAACTTCAGAAATGTGGGTTTCTTTTTCCGCGTGAAAATAATAAGGTGATCTCACAGCATTATCCATTATATCAGTATGGTGTATTTAGTCATTTCATCAGTAGCCTATATTGGGAAGACATCCTTCACTGCCAGCAGCCACTGACTCCTCCTCTCGTTCAACTTGCACTATGGATTTTTGCCCAAATGATAAATTAGACACAAGGAGCCACTGAGGTGTGACCAGGTGCCAAAGGACTATAGCTTTCTTGTCGGTAATGGGCTTAATTATGCGTGAGACCTTTAGAGCACCGCTGTGGTGGAGTACGTGCTGAAATGTGCTGGTAACTTGGTATGGCCTGGAACAGTGTAGCCTATCAAACAAAATAAGACAAGTCGTTTAAACTCTCTCAAAACACAGAGGCTGAAAAGCATCGGGATATTGAATGCGGAAGGATCAAAATTACTATTCAGTGTTTGTGTTTTTCGATGTTTGTGCCTGATTGAAAAAAGACGCGTCTCTTCCATCCATCACTTCCCCCCCTCCCCCTCGCGCTCGCGCACAGACATAGAAACGGGTAAAGCTTAATTTCAAGCCCATTCTCTTCCGTGGCACGGCGTACGAACCGAACTCACTTTGTGCAACTGTAATTGTTTTCAACCCCCGGAGTTTTTACGCCCCGTGGAAACCGAGATGAAGCATTTAGACGTTACCCGCGGCGCGTAAAAAGTTGTGGATGCTGACTTTTGCGCGTGAACATTTAAAGGGCTGCCCTTGCTCCAAAAGTTACGGCGCGACAAGGGACCACTTCTCAGAGCCAAGATTCCCCCTTCAAGCAGGCTGGACGACCACCCTCTCCGGAGATCCCCGCGGGTCCGCAGAGCGCAGATGATCGCGACCGGGGTCTGTGGCGTCGCGCTGGTGCTGGTCCTGGTGGTTCTCATCCCGGTCATGGTCAACACGGCCGGACCCCCAGCGCGCTACGAGATGCTGGGCTCGTGTCAAATGGTATGCGACTCCCACGGAACCGCGGCCACGGCCACGGCCAAAGCCACGAGTCCCATCAAAGACAACCGCTTGGTCCAATCGCTGCCCACCTTCATCCAGGGTCCGCAAGGGGAGCCCGGGCGCGTGGGGAGGGTCGGTCCTAGGGGTCCGGTGGGCGAACCTGGGCCCCCGGGACCCGCTGGACCTCCCGGAGTGAGGGGCGCGCCGGGACCACCAGGAAGCCCCGGAGCCCCAGGGGCCAACGGACCGACCGGTGCCATCAGCGCGGCCACGTACAACACCGTTCCAAAGATCGCCTTCTACGCGGGACTTAAAAAGCAACACGAGGGATACGAGGTGCTCAAGTTTGACGACGTTGTCACGAATTTGGGAAACCATTATGACCCAGCCACGGGGAAATTCACCTGCTCCATACCGGGGATTTACTACTTTATCTATCACGTGCTGATGAGGGGAGGCGATGGCACCAGCATGTGGGCTGATCTCTGCAAGAATAACCAGGTAAGACGCAAATGTGTGCAACCCGTGGCACAACATCTCAATAAAGAGACACATCAGTTTTTCAACAACACTTTAAAACTCTGCAGGTTCAGTATTTAATGGGCGTTGGCAAAGATCACCACGTGCACCTTTTACGCGCAGGTTTACGCACGACTACACTGCAACACAGACGACTTACGCCGCCTGTAATCGAGTAGTATTGACAGACGCGATGTTAATGATCGAAATGTCTCGAGAGGTGACGTCGTTTAACCTGGCGTCGCGGAGCTGTCCACGGTCCTGATTAAGTTATACTCGGGGAAAGCTAGATTGACACCGCTATCGAACTCACTGCACGTGTAATTGTCCACAGGTGAGAGCCAGTGCCATCGCTCAGGACGCGGACCAGAACTACGACTACGCCAGCAACAGCGTGGTTCTGCACCTGGAGCCCGGAGATGAAATTTACATCAAACTGGACGGAGGCAAAGCGCACGGCGGGAACAACAACAAGTACAGCACCTTTTCGGGCTTCATGCTGTACGCGGACTGAGGCGAGCGGGACGCGTTCGCTTTAAACACCCACTTCATTTGGATTATAATGTAGGTGGGGGCCAAATCATTTAAGAGAGAGAGACGAGTTCACGTGCTGCAAAAAGACTTCAGACTTCATAAATTCTAATTAGCCAACAGGACCAGCGTCTGATCAAAACCATTGTGTCACATGAAGTGGAGTTAGCATATTAAGTATAAGAGTGTGTCGACCTGTAGCAGTAACAGAGCTGACAGTATACTCACAAAGTCACCAGTCCATTTGCAATGTGGTTGTTCCATAACTGTGCTTTATTCGCCAAAATAGTCAATTGTTGTTGCATTAAGAGTGAATGTCCTCAGATCCATCAGTGCATGATTGTTGACGATACAAAAAGGAAAAGAAAAAAGATTCCAGTACGTACACCAGAAGTCACATGAAAGGCCATTATATATAAACACTGTGATTAGGGCTGCACAATATTACAAAAACACATTTATGTAGTAGCTGCTTTGTTAAATGTGGTATTGATATATTATAAATGCTAATACTAATCGTCAGGTGAAGATTTTGCAGATATATATTCTGTTTGGTCATTAAACAGTTTTGATTTTGGGCTGTTGACAATCTTCAGGTGCGAGAGCATCATTATTGAGACCTCTTCAGTTTCACGTGATATCGGCTTATATTGCCGTCGAGCTGTATTGTGTAGCCCTAACTGTGACTAACATTGTAACTTCTTGTCACTCTTTGTACAACAGTTGGTCTGCAGCGTGTTCTGCTGGTTACTCACCACTCCAATATGGCCGACTGAACTCGCCACTGTACACCCGACACGCTTCAAAATGTCAAATATATGGAAATCTGAAATGTCTTGTCTATCTTTCCCTCCGCAAATGAATCAAAGTTATGTATTGTGCAGTCTGGCGTGGTGATGGCGCCATAGGTCATGTGGAGATGTCACCCTGTGAGGCCACCTGTTCCCCAGATGAGAGGAGAGCGTGTCCTTCATTTGGACCACTCGGGCTCCCGTAGACACCCAGGCTCCCACTGTGGGGCAACGGGATAACTCATCTAACAGCACAACCGCTGCGCCGCGTTAAGAGCAGCGGTGCATACTGATCGCAAACAGGCTCATTCTTCCACCTCAGCGTCGGCACATGTGACGCACAGAAGTTTAACAGAAGAAAGAAAGCATGACTTTGAAAGTGCCAAATGTATCTGTGATGTTAAACTGGTGGGTAATAATCAACATGCGGCTTTCTGACTGTATGTAGTGTATTATAATACTGTGGAACAGCCTTTATTAGTCGCAGAATAGTCTGTGCACAGAGTGAATGCTGACAAGGGCAGGGCAAACTTTCATGTCCAGGAGCCAGTAACTAAGTTTCCCTTATAAATAACATCGGCTACAGCCCAAGCGATTTTTAGGCCAAATTTTAATCTTTGTTTCATTCCACTCTTCATAACACTGCTGCATCACTGATTCTCTCACTGCCAATCAGAGGGCTAGTTACAACCTGAAAAAAACGAAACCAACAGCCATCCAGGAATCCAGAGTGTTGTTTCTATTTTCTTAAACTTATGCCTGTATCAAAATATTTAAAATACAATGTTCCACAATATTATTATTAAACTAGTAAAATGGCAAATGGTCTCAAAGTGCGCGCTTGTGAAATTCTCATCTGATTTCAAACTAAATATATTTATATATCATATTATATATGGGTTAAAAACGTGATATCGTAAATCAGATATAAAACTGTTGCCCCTAAATTTAACTTAAGTTTTTTTCAGGGGGAAAAATGAAAACACAATCTCTTTTTTTTTTTTGTCTCTCATGTTTATTGATTTTTCATAATTAAAATAAATACATGTTGCTGATTCATGAACTTTGACAAATAATAAAAAAAAATCCTCCAATTTCATTTAACGCACAAAACTCTTCCATCGTCTCGTCCAAACTCCAAAACTAGGTGCTGTTTCTGTCAGAGAACAGGATGTAAACCTGACGATTATAAAGTCCTATGACGATTATTGAGATTGACCAAAGTCGAGATTGTGATTAAATTATGATTAATTGCCCAGCCCCAACTTCTTTATTTCTTCTTTATAACAAATTCAAAATATCGGAAAAGGATCAAACTATTGACTTGACTGTAGGCAATATGACCTACAGGTTTCCTAAAATTACTTCACGGAGCATGAGCCCAAATCCGGTTTTAATTCAATTAAATTGAATTCAAGACTGCATTTCATAGACCCATTATTTCAGTCATTTAACAGGGCATATGCATTTAATTATGCATTTATTATGTCTTAAGATTTCTAATTACCTAAATAAAAATGTGTAAAGCTGACAAAACATTTTAGATTTGCAACAGAATGTGTTTTGTGACACCAATTTAGCATTTTCAAATAATTTCTTAGACTTTTGCCGCTCGGAAAGCCCGTTTAAGATTCAAGCCTTTTTTATTTTACCTCATTCAGTGGTTTCGAAGGCACATTTTTATGAACTGTTCATTTGAAGGTGAGCCAGCGCTTGGGGTTGTCCATCAGGATCTTGTCCACTTGGCGCTGACTGATGCCTCTGGTTAACATCTTCGGGACGATGTTTTTCAGGATGTGCGAGTAGCCGTGACCCCCGAACTTCGTGAGCCGGTTCTTGGTGTGAATGTCATGAGCGACCAGGATCTTGTCTTCGTAGCCCTCCTTCACCAGGAACGACAAACTAAACACAAATCGCAAGCCATATCTAGAATGTTGATAGTTATGCAAATCATTTCCTCTTTTTATTTACATCACACACAGAGCCCCTGCTGATTTTGAATTGTTTTATGGTGCACCAGCTCGCACCTTAAGCTGATGAATAGCCTGGAAATGCCAGTCAGCCCCTAAAATCTGTCTCCATAACATGTCTGAGGTGAATTATGGCATTCATCACTCATTTCATACTGTTTTGGAGATAAATGCCTCAGAGTTTCTATTAAAAACTGAAGGGCACACTCATCTTCCCACAGGGGGCTTCACGACCCTGACATAATGTAAAAGGCCCAGTTATTGATGACGACTGAATGGAAAATATTTTTGATCTTTGGCTGGGAGGGCACGTCACCGTATGCCTGTGGGGGTGAGTGCTAATACTCACACTTTCACTCGCTGGCTGTCGCTGGGCATGTCCAAGTCCGTGTTGTAGGGGTAGTTAAGCATCTCTGTCCCAAACAGATCGTACTCCAGGTAACACCCCAGCTTAGCAAACTCCAGCAGCTCCCCATTGTCGAATATCGTTCTGCACAAAAAACGTAACAAAAAAATAATAATACTTTTATAAAATACTGACAATACGTGTTTTTGTTTTTTTTGAGTTGTGAAGATTCAGCTGTCTACATTGATCGTACTTTATAATGTAAATCTACCTGGATGTTTGATTCCTGTTTTTGTTTTATTTCAGTGATAATGTAAAGTGAGGCAGGGCATTTTGGAAACTAGGCTGCTGGGATCTACTTAAAACTGGATTAAGAGGGCCAATTTCAAACTTGAGAGATGAAAGGAACAAAGGAGAAGAAGAAACTTTAGATAAAATCACAAAGTGCTTCACAGGGGCACAAAATAACAGATTATACGAAATGTATTAAAACAAATTGATTAAAACAATCACAGCCTTTTCAACTAAAAGCTCGTCCAAACAGCCAAGTCTTCAGCTGTTTTTTAAAGAACTCGACAGTGTCGGTCACACGTAGCGACAGAGGAAGGTCATTCCACAGTTTAGGAGCAACATCTTCAAAGGACAAGTCACCTCTGGTTTTAAAGTGGGTCCTTGGGACAGTGAGGAGGTTCTGGCCCGAGGACCTAAGGGTGCGACCGGAGGAGTAAGGGCACAGCAGGTCGGACACGTATTTGGGAGCCTGACCATGCAACGCTCTAAAAGTCAAAACTAAAATTTTGAATTCAATTCTAAATTTGATGGGCAGCCAGTGCAGAGAGGATACAATGGGAGTAATGTGTGACCGTCTGCTAGAGCCGGTTAAAAGCCGCGCTGCAGCATATTGAACCATTTGAAGACGATTTAAAGCAAATATGTTAAAACAAGTAAAAAGGGAGTTACAATAAACGAGACGCGATAAAAGTATGAATCACCAATTCTAGATCAGAGTTGGATACAATTTAACCCAGCAAAATCTAAATTGATATGATTGTGTAAATTAGTAAGACTGTATGTTTAACCTATTTTTAACAGCAAACATCGAACATGGCTCGAACCGCCAGTGTTGCAGACTCAAATTAATCTTGAGCTCGTAACCAGATTTTTGACCCTTAAAGTACTTGATTTTTCCTGCATAAACTGTATTTTTTTTTTATCTGGCCCAAACTCGTTTCTAACTCTCACATGTCTCGCATGTCCGAATTGTTCAAGCAAATTGTTAATATGTAAGTTTCAAGCCCGTGTACAGCTTTGAGCGGTGATAAAGTGAAGACGGGGAGACCACCCCCAAAATCACCTTCACTAATTAGATTTTGCTTCTATCATCCATCGTTCAATAAAAAAATTAGGTGAAGACAAGGCAACAAGGTCTGAGTTTTTGCTGTGTTTACGACGGTAAAAACACATTCACTTTACAACAACAAAAAGTCCGCTTTGAGGACCCCATACGAGTAGACTTAGACTCAGACTTCACTGAAGAGAATAAAACAATGAACAAATCGTGACCTCCCAGTAGTGAGCATGTGCGGTAACAGTTGATGAGCAGTAGTCACAACATAATATAAGCCAAACAGAGCTACAGCCCCTGAGATGAAGCTGAACACTTCATTACTGCGCTCCAATGCCTGATTGTCTGAGATGCACCTGTATAGACAGTTTGATGCAGTGAGTGTCCTATCAACGGGCCAGTGCAAAAATACAAGGGTCATCTGTGCCGTAATAAAGCCATCCATCAACCATCACCCCATCTATCTTCAGCACTGAGCCTCATGGAGGTCATTGGGGCCTGGACACAGTCCCAGCTGACAGAAGCAGGGGCCGGACGAGCGTCCACTTTATAACAGGGCTGACACCTAAACACAGGAAACTGTTACGGCTCAGGGACAAGTTAGCCCAGGGTAATTTAAACATTAACCTTGTCACTTGGACCTTTGGACTGTGGTGGGAAAGCCAGACTGAACACTTATTGTAAGACTTTGATGTTGTTGAAAAATGCTTCGCAGGCTCTCAAGTCTCAAGTCTTTCCACCTCCGTCACACATTCACACCCTCACACGCTGACACACCTCGCAGATCTCACACTGAAAAATGTTGGAGTTTTGAACTGCAATCACTGTAACAAACGTGACACGTTTATCATGTGTTTCAGCTATATGACTCAATCGTACAGTATTTGACACGACCTTCACTTCACCCACTCCCGCTCTGGTCTGTGTTGCTGATCGGGGTTTATTCCCGACTCTCCTCCAAACCACAGCAAACGCTCACACCACGTTATTAACTGCTATAACACCCATCGTGCAACTGCAGAAAGAACAGAAAGGATATTATTCAACCAAAGCTTTACCAACTGTGTGAAAATGTGTTGATTATTTCAGATATATCTGATCTTAAGCCTTTGCTTCTTTGTGTTGACACTGTATTCAAGAGCTTATCTAAAATTAGACGTGTGCAAGATCAGACTGAATAAATAAATGAGTTGCACCAGTATGGACATTTTAATGATGAGGATATGTCGATAAATGGGTGTAACCGGGGGTGGGCCTCTTTACCAGCCATTGACAAAACAACGGACTTAAACTGTTCCTATTGTCTCCCACAAGCCCCCGCCCCCCCAGTTTAAAATGACCAGGAGCTTCTTTACCTGTCCAGATGCGACATGACCGTTTTGCCGATATCCCCGCCGGCCTCTTGCAGGATGCGGATCACCTCTCCGGGGGCAGCGGGGTTTCGTCCGGGGTGAATGATGACGGGGCAGCCCAGTCGCGTCTGGGCGTGGGCCGTGGCTCTCAGGACCCTCTTCTCGCTGTCGGTGATGGGCCAGCCCGTGCCGATCTCCCCGATCACGCCGCAGCGGATGTCGGTCCCGTCCGCTCCGTGCAGCACCTCACTCACGATGACGTCCGTGAGCTGAAACGGGAAAAGGAAGACAATTATTTAGGGGTCAATTAAAAGCAGGTAAAGTGATGAATTCAGTTCTGATTGGTTTGACGTGTCTATTTCAATGATGTGATGCACAAGAGCATCGCGGAAATGTCGTTTTAGCATGCTCCAATTATTAAGATTTTAGATGTATTAGAGAGGACAACCTGACTACATGTGAATATGTTTGTGGGGGATTATCTGTGTAGTGGAGAATTAAGTAGAGAAATGTTCTCAACTCAACCAACACAGTCCAGTTGACGATATGTAATGTATTACTGAAGGCCTAAACAAGGGGTTCCCAAATGGCAGAGCTGGGTTCAGATCCAGATCTCCAGAGGCCCAAAGTATTTTCATTTTCTCAAACTGCTTCATGTTTAGGACTAATTAATTAACGGTTTCTAAAAATTGGCACACTCTGTTATGACAGCGTCAACATTCAAAAAGCTGTGAATGGAAAAACAGGATCTATTTGGAGATGAAAGAATGGAAATGTATTTCTCACATTGAGTTTTGCAGCAAAGTCTATAGACTAATCGAAATTACAATAGCTGAATATCATAAATATTACAATATGATCAGCTCACCGATTGTTCTAATGTGTTCCTCAACAAGATCACAATGTCCAAGATGTGTGCATTAGATAAACATTTTCCAATCCCACAATTAATTTTTTGTATCACTTGACTTGACTTAATAATAATAATAATGATAATGGCTTGCCCTTTGCAAGCCTGTATTACCAAGTTTCTCAAAGTGCTACACTGTAGTCATTATTCATACTTGTTGGTGCTAAGCTGATGCAGCTACAGCTTCTCCTCCAACTCGAGATACAGCTTCACTTTAAGAGCAAATTAACACTGTTTTTAATCACCAATGTCTTACAAGTTGTAGATGTTGGCGTTCGTTTATTAGGCTTGTGCAAACTTTATTCACACCTGGAAACAATGTGTTAAGTCAAGTATGCGCCTCTGAAAGTGAAGCTCAAATAGGAAAAGTCAGTAATGTTTGAGATAATAGGACTTTTATGACTTGAACCCCACCTGCTCCACGGTCATCCTCTTAGTAGCCTCTGAGTGAGTGCAGTCCACATAGTACCCCGCTCCAGCGATGACATGCACCCCTGTGTCCTGAGCCAGCTGTCTGAGGGTGGGCAGGTCTCGGTCTATCCCAGTGGTCGTGTTCTCCACTATAGCGCCCCCTCCTGCTTGTTTGTAGATCAGCAGCTCCTCCCGCACGGCGTCGGTCTCTTGCTGGAGGAATAGGTTTTCGTGGCAGCTGTAGGGGTTTTGCCTGAGCCAGTGCATGTGCTGCATTTGGAAGGGGCTCGCGGCCACCGCCTCGTCTCCCGGGGCGGGGGGGAAGTAGCAGCACTCGAAAGACATGGTGAGGTGCTCATGGGTCATGGTGCGCCCCAGCTGGTCCGGGTCCACCAGTCCCAGGACGGTCTGCACTTTACCACTTAGACTAGACATGCTGGCTGTTCAGGATGCTTGTCTGAAATAGAGAGGATACAAAGTAAATAGTAAGTAAGGCAGAAAGTATCATGGCAATCAAACTGAACTGCAATTTGAATGAGTGCAATTAACAAATCTCAAAGCAATTATGTTAGGTGTTCCTGTCGCTCAGAGAATAGACTTTAGGGGTTCAGGGGCTGAACTTATTTATTTATTGTTTTTACTGTTGTTTTACAGTAAATCTTGCATCTATTTATGTTTGTCAAAAGGCACATTGAGCTGCATTTTTATATGGAATATGCTTTATGAATAAAACGGCCTTCCAAAGCCTAATAGTGCAACAACAATATTTTTTTTGTGGGTAGCTTGTATAATGCCAGGAGGAAGAACAATGGACTTAAGTTTCAGTAATAACCAAAGAACTGTAGAATAAATAAATCAAATCAAATGTATTTATATTTAGCACATTTAAAACAACTGTTGTTGACCAAAGTGCTTCACAAAAAGGTCTGCAGGACAAAAAATAATAATAAACAAAACACAATATACAAGCAGCAAAGCACTAACAGCTCCGATTTTGGCCATGATGCTAGACAGTGTTAAAAGCTTTCGCATAAAAATGTGTCTTAAGCAACAATTTAAAATGGTCAAGTGTCTGTGCAGCTCTTATGTGGAGAGGCAGGTCATTCCACAGTTTGGGAGCTGCAACAGAGAAAGCCCTGTCCCCTTTGGTCACACGCTTGGAGCGAGGAACCTCCAAAAGCAGCTGATCAGCAGATCTCAGAGCCCTAGCAGGGGCGTGGCGTACAAGAAGCTCAGACAAATACAGAGGAGCCATGGAGACATTTGAAAACAACAAGTAGAAGTTTAAACCTTATCCTGTAATACACAGGAAGCCAATGTAGAGCAGCTAACACATGCAGGAGCGTTTGGTAACCCGTGGAGGCGATGAATTGAACGCTGACCAAGACCAATGTACACAGAATTACAATAATCAAGTCGCGAAGTTATAAAAGCATGAATGGCTTTCTCAAAGTCACAGGCAGGTAGATAATTTGTTACCCAGCTTAGAGTTTTAAGGTGGAAAAAGCTTGATTTGACAACATGTTTATGCTTCTCAAATTTAAATTCACCGTCTACAAACACACCGGGATTCCTTGCAAAGGGGCGACAGAAAGAGGCTAGAGGGCCGATGGCGCTGTCACAATTGTCGAGAACATTTGAATCAGGATTTCCAAATATTAAAATGTCTGTCTTATCTTTGTTCAGACTTAAAAAGTTGGCCTCCATCCATAACTTAACGTCTTGTATACAATCCAACAAAGGATTCGATGATCCCTTAGAGCTAGACTTCAGTGGCATATAGATCTGCAAATCGTCAGTATAAAAATGATAACCGACTTTGTGTTTCTCCAAAATCCGTCCAAGGGGTAGAACATACAAAGAAAATAACAAAGGGGCCTAAAATGGACCCTTGAGGCACTCCACAATGAATAGGTGATACAGATGAGAAGCAAGAGAAGCAATAAGTCATTACAGTGGGTTAGGCTAGTGTTATAGTAGCTAGTACTGTAATGTATAACTTTTCTTTCATTCAAATAAGGACTCTGTATTCTTTCATTATTCTTAAAATGAATCAATGCAAACAATTAAATATCAAAATTATTAAAAAAGTTAACAAAGTGGGTTTCCATCAACAATTTAAAAAAAAATGTCATTTTCGCTACAGTGTGCAGTAAGTAACCCAGGATAAACTCCTTTCCAAACTCAGAAATCAAGTAGGCGATTCGAATAGTTAATATAGTGTGGTTGATGCTGTTCTTCTGCTGAATACAATTTGAAAATGTAAAGATTTCCAGAAGTTTAATTCAGACTTTATAACATCTTACAACATCACAACAAAGGTTTTTGCCTATGGGCCAAATCCGCAGAATTTCGGCCCGTGACCCATAATGCGTTTGGCAGCATTGAAAGACAACGACTGGCCACTAAACTGCAATGTCAAACTGAAATGATTTGCGAGATCCCAAACAGCGGCCAGGACTGCATTCATGTTACGAGTTACGCTCCAACTTGAACCATTTGCAACAATACGCAATGGCAAATTTTACTATTACAGGCAGTAAATGAAAAGTATAAAGTTACCGCAGACCTTGTTTCGTTGTTCTTCTCGGTCCAGCAGCACCATAAACAGTCCTACCTCCGCCCACTTTGAGATTACGCAGTAGCAGGAGTCACGTGACAAGCCTGGCGCACACGCGGATTGTAGTTTTTAAGACTGGGATGTCTAGAAACTCATTGTCAGTGTGTATAGTATAAAAAGTATTTATACTAAAGGCAGGCAGATTACATTTTGAGCAGGCTCGTTTAAAATCATGTAGCTATTTTCATTTTTAATTCGTGTTAGCCGTTAGCTTCAAGACAAAAACACTCACTGTGATGAGCACGGAAGTTTCCGCTAGTGATTTTTTTGCCCCTGACGCGATGTTTTTAACATGATGCTGTGACTCCACCAGTAAGTCACTGTCTACCATGTAATCTTAAAATTAGTGATGTGTCGAGGCTTCGAAGCGAGTGCCGAGTAATCTAGGGGTGTGTGTGTATCGATGCGTGTGTTGATGACGTATGTGGTGACGTTCGAAGCCTCGGGAACGTAACACGTGACTGATTCAGGAAATGATTCGCGGGTGTGGAGCATGGATCTATTATAATAGCGCGATTCATAATAAAAGCGTCAGTGAAACGCAATGGATTCCCCCCATTGAAGTAAATTAAACCCCTCACACTTTGTGTCTTTGGGTTATTGCGCTTCTTTTCGTATTCTATTTGAGCTTCATTGTTTTGCGATGGAACCAGCTAGAAAGAAGAGATTTTTCCCAGTTTGGGAGCATTTTGAGCTGATCTCACCTAATAAGGTTAGGGTTAGCAATAATTATGTAATAATAGATTGCACAACTATGACAACACAGCATTTTTATTGTTCACATTTTTCTGAATGCTTCTGAATACTTTATTTATTTATGCACTCCTGCATCTTCTGTGCCCTGTGAAAGAGGCGAAATCCTTTGCAAAAAAAGAAACCGCCTGAGTCCAAATACTTTAGAAAAAATATTATTTCTAAATAAAAATGAATAAATTTAATGTTTGTCTTTATTAAACACATTTACTTGTTGCATAAGCACAGACATAAGCAAAGTAACACAAGCACATTTTACATCACAACTCTCTAAAATCTCAAATTTTGTCTTTCAGCCCCCAACATTTATTGTAAGCACTCAGCATGTTATAAATTTTTTTGTCCACATGATGGCGTAGTGGAGCAAATAAAGCACCTTGATGCTTCGAACCGTGTGTGACGCAGTTGGCTGCGACGCTTCAGCGCTTCATGGGGCTTCATTTTCCCATCACTACTTAAGATATTTATTTTTTTAGACAAGACCTCATAGGGACAGGATACGCAAACGACTACTTAGAATCCGCTTGGAAGTCACGTGAGCTGAAACCCCCAAGTAACTTTCTTTAGTGCTGTCCCTGGACCCAGCAGATCCATCAAAAAGTACAAGTTTATTCAGTACCTGTTTTCAATGCTTTTCTCTTACACCAGTAGTGCCCAAACCTTTTCGTATACACCAGTGGCGGATTTAGCTATTTGGGGGCCCAAGGCGAACACAGACATGGGGCCTTCCTCACACTTAATGTTCAAAATCTTTTTAAATCCTTGGGTTTTATTTTTCAAGAGAATCTTACTTTTAACTTGATTTGTGAAGCCCTTCAGTCTTCTGCCATAAGTTAGATGCTGGAGATGACGTCTGTAAAGAGAGAAAAGGGTATTGACAGTAAAGTAAAAATTAAGATTATGTTTTTTAAATAACATTGTTCTCAAACACTTTAGATTTCATTCATAAGGAAGATCTGAAATTCCATACCAGCAATTACCTTGTTTTTTCTGCATAATTTTGTAAATATGATGATGATGACCTGCCTTTCTGTCAAATCTTCTTTTACTAGAGCGGGAAAGAAACAAATGAGATCCCAAATATAGGAGTCATACACATAACAACAATCTATACTTATGCCGGTACAGTACAACTCATTCATAAATCAAAAGCCATTCCGTTGTTTAATGACTTTTTTAATTTTAAAAAGTAAGAAAAGATTCATTTGAAGTTTAGCATGTGGTCAGGGGGTCCGGGGCCCCCCAACGTTAGGGGGCCCTAGGCGGCCGCCGACCTATGCCTAATGGTTAAGTCCGCCTCTGGTATACACCATAAGATGGATTAACAATACCCAGCCCTAGTTAGAACTTGTATTGACCTATCACACTTATCCCAAATCAATTTAAATTGGCCTACACAAATGTCAACCATTAAGAAAAAATGAAAGTATGGAGGTGGAGGGGAAAAAAAATCTAACTTACTGATAGTAGAGTAGTTTCATGCTAAAAGGGACAAATGTTTCTTCCATGTAGCAGATGGAGTGCAGTTTTGGGCACGGTCTGCCCAGTAATCAGTCATCGTTCAGACTGACCATTGCTCACTCAAATGGCTCAGACCATCCACTCACTGTTCACTTGACAGCAGTCATAACCAGCATGAGTGCAACATGGTGCACACATATGGGACAAACATGTTCAACTATTTTAACATGGATTATAGCAGCAGACTGAATAGTACTGCCACAGTGTTTCGTGTGTTTACATGTGTGTTTCGGTTTGGGCAAAGTTGGAATATAAAGATATCCAGACATACTGTTTCTAAAATAGTTAAAGTTCTACCACTACTATTCAAATATTGTGGTACTTGTATTGTGGATAATACAGTTATGTCTATTAGTATTGTATTAAAGTTTATGATAGTATGCTGATTTGAGGCTACTGCTCTAGTCATATTCCTATGTGTATAATTTTACAAACAAAGCCAGTAAACATTCAAATACTTAAAAATACAACATGTTTTAAGCTGTTGATGAGTACATTTTCAGTAAATCACATGACAAAAGTACATTTTCAAATTTATATTACACATATATCTTTCAACCCAGAAATCTAATCGCAATATTTGTGTGTGTGTGATTGTGTGAAAAAGCTTTAAGCCCAGCCTCCAGTGCTGTCTCCTGCTCCTCATTAGAGACATAGGAGATTGTCTGTGTCATTCATCTGTGCCTCTGACAGGTTCAGACGCACCGGCCACAGGAGGAAAACCACCCGCTCCACTGTGACAACTGAGCTGACCCTCCGAGACGCGAGGTGGACATTAACAAGCCTTTTGATGCATCACCTCTCAATCGGAAATGTGTGTCTTTGTGTCATTTTCATTTGGAGTCGGTGTTGTGAGTTTTGCAACATTGGGCTGCTGGGTTATGGGAGTGAGAGACTGTTTGTGCTTCAAGTTCTCCCGCTGGGCTGTCATCTGCTGCCCTCTGCTGTTTAAAACCTCCGATTATGTTACATTATTTACAGTGATTTTGCAAAGATGGCTTGAATCACATCAAAAGGGATACTGTGTGTGTTTATTTAATGGGGACCAGTGTTAATTTCGTCGGCTAAAATATTTAGTCTTAATTTTAGTCAAAGTGATTTTTCTGACGACTAAAATTGGACTAAAACTAAATTAAAAGTTTTTCATGCGACTAAAACTATGACTAAAATGTCCAGATATTTTAGTCGACTAAAATGAGACTAAATAAAAATGAAAAGGAGAGACTAATATCATTCAAACTTCTATTGACCGTCTGAAAGAGCCTCATATCATGTAAATTCACTGCCAAAGGAACAGCTCTGAGCTTTGTTCATGAGGGAGCAGCTCCATGAAGCAGAGGACCTCGATTAAATATGATTATAATGAATATTATTAATACAAAGTCGACTAAATTTGTCTTAAATTTAGTCGACTAAATTGACTTGCAATTTTAGTCGACTAAAATCTCGACTAAAATTGAAGATATTTTTTTGACTAAAATGTAATTACATTTTCGTCAAAAGACTAAAACTAAATTAAAATATGTTGTCAAAATTAACACTGATGGGGACTGTCCATTCTTCTTGACAACAAGCAGCAACCATGACTTGTGTTTTTAACGATATGAACTTTCCAGCCCATATAGGATCTTAAGGAACTGTTACATTTTGCTGTATTTTAATATGTTATAGTTTGTGTTGCTGATTAGTGTTTTGATGTGTGCTGCTCTTACCTTGACCTGGGGTTCCCAAACAAATTTGGCTGGTACCCATTAATTGACACATGAACAACTAGGACCCCAATTGTATAAAGTTATTGCCTCTTATCCTTTAGGGTAGAAAAAAAATACATTTTAAAAGATGTATTTAAACAGTTTATTTGGAATAATTGAATGGATTTCACAAATTATTGGCTGGTTTACACTCAAAACTATACTAAAAAAAGAGTAGCCTTTTTTCTTTTTGTTTCATCTTGAAATCCTCTGGGGACCCTCACCCAAGGCCTGGCGAACCCCACTTTGGGAACCACTGACCTAGACAACCTTTGTAAACCAGACCACAATCTCAATGGTTCTTTACTGGTTGTCCTGTATTTGCACTCAAAAACACACTCTCATTCATACACCAGACATGGACACTGAAGGCAAAGCAAGTGAAGTGTCTTGCCCAAGGACACAATACAGGATGCGACATCTACAGCCGGTATTGTACCTCTGGTCTTCGGTTTGGTGGACGAGCGCTTCGCAACAGTTTGAGAAACACAAACTCTAGACAATGTAAGACATGTCAATAGGCCCGAGCGCCATCAAGGCTGACGAAGGGGCTCTTATCACTGTATACCAGTGCACGGAGCAAATATTTGGCAACTTTTGTTTATAACCTTACAGAAACTGTTTTATGTATAAGTAAGTAAGTATCGGTAAATGCTTTATTTGTCATTACACAATTGCACCTCTGACACGGTGCATATCCTCCTGGGTTTGTCCGTGTCTCAGAGCGTGGTGTCCCGCACTGATCAACTCCTCCACCTCCTCTTCCACCTGTGCAGCTCCCTCCGCTCCCACCGACTCCTTTCACTCCTTTCGCTCCTTGTCATCTTCAGCTTTTTCCTCCCCCTGCTGCCTCTGACGCCACTCCGCACCTGAGGGTCACCTGTGAAACTCCGCCTTGAACCAGGACCAGGACTAAGTGAATATGAAAACACAACGGTCTTTCACCATCTTCTGGGAAGAACAAAGCAGAAGAATTCATCCATTATGGCCTCTTCTCCACTTGGTACTAAACTAGAAGAATCTAATCTCCAAGTTCTGTGACTAGCCCAGTAAACATATTTACACAGTTCTTTCTCTGCAGATTCTGCAGATGCCGTACACTTCATGCCAAGGGTCATGCAAATCCCTTTTGCACGGCTCCACATGACCACGCACTGCACTTGTGTCCATTTTGTGAAGTGTCCAAATGGTCAGGGCTTAGTCTACAGCGGAAACAGTAGGAGAGAAGATAAAAAACACAAGCTTCACAATGGCTCTGCGGACTCTGGTTATTGTTGGAGCCCTCTTCATTGGAATGTCCATAGTTACAAGTAGCATTAAGCCTGATTTAACTCATGCTTACTGCAGGATTGTATGGTAAGACTTTTATAACTGTTGCTCTTCGTGTTTGTGTTGAGTCCAGTTCAGTTAATGGTTTTGAAAATCTCCACTATGATATTTGTGCACTATCTTAATTCATAATTGTAGCCCATATGTCTGTAATATTTTTTATTTATTTTTTAAATCTGTCTCCAGGCTGCTTGGTCTTCCCTGTGATCGCGTGACTGTCGCTATTACAACTCAGATTAAAGCAATGGGCTCATACAAGGTCAGAAGGACACATCATACAAAGCTAAATTAGGCTAATTATATCATACAACATTTACTCTCCATTGCAGTTGTTGGGCCCGGCTTCACCCGGTCTGATTCAAGCAAACCACACATCTGGGTCAGGACAGTACGAGAGCGTCAACTTCACAATCATTGGGACGTCTATGGGGATGGGCTGCCATGTTGACGTAGGTCACAGTGGACTTTCATCATTCATATAACTCTGTGGAAAAGAAACAAATCAGCAAAAACTTTGAATGTGTGTAGGGTTCGTCCATGTCTTCCTTCTGGTACAGTCTGTTTGATAACGGCACCAACTACTGCAACCTGCGCAACATTATTGAAGGTGAGTTTTAAGCACTATTCCACTTGGACATTTGAAAATTATAATTTTAAAGTGTACCATTGTCTCATTGTCTCTTTGCAGGAAGTGGACTTTCTAAGGCTCCGGGGTTTGTGGAGTTCACAAATGAATGGCTCTGTCTCGGAGTTGGAATATCTGCCTGCAACTAATTGCGTGTAACGCCCTTCAGATTGGCACTCACAACTGTGAAATTATAAAAATGTGCATGGCAAGTTCATGGATTAGATCTTCAACTGCATGTTCTTA
Organism: Proterorhinus semilunaris; assembly: GCA_021464625.1. NCBI lineage: Eukaryota > Metazoa > Chordata > Actinopteri > Gobiiformes > Gobiidae > Proterorhinus > Proterorhinus semilunaris. Next base: position 22,837,737 of record CM038358.1, on the reverse strand, counting down.
TGTTATGTTAAACATTTATTCAACCTTTATAAAACAATACATAAATTCTGGTCTTATTTTGTTTTGTCTTTGCCAAATAATCACACTGGACAGACAAAGTACATGTGTGATTAAAATAGCATTTTCAACAATACATTTGTTTTCACCAAGGCAAAAGGAAATAGATTGATCTCGATGACCTCGATGCTAATGCCAACGCTCCAGACAGCCAAATGATGGGATGATCAAACGGTAGTGTACTCGGATCACAGGTCAAATGAATTAATCTCACCCAAATTTCATCAGACATCGACCTTTTCAGTGAAATCTCTAAACTAATTGTAATGTTCCTGTGACAGAATTTATGTTGTAGTAATGGCTTAGTCCGTCCTGTCGTATAATGTCGTTAAAGGTACTGTATAACCCCATTGTGTTCCCATGAAGGAAAAAAAGATTGGCTTTGTATCAATTAAAAGATAAAAAATTGTGTTTGAATGAAATAATCTTGCCCAAGTGTTTCTTGGCTCTGTTCCAAACAAATACAAGATGTGCAATATTGGGCTCATACTGAGTTAACAGTTTTTAGAGGCATTTTACACACACAAAAAGTGGATATGGAATAGGGTTTTATCAATTCTGCTTCAACTCAACCTGAAAAGACTCACAGAAACAAAGCTGCATTAGAAGAGTTTTATTGAACATACATGGACGTGATGAATATATAGCTACGGTCTGAGCTGGGACGATTATGCGACACAAGGCCGCTAACCGGAGCGCTGATTGAGACAGATACAGCGCAACCCTGGCGGGTGACGGAGTGATGTGAAAGGCCTGAGCCTGAGCTTAGAATTAAATGGAACAACAGAGGTGAGGTTGCTCCAGAGAGTTAATGCAGTGATAGGGGATGTCACAGGAAAATCCCTCTGACATGGGCAGCAGAGGAGCCCTCTGACGATGCCCTGAGAGACTTTTACATATATTTAACACAACAACTAGACTGAATCTGATAGATTACTTGTCCATCATATTGCATTTTCAGAGGTGGTCAAAGTACTTCCTTTCATTTCTTGAATAAAAGCATTTTTGTGGCTTAAAAATATGTGCTTCTGAAGACAATACAGTTCTTCCTCTCCGCATTTGTCATACATTTTAAACTCTGTATAAGTTTGCATATCCGGTGTTGAAGTTGCACGAGAGCAGGAGTGATTAAACTCACACCAGCAGCTCCCATTAATTTCTTCTGCAGGCCTGAGCTCTGAGGCAACAAGCGGCCGTCCTAGGAGGAGAGTGTCCCGACACAGGAGACTCGAGCCTAGACCGTTGAGCTGAAGAAACAACCTAAATGCAGGAACAAGGCGATGCTGCCCGCGACAGCAGCCACAGAACGAGGTACACTACAGCTGCGTGGAGCCCTGCCCCGGGTCCTGCACATGGGGTGGTTTGGTGACACATCTGGAACTGAACTCAGAGAAGCTTGTCGCTGCCCAGTTCGTTATCTGCAGTACCCCTCGCTAATTCGCTACCCCTCGCGATTGCTAATTTGCCCCGCGCGATGTCTTACCCCTTGTTAATTTGCCCCGCGCGATATCCTACCCCTCGCGATGTCCTACCCCTAGCTAATTTGCCCCGCGCGATGTCCTACCCCTAGCTAATTTGCCCCGCGCAATGTCCAACCCCTCGCTAATTTGTCCAACGCCCTCCCATCACACCCCGGCCTATCAAATCTCTAGCGAACTGAGCTCAGAAAAAGCTAATTTGATGCCATTGGTTTGAGTGAACCTCCCCCCCGCTTCCTGTAACCACCCCCCGTTCTAACCTCTCCCCCGCTTCCTGTAACCACCCCCCGTTCTAACCTCCCCACGTCCTGTAACCACCCCGCTGTCCTAACACCGGTCCTGTCACACCAATGGCAGCAAATTTACCTCTCTGACGACAAATCAGCATTTCGGGAGTCAGCTCACCTTGCGGTGCCCCAACCCCCCCCCCCATTGTGCTGGACCCCGGGGTCAGAGGCTTCCAAACGCAGCTGCAGGTCCTCGCTCTGTGGCCTGCCGTCGTTCGAGCAGCATCGCCCGTGCACCTGCATTAAGTTGTTTCCTCAGCTCAGCGTTGCCTGGGCCCTGGTCTCCTGTACGGGACGCTCTCCTCCGAGGATGGCCGCTTGTTGTCTCAGTGCTCCGGCCCGCAGAGGAAACGAATGGGAGCTGAAATGTGTGTTTAGTCCTGAGAAGTATATCTTTATATTTTAGAAGCCACAGTTATCATTTGACTGAACAAATGTCGTATTAGTACTATTAAAGTTGTACTACTGTATTTTTTAACTAAGTACTTTGACCCCCTCCGCAATAACCTGTTGTTCATTTTAAACTATTTATATTTATTTATAACTAATAAAACAGCAGTATGGCCTTACATGAGGTGAACTCTCTGCTTATTCTGCTTCTTCCTTTGTCTTCGAGTTTTAGTGGCGCATGCAAGCAGCCTGGTGTTTTTGTCCTTGAAATAAGTCATAAATGTCTCCTGAGGCTGGGATTTCTGAGCTCCGTGGTCCTGGGGTTCCTTTGTCTATGAAAAGTTTGGTTTCCTGCGGAACACACTCTTTCTGAGCTCTTTGGGATCTTTCAGCTCCAGCCTCTGAAGACATTTCACCATTAAGTGGATAAAAGTCTATTGGCGCATTACGAGTCTTATTTCTCTCTCTCACGTAGTTGGTGGTTTCAGAAGACTGGTGTAGTCCGAGGAGGGGTGCTTAAGCGTGGGTACCCGGGTCCGAGAGGTGCGCTTGGTGTCCCCGGCGGTCCAGAGGAGCCATGCGGCCGAGGGTGTGCAGGCAGGTGGGGTTGGGGGTGCCCTTAGCAGGGTAGGGTTAGTGGATGAGAGCGGTGGTGGCTGTTGTTCCGGTGTTGTGGTTGTGTGTTGGGACTGGGTTGAAGGTTTTGGAGGTTTTTCATGACCGAGCTGGAGGTCTTAGACCCGGCCTGGAGCCGTCATGACGGGGCTGGAGTGGTTGGACCCGTCCTGGAGCTGTCATGACCGGGCTGGAGGTGTTAGACCCGGTCTGGAGCTGTCATGACAGCATACGCTTCTCTAACCCAAAAAAGAACGCTGTCGATCGCTCACCCTCCACCATATACCGTGCTCTCGCTCTAACCACTGCCCCTTGTCCCCTCTCTAAATACAGCGCATCTAACTGCGCTTTAAGAACCATTATTCTCCCCAAAACCGCCTCTCCAGCATCCGTACTTGCGTCTTCCAAAGCCATGCGCATGTCACGAAGCAACCCGTCTTCCCGTACGCATTCTAACTACCGTTTGCGTTTGGCATAATTGACAGCCAACCATTTCAATCGGACCTTGACCCCTCCCACCATTCAACCAGGCCGTCCACACACTCCATCTCCGCAGTAATAGTAAGAAAAAAAAAGCTCCACTTTACGCACAAAGCCAACATCCTTCAGCAAACTATTGTTAAGGATCCAGAGGCCCCCATTCCTGCAACCTCTCCCGAACGCCAACCACACCACGAGACGGGAGTGATCACTGAACGGTGCCCACTCATAATTCGCCAACTCGCAGCGCGCCACGAAGGAGGCCGTCACCAGGCATAGGTCTATGCGGGACTGCTTGAGCCTGCCCAGAACCATTTGCCTGCGCGAGTATTCCTTCTTCCCCCCCATGAATCACGCGCCATATTTCCGTAAGGTTGTTACAGGTAAGTAAATCAAATAAAACTGTCCTGGCTACATCGCTTTTGTATACATTATTTTCACTGACATCTAGAGTAGACAAGGCAGTATTAAAGTCACCATATATCATACATTCACCATACACATACTGAAAAACACGGTCAAAGAAGAGTCTTCTATCCTCTGATACATTCGGCGCATACAGATTTATCAACGTAAACTTTAAAGGGCCCTTGAAGTCCACCACTAAAAAACGGCCCTCTGCATCCGCATGAACCAGTCGCAGAACAAACGGCAGGCCCATCTTAATTAGTCACCACCCCACAGGAATGCGCAGAGCCCAGGGGCACTTGGTCCTTACACACCGACCGAAAAAAAGTCAGCCAGCCCACATCCCACTTCGTCTCCTGCAGACATAAAATTTCCCAGCTGGTAGATTGGAGTAGAGAGTGAATCTTAGCTTTATTCTTCAAACCCCAGTGTTAAAGGAGAGAACGGAGACAGCCATAACTGCAAGGAAGCCAATGAGCAATATCCTTGTACCATCCATCAGTTCAATTACATGTGCAAATTTTTCCCTTCTTTCCCAGTCGATAGTTTCCGTTTGACTTCAGGTACGTCCAATTGCATTATTTCCACTACGACACACGCGGACATAACAGGGGGCGGTGGCACCGGGCCCGTGTGCACTGTAGCACAACCAGTCCCACGTTAGCGGCAGAACTCAATTGACCCACTGTCAGATCAAGACTAGAGGAAATACCATCCTCCATATGCACACTGTTCCTGCGCGCGAGTGATCTCGTTCTACTGGTTATTTGATTCTCAGTACCCACGTGCCATCCGCGGGCTTAGGGTGCGGCGATTGACACCGTCCCTCCCGGTAAGAGGTAGGAACCTGAATTGACCTCAGGCCCCCCCTCGTCCCGAGTAAGGCCCCCCCGTTACGGCATTGGAGATAGAGGCGTTACCACTCCCCCCTTTCGTAAGCACGCGGCTAGGCCCCGATTCTGCGACCTCCACGTGCCCCTCAGGCGCCTGATCCTTCAGCGTGTCCGTCAATAGCGCTCCACACTCCAATTCGGGTGAATGCAGGGTCTCGAGCTCCGCGTCCGAGCCGCTACCCCGCACACCCTCTATGTTCTCACCTTCACCACCGGGGCAGCCTCACCCCACCTCCGCCCCCCTGGTTTTTGCATACACAGCGCAGGAGCGGACTGGCACAGACCTCACACCACCGCGCTCTGGGCTCCGCGCATTCCCGTGCATAATGTCCCTGTGCTCCGAAACGTCTGCATTTAAACTCCAGACACTCACGCAAAACATGGCCAGGCTGCATACAACCCCTGCACACCTTCACCTGTCTATCATGTATCACACGAAAGAACTCTGGCCCCCCCCCGCAGTGATGAATCTGGCAGAGTACGGCAGAGACTGAACCTGTTGAGTGAACCTCACTTTCACAAAGCGTGTCCCGTCCGCGACATCCGTCCCCGGCCACATCCTCCTCCTGACAGGCGACACGGCAGCGACTCCCCAAGCCTCCAATTTATCCAAAATGTCCTGCTGCACACCTGCCCGCTTCTCTCCCGGCCGGACCAGCCACATCCGTCCACCCGGTTATCCGGCCGCTAACCGGAACGCTGATTGAGACAGATACAGCGCAACCCTGGCGGGTGACGGAGTGATGTGAAAGGCCTGAGCCTGAGCTTAGAATTAAATGGAACAACAGAGGTGAGGTTGCTCCAGAGAGTTGATGCAGTGATGGGGGATGTCACAGGAAAATCCCTCTGACATGGGCAGCAGAGGAGCCCTCTGACGATGCCCTGAGAGACTTTTACATATATTTAACACAACAACTAGACTGAATCTGATAGATTACTTGTCCATCATATTGCATTTGCAGAGGTGGTCAAAGTACTTCCTTTCATTTCTTGAATAAAAGCATTTTTGTGGCTTAAAAATATGTGCTTCTGAAGACAATACAGTTCTTCCTCTCCGCATTTGTCATACATTTTAAACTCTGTATAAGTTTGCATATCCGGTGTTGAAGTTGCACGAGAGCAGGAGTGATTAAACTCACACCAGCAGCTCCCGTTAATTTCTTCTGCAGGCCTGAGCTCTGAGGCAACAAGCGGCCGTCCTAGGAGGAGAGTGTCCCGACACAGGAGACTCGAGCCTAGACCGTTGAGCTGAAGAAACAACCTAAATGCAGGAACAAGGCGATGCTGCCCGCGACAGCAGCCACAGAACGAGGTACACTACAGCTGCGTGGAGCCCTGCCCCGGGTCCTGCACATGGGGTGGTTTGGTGACACATCTGGAACTGAACTCAAAGCTAATTTGTTGCTGCCCAGTTCGTTATCCACAGTACCCCTCGCTAATTTGCCCCGCGCGATGTCCTACCCCTCGCTAATTTGCCCCGCGCGATGTCCTACCCCTCGATAATTCGCCATGCGCTATGTCCTACCCCTCGCGATGTCCAACCCCTCGCTAATTTGTCCAACGCCCTCCCATCACACCCCAGCCTATCAAATCTCTAGCGAACTGAGCTCAGAAAAAGCTAATTTGATGCCATTGGTTTGAGTGAACCTCCCCCCCGCTTCCTGTAACCACCCCCCGTTCTAACCTCTCCCCCGCTTCCTGTAACCACCCCCTGTTCTAACCTCCCCACGTCCTGTAACCACCCCGCTGTCCTAACACCGGTCCTGTCACACCAATGGCAGCAAATTTACCTCTCTGACGACAAATCAGCATTTCGGGAGTCAGCTCACCTTGCGGTGCCCCAACCCCCCCCCCCATTGTGCTGGACCCCGGGGTCAGAGGCTTCCAAACGCAGCTGCAGGTCCTCGCTCTGTGGCCTGCCGTCGTTCGAGCAGCATCGCCCGTGCACCTGCATTAAGTTGTTTCCTCAGCTCAGCGTTGCCTGGGCCCTGGTCTCCTGTACGGGACGCTCTCCTCCGAGGATGGCCGCTTGTTGTCTCAGTGCTCCGGCCCGCAGAGGAAACGAATGGGAGCTGAAATGTGTGTTTAGTCCTGAGAAGTATATCTTTATATTTTAGAAGCTCCTGAGGCTGGGATTTCTGAGCTCCGTGGTCCAAGGGGGCTAATGCTGGGGTTCCTTTGTCTATGAAAAGTTTGGTTTCCTGTGGAACACACTCTTTCTGAGCTCTTTGGGATCTTTCAGCTCCAGCCTCTGAAGACATTTCACCATTAAGTGGATAAAAGTCTATTGGCGCATTACGAGTCTTATTTTTCTCTCCCATGTAGTTTGTGGTTTCAGAAGACTGGATGTTAGGAATACTTGTCTCCTCTGGTTGGCATGTGTCAATTATCCTGTTCATCTGAGTCTTGTGTAGAACCATCGTGACCTTGGTTTGTTTGAGACGACTGTCTCCCTTGTGGTCTATCTTTGCGACGTCTGGTCTTGAAATGTTGTTCTGTGGCTCTGCTGGAGGTCTTTCTGTATCAAAAACTTATTTTCCTTCAACAACCTGCTTTTTTGGCATTTTTTGAAGATTTCTCTTTTTTATTTTGATGCTAGGCGTCTCAGACTTTATAACTGTCTTGGGCTGTTCCTCAGAAGATCTTAGTGGCATCATTTCGACCACTGTCACTGAAGGATCGTTCAGAAATCGTTCTAGCTTTGGGGGGAAATCCCCAAATGTGACCAACGCGTGGTTAGTGTGGCCATTTCAGTAGCTATTCCTGCGCTTTGGACTCGTGCACCTTCTGTAGCGCTGTAGGACATGTTTTGGGCGTTTTCCATTTCGTTAATGTCACAAAAGTTTGTAAAAGCTAAATAAAACTGTATCAAAACAGTTCGACATGTACTACACACAGCTGCACGAAACAAGTCGCGATGTGAAGTGAACGTTTGGCGCAGATGTGACAGATAACCATAGCAATACCAAAACATTCCAGCATGGAATCGTGTCCTGTGATTTTGGAAAAGCCATATATGGGCACATTTTGGAATATGTGCCCATTGTACTGTTGCTTGGTTACAAGGTAGAGTCATTGAAGTAAAGGTCACATGTCATTGTACATTATCCATTACACCAAATGTGAATGGGATTTCAGTCAACAGAAAACTAGGCTAAAACTGAAAATAATGATTTGACTAAAAAAATTAAATTAAGTTTTCGTCAAAAGTTAGTCACATAAATAAGCGCTTTATTTGTCACTGTTTAATTTTTCAACAATTAAACGCACATTGTTGTGGGCATGCGTTAGTGTTTCCGTTACCAGCTCAGACGTGCTCTTACGCAAACGTGGTTTTAGCTGATTTTTACAAAACCTTTTCTTAAGCCTCGGGGTTCCCATTCGTTATTAACATCGCTTTCACCTGGAGCTATACTTTTACAACTTTTAAACACATTCTCGCCTCAGCTCGGACTTGTGCTAACCGGCAGCGCGGACGTGTGCTAACCGGCGGCTAGCTAATGGCTACACGACTCACCTCCACGCCCAGTTGCGGGGACTGTGCTGGTCGGAGCCAAAGCGCAGCTCGCTGACACGGAGCATTCTTCCGGAAACGTCTCTTTTTTTTTTTTTTTTTTAGTGTTTTTTTTTTTTTTTTTATTAACGTTTATACATGTAGTTACAACAAGGAGGAAATAGTGCCAGGGGATACATTACACACATTAAACCAGAGGAAGATAATTCATAAAAAAAACACAAAAAAACAACATTCATACCAAAAATATTAAGAGGAGCCAGGAGTAAGACTGTACTTTTCTAGTATATACATTGTTTTACCTGCTTTTTTGTTTTGTATTGAAGTAATAGTAGAAATATAAAGGTTCATGTCTGCAAGAAAAGTATAGAAGTTTGGTTTTTTGTCAGCCCATTTCATTTTATGTAAGTGATATTTCCCCATTAAAATATAAAGCTGAATAACAAATTTCACATCTCTATCAATTTTTCGATCAAAATAGAAACATACATCTTTGGCATTTAAAATAATTAATTGTCCAATTTTCCGGTAGAGATAGTTTTGAACATCAATCCAAAATATTTTACAGTACATGCATTCAAAAAACAAGTGAATAATTGTTTCCTTGTGTAGTCCACAGAAAACGCTCGAAAAGTTAATATTCAGTTTAAACCGTTCCAGAACATGTTTTGCAGGGTATATTCTGTGAAGAATCTTAAAAGACACCTCCTTTATCTTGTTGGTTAGGCAGTATGTGTTTGTGACATTCCATGCTTTCTTCCAATTGACACTGCCATATAGAGACACCCAGACATGTTGAGATGGAGGAGTAGTGTTTCCAACAATAATATTCCGTATGTCCTTGTTTCTGCATCTTTTGTTGAGAATGTCTATGTCCCCCAGAAAAATACCATCTCTCCATTGTCCTATGTTGGTATTACAAGTAGTGTCTTTGGAGCAGTCTTTGAGAAGCAGTAGAGCACCTTGCGGGATGGCATCAAACACCACAGCATATTCCTTAGGCGTGACAGGCAGTTCGTATTTTTGGAGAAATTCATCATAAGATAGTAATATACCATTCTCATTGGTTAGTTGCTTTACAAGAAAGATATTACAATCAAACCACCTTTGAATAAAAAGAGATTTATGTTTAAACTGAATATCTTGATTATTCCAGATATAATATCTGTGGGGTGAAAAATTATGTTTAAATGCTAAAGTCCATGCCAAGAATGCTTGTCTGTGAAAGTTTGCCAGTTTAATAGGTAGTTTATTAACAGAATAGTTGCATTTGAGAAGAAATTCAATTCCTCCCACATTCTTGAAAATAGAATCAGGGAAAATGTTCCATATACTTGTTTTTTTGTTTTTTATTAATTTAATAATCCAGTTGACTTTAAAGCTTTTGTTTAATGAATCATAATCCAACACTTCTAAACCACCTTTATTTTTACTGTTTGTTAAAATTTCCTTCCTGAGATAATGTGGTTTATTCCTCCAAATAAAGTTATACATATGCGAGTTCAGTGATTTTGATATTTCGATGGGCATTTCCAAGGAGAGTGAGGCATAAACTGATCTAGATATGCCCTCAGCTTTAGACAAGAGCACTCTCCCATGTAAAGATAAATCACGTGATAACCATAAATTGAATCTATTTTGAGTATTGCTTACAATTGGGTCAAAATTAAGTTTGGTTCGTAACTTTTCATCTTTACAAATTGTCATGCCTAAATAGGTAACAGTTTCTTTGACTTCAACTCCATCGACATGGGTCAGTCTGCACTCTTTGAGTGGGAAGAGAACAGATTTTTTCAGATTTATTTTTAGGCCAGAGACATGAGAAAATTGACTAACACATTGCACAGCTTTTGAGAATTCTTCTTTATCCTTTAGAAACAATGAAGTGTCGTCGGCTAGTTGACAAATTTTAAATTCAGTACCTAAAGTTGAAATACCTCTAAAATGATCCATTTTGATATATGAAGCCAACATTTGTGCTACTAAAAGGAATAAAAAGGGAGAGCACGGGCAACCCTGTTTCAAACCACGGTGAAGTTGAAATCTTTGCGTAGTACCATAATGTAATTTTATTGAGCTGTTGCAGCCATTGTACAGTGTTTGAACTGCTTTCAAGAAATTTGGACCAAAACCTAAAAATTCCATTACCTTGAACAAAAAAATGTGTTCGACAGTGTCAAAGGCTTTATAATAGTCAATAAATAGTATGAAACTCTCAGTTGGTATCAGGTAATTATAGTCAATCATGTCCAGTATAAGCCTGATATTATTATGAATATTTCTACCCGGCATAAATCCTGATTGTTCCTCATCTATTATATCTTCAAGTCCAGTTTTTAACCTTTTGGCAAGAATAAGGGAGAACATTTTACAGTCATTGTTTAATAAGGTGATGGGTCTCCAGTTGTCAATATGTAATTTGTTTTTACCAGGTTTGGGTATGAGGGTGATTACACCTTGCTTAAGGGATGCAGGAAATTCCTGCTCATTTACGGCTTCTTGAAATAAAAGAAGAATAAAGGGTGCTAAAAGATCACTAAAAAACTTATAAAATTCTGTGGTCAAGCCATCATTTCCTGGAGCCCGGTTATCCTTAAGGTTGTTAATACACTTTTCAATTTCTCCCAGAGAAAATGGATCATCACATACTGTTTTAAAATTGTCATCTACTCTCTTAACTTTATAAGATATTGTATTTAGAAATGTTTGAATATCATTTAAGCATGGATTAGAAGAAGAGTACAGATTTTGATAGAAGTCCACTAAATATTTTGATATAATTGCAGGATCTTCTGTTGTTGTATCCTTGATAATAAGCTTTTTTATTGAAGACATTTCCTTCCTCCTCTTCTCCAAGTTAAAGAAATATTTAGAATTTTTTTCACCATATTCCATCCATCTAAGTCTTGACCTTATGAAGGCACCTTTAGCTTTAGCTTCGTAAATGTTGTCTAAATGAATTTGCAATTTAGACAATTCCATAGCATCTTGCGGAGATAATTGTGTTTGTTTGGAGAGATGTATTATTTTTGTAACGATTTCTAGTTCTGATTTTTGTCTCCTTCTAGCTATCATTTTACTCGTGCGTATAGCCAGTTTTCTTATTTCATATTTCATCAATTCCCAACTAAGACCTACATTTTTATTCGCGCATGCTTGCCTCCAGAATTTTTTTATGATATCTTTGGTTTCCCTTATAAAGTTTTCATCTTCTAGTAGACATTTGTTAAATTTCCAATAATTGTTTGATATTTTATCATAACAAACATTACTTAAATTTATCTTTATAGAGATAGCTCTGTGATCAGATAAAACAAAGGGGTTGATGGAAACATTTTGAACCTTTTCACCTATATCACTAGAAATCAACCAATAATCAATTCTCGATTGTTGAGAGAAACTAGAATTACTCCATGTAAATATTTTTTCATCTGGATAATTTTTTCTCCATATGTCTATCAGCTCAAGTCTTAAACATAGATTGTGCAAGTCATTACCTACGTTATTTGGTTTGGGTGGAAATCTGTCAACTGTGTCATTTAGTGATGTATTAAAATCTCCTCCCCAGATTGTTTTAGCAAATGGAAATGTGCATAAATACTGATTAATTTTCATTTCAATATTTAAAAAAATGGCAGAATTTTGCTGTTTATTGTTGCTGGCATAAATATTAATTAGTATGAAATGTGTATCAGCTATTTCTACAACCAAAATAATCCATCTACCTTCATCATCTTTTTCAGAGGTAATAATTTGTCCTTTGAACTCACCGAGTAAAATAGCTACTCCTGCAGACTTGTTATTTCCATGCGAGAACCAAATATCTTTACCCCACTGGCTCCTCCAAAATTTAACATCTTCAACATTTGAATGTGTTTCCTGAACAAAGTAAAAATCAGAGCGTTTGTTTGAACAATACAAAAATACTGACTTCCTCTTCAACATATTACGTAAACCCCTGGCATTACAAGAGAACAATGAAATAGACATAAACAAACCAGCTACAAATCAGAACAGACAACTCACTCAGATTAACTTTGAGTTGCTTTATACATCTTTGAACATTCCTGTGGGAAGAATACACTCATCTTCTGTTGGAATAGATGCAGTTTCAGTCAGTCAGCAAAAACTTCTTTCTTGTCCACGAAAGCACGAGATCCCACGATGTAAGCAACCTTGCCCTCCTTCCTTGCCTTATCCACAATTGGCCATAGCTGCTTTCGCTTCTCCTTGTCAACTGTTGTCAAATCCTGCTTGAACGACAGGCGGTGTGCTTTGAGGTAGCCATGATCCCTTGATGCACTCCAGATTGCATCCCTTGTATCCCGTTTGGAGAATCTGATTATGACTGGCCTTGGTTTTGTAGTATTCCCGCCATTCACGTCATTGTGTCGCCCAAGACGGTGAACAACATCCACTGCAGCCTCCACTTTGCTTTTGTCTGGCAGGACAGCAGTTAAAATGTTCACGACTTTAGAGCGAATATCTTCCCCATGACTTTCAGAAATGCCATACATTTTCAAATTCATCCTTCTGCTGTAAGCATCCATCTCGTTGACTTTCTTCTCCATTTCTTGCATTTTACCCTCCAGAGCTTGGCATCTACTCTTGAGAGCGGTATTTTCTGTTTTCAGGTCAGCAACTTCCAGAAAGCAGTAGTCAGCAGACTTCTTTAAGCCTTCAATCTCCATGGTGTTTTTGTTCACAAGTTTCTTGATGTCGTTCATGTGGCTGTTGATTTCGTCTGTCTTCGAAGTAAGAACACGAATTATGTTCTCCTGCACTTCAAGTAGTGACAACTGCGGCTCGTTTTCCATGTTCACCTTTGCTTTCTTCTTCGAGGTGCCGGTTTTAGTCGGTGTTTCTGGACCAGAGTCACATTCACCATTGTTTTTGGAGTTACAGGCATACGAGTGGGTGACGTCCAGGTGCCGTTTTTCTCTCACAATTTCAATATCCATGTCCGTGGATACGACGGGCTCCTCAGTGGCGGGAATCGGGGCTTGCATCTTGGCTACCGTTAGCTTCTTTTGACTGTTGCTGACTTAAATTTAAACTGTGTGGTGTGATATAAAGTTCTTTCCTTGTTCTACATACGTTAAAATGTCCGTTTAGCAACTCTGAAGGACTTTACCAGTCATTTGTGAGGTTTGTCCAGGGTTCTTTCCTCAGCTCGGAAAACACCAACCGATCACAGCAGCGCCATCTTCCGGTCTTCCGGAAACGTCTCATCTCACTCCAATGCTACCTGTCCACGTCATCAGGCCGATATTGTCCCTCGCAGCGATCCAATCCATGAAAAACAAATTAAATGATGAATTTCTACGGAGCCCGCCAGAGGTCATAACCAAAAATGTATTATTGCGTTGGTCTGAAATACTTTGTGATAAACACAATCATTATTGTGGAATAATGCAATCGTATTGCAAAATAATATAATTTTAATAAATAAACAGCAAAAAAAAACACGTTTTATTTGTAGCTAGCCTGAGCACAGGGGGCAGAGCCTGAAGTTGAGCCTCTCGCTGGTGAGTGCATCTGCAGACGAGTAGTTGGCCGCGATACTGAGGCGTCACTGCCACCAGCTAAAGCACACGTTTGGACTTTTAACTTTAATACAGTTGCAGTGCTGCAATTTATAATGACAATGACAGTTCACATGTTCACTGATCATTGTTTATGACAGTCTCAAAGGTTTAGTTTGAAAATAATATCAAATTGTACAGGCACTTTTTACTCTTGCCCTTCCAATTTAATTATAGTTCTTCTTTTTACCGTGTAGTGGCTTTTATCTGGTGCTCTAAGTTGGTGCTGAACTGAGGATACTGAGAGCAATAAAACCACACAGGTGTTAATATATTATTTATAAACTGTACTCATTACTGACTTCTGAAAAGTCAGTAATGAGTACTGACTTTTCAGTATCCAGATGGATTTGCAGAAGGCCGATACGGAATAGGAAAAGAGCTGTCGGTGGTGGTGAGGACTCCCAAACCAAAGAGCATGGAGGCAAACAGGTCAGTGTTGATTCGACACCTGTGCTGCTGAAAGGGATCACACTCGCTCCTCTCAAAGCCCCATTTCCATTGTGTGAGACAATAGGCAGATGTTTTGTTTCATAGAATGCCTTGGGCCACGGTCAATAAGGCACCTTGACAACTATCATCTAACATTCCAATGTTTCCTGATATCAATATCAAACTGGGACATGTCAAACTTTATTTGAAAGCCTATTCTTCACAATACATTGGTTTTATATATTTACACAGACAGAATGACCACAACATGGTTACTTAATCACTTTTGTCACTATCCGATAACTATCGCGATACTTAGGACGATCCCATACGTATTGCTATACAGTAAGTAATTATAATAGGTAATATGTTTACCTTAAAATGTGTAAAAAGAAATTAGTCATGTGTCTAAAGTTCATAAACCAAATGCCATTTGACATACTGAAGTGTTAAGATCGAAAAGTGCATTAAAACAAATGTAACAAAGTGTTGTTACTGGAAATCAAAGGAGTGCAGGATGAAAATGCCTCCAAACACAAGTATTGAAAGTAGACGATATTTTGGCCCAGCCCTATTACCATCACTGTTACTGAGTAGTGGATCCCGGCCCGGAGTGTGATATTGTGCTACAGTTATGTCTGGGATCACTAAACTTCAGCTTTCAAATCTTAAAAACTTACAAAAACTACTATGTACCAATATATATTACACAGAGTTTGTAAGTAATTCAATATCTGTTCATTGTAACTTCTTTAAATGTGGTGGAAATTACAACAAAGACAAAAGGCATAGCATTGTGATAAATAAATAAATAAAGCCTATGTAGGATTTCAAAAAGCTGAAATGTATTAAATTAAATTACAAATGATGTCGGCACAACCAGGGTCGGGCCTTAACTTTATTCACCAAATGGACTGAGGTGAGGTTCTCTCTCAAATCTGTTTAATCTGACAAAATGTCCACCTGAGAACATTTTCTTTTTTGGTTTTATGTAATTGTAATTATCATTATTGGTCCAAGATATTTATAGCATTAAACAAACTGTCCTGCAGTCAATCCTGCAGATTTTGATCTTACTTTAGCATTCACCTCATCAAGGAAAGAGACAAGTATGTTTCTTAAATCTTGTTAAGAATACTGACATGTAAACAAAGTTCTTTTTTTTTTAAGTGCAGGCTTGCTCTTGTTAGAACACAAATATGCTTTGTAGTATCAGTAACAATACAGAAAAATCAGTGCAAGCTCAAGTTTCTTGTTTCTCTTTACATGTAAGATATTGGTAGAAAATACAGCAGTGTGGAACAGTTTGATCACGAGGTGTTAGGCATTACACGGTGCAAGAGAAAACGCTGGACAGGTCCACTTGTTTGTTCTGTCTACAAACCCAGGGAGTGAGCTGAGTTCACTTGCTGAAAGAAAGACAAAGAGGAGAACTGAAAATAACTAATTGCTGAATCTGTAATTAGTCGTTTTAACCACTAGAGGGCACACGTTTCACAGCAACACTCACGTTATCTTTACTAACTTTATCTGAAATGTTAGAAGCAATTTTTTACCAGAATCCACACAGTGATTAGTGGCCAGAGACACAATTTGGTTTATTTTTGAACTATTGCAATCACAAACCTGTAAGAAGATCATACATGTTGCAGTAGTTGACAGCATCATCTGTTTTGGTGGATGGACCAATAGACTGAGACTGGGTCTAAAGAAGAACAAAGAAAAGGCACAATAAGGGCAAAGCAGTCAACAAAGGACAAAATACCTCGTGCTGCTCATATTTGTTTAGAGTGCCTGGGTTTGTCCCATAATTGGTTAATATGGTTATGACTATATCATAATGACCATATTGACTGATAATTATTACAGTAATTCAAAGAAAATATCCATCTAGTGTAGGTGCATGTGTTGCTCATAAGATAATGAAGGTAAATTAAGTACTGAAATTAACATTTGTAACTTGTACAACTATTTTCTGCATCCTCTTTTCTTTAAATCCAAGCATAGTTTCTTCTTGCATATTTCAAAGCACAATATGAAAATGAAATAATATAGAAGATATCTTGCACTTTATAAGCTTGACAAACTTAGATAGTTCATAATGGCATATAGTGCTACTGTGAATCATTATTTATTCACTCTCAGTGGTGCCAAGCTGCGGCAACCTGTCTATGCAACACCGACTCCAAGAGGAAGGAAGAGGTGCAGGAGTTGACCAGTGCAGGACACCACGCTCTGAAACAGGGACAAACCCAGGAGGTGCTTCATCGTTTCAGAGGATCAGAGGAGAAGGTTTCCTCCGGGTGCTACGGTTTCCCCGACCTCTGGCCACAATGGCAGCGCCGCTCAGTCGCAGCAGCTCAGGGCCAACACACGTACAATGACAAATAAAGCACTTACTTACTTACAATCACTTACACAGGCAATTGATCATGGAAGTTAAATCAGGAAACCTGCCCACAAGACAGTAAATGGTGACTAGGGGCCTTTTTGCTTTCGCACACCTCCAATATTTTACCAAACAAGTCAAACAGCAGATGGCGCCGTCGTGTCCCACCTCTCCCAGAAGAAAGACCCAAAACCTGAAAAAATTAGCTTACAAATTATATCGATGTGACGCCACACGTGAAAACTCTGAGAGGAAGAATACGAGTGAGCAGACTTGGAAACAAAATAGTCTATTTAAATACAAAAACCTTCTTCTCATTAGTCACACAGTAACTGGGCTGATTTCTTTGAATCAAAAACACAACAAAGTATGAACTGGTGAGAGTTGGTTTGGAACCACCGACTCTCCAGTTTGACCTCTCTACCGGCTCTATCAAACTTACAAACATTTGGCAGCCAACAGCGGTCGCACTGGTGGTGAAATGAAACACAATGGTCTCTGCTTCAAACCCTGAAGACGAGTGGTCCACAGTCAGAGTCAGGTTATCCGCCGACACAAACTAGAGATCAAGGCAAACAAACAAATGAAATGTTTTTTTTTTCTTCTAATTTTTGTCAATACAAAAGTCACAAAGACCAATGCAAAGGAAAATATCTTCAAAACAATTCACAAAATTAACAATAGGCTATTTTAACCCCTTACCCCCGTCTGAACCGAGTGCATTTCTCCAGTTCGGCTTTACCCAAATCTAAAAGCTTCTCGACTGGAGAGCAATTTGAAAGCTAAGACCAAAAGTGATCGTAACTTTTTGCCATGTTGTCGCCGCGTTTTAGTCTCTTTATTGTCTCTTTTTTTGCCATGTTTTAGTCCGTTTTTATTGCTTTTTCATTGTGTTTTTGTTGCTTTTTTGACATATTTTTGTTGCATTTTCATCTTTGTTTTTGACACTATTTTGATGCTTTTTTGTTGTTGTTGTTGAAGCTTTTAGATTTGGGTAAAGCCAAACAGGATGTACTTTGTTCAAGTGGGGGTTAAGAGATTAAAGCACTAACCACTCAGTTTATTCTGATACTGAATCAATAGTTAGAATGAAATCCAGATTTGACTATTCACTCCTTACATTTGTGTTCATATCATTCTGACACTGTAGCTAATTATACTAAATAAACGTTACCAAGTAGCTGCAGACATCACATCCAGCATTAGGACTGAAGACTTTGACTTGCTGAATTAGTGTAGCATTGACCTCAGCGCACGGTGTAGTAAAGGACCTTTGGGAAGACACAAGACAAAAGAATATTATTAATTCCTTAACTCCACTTTGACCGTTGATAAACAACATAAGACATATTGCTGCTCATCACCAGATGGCCTTGCAGGAGGAGGTCACCGGCGGTCTAGGTGTTTCAGTCGGTGTAGTCGGCGTAGACTTTGGTTTGGGAGCCGCTAAGAGAATCCCACACAGAGCCGCGATCACCACCAGGAGCAGCAGAGTCCTCATCCTGAACCCTCTGGACTGGACTGAAGAGGTGATGGACTGTGTCTGTACACGAGGTTTCAGGGGGTGGGGTCGGTGTCCGTAAGTCTTGTGATGCGGCTCTTCTGTACTTCAGGAAGCATCACGATTTGAACTGCTCCAACATGTGATTACTCGCCTCAGAACAGGCTAAGATTGATGTTGCTGGGATTAAATTGTCTGGTTTGTGTGTTTTTATTATCTGTTTGATAAGTTATTGGGACCAAACGTGTCCATGGATAATACAGCAGGCAGCATTTTACATGTTTTTCACATTACTTTTTGCTTTCAATCAATACTGCCGAGTTGTTCAGTTTTCGAATTATAGTCAAAAAGAAACAAATATTACATTTTGAGACAACTAACAAAACTGAATAGTGTACATATTCCAAAAAATGAACTACATGAAAATAGGGTAACACTTTATATTAACTACACCTTATTTAGCCTTAATAAATGATGAATTAACACTTGATTAATCATTATGAATTCGCCAAATTGAAGTATTGAGTGTTAATTATTATTAATTAACTTATGAATTGTTTATTATGAATTAAGTGTTGATTCATCATTAATTAAGGTGTAGTTATTAGAAACTGTTGCCAGAAAAGACAAAAGAGGTCAACTTAAAACTTAAACTTCAAGATTTTTTATATAGGGCCTCATTTCCTAGTTATCCAGAGTGTTGTTGATTTGTGGAGATATATATATTTTTTTTAATTCATGAAGTCCTCATTTGAAGAGTTTAGTGGCGCTAGGCTAGTGCTAGGCTAATACATGTCTATGGTAACTAGTAGCCTGCATTAAAAACAGTCTGACCCAAGCACAGTGCAGCTGAGGCAAATCACTTATAACACCAGACTGCCGATATAAATGTCTGTGTTGACTGAATTATTATTTTTTTAATATAACCCTTTTGCATTTAAAATAACTTATATTTGAGTATCAGCGTCCTGGTTGCAAGCTACGCAGCGGCGGAGTGATCTGCTAAGTTACCGGATCTAGTTTACCTGCGGCCGGCCTTACTTCATGTGGAATTCACAAAGGAGCTTTCTACAAATCAGATATGGGAACGTTTGGAGGACTACCCGATGATTTTTTAATGCAGGCTACTAGTTACCATAGACACGCGCTAGCCTAGCACTAGCCTAGCACCATTAAACTCTTCATATATAAGGACTGCACGAATTAAAAAATATATCTCACGTAATCCACAACACTTTGGATAACTAAATGGGCCCCTATGTCAAAAATCCTGAAATATTCCTTTAAAGACCTAAGCAAGGGGTTTTAAGGTGTGAAAATAACGAGGATCTAAATAAACCGAACAGTGTTAAAGAACGAATGGATTATGGTGTTCCAATCAGAGGGGGGCGTTAAACTGAAATGCTCTGCGTCAACATTCTTTATTTACAGTGCAAAAAATATTCTAAGTGAATATGTGGATGTTGTGAATACATTTAAAAATCAGCATCCGTTTTTTTATTATGACCCTGCACGGACTTTTCCACCTATTAATGTCATGCCGCATGAAAGCCTTTCTGATTGTTCTCCTAATGACCATCGCAGTCACGCACAAACCACATGTACCTTTTTTGTTAAAGCGCTCAGTCACTACCCCAACCGTGAACACATTCGTCATAAGCTTCATTAGCTGCTCCTGCATCAGGGACACTGACATAGGTATAAATAGAGTGAGGGGAACTTCACCATCACAAGTAGTTTCCCACTTCCTCCATCACCACCACCACCAACCCGCAACATGAAGACTCTGCCGCTGACTCTGGCTTTCTTTGGACTTTGCGGTTCACTTTCAGCCATACCTGCCCCTACGCCCTACCCATACCATTCTTTCTGCAAAACCATGTGGTAGGTATACTTCTCCTCACATTCAGTCATCACTAAATCTTTGAATGCACTTAAAGTAACATCATTTTCTCTAGGCTTTTTTCAGCTAATTGCTCTGATATCAGCATTGCATTAGCGAAACAGATCCAGGCCTTCGGTCCAGAGATGGGATGTGCGATGTGCCTGTATAATGTAAGAACCACCGCGTCACGACTCTTTGTGCTATGCGTTTGGCTGGATTAAATGTGTTGTTTTCTGTTGTAGCTGGTGTCTGTCACTCCTCAGTACATCATGGCTAACCACACGTCTCCAGATGGACTCACCACTGAAAAGATCTCCATTTCGTTCCTCCCCACCATGCTGCCCGATGGGTGCAGAGTATCCGTAAGTCCGTGGTTATTTGAGTTGAAAATGGATACATGTTATGACGAAGTTTTGAAGTTTTATTTCATTGTTTTTAAGTAAAGTATTTGACCTTTCCAGGCTGTGTCTCAGTCCTCCCTGTTCTCCCCTTCTCTCTTGGACAACGGTGTAAACTATTGCAATCTTCATGATTTGGTTGCAGGTAATCCTTTAATATTTAATAAAAACATTTATTAATGTGTATTGTTGCTATTGTTGGTGGCTTCATAACTCATTATTTTGCGATTAAAGCTAGTGGCCTGGCCTCTCAACGAGATTTCATGGAGATGACCAATGAGTGGGCCTGTCTGAGCTACGGAATCGCAACATGCTCTATGTAAAGACCTTAGTTCCCATCTAAAGCATTTACAATGTGAAGTAAACCTTAATAAGTAATCTTGTTTTATTTAATGAAGATGTGAAAAATAAAAAAAATGTGTTTCAACAAAAGAAATGTTTTGTATTACATCAACTGGGTTTCATATGAAAACATAAACAAATCATTTATTAACTATATAAATCCTTATTGGTGCATTTATTGAATAATTGCAGTATGAAAATTAAATATACATTTTCAAATAACTTTATATGGTGTATTGATAAATGCAATAAATATGAAATACTCAATAGAGGTTTTGCAGGTTGCCACATGAGGCCAGGTTGAGACTTAAAATTACTGCCCACAACATTCAAACATACCTTTGTATCATAGTTAGAATCTTGGAGATGGACCTGTAGTTCATGCAAACACTTCCAAAGCGAATGCTAGAAGTTCAATGAGGCCCGAGTGTGTGACTCCAATATAGATGACTTCCTTTGCATTTACTGTATTGTAGTGGAGTAAAATCCTATCCCTCCATTTTGTAGAATGAGCAATTTGTGGAAAAAAAAATAGATACCCGCGCGCTGTCTGCATCTTATTAAAAAACATATTACGCAAACAAAAGAACACTAAGCTGAAGAATGCCTGGGGATTTGCTGGTTTTGTCACGATGGGAAACTCAGCTTTACAGTCTTAAAGTAATAACATTTGTGTAGAATTGAGGTATATGGAATGGTAAATGGACTCAACTTTATCAGGCCCAAAGCGCTTTACAGTAAACCAGTCACCCATCACTCTTTCGTTCATACACCAGTGCACGCAGACACTGGTTCGAACCCACAACCCTCCGATCATGAGACGACCCCACTCTACCAACTGCGCCACCATCGCCTAAAGGTGGTAGTGTTTGTGAGAGCTAGAAACAAGTTGTCTGTCACCGTTTGAGAACTCATGCACAATATTAATATTACAGTATTACAGGACAGTTTCTCAATGTCTAAAGATGTCATATTCTCCTCACGACTTGCTATAATTATCGCTTACACTATATTCACACATTGAGTGGCGGCACCTCCACTAAACCCAGAGCAGATTGTAAAGGTCGCAATGATTGCACCCATCACCAAACGCCAAATAACTCAAGAGACTGGGACTGGACCTGGAGGGAGTGAAATATGTGCTGTTAGCAGTTTGGCCATATATCCATTACAAATAATGTTGACAGAGTGTGAAATCAGCATCTGTGGACGAAAATTGCTGCAAAAATATCACTTTTTGAGTGCTGTCAACATAGCATTTATATTATAGTCAAAAACTGTAGCTGTAGTTGCAAATATCCAAAACAAGGCCTGAGTTTGTTGTAGTGAAGTGGTGTTCACCTCAGTGCGGGGCTACAGAATGATAAGGAAACATAGTGTTCATTTGCTAGACAAATAAGTGCCACTGAGCTTGTAATAGTCTCTTTAATTTATAGTGTCCTTAATGGCTAGATCTAACTTAATGCAATTATAACATTACGTCACTTCTAAAAGTCAACTCAACTTGAATAATTTAAATGATAAATGTATAGGAGTGAAAAAAAAACTGTTTAAACAGTGCATAACATACGGTGTCCAAGGAGCAGCAGACCATGATCTTAGTGTTGGTAACTTTTATTCGATGCTCAGGGGAATTTGACCCATCCTTCAATGGAGAAACATGTCAAAGGTCCTGAGCGATTAAGAGCTAGGCTACGTTTGGTCAGGACGGATCGAGAGCCTATTGTGCATAATTGCCTGTTATTAAGTGCTAATAGGAAGTGCAGTATTGGCAGATTAGATACTGTATGGACGTAAGGCCTTAGCGACATTGCTTTGACTTTGACGATCAGCAACGGGATTCTCAATTTACATGATGACCTTCAGTGGCATCGTTACATGTGGTTCTACACGTCTCCTGATGTGTTGATAGTTGACCGAACACGAACATTTCTTTGTAATGTCATAATCAAAAGTGTCCAGAGTAGTCTCATTTTAAAAATAAATCTTACAAGGAGTCATTAGTTTTTTTTAAATGCAGCACTGGACCATGACGAGGAACAGAATAGCCAAGATGTGACTCAGTATTTCACAGGAACAGCCTGAATTCACATTGCCTTGACTTTTTCAACTGACCCATATTTACCATTTCATCACATGGGTCTGGGCTTCACCCTTATCTGCAATAAAGTCAGCGCATCCACTGATCTGTGCATAAAGCATTGCTCTCATTATTTCACGGTTCACTGTGAGATGGATCTGCTGATCATGTCATTTGTCACTGTAAGATGAAACATCTGATAACAGCAAATATAGGGTCGTTCAGTAGCAAGTAATGAGCAAATACACAAGTAGTCTAAATCATGCAGGAATCTGTTATAAATATGAGCTCCCTCGATTGTAAATACTGTAGTTAAACTAATTGCACAGTATTTTTCCCACTTTTTGCCGGTTACAGTTATTTTCAAATGGATTAAAGACGGGGTTATCAATTAAGTACAGTGATGTTTAACTTGGTCTAATCCAAGCATTAATCCATCTTCATCTGGATTACCATAAAAGCACTGACATGACCTTTATCCTCGTATAGGCTCTGTCTCATTGATCTTCTGACCTACTTGAAGTCAAAGCACAGCTCACAAGTAATAGTAAGTGACAGAGTTCATAACCACAAATGTGAGTCCATATGAATCCAATATAATTGTAACTCAACATTGCTTAATCAAAAGTATTATGACTATATTAGATCTACTGTATTTGGAACGGCACTCGGCTAATCCATACAACAGAGGCTGTTTCTCCATAAGACGAGAACGTGTTGGTTCTCGGTCACTTTGTTCAGGCACAATATACAATAGGAGGAACGGACCATGAGATGCCATGATTACAGAATAAACTATCTCATAATTAGATGTAATGTATTGTTAGTCGGTCACGTCGTTAGTACGTTCGCTCAGTATCTCGGCAATCAGCATAATTAATTAGTCACGTAGATGCCCACGCATAATTGTTTCTTTTGTCATGTCACTGCTGCTGATTGTCATGTTAAATGCACAGCTCCCTTTCCAGTCAGGTATTTATAAAGCTCCACATCTTGAGGAGGTCCAAAGTGTTCAACAATGAAGGTGCTGGTTCTTATATCTTCACTCCTACCTTTGCTAATGGCGGATTCAGTATCAACGGACATAACGTGCAAAATAATATGGTATTTGTATCATTTGTTGTTACGTTTTGACTTTTGATGTGGTTTGATTCACTTTATTTTGTCATTCCAGGGTCTTTAAGGAGCCGTGCACTAAACCAAACCAAGCTCTGTCGCAGAAGGTTAAGTCTTGGGGCTCCAAAAAGTGTCCGGACGACCAGGAGAAGTGCATGTATCCTCATACATGCACTTCTCCTGCAAAAATATGGTAGCTCTGATATGATAAAGGCACAGGGCACATCATCAAAGTAAAAATGCTTGAACATGGGTTTTCCTCTCTCTTTCAGATCATAAAGTCAAGTGCTTCAAACCTCAATGTAAAGCACACATCCAAGAGAACACACAAAGTCACTGAGATGTCCCTTAACTTCACTCCTCCAGAGGGCCCGCAGTTCTGAAAAGGTTGAAGTGATTGAAGCCTGTGAGATGTTGAGCTTGGGGTTTGTTAGTGCACTTTTATTTAACTTGTTTGTCGTGGCAACGGTGAAAAAACACACAAGATGCAGCTTTGTATTTGGAAAACGTCAACATTGTTAGGAGTTTTGATATTGTTATAGGCAATGTTTTTGAGTCATAGCTTCGCAGAAGGTTGTGCTTGATCCAATCGGTCCTTTCACAAGTGTCTGGTACATTTCGCTGTATAAAGAAAACAAAAGGATGTCTTTGAAATATTGTTAACGTTCATAAAAAATGTCTTACTTTTCTTACACTCTGTCAGTGAGCATTTTGTCCTCTAGTCCGGGGTAGCCATTGCCAACCTAACACGGATCAATTGGAAGATTTTTTATTCATATTTTTTGTCCAGCACCATTGTCCTCAGTCTTTGTGTCCGTAATAGAATGAATATATAAATAAATGCCTAAATAGATAAATAAATGGACGTTTGATGTATGATTGATCAATTATGATGCTGAGTGTGAGCAAAACTGCAGCTCTTTTGGGCAGTTCCTGCTCTGTAGGGTTTATTGCAAGATTTTATTTGTGTCAAAAGACATGTGTATGGGCCATAAATCATACAAGAGTGCTTACAAAATTTTGACTATGGGATAAATATTAAATAGTCTGCTTTGAATTGGAAATCACATTTTATCGCAGCCACATGATGTTAGTTAGCCCTTAAGGAGAGATGGTATCTCAATTCCTGCAAAATACTGTATGTACGATCAGCCCAATTACACAGGAGATGTTTGATGACATTTGGAGAAAGCGTAACAAATTTCCCCCTTGATCTTGGCCTTTAAAAAGTCCCACAATTTGAGGATTTTCATTCATTTGGCTCCGAAGATGAAGAGAGCGTTTGCAGTCACCACCTCCGTGCTGCTCCTGCCATTGCTGCTGGCTGAGATTTCACCCGGGGATTCCTCGTGCAGAGCATTATGGTATGATGTGTATTGTTTCTTCATATGATATTCATTGTTAATGTCACGATTCCTAAACACTTGCTCTTTCATTGATCAGGCTATTTAATTTACCCTGTGTCACACCAAACCGAGCTCTGGTGCGGCAGGTTCGCGCTTGGAGCTCCAAAACGTGTGCTGATGAACAGGAGAAGTGCATGTACAAGGTATAGTTTCCACTGACGAAAACAGATCAAGAGTCTTTTATGAACTAGTTTTTAGCCAAGTATAAAAACAACATTACAAAGCTTTTTTTAAACCGGTTGAGGTTACTGAACAGGAAATGTGTCCTCATTCGGGTCCTTCGATGCCGCTGGGGCCACATGTCAGGAGGGCGATTGCAGAGAGAACGTGTTTTTGTTGTTTGCTTACTTTATATTTATTTTCTAGATACTTGCAACAAGCCGCTCCCATCTGGAGGTTATGCACACGTCCCAGGATTTAAATAGAACGACTTTGATGTATTTTGACTTCTACCCTCCAGAATCCCCCAAGTTCTGCAAAATTTGGGTAAACTGTTTTTTTGACATCAATAAATGAAGAAAATGATCTAAACGCTAAGTTTCATCTTGCTATTGCCACAGGCCTACTCTGTAACATCTCCCTTCAGTGGCAGCGCCACAAACGAGTTCTGCCTCTTCCACAACCTCTTTCAAGGTAACGGCTTTTATCCTTGTTATTTAATTATTATCTCAGTCACTTCAAATCCATCAAAAACTAATGTCTGTCTGTCTGTTTGTATGTAAAAAGGGAGTGGCCTGACCGAGGCTCCGGGATACAGGGAGATCACCAATGAGAAGATGTGTCCCTCCGTCTCCTCGGCCACTTGTTTTTAGGGAAACCAGCTGGTCAAATTTGATAAAACCGCATTGTATTAGTCATTTTTGAATTCTCTGTTTCTAATCGGTGCTTTTTTCCCACATTAATATAGCCACACTAGAGGGCGCTGTACACTGGTACTGATATATAATATGTGTATTGGTATTCTTCTTCTCTTCCAATAATTCTTTTCTCATTTGGACTGAAGACGTGAGGACATTTAAATTGTTTTTATGACTTTCCCCAAACTTTAATGTTTGAGTTATTTTTGCAGCGCTTTTCTTTTGTTAGTGCCTTAAACAAAAAAACACTCTCCTGAAGACAGAGATGTTAGCTTTGATTTGAGCAGTTTTAGAGCTAACATGCTAAAGCCGTTTGTTAGCTAGCTTACATTGTTCGTAAAGTGGGCGCTCAGGATTATTTGTCACATGGGTCATAAATGGTGGGAGATTTTTACTTTATTTTATGTCTAATATGTTTTTTCTGATCACTTTATTTTAACATGAGCTTTTATTAAAGGCGTATATTTGGGTCATTTGAGTGAATTTGTACATTTCACACCTCATTGAGCATTGTGCAAAAAAAAAAAACTTCAATTGAGTGTCACGAACACATCTGGCATTGCATTGTGGATGTTTTACAACGTGTTTTGTCCTTTTAGCTCAAGAAGAAAAAAAGTCACAAAAGGTTGATCAAATTTCAAGTCAAAAACTCAATTCAAAACAATAGTGACAATCAACCCCACGCCTTGTGACAACTTGCCCCGCATATGGGGCACATCGTCACAGTCCATTTCGCCGTGTTTGGCGGTTAATAACGTAGCTATTTATCTCAATATGATAGAAAAATGTAATGCAGGTCTGACTCTTGTGGGATTTTCTGTTGATGACCAACTCTAGAAAAAAAAAAAGTGTGACAAATAGCCCCGGTGTCCCCTACGCAGTTGCACATACTTTTGTTATCCGTGAATCACTAACTTTTTAACACGGTCACTGAATAATTTGTATTATGCAGCACAAAGAACACTGTAAATAACTCTTTTGGGTCACAAACATTTCCAAATAAATCGCTTCGATCACTGCATTTCATTGTTAGTCACGTTAGTCCGACTTCCTGTACGGTTAACCGCATGTATCGAGTAAATGTCGTGTCTTTTCCAAGTGATGTGAAAAGTGTTATTGGTTAGTGTTGATGCAGTAACAGCTTTTGTGTGAATCGAGCAAACCGAAAAAAAAAGGGAAAAAAATGCGGCAATTGTCCTTATGCACTTGTTTTATTTACAACACACAGAAAATCTCAATGTCTTTCAAATAAAAACAAAACAAAAACAACCCAAACAAACTGTACTCACTCTGTATGTACATGTACGTCATATACACAGCATTTATAGTACATACGTAGACTTGTATCTCTTCAATCTTTTACATCTCGGCTAAATGCTCTTTTCTCACCCACTCCCGACTAAAATCGACCGCTGTCTAATCCGCCACCTGCACCCCCCCCTCGTGACGACTCACCGAGTTTAGCCCTAATGCTTAGCAGCGCGTGTCGAGGCAGAAGAAAGGAATGGCCGAAAGTAACCAGAACCAGTGAGGGCCGAGACTCGCCGGCCGCAGTCGTAACATGTCAAGTATTTCAAGGGATTCCCAACTGCGTGACAAGAGTGCCGGTTAAGACAATCAGCAAATAAAAACCAATGATTTGTACAGCCTCACACTCTCACCAAGATACGACAGCAATGAGTTTGACCCTATTATAGGCCGCGCGCGCGAAAGAGACCACGGACTTTGAACAACGACGTACAAAAATCAGAGGCCACGCACAATACTGGGCCACTGAGGTTCGACGTAGCCTGGCCAGCCATAGGGTTATTTGTCCATTACATCTACAGGTTTCAAGTCACAGATCTATAATAAAGTTCTAGATGGGGCGTTTCCATTGTGTTGGTCCATTCACCTCGAAAATTCATGTGGACTAAAAGCAGACTCTAATTTCATAGTGAATTATTTTTGAATTGTTATCTACTGTCCAGGGACAGACAAACTAACGTGATACTATCTTTAGGGGGGTAAGCATTTTGACTTCAGTGAAATAAATAAAGAAATGAATAGATGTACATATAGATCAGTGGCTATTGATTGGGTAATTTTCATATTTTGAAAAGTGAAAATTATGTCCTAACAAAGACAGTTGATTTTCTCTTTGTTAATCGGTTTCCAAAGATGACCACTTTATCCGATTGTGTACCTTAATTTAATACAACATTTTTTCATTGATATTGAAGTGTACAGGTGAAACGCGGAAAATTAGAATGTTGTTCAAAAGTTCATTTATTTCTGTAATTCAACTTAAAATGTGAAACTAATATATACAGTTTGATATAGACCCGATCATTACATGCAAAGTGACATATCTCAATACTTTGTTATATTTTTGATGATCAAAATATTCAAATTTTATGAGATTTTTAATTTGGTGTTTTTACAAGATGAGCTATAATAATCAAAATTATAACAAATAAAGGCTTGACATATCTCACTTTGCATGTAATGAGTCTATATCATATATTAGTATATATTAGTTTAGATTGAATAACAGAAATGAATGCACTTTTTAATTATATAAAAAAATTTCGAGTTTCACCTGTACATGGTGTGGAGGGCCACAGATCGTTTAGAAGAGTTTTAATCCGTGCCTCACACCTTTATTTAGGCTTGCAACCTTAAAACCTCAGTAACATGTCAGTTTTTGAGGTAATTGTGTAGAAATATGAAATTTGTCATAAAAAGTACCATCTCCCGCGATGTGTGCCAATTCAACAAGAAGGACCGCCAAGAATGGATTTGAGGGCCGCATTTGGCCCTCGGGCCACACTTTGGACACCCCATATTTAGAGTTTTATTATGGATCTGTGTTTCATGTGATGTTGTAAAAAAGAAGAAAAAAAACAGTTTGAAACATGGCTGTTTTCTCCAAGTAAAAATTTAGTCCATGACCCAAAAAGTCATGTGACAGAATAACCACTGAAAAAATGAAATGCTTTCAAATCGATCTGCGTGCAGTGAATTAGGAAGCATGGCACATGAACTGGCCCATACAATTACTTGGACAATAATTACAAGTAGAAATGGTTACCTCTTTACTGCATAATTATATATGGCTGGCCACACTAAGATAATATACCAGAGTTTTCATGATATGTTAAGGACTGGCATGGAAATAGGGCTTAAAATATAAATAATTCTATGTACTGATACTACAAATGCATAAATAATCAAGATTGTTCCATAACAATACCAAAAAAATGATCCAGTGATTCTTGCAACCAAATATTTTAAGTAAATAATAACAAAAACAAAAAGCACCGATATTTACAAACTTAATTTCCATAAACAGAAATACACTTTTCAGCTACAAAAGGCCATTATAAAACCAGATATCTATTTTTGTATGTTTGGATCTGCATCTGGTGTAAATAGTGCTCTCGTTATAATAAAGCAAGGATTTGTGTTAACGTTATTTCTCATTCAGATATTTATTTTTCTGTTAATTCTGATGTTAGTGATTGTTGTATTAGAAGTATTAGTAGTTCTAGTAGAAGTAGAGTATATTGGTTTAGCCAGAATTTTTTAGCACAGTTCCCTTTTTGAGTAAGTATTAATAGTCTTAGTAAGAAATAGTTTTGCATATTAGATCGTTCCGATTCAGTAAATAGTAGAGTTGTGTTTAAATGTTTGTGTGATATAGCTATGTGTAAATTAAAAGTCATGATCTGTTGGACATTGGACTTTACTGTTCAGTGTTATAGATAATCATCATCAAGTTACAGCAAAAGAAACTTACTGCTTGAGGAAATATACTGATTATTTCTTATTTGAATTGGTTTGGTTTAGGACTGATTTTTAACAAACGTCCAAAATGTAGTTTTACCTGGGACGTGGCTCTAAAAGTGCCACATAATCACAGCTTTACTTTTATGAATAATAATATTATTGCTGTGATACAAATGTGTTTTCCTGCCTGAATAGCAGCCTATTTGCTAATGTCGGGGCAGCAATGTCTATTGAAATCAATACTCGTAGCATGAGTGGTGTTGTATTATTTCAACTGTATCTCCGTAATGGTTGTACATCAGTGGCCAAATCAAATTAATAATAGACTTGTATAAAAAAAATATATATGTTAATAGCAGCAAAAGGTAATGCAGGACCCAAACACTGGCTTCATTTTGACAATTGTTGATATACACTGCAGATTCCAGAGCTATACGAAAAATTGAAGTGATATCTCTTACACAGATGGTCAGTGTGGATGTACTTATGTCGTAAAAGTAAACAGCAAAGTCTAAGTGAGATGGTGTATCTTAATGGTGCCACACCCACAGGGCCCTCAGGAAGCGGCCTGTGATTAAGGCAGTCTCATATATTGCAAAGAGGCTTTTGGCCCCTGTTCGAAGATACTCTGCCACAACAGTCATCAGTTTAATGCGTGTGCTAAAAAACTGTTTCCTTTCTCGCTAATTACACAGCAGATGGGAAGATATGAATAGCGGTGGCAAAGGAAAACCTTGAATCCACAACCCTTCAAGCCAACATTCAAGAAAATTCACAGAAAATAAATGTCGAGCGTTAATCCTCTTTGGAAGAATAGTCCTTTTGGTTTGTGTTCTAGATCTCCATACGATGAATAATCTTGTACATGGACCCAAATCAAGCGCAGGGCGATTTAATCGAACAAAATGAACGCAATTCCCTATGTCTAAATTGTCCACTTGCGTCGATGCCAGTGACCTTGTTGAGCGGCGTGCAGAGACGAGGACAGAGAAAAGTCCCACTTACAACATGTCTCTTTTTGGACTCTAGTTTGAAATATAGAGACAAGTCAAAGCAGATACATATTTATAAGTTGGACACAGGAGACAAGGCTCCATCGCTGTCTTCACTTGAGTTCTGCTGCTCCTTACATTATATGAGTTTGGGCTAAATCGGTCGCTTTGCAACTCTTATGGGCTACTGTCATTACCAAGGCTTAGAGCAATGACGTCGCCCTTTTTTTTATCAGCATTTTACAACCGTCTCCGTGTTTTTTTTAGTCCTTCAGACCCACTCCTGCATGGAGCGCTTGCAGTACAGTATGTGGCGCTGCGTGCTCTTCCTCCTGAACTGAAAGACGGTGTAGAGGAGGACCATCATGCAGAGCGCCAGGACGCAGGGGATCGCTATGGCCACGGCCTTCTCCGTGCCCCCCGTGCTGTCCAGTTTAATCACCACGTCCGCGTCTCCGTTGTCGTAGTGGCGCTCTTCGGCCACCGGGGGGTTCCAGTCCCAGTCAGGGTCCGCCGGGAGACCGTCGCAGCCCATGAAGTCCCTCAGTATGGAGCGGGGATATCCAGGCTCCACTCGTAGAAGCAGGTTGTTGAACTTCCAGTACTCCTTTCCCTTGTAAAAGTAGGTGAAGCCTGGAGGACAACAATTAGATATGAGATTTATATTTCATTTACATTCATTGAAATAGTACAAAGCCCGGCAGACACATGACAAGAACATTTATTATTGTGTTATTTTTGTGTGTGCAATACTATGCGTTAAAAAGCAATAACTACTGCGAAATAATGTGATATTTTTGCTATAAAAAGCAATGACTAATAACAGCATTGCATATTAACACAATTGTTATTTTGCCGTACTACTGCGTTAGTTATTGCTTTTTATCACAAAGCACTAACACATTTTCTTGTGACGTCCCCTGGTGGTGTAATACAGTGTGGATGATACTAGACTAACGCTGACTCAAAACAAGTGTAATCTCTCGCTCTCTCAAACTTGTATCATTTTTTTTTTCTGCAAAACTACTTTCACAATAGTACGTGGTATCTTGGGGCGAAATAACGCAATATTTTATTTTCTATACATTTCCATGTTATGTCCCCTGGCAGGCTATTGAGATCAATCAAAATTGCAATCTTAAATTTGGTCAGTCTCAGTTAAGGGACTTGTCAATCGGAAACAGCTGGTTTGGAGTTTGTAGACGTAAAATGGAAGTGTTGAATAATACTGTCGAGAATTATTATTTTTTCATTTAGTTTGAGCTGTGGTTTATTGAAAATATCTTTCCTGTCTATGAGACTGAACAATGCGAAAAATCCAACTGTTTATACACTCCTTTTATTCATGCCAAATCACTGCAAATAGTTACGTTTGCAACATCCTCAGTAACAATAACAATGAGTGAACCGGAAGAAAATCAATAAACAGCATGGACAAAGATTGATGAAGTGGTGGAGGACGTGCTAGTGTTTTTGCATAGAAAGTCGTGGAGTGTAATCTGTAAGTCACTTTCTAAAGAGCATGCAAATGTATACAGTTTTTAATAGCTTGATTGCGTGAGCCTGGGAACACCCACTAATCACCAGTTAATCACAAGGGGGAAAAAAGACTGGCATTTATAGACAGAGCAGCCATTATCATTCATTTGCAATGGCAATTTACCCTGTAAAATTTCCATCAGGATTGGAGCTGAAACACTGGACACACTGTGTTTCTTAATTAGCTAGTATAGGCAGGACAATAAGCCGAGTAAGCCTCAGTAATTGTCCAAGCCACACCGTAATCAATAGTTATAGGTTATTACTAGGGCTGGGCGATATGGCCTAAAATCTATATCATGATATGAAAAAATAAATATCACGATAACGATATATTTGACGATATAATTGACAATGGACGAATTACTTCAAAATCTCAGCCTTACGCGTATTGGGAAGATTCATTCAGTGATATCTTCTTCTTCTTTTTTTTTTTTACGGCATAATTGTCTCGCAAATATGATCTACTCAAACAGTTTACATCCTTCATTTCATTTTACTTTTTCAGCACGTGTCCCCGTGTTCTACAGTCACCGTTATTGCTGCTCTGATGGAGCAGAGTGAAACATAAATTATATTGTGTCCACAACGATATAAAAAATTACAACGATATCAAAACATTATATCGCGATAACGATATGCGATACAATATGGCCCAACCCTAGTTATTACTATTGCATACCATTGGCCTTGTCCACAAAAGCCCCCTGTGGAGAGTCTGGGATGCCCTTCCAGATGGTGATGGGTTTGGGGTAGCCAGGGTCCATTGTTCTCATTTCCTCATTGTACCTCCAGTATCTACAACACACAATTATGATTAGAGTGGAAAAACACACACTATTATCCATGTATTTATCTTTCTTCAAATCTTTAGTTCTTAAGGCCGCTTGGACAGACTCAGGAACTCCCTGCTCAGTGAAATGGTTGATTCTTCTGACCCAGCTGTTTTGCACTGACCAAGGTTCACCTGTAGATGTTGGTATAATCTGTGCTCACGCGAGATGAGAGTTTGTAGAGTACGTGCAAACTCATGCGACGTCATAATCGCGCTCCCCTTAAGCATTCAGTGATATTCAGCGTTTTCAGATTTGTATTGCCCCTTACGGGAAATGTGTTTCCTGTAAGGGAGTCAACGCCACAACAGTCAACATTTAACACAAAACGGGTGCACAAAAGGCAACAAAGATAACATAACATTGAACAAGGTACGACAGATACATTAGCGAGGTAGCCTGTGGAGTTTTTGTTGTTTTGCAAACTGTATTGGGCTGTATTTATTTTTACAGTTTCAAGGCAGAGATACAGAATCACGAGTGTGAAGTGTACACAGTGTGACAAAGGCGTGATGACCCCATACTGGGTAAATAGATTTAGCTGATGACGATGTGGTGAGGCAGCGCTTACGCACATGTACCGTCAGTTCCTACACAGTGAGGGACGACTGTCAAGAGTGAACATTCAGATCTAATCAAGCTCTTATTATCAATCACTAATGGCACCTCGCTGCCCAGCTGTTTGACTAGCCCCAGGACTCCTGAGTGTGACTGTGTAATGACGTATTTCACATGACCCTTATAAAATCTATTAAGCTTCAAGGATTATCGCAGTGTTGTCTGCTGGTTACATGGATTCGCTGCAGTCACTTAGACACACTTTATGTTTTGCGACAGAGTGTCCTGTTGGAGATGATTTGCAGCAGCAGGTTGAGAGATGACAGTATCATGACAAAGCATTTTGTCAGCTCCGGAGGGTCTCACGACCTCTGAGGATATGATTTATAATGACGGCTGGACAAACATGTGAGTCACACTGGGACCAAGAACAAACTAAAAGACATGGGGAGCCAACAGAATCTAAATTAGATGTCACCATCAACGTCATCTTGTTTTTAAATCAACAACTTCATCATAATAGGCGACTAAAGGTTGCTGTAACATTTGGGTTGTTTTGGTTCGAGTCCAGAAAGTAGCAGTTGTCAGCTGCTGAAGATGCTGGGAGTGTTTTTGAATTAACATGTGACAGCTTTGAGAACAGCCAAGATGTGCCTCCTGCCAAAACGGAAGAGGCACTGATCTGAAATTCTTTATGACATCTGACAAAAAACACCGGGTACAGAACTTACGTATCGCACCGGTGTGATATATCATTGTCACGCACACATTTAAAGACGTGTTGGACAGGCTTGTGTTCAACTTTTTTCTTTGGAAATACATAAGTTGCCATGGACTAAGACCAAACCTTCTTAAGATCATGGGCACAAAAAACAGGTTTGCAGTTTGAATGTAAATGTATCTTTTGTTTTTATAAATATGACTTTGAATATTGTGAATAATATTTAAGATCAAGCTCAGAATAATTATAATCTATTAATAAATTGATATAATTCATTCATTTATAAAAACAGCTTACGCAAGAAAACAATGGGATAGTATTTCATATCATTGTTATTATATGCTTTTTCGGTAATGAACTGGTTACTACAGTATTTGTAGTAGACACTTATCTAAACATTACTGTATATAAATGCATGTTACAGACAATAAGCCCATTAAAGGTAAAGGTGCCTTTTTTGTATGGTCATAAACCATAATCAGAAGTGACCAAAATGTGAAACATCTTTCCTTTGACTCGACACCATATTAAAATCCTTCGCCCGCACCACTTTATTTCAGTGGTGTCCCCGTGTCAGACCCCATCCATCTCACCTGTCTCCTTTGAAGAAGTAGGTTTTGGCCACGTCCTCCCACCAGACAGCTGTCTCGATGTTCTGGGCGGGCATGCCACTCCCGAACAGTGAGATGTCCTGAGGATATGAAGGCTGCAGAGTCGTGTCCTTAAAGACCCAGAAACGGTTTCCTAAAATAGACACGCACCGAGTTAACCGGGTGTCACACACATTCGCTTAAATGTGACCTGGAATTGAGCTTTCTTTATCAATATAACACCGTTCACAAAGATCCCAGGGTTACATCTTGTTATCTCTATATTTTACTACAAAAAGTATTTAGAAAGTGTATTTTGATGTATTACAATTGGCCTGACTCAATAGTGACACAAAGCTTAATGACATAACAGGAACTATGTAATTATAACAGGGTCTGAGCCATTTTTGCACTGCATTAAACCTTTGCTACAAAACCAGCGCTTTAACCAAGACTAAATCCTGCATACAAGCAGAAAAACACATTCCAAACAAAAAAATAACATCAGAACATGCAAAATTCTCCGTGGGACCAGTACGCTTTTGTACCACTAGTTGTGCCTTTAACTACCGTATGAAAACACTTTATATGTAGATTGCATTTACAATTTATGCCGTTTCATCTGCAGCAACCTACGTTTAGACAGTGCTTTCGAACTGTCTCCAGTGGGACCAATTATTTTATTGTAGCTTTTGTTGATAAGGATTCAGTTTGATTAAAATGCCGGAGGCTCAAAGAGGAGAACTGCAGTAAGTGGCAATAGCGCTCATAAACTGTGCGCAGAGACACACAGTAAAAGTCCAGCGTTGGTGAATAAATAAATGAAGACACACTGATCCTACTGGGTGACAGATGTCGTGTTAATCTGCCTGACGGACAGAGAGGGGCAGGGCTGGACCTTCGCCCATTATTTCTATGGGCTATAGGAAAAACCAGGGCTGCTTCTAGCTATAAACAGACTAGGACCCTATACTGACCATGAGCTGGACTGGGGGCTCCCAACTGGGCACATGCAAAGGGCCCCATATCCACTAGGGGGCCCCCACAGATTATTTTTCATATTTCTTACTGACTCAAAGTTGACGTGTCATGCATATGGAGCTTAAACATAGACTTAAAAACCTTATTGATATTTCACGTTTTATTATTGTAAGAACAGGAGTAATGAAATGCTGGTGAAAATCTCGACTGGGCAGCTATAGGAATTTATAGTTTAATGTACAGCGTGTGAGTAGCTCCAGCAGTGCGGGACAAACACACTTCCAGTACAGAACAGATTGTTGGATTATGGGCTTTAAAAATGTGGAGGACAGTTTTGGAGTTGTTGGGTTTGAACAATGAGGCGAGTGTAATCGGGAAATACAGAACGAGGCGCAAACACTGTAGAAGAAGAAACAGTTCATTTAACAGCTTTGTCCGAGGACTCTTACTGTAAACTGCGTGAAATACTACTGCAGGTATAATGTTTGACGGGGGGACAATGTTAAAACATGGTTTAAACCTCAAGAAGGTCGATTTAGCATTTTGATAC
This sequence comes from Proterorhinus semilunaris, assembly GCA_021464625.1. Classification (NCBI taxonomy): domain Eukaryota; kingdom Metazoa; phylum Chordata; class Actinopteri; order Gobiiformes; family Gobiidae; genus Proterorhinus; species Proterorhinus semilunaris. The sequence continues at coordinate 22,801,089 of CM038358.1, read as the reverse complement.
AGTATGTCCACTTTAACGTGATTATTACCCTATTATTTTCTCTTATAGTTCAAAATATTGTGCCAAATTCATGATGCATGTTTAGGGATAACAACAGTAATTTGGCTACAGGCACCATTTTGCGCAGGGCCATGACAAAACTACAAAACAGCCCTGAAATTTCACTTATCAATTATATCACCTGCTCGGTTCACTGTCCTTTTCAGACTTCACAGAATAATACACCTAATCTGAACATTTCCACTTTTTCATTATCTATTTTATTTCCCCCTTGTGGCAAAACTTAATAAAAAATCTAATTAAAGTCCATCCCTGTAAAGTGATGGTCTTAATTTTGGCTTTGGTTTACTCAGCTGGATCTAACTGTTTGGGATTTCTGGCTATTTTTTGTCTTAAATTTGGTTAAAAAAAAAGAAAAAAAAAAAAAATGAAGTTCTGAAACGGCTGATATTCAAAACTCACATATAACGCAGTAGCCTATATATGCAAATTGGAACATGCGCTAGATCAGCGACATTGTAATATTGTCTACAAACACTGAACGGGCTCCTATGAATAAGTAAACAGTACGTTCCTCAACTAAACAAAGTGTACCTTTGAAGAAGACAAATTTCCCTTCGCTGTTTTCGTAGACCGCGTCGATTTTCGGGGGCAGGCCTTTCCAGAAGTAGTTTATCTGCATGGGATATCCCGGCACCACCGAGTTGTCCCGTACCCTCCAGAACCACTGGTCCTACAAAAGCAAACCACATGACAAGAAAACAAAAAAAAGGTTGTTTAAGTATTTTTTTTTTTATATTATTGCTATTAATATAATTTTAGTTTGAAATTTAGGTCTTGTGATTAACTAAGAAACTGCTGTGAAATTACATGATCTCCAGCCGAAAACAGATGAACACATGCAATATTAATGTTGTAATCAGCACACTCTAAAGATTTCTTGTAAATCTTCTTGTAAATATGTGTAAGAAAGTCCCATCCTTATTTTCATGAAAGGATTAAGTAAATAAATATTTTTTAGCAACAAATATATATAAATCTATAGTTGATATTCTTCGTTTATAATTACTTGACCCTCGATAACAATCTAATCAAGCCCAAGCCCCGCCTTAACCAAGTGCATTTTCTCCAGTTCAGCTTTACCCAAATCTAAAAGCTCACAGCCTTTAGGCCAGTGTAACGCCTCGTTTGAAAGCTAAGACCTACTAAAACTAATTCAAACAGATCTTTTTCCATGCGTTTTTGTCGCGTTCTTGCCTCTTTTCTGTTACTCTTTTGTGGCGTTTTTTGTTTCTTTTATGTCACATTTTTGTCACATTTTTGTCGCTATGACGTCACTAACTCAAGAAGCTTTAGGATTTGAGGTTATATAATTCACCTTCAGCGTTACAGTGGTGCTTCATGCGGTGCAGTGACTTGTGCTTTACCTTGAAGACAAAGAGCTCCTGGCGCAGGATGGCCAGCGTGTTGAAGCCCCCGTCGCAGATGTTGGGTTTCGAGTTGGGGTTGGAGGGTTTGGCGCTCTGTGGGGGTCTGTGCGGTCGGGACGAGTGCCGGTCGTGTTTCCGCGGGTCGGATGGCGGCTGGAAACGAGGCGGCGGGACAGTAGGGGGCGGCCGCGTGGGCTGCGGCGCTCTGTCCGGTGGACCTGAGACACAGGTGATTCAGTCTGTTAAAGACATCCCCCTTAAATGTATGAATTAGCAGCTTTTCCTCATAGGTCTGTCTCGTGAACTCTGTTAGCCATGTTTTTGTATTTTATAATTAAAAAAAAGTGTTCAAATAAAAAATAGGGTTATCAATATGAGGAATATAACACATTTTCCTTGGTATTTATTTATTTTTGTTATAGCGCCCATTGCTAGTGTCATTTATAAATACACCAGTAGACTATTGAATCTAACCCACTCACACAGATGCATAAATCATTGGAAACACTTTTAATAATATATTTTGCACTGTAATTATGCTGCAGCCATCTGGCCTCACTGTAGCTGAAGTCTCGGGTATTGATTTCAGTGTCTTCTCAGTGCCTTTGTTATCCCTCTAATTCCTAATTATTTGTACTAAATCTTGAAATAATTGCACCTTTCAACTACATTAATTAAGGAAACAGTCTGTCTTCTGGGAAAAGCAAAATAGCCTCCATGTATAAAACCTGCAAAACCCTTTAGCTTGGAAGACAAAATGTCAGTGTTTTCCCAAATGGCCTGAGAGTGTTGATTTTTTAACAGCCATCCTGATAACTGTTTGGGAAATGTGTTAAAAATGTCTAAATCCCGCGTGTGTAACGTTATAAGACTGCAGGTGGCAGTGTACAAACTTACCGTATATCTTCTGTATGCCCTGCAGGTCGTCGTGAGGTAGTTTGAAGTTCTCCGTGTCCATGTACTGGTAGAAGGGGGCCATGATGGCGGTGGGGTCGTTAGAGTGCTCCAGGCCGAGGGCGTGACCCAGCTCGTGAACGGCGACCAAGAACAGGTCGTTGCCTGCAGGGAGACACAGAGCGATAACATGTCAGAAAATGAACCCATGTTTTTAGTCATTTCAAAACATTATAAATAAGTAGTTCTCTATTTAGCTCCCTAGTTGTTATTAAAGCAAGAAAAGTACCATCTTTATTGATGAGAATAAAAACAACAATTAACCTGTGAATAGAAATAAAATGGCCCTTGTGGCGTAATACACATCAATTTAAAATCAGGTGCAACAACGCCACAAATAAGTACATTTTATTTTTCAGCTTGCACTCCCTATTTAGCACCTGTCTTGATAAATCACTCCCTAAAATGTTCACATAGCATTAAATGTTTTACCTTCCAAGTGCCACCGGGCAGGACTAAACCAGCTCTAAAAAGGCTCTAAAATACAAAAAATGTTGATTAAAGTACGTCTAAACTAACTTATGTCTAAACAATGTTAAAACACCCGACTTCAACGCATCACGAAAAGCATAAAGAAAATACAGGTGCTCGTCATATAATTAGAATATCATGAAAAAGTGCATTCACTTCTGTTATTCAACTTAAACTGTAAAACTAATATATGATAGACTCATTACATGCAAAGTGACATATGTATAGCCTTTATTTGTTAAAATTTTGATCATTAAGGCTCAGCTTGTAAAAACCCCACATTAAAGATCTCATAAAATTAGAATATTTTGCAAATGGACCGTAAGCCCTAATCATCTAAATTAAAACAAATAAAGGCTATATCATATATTAGAGTCTATGTCATATATTAGTTTCACATTTTAAGTTCCAACCATCCATTTTCTTCCGCTTTATCCGGGGCAGTCTCAGCAGAGATGCCCCGGACTTCCCGATCCCCGCACACCTCCTCCAGCTGTTCTGGGGGGACCCCGAGACGACATCAGGCCAGCTCGGAGACATAGTCCCACCAGCGTGTCCTGGGCCTTCCACGAGGCCTCCTCCCAATAGGACATGCCTGGAGCACCTCCCGAGGGAGGCGACCAGGAGGCATCCGGAACAGATGCACTAGCCACCTCAGCTGGCTCCTTTCGTGGAGGAGTAGCGACTCTACTCCGAGCTCCTCCCGGGTAACTGAGCTCCTCACCCGATCTCGGAGGGTGCGCCCAGCCACCTGGGCCGAGAGCTTTGCCTCAGACTCAGCTCCCTCTTCACCACAACAGTCCGATACAGCGACCGCATCACTGCTGACGCCGCACCGATCCGTCTATCCATCTCACGCACCACCCGTCTCTCACTCGTGAACACGAGATACTTGAACTCCTCCAGTTGAGGCAAGGACTCCCCACCGACCTGAAGCGGGGAAACCACCTTTTTCCGGTGGAGAACCAGGGCCTCAGATTTGGAGGTGCTGATCCTCATCCCGGCCGCTTCGACAATGGAGGAGAACATGGTCCACTCGGACTCAATGTCTCCAACCTTTTTCAGGTGGAAGATGGCGCCAGCAGTGTGCACGGCGCTCCGTCTCCCTGCTCTATTTTGCATAATACTCATTGTATGGATCTGTTTTTGCTGTTCTAATGGATCTGCGATGCTTGTGTATGACCGTCAAACATTGTTGAACATTCGAGCATCTCACGAAGCTTTCTTGAAGAACTGTACAGCTAGACAGTCTTCATGTCCTCCACCGCCACTCCTCGCGTCTCTACCGGGCGTTCTGCGCACACCTTTTGGTGTGCCTCGGAGGAGACGCTCCCGCAGAAGAAGTAAGCGTGGAGGTATTTTGATTAAAATCAGAGCTTACCTTCGATCCGGAAAGAAAGGCGGCTATGGAAACCCAGCTACGTCTCGGGTAAGTGAGCGTTGTCTCGTCCCCGTATTGCCCAGTGGTATCCAGGAGGGGCATCAGCTGATGCCGTCGCAATTCTCTGAGCGGCTCCGCACCCGGCGTCCCAGAGCCGCTAACCACCGCGGCGTCAACCAGGAAAACCTTCGCTCGCTAGCACGGACTTCTTCACCGAAAAACGTGGATACACTTCGCATGGCACTGCTTAATGTCAGGTCGCTGGCAAACAAGACCTTCGTACTCAATGATTTCTTCGTTTCCCAGCATTTGGATATCATGTTTTTGACAGAGACATGGTTACGTCCTGGTGAGTCTTCAGCTTTCTCTGAACTTCTACCTCCTGGCGGTTCGTTTTTTAGCTCTCCCCGTACCACTGGAAAGGGTGGAGGGCTAGCCTCTGTGTTTAAATCCAGTCTTAAATGCCGACAATGTCCAGCAACAACTTTCTCAAGCTTTGAATTGCAGTTGATTGAAATACAGAGCACTGTGCCCGTCCTGTGCGCGCTGGTATATCGACCTCCAAAGTTTAACAAAGACTTCATTGCAGACTTTTCCGACTTTGTAGCAGGAATTGTTCTTAAATATTATCATTTTTTAATAGTGGGTGATTTTAACATACATATTTGCTGTAACTCAAAACCTCTGGTAAAGGACTTTTTAAGTGCCATCGATTCTTTTAATCTTACACAGTGGGTTAATGGCCCTACTCATGAAAAGGGCCATACACTTGATCTCGTGTTGTCTCATGGTTTAAATGTAGGCATTGATAATCTTTGTAGTACGCAGATATCGGACCATTTGCCAGTTTTGTTTTCACTAACACTTCCGTGCGCTCCAGCTAAACCGTGCGCCTTGGCGCGTATGCGGCGCGTCATGAGCCAGTCGACAGCAGAAGAATTCTCAAATGCTTTTACTCTTCTTGTGCCCACACTGGACTTATCACCTTGTTCTGTTGAAGAGGCCACTAGCATGTTTAATTCTACATGCTCCTCCATTTTAGACCTGCTTGCTCCTTTGAAAATGGTTAAATCTAAGTCTGTGTCTGAGCCATGGTTGAACGACTCTACTCGTGCTCTTAGGCGTGAATGTAGACGCGCAGAGAGGAGGTGGAAAAAGGACAGGCTTCACGTTTCTTTGGGCTTTTTGCGAGACTGTTTATCAAATTATCAGAAAGCTGTGAAGTGTGCTAAAGCTGAGTACATGTCAAACTTGATTTCAACAAATCGTAACAGACCCCAAGTTCTGTTTAATGTTTTAAATAGACTTGTGAATCCTATTGACTCAGACTATGCTGTACATTCACAAACATTGTGTGAACATTTTCTGACATTTTTTGTTGACAAGATAACTGCTATTAGGGACTCAACCTCTTCTTTCAAAGTGGTTGATCCCTCTGTAACTTCTGTGTGTTCTGTGGTTTTTGAGCATTTTGAACCTGTGTCCCTTAGATAAATTAAGAGCTTCTAATTGTCCGCTTGATTGTCTCCCTCCTAAACTGCTCAAAGATGCTTTGGGCGCGATTGGGCCTCATATACTGGCAATTATAAATTCTTCACTGACATCAGGCTGCGTTCCAAGTTCCTTTAAACATGCTGTTGTTCAGCCTCTGCTTAAGAAGCAAAACCTTGACTCTGAAGTCCTGGCAAACTACAGACCAATTTCTAAATTGCCTTTCTTATCAAAAATCTTGGAAAAACTGTTTTTTGCTCAAATACAAACTTATCTGGATGCAAATGGCATTTTAGAAAAATTTCAATCTGGCTTTAAGTTACGTCACAGCACTGAGACTGCACTCTTAAGAGTTTTTAATGACCTTATTTTAACTGTTGATTCAGGCTGCTCCACTGTTTTAGTGCTTTTAGATTTAACTGCAGCATTTGACACTGTCAACCATGAAATATTGCTTTCACGCCTCAAAAATCACGTTGGCATTATAGGTACTGCCTTAAGTTGGTTTAGATCGTACCTTGAAAATCGATCTTTTGCCGTCCACCTGGGTCCTTATGCTTCTGGAGCTACCCCACTAAGCTGTGGTGTGCCGCAGGGCTCCATTTTGGGCCCCCTATTGTTTTCAATGTATATGCTGCCCATTGGGTCAATTTTTAGAAAATATAAAATTGACTTTCATTGTTTTGCAGACGATCTGCAAATTTATCTGCCTTTGAAGGCAGGCACAAACAGTGTTCAAGTTTTGTTTGATTGCTTACAGGAAGTGAAGGACTGGATGGCTCAAAATTGTTTAAAGCTTAATGACTCCAAAACTGAAATTGTTGTATTTGGTAACTCATGTGATGCCACTGCTCTAGGCCCTTTGAATATTTATCGTCACGAGTCTGCTAGGAATCTTGGGGTTGTTTTGGATAGTTCGTTTAAATTTGACAGACAAATAAGTTCAGTCGTCAAAAATAGCTTTTTTCAGCTGCGTTTGCTCAGCAAAATCAAACCCTATTTGCCTCATGGTGACTTGGAGCGTGTCATTCATGCTTTTATTACGTGTCGCTTAGATTATTGTAACTCTCTGTACTGTGGGCTCGATCAAAAGTCCATTCGTCGTCTGCAGTTGGTTCAAAACGCAGCGGCGCGTTTGCTCACAGGAACAAGGAAACGTGAGCACATAACTCCTGTGTTGGCCTCTCTGCACTGGCTTCCAGTCAGCTTTAGGATTCAATTCAAGATACTGTTGATGGTTTTTAAATGCTTGAATGGGTTGGCTCCATCTTACCTTTCGGAGCTTTTGTTGACCCGTGATCCAGGTCGTACATTGAGATCCTCCAACCAAATGACTCTGGAGGTGCCAAAAGCGAAGCGTAAAACCAGAGGAGACCGGGCTTTTGCCGTAGCGGCTCCGAGACTCTGGAACAGCCTTCCGCTGAATGTCAAAATGGCCCAGTCCATTCATGTTTTTAAGTCGTTGTTGAAAACCCATTTTTTTGCTTTGGCCTTCAACACAAGCTGAGCAGATCCCATGTATTTTATTATTATTGTCTCATGTTGTATATTTTGTGACTGTTTTACTCTTCAATTGTATTTTATAATGTTTGTTGTACAGCACTTTGGGCGGTTGTGGCTGTTTTAAGTGTGCTATATAAATAAAATTGACATTGACATTGACAACCTCCCTCGGAATCTGGGTGAAGCTCTTTCGGAGGTGGGAGTTAAAGACCCTACTGACAGAGGGATCCACCAGACGTTCCCAACAGACCCTCACAACACGTTTGGGCCTGCCAGGTCTGACCGGCTTCTTCCCCTGCCAGCGGATCCAGCTCACCACCAGGTGGTGATCGGTTGACAGCTCAGCCCCTCTCTTCACCCGAGTGTCCGAGACACGCGGCCGGAGATCAGATGACACAACTACAAAGTCGATCATCGACCTCCTGCCTAGGGTGTCCTGGTGCCACGTGCACTTATGGACATCCTTGTGCTCGAACATGGTGTTCGTTATGCACAAACTGTGACTAGCACAGAAGTCCAATAACAGAACACCACTCGGGTTCCGATCGGGGGGGCCGTTCTTCCCCATCACCCCCATCCAGGTCTCACTGTCGTTACCTACATGGGCGTTGAAGTCCCCCAGTAGAACAATGGAGTCCCCAGCCGGAGCACCATCTAGTACCCCTCCCAGGGACTCCAAGAAGGCCGGGTACTTTGCACTGATGTTGGGCCCGTAGGCCGAGACAACGGTGAGAGACCTGTCCCCGACCCGAAGGCATAGGGACGCGACCCTCTTGTTCACCGGGGTGAACTCCAACATGTGACGGCTGAGCTGGGGGGCTATAAGCAAACCCACCCCAGCCCGCCGCCCCTCCCCGGCGTCCAGCCCCTCTCCAGGAGTTGGGATCCGGAACCCGGGCTGTGCGTGGAGGTGAGCCCGACTATATCTAGCCGGTACCTCTCAACCTCCCGCACAAGCTCAGGCTCCTTCCCCCCCAGCGAGGTGACGTTCCATGTCCCGAACGCCAGAAGCTGCGCACGCGGACCAGGTCGTCGAGGCATCTGCCTTCGACTGCCACCCAGTCCTCTCTGCACCCGACCCCTACGGATCCCTCTGCGGGTGGTGGGTCCACAGGAGGGCGGGCCCACGTCGTCCTTTCGGGCTGTGCCCGGCCGGGCCCCGTGGGCAGAGGCCTGACCACCAGACGCTCGCATTCGAGCCCCAACCCCAGGCCTGGCTCCAGGGTGGCCCATACCGGGCGACGTCACGGTCCTTGTTCTTAAACTGTCCAACATTTATTTTATTTTATTTTTTTTATTACAGAAATACAGTAAATGAACTTTTTCATTATATTCTAATTATATGACGAGCACCTGTATATTAAAATAAAATGAAAGTCTAAAAATACAGATGACACAGCGTAGCACCTGAAGAAGCCCATATAATAAACATCATTATTTGAGAACTGGTCTTTTATAAAAAAAAGAATATATAAAAAAAATACATTGAAATAGAATAGTATTAATTAAAAGTATGAAGTAACATAAAAACTCCACTGCAGGGGCTGATCAGAGGGTAACCACCGCAAAGATGACCTAAAAAAAAAAAATCCTACCCTCATGTCAACACTGAAGGCCTATATAAACGATTTCATTTGAAACGCAGCAATTCCTGATCTGTCTGTATAATTGTGATGCTGAGCCGAGAGATCAGAGCGGCACTGGTGCAGACTCATCTCACGGGGCACGCAGACTCACTCACACGTTTCTGCTCGAGGCAACATTCTCCAAAACACGGAGTACAGTGCATTTAAAGGCACCTCGGCATTAGAACAAGTCATCAATTAAAAAAAAAGAGCCACATCCTGCTTCCGACTCACATCGCACAAAGAGCAAAATCGTCTCCTCTTAGCCCTCCGTGTCACCGCGACTTCGGAAGCAGTGCAGCTCATTGTACGTCCCGTTTTTGATCGGAGTTGGCCCCAGGAGATTGCTCCCCTTTAAAACACAATAGCAGCACCTGCCAGCACCAGCCACTGACCCTCCGCCAGCAGCTAAAAGGTTACCCCTCGCCCTTTCCCATTACCTGTGCCGCAAACAGCCCAAATGTACCCAGGGGATTCTCTGCGAGATCAGTCAGAGGCACCATTAGCGCGTATGTCGACATGCAACTTTTAGAATTACACTGCTGTGAAAGGCCATTAAAGTAGACGGCGCTCTTGACAAGACATTACCCTACAGCATCACTCACCAGTCTGTAAGAAGAGGAATGTCCTTTTTTACTAAACCCATGAAGCACTTCACCAGAGTCTCAAAACCTCACAGGTTCACCAAATATGAACCAAATTATGAACTTCATAATATACAGATTCACATTCTGTATCGCAGTGGTTCTCAATCTTTTTACACCAAGGTTCACCTCATTAAATACTTGACCTTTTGTTTATTTTTTATTTTTGTTTTATTTTAATTTTTTATTTATCCATCCATGTTCATATTTTTTCCTTGCAGGGTCATACATTAATATGAACAGTACATGGTGAAAAGGAGCATGATAAAGACATTGTTTTATTGTCCATGCACCCCTGTAACAGTTACAGGAAAATCAATGACCAAAGCGGCGGTGATCTGTTCAACAAATATGTGACACACTTTTTGGTGTTTCAAAACCAATCATTTGAACAACAAATAATGTTTCCCATGTTGTTTCCTATATATATATATATATATATATAACGTATTTTTAAATTGTTTGAGAACATTTTAATGTGTCCTTTAATGGATTCCATAATCTTACACACAAAAAAGTGACAAAAACGCAAAATTTGAGGAGAAATCTTAGATCACTTTATAGGTCTTAGCTTTCAAATGAGGCGTTACTCTGGCCGATAGTCGAGAAGCTTTTAGATTTGGGTTAAGCCGAACTGGAGAAAATGCACTTGGTTAAGGCGGGGGTTAAGAAGTCTTTTGTTGTGGTTTTCCGTCATCGTGCCGTGGTGATCATTTTAAGCTTCAGAATAACAACAGCAATATGTGTGTTATGGACAAATTCATCTGGGAAAGCTTGTCAGAAGACAACAGCTTCACAAAGGTTGGGGAACAGCACCTGTGCATGTGGCAGTTAATTATTATCCATATGAGAAACGAAGTGAAGTGAGGATTATGACTGTGTTCGTTTTTCAAAAGCAAACAAAATAACTCTAGCCTCCACTACTGGGGGACCGGGAGATGAGCAAACAGCACCTGGGCATTACTGCTGCTGCACTGACAGGCCGGCGACACGTTGGGAGGATAATTAAACTCTCCTAGTGCTGCGGCGTGTGGACGTACGAGTGGGAAAAGCATCTACGAGCACTTGACAAGCAACACATTAAAATGTCTTTTGCATTAGCAAAAGACCTAATATAAACCCCAGGGTAACAGTCGTGATGTAAAAACGTTTTTTTTTTTGTATTTAAGCAACCACCAAACCAAAGTAATATTTCCTGACAAAATCGCCCCCATCCGACCCACGCTTTATAATTGTAGACTGAAAGTTTTCAAGCCAATTTAATGAAGCCCTTTTACTGGAACATAGAAACCATCTCCCATCTTACTTTCTATGACACTAATTGACAACTCTGTACAATACGTTGCTCTCATGTGACAAAATGAACACACAGCCATAGCAGGAACTCTTGAGGAGGCCATTTTCTTAAATTATAACTCTGTGCCACATCAAATCAAGGGACAGAATAGCCATAATGTGCCAGCAACTAATGTCTTAAAATAGCCGGGCTCCCTATCCTGCCATCTCGAGAGCTTATTATGTGGGAAAAAGATCTGGATCCTGACAGATGGGGTGGTGCGTCTGAGCAGCACAGCCCGATCAAAGACATGTGCATTCTTTGTTTGAGCTCGAGAATCTCTTATCGCTGGTCCACTCTCTCCGCTGCTGACCACTGCGCCGACCTCACGGTTCCTACAAAGAGGCAATGCGGCCCGCTGTGTGCGTTAGACCCAGGGGACGGCTCCTACAAATGTGGGTAAACAGCCTTCTATTGCAACGAGGACGCAGTGGCAATCGTTTTCTCTTCGTTCATTCAAAGTTTGCTTAAAATCGTCAGCCTCTTGTTAATTGTAATTATGGCATTCAAGCTTTCTTTCTTTTTTTCAGTCTGAATCCCCACACACAAAGTCAGCTTGCAGTCAAGGTTCTTGTTTTGTATCGCAAACACTCATTTTCATGCAAAGTACAGATTATTCAAATCTAATACGTTGTCAAATCACAATGCATTTTCATTAATGTTACTTATTAATAACTTTTTTGGGAAAACATTAGATTAAAACCCGAAACAATATGCTGTGTCTACGTGGTCCTCTTATGTTGCCTATAAAAACCTGCTAACTTGTAGACCTCTTCAAATAATATACATCTTGATTTGAAAAACATAAATTGCAAATCTGATCAGAATCACACGACCATATTTTCCGAAATCAGGCAAAACAAGACAAATCCAAAGACTGAATTACGACTAAGCCACTGCAAAACACTGACTGAGCTTTAGACAAAGTTTATTGACCTACTTGGTAAATTGTGTTGTCACAGTTGCTCATAGAGCTTTTTGGAACCAAGTAAACAGCAATAGAATAACATTGTATTTAATGGACGCAGTGACCATCTCATTCTGGTCAGTGCCAAAGGTTACACCAAACCTGAGCGCCATGTATCTATATTCCTCCCTCCCATCTACGCCCTCTCACTCACCGTCATGGTTGGGATTCCCGAGGGTCCAGGGCTCGTCCGAGTCGAAATGCGTGTCCCCGCCGATGCCCGGCCCGGGGAAGTACGCGTGCGCCAGGAAGCCCCCCTCCCCGTCGAAGGGGGAGCTGTCGCCGTGGAAACCTGAGGCGAAGATGATGGTGATGTCGACGTCCCTGCGGCCCGTCTCCAGGGCGCTGTACGGGACGGCCTCGAAGCGCAGCGGCGTCACACCCTGCCACACGTCAAAGGCCCGTCTGATGGCGTCGTGGGTCTCACGGGCTCCCACCTTTGGCGTGACATTTTTTATACTGGGAGAGAGACAAAAACAGGACAGCGTTTTAAGGACATAAACGTAGCATTCTGAAGGAATTTCGGGAGAACGTGACGAGCAGTATTTCTTCTGGGGTTTAAATAACTGCAAGGGAAATGTGAGGCGCAAATGAGGAGTGTGGAGGAACGGCAAGAAAGCACTAGGTAAGTGGATGAAGCGTCACCTCGCCTACTAACCTCTGTGAACATGTCAGCAATATTCAAAATCAGCTCCTCCCGGCACAGTTGTCTGGGAACTATGTTAGACAACATTTAATGTGTGAAGCAGGAAAGTTTCTGCCTAATGGGTCAGATGGACATCCGCTAAAGACAAAAGTGTTTAAGTTGAGGAACTAGGAGGAAACAAGGTGCAATCAGGCAAGACACTGCAGACAGCGCCGGTAGCTAGTGGTCTGAAGTCCAAAAGGGAAAAATTACAAATCATAAGGTTAATGGCCAAATAGTTCATCAAAAAGTCCATATATTGTTGTGAGGTGCACTTTGCCTCACTGCCTTTCTGCATAACTACGTTTTGCAAAATGCTGCTACTAAATTAGTATGCCTTTTTCAGAAGTGTTTGCTCTGTATCAAAAGTGTGGGACTGAATGCCATAAACTGAACGTTACTCAAGAAATTTGGGTAACCGTTTTAGGCGGAAAACAAAATCCTTGTGCATTGGCTCACAAAGCGAAAAACAATAGCCACAGAACAATTGCTTTAGTTACTAGGTTACTACTGTGCCCAAATGCTTTTATGTGGCTCTATATTTATGTGGCTCTGCAGTATTTTTAAATCTCCATGTACAGTAATTCAGAATCTCAGACATGTGTGCGGTTTCATCGACACAATCCCACAGTGTTCTATGGGCCAGTATGTTTACATGTTGCTCAAACCTTATCTGTGGAGCGGTGAATCTGGTTTGTTCTTTTCAAATTCCACGGATTTGGTTTAACTAGAAAAAAGTAATTAACAACAACAAAAATGAGAGAACTGTGAAATAGTTGTACTTGACACGACTATTTCAGGCCTGACAGCCTTTGTTGAACTTTTAGCACGGCAGTCGTTATCAGGCGCTGGCAGGCACAGAGAAAAGTGAAATCTTCTCTCTCGTCCGTGAATACAGTGCAGTCAGCAGCGCTGCTCTGCACTGATTGACATTCCATTAAGAGAGGTGGCTCATCAATTCAAATTCTGGAGGAAAAGGATTTGAATAAATTGACAGTGTTATCGTCCATTACTGCTGTAACCTGTCAGTTGTGCGGTTGTGCCTGAGCCCGTTTATCAGCCCTCCTCAGAACCCATTAAAAACCAGCTTAATCAGCCGTGATAAGATGAGCGGGGATTTTTTTTTTCTGTTGAGATTACGGCCAATTTGCGCTGAAGGATTTTGAACAATTTTACATATCAGAAGAAAAGATGTCTTGCTTGAGTAATGCTTTGTCTTGTAGAAATGAGAAAAAAAAAAAAAAAAAAGCGAATTGAAGGCAGTTAATTATTTATACTCTGAGACTTGCATGTGTTGGCGCTTGTGCGTCTCAAAGTGCGATGGCGCCTATATTGGTGTGTCTCTATGACAACATGTGATATCCGGAGGCCTAAAAGGACCTGACAAACACAAGAGGTGAGAAAAAATCGTTCCTGGAATCTGAAAATGAGAATGAGCCATGCTTGCCAAGCCCACTCACCTGTAGGTGATGTGTGTACGCTGCCACTTCTGTCCCGTCAGCGCGTACCTGCGCCTCCGCGACCGAGACGTCCCTTTGTCCGGGACGCCGCACCTCGGCTTCTGCATCCAGCTGCAGGAGGGAAACAATCAGCAACTTTACAAACGCATCCTCTGGGGACATGCTGCAGCCACAATGTGCTGCCGAGAGCATGTGGATCATTCTACAGCTGAGCTTGTGCAAACTACTCAGTGTTTTTTTAGAAGGTGGAAATGTCTGAAGCGCTATTTAGGGCTACAAGCAGTGTTGGGTGTAATACTTTGAAATTGTATTTAGTTACTGAATACTGAATACTTGCTTTAAAATGTATTTCGCAACAGATTCCGTTACTTTGTCTAATCAGAGTACTGTAGTCTGAATACTTTGAATACTTTTAGAATGCTTTCACATTGATTGTCATTATATCATGTATATAAATAGAGGCGTATAATTACAAAAATGAAGACTACGATTGTTGGAACACCTGCTATAAACTCACTCACCATTAATTAGGAACTCAAAAACTCTCTTGGCAAATGCACGGGAGCAGCAGATACAGCGTCATGTGACACAAGTACAGAGTGTGTATGAAATGTGGCATAAGGCGTTTTAAATCTTTATTCTATTTGAGGTGGACAAACAGGTCAACATTAAAAGTTCTTTCTTAACAATGTTGTGCAAAATGGAGCTAAAATGTACTGATTGAGAACTGGTATGTATTCCCTTGGTATTTGGAATGTAAATACATGTATTTAGTTACTCCACGACACTGGCTACAAGATATGGGGAAACTAAAAGTTGGTTATGTTTTTCGTGCCATAACAATATATTGGAAAGAAATATATGTATTTATTTGGTTGGGACCTTATTTTTTACGGTCTATGGTCGGGACAGTGCATTGTCGCTATGGGCTAATTTCCCTCCGTTGTCCCCCACTCGCACTCTCAAACACACTCTCATTCATTCTGAGCTATTGTACATGTTTCGGGTGGTAGGGGAAACCCGGAGTAGACATAAGACATACACACATATTTAAACACAACAAATGACAGCAAGTACAGATGACACAATGAGACTATTTACATTAAAAGTCGCACGTAAATACTTACTCCTTGGTTCTGTCATCCAGGTCGCCGGTGATATTGAGGCCATAGACCCGCTGCATTGAGGCTATAGCTGAGTGCATGGACTGTGCCGAGAGGAGCATGGACAATCCCGGCTGTGAGTGGGCAAGGTATCCATACCTCTGTAGCCATTCCTGTCAGAGAGAGACGAACATAGTTGGTGTTCTACAACTCACATTATAAACTATAGTCACCGTGATTGCAATCGACGGTTTTCGCTGACAGCAGGCCGAAACGTGACATACTTTCATTGTCACACAACTGCAGTTTTTAGACGCCTGACCACTCCAGAAAAATACTGCAGGAATGTGTTCAGAATGCTGTGTCATTTTTTTTACCCTTTTGAGTTGTCTTCGGAGCTTTATTGAGGATTACATACAGCAAGGGCCTAAAGGTTACCTATAAATTTAAGTCAATCCATAAATCCACAGGCCTCCCTTTTATTTGACACCCATTTAATTCCCTCTGCAGTGAAGTCATGGAGGTCAGTAAAACAGTCATTTAAAAGGTGGAGCAATGTAGATACTGATGCTGATATTGCGCCTGTGACCTACGTACCAGAGGCTGAGTGGCAGAAACTCTTGCTTTATAGCAGCATTATGTTTCTTTATGGACATATATGGAGTTTGCATGTTGAACCAGGAACTGAAACCAAGAGAAATCAAGAGACTAAGGTCCCGATTTGATACTGTGGGGCGACAGTGGCGCAGATGGTAGAGCGGGTCGTCTCATGATCGGAAGGTCAGGGGTTTGAATCCCGCCTTCTGAAGATGCATGCTGTCGTTGTGTCCTTGGGCAAGACACTTCACCCACCTTGCCTCCAGTGTCTGCATGTACATTGGTGTATGAATGGGTGAGAGGTTCCTTGCTGTAAAGCGCTTTCAGTGCCTAATGTAGGTGGAAAAGCGCTATATAAGTTGAGACCATTTACCATAAGCGTTAATGCGCACACAGATGAATAGCGAGAGCTAGGTCATGGCGATGTGTAAACAGGAAGCAACCTCCCTCTCTCTCAGTACGGCTGCATTTTTTGTCTTTTTCCGTTTCTGCACTCCACATTTTCTGATACTTTTGTACGTCTTTGCCGTGTTTTTGTGGGGTTAGGTGGATTTTTTTTACTGAAGAGAGTCCGTAATGGTCCTGAAGAAGCAGCTTTTTAAAAGTAAACAAACAGCTTATCAGCTAAACCCATTTGAGACCAACAAATGTCTTCTTCTGACACACTGAAAGGGCACCAAGAGCCCCCTACAGCTGCAGCATCGTGGAGGCGTCACAAGAGGCGCTACAGGAAACAAGGAAGGGACAAACAAGGAGTATCCAGGCGAGACTCACAGCTAAGCCACACATGCTATTGTTCAGGCTGGAGAATAAAACAGATTAACTGCTAAGCTCTCCCCAGAAGATGGTGAAAGACTGTTGTGGAGGGAGTGGAGGGAGCTGCGCAGGAGGAAGAGGAAGCACTGACCAGTGCAGGACACCACGCTCTGAAACAGGGACAAACCCCAGGAGGCGGTGCACCGTTTCAGAGGATCAGAGGAGACTGAAGGCAGACAGGTTTCCGCCGGGTGCTTCGGTTTCCTCTACCTCCAAAAACATGCTGGTCAGGTTGGCCCACAGTGGCTCAGGACTAACACCTGAGCATGATTCTGCTGTACGCTTGTAAAATGACAAATAAAGCACTTACTTACTAAAAGTGGCTGCAGTTGAGGTTAGCGTCTTTCATAAATGCTATATGCAGAGTTTCAAATGTTAAATTCAGAAAACATGTTATAATATTAAATAGTACCTGCAGTTTAGCCGCTGGCTCAGTAAATCCGTTCCTGGGAGTTGACTGTGTTTTAGTTGAGTTGGGATTCACGCAGTAAATACTTTATTACGGTCTGTGTGGTCATGGTATGTCCCCGTGCAACTGACCATTGTATTTTTTGCCTCATGATAAAGCCTGGTTCGGTGGGTTGACTTGTTAAAATCTGTGGACTTCATCCCCGGCTCAAAGACACAGCCTTTCTCTTGGAACAGGTGACTTCACGTTGCTGCTTGATTTTTTTCCATTGACGACCTGCTACATCGCTTTGAACATTTCGTCTCATGTTTTACAGCACACGTCAAATTGCCTGTGACTCGTAAAGAGACTATAATTCTCAAGCAGACCCCTCAACACAGCCGTATGATTACTGGCTCGCTCTACAGCCCTCCATCCTACAGCGCGTGCATCCATCACCTCTATGACCGACCTCACTCACTCACTCCTCATTGGCTAGACAAATCTGCCTGCTGCGTTGTATCCAGGGGTCACTGCCACTGCCTCCCAGGGTTATGACTTACCCACAATCCTCTGCTCACCCACCTCCCGGCGCCGTCTGTGGCTAAGTCTGCCCAGTCCGCTCCCCTGTATGCGCCGCTCTCTTTTGTTTGTACACGTTTCCCCCTCGCTCCTGGGGCCCAATTTCCTGGTCGTGTTTGTCCAAGCTGGGGTATCTCGCCCATTGTATCGAGGCATAAAATTGAATAATGGCGTGTTTGTTTGTGATGGCGTCAGCAGTTCATTCCTCCAGAGAGCGGTTCCGTCAATAAATAAGACATTAAGCAACTACATTATGCAACTTGAATTTAAATGGCAATGCTTATTTGCTCTTTTATTCCATCCTTGACATACTATGAAATTACGATTAGTCGTTTATTTGTTTTCTCTTCTCCTGAATAAACCCTTTTAATGTTACCAATAATGTTGCATTTTGAGCTCACAAAGGAACCACCCTTAGCTTCTTTTAGGCATTTTTTGATGCCTATTTCCCTATTATTTATATCTTCAGTAATGCAAAGATTATAAGCAAAGTATGCACATATGGTGGGCTAAATATTCCTGCAGCGTTACATCTCCTTTCATTGATGCATATGGGTGATAATAGGAGGTTATTTTGGAACAACTGTGTACAGGTTGCTTGTCTACAATTGCCTGGTGATGAGCTGTGGTTATTGCAATGTAATAACTGACACATTTGGACACGGTCAACATACAGCATCAGTGCTGGTGTGATGGTGTGGGCTGCACACAGAATCAGAATTACAGACCGCGGTGCAATAACCTTAAATGAGCATCTCCGTGTTCCATTGCATCCGACCGATGAGAATGTGCGATCTTTTCTCGTGTGCGTCTCTGGTGCTGACACACCATCCCCGGGTATTGTCTTAAGGTAATGGGATAGGGGGCTGTCAGTGTGTGGCTTTAGCCTATAGCCGCGTACAGCCGTGTGTTGCTGAGGCAGGATGATTTGTGGCGGCGGAGCGCACGGTCATTTGTGATAACCAAGGAAGGCCATTCATCTTACCTCAACGTTGAAGTAATGATGATGCTCCTCCTCGGACACGGCACACGAAACCCAAAGCAGAAGGTGCAAGCAGAGCGCTGCTGCGTAAACGCCATCCCATGGTTTCCTTTTCACGGCGGATACTAAGGTCATAATGACCTGTTTTTCCCGAGTGTTTATCAGAAGAAGCCGCCTCGTCTGCTTATTCCTCCCTGTCGTGTGTCAAATGAGAGCCATCAGGAGCTGGCTGTCAAGCGGACAGATTCCAATGAAAACGGCAAAAGGATGCTCGTGCGAATAATCCCATGAAACGCACCGACGTCAAGCGCTGCATCGTACACCCGCCGGCCTCGCCATTCTTATATACAGCAGGGGGCTAGTGCATCCATCTAGCAGCATCAATGGCCATGTACAGTACAGTCTGCGCAAGATATTCTCTCCGCCGTCTCCACGCGTGCGCTCTGGCTCCTCGCGCGGCGCAGCGCTGCACGTTAGCATCACAAGAGCTGCGAATTGCCTCCAGTCTGCACAGCCTCCTGAAGGCTCCTTGTTTACACTGTAACGCTGTCCTTCGGGAGTGTTGAGCTGGGATGGGTTAGGTCCAGATTACCTTAGCAACTGGGGGCAGATGTGGTGTAGTGGTCGTGGCTCATTTTATTTCCCCCAAAGTAAAATTGCCTGAAGTCAACCTAAAATAAACCAACATTAACAAATGTCCACAGAACTGTATATAATGGAAATAACCAGTGTTTGCGTTAAGATATGTGTGTATTTGAAATAGGTAATGTAAGTAATGTATTGTTACAATTAACATCTAAGCTTTCTTTATTTGTGACTTGTGAAAACTAGACCATACGATATTTTTAATCTGGCAACTCAGAGCATGTTTTCTCCGAGAGAACCACAAGATGGCGACATTTTCTCATGCACTATGGCCAGCAGCTATTTTCATCCATCTGACAGAACCAAAAACAGATCACACCCTGATTCTCTCCATCTCAGAGATTATGATGCAAGCGGCCAACGTGGTGTCTATGGAAGTTAAATAATGGAGGTCTAAATGAATGGTCTGAAATATATGTCGGTACGTGTTATTCTTTTGGTCAGGTAACACAGAAAACAAACCTGTTTCTCTCCACATATTATTATAGTTTATTTTAATATCTTATTTTTAGAACATAATGGACAAAATAATCTACACCAAATTAGAACGTCATCCTCAAAACCTGCTGCTATATGACACATTCCCTTCTCCTCTGATTTGCAATGCAAGTAAAGTATGTCTTTTATCGTATTATTCGCATTTTCTCCCTAAAATCCCTCCCTCGATTGGGACCAAGCCTGGTGCCTTTTTGTCAGCCTTATCAGCAATGGAGGCAAACCGTGTCGGCCTGTGTGGCATTTTGTTCTCTGAAACATGGTGTGACTGTTGAAGGTGGAGAGAAATTCCTTTCAGGTTAAAAAAGGTCCATTCATTTGGTGTGCAGTGTTTTCTGTGTGAGCCAATGGGCTGCCATGGAGACCACATGCCCAGGCAGAAACACTGGAGCCGAGCCAAGAGCCGGGCCCAGACAGGAAGTATAAAACCCACTGTAATAGAGACCTGTTCTGTGTTGGTAAATAAACATGCTGTCTAATAGGCTACAGCCAGAGCTTCCAACGTGATCTTCAAAGCTATTACAATGTATCATGTAAAACAGAATATAACTTACATTTTACAAGGGGTCCAAAGGTTTTACATTTATTTTTCTTGTAAAAATCTTCATATACATCCCATTCTCAATGGGGTTTCGATCTAGGCTCTGTGGTCAAGCCATGTGTAAATATAGTGTAATAGTGCAATGAGTGAAGCAGGCCTTAATACAGGTACACTTTGTTTTTTTTTCCTTTAGCCTTTAGAATATGTATTACCAATGTAAAATGTTAAATACCAGTTACCAATATAATGATGAACTCCTGATTATTAGATGTGCTGCTATTTGCACTTGAGCCTCCCCGGAGGTACTTTAGCTGGCCCGCTTATCTAGCCAATACAATTTGTTTTTGCCAGTTTTTTGTTTTTTTTCCATTTGCACATAACGTTTTTACGACAGCCAAGACAAAATGTTCACTTGCTGTCTAATACACCAGCTACCAACACCATGAACTTGTGAAAGATGATGTGTTTTTTTTTACTTCGCTTGTGAGTATTCATACTGTTTATACATGTTAGCTTTTATGATTACATCAGTGACCCGTCCATGTTAGAATACTGCGTTATAGCATAAAGAGTAAAGCAGACCACAGTACCGCTATATTGTCATCACGGGGTGACTGGGGCACAGGTCGTGTGATCGGAGGGTCAAATCCTGCAGGTGCACACTGTCGTTGTGTCCTTGGGCAAGACATTTCACTCACCTTTCTTCCAGTGTCTGTGTATACATTGGTGTGTGAATGAGCGTATGCATGGCTGACTGGTTCTTTGATGTAAAGTGCTGGCAACTTGCGCGCGTGTTATCTACAGAAAAAGAGATACAGGCGTGCCTTTTGCTTATGTAAGTCTTGGACAGATGGCTGCGTATGAGGTAAAGGCAGAGACGGCTCTAATTAAAGCATAATTAATTGGTGTCTGACAGGTTGCTTCTGACGCCGAGGGCCGCGCCGCAGGAGCTGACACTCGCGCTGCTATTATTACAGCCGTAATGAACGGGGTCTAATGCGAGTGTACGCACGTGTGCATTATGCGTCACCGACTATGTGAAGAAGTTAGACAGAAATAACTGTGAGAGTGAGCCGCTGTAACTAAGACCTGATGAATGAGAGCAGCTTTCAATGGAAGATCAACTGTTATGAATCAAGACAGGAGGTCTGTCCATCTGTCTGTCTGTCTGTCTGTCTATCTGTCTATCTATCTATCTATCTATCTATCTATCTATCTATCTATCTATCTATCTATCTATCTATCTAGGCAAGGCAAGTTTATTTGTAGAGCACAATTCATACACAAGGCAATTCAAAGTGCTTCACAGTTGCATAAAATTACAAGAAAACAGATAAAACATCCAACATAAAAATTTATCAATGACAGTAAAAGGCAAGAGTGCAGATAAACTACTTTCAGTTTTCATATGCTCGGGTAAAAAGAGCTGTTTTCAGCCTGGATTTGAACATTGTCAGAGTTGAGGCCTGTCTCACATCCTCATGAAGACTGTTCCAGATTTTAGCTGCATGAAACTGAAACGCAGCCTCACCGTGTTTAGTCCTGACTCTGGGAACCACCAGGAGACCCCTTCCTGAAGTTCTCAGGGCCCGAGATGGTTCATACGGCTCTAACATGTCAGAGATGTACTTTGGTGCTAAACCATGAAACGACTTGTACACAAGCAGAGCTGTTTTAAATTCTATTCTCTGAGTGACAGGAAGCCAGTGCAGAGACCGGAGCACTGGACTAATATGGTCATATTTCCTGGTTCTTGTCAGGACTCGAGCAGCAGCGTTCTGGATGTTCTGCAGCTCTAACAGCTCGTTTAGAAAGGCCAGAGAGCAGCCGTTACAGTAGTCTAACCTGCTGGAGACAAATGCATGTATGAGTGTCTCCAAGTCTGGTTTTGACACTATTCCTCTGATCTTAGCAATGTTTTTCAGATGGTAAAAAGCTGATGATGTTATTGCTTTAATGTGGCTGTTTAAGTTCAGGTCTGAGTCCATGATTACTCCTAGATTTCTAACCTGATTTTTTGGTTTTAGAGAGAGAGACTCAAGGTGACTGATAACACTTTGTTATCAGTCATCTATCTATCCATCTATCTATCTATCATCTATCTATCTATCTATCTATCTATCTATCTGCCATCTATCTATCTATCTATCTATCTATCTATCTATCTATCATCTATCTATCATCTATCATCTATCTATCTATCATCTATCATCTATCTATCTATCTATCTATCTATCTATCTATCTATCTATCTATATATATATATATATATATATATATATATATATATATATATATATATATATATATATATATATCTGCCATCTATCTATCTATCTATCTATCCGTCCTTCCCAGGGACAGTGAACATCGCATTGTGTCTGATCTGTTCAAAGTGTGCCTCTCCTCCAGGCCTGGGCTGCTCTCCATCCTTCACGCTGAGGCTGTTGTAGTGAAGTGTGTCCTGGTGTGAGGGACTGTGTGGACCAAAGCGTGTGGAGATGAGATGTTGCTGCTCCATCTGGGTTAAGTCATGCACGTCAGACTTCAGAGCCTCATCATAACTGTCTCACAATATGTCGCATAGCCTTTCTGCCCCAGTAAGCCGCTTAATAAGATGTCCTGTGCAGACCGCAATAAGATCGTCTCTGTTCTCACACCCCGGGACCGGCAATAGATATGTCAACATGAAAAGGGAAAATGAAAACGCACTCACCCGAATTCACCGTTAACTCCTGTAGATCTAAAATGACCTTTTCCACTACCACTAAAAACATGTACATTAGGGTGTTCATGTGTATGTAAGAGTGAGTGGTTGGTGGTGGTTGGAGGGCGGATGGTGCAGATTGGCAGCCGCGCTTCCGTCAGTCTACCCCAAGGCAGCTACATACATGACATTGTCCCATGTAAAGCGCGATATACACATAAAGTCCTTTCCTCGTCTTTTCAAGATGACTGCTTTGTTTTGCTTATTTAATGGAAAATATCTCTGCGGTAACAGCGTCTCCGACCATCACCGGTCTCACACAGTCGCGCTACATACAGTATTTACAGACGGTGTTCGAAGTGTCTGTCCCAAAAACGCAGTGACCGCGTGCACTGGTCAACCTGGGGGTGAACGCCAACGTTCTTTTTGAGATGTTCTGTGACTTATGTGTCATTCACGTTATCGAGCCGAGATCTGGAACTAGCGCTCAAGCCATTTCAAGCTAAAATGAGCTCTTCAAAGACTTTTCTCTGCTTGATAAACCGAATTTTAGACGCATTTTTCTGAACATATTGAGCACAAACTATGTTCAGTGGAAATGTAAGTCATATTCTTCAATTGTGTTGAAATATCATCTTGGACACTGACTCCCCAGGGGGAGCTCCGCCTAGATTGTCTAGTTGCACAAAGAAAACATAACATCATCGTCGCGGCGTAATTTAGATTTCTGTAGCATCACTCTCCAAACCCCTCTGCATATTTAGGCCTCACTGATTACATACTCGGCCAATCTGAAGGCTTGGTATAATTTAAGGAAACATCTTTTGTCAAGTCATCAGTGATTTCTTCAAGTGGTTCATGTTAGGCAGTGGAATGATGACAATCAGCATGTTTGCTACATAACAGGGGAGACAAGGTTGGAGACCCCACGTCCTTCCTCATGGTGAAGGCATTGGGTCCACTCCACCATAATAGTGGAAATTGTACTGTGTGGTATGCAAGGTTGGACATGCACTCACTGTATAAACCTGTCATCACACTTCTATTCAACCACCTCCGGCACAGATGTTATTTCTGCTTGTTTAGTGTTTCGGCTCCAACGACAGCCGTGCAGTGGTAGAATCTGAGCAAAATAAACAGGACCCTATAGAAGAGAGGTGTATACTGTGGCAAAAGACAGTTGTGTAAGGGAGTTTTGGGTTTGAAAAACTAAAGCACTGGGCAGTGGTGTAGTCTGGCCCCGAGTGAGAAGCCACAGTTGTGTGTTTTTGCTATCCTTCACTGCAGCATTAAATGTGGTTAACCATATCGTAGTTTGTCAAATTATGCGCTGCAGTATTTCATACAAACGTAAACGCTATACAAGGATCCTCTTGCCAGTTCTCTCGTCAAAGCCTGGCGGAGAAATTGCACATGTGTTTTTATCACTTACTTATTTGCCCCCTATAAGTATAAAGTGTCGTTTTGGCTTGATTTTTATCTCAATGGCGTGTAAAAAATGAAACACAGATGAGACGTGTACTTTTAGCATAGCCATAAGTCACAGCGGGGAGTAGGACAACACAACCGCCTTTCAACTTGGGTGGTATCCTTCAATATATTGTTCTTACAGTGTAACCGGAGAAATTGCAAAGCCCGGCAGGAGGTTAAGAGGAAGACCAAGGAGATTTATGGACGTAGTGTGAAAGAGGACATGAAGTTAGTTGAGGTGAGGCCCCCCTGATGAAGACTCTGAGTAATATTCTAGCATTTGTCCTCTGCATTTGACCCATTGGGGCAACCTTTCAGGAAAAGAAGTAGCAAGCTTCAAAGGATTAGGCTTTTGTGATGGCGTTAGGCCGTGTATTATACAGTAAGGGGGTCAAGCGCTCGCTCATGTGCAAAACGAGTATAGCACGTACTCAAGTGGAGTAGCAGTACAGTCGTTGGTGCATTATTTACTCATGTAGCATTCTCTCATTTACATCTCAGATTTGTGGCCCTATTACTGATATACAGTTGATCTCAAATCCACCACAAATGTAGCATATTTTATTTTCCACTCGCTATTTAGCTCCTGTCTTGATATATGACATCCGGGGAGCACATGTCCTAATGATCAATCATTTGTTTTTATATGCCACGACCATCCACCTACCGCCCTAGATCAGGATTGAAGCAGCGCAGTTTTTCAATATATTTAGAGAAACAGAAAATTAGATCTTTCAACTAATCCATTTTTACTTGTTTTACTTTCACGTCTCATTTATTGATTTATTTCTTCTATTTTGCAAATTGTCCAAAACTTTGTCAGACTTTTAAAAAGAACTCTCAGAATATGGGAAATCACACAACTCGTATTTCCACTGGCGTTCTTTAAAATTCAAGATTGATGAATTGAATTGAATTGATGAAAAATATTAGCCCTGACTTTGTTGCTTTTCTACATCTCAAACTGTTTGACCCTGGCCGCACTCTCTGGTCCACTGCAGACCTAGATTTGCTATAGTTTTAAACTTTGGGGACCTGCTATTTCAGTCTGTGGCTCCCGATGGAACACCCTGCCCTTGAACCTCCCCGTTGCTCACTTTGTTGACTATTTTACTTTAAAATCAAATGAAGACATTTTAATTTCAGAATGGATTTTTACTACTTATTTTTTATATTCTCTTTAATTTTATTTCACTTGTTCTTGTGAATCACTATTCACAGTATGGTATGTTTACTTAAATAAAATAAAAAAACTCAACATGAAGACAATTTTTTGGGAACTTTTTGTCTAAGGTCCCAACACACCGAACCTAAAACCTCAGTTGCGCCCCGCCCCGTCCACGTCAGCGAAAAGCTTCATTTTTTTTAAAAGCCTTGTGTGTGTTTGTCCGCTGTGAAACATTAGCTGCACATTATGTAATTTCTGCTTTGGCAAACGCAATAACCCCTTCCTCTAACCCTACGACCAAAGACAATTTGCTAAACCATTACACTGTCGTAATGAAATAAGCAGCAGTGTGAAAAATGGGGTCTCTCATGGCGGCTCGGGTCTGGGGACATCAACAAACACATTTGGGACGCTCTCTACACGGTTACAGTCATCTCTGATTAGAGGCGCAGTCAGTCGTGGGTCTAGACATGTCGCCCGTCCAGTAAACAGGCAGCAAATGACACTTAGAGCATCACTTTAGGAAACAATAGCATAGCAACTGTACAATATGTGCCAGCTAGGCCCCCTCAATAGGAAAGGCGACCGGAGTAAATGCATAGCCCAACGATGGTGACTTCAATACCACTACATTTTATTCACTAGACTGACCAACTAAACGTAGTTAACTTGGACTGAACCGTAAACCATTGTGAAACCCTTATACAGGACAGTGTGAAATGTCATTAATGGACACCGCTCCATTGACATACATGTTTATATGATGTTTAGGCTAATACACGGGTATAACTGAATAAATCATTTTCTGAAATTATGTGTAGGGCCAACAGGAAACTCATATACAGTATAAACGTGTTAATATAAAACTAATTTCATTCCGGTGTCATTTCCTGGAATTGCAAATGAGTCATCTTAACAGCAGCAGCGTAATGACACTATTGCACAAGGCACACACCAGGAAAGGTTTGGCGCACGGGTTGTAACAATCCAAAGGTTTTGGGGGAAACTTCTAGGAATGAACTTCAACTACTGAGTACAGAAGATGAATCAAGTACCTTCATTGAAGACGGACAACTCCTGTACGACTGAGAGCTTACACAGACTTCTAGGAATGAAGTCCAGCACAAAAACTGACCAAGTCAATAAGATTATTATTTCCAAATACCTTCATGGGAAAATGTCTGGCAGGCCTGTAATCAGAACACATTAGACAAATAAAATCACCACAGCAGTGATTTAAATAAATAGTGTCATGATGTTTATTATTGGTGGCCATGAGCAATCGTATACGTACTTTATTCATTTTAATTTGAGATAATTTAATTATGGTGCAATGTGACTTGGGCCGCTCCAACAGCTGCCCCCACGACCCGGCAACGGACAAGTGGAAGAAAATGGATGGATGGAATTGAATTATGCTTTAATAATGTATTTCAATTGTGTTATTCTGGTTACACCCAGTTTAAACCCCACCGAAACCGAGCACATTTTCTCCAGTTCGGCTTTACCCTGAATAATCTAAAATCTTCTCGACTGGAGCTTTCAGCCTATGGGGCCGGCGTTTGAAAGCTAAGACCTACAAAACTGGACTTTTGATCACTTTCATATTTGTTGTTGATTTTTTGTGTGTCTTTTTATTGTTTTATTTGTCAAATTTTTGCCATTTTTCATGTTGAGTTTTTGTCATATTTGTGTGGCCTTTGTTGGTCACTTTTAAAAAAAGTTTTTTAAAGAGTCTGTTACGCGCTCCTGTGTAATACAGGAGTAGTCTCGTATCGCGTGTCCCGTCATCGCCCCGCCCACCGCCGCCTGTACCTGCGGGAGACAAGCCCCTCCCCCCGTTGACGTCACTCCAGCGGTTCGTCCTCGCCTTTTTGCGCTGTGAGCCCCGAGTTCTGCACACAGTTGCGCACTGTCAAAGTTTGAGTCCACTAGAGTCAGAGCGGAGGAGACCTCACACTTTCCACACAAGTTCGCCACAAGTTTGGGACGCCTGGTTAGAAAGCGGGAATATCACCTTTTCGTTGGCAATGGAATGACACCTTTTTTTTTCACCGGGAGGACGTCAAAAGCAAAGTTCACGATGGCGAGCCGTTTTCTCCACTGGCTCATACTCTGCTCCTCCGGGTTGTGTGCGCTGGCGGAAAGGAAAGGTAAGCTTATGGAGCCACTGCTTGCAGCCAGGAACGTAACTTTTAGAGCGAGGCAAAAAAGAAAAAAAAAACTTCTCAATGCGTCCTTCTTTACAGTCTGCGGCATTTCCATAAATCACAGCCGGCCAACTCCTCTTCCCGTAGCTCACGCACAGCCGGTGGAAAGTTGCAACAGCGTGAGAAAAAAAGTTTTGAAAAGCGCTCTGTTTTCATTGCACGACCTTACAAACGCACACACACGCCATGGATGAGTTGTATGCAGAAGGACCTGGGACAAAATGGCAAACAAGTTAAAGTCTCGCCATTGCGTAAAGGTGGAATAACAAAGCCTCATTTCCCACATCCCTGTGTAATGACAAAGTGCCCAAACCTGCAGCCGCCCCGCGGTGATGCTGCAGGGGACATGGAGGTTGTGCAATGACTCCAGTAACTTTTATTGTTGTTACTTGCAAACCGTGACATTACTACTTTCTTTTTTTGCAATATGGACGCCTTTACGACCAGTGTGTCAGCTCGATGTCAGCTTTTAGTGGTGGGTGTTGTGCTGGGAAAGTAAACTGGGTCAAGGACATGAGAAAATGAGAACTTGTGATATGTTTGGCATTCATTTTCTTTTTAAATGAATACAGTTTTGGCTGAAGTTGATATATTTTGGAATGGCTTTTACTTTTCAATTCATACTGTTGCCTATTACTGGACAGTTCACATCGGGATCATACTGCTCTCTTTAAGATTTTTGTGGCTACTCTATCCTTTTCCTTCAACGTTTTCTCATGTGCCTATAAGTGGATGTAAAGTCCAATTGGGTGCACTTTTATTTGTTCCACATGTTGTGTAAGTGAATCACCCCCTCATAAAGAGAGAAAGTGGCCAGAAGTCTCATTTTCCTTGCCATTATGATTTCCCACCATCATGCATCATCATCATGTGTGTGTGTGGCACTCACTGCACCGGCTGCACGTGCATCCTGAACCTCCTCCTGTGTCTTCTTAATCCAAACTCGCTCCCCCCCTGCCTTCTATCCAAACCATAACAAATCAAAAAATGTTTGTAGGACAACAAGACAAGAGTCCCTAAATATTTCTGAGCCTCTAAACAAATTGGACAACGCTCTCGTCACGCCGTGCTCACTGTAAATAAGGATTTTTGGTGGATTTTATTAAGGCTGTAAAAGATTAAAATGTGCGGCGGTAAACATGGGTGTAGTGTTCAGTTTGTTTCATTATGGGTTGTCTTTTGTGCATGGAAGGAAACGTGAGCTGTCGTCGTTGGTTTTGAGCCACGAGGACAGACAGATGGTTGAGGTGGCGCAGAGTTGCTCAAGCGCACTTTGTTTTGTTGACTCCAGGTGAACTTTTGTGGACAATGGGAAAAACACTGAACAGGAAGATGTTGATCGACCTTTTATTCTCCGAGTGAATGTGATAAGTCGTGTTCAAAATTCCAAAAGGTAGTAGCATCGCACACTCCAAGATATATTTATTCAATAGATAACGTGTCTTCAGATCATTTGCTGTTTTCTCGTTTGATCCACATTAAAAAAAAGACTCCCCCCTGGATTTAACTATCTGTTATGATCTGGGGTGGCTGCAGGTCTAGGTTTAGCAACACCATACGCCCAAAGAATGAGCTCAGCTGACTGTTGCGTCAATGGGTTTATTCTTCCTCCTCTGATGGCACGGGCATATTCCAAGAAGTTCTAGGGCTTACGTTGTGGTTTCAGGAGCACGAGACATAATTTTCACACATGGACTGGCCGCCACAGAGTCCAGATCTTAAACCCATTGTCAATATTTAGGATGTGCTGGAGAAGGCTTTGTGCAGCGGTCACATTCTCCCATCATCAGCACGCGATCTTTTTAACTGAAATGATGATGCTATGATGTGTGTTGATATGTAATTGTTGATCTCTGTGTTTCCGCCTCTTGGCCCGGGGCACCCCTGTAAAAGAGATGTTTGATCTCAGTGAGTTTTTTCCTGGTATGGGGCCAAACGGGGGTGAACTTAGAAGCGACCAGGCTCTTCCACGCTTTCCCCGTTTAAATACGGTTACGCGAGTAGTTACACGATCCAAGTATAGTTACACAAAATTAAACATATCGATTTTCTAAGCGGATAAAAAGGGGAACTATATTGTAAGGCGTAATAACACCTTAGGAGCACTTTGACAATCCCTAGTTTAGTTATATTATTGTCTTGTTGTGGTGCTGAGGTAGTGTTTCTAAATCTTGATTTGACACAATTTGCTGGAAAAACTATTTACTTTGTGTTTATTTAGAATGGAACGTATCGTGTTGAAATGGTTTAGTGAAATATCTCAATAATATCATTGTTGCAATATTGCACGGCGGTATCGCATATCACCCGTTACTTCAATATCGTGCAGCCCGAGTAAACGAAACAAATCAGAGGAGGCAGTGTCGAGAAGGGTAAAGCTGCTGTGGTTTAGCATTTAGTTTCATTTCTTTGCTGTCCATGCTAGTCCCGTGTGTTGGAAAGGGTTAACATAGTGGACAAGTGGCACTATTGCAAAAGTACTGATTGTAACAGGCAAACCTAGACTGGTATTATGTCTATCATTGATTGAGTAAATGCAAAATTCACTCCAACTAGTTTTTCATATTCAACATTGTGTCTGTTTTTATGTGAATATTAAGTTTTAAATAATGTAAGTAAGACTTGCAGTAAATCAAGTTCATTTTGATTCCTTTAGTTCAGTCCGTTGTCGTATTGGTATAATATCAGATCTCTAACCAACTGAGTTAACACCACTGTCTTTGAGGACATATTTTAGTTGTAAGACACGTTCTAATTATGTAAGTGGAAAGTGTTTCGTGTTGAACATCTGGACAGCTGTTTACACATGTGTGTAACTCAATGAGCGCATGGGTAGAAAATAGACCCTTTTATCTCGACTGAAAGCACCAGCGGGTCTTCAACTCTCAACAGCTTCAACGCAACATCGGGATCAGGGCGACATTGTGACGAACTTTGTTTCAGTCAAATCAAACCATAACAGGCCAATTTCCTGTCATTAAATCTGAATTCCCTTTATCAGTGAGGTGGCATAAAGGAAGTTTACACAAGGCCACTTCTGCAGCAGCTTATGGGGCCTAAGGCAGTTGAAACAGAGATATCACTGTGCACTGGGCAGTAGCACTTTCATCTTTATATTATGTGCAACTGTCAGTCTTGAGTCAATGATCTAGTCTAATAATAATAATAATAATGTTCCTTTCACCTATCGGATTCAAACAGTACTGTGCCCTATAGCCTTACTTACCTTTAATATCGCTTAAGCTTGCTACTTCACACAGCAGTCAAGCATAACTGGACCGCCTAAATCCCTTAATACTTTGTGACTGTATGAAACTCACACTATGCAGATTATTATTTGAACTAATAATCAAGTCCCTCTTTACAAACTTCCCCGTCAGGTGCCTAAGCTGCGGCGAGAAAGATCAGACTAATCATGGAGCCATGTCAGAATTTAAATCTTTAATCCTGTATGCCTTGGGCACCCGATAACCCGCTTAAAGAAATATGCTTTCGCACAATTACTGGGTTATTTGAGTTCTCGCCCTATGTGAGATCGCGAGATACGGTCGTGGTGGAGCAGTGTTGACAATAGACAATAGTGTGGACCTCGGTTTAGACGGGACGGTGAAGTGAGGGAGGGCTATGAGATGCCAGAATTGACCAGTGACTCTAGTGGACGAATGTGAACTATTGTGGTAGGATTTGGATCAAGACCCAAGGAAGGTGTATATCATTGAAACGTCAAATTCAAATGGGTTATCTGGGCATTATGGTTTGACAGAAATGACCCTGGAACTAGACAATCCAATCCTTTCCAATTGGCAAGTAAGCTGCAGGGATGACAGAGACAATCATTCACCCAGACCAATCCACCACTCCTTCTTCAATATAATGTGGATCATGTTTCTCCGACCCGTAGGTAGCCACCTCTTATTAAAGAGCACACACTTGATGAGTCAAATCTGATTACGCTCTGCGCAACAACTCATTTTGAACAATGTTAGTATAATATAGAGACAGTATATCAGTAGAAAACTAAATTCATTCACTTTTTTAACTTGAAATATCATCCTAGTTGTTTTGCATAGCTCACGAGGGTAGAAACATTGGAAACCTGTATGGTATTTGTATGTGCACTTTTATGTGTGTGACAAAGCTTTTTTTGACATTGATCTTCTTTAGCCATATTGAAGGCCATGGAGAGATCGAGATCTAACATCTAAAACCTACAAAATCTCCCCTGGTTGTTGCAACTAGGCACTGCAGTCACACTTCATTTTACACTAGATTGTACCAAACTAAATTTAGTACAACGTAATTTGCTTTATAACAGTGTGTAATAACGTGTACCTGTGTAGTACATACCCAATGGAATAATGTGTATTAGTACTGAGGAGGCATAAGACATAAGACCCTTAGATTAGGATTTAAGTTTAAGTTAAGTTAGGGTCTTGTGTCTTATTACATTGTGTACCTCCAAACTAAAAATACATACTGTTCCATGTCTGTATCTAGGTACAACTCATTACACATGGTTATATGTCACTGTACTAAATTTGGCAGGCACTTTTATAGCACCTGCGTAGCCATACCACAATATTCTGTCCATGAAGACCACCACAGTGTCCATGTTTGCCTCAAAACACCTGCAAAACCACTGAATCCCGAAAGCCTCTCTTGTGCATCTCTGTTTCCCTGAGTGTCCCGACTAAGTGCTTTCCCATTGTGTTGTGTTGGACTACACCCCAGGACAGCCTCCTCATCAGAACTGCTGCTTTCCCCATCACTCCTGCAGAATCACGCTGTTCCTTTTCATTAGGGCCCACGCTCGGCCTTCAGATGAATGTCTGTCGTGAAATGCGCATTATGATCCGGTGTAATCCTAGAGCCCCTCGTCTGCGTTTCAGCTCCGCGGTCTTGCTACTGCTGCATGCCTCTTGTAGACGATTTTTGCAGACTTTAGGCTTCTGCGGACCTTGTTTAAAATATGGACTTTTCTGAGCTTTATTTTGATCCAAGCTTGGGGCTATCATGTAGAGTGTACAAACCTAGGACTTTTTTGTGTCTGTTACAATTATTGAGAGAGTTATGGCGTCAATCCTGATAAAAAATGACAGCGGTCCCTCTTGACACTTTGATTTGAATGTATTAAGGCAGTAAAGGTTTTCTTAACATATATATTTAATTGTATTAATTTTTTTGTTTTTGTTTTTTCGTTTATTTGTTTATTTGAGCAGCAAACACTCTGCTCAAAAAGAGCTTATAAGCGCCCACCCCCAAAATCAATATAATTAAAATCATAATTTCACAAGAACATAGTGGAACAACAAAGGAACAAAATAGCAACAAGGAAACAACAGCAAAACAAAATAGACCCTACACACACATCAGACCATACCCCAGAGCGATACTGATTAGGTAACCACTAATTACGAACTATGATAACGCTACATACTTACAAACTATTTACAAACTATTTACAACAAACTATAACTTACAACACACTGTTTGAAGTGTTCGTACATCAACAGAAAGAAGCACAATTACAACAACGGTCTAGTTTCAAGTACGAAGTCTAGTACAAAGCAAGTAACAAAAGGCGATCATTACATTTCTTTCAGACGGTTATGCCTAACATTGTTAGTATTACCAAGAGTCACTAGTTTTATGTTAAAAAGACAGATTAATATACATATTATACTCCATGAATATTATTATGTACATTTATTATGTAAGCCCTACACAGTGTAGTGCGTTAAAAAGCCAGGTGTAGAGGGTAGTAGCTCCTCATCAGCAAACCCGGCGTACGCAGCTGCCCTAACTAGCTGATTTTGTAGATAGTGTTCCTATGCTGTGTGGTGCGTTAAAAGATGAGGATTACGAGCCCGTTGGAATGATCCCTCTCAACAGATCCATAGCTCGCCTACCCTAATTCTCTATTTGTAATTTTGAGCAATGGAATGACAACCGTTGAGAGCAACAACATTCTTCCTTAATTAATAAAAAATAATTTGATCCTATTGCGCCCCCTAGTGGCAACTCATTTCTTCTTCTCTATACTTTGCAAAAATCTTTTGCTTGAATTTATATTTGAACAGGTTGATGTTTGAACCTCGTTTCATCTCCATCTCCAATTATTCCACAATTGTACCCCATGAACTGTCGGACTAAAACTTTTCAAAGTTGTGCTCTGTTTCTGAGGCCTGAAGTTTTCTCAGCTTTATAAAAAGCCACTGATTCAAAAATTAGTATTAAACGTGTGGTTCACTTTGTTTCAAACTAGTTGCTCTGTTATGTCCTACCTTTATGGACAAGTGGCCCCACTTTGCCGTTACAGACACACACAAAAACCAACAACACATAATTGCAAAGCTGGACAGTAAATTACATACATTATACTTCCCCCCCCCCTGGTTTTGATAAAGTGCATCATGTCTGGGATGAGGCCTTTTTAAGTGCTTCTCTTTCTGGACTTCGGTTTCACGGCGGGACAATGGTCTCACTGTGGAGGCCAGGTTATCACTCAGAGTTGACACTTAAGTCGAGCTGGAAAGATGTGTGCCAGGCTGCAGACAAACCAAGACCAGACAAGAGGAAACTGGAGTACAGTGGCCATGTTCATAACTCCTTTCTTTCCAAAACAGTGCGGCTTTTGTTTCACCCTCAATATCAGAGCGCACCTGTGTAGATGGTAATTGTAAGTCTGAGTTGTGGTCCAAACTTACTAGACCCAACAATGTCTCATTTTTACACTGATCTTCATGAACAATGGCGCTTTTATGTCCCTAAACTAGTAAACATGACTTTACAATTAGTTTCCATTGTAGAGAAAATTAAAAAAAATGTCTAAGCAAAATATTTGTATGAGTAATACTGAATCACTGAA
Source organism: Proterorhinus semilunaris (assembly GCA_021464625.1). Lineage (NCBI taxonomy): Eukaryota > Metazoa > Chordata > Actinopteri > Gobiiformes > Gobiidae > Proterorhinus > Proterorhinus semilunaris. The sequence goes on along the minus strand of CM038358.1, from coordinate 22,766,570 downwards.
TTAATATTTTATGGCAACTCCATCCAAAAATACAGATATTTAACTTGCCCAATAATATAATGTAATGCTGTATTGATTTACAGGTGCAGTTTTCACACAAACTACCCTAATGTTTGCTGCAACATTGTGTGTGCCTTTTCTGTACACTGTCTGTACATCGTGGGACGAGTGAGTGGATGAAGTTACTGATTGAGCTGGTTTACACTGGTTTGTTTGTACTTGGTAACAAAGTCATCCGCTGACTTTATGGTCTTTCCATGATCCCACAGGACTCGTGTGGAAAGTGATCCTGGAATTCAAGTTTGGAAAAAAGCCCAGAGTTATCTCTTCATGTGATCAGGTGCAGCAGTGAGAGGGAAAGAGGCCAGAGTGAAGGCAGCTGACTTATACCTTGCCTCGTACAACAGACTTTACTCCCAGATCATGATATGTTATATATTCTTTTGTTATATTGTATTTTGACTGAAATTGAAGTAAAAAAAAAAAAATACTAATAAAAACTGGATGTTTACCAAAATATTTTTCAAAATATTGCAATCTATTCATCAGCTTTTTAAAGGGACTGGATGCAAGTTGTCATTTTTATACTCACTACTGCCACCTCAGGTCTAACACGTAACTGCAGCTTCTACATTAAGCTTGTGCATAAATTCGGACCCAAATTAGCACCGTTTTGAGTGACAATGCAGGATTTTAGAGGCAGTTGTGGTGAATAGGTCTGAATGATCCACCAGGGGGTGCTGCAGCGCCCTCAGCACCCTGGGTTCTCACGGCCTTGGCCTTATGAAATCGTAGTATGAATGATAACAATTAGTAAACCTCACTAATTTCACTGCAATCATTTTTGATTGTCCTCTACCCTTCACAAACAAAACATTCTGTCTCTGGGTCTTATTAAAACTAGATAACACTGTCGTTTAGGCCTCGGCAATCATGCACAGAAATGCATGTGACTCCTGTATTAGTTTAGCTGCAGCTTTTTTCTTCCCTCAAATGTCAAAGCTCCTGGACATGTTTACAACGTGCACTGTGAGCTGGAGGATTTTGAAACATAAATCGCAAATCCAATCATTAGAATCGCAATTGTACAGTTTCCCAAAGTTGTGCAGCCTTTTTTTATTCTTCTAGTAAAAGAGTAAGTGTTAAAATCAAAGCCAATGAGGGCACGGCCGAAGTGTCCATCCTGCACCAATATCTTTTTAATTACTGAGATTTCTGTGTTTGAACTGAGCAGCTTTGATATGAGCGAAAGTTCTTGCTTTAGAAATTGCTGGAAACAAATGTACCGTTAATGCACCGGCACTGAAAAGCAGGTATCGTTAAAATAGTGGTATCCAAAAAAAACAACAACAGCACCCATCCCTAGTGGCAGGGGAAACCGGAGGAAACCTACGCAGACACGGGGAGAACATGCAAACTCAACACAGAAAGGCATTGCCCTGGGAATCGAACCCAGGACCTTCTAGCTGTGAAGCACGAGCGCTAACCGCTGTGCTACCGTGCAGCCCCTTACGAATACCTTTTCGTAGTCCCTCTGTGGGCAAAAGTGTCTCTGGTCAGAAAACCATGCTTTCCTGCCTCCGGGTCGGAGTCACCAATACACACTAATGGAATCACGAAGAAGAAGCTAACAGGCTAAAAGGCTAAGCTAACTGTGGGCTATTTACAGCCAAGTTTGAGCAGAAAAAAATATCTCCATTGTGTAATTGGATGTACAATATCCCTCTCTCCCTTTGTCTTTTCTGTCAGCGTAGTATTTTACTCTCACGGACAATTAATGAGTAAAAAAACACGACATGCAGTGACGTTTATTACTTAGTTACTTAGTTACTTAGTTCTGCTTTAATTGATCATTTGAAGAGGACATTATTCAGCTTCTGCACAAATACAATGTGAAACACAACCATCAAGAATAATAGAAATGATCCTTTTTGTTTAGTCTAAGAGTTTACTTATTACAGCACGCCGTGAGTATAATAACATAATTTAGGTTTATTACTGGGCAAAACCCAAGGAATACCTCTGGTTGCCTGTCAAAAAAAATTAAATATTTTAAATATTGCAAGAGAGGAAGAAAAGAAGGATGCACCAAATGCACTTTGTTTTTTCTCTCACTACAATGACGTCCTGTAGGTGTGGCCTCGTCTTCAACCGGCCCCCGGGTCACTGTTTCATCCCGAGGAGGAATCCCCCATCGGGACGAGAACAATGGCTTTACAAACAAAAGGTCTTTCCCGAATATTTGGGAAGAAAGCCTCGAGAAAAGGGTGGCGCCTGATCCCTGAACCTGCACTTCCCGACGAGCACATAGCCTCCTCCTGTGTGGCCCCGTGTATTTATGGCTCATTCAGGTTAATTCATCATCTTTGTGACATATGAGTTCTTACTCTCTGTCTCTCTGCCTGAACCCAAAGCGAAAGGATTAAGCTGACTGTGTTTTGTATCCGTTTGCATTGGCAGCGAAACCCCATGCAAATGCTAAGGTTTACCATTTTGTGCAAACAGCAGAAAACAACAGTGGGGCTGTCTGCGTGGATTATTTTTCAGATTCAGTAATTACTTGGACTTGTCTTACATCAAGTGACTCTCATGCATATCGCTCTGATTACTGTGAGCGGGAGACATTGGCAGAAAGGCCTTTTGTCGGTGTTTACGGAGGTAAAAAGTGGTCTCTTTGTAAATGTCAGTCTCGATTATATTTCATTTGATGACGTTAAAAACAAATTAATACAGTATGGCTTTCACTAATGGTATGCCTCAAAAGTGTGACATTTCAAAACAATCCTCGGATCAAACGACTAATGAATGCTTTTCCTTTGGCTCCTGTACCATTTATAACACACACAATGTTTCCATTTTATTCCTGGGAAAATCCAAACTCCACTCGGAACAATGTGCATGGCAAGGTTTTGACAATTAAAAAGCACTGCTCTGATCATTCCCAGTAGCCATAGAGTTGTATCCACGTGTGACAGCCCTTATCTCTTGTGGAGCTTCTGCTGTGGTCAGTATCCATCCAGAAAGACGTCCAAAAAGTGCATTTTGCCATAACGTTACAGCGGATTGTTTTGTCGATGTGTTCGTCTTTTATAGCTGCCAAGGAAACGGCGACTGGGCTCGTCTAATAGTTTTCAAATTATAACTTTAGAAAATGACTCCATGGGGATCAAGGAATTACACGCTCCATTTGCGTGTGGGTGTGGCGAGGTGCCAGTCAAACTCCTATCCGATGTACCTTTCCTATGTTTAATAAGAAGGAGGCAAGTAAACACGGGATAAGACGGGAAGGATTTAGCATTTCACGGTACACTTGTCTCTCAAAATCCGTCCCTGGAAACGGCGCTCGAGCCCACTATAACGTTTCCCCGCGAACAAAGTCAACACTGAGAACGGGGCTGTTAGCTGATACCTGTATCGCCCGCGGGCCGTTCCCGGTCTAGACCCTCGGTCACATGTTTGAACTGGCCGGGCACTGACGGGAGGCAGAGTGCAGGACGAGGAATCTCAGCTTACACAGGGTTTACGCCGCACCAGTGGCCTTGAGGGGGAAGCCGAGAGGAGCTCACAAAAATGTCAATATAACGCAAGGCAAGTCAATTCTTCATGACTGTGAGATCTTTGTGACTCAAGCCCGAATGAGCGTTTACCTCTGAGCTGTAAAGTCCCTGGTTTGGATCCAGGTGTAATTTTTTCCATTGCAGACGGTGATGATTTAAGCACGTCCCCTGTTTGTCTGTCTTTGTTTAAATGCCCAAACACAGGCAATTGGATTCAGGCGGACCACAGCGGGCTTTCCTTGGGCCGACTGTTGTTAAAGACGCCATTCTCCTCCGTGCTGACACAAAGCCGTAAAGTCGTGTCTACATGGCACGTTAAGGTCAGAGGAAGACAGATAAGCTTCTGTCAAAGAATAGTCGCCAGTGCCAAATAACGGACCCTTTGTCTGACGCTCCATGAATTCAACCAGAAAAAGGACAACGAGAAAAGACGCAGGAATCAAAAGTATTTCTCTTGGAAAGTGTTTGACAATCTGATACAATAAATTATAAATAGTATCAGTTTAGAATAATCTCCTCGCCTAAACAAGATGGAAATGATGAGATTACAAATAATTTGAGCTAAAGTGTTGAGCACAATAACATGGAGAGGTTTATATTTGGTGATTTTGACCTTTGAATGTAGCATTTTTGCATCATAGCTTTTCTTTAAAATCCAGGTTAATGGCAGATTGTAACATCTAACCAAATGCAGCTCCTCGTGCTTTCGAATTCTCGGACAAAACATGACTTCTTACAAATGTTGAACCTCGTCAGCTCTTTGTAATAATCTCTCCATGTGTCACGTTCCAGCTTTTCCCATTGCTCTTCAAGTTTCAACCGCGCAGACGCATCGTTGGCCTCAGAATTAATTTCCTCGTGGGACGTTGAGCGGAACACCTTCATAATCGTAACCAGAGGCCTGTAAAAAGGAGGAATCCATTTCGGTTCACCTCCCATAAAAAAATAAAAAAAATAAAATGAAAAACACAACTGACCCTTATGCCAAGATAATAATAAACCATTAGACAATACCACAACCTACTCTTGCACTGTTTTACCGGCTTCCACTGCTTCACTATGGCTTCCACAGTTCATCATTCTGTTTTTTGAGTAAGACAGGATAAATACTGACAAAAAAATAAATCAGCCAAATAAACATGTGTACCTAATAAAGCATGCAGTCTGTGTGCATCTGCATCTCCTTTCATTTTACTAACAGTTCTTAAGTGTGGCGGTGTGGTTGGCAGCACAATGGGATCCGCAGACTGGAGTGCATGGCTGGACCAGAGCCAGATTTAAGGATTATATTCCCGGGGCATTCTCTGTCCACAGTATCAACAACTGCTTCCTGAGCTGATTATTAGAGCGACTGTAACATTGACTCACTTGTTTCTATCAGTGCAGTGAGCCGCTACGGAAGGAGATCGGGGCGTGATTTTTAAAATAGCTCTCCTTGGTTGGTTTTTGGGTCACGCCATTATATTCATGAGTTAAATTGCGTAACAGTGGAGCGTGCGGTGTTTGAGAAATGCGTGTCTGGGTGAATGGGGAGGATAACTCTCTTTCCCATGGTCCTTCTGGTTGCAACGAGGCACGGAGTCCAAAGGCTTCCAAGAAACCGCGCGGCGATGTCCAAGATTCGTCCAAATGCTTGGCACCTGTTTGTGAATTGAAAATATCCGGAACAAGATTTTCGTGTTTGCAAGGCGACTTACTGGTAATCGGACATCTGTGTCAATTACATAATGAGATGGTGCGAAGGAGACCGAGCTTTACAAAGTGTTTACATGTTGACACACTGCTAGTAATGTGAATCCGCCTTTTCCCAAACGCCCCGTCAACGAAAAAGTCTGTTCATTGTTCTTGGGTTGTCATAGTTGCATCACTTCTCTAGAAACCGGCCACAGATTCCCCAGTTTATATTCTCATTTACCTAGGCTTGTTCCTTGTCATACAGGGATATATTTGACTGAAGGAATATGATATTTCTCCATTTTCTGATCAAAATTATCAATTTTTCCCCCCCCCCCGATACCAGTACTTTAACGATACTTTACGATACCGATACCTGAACGATGTTTTTTTCTATACCTATACTAAATTATTGGTCATCCTTTTCCTTCCATTTACTTTCTTTTACATGTGTATCATTTGTTTGAGGTGAAATAACAAATAAGCTTCCTTTGACTGCAAAAAAAATTAAATAATAACCTAAATAAATAATAAATAATATGTTTTTCTTATTTCCCCCCCAATTTTTTACCAATTTATTCATGTTTTTTCCCCAAAATTTCCCCATAGTTTTTTCCAAGTTTTTTACCCACATTTGTCAAATTATTTCCCCAAATTCCCCCAATTTTTTATTTATTTATTTTTTACTTGTGTTTCACTTTTTTCCCTTTTAAAAATGTAATGACCAAAAGCATCAAAACGTCAATATAAAGGTTCCATATTTCTTTTCGGCACCTGCTTTCGATACTTTTATTTTTTCGATACCTAGTAGTACCTAAACCTTTTTTTTTTTTATATATACCAGACTGGTATCGTTTAACGGTGCCAAGGCCTATTTGTGGCTGACAGTGCTTCTTTGACATGTTTGGTTTATTTGGTAGGGACAGTGCATGTTAATAAAGAAACCACACCAGATTGTAGCTTTGGGGTCATTTCCATCTGTCGTCCCCCATGCGCACTCTCAAACACACTCATCCTGGCCTATTGTGAATGTTTTTAGTGGTAGGGGAAACCAGAGTACCCGGAGGAAACCTACGCAGACACGGGGAGAACATGCAAACTCCACACAGAAAGGAGGTGGGAATCGAACCCGGGACCTTCTAGCTGTGAAGCACGAGCTCTAACCGCTGTAAATCTTCTGTATTTTCTTTTCGTCCAGTGACGGCTGTAACTGGCTAATGTCCACAGTACACTCCGTCTGGGGCCAGCTCCCGTGTTGTTGATATAAAAGAAGACTTGCTCCTCTGCCAAATCTAACCCTCTGATGAGCCGGTGTCGGTTTTAGAAGTGAGTCCGACCTTGAATCAGCGACAGTCAAAACACTACTAAACAGGCTGTACATTGTGGCACGCTGGCTTTATCTGGCGATATGGCGGTTTTCTTCTCCCCCTCTTTGTCAGGAACAGGATGACGTCTCGGTGCTAACAATGGGAGAAATCTGAGCTCCACTATGTGTCAAAAACATTGCAACTTTACAAGAAGATACGCCATGAATATGAAGATTATTCTTTGTCTTTTCTATATTTCTTGGGTTTTTACATTACATTCACACTTTCTTACTATCTGGACGTTCATACAGGTGCCACCTTCACAAGCGTCTCCTCCACTGTGAGAAGTTTATGAGTTTTCCTGTCACATCTTGTCATGAGAAACAGATATGTGGAGTATGTTGTAATAGTGTGGCGGTTGTAGTATCAGCTGTAGTTTGTTATCTTACTACAATTGCAAAAAATACTCCAGACAAGTTACTATTTTGAAGTACGGCGTATTATGTTTATACAACACCCCATTTCCCTAAAGATTTGGAGTACTTGCTTTTGTCCTCCCACCGCGTTGCCAGCATTTCACGCTGATGTGTCACCGGGAAAGAAATAACTACATTCTTCGGAGCTTTCCTGTCCAAATTAAATCGGCCACGCTTTCGACGAGTACACGACAAACATGTAACCCGATCCATTATCTGCAACGTGGAAATCTCTCAGGCTGCGCTCAAACTCCGCACTCTCTGTCTTAGCCTGGATTAGGAAGAAACAACTCATCAGTGACTCGGGGGCCGATGATGAGTAACGTGTTAGCCATAGATTTAAAGGGTCCACGTACTACCACGCTGAATTTCTCCTCTATTTTAACAATGATTTGTAAAAACAAAAAGAAATACCCACATAAAAAAATTCATTACATGCCCAGATTTATTTTTCTCTCTCATTTATTCAGATTTGACTAAACGAGAACATTTCCTAAGAGCTCCAAATGCATATCCCCCCTCCCACCTGTGAAGTCACGAGGTAGTGCTTTCTATATCTCACCGTTTTGTACGCCTAGACAGCTTTACTGGACCCATTAAACTAAAGTCATTTCCTAACACAAACTGCTTCCACTGATATGATAAAGCGTTGAGCTTTATTTAAAGAGTTTCACCATTTAGAAGATGAGTCCACATTACTCTCTGAAATTACCACTGATTTGCACTTTTCCATACATTAATGTAAGTTATAAAACATAAAGAAGCCATTTAAAGGTGTCCAGAAGTGTTCCCTCGCGGTCTTCTTTTAGATTAGGAAGAAACAGCTCATCGGTGACTTGGGGCAAATGGTGAGTAAAGTGTAAAGCCGGAGAGAGTCAAGCTGCAAACCCGAGTGTTTTGAGGGAATATGCCTTTTATGGGGTGTGCTTGTAGAGAACGCGAGAGAGCAGACATGACTAAGGCAGTAGCAGGGCTGTGCAGAAACGTGGGTCTATAATAAGAAACCCTTAAGCCGAGCGTCTATCTGTTTAGATGAAGTGAGGCAGAGCTGAAGCGTCTGGAGTTATCTGCCTTGCTCCGCTTGTCGTTTCTTTTTTTCTCCAACTTACTCCAGCTTAAGTCAACAACGTGGGGATTCCCGAGCCGCAGCTGTGTTCTGGTGCTCAGAACAATGCGTCAAAAAAGGTTGATGTTTAGTTTTTAGTTTAGTTTAGTTTAGTTTTTGGTTCTCCACACTTTCTATATTACACCTCTCCAATAATGGGGAGTAAAGAAATGATTTTCCTGAGTCTAACTTACGACGATGAACCACGGCATTCTATGGGTGCAAATATTTATATTTTTATTGATCCGACAATCATGCGTTTATATTCTTTTGATGATCCAAAAATGTATGGAATGTAACTTATTTGTATAGCTCTTTTCACCTGTAGGGGATTTGTACTTTATTCATGTCGGGTAGACTGACAGAAGCGCGGCTACATTCATTCACAAGCCTGTATTACCAAGTTTCTCAAAGTGCTACACTGTACTCATTATTCATTCACTCCATACTTGGTGGCAGTAAGCTACTGTTTTTGCCACAGCTGCCCTGGGTAGACTGATGGAAGCGAGGTTCAATGCCAGTCTGTGCCATTGGCCCCTTCCGACCACCACCAACCACTCACTCACTATTCATCCAGGCTTTCTGGTCTCCCATCCAAGTACTGACCAGACCCTTCCCTGCTTAGCTTCCCAGATCTGACGGGATCGGGCAGAGCAAAGGCCCCTGACCCCTAACACTATCTTTGCATGGGACAACTCTGGTCAAATTTCACTTTACTTGATAAGTGGAATCTCTGCACCCCCGAGAAGGCGACAGGTGTGTAAAAGAAGAGATTACTTAACTTGAAAAAAAGGCCTTTTTTTCAAGGGAATTACACTTTACTACAATTTAAAGTAGTCTCTCTGGAGAGGTTGTATTTTATCATCCCATCAAAATGAAAAGATATTACAAAGTACTTTTGTGAGATACTTTAATACAATACCAGTCCTCAACATTCCTTTATTCCCTTTTGTATTTCTCCCTTTGGATTTGGACCTTATGCTGGACATTCAATACTATTTCTGCAAGTAACTGATGTGCTCTTGGGACGATGTGCAGCATGTGGTGGTTGTTTTTCTTTCTCTTCCTCTGTGCGTCTTGTTCCTGGCCTTTGCAGGAGGTGCGGGGGGGGGAGAGGAAAGTGGGGTCATATTGGCATCAGCCCGTGAGGAGTGAGTTAACAGCAGCTACAGGCGCTACAGGCGCTACAGCGCTCTTCGCCGCCCCCTCCACTCTTCCTCTCACAACTTCCTGTGGGATCGGAGAGCAGCAGGAGAAGGGAAAAAGATTCGGGGAGTGGACATAGTGAGGAGGAGGAGGGGGGGGGGGGGGGGTCTTGGCATGAGTGTTATGCGTGGACATATAAAAAGAGGAAGTGGGTTGAAAGCTGGCCCGAACACCGGAGTGGTGCTGGAATTTAAATGGGACCTCGGGGTAAACGAGGTTGTGTGAGTGTTCTGGCAGGGGCAGTGGGATTGCGGGGTGACTTAATGGGTAATGGCATCTCCCATATGCCAGCGTGGCATATGGGAGAATTATCATATGTTAGTTGATTATTGCCATTCTTTGTTCATTTCTTTTACGAGTAGGATTGGCCACTTATGGGAATGAAACGCACGTGTGCCATCTGCAAACGGGATCTGAGAAAGTTTATCTGAAGTCATTCATATAGAACAAAAACAAGAGGACCTAAACTAGCAGCTTATGAATAACTAATGCATGTTCCAACACTGGGCATTATAGAAGAGTGACCTTATACATTCTCCTGATTATTTTATTGGGGCCAGGTTCCTGAGGCCCCTCGAACTGCACCTCGCTCCAGCTGTGTTTAAACCAGAGTAGATAAATCAGAGCTTTATGTCCGCCGCGCATCCTCCAGTGCATCGATCTCCTCTCTGTGGCCTTTTGTGTCCTGATCCTGAATCCGTTTTTTTGTCCACGGAGACAAATGTGAGGAGGTGCGTTGATTATTCACAGCCAGTAGCTCAAAGGCCAACCACGATTCAGACAATGAGACATCCGGGTGTCACTGATTCACCTTTTTTAGATTTAAATCCTAAGCCACACAAAACTCTTTGACCTTACACTCAAATAGAAATATCTGAGAAGTCATGGCATGAAAAGATTATGCATGATATTGATACTTGCAAAAAAGAGAGATTCAATTTGTTTTGTATAAAAGGCATAACTGGGTATGCAATGTCAGGCCCTGGAGTCTATTCAGGCCCCCCAGCATAGCCCTGAAGTTGTTTTTGATGCATGATTGCACATCACTGAGATACACAAAGACCTGTTTAAGTGTATAAGTTCCTGGTCAAGTCTTCTCCGGTCACTCCTATTATGTGACTCATGAAAATGGCCTACCTCTGTATATGTAAGCCTCAATATGTTTCGTTTTTGGATGCTACAGTGCATTTTGAATTAATTCATAGGACTGAATACACGTTCATTGCGTGATATGATAAGGCATCTGTTTCTTTTGTCTTCGCCATAAGTACTTTTTTGCAAGACGCATTGTTGTCTAAGCAAGCTCTGCCAAAATCCCTCCAACACTGACCAGCACACCGTTGTAGTTCTTTTGTTCTGCCCCATCATTTTGGAAAGTACAGACAAAGTGCTGAGTAAAATTGTCAGAAAGTCCCCACAGTCTGTGTTTGTTCAGAACCTAAATCCTTGGTTTCCTCACAACGAGCCCGAGTAAACACGAAGCCGAGCCCGAGCTGCAGGTATCCACAGTCTCTCTCCGTCGCCCTCCCTCTCTAAAACACTGAGTAAACACAGGCCTTTTCCTTTATTTGGTCACTTTGCCGAGCTTTTAACGGGATAAACTTCACCTGCACCTTCTGGACTGGACCAGCCATTGCATGGATCATTGTAAAGCTGTTTGGATTAAGCGTGACGTAACGTGAACATACAGGCACTTCAAAGCGGCCCCCCCTCTGTGGCCTTTTGGGGAAAAGGTCAGCTGTTTTAGGGATCTGTTGTGTGACTTTTGACACCCATTTGTGGCCACAGTTTGGCCCCACAGCCACGAGGTGCAGCGAGAACATGTCAGCTACAGCGACCACAATCCCTCCCTCAGACTCGTACATTAGACTCGTATGTTTTCACTATTATGCCTTAAAAAGGAGACCGCATGTCAAAATCATAGCACTATGGCGAATGGAGTCATTTGTTGTTAACTTGCGAGACCAAGTAAAGTCAGACTTAGGACGTGTACCATCTTCCTTCATCTTTCTTTTTCATCTTTTACTGATAGTTAAACGATACCTGATTTGAGGTGAGTATCCCTGTACCCACCCACAACGTTTCAGTGTAGGCTGCAAACATTATAGCAACAAACTAGAGAGTAATCTTCATAGGTTTCACAGAGGACTATGTATTGTATGTATGTACTATAATCATTATTCATTCATGCTGGGGCAACTTATCTTTTACAGCACTCTCTGTTGACCTTCGGGCCTTGCAATTTATCAAAACTCAATTCATGGTTATTTCACAATTTAATTAGAAAAAATGTGTCATTGAGAACAATTCTTGATTCTAACTTTGCTGATAACTGGTATACCGACACATTTAAAGGGTCCCAGCTCTAATAACAACCTGGCCTGGGAATACCCATGCTGCCGTGTGCGCTCGAATCCTTTCGACCTTTACAACAGCCTCGCGACCATGGCCGAACTCTTCGCATGGATTTTGGGACCATGACAGACATTCATAGCGTCAAATAAACGGATATGGACGATTGTAAACCACACCTCTCCTACGACAAAATGAATTGGTGGTCCCCAGACTAAATATCACTTGAGATATGTATTGTGGCGATAGCACATCAGCAATAACAACCGACCAGATATTGACATTTTGTACAAAGGGGGAAAAAAATAATAATGTGTCAACTTTTTGTTTTGATAGCACATTGTTAACTCACCCCAGTTTCCAGAACATGTTAGTTTATTCCAAGTTTAAAGCATCTCTCTTCCTCAATGGTTAATTTTCTCACTTTTGTCCCAGTTTGTCCGCCGCATCTGAACTGTGTAAGGATCCTCTGCTGGAGATGTCACACGGGCTGGTCTTTTGGGATGGGGATAGTTTGTGTGTGTTGGTCTGTGGAATCTTCTCTCCTTACTGGCCTCAAAGATGTTTTCTCCCAGGACGGCTCCGTCGCCCACGCAGAGGAAGACTGCATTTCCACCGAGCAGGATTTTAGCACGCCAGCTTCAAAGTGTTACTGTGAGATAACTTTTGGCTTTTCGTATTATAACTTATCTGCTTTGGCCTCCGTGACATTTAATCCCACGCCGGTGAATGAAGTGCAGCGGGTCTGAGCAGGAAGCGAGCGCTGAGTGGACAGGCAGAGGCATCGACTTTGGGAGATTTATGTTTCCTCTGAAAAGTCAACATCTGCAAATGTGTGTCAGTGCGACCCCGGTATACTTTAGTTATGGGCCGTCAAATGTCTCATAAAGAGGAGGAGGAACCAAATAACCTTTTCTTAAGCATACACTTTTGAAATAAATATCTTCCCTTCAATCAATGTGTATTTTAGTAACAATATATTTGCGTTTATTTTTTTGCCAGCACAGAAGCTATAGACATGATGTTCTCCTCAACGTTTTTGGGACTGGGCGTAAAATCAATAAACCAGTAAGGGACTCGACTACAGTGCGGTGCCTGGGAACTCTTCTCCAGAGCCGTGTTCATTGGAGTATTGCAAAGCTCATAGCCTGTCGTGCAAGTTTTTGGTTGATGGGAAAAACATGCACGCTCCACATAAGACCCCACCCATCCAGGAATTGAACCCAGGACATTCTTTCTGTGAGGTTGGGAGGAATGCTAAGCCGCCGTATAGCTGGTTAGATGGTGGAAATAGCTGTCAGGGAAGCTGTGACAGTAAGTAATGAAATGAATGAATGAAATGAGATCAGCAGAAGAACCAGTGGCTTTGGTAGCTTGGTAGTAATTGCAGCCTCTACGTAGCATAATTTTTAACCACTATTGTTTTTTTTTTTCATTGAAAAAAGAAACCCTTGCTGTTAGTTACTGTCATTCTATAATTATGTCTAAGCTTTCACATAATTCTATAACAGGCCTCTGTGCACAGTGTAATTGGGTTTAATGTAGGAAGAGAAAAGTGCTCGGCCGTCGCTGCTGCTTCTACTGTCACTGTAGTAGGAAAAAAACAAAACATTCTTGTATAAATTCTCGACATCTTTAGTTACAGAACAAGTAATACAATGCGAGTCAAATTTGCTACACACATTGTTCTGTTTGTCTGTTCTCAACACATTGTTCCTCATAATTATCTTTCTCTTCTGTTGTGGCAACGATCCGTATAGCCTCCAGAAACGAATATATATCTACCCACACACTTTTGCCTCGCTAACGCCAGTCCCCAAATAAACATCAAAGTGCGCCCCGGCACCGCGCCTCGCCGCGAGCTTATGGTGACTAATGGTCCGGTTTAGCAAGTCCTTTGTCATATCCAACTAGGAGGCCCCGAGCTGCGCAGTGTGATCCGGGGAGCAGAGCTCAGCCTGGGAGCCAGAGTTACGCACGTATTACTGTACGGCGGCACACACACCTACGCGGCGATGGAGGAGCTAGAGAACAGGCCACTCCTTGTGCATAAAAAACAGTTACGTGTTGGACATCGCTGACGACATTACAGCTGGAGGAAGTGAAGCAACGGCTAATTATTCTCAGTCGCATCACAACGCGCATCACAACGCGCCTCCCCTTTGCGATCTAAATGTAGCGTGCGAGTTAGCCCAGTGAGTCAAGCTCGCATCAGGTGCAACGGGGGGAAAAAAGAAGAAACAAATGGGTTTAGTCACTTTGAGTTTTCCACTTGCTGTTCCAAGAAAGGTTGTTATGGGTATTTAATTATAGATTGAAAAACGGTAATAGTTGGAGTACTGTCATTGTCTGCACCGATTGCTTCTATTAGTTGTATCCAGTTTAAAGTCTGATGATTTTATTACGACCTATACCTATGCTGGATTATACTTTATTAGACAGGACAGTTCAGAGTGGAAATGAGTGCAAGAGTTGAAAGAGACATTCAGCTATTTATCGGAGCTGGGACTCACAAACCAGGAGACAGAGCAGGTTCCCACCATATGCGCATTATGAGGTATAATTTCACTAAAGTTACTTTGACAAAACCTTTCTTAATAGGCCTACATGAAACATTAAAACTATAAACGTAAGTTCATGACACAAGTATTTTGAACAGTTTTAGGATTTAGTATTTTGTTTTGATAAACGACTTTAAAACATTCACATTTTCATAATTTTCCGTTTGAATCATGTGCGCGCCTGTATTTTCAAACATTCTTTTTTATTGATCAATCTTTATTTCAAAACGTCTTGCTCTAAATAGGCACCAAAGAGTTCTGAAAATGTCACTGTTAAACCATTTTTGCAAGACCAACAAGAGCTCTTGTCAAATCAATAGGAAAGTTTAAGTCCGTAATGAAGATTTAAAGCCGTTAACTGATGGGGAGTTTCATCATTCTGATATGTGGTCCAAAATGTCGATAGTAAATGATATGTGCCTCGTCAAAAGTTTAAGTTTATGCCTCAAATTGAATACGGACCTTCGAAAGGGGACAACATTGGGCTGCGCTGTTGACGTTGCAGTACACCATGTATCAGTTTGTAGCCATAGCATTCAGGAGAAACATTCCTTGAGTGCTGCAGGTGTCTCGTGGTCCGAATGTATTTTTTTATTTTATTTTTATTTTTTACCAATGGTTTAGTCGTAATGATCCACTTCTGTGATAAGAGCCACCTATTTAGAACCACTCCTCTAACACTGTGCTGATCCAGCCTGACCTTCTTCTCACATAAACATTATTATACTGCCGTCTACTATCTGCACCTGCTCATTATGAAATCCACTACAGGGCGAGGGCTCTGTTTACAGGGCCATATACTGCACCACTGTGGAGCAATCAGTCAGTGTCTCTTCTCCTCTATACCTTCAAAATTGTGCAGCCGGTGTAGGAAGTCAGTCTGGTCACCGGTCGCACATGGCTGTAAAACATGTAATAAATGAACAGATTTGAGGAAACAGGAAGTACGAGACGCATGAAGAAGTGTTAGTTGTATCACTCTCATATGAAACAGCTGCCGTCGAGGCATTGGGGACATAATTACGGAGTGACACGAAATGTTAAAAGTAGCACGCGTTCATGAAAAGTACAGCAATCACAACTCAACCTGGGGAGCCCTAAAACGCATTGACACAGGTACAACTTTGTGGACATGCCATACTTGAAGCTAAGAACCTCTAGAATTTAGCTTGAACTATGAGAGGCCTGCACAAACACTATAGGACCTGGCTGTGGTCAGGTGCTGTTGGAAATGTGCATTGCAGCATTCAATTCATTCTGCTTTTTTATTTTGAGAATTGGCTCACAAAAACAAAATTGTGATTAAGAACATTAACATAATTTTAAATGTTCTTTTTTTTAAAATTGGGAATAAATCAAGGGTTGCATATTTGTCCAGTGAATATTTGATTTGAACATGTTTACTTCATCTTCAAGTCTTTTAAACGATATAATTAATATCGAAAGCCGCACAGTTGTTGGGACACAGTTTTCGTTATTACCTTGCGGTTTCTTAATCCCTGTAATAACAAACCCGCCTGCGTTGCCTCTCGCGTGGCCGGTCAAATTAAAGTGGTGGAGGCGGAGAGGTGTGGGGTTAGTGTGTGTCTGTGTCGGGCTCAAGGTCTGTGAGAGCCCACAGGGAGAAGCTAATGAGAAGTGGGTCAGGAGAGGAGAGCGCACAGCTGTTTAAAGATAATTGTAGATTATTTTTGACATTTATTGGTGAAGGGGGAAAACACGGTAAAGGCTATTAAGGCTCAGTAATACAATCTGGATGTAACCCAATTCAGACTAGGTAGCGTACTCGGTAATGAACTTAAAGCGTTTGGGTTGGATCCCCTTTCTTAAGTTTAACTGTTGCTTCCTTTGGAAATATTATTTACAGAGATCCCTAGAACGGCCGTTGTCAGTACAAGATCTCGGACTGCAGAGTGCTTGTTAGTTCATGAGCTCTAATTTGCAGAGAAAAAGCCCACAATTACTGTCATATTAAGAAATCAGCGAGTTGAGGCAAGAACAAGCTTTTTTATGTTTGTTTGGGTTCATTTTTGGTTAGTCGCAAAAAATAAAGCACAGTCTTTTCAACACTTTTTTCAACTTAGCACATATGCCTGAATATCTATTAGGTCACTAGTGCAGGCCGTGGATTTTTATGAACAGAGGGATGCTTGCTTCATGGAGGGCATCCAGTGTCAGATCTTAAGCAAATATACAATGTTGTGCTGCAAGCTCTTCAGAAGGCTGCACTGGCGGCAACTCACGAAGAGAAGGATTTCCCAGAATTGCAACTGTTATTTCTGCTGTATTTAACCCTAGAGCTGCTCGACTCTCAGCTTCGTGGGTTTGAGTCGCAGCTTAGACAGTCCGCATAGTGTCTTTCCCGTTCACTCTGTGCAGTCATAAGGTTTAAAACATTAACATTTGGCAAAAGACTGACTATGACCTGCTAAAGTAACGTGATCATGAAACGGATTTGTTCCTTGATAGAAATCCACTGGAATAACCATTACGGCTCTTTAGATTTTCCTTGATCCTATTTAAAAAACGCTTAATGTGTCTAAGGGTGTGTGCCATATTTGCAGCGTAAGTTGTGGCTGTGGAGGAGTCAAGAGCAGACATGTTTTGGAATGTGGCCCAAGAGACATTACAGTAAACCGCTATCATCATCTTCATTATTATTATTATTCTGAACCACAAGATAAGATTAACGCTTAAGTCGCTGTGTGTAGACTGCGAGTTTTGGTATGTTTTCATTCTGTGTCTACGAGGGGTCTTTCTCAGCTTAATGGCCTACACCGGGTGTTTCCCAACCCTTTTTTGTTGTTGCGTACTTCTATGTCGAGATCAGGCCTGTCACGGTAACATCATTTGAAGTTCGATATATTGAGCCATGAAAATATTGTGCTGAACAATAGTATGGAAGATCTTTTAATGCCATAGAAGCCAACGCTAAAGCTTAAAGCGGTACTAAGTAACTTGCTTAAATCCTTTTCGTAGTCCCTCTGGGGGGTAATACAAGTGTTAAGGATGATTGGGGGGTATTTCATCTCCCCCTGGTGCCTCTGGCTAGAAAACCACAATTGCAACTTGCCTGCCACCGGGTCGGAGCCACCAATACACACTAATGGAATCATGAAGAAGCAGCTAACAGGCTAACGGGCAAAGCTAACTGTGGGCTAGCGCCACGTAAACAGTATTTACAGCCAAGTTTGAGTGAAAAGCGTAGTATTTACTCTTAAATACGGTAAGGTTAGGGTTAGTTTGTAAACTCCACTATCCTTAAGGCTAGGGCTAAGGTAAGGTTAGGGTTTGTTCTAGTAGGCCCACGTATTTTTAATAATTATCTTGGAATGGCGGGACGTTGTACAAAAGATAAAAGTGTCACCACCTCGTTTATCTGTAATTTATTGAACAATAAGTCGATATAGTCATTACTGTGACAGCGCTAGTTGAGATCACTGCCCATTAGTAGGAAATAGATCAGCTAAAGCTCAGATTTTTAGTAAAAAGACAATGAGTTCTGTTCAAAACAAGGCTAAAAGACTCAAGCTAATCCATACATTTGATTGCAAAAAACGGCCTTCTTTTGAAAATAATATCCAACTGAACTTCTTTGTAAATCAGAAATCCTTTCCAAGTACCCCCATCTGTAGGTCCCTGGTTGGGAAACACTGTCCTGCACCAGTCGAAACCTGTCCAGCCAGTTGCTACACGCACACCGCGGACATCGACGCTCTCTTAAGGCACATATTTGACAGCTTCATTCATTGAGTAAATGCCTTTTGTGGCTTCTGAGCTTATCTGTGCTCCTACCTTCCTTATCCAAACACGTGGTTGCATAACGCGGCGCTGCCTACTTTATCTGCCTGTGTGCCCGTGTCTCGCTAATTCAATAAAGGCATCAATAGGGCTGTTGTTATTGGAAGAACATTAAAGGCAGTGTGCACGATTAGCAGTTCATTTCAAGATTGTTTTTAATTATTTGGTTAATGACGTGTGTTTAATCACATGCTAGGGCTTGGCAATGTGGTAGAAAAAGTAATCATGATTTACTTCACCCACATTATTGTTTATTATTTTATCTTTCAATGTGAAATATGACATGGCTTTTACCAGTGGCTCAAGTGAAAGATAAGATAAGAATAAGATAAGATAAATGTTTAACAACATATAAATGCTTTCCAGTGCGAGGACATTTAACATGTTAATCCCCGCCTTAAGCGAGCATATTTTCTCCAGTTAAAGCTTCTCGACAGGAGCTTAGCAGCCTCATTTGAAAGCTAAGACCTGCAAACCTCATCTAAGCTTCTTCCTCGTTATGATTGGTGTTTTTTGGTGTTTTCATCACGTTTTTCTTGCTTTCTTGATGATCAAAACGCAAAAAAAAAAGCAGTGAAAATGTGCCAAAAACACCGCAAAAATGTAGCAAAAACACAACAAAAGCACGACAGAAATGTGGCATAGAGTAGCCGATATATCGGGATGTGACGTATTTTACACTATCAGCTATCGGCCGATATCGGCTGATAAAAATGCAGATCTCAGAAACTGAAAGTGATAAAAACTTCCTGTTTTTTGCATTGAAAAGAGCCCCCCCTACATTTTCATAGGCCTCAGGGAAGCAAGGCAAGGCAACTTTATTTATACCGCGCATTTCGTACACAAGGCAACTCAATGCGCAGAGAAACATTGAGGTGAAAATCGGTTCCAAGTTTGTACCTATTTTATACATTTTATGTTTGTTTCTTTGTGTATAATTTCGGAACAATAAGACTTACCGTTTTTTGTTTTGGAATCGACAGATTTTTGTTCTTCAAACAAGCTCCATCTGAAGTACCTACTAAATATGAATATATAGCGCCCCCTGCTGTCACAGTTGAACACTGACACATTTAGAAGCATCATGCTCAGGATTATAAACCAGACATTTTCCAAAAATATCAGAGGTGCATATCAGTATCGGCCAATCAAAATGTACTTGATTGAGGTGGGGGTTAAGAGGTTAACATAAAATAGTTTCCATTTTATTCCTCCAAAGTGCAAACTCAAAATAATGAGTTGTTACTGATTAATTGAACAGCCCTGGCTTTCAACTTATCCTTATTATTGTAAATGGCTCGACCGCACAATGGAATATTAAGGAAATACCCTGGTACAGACCAATGGGTTTGGCATTAAATGAAAATGGAAACAGAATTTCTTGCAGTGATTCTGTCAATCGTCTACGGTCTAAAGTGCTCATACTGTATTATATGCCAGAACAATACAATGAAACCATATTTGTTAATAATTTATTTGTTAACCTCTTGTGGCTGCCAGACGCAAGTGACTCTTATCTTCCAATGGTAATTGAAATAATAATGGTTTCTTATCTTGTTGGCAAAACAGTGCTTGCCAAAACATGACCTCCTTGTGACATGTGAAGTAGAGCCTTTAACTTTCTATTTATTTACACATACAATACAATCCAGTGGAACTTTTTTCTGTGACTAAGTGGTTCCCTGAAATGTCACAGCATTCGGGAGATGCAGGTTGCTGTGGTCGCTGTAACTACTTTGAACGAAGCAGTGGAAATCTCCACTCGTCTGCCAGTATAAATACACTCAGCGTGAACTCTCATATGATTGCTATTCCTATTGTAGATGAGAACCAGATTTTCGCATGAAGCCGCTCCAAGAAGTGACCGTGCAGTTTGAATCTGCCGACGGACACGCCAAAAGACATTTATTGGAAGCGTGCGATTGTTACATAAGCTGAGATGGCAGATAAACCTTTCAGCTCTGGATAAATGCAAAACCAGCAGACACATTAATATCATGATTTAGACATGAGTGGTTCCCTTTTAGTTATTGTCCACTGTTGATATAATTGTATGTGTACTCGTCTCATCATTGAGTATACAGTCTGGTCATACTATATGTCGTTCTTTTTCCTTCAGTCTGCCAAGGCATCTCCAACCGCTTGAACCTTCTCGGCACCAGAGACAACCACTACGAGAGCATGGTGAAGACCTACAGCAACTGCACTGTGGTCCTGGAGAACCTGGAGATCACGTACATGGAGGGGCATCGAGACCTGTCCTTTCTGAATGTGAGGCTGACGCCGCCCAGTACCTCATTATTCTTGCTTTCAGACCCCAAAAATGTTGCTGATTCATCTTGAACTGTTATTGGTGGTCCAAACTTACTCGTAGCTTTTGTAGCACGTTCCTAACAACTCTATTTCCAAGCTATTAGAGAGCAGAATGACCTAATCATGTTTACAGTATTAGCATTGGTGTTATCTCCGTGTTATGATAATACTCTGTAGATGGTCTCTTTTTACACAAATGCCTTTAAATGTAATATACAGCTGTATGTATGTGCTGTAAAATAATTAAGATAGATTTACTTTTAATTTGGTTAACCACTTAACTGCCACCCTAGGGTTAGGGTTAAGGATTAGGGTTAGGGTTAACAATTATTTACATCCAAGTCTCAAAGCGTATTGACTGGAAAGCTTGTGTGATACTTAAATTGAAAGCCAAGACCTTCTAGTTTCTAAAAATATGTGTGAGATCTGTGTGAGTGAAACACAACTTACGTTACAGTTGCCGTTCTTAACCCTAATTATATCCTGATTAGGGTTAACTAACCCTAGCCCCCTGATCAGGGGAGACGGCAGTTAAGGGGTTAATTACTAATCTTTATGTGATGAAGGAAAAGTCCCATTAAAGCAGTACTAAGTAACTTGTTTACCTTAATAAAACCTTTTTGTAGTCCCTCTGGGACAATTGCAACTTTCCCGGCACCGGGTTGGAGGCACCAATACACACTAATAGAATCACGAAGAAGAAACTAACAGGCTAACGGGCAAAGCTAACTGAGGACTAGCGCCACTTTAGCAGTATTTACAGCCAAGTTTGAGTGAAAAGAATTATCTCCATTGTGTAATTGGATGTACAATATCCCTCTCTCCTTTTGTCTTCTCTGTCAGCGTAGTATTTACTCTCACGGACAATTAATGAGTAAAAAAAACGGTGGCACTTATGGCCTCTAGGGGCATGAGTTACTTGGTACTGCTTTAAGGTTCAGAATCACATAGTATTGTATGTATTTTTGGTGATGGCGTTAACTGGAGCAAACCTAGTTAACCCCATCATGCATTCGCTATTCACAAATCCCCCCGTATTGTGATTTGACTAACCTAAAAGATTATCTCACTGAGGCTGAATCATCCCAGGCCAGAGTCTGTTTAAATACTATCATCATTTGATTAATAAGCCATTTTTTATTCAAAGACAAAAAAATCAGTTCAATTCACCTCGTTGCACATTTAAAAGCTAATATCAGTCTTTTCCACAGCTGCTTTTCTCTGTCGATGGTATTTTCCGATATTCGCCTCAGTTCAGTTCAGTTCAGTTCAATTAAAATCTGCGGAGAGTTTTCCCCCCATCGCACTCGATACAGATGTTTATATCCCTGTCTCTTGTTGAGGTTTCGTTTCTGCAGCTGCAAAGGCAAGACCACACACGTGCACCCGTCCCAGACATAAACAAAACAACAGGCACTGGGACAGGACTGTGCCGCAAAATCAAACGATGTGCTACTAATCCAACTCCAATCTGCACTTGAAGCCTATAAGCTCGCTCCTGTCAGCTGCGGGACGTGAGCTGTTTCTTCAATGGTATTCTTAAGTAACAGATTTGGACAAAATGGCTTTCTTCACTCTCTTTTTACGTCTTACCCCGCGACAAAAACGGAACAAAAAGTGACAAAAATGCAACAAAAAGCAACAAAAAAGCAGCAGATATACAACAAAAAAGCATAACAAATGCAACAAAAATGCAACAAAAAGGGATGAAAATGCAACATTAAAGTGACAAAAACGCAACAAAAAGTAATGAAAATGCAACAAAAAAGCATAAAAATTGCAACAAAACGCAACAAAAATGCAACAGAAATGCAACAACAAGGGATGAAAATGCAACAAAAAAGGATAAAAAATGCAACAAAATGTAACAAAAAAAGCATCAAAAACGCAACAAAAAGTGATGAAAATGCAACAAAAATGCAACAAAAAAGTGACAAAAACGCAACAAGACAAGCAACCAATAAGTGACAGACGCAAGGAAAAATCTTCAATGAGTGTTGTAGGCCTTAGCTTTCAAATGAGGCGCTGTGAGCTCCAGTCAAAAAGCTTTTATGTTTGGGTAAAGCTGAATTGGAGAAAATGTTAGGGCGGGGGTTAAGAGGTTAACATTTCCCTTTACCACATTACAGTGTGAGGAATACACTGCTAATGTAGCATTATTTTAGTAAATTGCATCTAAAATTATGACCTTTTTACTCTCAATTCGGATCATTATTTTGATGAGTGTTCCACTGCTGAGGATACGCAGACATTATTTTTTCTGGCCAGACATCTGAAGCTAAATGTTGACTATTTTTACTTGTGCACCTGATGCTATAAATTGTCTCCACTTCTTTGTGTGTGTGTGTTTCAGTCCATTGAAGATGTGGGTGGCTACGTTCTTATCGCAGTCAATACCGCCTCTCGGATCCCCCTGGAAAACCTGCGCATCATCCGTGGACACACGCTTTACAACGATGGCTTTGCTCTCGCTGTTCTGGGGAATTACAACAAAACGATAACACGAGGCACACGCGAGCTCCTTCTGACCAGCCTGACAGGTCAGCCATGTCCCCCATACGCTACACACAAAAGCAGGATGAGAGAAATTACAATAGAGACACAAGTGGATCATAGGATAAGTCAACCACTGACCCATTGTTATATTGTGCAGCCTTAATTTTGTACCTGACTCCTGTCCTTGTATTCCCTTTGTTGATATGTTTGAACTACATTCCCTCGTGCAGAAATTCTCAAAGGAGGAGTTAAATTTGAAAACAACCAGCTCTGTAATGTGGAGACGATCCAGTGGTTCGACATTGTCAACGCTGACGCAAAACCCAACATGGTGCTCCCTCTGGCCAGCAACAAGCGATACTGTAAGCCAATATATATCACTCCGTCTCACTGTCCTAGATAATAAAGGTTTAACCTAACATCTGATACGATCTTTGTTTTCCTTCCCAGGCAAGAAATGTGATTCAAGCTGTTACAATGGCTCTTGCTGGGCACCCGGTCCTCAGAACTGTCAGACGTGTAAGTTATAAGTGAGATATTTTCGTGTCTATGTTTTGTGCCAGTGTCAATAATAGGGCTGGCTACCGATAACGATACTTTAACGGTACTTGGTTTTCGATACCTATACTAAATTATGTTTCATATAGGACCATAAAACAGATTAATAATGTAAAATTATTCCTTTTATTTCCATTTAATTTCTTTTGAATGTGTATAATTTGAAACTTTCCCCAAATGTTTTATTTGTATTTTTTTGTTATTTTTTCCCGATTTATTTTATGTGCTTTTCCCCCCAATTTTCCCAAAATTTGTAAACATTTAAAAAAAATATCCCCCCAACTGTGCCCCAAATTTTCCCAGGTTTTTCCCCACTTTTTAACTTGGTTTTCCTCAATTTTCTTCCCACTTTCTCTTTTTCACTTGTTTTTTTTTTTTCTTTTAAATTTTGATGAACAACAGCATCAACACTTGAATATAACGATTTTATATTTCTTTTTGGTACCTGCTTTCGATACTTTTATTTTTTCTATACCAGTAGTACCAAAACCTTTTTTATTTCGATTCCACACTGGTATCGTTTAGCGGTGCCCAGCCTTAGTCAAGCATGGCCAAACAGAAAGGAATAGGGTCAGGAAAGTGCAAGAAAATAAAGAAACCCGGTCCCTTGGTGCTTCTTCATCTATTTCAAGGTCCCATAGACTACCTTTACCACAGCAGATCTATTTGACCTAAACTTCCTGACCGCTGCTGGACTGGCCTCTTTTTTTGGATTAGGAAATTAACAATTCCAATATTTACAAATGAATCTTGGAAAGAGGTTATTTGCTTGTGTCTCTACATTCACGTCGGGTTGATGCATGCATTTAGTTCAAATAAAATTAAAAACAGAACGCGTTGTGCTTCGGCTACACAGTAAAACTCCCAATAAAAAGTGCTTGAGTGATCAAACAAGGCTTCTGATTTCTGTGCCAGCATTTGGGGTAGGGGGAATGTTTTCTGCTTGACCTCAAATGTGCTTGGTGACTGTTACATGAATGTTGTGTTGTATTTATTCTGGGCGTTGTGCACAGTGACGAAGCTGAACTGTGCGCAGCAGTGTTCGAAGAGGTGCAGAGGGCCCTCCCCCAGTGACTGCTGCAACGAACACTGCGCCGCCGGCTGCACCGGGCCCAGAGCAACCGACTGTCTGGTGAGAAATGCATTTATACCGTACATATACTTGGTTTCCGATACCGATACCTAAACGATTCTTTCAGTACCCGCTTTCGATTCTTTTACTCTTTATCGATACCAGTAGTACCTAAACCTTTTTTTTTTATATATATATACCATAAGAGTATCGTTTAACGGTACCCTACGCTTAACCTCCTGAATCCCCACCTGAACCAAGCACATTTTCTCCAGTTTGGCTTGACCCAAATCTGAAAGCTAAAAATAAAAGTATCAAAATAGCGACGGAAACTAGGATGAAAACACAACGAAAAAAGTGGGGGGAAAAACATGGCGAAAACACAACAGAAAAGCAATGAAAAGGCAACAAAAAACATGACAAAAAAGAGGCAAAAAACACTTCAAAAATGTTACGTGGTATAAAGGTAACTCACTTTCGTAGGTCTTAGCTTTCAAATGAGGCATTACACTGTTTCTCTCCAGTTGAGAAGCTTTTAGATTTGGGTAAAGACGGACTAGAGAAAATGCGCTCGGTTTCGGCTAGGCGTAAGAGGTTAAGCTAAGGGCAACAAAAAGGCAAATCAGTGGTAAAAAAAAAAAAAAAACTTTCCAGCCATTTTTTATATTTTTCATTTATGGATAAAGTACAGTTTTTTCCTAAAAAAAGAAATGGGTGACAAATGTACTTGTTAGTATTTTTGTGTTATCTTCATAAGCATCATTGCACAAAGCCTTGGAGCATAACAACTTCATTACTTGTTGTACTACGGCCAAAACATTACGTCACTTTGCCACAGCAACATCCTAGAAAGTACTGCAACGAATGTTCATATTAATATGCTGTTACTCCTTTTAGTGCAGTACTATGACAACATCGCTATTGCCATGACTAGTAAGACCAATCTCAGACTTTTATTTAAGTACTTTCTGTTCACTTCCAGTTGTCTCGTAGCTACTGATAAAATATGTTTAAATCGATGTGTTTTGAAGAGCAAATGTTCTTATGCATTATTGGTATTCTATCTTCTTGTGACAGACATAGAGTGCCGTTTGTTTGGTCCACTGTGGATGAGAGCCAAGAAATTCTACACAATACCTAATACTTTTTACAATAAATCTGGACTAGAGCAAAGCATCAGTCTGCAGCATCTGTTTTCCTAAAATCGTATTACTTTTGCTCCCATTAAGACATTTCTGTTCTTACCAGTCGCTCTATTATTTGTGCTGTGCGTCTGCGTTGCGTCTCCGGACAGCTCTGCACATTAAGCCCTGGGTAGATGGAGGAATGCAGTGTTATCGCTTGCGAGGGGCTCTGTTTTGGGACGGTCCCGTCTGAAGTCTTTTTTGTGTGTGTGTGTGTCTTGGTCCAGGCCTGTCGCTACTTCTCGGATGATGGGGTGTGTAAGGACGCCTGCCCCGGACTCTCTCGCTACGATCCCACTTTGCACCAGCTGGTCCACAACCCAGAGGGGAAATACAACTTTGGGGCGACCTGTGTCAAGAGCTGCCCACGTAAGACCTGCACTACAGCACTGTTATGTTAAAAAAAATTAAAAAACACATCTTAGAGACGAAATACGTGAGCCAAAGTCATGCATGAAAAAGAGCAGTTTCACATTGACTCTCTGACTCTGTGCTCTGACTCTGACTCTGTGCTCTGACTCTCTGACTCTCTGACTCTGTGCTCTGACTCTGACTCTGTGCTCTGACTCTCTGACTCTCTGACTCTCTGACTCTCTGACTCTCTGACTCTCTGACTCTCTGACTCCCTGACTCTCTGACTCTCTGACTCTCTGACTCCCTGACTCTCTGACTCCCTGACTCTCTGACTCTCTGACTCTCTGTGCTCTGACTCTCTGACTCTCTGACTCTCTGACTCCCTGACTCTCTGACTCCCTGACTCTCTGACTCTCTGACTCTCTGACTCCCTGACTCCCTGACTCTCTGACTCTGTGCTCTGTGCTCTGACTCTCTGACTCTGACTCTGTGCTCTGACTCTCTGACTCTCTGACTCTGTGCTCTGTGCTCTGACTCTCTGACTCTCTGACTCTCTGAGACTCTGACTCTCTGACTCTGTGACTCTGTGCTCTGACTCTCTGACTCTGTGTGCTCTGACTCTCTGACTCTCTGACTCTCTGACTTTGTGCTCTGACTCTGTGACTCTGTGCTCTGACTCTCTGACTCCCTGACTCTCTGACTCCCTGACTCTCTGACTCTCTGACTCTCTCACTCTCTGACTCTCTCACTCTCTGACTCTCTGTGCTCTGACTCTCTGAGACTCTGTGCTCTGACTCTCTGACTCTCTGACTCTCTGACTCTCTGACTCCCTGACTCTTTGACTCCCTGACTCCCTGACTCTCTGACTCTCTGACTCTCTGACTCTCTGACTCTCTGTGCTCTGACTCTCTGACTCTCTGACTCTCTGACTCCCTGACTCTCTGACTCTGTGCTCTGTGCTCTGACTCTCTGACTCTCTGACTCTGTGCGCTGACTCTGTGCTCTGTGCTCTGACTCTCTGACTCTCTAAGACTCTGACTCTCTGACTCTCTGAGACTCTGACTCTCTGACTCTGTCACTCTGTGCTCTGACTCTGTGTGCTCTGACTCTCTGAGACTCTGACTCTCTGAGACTCTGACTCTCTGACTCTCTGACTTTGTGCTCTGACTCTCTGACTCTGACTCTCTGAGACTCTGACTCTCTGACTCTCTGACTCTCTGACTCTCTGAGACTCTGACTCTCTGAGACTCTGACTCTCTGACTCTCTGACTTTGTGCTCTGACTCTCTGACTCTTTAACTCTCTGACTCTCTGACTCTCTGTGCTCTGACTCTCTGACTCTCTGACTCTGTGCTCTGACTCTCTGACTCTGTGCGCTGACTCTGTGCTCTGTGCTCTGACTCTCTGCGGGCGGATCGAGTTTATGGATTTTATTCTTTGTGGATTCTATTTCCTTTGATGGATTAATTCAAGTTTATCAGGAGCAATTTCTTGGGTTTATCGAACAGAGGAAAGTTACTTCACCTCAGTCCAAATCATGTTTGTTTTGATCGCAGCTTTCGCTTTGTGTTTCGGACGGTTTTCGCTCCAACATTTCATTCCGAATGTTCTCAACTGTACAGCCTAACCGTGACATGTGTCAGAGCCTTTTACACTAAGACAATAGCGGCGCCACGGCGTCCCCCTCTCCCAGTGCCGCCGCCTGCTTTTCGCTCATTACGCACATGCTGCGGCTCAAACGCTCCGATCGAGGCCCCTGTGAATGAATGGCATTGATCAGTATTTGCGTCGCTGTTTTATTAATGCAGTTGACAAAAATACAGCCTGTATTTAACGAGAACAATGAGGAAGAAGAATAAAAGAAACATGTGCCAACGCGGCCAGCTATCAGGGCTCCACGCACATCAGGCAAAACTTATAACAAACAGCAAATATGGGTTCAGTTGCCCTAACAAACAGTCAGCGGGCTGCTGTAGGTCTTTGGAGCCGCGGTCACAGGGGAGAGAGAGAGGGGGGAAAGTCGCGTCTTGCTGATTCATCTGCGTCTGGGTTAAAATAACTTTCAAACTATCAATGATCACCAACTCATTCTGCTCTGCACTGGTCACGGACGTCACTGTGGGGATGACAAGCCACGGCTCGGGGACACGAGGAAAGAACGCTTTTTTGAGGAGAGCGCACAATGCAACCACGCTTAATTTGCGGGGAACAAATTCAATAAATCTGTCCATCAAGTTTGATTTGAAGCTGCGGTAAAATACTATTATACTAACTATTTCGTTGTACACTTGTACAATGACAATAAAGCACTTACTTACTTAAAATAGCCTGGCAACGCCGCTGAGGCGCAACACATTGAACAGCGCGAGGCTGTGCTGATTCTGTCTGTAATAAAACCAGACGAACTCGACTCCAGAGGACTTCTAGGGCTACTTTCAATCAGAAGTTCCATTATATATCTATATGTGGACAGGCCAAAGATAAATAGGATAATGCGGTTGTTTATAAATAATTTCCTAGTTAGATTTGCAGTTGTGCATAATGTGCGTAATTGTGAATGTGGCATATGATTAAAAAAAAAACATGAACCCCCCGTCCCAAATGTCAGGGCAACTCATCTGGTCACCCTAGGACACGAAGATCAAGGTTGTCCTTCACATCGTTAGACATTCAGTGGTTACGGGTTTAATTATGAACTGTAAGCAATAAAAGAAAGTGATTGAGTTTCAAGACACGTTAATGTAACAACTGCTCTATCTGCGTTTAACTTGTTCAACTTCTGCCCGAGCTTTGCTCTCTGTGTATAATAGGACCTATTTGACCTGCATTTGAATAAGTTTGGTGTCAACAAATGGTAATGTTAATAAATGTACAGTCAGGCAGCGCTGTAGTAAAATACGATCAATGTGTATAATTAAAAAAGGAGTTGCTGCAGTGCAATTGGTCCTTGCATCCTTGAACCGGACGGTCACCAGTTTGAGCCCTGCTGAGCATTGACTTGAGTCATTGTAGCCACCAAATCACCAAATCACTGTGGTGCTTCATGACAAAAAACAAAAACACAACTAATTTGTCAGTTGTTGCATTGCTATTCATTCATATGCAGCAGTAGAGTTTGAGTTTTTGTGTTGTTCATGGTTTAACCTCTTAACCCCCGCCTTAACCAAGCACATTTTCTCCAGTTGCGCTTCGCCCAAATGTTAAAGCTTCTCAACCTGAGAGCTCACAGTCTATAGGCCAGGGTAAAGCCTCATTTGAAAGCTAAGGCCGACAAAATTGAGCTAAGCTTCTTCCTGGTGTTTGTGGTCAAGTTTTTGTAATTTTTGTCACGTTTTCTTTGCATTTTTTGTAGTGTATTGTCCACATTTAGTTTTTTAGTGTAATGTAACTGTGATGAAGCTTAACAACGACGTGACCAAAATGAACAAACAGGGCTAAAACTTGACCACAAAAACAAGGAACGAGCTTAGATGAGTTTTGTAGACCTTGGCTTTCAAATTTGGCGTAAGCTCTCAGGTCAGATATAGAATGAGCCCAGACCTATTCACCACAACTGCCGCTAAAATCCTGCACTGTCACTCAGAAGGCTGTTACTTTAAGTGCCGTCATGCACGAGCTTAATATAGAAACTGCAGTTGCCTGAGGTGCAGGGCCTGAGGTGGCAGTAGCGAGTATAAAAATGACAACTTCCATCTAGTCCCTTTAAGGCGGGTGGTAAGCGGTTAATAATGTATCAAGTCTTCAACAGCATGTTTGAACATTTTTGCAATTAGCTTCCCTAATGCTAAAAGGTGCGTTTGATCATTGCAGATAACTATGTGGTGACGGACCAGGCGTGCGTGCGGACGTGCAGCGGTGACACATACGAGGTGGACGAGGGAGGGGTCAGGAAGTGTGCCAAGTGTGAAGGCCTCTGCCCCAAAGGTGTGTGTCTGTACGACGATAGGACAAGAATAACAAGTTCAATACTGGATTTCCCTGATTAATCAACACTTGAGATCATCCCATCCATTCCCAACAACCAGTGACTCATCTGAATCACTGCCATGTGTCGAAAATAGTTACAGTGTGATCCATGTGTGGAGTTTCCTTTGCATGTCCTACCTGTCCCTGCATAGGTTTCCCCTCGCACTTACACACGAACGATAGCCTGGATGAGACCGTGTTTGTGAGTTTTGAATGCAGGACGGGTGGAATTTACCCCATGGCTACAATCTGTCTCACGCTGTCCCCACCGATGCGTAGTTTACCCGCATTTATCCATCCTGACTAATGCATCACGTCTGGAGACAAATGAAGCCATAAATCACTATGAGCAGAGATATTGGACAGGGGATTGCAATGATTACGTGATTTATGCACGTAAATGTGGATCCCAGCTGAACCGCAGAGTCGCTCTGTTGCCAAACGTGACTCGCTTTCGTTTCAAAACGTTTTCAAATCGCCATTGTCTGCCTGACGCATGATCGCGGGTGCAAACATTTTCTTTCGTGTGAACAGTGTGTAATGGCCCTGGCATGGGAGAGCTGGCTCACACTTTGTGCATCAACGCCACCAACATCGAGTCTTTCAGGAACTGCACGATCATCAATGGCGACATCATCTTCATCCACAGTTCTATTTATGGGTACAAAATATAATCAATGTTATATTCTTCACCTCATCTCCGTCGACATATTATATGATGACGATATGTGATGTTTGCCTGCAGAGATAAATACACCAAAACTCCCAAGCTGGACCCCGCTCAGCTCGATGTCTTTAAAACCGTGAAGGAAATTACAGGTAAAATTGTTAATGTTAATAATAATTGATGAAGTCTCAGTAGTAAGGTTGTATCAGTAACAAGGCGTCTTTGTCTTCAGGATACTTGCTGATCCAGAGTTGGCCTGATAGCATGAACTCACTTCGCCCCTTCGAGAATTTGGAAATTATTCGAGGAAGAACTAAAGCAAAGTAGGACTCTCATGTACTGTTTTAACCTGAGTAAAAATACATGTAGAAATGCTGTTAACTGTAAAATACCTGGGTCTAAATGATCACTAAACATGACTAAACTATGGGAAAACCCAGACTTAAAGGAATGGGCCACTGTTTTTACATACTGAGATATGTTCTTACCTTAGCTTATACGAGTTCATACGGACCCGTCTGGTCTTGTGCGAGCGCTCCTTCACGCATTTAGCCTCTCCCAGCATAGGTATAGTGCCAAACTGGGGTGAAGATGGAAGCTATGAAGCTGTTCCATGTTTTTCCCTATTTAAATACAGTTACATGAGCCTTAACACGATCCAAGTCTAGGTACAGGCTCATTTAACTGAATTTAAAGAGGGAAAACATGGAACAGCTTCATAGCTTCCATCTTCACCCCAGTTTGGAACTATACCTTTGCTGGGAGAGGCTAAATGCTAACAACATTTGAGTGACTGAGCGCACGCACAAAGACCAGACAGGTACGCATCAACTCGTCTAAGCTCAGGTAAGAACATATCCTAGTATGTAAAAACGGTGGCCTGTTCCTTTAACCAGATTTGAACTAGAACTACTTGACTTTATAATATCCAAGGATAAAAGTAGTCCACACAAGAACTAAATGAGGTCCAAACTGGGACGAAATAAGGAACTATTGAACCAAAATGATTCACCATGATGTGGACAATGTAAAATCAAAACGTGACCTGACCTGGAAACTTGAAGACATTATTGTATTGTGATTATTTTCTTTATAATGTCACCCTATGACGTGATTTGCCTAGTCAAATAGATATTGAATTATCTTTTTCCCATCCTTCTCCTTCTATTAATCAGCCTCCAAGAAGCTCTTAGAGACAGGCAGATTTATTTGTCAATAGTGAAACTCTCAAAAAGATGCAAACAGCTTTAGATGCTTCTTGAAGGAAAGATAAAGCTCCAAAACGTAATGAATTGTAAAAATGCAAATTAATGACCAAGGTTTAGCTAAATGTTAGTGATTTCCTGTGGCATATTGCTCTTATTTTGGCCTCTATAGAGATTGTCTTGTTTTCATGTGGTGTAAGTGTCACCGTAACTTCACCTGTATTTTTTTCTTTTTGCAGTGGCCGGCACAGTCTGGCCATTGGCACCCTGAATATTGAGTATTTGGGTCTCCGCTCTCTCAAAGAAATCAGTGACGGAGACGTGATTCTTACGAAGAATCCCAATCTCTGCTACACGACCGCGAGCCACTGGACACGCTTCTTCAAGTCCAAAAGCCAAACCCTCAGCTTCGATAAAAACTCGGACAAGGCCACATGCGGTAAATTTGTTTTCACTCAATGTATGGTAAAAAGGTAAATGGTCTCTACCATCTGCACCACTGTCGCCCCAAATATCCCAATATCCCTTTTGTTTGTTGATCCTCATTCATCATCAGCCCAGACAGATTTAATTTACTTTAGTCTTATCTCTAAATTGGATAATTATGGAGGATGAAAGATGTTTGGCTAAGATAGTACACGTTCCAGGCATAAAACATGGCCACTGACAGACAGGGATGGGCAAACAATGCCAATAGTGATACTTTTGATTCCACTGACTCAGATTTTGAGAATCAATACCAATGTGCGAGAATCAATATCTGGTTGTAATTGCAAATAAATGTTTGTTTATTAATTATGGTCTGGTGTGCACTCTACTGCTGCCTGACAAAGGCCAGATCCTTGTTGCTCCAGTGGCAAAAATACAGAACATGAGTTTACCAATAATCAGCTAAGGCTTAAATACTGTAGTAATTA
The DNA here is from genome assembly GCA_021464625.1 of Proterorhinus semilunaris. Classification (NCBI taxonomy): domain Eukaryota; kingdom Metazoa; phylum Chordata; class Actinopteri; order Gobiiformes; family Gobiidae; genus Proterorhinus; species Proterorhinus semilunaris. The sequence goes on along the minus strand of CM038358.1, from coordinate 22,733,800 downwards.
TTACTACAGCGCATCGCACAGTTAGTTCCACATAGTCCTTTATATGTTGATGTTGTTGTAATGTTTTCCCTGAAAATGTGTTTGTAGCATCGAAGAACAACACGTGTGACCGGAAGTGCACCACCGAGGGCTGCTGGGGCCCCGGTCCCGACATGTGTTTTACCTGTCGAGACTTCAGCCGGGACAGGAGCTGTGTGGACACCTGTAATATCCTGGAGGGGTAAGGAAGAAACAGACTTTTTTAGCTTTTAACCATATTATAATGTTATATCCTTTTTAATTTTATTTCTGTGTTTATTTGGTCAAGACGGTGCTTGTTGACTGCCTTAAAATGATCTGTTGGCATCTCAATTGTCCTATAGTCCTGTTGTGGTTTAGCTATAGTGAAATGATCACAAATGTGATAATTTCCTGTTAAGTCCACAAGCACAGTCTGAACTTTTCCAGTGTCTTCACTTCAAGCATTCGTCAAATGTCAAAACAAAAATTCTATATATTTCAAGTTAAAAGCAAACAGGACAGGACAGCAAAAAACACTCGCTAACATTTGTTTGTCTTGTGTCAAACATTGAATCTCACCATGCTTATAATTTAACTCTGTGCCTTAGAAAAGGATGAAGAATTTACTTTGCATAAAGCTGTTTACGATGCTGGATGCTTGGCATGAATCTGACAGCTCTTCTTCTCTGATTTTTTTATTTTTCCCCAGGGAGCCGAGGGAGGCTGTGGTGAATAAAACCTGTGTGGCATGTCACCCTGAGTGCCAGCCTCTGAACGGGACAGCCACCTGCAGCGCACCTGTACGTACCAAACAGAGCTATGATTAGATTAGGATTAGAGACATGTTTTTACATACATAACGTTCAAATATCCACAATATAGTTTTACAGAGCTATTCGATTACATGTTTTTCTTTAAAAATGTGAAAGTTATTAGAAAAAGTTAATTATCCAGGTTTGTGCAAATCAATTCTTTGTGTACATTGACATAATAGTTATCTACAAATCCTACAGGAAGCTTATCCAACATAAAACCATTGGCACATCTTTTAGAAGGAAAGGAGTATAGACTATGATTTTGTCCCCTAAATCAAGGGGCTATCACATAAAACCTCATATGTCATATATATATATATAACTAAACTTATGTTGTTATTGCACAGAATGCTAAAAAAAGAAAAATGCTCCATCCCTCTTATATTGTGAGGTAGTGACAAAGCCCTTCCCCTGTAAACAGACACTTGAATGGATCATAATACACAGTAGCCACAAGACATGCTATATTTTGAGTAACAGGCGTGGTTGTCCTATTTTGCGCACGTAATCCAGTCTTTCGCTCAAAACAAAAGCCTCCGAGCCCGGGTTTCTCAAAAGTGGCTCCGGATAAACTGGGACGACATTGTTTGAATAAGATCTAGACAGATAAAGAACAGATTAAGGGGCAGCATTAGATTTCAGGATGCAAACTTAAAAAGGGCTAAAGGCGGTCTGCTGGCTTTTATATTCCAGGGAAATATATCGAGCAATCAATCAATCTATCAAGAGTTTATCAATAGAGCTTCTCACAACAACACAAGAAATGGAAACATGGAGGGGGAAAGAAGCTTAAGGAGAGAAAAGATGGCAGTGGATTTTGCAATTGCGGTGGCTAGACAAAAATAAACTTATATCTACCTACCCCTTGCTCCATGTTTAAAAGAATAATTCAGAGCAAGAATATTTGGATCTGATATTTTAAAGAAAATACACAGTAATTCACATTTTATTGCATATTAGACGGACAAGAGGTCTCAATGTTCTGCCGAATCGTTATGAGATCTTCCGATTTATGACTATCGCGCCGTTTACACAATATCTACTCCTCTCAAGTGAAGCATAAATCTGCTCTTGCAGGGGTCGGGAAACTGCACCAAATGTGCCAACTTCAAAGACGGGCTGTTCTGCGTGGCCCGCTGTCCTCAGGGCATGCTGGGCGAGGACGACACGCTGGTGTGGAAATACGCCGACGACATGAAAGTGTGCCAACTCTGCCACAAGAACTGCACTCACGGGTGAGGGCGAATCCAACGACTGCCTCTGCAACGCACTGTGTCGCAAGTGACTGTCAAAATGTTTACGCAAGACGCGGAATTATGGTCGGAGGAGTCGGCGGCCGGGGTGACAGCTTTTTAGGCGGCACAAATCATTCCGACGTTACGGATGGCCTTTAATGATTTTCGGGAGGGGAGTTGTTTCAGCTGGAACGTCGACATCGGCTGACAGCGTAGAAGTGTGTCGCGAAGAAGTTAGATTGCATAACTTGTTTTTTTTATGGGGTGCATTAACTTGAGGTGGTGACGGACCCAACACATTTGGACAAACGCAGCGTGCTATTTTGAGATATACCTCTGCCGAGCAAGTCGTGCTTTCATAGACCGATAACTAAAATGCTGAGTTATATGAAATCTTTTGTCCGTCTCTGGGCATAACATTACTTTTTCAAAGTCGTGTTGCAACATAGGGCCATACTCACTGCACACAAGAAGCCAGTACCGGGTTATTTACAAAAATGTCATCAATCAGAGGTCGACCGATATGGGTTTTTCTAAGGCCGATGCCGATTTTTTGGGAGATTTTTATGGGCCGACCTCGTTTCATTTACTCTGGAACGAGAGCAACTAATAGTCTATATTGAATTGAAATGGAAAAAAAAATAAGTAAAAAAAATCCTCCTTTGTAAGTGATTGTTGGAATCCAAAGCAATAAAACAGAGCAAGCCACGGGTAGCGGGAAAGAAACATCATTTTTTCCACATAGCTTCGCACATTGCTTTCTTGTCGAACCGTGGCGCCATGCGAGCGCTGAACGAAGGGCTGCTCTTGGCTCCAGTTATATTTACCTTTGCATTTTTGTGTCCAAATTACTGTCTACTTGTGTGCTGACAGCTCTGTTCTGTACCTCATCACCTCATAATAATCTCTCCGTTCCCAGCAACACATTTTGTTACTTTTGGTCCCAATTGGCGGTCGACATGTAGGATTGTATTGTCTGTTTCTTATTTTTCGGAGCAGTGTCTTTACGTACAAGGGAACGAGGACAAATGGGATGGAACTTCTGCTGGACGTGTTTTCCCACTATGTATACGCCGTAACTGTATCACTTTTCAATGTGAGCTAAACAGTCTGCAGGCAAAAGCGCTGCGATTGTTTTTTGCTGGATGTTGGTGGGTCTTTTTTTGCGTGCAGAGTCAGATGTTAGGAGTTTGGTAAAAGTAAGACATTTCAAGGCTTGTATTTAGTACTTTTTTATTTACACGTGAATAACAATCTAATTAGTGATGTGACGTTGACACACATGACAGTCAATTTGACCCAGAACAGGGACCACAGATGGAAACTAGCTCAAGCTAAATCTGGTGCAAAGCATCTTTAATGAATGTGTTTGCACATTGTCCCTGTTGAAATAAATTAATAAACTAAACTAAACTAAACTAACTCCCCCGAACGAACACAAGAATCAGCCCGACAATGGAGCAGGCCACTAAAGTTCAAGCTAAATGCACTAAAATGACAGTTGCAGCCTTTTTTTTATTAGTTGTGGTGGAAGACACGTTTGTCAAAGCGTAAATAACAGTTCCATTGTAATTTCAATAAAAAAAGTGTGCCTCTGAGATATTGTGAGTTATCTGGTTGCCGTTATTACAATTTGATATTAAAAAGAGCCAGTGTTTTGAACAGCTTTTTGAAATGAGCTCAAAAACTCGGCTCCCAGTAAAGAGCCGTAAATCCCATCAATAAATCTAATGGATTTCTACGCAAATGAATAATAAAGTCAAAATTGAAAATATAACAAAACAATAATATACCGATTATCTGTTTCTGTTGCTATACCACTATTTCCAATGCTTCATATAATGTATCTACTACTTTCTTTTTCCTACTATTTTCTTACTGTTTCTGAAAAACTACTGAAGGGGACGCTTCTTCAATACTGGGAGGTTATATGTTATTTTGTTGTCTTCCAGCTGCTCCGGACGAGGTCTTGAGGGCTGTCAGACAAAGAGGTGAGCGTCTGCGCTTAGTGATTCATTCTCACCGTCTAAAACCACCGGAGTAAAACCTTGATATCTCATGGTTGTCTTCAGCCTTTCGGGCATGTCCATGATCACGGCGGGTGTCGTTGGGGGTCTGCTGGCCGTCCTGGTCGCCAGTCTGTCGGTCTTCGTGTTGCTCCGCAGACGCCACATCAAGAGGAAGAGGACCATGAGGAGACTTCTGCAGGAGCGGGAGGTAAGGGGTGTGTGTGTGTGGATAGCGCATGTCGAAAGAATGAGCAACAAGGACTTACTATTGTTGTTTTGGTTCCAGCTGGTTGAACCCTTAACACCCAGCGGAGAGGCGCCCAACCAGGCCCTGCTCCGAATCCTAAAAGAACCGGAGTTTAAGAAAATCAAAGTTCTTGGATCCGGGGCGTTTGGTACGGTTTATAAGGTAATAGTGCGCAGAGAGTTTCTAAATAAATGCGTACATTCAGCAGCAGAGAAACCTTGTTATTTAACGTGCCAACGCTCTAATGGTAATAGCAGCCATGTTTGCTTTTGGACGCCTGTTAACAATTTTCTAATTACACAACACAAACTTTACTTGCCAGATCACGTACAAGGAACTCCACCTTCTCTTACTCACTAATATAGCTAGTTACTAATGAATCATGACTGATTCATTCTACCTTCCTGTGGTTCTGAGCAACCGTTCTGCATTGGACCCTCTCTATAACTGCCTTCACATCATCAAACAATGGCTCTCCCAGAACTTCCTTCACTTGAATGAAGGAAAGACTGAGTACATCCTGTTCACCCCGGACTCACCTAACAGCTCCCCCAGTTTTGGTCATCCTACACCTCAGTTTGCTCCCGCCATCCGTAACCTGGGTGTTATTTTTGACAGCAGTATGATTTTTGACAAACAGATAAGTGCAGTTGTGAAAGCGAGCTTTTACCAGCTAAGGCTACTCAGTAAGATCAAACCATTCTTGTCCCGAGCCGACCTTGAAAAAGCCATTCATGCCTTCATCAGCTCGAGGATAGACTACTGTAACGCCCTCTACACTGGACTTAACCAATCACTCCTCAATCGGCTTCAACTGGTACAAAACGCAGCAGCCCGTCTTCTCTCCAACACCTCCAGACGCTCACACATCACCCCTGTCCTCTTCTCTCTCCACTGGCTCCCAGTGCGGTTTAGGGTGGAGTTTAAGGTCTTGATGTTTGTGTTCAAGGCCATCAATGGCCTGGCCCCGGCCTACCTCGCCGACTTAGTAACGGTCTACCAACCAGCCAGAACTCTGCGCTCCTCTGAACACACCTCCCTGGTCATCCCCAAGTTCAAATACATAAAGTTTGGAGGCCGTTCTTTTGCCGTCCAAGGCCCAAAGCTGTGGAACGCACTTCCGGTACAGCTTCAAAACATCACTGAGTTGAGTCTTTTTAAATCACAGTTGAAGACACATCTTTTCAGACGAGCTTTTGATGCATAGCCACTGACTCGACTGCTGTTTTTATGTACATTTGTGTTTTTATTGATGTCTATTATATCTTTTATTTCTATTCTGGAAAGCGCCCTGGGCACCTTCTGGCTGTTGTAAGGCGCTATACAAATAAAATTTGATTGATTGATTGATTGACTGTGCTATGACCGGTATGCGCTGTTTCTTTCCATATCCTTATCATTGTGTTTAGTGGTTTCTTTCAGTATAGATCAGTGTTGTAGTAACAGAATAAAATGCAACAAAGTGATCCTCAAACACTGGGATGTCGTGATGATAACTGCCTGTATGTGGTGGTTGAGCATACTTATACAGACGTTTTCCTGCCTTTCTCATGGGTCATTTTCATGTGAAATAATACATCTGTATCCTTTCAGGGCCTGTGGGTTCCCGAGGGAGAGGACGTCAAGATCCCAGTGGCCATTAAGGTTTTGAGGGAAGCCACATCACCGAAAGCAAATAAAGAAATCCTGGATGTAAGTTTTTACAGTTTGTGTGGGTACTTTTTTTCTCCCTCTACTTTATTATTTGTGACTTCTTGAGGTATTTCAAGTATGCTTTTAAAGTATGCTGTCCCGTTGGTAACTACATAACAGTTCTGTGGCAAAGGCAGGTTTAAGGAAGGCGATGAAGTATAAAAAGACCTTGGTCTAAAAAAAAATCTTATGTTTTAAGCCATTTCACACAATAAATAGAATAAAAACAAGCATTTATTTCAACATCAACAAACATGTGTCAATGCTGTGAGCGCTCACCTCTCCAAAGACCTGACTTGTAACTTTACCAAGAGCTGGACGTCTCCAGCTCGTCTCCATGGAGGTGTTGACTAAAGGCAGCCAAATATGACATCTAAGTAGGTTAGCTTCTCATCCAAATCCTTGTTTGATTACCCACTGCAAAAATAGCACTTTCTGTGTCAGGCTGGTCATTAGGAGCATGTTTTGTGTTCATGGCAACAGTATAGCTTCCTCTTGGCCAGGACTCCCTTGAAGAAGAGGTTTTCAATCTCAATGGGACTTTCCTGGTTAAATAAAAGTTAAATAAAAAAAAGATAGTCTAATTTACGCTTTGTGCCTTTAAAGAACCACAATAAATTTCATTTGATTAGCACTAAAACCTGTACAATAGGTTTCGTTCCGGGGCCAGGACTCCCCTGTAAAAGATATCCTTAATCTCAGGTGGACTTTCCTGGTTAAATAAATAAAATAAAATGTTTACCATGAAGACTGAACCAGGGCTAATCTGTTACTAAAGCAGGACTGAATATTGTCTAGATCAGACCAGACTTTATCAGATCCTTTTTCAGTATGCGAGCATGTGGCACGAACACCAGAGGAGGTCTTGTCAGGCGATTTCTCATTAAGGTTAACGTTTCAAAATTAACTGCATCGTTACACCTTATTTAACTTTTAGGTCCCTGAGATGCCAGAACACTTGCTCTCAAAAGACTAACTTTGTAATATCACCTTCTATGAAGCAATTCAACTCTAAACACACCCTGTAATTTACAGCAGATGCGATATTATTAAAGGAAGTAACCACTTATTCTCCTTAATCGTGGTTTAAGGGTTATGTGTCATCCTGTGGGGCTTTAGGAAATCACACTATTCGATCGGAGGGGAGTGAAGGGGTCCAAGGCTGATGTGTCCCGGAGAGGAATGCCGTTCTGTGGCTACGTTGAGAAAAAGAAAAAAAGAAAACGCCCACAGCCGGCTGCAAATGCATTGTCCAAATGACTGAATGCGCATCTCCAGTCCTATGATTTTGTGGTTGTGTTTCTTAGTCATTCAACATCTGGAAACCGGGGATAATGTCCTTTGAACTGGATGGCTTTAGGGCAAAGGGTGTCTATGGGATACACATTTTTAAATATGCTTTGAAGCTGTTGGCATGCTATGTTTTGTGTCTTCATGCCAGCGACATGACATAAATGAGTATAAAGTTAAAGCAATAGCAGTTTTCAGTGTCTACATGGGCTGATGTCAAGATTGTGGATTAAAATCCTCCCCCCCCCCCCCCCCCCCCCCCCCCCATAGAGTTTATTGTAGAAGCAGCAATTTGTGAGCAAGTGAGACAGGTTGTGATTTATTTATTTTTTATCAATTGCAGACCTGAGAGTTGTCGGTGTTAGCGCTCCACACTCTAAAAGTTCTAAAACACTCTGAATGGGAGGTTGTGTGAGAGCTAGAAATGAAGTTCCTCTGTATTTCCAGGAAGCGTACGTGATGGCCACTGTGGAGCACCCTCACGTGTGCCGTCTGCTGGGCATCTGCCTGACCTCCACCGTGCAGTTGGTCACTCAGCTCATGCCCTTCGGCTGTTTGCTGGATTATGTCAAAGAGCACAAGGAGAACATCGGCTCCCAGGCTCTGCTCAACTGGTGTGTGCAGATCGCGAAGGTGAGACGCGAAGAACGCACTGTGTGTCTGAGTACTGATGTATTACTCAAGTGGAAAGAAAAAAGTAGTGCTACAGATATTTAGGTGTCTGATTAAAACAGAAAAAAACTCACGTCTTTACATGTTACTGAGCATTTGTGCTAACTTTACCTATTAAACAATACATATTTCACATCACAAAACTTTGTAATTAATACACTGGTATAGTTTGATATAAAACAGTAGAGGAGTTCATGGTGAACCCCCGTAGTCTAATTTTCTCCTCCAGAGTCTAAAAAACAGCTGTCGAAAAAAAATGTTGAAATGTTGAAAACGACTTTTATTCCTTTTAAATCATTATAGGCATATACACGTTTACTGTACTGGTAAAAGAAAATAAGTCACTTAAAGATCCAAGGCAGTAAATGACAGTTTTATTCCATTAAGAAACAAAAATCTAAATAAGGGTTGCTTTTGTCTCTATCGTCTCAGCAAAAAAATTGGTGTGAAGCATTGGCGGCACGGTAGCACAGCGGTTAGTGCTCTCGCTTCACAGCTAGAAGGTCCCGGGTTCGATTCCCACCTGGACAGGGCCTTTCTGTGTGGAGTTTGCATGTTCTCCCCGTGTCTGCGTAGGTTTCCTCCGGGTACTCCGGTTTCCCCTACCACCAAAAACATGTACAATAGGCAGGGATGAATGATGTGAGTGAGTGGTTGGTGGTGGTCGGAGGGGCCGATGGCGCAGATTGGCTGCCTCGCTTCCGTCAGTCTACCCCAGGGCAGCTGTGGCTACAATAGTAGCTTACCACCACCAAGTATGGAATGAATGAATAGTGCAATGTAAAGCGTCTTTGAGTGTCCAGAAAAGCGCTATATAAAACCGATGCATTATTATTATTATTATTATTATTAGAGGTAAAAGAAAATTGGGCTACAAATAGTTTCCAAACTAAAGGTAACTTCTTTCTTGTAGCCTACCATCGGCAACACTGATCAAATCAATGAGTAACCATAAAGTAGGCCATATATGCAGTAATGTTTTTTCAAAGCGTCGGTATGTCAAACTCAGCTGCTGCAGTGTGGGCAGACAGTGTTTAGAAAGCAGATTCTCGAGATCCATGTCCGGTTTCCTTCACTGACTCATTTTCATTATTTGCTGCGAACTGAGCCACATTTAACCTAAACCAGATGATATTAGCTGTAGCAGTGTTGGCCTGTAGTAGTGATGCTTCTGGTGAGAGTGGTCTTTGAACATTTATATTATATAGAGTCAACTTCCAGGCATTGTGTTTAAAATTGTTATTATACAGAGTCTACTCTTTCCACCACAAAGCCTATATACTAGAAACTGATTACATATTTCTGAACTTACTACTTTTTGCTTGACTATTTGCTGCCTTTTCTTACAATGGACTTTGTCAAATGACTATACTTATATTCAGCCTTACTTTTGTAACCACTAAGCCAAGTTAAAAGTTGATTATAATTATACAGTCATTAAAAAAGTACACTTAGTTCCTTTTATCATGTCACGTCACGCACAGATTGAGACATTTGGACGGCCATTATTGCAGAGCTATTAATCTAAACCCCTCTGTTGTGTAATGAGGCCTCATGCACTGTGTTGTTTGTCAAAAGGGCATGAACTACTTGGAGGAGCGGCACTTGGTTCACCGTGACCTGGCAGCGAGGAACGTCCTGGTGAAGACTCCGCAGCACGTCAAGATCACCGACTTCGGTTTGGCCAAACTGCTCAACGCGGACGAAAAGGAGTACCACGCCGACGGGGGCAAGGTGAGGAGCGAGCAGGGCCCCCCGAGGAAACCTGTGTTTGCATCTGCAGACTGTGTGCAGGGTGTGGGCAGAAATTGATTACAGCATTTCCAACCGGGAGAATCATTAACAAGACGGTTTATGGCGTGAGCTTCAGTCCAGTTCACTTTGTTTACGTTACAGCACATTTTATAAGCATGAACTGTTTCCAAAGCACAAACAATAGTTGATAGTTTGTCTCAAAACACATTAGAAGACAGCTGATTTATTTAAGTAACAAAAGAGTTGATATAGGGCTGGCTAATACCATTCTAATACCATTCTAATAGAGCTCATACACATTGTTTATGTTGCAGCCAAGTTGTTATTACATCTATGAACCACTAGGAGTCAGCGCCGTCACAAGTGCAGTAATTGCTTCCATCTGCTGTGGTGGTATGTCGACGACAAACGCAGATGTGCAGATGTTATTAGGAGATGATGAAGTTGTCACTCTTTCTGGCTGAGGTTTCCCCGCTGTGACCCTCGGCGCTTACAAAGATTTATCAATAAAATAAAGCACTTGTCTGAGACCCTTTAACTTCTGCTCCGAGGACATAACGACTGTTACTGTTTTGTTTCAAAGGTCCCGATCAAATGGATGGCTCTCGAATCGATCCTGAACCGATCGTACACGCACCAAAGCGATGTGTGGAGCTACGGTATGCTTCTTTTTTTTTTTTTTTAAATAGATTATTTTCTGTAGATCGCAGTGAAGACAAGGGTGACAATGACCGCTAATACTGTATGGCTGACGGGCTTATTATTATTGTAATTTTGCTTTTTTTGTAGCTTCTGTGGATTGTTTGCTCTAGATGAGCATCATTACATCAATTGGGGATCTATACACTTTGGACTGTGCTATGTAATATGGATTTAAGATGTACCATTTTTAAACAGTAGAGGCCCTACTCTGCATTTACTGGTTAATACAATAGTAAATAGCTAATTAAAAAGCTTATATTGACCTTGTATGACTTGACTTTAATCCGAACATCTGGGCTAATGAACAGCTGAGCGTCTGTTTCTCTTTGGGGAAATTCTTATTCATTGCTACGTCAAGAGATTTAACATTGAAGGGACTTTTATTTCAGTATCCGCTTCGTTGTTTTTGGCCGGCTCAGCTGTTGTCACTAAAAGCAAAAAAGATCTTTCCGCCATCTGAGTCAGTTTAAGGCACAGGTAGCGCACACCTCCGCAGCAGCAGGCTCATATGGACAGTATCAATAGCGTCTCCCCGTCCCACGTTGACAGCTTTTCGAACAGATGCCTCGCGCACTCACTCGTCCCAGGGGTTCGAGCTGTTCCTCCGCTCAATATGGCAATATCATTACGCACTGGCAGAAGTCCTGGGCTTTTTGGATTTTTCCGACTTATTTTGCAGATCCTCCACCGCTGAGTTGCGTCCTGCTCACGGCCTCTAAAGCGCTTTCTGGCAATTTGTAAAAATGATCGACTCATATGCATCTAAATCAAAGTTATAATGCAGTTCAGGAATAAAGCGCTTTTCATTGAATAACGGATCTGTTAAATGTCAATAAAATGAAATGCTGTACAAATTATGAAGTGACCAACTATGTTAAGTGTCCTTCGCTACAAAGTATGCTATGAACTTTGGTGTTCAAGGCACTTCGAAATGATTTTACAGTCTGGAAAAATCGTTTTATAATGATCACTTTTATATAGTAATTAAAATAACGGTCACTAATCAGTTATGGGATTCTTAGAGATAAAAAAAATAAATGAAAGAAGGTCACGCTGAATAACATTTGAATATTAATCTTTCTTCTGTAGTAAACTTTATGACCTTTAGAGTACTTTTGTATGATTTTGAACATAAAGAAAGAAAGTACAATAAATGAAGAGAGATTTTCATCATTAAATTCTTAACAATATCACTGAAATGTGTTTTTCTATGTTGAACAAACTGATTAAGAACACTATTTTAACCCGTTTATCACATTATGTTTTCTAGGTGTGACTGTTTGGGAGCTGATGACTTTCGGGACTAAACCGTACGACGGGATTCCTGCCAGTGAGATCGCGGGGGTCCTGGAGAAAGGAGAGCGACTGCCTCAGCCCCCGATCTGCACCATCGACGTGTACATGATCATGGTCAAATGTAAGATACACATAATGATCTGTATCATGAAACTGTAAAAACGCCCTCAATCCGTGATCAGTCAATCCTTAAAAAAACACTAGAAATGTTGCCACTACCAGTTTCATTCATCTACATTTCCTTCATTATTGTTTGTGTTACATATTGAAAGACACTGTGTATTGTACTGGCACGATGGTGATGCTTGTGAATTCTTTTTTGTTATCAGGCTGGATGATAGATGCAGATAGCAGGCCACGTTTCCGTGAGCTTATTGCGGAGTTCACGAAAATGGCTCGAGATCCGCCACGGTACCTTGTTATCCAGGTGAATAAATCACTGAAAAACTAAATTTGCACAAAACGTAAAGCCATCTAAAAAATATGCAATGTATTGTTTGTGTAGCATTGCCTTCGAGAGTGAAATGTCCCATAGTGTCATAAAGTCATTCTTCACACATTAGTTTCTGAAACCTGTTGTATGTGTGTTGACCATATTAACAAGGCTTTAAAAGTAGCCATTTGGACTCGGTTATTTAGTTACTTCAATGACTAAATGAAAACCTCATTGCTGTGTCAGGGTGACGACCGCATGCACCTGCCCAGTCCCTCAGATGGCAGACTGTACCGCAGCCTGATCAGTGGAGAGGAGATGGCGGACGCAGTGGACGCGGACGAATATTTACTGCCTCAAAATGGCTTCTTCAGCAGCCCCAGCAGCTCCCAGACGCCGCTGCTCCATTCAAACGTAAGATCCCTCTGTACGGAAGGGTATGAAAGTCAGGCAGGCTCGTGGAAGGCCACAAAGACGATATGGAGCTTTTACGCATGCTGTGATGTTGTTCCCCCGTAAAAAAAACACACAGCTGGAGTTGTGTTTTGTTTCATTTTTTACAGGTCTGAGTAATCGTCCACGTTTAGACCTGTTGATGTTTTGTTTTCTTGCTACAGTGTTTGTAGAAAGTCCAGAAAGCTTCACGTCGTGGTTTAATCATGGCAGGGCTTCAAACTGACCCCTCTATTCTTTTCTCATTAATAGTTAAAACCTTTTCTTTTTTAGTTCTATTTAAGCTGCTTCCTTTTTGTGCCGGGAGAGTAGATATTTTGAGTGCACAGAAATTAGGTCACGATTATGGATCTCTTAAGGAATGCACCAAAATGTGTGGAACGGCTGTAAACAAGACTGGAGCGCAGTCAGCGAAACTGAAACAAGTTGATTGCATAGGGGGATGATCTTTAGCTCAAAGGTGAACGCTCTCTCGGCTTCCTCGCAAAAGCTAATTATCTCAAATTGTCCTTTATCTAATCTTCAATCGATCTATTGAGTTCAGCTATCGATTCAAGTCAAAGGTTTCGTCAAGTTGTGCACGTAACATTGGCTAACAGCGTTTTCAAACCGGCCTAAGATGTTTGCTCTGTAATGCTTTTTGAGTTTATTTATAGTGCCACACAAAATTTGACTGCTAGACGGATTACTTCTGTCCATTTTGATCCACTTCCACTTCGCAAAAACCTCTATTCATTTTAACGGTGATTTGCGTCGGTTTTCCAGGAACAGTGTCTCCACCTTTACGGAACAAAGCTGGAATTAGCCCTAAACCAAAGGCGTGTCCCGGGAGCATTAGAGCATATGCCTTCAGTTTGATCACTTTTTAATGGGCCGTACTTAAATAATAGGCACTTGTAGCATGCAATCCATCATCTTTGTCTGCTTTGAGTACGGTACCTTTTTCTCATGAGTGTGTTTTGTTCACTAGTAGCGATAACTGCGAAAACAAATGTGTTCTGAGTCCAGCCTGAGCCCTGCACGTTTACTATAGCCAAACACAATGCTTCTGTGTTTTTTTTTACGGCGGATGGAAAACATGACGCGTTAGGAGCCCACGTGAAATTAGCGAGGTTTAATTGTCCTCTTTTAAACTCCCGGGCGCCTGCGTGAATCGGCCTTGAGTCAGATTGCAAAGACACATTCGAAAGTGATTAGTTTTCGCACAAGCAGAACGCCGTCTGTTATAGTCATGTAACCGGAGCTTGCTGACCGCCCGTACCTGGTTTCCCTGACCCTGCGTGCCCCGAAATCACTCCGCGGGGGCCAATTCTCCTCCCTCTGAACTTGAGCCCGCCCCCCACCCTCTTCATCATCATCACCCTCCTACCCCCCCTCCGTTTTCCCCTCATCCGCTCCTTGAGTGATGAGAAAAGTGTCCGCTCAAGTCCTGCCTCTGCTAGTGCTGCGCGACAGACTGTATAATGTTTAATGCTGTTTTTTTATATCACGTTTCGACGCGCGATGGGATTTGAGGCAGTGCTACAGAAACGTAACCTTTGGCCTTACCCAAATCTAAAAGCGTCTTGAACAAAGCGTCAAAAGAGCATCAAAAACACGGAGGAAAAGCCAACAGAAAAGTGACCAAAAAAGCAACAAAGGAGTGACAAAACAAGCGACAAAAACATGATTAAAGTGTGATAAAAAAAAGGAAAAAAAGAGCTTCAAAAGAGCAACTAAAGAGCAACAAAAAAGTGCCGGAAAAGTGACAATAACACAGTAAGAAAGTGTCAAATAAATGCCAAAAAAATTATTAAAACAAGACAAAAATAATAGGATAAAAAAAAGTGTCAAAAATCAAGAAAAAAATCAATAGCGAAAGCAACAATCCATCCATCTTCTTCCACTTGTCTGTTACCGGGTCGTGGGGGCAGCTGTTGGAGCTGCACCAGCTCCTATGGCTCCTCCTGCAGGTGGTGGGTCCACAGAAGGACGGCCTCATGGTCCTAACCGGGCCTGTTGGTCTCTCATAAGGGGCTTCTGAACCGCTCTTTGTCTGACCCGTCACCTAGGACCTGTTTGGCACAAAGCCCCCGACAACAGAGCTCCAGGATCATTCGGGCGCTCAAACCCCTCCACCACGTTAAGGTGGGGGTTCCAGGAGGAGAGAGAAAGCAACAAAAAATCTATGAAAAAAAAAAACTGTCTTGGGCTATTCACCCAAGTTGCAGGCATCATAAATAAAACATAAAACGTACAGGCCATACCGCCTTTGCTCTGCCTTATCCCATCAGCCCTAAGCAGGGAAGGGCCTGGTCGGTACTTGGATGGGAGACCGTTTGGTAACACCAGGAAGCCTGGTGAATGGAGTGAGTGGTTGGTGGAGGGGCCGATGGCGTAGACTGGTTGCCTCTCTTCCGTCAGTCTACCCCAGGGCAGCTGTGGCTACAATAGTAGCTTACCACCACCGAGTATGGAGTGAATGAATAATGCAATGTAAAGCGTCTTTGAGTGTCCAGAAAAGCGCTATATAAAACCGATGCATTATTATTATTATTATTATTATTATTAAGAAGAAATAAAATAAATAAGTGCCTTTCTGTTATCCATTTTATGCCTGTCTCAAGGTTCAATATGGTACTCTGAGCGTCGGGCTTATTTAACTCCAATAAAAGTAATAAGTAATATAAAGTAAAGTTTAAATTCTATCATTGTCTTTTAGTACAGTGTTGTCATTAGCGATTCATAGTCTTTTTCTATTCTTCTGTACTGTGTATAAGGAGATACTTTCTAGGTCCAAACCCATCCATCCATTTTCTTCCACTTGTCCGTTGCCGGGCCGTGGGGACAGCTGTTGGAGCTTCCCAAATCACATTGCACCAGTCCAAACCCAATGAACTTTAATGATTTATTTTTTGTATCCCATTGAAAAAAATAAAAGATACTCCCTCTCCCTTATTCACGCTATATTGGAGAAAAATACACTTCTTTCCCTCCGTTTCACTGGTGATGACATTCACAGGCCAATCCCCGGCCCACAGTGGACGTGTTATTGTAATACATTTCGGGCACAGTTCTGTTCCTGGCCTCCGAAATCTTTTACAGATGGCGGCTTCGGCCTTATGTTTAATTTCCTTTTTCTTGTCGGAGGTAATTGGGCTGCCACAGCTGTCACTCCGCTTTCTTTATCGCTGACTTCCACGTTTTAGTCGCCGTTTTTTGATGTGAAAAGCCTGACACGTACAACCGCAGCAAGTCAGATTGCTTCAGTGAATGGGAAGCTGCCTGCTGGATGTTTATTTTCCGGGCTGTTAAGAGACATATGGTGGCGTCGCTACAGGCAAACTTTTCTATTTTTCAAGTAAATGAACTCCAGCAAGTCAGAAGGAAATGAACAACTAACTTTATGTATAGGAAATGGAGGAACAAATTAGATTATGTAGGAGTTACAGGTAGACTTAAGTGCATAATAACCTTGTGGTGTTCTCTTGTGTTGCAGAGTGTCAACAGTAGCATTGGAACAACATGCAATGGAAGGAATGGTTTATTGGTAAGCAAAATACAGGATGAAGTACTTCTACATTTTGAACACATCCATAAGCATCGACATTTGAGAGAGGGCTGAATTATTACCTGCTGATTCACTAATGCGAGAGTCACGGTGGGGCAGCAGTTCAGGCTATGGTTCTTCCAGTGTCTGTGTAGGTTTCCATCGTGGGCTCTGGTTTCTTTTACAACGAAAATAATCTTCTTCAGGGACCAGATGTCTCCTGGGTTAGAATATAGGATGTGCCAGTTTTAAGCATAATAAATAATAAGACCCCATAGAGACTACACATCAGACTACGATAAAAGCTATGTTTTTCTCAGTCGGATAATCTCTTTACAGAATGGCTTACCGAGCAGAGATGGGAGCCTGGTCCTGCGGTACATTCCAGACCCCACAGACAGGTTTTTGGATGGTGCCTTCCAGCCAGCTCCAGGTAATTTGACTCAGCAACAGCCAGTGTTTCTACTTTCTACAGTGTAACTCAGATAGTTCCTTGTCAATTCTAATTCTGTTTAGCTGGACACGAGAGAAAAGAGGGACATCTAGTGGATTGGATAAAATAAAATTTTGTCAATGAAATCCACCACGTTGGTTGATTTTCTCTCCTATAATAGTGTGAATTAAAACATTTTCACCTTCACAATATTTGAGTTGTGTCACGCAGTGTTATCAGATGCTGTCACTGTAACATGTTCTTTGTCACTGTAATGAAATCTCTTGAATTTGACATAATTGTTTAGGATTTCTCATACAATAGACTGAAATGTTGGTTCAGTAGGTACCAGATTAGATAAATAAAAAGCAGTTCACTTGTACTGTATGTATGCTCATGTGGGCAATATGTAGTTAAAAGGGAAGGTCACATATCTTCTATTAATTTTAATTTCATCCAAAACTAATACAAACTTGTGTAGCAATGTAGACTGTGTACTTTATGAACATTTTTGACCATTCAACTGTTGGCCGAATAAAAATAAGACGGATAACATTTTTAATCTGTATGATAACAAAAATATAAATGTTTCTATTAATTATTCTTCCCCCAGACTACATTAACCAAAACGGGGTCTCAGACGTGATGAACCCCAACTACCAGCACCCCGGTCCCCCACGAGGCGTCCTCCCAACAATCTCCTCCGATGACGACCCCGAGTCCGAGTACCTGAACTGCTTTAGGGCCGGGCCCTCCGGTGCCGAGTACCTGAACCAGATTCCCACTTCCACCCCTGTCTTCATCCCACCCTCCATCACCTCTAACGGGACATCCCATAACCATTACCCCCAGAAATACAACCCGCAGACTAGCATGGACAACCCGGACTACCAACAGGACTTTGTGCCACTTTTTAAGACACACACAAATGGACACATACCGGCCGCGGAAAATGTGGAGTACCTGGGACCGGACTGAAGACATATTTGGGCGTAAAAAAGACAATTTCCTGTCCTGATAACAAGCATTTGCTGGAAAAGTGGTACTAGTTTTGGGCGTATCCTGCTGGATGAAGTCAGGTGACACAATAACTAACTTCTGGTATCAGGCAACCACAGTTTTTATTTTTCCCATATAGTGCTGGACAGTGATGTCTTATTGCATTGTAAAGTCAACTGAACTGGCAATTGTAGCACTTTTTGCCCTTGGCGCTTTGAAAAACTATAAAGGGATAGCTAACCGCAGCAACCACCCATATACAAAAAGGCTCGCAACTTGACCAAAACCTCGTACAGAAACGGCAGGCGGCGTAAATCAACTTAGTACTTGGTGAGTGTAAAGACACACTGTTGTTTGTGGAAAGATTATTTCTCCATGGCGCAATGCAAAAGACTAGAGAAGAGGATCATGTTCATATTGCTGGACTGACGACACTCCCCCTGGTGGACAAAGAGGAAACTGCCTTGTGTGGACCGTAAAAGGGGAAAACTGGTGAAATGTAGCTTCGAAATTGCAAATGTTCAGGCTCAACATCATGACCACAAACTGCTATTGATCACTGATTCATCGTTGATATACATCTTTATCCTTGTGGGGATTTGTTCACTGCATTAGACCCATCCTTAAATATTTCTGGAGCAAACGGTTGGGATTGCAGCACCCAGCGACCCCATCTCTAGATAATGTAAGTAAATGAGCGAAAAAGAACAGATCCTCATCAGATAATGCACAGTGTTTGGTGGGTCCACCCCATATAAACGTGGTCTTAATGTTTTGCTTGAACAAAGTATATAGCCTACTTTATGTTCATTGGTTTCTTGTATGTTCCCAATGTCCCTTACATGTGATATTGTAAAAGCATGTATACTATAGGTGACTGTATCAGGTGTGATATCACTGGTAGTATTTCACGCTGCCATGTTGTTTTTGTGTTTCAAAATGTCAGCGCACCTGTAGCATATGGTTTCTTTGTGTAAATCCACAAAGACTTTTTATCTCTCAGCTCTATGCGTTTAAGCCCTTAGTTGGAAAATCCAGTATTTTTTTACAGATGACATAGAGTTCTATTGTATAAGATCTAAGTGACTTTTAACCAAGACGGACATTGACTTGAAGCAACGCTATGTAACTTTTCAGCACGTTTTAACCATTATGGGACACTGCAGCCTGAAACTTTGACAGTGTGCTATAAAAGAACAGTGTGTAAGTTGAAGTCATGAGTGAAGAACTGTTGTGAGTTGTGTTACATAAAAATTGGGAGTGTATCAGATTTTTAAAAATGTAGTAATTCAAAAGTTTTGGGGGCACGGTGGCATAGTGTTTAGCACTCATGCTTCACAACAAGAAGGTTCCGGGTTTGATCCCTGGGGTGGACACAGGGCCTTTCTGTGTGGAGTTAGCATGCTCTCCCTGGGCCCGTGTAGGTTTCCCTCCGGTGCCCCTGTTTCCCCTACTACTAAAAACATGTACAGCTACGTACGTAGCTTACCACCATGGAGTGGATGTAAATGATTGTCCCATGAAAAGCGTTTTGTGACCTTGTCTGTGAAAGTTAAAATAAACAAACAAAATAAAGTCCCAGTCCTGGTAAACCAAAATATAATTAGTGTAACTCTCTGAATATATATATGTGCAGGACACATAGTTGGAAAAACGCAGCTGACCAATGTTTGAGTGAAATTATAAATAAATATGTATTTTTGAGCAGCTTTGGGCGTAGGCAAGCAAGGTAGTTGCCTGTCACCTAACACAGGCATGTGATGCATTTAAATGTTGAACGTGATGGAGTTGTATAGCGTTGCTTTAATCAAGCAATTCTGATCGTTTATAGCCAACGCTTCAATTTTTATCACCATATTCACATAGTGGAAATATAAAATACTGGTGTCATTGATGATAAGATGCAATAATACAATTCTGAATACAGGTTTTGTATATTGTATTGCTGTAAGGCAATTTTCTGTAAATGCTCCATCACTAAACACTGACACCAATTATTTTAACCTTAAACCATCAGCAGCTCCAAAGTTTAACAGGTTCATATTTATTCCCAGTTTTAAGGAATATTTTGTAATGTAGGAAGCTCTAATGAGTCGCCTGGTGCCGATTTTACACAGGTACATTACTACAGAAGCAGTGAATGTGTTATATACCCAGAATTATAGTCACCTATAATTTATACACTATTCAGTACGCAGATCTTTCCAGATGTGAATATGCACTTATTTCTGAAATGTAAGAAATATTGTCAAATAAATATTTTATATGAAAATCCCTGTGTCTCAGATTGTTGATTGCATGTTACTACTACATTTACACAGCATCCTCGAGAGGTGCTGATTGATATGAGCACATAACCATGCAGGAATGTGCATGTAGACTAGGCCTATTTAACGCAATAATATGAACATCGATTTGACTCATCAATTAGATTACATTTGCAAATGGTTAAAAGTAAAATCATATTGCATTTTGGTTAAACTACGATATTTTATGTATTTATTTCACTTTATTTATTGAAGAAGAAAAAAATCCCTGAATTAGGCCTACGTCTTTCTTTGATGGACTGACGTTTAACCAATCAGAGCGCTCACGTGCGTCGTATAAAATGCCAGTCTCTTCTTCTCTTCGGCGGCAGATTTGACTTTGTTCCAAAAATCATAGATATTTTCACCGTTGTTCTACTCAAAACATGGTAAGATCTTTACTTGTTTGATGAAGACATGATTATATGATGTTTGTTTTGATTGTGAAAGATAAACATTTTGATTTTAATATTTGTTTTAATTTCGAGCGAATATAAACAACTGACGTTAGATCTGGATTCAGTTGGAAAGAGCTAACGTCAACGTTATTTGTTTTCCTTCCACTGGACGTTTGGACGTTAATCGAGTTTATGCAGAATTAATACTATATTTTAACTAGTCAGGAGCAATTTAAACTATTCTTTAGTCATTTGATTAATGTACGGCGCATTTTCCTGTATTTTGTTGATGAGATATTTGTAACGCCTTTTATGGCCTCCCGCCGCAGAGCTCGGCTTTACCGTTGGTTGATTAACGTCATAGTTTTGCTTCAGTGCTGCACCGCGAAATTAGTCAAATGGTCAAGATAATAATGATCAAATTCCGGTTTTTTAGCGCGAGTGTATCTCCGTCCACGTGGGCCAGGCTGGAGTGCAGATTGGCAATGCCTGTTGGGAACTTTTCTGCCTGGAGCATGGCATTCAACCTGATGGACAGATGCCCAGTGATAAGACTGTAGGAGGAGGAGACGACTCTTTCAACACCTTCTTCAGTGAAACGGGAGCAGGAAAACATGTGCCCAGAGCTGTGTTTGTTGACCTGGAGCCAACTGTAATTGGTATGACATTTTTATAACACAGGTTCAGCCGTCAAAGCTGTGGTTACCCTTTCACTACTCATTTTTAAGATGAGGTGCGCACTGGAACCTATCGTCAGCTCTTCCACCCGGAGCAGCTCATCACGGGCAAAGAAGACGCGGCCAACAACTACGCCCGCGGGCATTACACCATTGGAAAAGAAATTATTGACATGGTGTTGGACAGGATTCGAAAACTGGTAATTGTTAACCATTGATGTTGTGTTCAAACTCCCGGCATACTATTCATGTTTATTTTTCTACCTGTCATTAGGCTGACCAGTGCACCGGGCTCCAGGGCTTCCTGGTTTTCCACAGCTTTGGAGGTGGGACAGGCTCTGGCTTCACCTCTCTGCTGATGGAGCGTCTTTCTGTGGACTATGGAAAGAAGTCCAAGCTGGAGTTCGCCATCTACCCTGCCCCCCAGGTGTCCACTGCTGTGGTGGAGCCCTACAACACCGTCCTGACGACCCACACCACCCTGGAGCACTCCGACTGCGCCTTCATGGTCGACAACGAGGCCATTTATGACATCTGCCGCAGAAACCTGGACATCGAGCGCCCCACATACACCAACCTAAACCGACTGATGAGCCAGATCGTGTCCTCCATCACAGCGTCCCTTCGCTTCGATGGCGCTCTAAACGTGGATATCACTGAGTTTCAGACCAACTTGGTGCCATATCCTCGTATCCACTTCCCTTTGGCCACCTACGCCCCCGTCATCTCGGCAGAGAAGGCTTTCCATGAGCAGTTAACAGTGGCTGAAATCACCAACGCCTGCTTCGATCCGGCCAATCAGATGGTCAAATGTGACCCTCGCCACGGGAAGTACATGGCCTGCTGCTTGCTGTACCGCGGAGACGTGGTTCCCAACGACGTGAACAGTGCCATCGCCACCATCAAGACCAAGCGCACCATTCAGTTTGTGGACTGGTGCCCCACTGGGTTCAAGGTGGGCATCAACTACCAGCCGCCCACTGTGGTCCCGGGAGGAGACCTGGCCAAAGTGCAGAGAGCCGTGTGTATGATGAGCAACACCACGGCCATCGCTGAGGCCTGGGCTCGACTCGACCACAAGTTTGACCTGATGTACGCCAAGCGCGCCTTTGTGCACTGGTACGTGGGCGAGGGCATGGAGGAGGGGGAGTTCTCTGAAGCCAGAGAGGACATGGCCGCTCTGGAGAAAGACTATGAGGAAGTCGGCGCCGACTCCGTGGAAGGAGAAGAAGAAGAGGGAGAGGAGTATTGACTTGAATTCATGTTTAAACGTGTTCTTTAAATGAACTGTTTAATGAAATTAAAGTTTCAGGTACATGACTTTTATCTCATTTGATCTTATTGATTTATTTTGTTCAAAAGTTGCTTCTTTTTTTTAATGCTCGAATGCTTGAATCAGAATTTATTGATCCTTTTTAGAATTCATTTTATGACAGAAATGTCACTACTATATCTGATGAACTTAAGTCCTATGATGGTAGAAAACTTAGAAGCATTTATTTACAAAACAACGTAATCATTTACACTGAGTGTTGCTGGAGAAACGAAAGATTTAGCATTTCCTTTTTTAAATTGAAAACATAATGAATGCAAACGTACACGGACCCATTCTACCAACTGTACTAGTATAATTTATACTCTTCTACCTCCTTAAATAAACATTTAAACTAAATGCTTTTAGTTAAATCAAGTAAACAGGTTTATGAAGCACCCCAATGGTTTTGGTTTGACATTATTTTTGAATTAGAAAACATGCCCTTGTGGCACTGCCATTTATGATTAACTTATCTAACTTAAGTAAACACAAGTGACACTTCAAACAGTATTGATGAAATGCCTTTCTCTGATGAGGGAGATCAACAATGAGTAAACATTTCATTCTCACGGATGTGTCATGTGGTTTATTGATTGGATAAATGTAGACTTTAGGCAAATACTTCTACATGATTCACATGATCTAGTTTGCTTAATCTAAGATCACTATTAAAAACTCGAGTTATAATCACAGTCATATAATGACCACATTTTATTCCAGGATAATTAATTCGGCTGTAGACTCTTTTTGAAGAGTTCTGCTGGGCAAATGAGCGCATTAGGGAAAAATAATCTAAGTTCAATTCATGTTATGTGATCAGAAGCCATTGACAGGAGAAAAGTGCGTGATCAAGCTACTTGTTAATGTCTAATGCTTCTCAGGGGAAGCGTCATTTTAACCTAAATCTATTTTTACTAAGACGTTGACAAATGCGGGTGTAGTGTAGAGTTTCTATCGCTTGGTGGCAGCACAGAGAAGAGCCAGAGCTGTCGCCGCCCCTCCTCGTCACGAACGTCCGAGGAAGAGGAGTCAACAACAAGAAAATGCGAAAGTTGGTGTTTCTTTCTGTCTAAACCCGCCTGTCCTGCGAGAGCGATGGGACTCGTATCACCCAGGAGCTGCCTGTCCCACCTTTTACTCCTAATACTCCTTTGCGCGGGACATTTTAGATGGGTGAGTGCAACTTTACGGGTCTATTCTCGTAATAGGTTCATGACTCAGCCCCCGGTTTGCTGCTGCTATTGAAAGGTGTTGGCTAACAACACAAACCGCTCCATACATTTGTCTATAATCATCTGTTTCTGAATCTGGTGCTATGGTTATGACTTCAATAGTAATAAAGTCAGGCTTACACACTGCGTTGTTATGAATAATCACGGAAAATCTCTGGCTACTGCACATGACGTCTTGGACGAAAAACAGGTCAACTGTGCCCATAAAGTCGAGTTCAGGACGATAACTAGACAGTCTACAGGGTAAAGACCTTCATATGTCATTTATATTTTGTTCCTGTTGTCCTTCCTAAACCAAACATAGGGTCTGATTCTTGAATGAAACTCGTTGAGATGAGCAAAGAACAAATTGTTGCACAATCGATCGGCATGCAAAAGACTGGCCGCTGACTCAGACCCTTTGTGTCATAGCTGTGCGTTTCTACTAACGACATGCGACATAATGTGTTCTTAACTACGGGATAAACATTGCGATCATCGGATTCTGTCAAATGATTTCCATATCCTATTTAGATCCCATGTGTCCTCAGTTGTGGCCCCGTTCAAATGTGAAAGCTATTTCCTATAAACCAGCATGAAGACAAGTATGGTGCTCGATCAATGATTATTTAGAAATGTCAACAAGTTGCACTAATGCAACTCGGAGACCTCTGTCCTGAGCCACACGAGACACGGTCATAACGCAGCATTTGTTTCGTATGCGTGTCGACACTGTTCAAGTCCAGTGAGGTAAATAATGACATTTAAAAGCTGTCCTTGAACTTAATCTTTGCAGCCGAAGTAGGGCAGAGGACGCTGGGTTTACACATAGTCCCAGCAGTTGTGCACTAAGTGAATTAACTTCCCTTAGTTACCCCTGTCACATGTGAGGGCTCTTCTGCTGATTTGACATTTCAAACTAAGTCTGACGCTAAAGTGTTATCTTTGATAAGCTACTGTACTGTGTCTCCAATCAATACAGTTGACTATTGCCTCTGATAAGGCTGCACTTTAATCACAATCACATTGTTTAGACAACAATGGTACTATAGGATATTTAAGTGTGTGCCTCCAACTACTCTCTAAAGTATGGGAGCTACTAAACTGAACATTTAGACCTCTATAAAAAACATAATTGAAATGCTTGTCTTTCATGTAATTCCTATATCAGTATGTATTCCTTAAAATACTAAAGATCACAGACAAAATGTGCACTTATTGCTGAATCTTAATTTTGAAACGTGTAAATTGCTCATCTATTCACAATTGCAAGACTTGTCAGGGGGGAAAGCAGTTATGAAAGAAATCATCCCAACCACCAGGGCTCTCTCAGTTGTTGGGCATAAACTGGTACAAAGTGTTCCCGAGTCTTGTAACGCCACAAAAATATCACAATATGCTCTTTATTCTCTGTAAGACCTTTCTGTTTGATCCTTGCTTCTGTTCTGATAACATTGAGTTATGGCTCAAAACTATCTTTCCTTTTGTGTAATTTTACTTTTCATGAGTGATAAATATTTTTTGCAGAAGTGAAACGTTTGTTTTAAGAAATTCAAAATAGTATAGTTCTAGAAAAACCTCTGTATTTGAAACGGTACAGCTTGAACCTTCGATGACATGAGGGCACCCGGTTTCAAAATAGTTGCTTATGGGGACAAACAGTCAGAGGTGAACCATGTGTGGTCATTTACAAAACTGCCGCATAGTGCAGCGAATATTGATTACCACCCAGTCCAGTTTGACCTAACCCTTCGTCTTCATTGCTTGATATAAAGTTTGTTATTTTTCTTCCAGGTCGCGGCAGATCACTGTGTCTGGTATGGGGAGTGCGACCCGTCTGTAAAGGTGCCTGACAAAAAGTATAACTGCAACTACACCGGTCCTCCTAAACCACTAGAGGCTGAGGGCCATGAACTTCTCACGGTGTGACGCTCACTACAGCTTATTTTGACTCTGCGGCATAGAAATGTGTTGTTGGTAAATACTGATACGTTACCACTATCTCGCCTGCAGGAGCTTTGTCCCGGATTGGACTATGGTAACCGGGCTATCTGCTGTGATGTTTCCCAGCTACGCACTCTAAAAGGAAGTCTACAGTTGCCCCTTCAGTTTCTGTCTCGGTATGTGTGCTCTGTTCGTGAAATTAACTAGTGAGGCACATGACTTTGCTGTGAAAGACATTTTTATTCTCTTCCTCATTGACCCAGTGTGGTTTTTGTAACTTCCATTTGCAGTGACATTTTTCAATGGTCATTGTAGTTGCACAAAAGGATTATCTACAAATATACCTTTTTCATGACATGTATTAATTTAAGTTTAAGTCATTTAGGGTCTTACTTTAATTTAGGGCCTTACAAGGCGCATTGAGTTGCCTTTTGTACAAAACGCGCAATATAAATAAAGTTGCCCTGCCTTGCCTTTAAATTGCTTCAGTGAGAAGAAGGAAAGATTTGCTGTGAAACCTGGACAAATGTTTGCACTCAAATTATGGATAAAAAGGGCCCAACCACTGGATATACCAACATGTTTCAACCTGCTTGGCCTTAGTGGGGTGTGTGGAAAAATAGACAGGTATTCTTAATAATACGGTAGACAAATTTAAGGTCTTGTTCAGCCGTTCAAGCACAAAAAAGTGCCAAGTCCCTGCCACTAAGTACATGTTCAACAAAGTAGACAACATATATACAATTGTCCGTTTCAGTTTATTTAATAACCTTATTTACTGCTGTTGTAAAAGCGTATTCTTTAGTGCTGGATGAAAGGATGGACACTCGGTATATTATAATCAAAAATCATTGTTTTATTCCCTATTACAAACTAAAACACATCTGTTCAGCTGACCTCCATGTTGAGGTATGACAAATGTGTATATAAATAATCCAATACTGCAGAAATGCATATGTTTATTATAATATATGCAAAAAAGCGACTTTTTAAGTGACAAAAAAGCGATGAAAAAATTACAAAACATTTATGGGAAAAGGGGCAAAAACAATTATTTAAAAGCTTTATGTAATACCGCTCATCCTATTACCTAATATTAGGCCTTATACTATATCTGAGAATAATTTATAGAATTTAAAATGATGTATTATTTCTAGCAATATTTTCAACCTTTAGTATCTCTCAGCATCTCTTCAGCAATAGTCACATCTAACTCCCTGTCCTCCGGCCTTGTGTTCAGGTGTCCAGCCTGTTATTTTAACCTGATGACCTTGTTCTGTGAGCTGACATGCAGCCCTCATCAGAGTCAGTTCATGAATTCCACTCACATCGACGACAAAAACAATGTGATCGCCGTCCAGTACTACATCGGACAGACATTTACAGATGGTGAGCATGCAAAATTATATCTATACTTTTTAATTCTGTAGCTAACACATCTGGCACATTACTTCCCTATGATGGTTTGGGGATATAAACGTTTGGGTAACAAGCGGTCACAGTTGCTGTAAAAATAACAAAGGGGAAATGCAATCTCATTCACTTCCTGAGCCTCAAAATAATCCATCTTGATGTGTGCGTGTTTTTTAGCCATGTACAACGCCTGTAAAGATGTCCAAGCGCCGTCTAGCAATGTAAAAGCCTTGTCACTGCTGTGTGGGAAGGATGCCAGTCAGTGCAATGCAACTAACTGGATCCAGTACCTGTTTGACATCAACAACGGGCAAACACCATTCGTCATTGACCCCACATTTACAGGTACGTATTATTATAACACCATTTTATGTGCATAAATGAGCAGATAAAATGGCACATGTGATAATTGTAGTATTAAGTGTAACTTCAATGACAACAGGGTCAGTGTCTCCCAAATTGCAGCAGTTGTTTGGTATTCCCTGTCTGGATTGGTCAGTATATTGTCTGGGGGAAAAAAAGGTTCAACATGACAATAGAAGCGGTACAAAGACTGGCCCTTGTGGCAAGCTTTATTAATTTTTGGGTATAGACTCGTAGAAGTTTCCCAATTTGTCTGTGTGTGTGACTCACTGACTGTCGCAATAGTAAGCCTTGGGTCTATGATATAGTGGGAAATTAAATCTGTTTCGTTGCTTGCAGATTTGATTTTACTCATAATTCAAACATATTTGGAAGCTTTTTAAAGATTTGTACGGATCTTTGTATATTCTAAGAGCTCACACTTTACTGTGATTGGTCAAGTCTGCCTGTCACTCACTCACTCAGGGCATTGGAATGCCAGTAGGTGGAGAAGAGTGGGTGTCATGTGTCCGTGTTTAAGCATAGAGCTGAATAAAACAAAACTGAATCACGACATTACAGATCTCCATATGGAAACATCCCAAATGTTTATGTTTTGCTGTATGTGCAGATGTGCCCCTCTCAGGCTTCAATCCCATGCAAAACCACACATTCAACTGCACTGAGGGCCTGGAGGACGGATCGGGCCCGTGCTCCTGTCAGGACTGTGCTGCAGACTGTGGTCCTACACCTGTCCCACCCCCTCTTCAGCCTCCGTGGACCATTCTAGGGTTGGATGGCATGTGCGTCGTCATGTGGATCTCGTACATGGGCTTCCTCTTGGTCTTTTTTGGAATTGTAATCGGAGCATGGTGCTACAGGTAAATGACAGGTGTTTGGGTTACGATCACCTCCTCCATCTTTTTGTACATTTGCTTTGGTTAAGTAAGCCTGGACGTTAGCTGGGATTCGCAATTTTTATTTATTTAATTTCACTAAGAACCACAAACCTTACATTGATTTTTTTTGTTTCTTGATTGAAATGAGCATTTTAGCAGCTAATTGGCAATTGCACAATGAAGATCACGAAGTTGACATTATAATGATGCAGGAACTTTTACACTGCACTTCAAACTGTCTATTTTGAATTTGGATGTTGATAAATGCTCTTTTTATATACATTTCTTTTGTTGGTGTAGGAGAAGGATGATCATGTCAGAATATGGCCCCATACTGGACAGCAACAACCCACTCTCTCTGAATGCAGATAACCCTGATCAAGGTAAAATAAGCTTTTTAGATGGAGCTTGTAGGTCCATCAAAGGAAATGAAAAAGAAATAACCTGGCTTTGTAGAATAATGTTGTCCATGAAGTTGGAATAATATTTTTGAGGGAATTCTTTATTACTAAAAATATATGCATCGACTTTTTTTGCGCTAGTTTCAAAAACATTTACTTCGCCTTTATGGGTAACTTGTACAACAGTAACATAATTAATTTGTCACGTGTGTGGCATGATAGCCTTGTGGTTGAGGCTGCTGCACATATACCCAGCCTTAGTCTCGTAGGTTGGCCTCGGAGCCCTGACAGTTTGTCATATGTCCCTCCCTTCCCTCCCTGTTCTTCTCTCCTTTTCACACAACTGTCCCGTCTAATGAAGCCTATTGGACAAAAAACTTAATAAAAAGTGCGGGTATTCATAATAAATAACATCCTTCTATTTTTCCAGTTAATGCATCATGTTGCGAAAGACTTGGGGAGCGCTTCGAGAATGCCATGCGTGAAGTCTTCAGCTCCTGGGGCTCTTTCTGCGTCCGCTACCCCCTGCTGGTCATCCTGGCCAGCATCATCCTGGTGGGAGTGTCGTCCGCCGGCCTGGTTTACATGCACATCACCACTGACCCCGTGGAGCTCTGGTCGTCTCCCAGCAGCCAGGCCCGAAGGGAAAAGGATTACTTCGACAGCCATTTTGGGCCCTTCTTCAGAACGGCACAGCTGATCATAACGACGCCTTTGACCCAGCC
Source organism: Proterorhinus semilunaris (assembly GCA_021464625.1). Taxonomy (NCBI): domain Eukaryota; kingdom Metazoa; phylum Chordata; class Actinopteri; order Gobiiformes; family Gobiidae; genus Proterorhinus; species Proterorhinus semilunaris. The sequence continues at coordinate 22,704,609 of CM038358.1, read as the reverse complement.
TGAAATGTACACACCGTACTTCCCCGGGCCGGTCGTGCCGTTCAGCCCAATCCTCACCAAAGCTATGCTTTATGAGGTGGGATATTTATTAGGCCTGTTTCACTGTTATGATATAATGGGATTGGCAGTGTTATACAATCAAAATTTTTTATATTGCTTTAAAATCTACAGGGCCCTTAGACTTAATAGTTAAAACGTTAGACTCTCTACAAGAAATAAAAGGAGTTTTAACTAGGTTGAAATTGTCATTACTGGTCATAATAACTTGTTGTTAATTCTGCTGACATGCTTCATTTCAGTTCATTTTGAAGACCTCATGGTTTAGTATTTGCTAAAACTATTACAATAAATATATGGTGTGTTGGAGAGGTTGAGTCAACAATAACTTTGCCATAACATAAATGTGTTAATTCCAACAGACCATGGTTCTACGGTTCACTGTTTTTAATTAAAATAACCTTGATGTTTTCTGGGTGGCCTTGCTGCAGACGGCTGAATTTACATGAAATTAAAGTACGAGTATAGAGACGCAGTTAGCAATCACTCTTAACTTGTCTTCAGTCTACGGAAACCCAAGACAACCCCAAGGCCAAAGGAGGCAATGGCATTAACCTGATAACATTTGCACTTCAGATACGGTTATATGGCGTTCTCCATAAATGTGTAGTACCTAGACCTGAACTAACTCCTGTGTCTTACACTCATTTGTTCTTTGAGTGGGTGAACCTTGTGTTCTTGGTTGGTCATCAATCATTAAAAGCAAATTAGAAATCTATAGTGATCAGGATTTACAGCAAAATTGTTCATGACTCAACCTCAACTGTTTACCATAAAAATATTGTGTTTTTTGCACAGTACTATAGATTGTGTAACATTTTCTGACATAATGGGCATTTGTTTGCTTTTCGGCAGACCGCTAAGCCACTGATGGTTAAGATTCGTGGCTAACTACTTCTCCTTTTCCATTTTCCTTTCCACTTTTATGTTCGTGCCGCAGGTTTTGGATCTGCAGCTGGACATCGAGAACATTGAGGCGACGTATGAAGGGCAGAATGTGACGCTGAAGGACGTTTGCTTGGCTCCTCTGGCTCCGTACAACGACAACTGCACCATCCTCAGTGTCCTCAACTACTTCCAGAACAGCCGCGAACAGCTAAACCACAGCGTAGGGGATGAGTTTTTTGTCTACGCCGACTACCACAGCCATTTCCTCTACTGCGTCAGGTGAGGGGGAAATGTGTAGTTTTGCAAAAGCTTCTCTAAAACTACATTGCATTTAAAGGGAGGTTGTGTCATTTTGAGTGAACTTCAGAACAGATTCCAGCATATTTCTGCCCATGATATTATTATTATTATTATTATCAGTGTATATCTTATTATTGAGTGTATTCTTTTTCTGCAGTGCACCAGCCTCTCTGAATGACACCACCCCACTCCATGACCCCTGCCTCGGGACGTATGGAGGGCCCGTGTTCCCCTGGCTGGCTATGGGGGGCTACGACGGTGAGAAACATGACGTGACACATCGTAGTAACTCGGTGAAATTTAAGGAAATCTTTAAAAAAAAAAAACTTTCAAAGTCAAAGAAAGTACACACTGAAGGAGCTGTTTTTGCTAACAACTAAAAATAAGTGATATTATAATTACTTTACAAGCCGAATAAGAATGACAAGACAGTGCACTTCCAGGATAAATGGAGAGGGTTGGAAGAGCTAAAGTAACACTATAGAATTTCTTTCCTTTTCTTTTCATTATTAATTAAATATATTCTTCACAGGGACCAACTACAACAATGCCACTGCCCTTGTGATCACCTTTCCCCTCAACAACTACAAAGACGACATTGTAAAGATTGGCAAAGCTATGGCCTGGGAGAAAGAGTAAGATTACTACTACTACTCCTACTACTACTGCTTAGTTAGTTACTTAATCACTTGCTTTATTTATGCACTTTGCAGGTTTATCAGGTTCATGAAGAACTACAGCCACCCGAACCTGACCGTTTCGTTCAGCGCTGAGAGGAGCATCGAGGATGAGATCAACAGAGAGAGCAACAGTGACGTCAGCACCATCATCTTGAGCTACGCCATCATGTTCATCTACATCTCCCTGGCTCTGGGGCACATCGAGAGCTGCAGGCGCGTCTTGGTACGTACCATTTCTGTTGCACCTTTAGTAAAAGTATGGGATCTGCATTTTAGGGAAGGGGCTGTGGGAAAAATCTTTAAACGTAAAATCCACAAATGTCGATCTTATACATTGGGTTAAAAATGTATGGTTATTGATGAGCATTAAAAGTTATTGAATTAAGTGTGATTTTGCTCATTCCCTTCCTAAATATCCACATTTCCCATCATTTATCTGTTTAATGAAAGGGTTACAATGACAAAGGTATAGATTTGTTGCATTTGTGGCTTTGAAATATTACATCTGAAGATTAAAAGTACAAATTGTTACTGCTTTTTGACCCTATAATGTAACCTTTTTTACATTGTGGTGGTTTTTGTTTCATGTTGATAGTCTCAGTCATTACAAAAATACCAAAATATTTGCAGTAGGAAAGGTAAAACGCAAATTATATACAATGGGAGGAAAAAATAAATGAAAGCTTACATTTCATGGCCAATAAAAACATGATAAAATGTTTGGGTGGTATTAGTTTAAGCAGACACTGTTACTCATTCTTGGGATTTTTTAATAAAGATCATATCACATTTTATGAGTAAGGCAGAAATGTAAGAAATACAAACATTGTCCTCCCACTGTATTACTATTGAACTACAGAATGTCACACGTACGCGCCTATCTGCCAATCGAAATTCCCTGAACAATCTTACGATGCGTTGCTCCTCCCCCTTCTTCTGTTTAGTCATGCATTGTTATGATTCCCGAACTAGTCCAGCAAGTTTACCTTTGACAAACAGCGATACAATGAATACTATTATCCTTTCGACAGGTGGACTCCAAGATCTCTCTGGGCATAGCGGGCATCCTGATCGTGCTGAGCTCTGTTTCCTCTTCGCTTGGTATTTTCAGCTACTTTGGCGTTCCCCTGACTCTCATTGTCATCGAGGTTATCCCCTTCTTGGTTTTGGCTGTCGGTGTGGACAACATCTTTATTGTAGTGCAGACCTACCAGGTAATTTAGTCACAAATGCACTGTTGAATTAATTACCCATATCGACATCCACCGTATCCATTTTGAGTCATTAAAGGTGCATTATGTAAGTTTTTATATGGGAAAAAAAAAGTTGATATTTGTGCATATTTGACCTTGTAGTGACCCAGCGACTGTATGAGTGACTCTAGGACGCTCCAAGATCAATGGTTTGGTAGGTTTTCACTGCTGACGGACCCTCTCACCAGAAAACCTTCAAAACAATTGATTTTGGAGCGTCCCATCGACCACTGTGATGGAGAGTAAGGGCTCCATTCTGACCACTCATACAGCCTCTGCGTCACGACAAGGTTAAATATGCACAAATATCAACTTTCTCTTCCAGATAAAAAGTTGCATAATGGCCCTTTTAAGCCTTGTTTTCGTCTTGAGTAACATCCTTGAAAAAAAAATCCTACATTTGTTTCACGCTTTGTAGCAAATGATAAAAAACATTTAGAAAGTTACATATTATGAAATTCATCCAAACATTACAGCAGCACTAGCACATTATACATTTTATGTCTTTGAACTAATTACCTTATAAAATGATAGTACCACATGTATGTATGCGTCCATGTATTCTTATTTTCTTTAATGGCTTATTTCAGAGGGATGAGCGTCTGCCCGACGAAGAGCTTCACCAGCAGATCGGTCGAATTCTCGGGGACGTGGCTCCGAGCATGTTCCTCTCCTCCTTCTCTGAGACGGTGGCATTTTTCCTCGGTAAAGCCTCGTAAAATATCTCATCGATATAGTATCGAGTGTCCACGCCTGATCTCACTTTGCCCCATCGGTCACATGCTGATAATGTCGACCTGCTTGCTTTATCAGGAGCGCTGTCCAACATGCCGGCTGTCCGGACCTTCTCCATGTTCGCCGGACTGGCCGTTGTTATTGATTTCCTGTTGCAGATCAGCTGCTTTGTCAGCTTGCTCGGCTTGGACGCTAAAAGGCAGGAGGTACAGCGAGAAACATGTGACTGGAAAAATGATTGTGTCAGGGTTTCCACAGGGCGTTTTAAAAGTCATTCAACGAATTGTGCCAAAATCATTGAAAAAGCTTTAAATTGGATTCAAACTGGCATTAAATCTACATTTCTTGGAAAATTATGACATTGCTCAACCATTTTTACTTTATTATTAATAAATGATGGTCTCAAACATATTCAGCTGCACTTTTGGCTGAAATTTACCACATTTGCTCAAAAATTGCCAGTTTTGTCCAATTCTCTTTCCTTTATTAAATGTTCGCATATCTTAAGAAATGAAATACGCCGATTTATGCATTTATTTTGTGGCGTTACAGTTTGTTATTTGGGCATTAAAAAGCATTCAATTTGACTTGCTTCTGCCCCGCATTTGCTAAGATGTCAAATATTCGTTTACAATTTCTACCACTTTTATAGATGCCTTTTATTTACATTGTCCTGTAGCTAACAATTAACTATGTTTTCAAGTTAATTGTTTACAACATTGATAATGAACAGTGTGATGATCTGGCTTGTTTCCAACAGGAGAATCGCCTGGAGATTCTCTGCTGCGTGAAATTACCCGAGGGCCAAGAAACAAAAACGGACGGCTGCCTCTTCCGATTCTTTAAGAAAGTCTATGCTCCGTTTATCCTCAAAGAGTGGGTGCGCCCAATCGTTGTAAGTTTATCTCTGAAAAAAATATATATACTTGAATGATTTTGTTTGTTATTTTGTCTTTTAAATGTACTTGCATGTGTTATCTTCAATTAGGTGGCAGTATTTGTCGGGATGCTCTCCTTCAGCATCGCGGTCGTGAATAAAGTGGAGGTCGGGCTGGACCAGAAGCTCTCGATGCCCGATGTGAGTACAACTTTTGCAACATTGTTTTGTTGTAATGCCTCATTTGAAAGCTAAGATTTACAAAAGTGATAACATAACGTTTTTGTCTCCTTTTTTGTCATGTTGTCACTTTTTGCTGCATTTTTGTCATGTTTTCGCCCATGTTTGTGTCAATTTTTTGTGGCTTTTTCTGCTGGGTTTTTCATGTTTTTGTTGTTTTTAATTTTTTTGCTTTTTCATTCTCATTTTTGTCGCTATTTTTATGCTTTTTTTTTTTTTATTAAAAAGCAAATATTAGCAATCTTGCGTCAGAAGCGCTCTTTCTTATCAAAACGTGGACTTTGTTGTCAAAACTTGCAAAACACGGCTCAATCAATGTCTCTTTTTTAACTGCAAGGTCAAATGACGACTCAAAACAGAACATACAAGTAATCTTGTAATCTTGGGATAAAGGATGTTGTTTATCACGAACAATTCAAGCCTAACCTATTTTTCTCTTTTCTCTAGGATTCGTATGTTTTGGATTACTTCAAAAACCTGTCCGAGTACCTCCACACCGGCGCTCCCGTGTACTTCGTGGTCGAGGACGGACACGACTACAGGAGCCTGGAGGGACAAAACGCCGTGTGTGGGGGAGTGGGCTGCAACAACGACTCTCTTGTGCAGCAGGTCTACACGGCTTCACTCTTGAGCAACTAGTGCGTCCGATATCCTGTTTTGAAACGATAAGACTCGTATTACAGCGCACTTAATGGTTTCACTTTCTTCTATCTCAGCACCACGATTGGGTTCACGCCTTCCTCTTGGCTCGATGATTACTTTGACTGGGTGAAGCCGCGGTCCACCTGCTGTCGGTTCAATAACAAGACTGGAGCGTTCTGCAATGCGTCAGGTGACGGCAACGTTTTCTTTCCAAATACAGACTTTCTGAGTACCTCCAGATCTAAACGCGGCTTTGAACATGATTAAGTAGATAAAGACTGAATCAGGGAGGGCTAATTAGCTCAAATATTGGAGTTATTGGGTTACTTCATGCCACTACAATTAAGCCAAAGACTAGATGAGTGTCTTTTGGATCCTATGGCTGATCAGTGGAAAAACCTTTTACATCCTATGCATGTTATTCATCTTTTACAGAACAGAAGTAGTTTTGCGGTCATGTTACGGCCTTTTGTTGTTTCTGTTTGTGTGTGGCTAATTCCCCCTTTGCTTTAAAAAAAAAAAAAAAAAAAAAAAGCACATCCCTGGTCTCTTTGTAGCGGAATCAAGACCGGCTACAAATCCCGGACGAGCCCCCAATTGGTTACAACCCGGCTCGGCTAGATGAAACGGAAGTAACAAAAACCAAGATATAAAATGGATGTTTAAAGTTGTAATTTAATAAAAGGGATGTAAAAGGTAAATTAAACAAAGGGGTAACAAAAATAACCAAACAAAGGCTATTTAACCTAAACTAAAACGGAAGGGGAATCTACACAATTAGGCCTAAACTACTAAATGGAGTCATGACTCAAATGTTTGTCTCCTGATCCCACGTCACATAACAGTGACCATTCCAAAAGGAGACAAACATTCTTCAAGTGGTCCCTAGACACACAACATCACAGAAGGGACACAAACACAACACAGAATGGCGTACTGGCCACAACGACCAGCAGCCCCGAATGGTCCAAAGTGTGGGCTTATATAGCTGAACAGAGACGGACAGCGACTCCGCACCCAGCATGAAACAAGTCCTCCAATCCCAGGCCAGGGCTCACACAGCCAGGTTTCCATGGACAGCAAAGTGCAATTAGCCACACACAAACTACAACAAAGAGGGAGACTTGAGGCCTGGGGGCGTAACAGGTCAACACAGGCATGAAGAGCAAAACAGGAAACAATTGTTCTTTCCTTCTTGTTAGTCTGAAGCCTGATTTTGAGTGTTATTTTTCAGTGGTGGATCCGTTGTGCGTCCACTGTCGGGACATGACTCCTGAGGGGAAAATGAGGCCGCAGGGAGACGACTTCATGCACTTTCTACCAATGTTTTTATCCGACAACCCCAACCCCAAATGTGGAAAAGGGTAATTTTAAGTAGTTTTTTTGTGATTATGTAAATGAAATGATGTAAATATTGTATATAATAACGCACTCAAATAAATAGAAAATAAGTCAATGCCACTTTAATGTCAACTATTTATTTTTTTCCCCTTTCCTTTTAACATGTAAATTACTTTTGTCCCTGTAGCGGTCATGCAGCCTATGCTTCAGCAGTGAACCTGACTGATAATAACACACACGTTGGAGCTACCTACTTCATGACGTACCACACCATTTTGAAGGAGTCCCCGGATTACGTCGACGCGTTGAAAATGGCGCGGGCCCTGGCTCAGAACATCAGCACTACCATGGACCACCACGTGTTTGCCTACAGGTACATACTGTACAAGCTGTAGATCATGGCATTATTGACTCTGGGAACCACCAGGAGACCCCTCCCTGAAGTTCTCAGGGCCCGAGATGGTTCATACGGCTAAAGAAAAGTGTCACCTTTACACCCATAAATGACCAACTGCAATTCATTCTATAAAAGCTGTCCCTTCATTAGAATTGAAATGCTAATCTTTGTGCTAATCGCTGGCCCCCTCTCTCCACAGTGTGTTCTACGTGTTCTATGAACAGTACCTGACCATTACCCATGACACTGCCCTGAACCTGTGCATGTCACTGTTGGCGATCTTCGTGGTGACCACGGTGCTGCTGGGCTTTGAGCTGTGGTCAGCGGTGCTCGTCAGCTGCACCATCGGCATGATCCTGGTCAACATGTTCGGCGTCATGTGGCTCTGGGACATCAGCCTCAATGCAATCTCGCTGGTCAACCTAGTCATGGTGAGAACAAGGGATTTGGACTTTCCTCTTTTTCTCTCTATAAAAGATATCTGTATTTCTTCTCAATCGGGGCAAATAGCCAGCATTATCTCACTGCTTTGAAGTAGAGATATTAAGTTTATGTCCACAACTGTGTTTTTGTTTTGCATAATGTATGAGCCTGACCCACTGAGCCAAAATGAATGTGCTGTTTGTTGCAGAGCTGTGGTATCTCGGTGGAGTTCTGCAGTCATATTGTGCGGGCGTTCACCATGAGTGTGAAGAGCACCAGAGTGGAGCGAGCGGAGGAGGCTCTGGCCCACATGGGCAGCTCAGTAAGTCACGGCACATTTTGAGTTGACGATGCTTTTAAAGATGTGTTTTCTAGGTTTTTATAACTTGTTTGTTCAGAATTCAAGTCAATTCAATTATTGTTTAGCTCCATTTTATAACATAACAATCTGCAGGTGTTTTAATCAGTAACTTCTGATGGCCCACTGCTCTGTTTGTAAAACGTGGACTTTGAAATGTGTCTCAACTTTAAAAAAAGAGGGCATATATGCATATATGTTTTGGCTGCTACATGTGACCACAGCACGCACTGTTCTAAACGATTTTAGATAAACTAGCCTCCTCAAATCAAGACTTCTTGCAAAATGTAAATGAGAAATGTTGATGCAGGAAGAATGCATTGTTTTTTCTTTTCATTAAATTTGACTATAAATGGAAGACATTTTATTTTTAGTGATCAATGTTTTTGCCGTGGTTTACATTTGCTACCATCAAGGCTGTTGTTGACCTAGATTTAGCATAATCAACAAAACGCACCAGTAGTAACAAGCAGAAAGCCTTTTGGTAGAAAGTGAGTCAAAAACATTGATTTAAAAACATCTTACTTGTTCCCCACCGTAAATAGATGGACTTTACTAACGCTCTGGTTGCTGCTGTTGCAGGTATTCAGTGGAATCACTTTGACAAAGTTCGGGGGGATCCTGATCCTGGCTCTGTCCAAGTCCCAGATCTTCCAGGTGTTTTACTTCAGGATGTACCTCGCCATCGTCCTGCTGGGAGCCACACACGGACTCATCTTCCTCCCTGTGCTCCTCAGTTATTTAGGTCAGTACTGCTTTCACACACCATTTCAGCCTTTAAACTACTTTAGGATAGAGGAGTAGTAGTGGTTGTAGTCGTAGCTTGTATGGAGTAAGCAGTAGTAAAAATAATCTAAAATTGAAATTATAAACATAAAAGTAGTAAAAGAATAAAACACATATTTTAAAATACTTATAATACTCCTAATAAGAAAGATAATAATAGTATCTGTTGTATAATATTTTATGTACACTCAACAAAAATATAAACGCAACACCTTTGTTTCTGCTCCATTTTTCATGAGATGGACTTAAAGATACAATATTACCATTTCTCTCAAACATTGTTCACAAATCAGTCCAAATGTGTGAAAGTGAGCACTTCTGCTCTGCTGAGATAATCCATCCCACCTCACAGGTGTGCCACATCAAGATGCTGATCTGACATCATGATTAGTGCACTGGTGTACCTTATACTGCCCACAATAAAAGGCCACCCTGAAATGTGCAGTTTTGTCTCACAGCAAAATTCCACATATGCCACAAGCATTGAGGGAGCGTGCGCTTGGCATGCTGACAGCAGGAATGTCAACCAGATCTGTTGCTCGTGCATTGAATGTTCATTTCTCCATCATAAGCCGTCTCCAAAGGCGTTTCAGAGAATATGGCAGTACATCCAACCGGCCTCACAACCGCAGACCTCATGTAACCACATAACCAAACAATTTCTGCACAAACTGTCAGAAACCGTCTCAGGGAAGCTCAACTGCTCGTCGTCCTCATCGGGGTCTTGACCTGACTCCAGCTCGTGGCCGTAACAGACTTGAGTGGGCAAATGCTCACATTCGATGGCATCTGGCACGTTGGAGAGGTGTTCTCTTCACGGATGAATCTCAGTTAGGGTTAGGTGAACATCACCTCATGTTTCAGCAAGATAATGCACGGCCCCATGTTGCAAGGATCTGTACACAATTCTTGGAAGCTGAAAATGTCCCAGTTCTTGCATGGCCCGCATACTCACCGGACATGTCACCCATTGGGCATGTTTGGGATGTGCTTGACCGGCGAATACGCCTGCGTGTACCAGTTCCCACTAATATTCGCACAGCCATTGAAGAGGAGTGGACCAACATTCCACAGGCAACAATTGACAATCTGATAAACTCTATGTGAAGAAGATGTGTTGCACTGCATGAGGCAAATGGTGGTCACACCAGATACTGACTGGTTCTGAGTCCCCAGACCCCCAATAAAGCAAAAAACTGCACATTTCAGGGTGGCCTTTTATTGTGGGCAGTATAAGGTACACCTGTGCACTAATCATGATGTCAGATCAGCATCTTGATGTGGCACACCTGTGATGTGGGACGGATTATCTCAGCAAAGCAGAAGTGCTCACTATCACACATTTGGACTGATTTGTGAACAATGTTTGAGAGAAATGGTAATATTGTGTATCTGGAATGAATTTTAGATCTTTAAGTCCATCTCATGAAAAATGGAGCAGAAACAAAGGTGTTTTTTGTTGACTGTATATTATGTTTATTGTATGTATGGAGAAATAAGAAATTGCAAAGTGTGTGCTGTAAAATCAGGGGTTCAGAAATAAATAGGTAATGCAATGTAAAGCATCTTTGAGTGTCCAAAAAGTACTGTACTGTATACAACCATCACATGTGTTACGGTTTGTAGTATTTTTTTACTCAATATTGTATAGAAAAATGGATTAAATTGCGCCCACAGCTGAATTGTCACAGCCCAAATCTTTTTCACGTGTTCTTAAATGTTCTTTCTGTTTCCAGGGCCTTCTGCCAACAAAGCCAAGGTGTTTGCAGCAAATAAGCGGTTCGCGGGCACCGAGAGGGAACCCCTGTTGAACTATTAGCCCAAAGGCTTGAACAAAGAAGGGACTCTGTGTTTTATATGTGATTAAAGACACTCACCAACTCATCGCCGCTGGCATGCACAGGCTAACTCAGGATGAAGGCTGTTTTCTGACCATGGACTAAACCAGGACAAGCATCATGGCATGTCTCCAGTTCAGTGCACTGGACCGACTGCAGCCACATGTGGAAGTATGAGAGACACAAACCTCTTAATGGCATTTTACAGCTCATTGTTAAATCTGCTAACAGTTTGATTTGAGAAACATTATAAAGGGCAACGCCGAGTAATTGTTTTATTTAGAAATGTTTAAGAAGAAATTATGGATTAAGGATTTCTTGGGTGATGGTTTTAAAGCTGTTGAACAGATTGTGTATCAAGTTGATTATGGCACACAGAGACTAGATCACTTTATTTCATCCAAGAAGAACCTCGTTTACGGACCTTCGGTTCTCTCTCACTGGGCAGTCAAGATGGGTGCCTTTGCACCAAGCAATAACGGTTCACTTTTTTGATGTTTGTAATATTTCACTGATTTTTAACGTAAAGCTGCTCCCTTTTTGTAAGAAAATGCTCATCTTTTAGATTGTTACTCTTCTAGACAGAAATAGGTTGCCACAGGCTGCAGTGTAGGCGTCGCGCATCGCTGTCCAAACTGCACCCACCAGCTCAGATTTTACATGCTTTTGTGTCGAGTCTTCTTAATCTTTTTCATTTTTGTGATAATTGTCTTATTATTATTATTATTTTAAAAAAAAAGGCCTGAATAACCTTTGAAAATTCATGTTGATAATCCTCATGTTTCTTATGAAGTGTTTTCTGTTACTGAACCAAACTGCATATTATAATTGTATTTTATATCTGACACTGGACTAAGTCCTACATTTCCTCCGAGATGACACTGTGCAGTTTTGTGCTTTCATTCCAAGTTTGTTGTAACTTATTATTATTTTTATGCAATTAATTAATTAAAATTTTGTTGTGTTGATAATTACCTTCCCACGCATTGTGTTTTATAAGAAAGAATTGGCTTCAATAAAACCTGACACGTGATGACTCTTGTGGAGTTGTTTATAAAGATGAGTACTGTCTTTGGTTCGTTCTAGTTTGTTGCTGCCTGGACATTGAAGTATTTTGATTTGTAATTTGTTTATACTTTTATTTGTTAAGGAGTTGTCTTTAAATCCCCATGTAAACTATTTTGGAGAAACAGTGATATCAGTGCTCTGCATTGACTCAAGCTCTACTGACTGTCACATTTTTAACTCCTATTAAACATGTGTGACAGTTCTCGATAACGATGGAATGCGTAATACTGCAGAGTGACCACCGTGTGGCGCATGCACTCTTAATAACACTTCAGAACAGCTCCAAGTGAACTGGAAGTGACCCAATTTCCATGTTTAAGAAACCCATAGTCTTTACACTGTCGGGCTGCGGGGCTGTAGTTTCCGATTCCGCACAACACGTTTCCACCAGTCACCGAAACTCGCTGATCTGATGTTGGATCTGATCCCTTTAAACCTCCATCACTTTCTGGATCAGCTCCTGGGACGGTGCCAGATTTGGTTCCGGTGTTGATGTTGTGACTGAGTGTGTGCAGTATTTGTTGCCACACAAAGCTCCAGCTCATGACTTATTGATGCTGTTGGCCGCTGAGCGCTCACACTGTCTTTGAGTCTGTCCCGGGACATTAAAATATTCATGTCCCCCACAGGCACAGCTCCAGTCCCCTAGTCTGCAGGGGACACCAGGGTCTGCAGGTTGGACTCAATTCTCTGTTATGTAAGAATCCCCCTTAAAGTTTAACCTTGTGAGGAGACGCCGTGTTGCATTGTCCCTGTTTGAATGCAGCAGTGTTTCTTGAACACAATGCACTTTCTATACATTTTTTAAACTTGCTCATGAATTTTGATTGTGTTATACCGAACTACTGCATTTTCCTTTGCAGTGTAAAACCTGCGCTGACTCTCCTGCTACTGTAGTTAATCTTGACATGGATCCATGAGCACTGTGTGGACTCCCCTTTGGCAATGTTTGTGGGAGGTCAAATGCCGAGATTTGAAAAGGGCATGGGCTATAATTCCTTTATGGTGTACATAAAAGGTTAGCCTTTTCTCTCAACACACAAAACATTATGACTTTTGGTAACAATTCGCCAAAACTGACCAGTTTTTGAGCACACAAAAAAAAAGGTTTGGGCACCTCTGTCCTATAGAGACCGTAGACAGAGGTGGGCAAGTTTGCTTAGAGGAGAGGATTTTCTTTGTAATCAAAAATACTAAATGCCGAACCAATTGTAGACTTTCCACAAGTGCCAGTGCTGAACATCATGCATGACTTAATTGGGTGATGCTTGTTTGTTTTTTTATTAAGGATTTGACATTATTTTCCACATTTCTAGGGTGAACCAGCTATGAACCATCTCGGGCCCTGAGAACTTCAGGGAGGGGTCTCCTGGTGGTTCCCAGAGTCAATAATAAACACGGTGAGGCTGCGTTTCAGTTTCATGCAGCTAAAATCTGGAACAGTCTTCATGAGGATGTGAGACAGGCCTCAACTCTGACAATGTTCAAATCCAGGCTGAAAACAGCTCTTTTTACCCGAGCATATGAAAACTGAAAGTATTTTATCTGCACTCTTGCCTTTTACTGTCATTGATTAACTTTATGTTCCTGTTTCATTGATTGATTTGATCTGTTTTCTTGTAATTTTATGCAACTGTGAAAGCACTTTGAATTGCCTTGTGTATGAATTGTGCTCTACAGATAAACTTGCCTTGCCTAGAGTACTTTACCAGGTATTTGAGCTCTGAATTGTGTAATAATATTTCTTAAGAGCCAGAGGTTTTATGCTTGAGGACTGGATTTGGTCTCCAGGCCTGACGTTGACTACCCCTGATGTATGGTCTCTCCTAACCCTATAGACTGCCTCCTGATAATGACTGTAACTTTGGGCCTTAAGTGTATAATGACAGACACCCATTCACATGTATTCTCTCTTTAGAATGTTCTAATTTTTTTTTATTGCAGAAAACAAAAAATCTGCTTAAATACTTAAACTTAAGTATGTGTGTTTTTACCTTCTTTCACCCGCGAGTTTGTCCTTACTTTTATTACCAGCTGTTGACATGCTCTGTCTGTCAATAAATGTGTAACCAGATCTAATAGTGTTACATCATGGTGCCGCTGAATGTTGAAAGTGGTCAGACTACACACTCTGAACTGAGAAAACTATAATAAGGTTGTTGCGTATAGGGCTTTACACGAGGACAGGTTATTTCCTGTGTCTGAGCAATGTCTCATAGAGGCCTTAAACGTCCCATCAACTATTTAAAAGTATAACCCCACAGGACGCCCCTGAACTCTTTAAATGTTTAGACAAGATTTATGAAGATTTGTGCAAGATCCAAGTGCTCAGTTCCTTCACATCTCCTGAAAAGTTGTAATTTATGGAGCATTGTCTTAACAGGGAACCTGAAGCAGAGTTTGTGAATAAACATGTGATATATAGCTAACAGAGGGGGTGAGTAACAAAGTCAATGTACCCATCTTTCACAGTACTTAAGTTTGAGTTTTCATTTGAACTTTTCTCAAAACACATTTCTAAAAAATCCTCCAAAGAACTTAGCATGTGTGTTTATTTATGTATTTATTTTACGTTTTAAAAGCCTATGGTTTGGATCGGTGTAGATATACTGTCAAATGCAACTGATTCACAGCAAGGAAGAAAGTTTGTTGTTATGGTTTTAAAGTTGCCAAGTGGATTTTCAACCCCCTTTTAAACCAATGTGTACGTTTTACTTTGAAAGATTCAGCATTTTCTACAGCAAATAGTTCAGACAGAGCAACTTTTACATATTGAAACTGGATATTAATATTTGACAGCAGTATCTGTCCGTTTACTCAAGTAATGAACTTTGACCAACACTGGCCGCCAATAACATTTAGTCATGTCTCATTATGCACATTGTGAATATTATTACCGGCGTACTGGGGACAGTCATTTTATGTTCATTTCCAAACTGGTTTTAGCCACAGGACCTGGCAATCCTCATTCTACTTTCTGATTGTGAGAACAGAAACATTAACAACTTTTACGTCATGTTTTTATCAACCAAGGATTGATTTGATCTGGAGACACAAATAGGCCATATATATGAAACATTTACAACATGTTTTACATACCCTAAAATGTGTGTATATTTGTAATCATCTATAGGCCTATGTTTTTTGTTATTATTACTCATACTTTTTTTTTTTTTTTTGGCCATATTAAAATAATGATGTATGTTATGTCATGTGTGTCCGTACAAGCGCCATAAATAAATGAGTGGAGAGGCGTTTAATGTCCCACTTTGCGTCAGTGCTCTCGGGTTTCGTCGTGCGGTGTCTGAAATGGACCCTGGAGTGGAACAAAAGGCTTCAGTGGCGCAGGTCAGATTTTCACCGGCTGAGCTTTAGCCCACGACCCCGACACCAACATGTTTTAAATCAGGGCAGGTGTCTGGGGGAAGAGTTGCTTCAATATGTTACTCAGTTACAAGTAAAACACATATTATTTCATTTAAAACCATGGTCTATTTAGGGTTAGGATATTGAAATGGATCAGGTGTGTGGCCTCCTCCCTTTTGATGGCCATGATATCACCCTTTAGCTTTCTGCCATGCTGTTTCCTTCCTCCTGCTATGTCATTACTGTGTGGTGAAGTGCCACAGTTGATTGTGATAACAGTTCATCCTCAGTGAAACGCTGTCTGCACTTCTCTGTAACACTATAGTTCACAACTTTGCAACAGCACGGTAGAGTTTGTTTGTTGTTGAGAATGAATATGTCAGTGTTTGTGTGTGTTGCTGCAAATGTCTCGGGCAGCTTGTCCCAGGGCAGCTATGGTCACTTTTGTGGAATGGAAATGGAATCTTGAAAAGCTGCTGAAAGTACTTCTGCTATGCTTCTAATTCTGCTCATTAAATATTCTCTCTTTTACTTCTGGAAAAAGTATATTACATTCAGCTCATCCAAAACCATACTATTTGGTGTCATATTTCTGGAAATATTTGAAACATGCGTTGACTTTGTTTCCATGTGTCGGTGTTGACAGTTTACGGTGCACAGACAGAGGGAAAGCCCTGAGTCACAGTTGGATGACAGGAAGAGGCCAATGTGCCGCTTCAGCCGATCGCTGTGTTAAAGGAATATTTTCACACTGATCCTCTCTGTTGACCAGAAAGGTCCTCAATAGAACCTTTTATGGAGCGGCCAGAGGGCATTAGTCTGTCAAAGCAGGGGACTTAGCCACGTATGCTGCTGTCCGTGGCTTGTTTTGATGCAGCACAGGACAGTGAGGGTGTGGCTGTTGCATGGGCCCATGTTTACACTGGATCTGTGTCGGGACATCCCATGAGAGAATCACTGACCTCTCAAAATGAACCAGAGTCAAAGGTGTTTCCCCTAATGGCACATAAAGTATACTATGTTCACATGAATACTAATACCATGGACATTTTGTATATGTGTATAGTGTGTAGACATAGTTTTGGTCAATGTATTAATATTTGTATTTTTTTAAGTCTAAAACTGACTAAATCTGCTGATATTTTCTTTGATTAATAACTACCGGTAAATAAAAATAAAAATGGGACAAATTAAAAGCTCCCACTAAAACCATTTGAATTCCTCCTTTGTCAATAGATCCCAAAACTATGGACTTTAAATGACTGATTAGTATAAGCCCTCCAATATGAATAACACCATTAGGTACCTTCTGGTTACTAAATATATCATTGATGTCAAAAATATATTGAGCATCATCATCATAATGCTTTGTCAAAATTAGGACTGTATCTTACAAAAACAACACGTGAAACTCGTGATGTTTGAGATTGAACAGGCAGTTTATTTACAACACACACAGGTGACGTCGCCCACGAGTTCCTCCCCATTCTATAAAAGCTACATCTTTGGACTCTTTGCAAATAGACATAAGCTCAGTATGTTTACACTTTAAATCACTCCTAAGGCTTCCTCCAGTACAATTTGGTTTTCAAAAAAATCAACAAACGTCAAGCAGCAGCGATAAATTGTTCAAGTAGGCCTGAAAAATCAGAATTGGAACAAACTTAAGACACGTGTCAGATCCTTTTTTGTGATTAGTTAAAGTTCACAAAGAAATTTAAGATTTACCAGAAATGTGTTACTAATATCCCTTATTGTAAAAGTTCAAACTGCAATAATAATAATGGCAATAATGTCCCGTGCATGGGCAGATGGGAAGTTTGCACACTATTATTATCGACATTTTTATTCGTATTGTTTCTAGCATAACATTCAAGGTTCATTTAGTCGGACACTAAGATGTTAAATTCTTTACATGTTCGATGACGTGTTACTCAGCGGTTCTTTTATCCGAGGCGTGGCCAGTCCGTCGGTCCTGACAGGTCCATCAGACTGGCTTCATTCTGATTCTGGATTGCATTAGTGTCCTTTCATTAACCTTGGAAGTTATACTAGTAACATGTAGACACAATGAGCGTTACCACGGTCACATTGTTTCTATTTTACCTATTCTCTTGGACAGCACTATGGGATTTTATCTGTGAAAAGCGCTTAAGAAATGAACTTGACTTACTTACTTCTTAGTCTGGGGCAGAAGAGATACAATCTTAAGACAATGTTGTTTGGGAGAAGCAGACAGAAAATGTCTTCAACACTTTACATGTAATTAGTAAAACTTCTTTAAGGATCAAGGTGACACAGTAACCTCCTTTAAGCTCACACAGGACAGATCAGTCTGACTTCAGCGTATTCAGGGCAACATAACATAAAGCGTTGATTCGCTGCCGCCATAAATACTCATTTTTAGCACCAAATCAATGAAAATAAGACTAAATAGCACAAATGAAGCCAACATTTTTGGTCGCCTTTGCATAACTAAACAATGAAGGGCATCTTTAGATAAGGCATACATAGTATGCAGTATATATCCTGTCTTTAAATGTTCTGGTTATTGCTAAAATACTTCAGATGTTCTTTGAGATGCTAGCACCAAATGTATAACACTATAGTACTTTCCAAAACTGTTCAACTTTACAAAGTCCAGATAACTGGAAAGGGTTGTGCCAAGAAGACGTTTGACTTAAACTGGATGCCCTCCAAAAAATGAAGCAAAAAAAATCTGTTTTGTTTTTATCACCTTAATCTGTCATAACTCCTGTCTGCTTCTCCATAGCTTTACACTGTAATACAGCGAGGATTCAAAATGTTTTTTTTGCACTAATGGACATCTCCATAACTTCAGTCCAGAACCATTCAGAACCATTCAGCACCTCAATGTGCCAGCAAATCACTCTAACATAGAGCACTGATATCAGACACTGATAACAGGGAGAGTCTCTGAGTCCAATACAAGGTCCTGGTACAAAATACTTGGTGAAAGGTTTAGTCCCAATGCAAACACTTGTGTACAATCATGCAGAGAAGCCGATAGAAAACTGCGAAATATTGCAGAGGTCGGTGGTAATGAGCTAATGAAACTGCTTCATTTTCAGTGTTAGTCCCGAAGTGAGTTGAACTTTCCTCCCGCACCTCGCTCTGTATAAAAAGTGCACTTACAAGACTTGCAAAAGGATGAGTCACGCTAGAAATAACAGTCCAGCCAGAAAAACCAGGTAGAGAGGCAACCGCTCGTAGCCAAAAAAAAGGAATTAATAGAAGATCGATCGTACAAATATAGCAATCATTGGTTTAAATTAGAAAAAGTCAGAAATCAAACTAAAGAATCTCTTAATCAACAAGAGAGGAGACAAATATACAAGACATGAACAGTCTGCAGTGATGCACAAACGATATATATGCTCAGGTTCTCAAACTGTGCAGGTGGTACATGGGTTTTTTTCTTGCACCAAAGATTTTGAGATGAGTTCGGCCAAATAATTGGTCCGTTTCCTGTTTTATCTCTTGATGCGTTCCTAAATTAGCCCAAATTTAGATTTGAGGTGATGATACACATTTGAGAACCAGTGAACTTTGGCTGATTGCAGGTGTCCGGGATCAGGCAGGTGTTGGCGGGACAGTGTGAATGGGATGCTGGAGTGGAGGGTTGATCAGGAGGGGGGGAGCAGGGCCACTCCTGATGAGACACTAATGCTAGGAGGTCTGCAGCAGGCGTCTGTAGTGGGGCATGATCTCGTGGTCGGGCAGGTGCAAGTTGAACTCCAAAGCCACCAGGACGGGAAACTCGAAGGCGATCAGCTCCCTGCGGTTCACCCTGAAGCGCTCCTCAAGTTTCTGGGAATAGAAGAAACAAATAGCGGCGTTATCGTGGGCGAAGGACGACACAAGGCACAGCAGGAGTCGTGGAGCGCCGTGTGACCCTTGATGACGCTAAAGAGGAGCTACATGTACTGTCAAATGTGCATAATGTTGCGGAAAGGAGAAATCAGTTCAGTAGTTTAAAAAATATCTACACAAAAATAAATCGTGCTCCCAGTGATTGGATTTTTTTTTAATTTCTGTACGCATTATAAAAGTAGTCAATCAAGAAAAAGCACTACATTTGTAACCTTTGACCCTGTTCAAAATCAAACTGCAGAGACTACACTATGAAGATAGAAAACTCAATCATAGTTATAGTATAAATTGGTTAAAAAATAGGTTTGAGGCTGATGGAGAATGAGTCCCCTCAATAACAATGGTTGTTGCTAGATCGTCGGATCGGGAGGGACAGTCTGCTGTGAAAACGTGACACAAATTAGGGTTAGGGCCAGGGATATGGTTGACCTTAAAGGAATAGGCCACCATTTTTAAATACTGAGATATGTTCCTACCTGAGCTTAGACGAGTTGTTGCGTATCTGTCTGGTCTTTACGCGTGCCCTCAGTCACGTAAACAAAGCACAGATGACGTTAGCATTTAGCCTCCTCTCCTCTATGGATCCAAACGGAGGTGAAGTCAGAAGTGACCGAGCACAGTTTTCTCTATTTAAATATGGTTACATGAGCCTTTACACGACCCAAGTATAGTCACACAAAATTAAACGTGTCGATTTTCTAAGCGGATAAAAAGAGGAACTATATTGCAAGGCATACTATTACTACGCCTATACTACTATATTTCAACATGTAGCAAAATTACTACGCCTTGCAATATAGTTCCCCTTTTTATCCGCTTAGAAATCGACATGTTTGATTTTGTGTGACTATACTACCGTGTAAAGGCTCATGTAGCCATATTTAAATAGGGAAAACGTGGAATAGCTTGGTCGCTTCTAACTTTACCTCTGTTTGGATCCATAGAGGAGGAGAGGCTAAATGCTAACGCTGTCTGCGCTCTGTTTGATGTGACTGAGCGCACGCGTACAGACGAGACAGCTACGCAACAACTCGTCTAAGCAATGTAAGAACATATCTCAGTATTTAAAAACGCTGGCCTATTCCTTTAGGGTTAGGGTAATTTGTATTTTTAGACAAACCAACTCATAGATATATACGAAATCACAGCAGACCATCCCTCCCGAGCCGACGATCTAGCAACCACCAATAACAATCTACGAAAAGACCAGACTCGCTTATAGGCAATAGGATCATTGTAATAGTTTTAATTAAATTGTGTGTAATACAAATTAAATAGCACAAAGAAGTTAATCATACTGTCTGTGCAGCTTTGGTATGTTGATTGTTTGCCAAGAAACTTTCATTAGTTGTCCTATTGTCATTTTACAATAGGCTATAATTAACTATTAAGCCAGATGTGGTTCTGGTGTCTGCAGAGTGAGTCTTCTAGACAGCAGCAGCACTCGATTGCAGGGCACAGCTATTTTTCCTAGATGTACTTAATCTAAATTACAATGACATATTTCTGTTTATGCACTTCATTTGTATCATAAAATGATCTTTGCTTCTATGGCTGGATCTTGAGATAAGCCGCAAAAAGTCTTTCCAGGAACCTTCCCGGTAATCACTTGGCCAACAATGTGGTGTTTGCCAAGTTACTCATGAATAGGGTCAGAGCAAATTTGGAAGAACATCCACTCAAAACATTACAGCACTGTAGGTAAAAGGATAGAAATATCATGGCAACAAGGGATAATAATGCATCCTAAAGACCTGTTTTCATAATATTGAGTGTGTGTCCTGATTATGTGTAATCCCCATTACCATCATGTGTCATGTGATTACACTTACAGGGATCACTTTGCCATCCAAATACCATGCTATTACTGTGCCATAGAGTGAAGTGCTATCAATAATAACTTTTTCATAGGTACAGTATTATGAATCAGATTGGCAATTTATTTACAGCACAAACGTGAATCACACTCCAGAGAGACAGAAAAGAGAAACATTAACTATTCAATTAAAATAAGGAACACCTGCATTACAAAGCATAATGGCTGATGTTTAAAAAAAGTTTATCTTAAACTGAGCACTTTATTTTATCTCTTTAAATGCTGCCCTCAGACAAAGATTGATCTATTTTATTTTGTAGGCTATTTTTATTTAAGATATTTCTTTATTTAAATGTGCACCTTACGGAGCTTTGTTATACAGTGTTTATGTTTACATTTTATAGCGAGTTTTCAATAAAACTACTCGTATTTGGCTTTGACTTAACCAGCTCTCACTTTGCGGAAAATATATCGCCCAGCCCTAGTCTGATCTAAAGGGTTAGAAAGACCCATCACTGGAAAAAAAAGCTATCTTATCTTACAAAAATGACTTGAAAGTGCGTGAATTATTGGAATGTCTGCTCATTTTGAGTAGGTTGGGACCATTTTATTGCCAATGGAAGAAGAATGATCTGGTCTCATTTCAAGTGTTTTTGTAATATTTTAAGTGTTCAAGTTAATTTTGTTGAGAGGGACCCTCCCAACGGGCTCTAAACCTTGTCTGTTAATGCACCACTCAGCATAGGAACATCATCTATAAAATCAGCTGTTAGGGCAGCTGGATGGGGGTTTGTTGGTGGGGAGCTTATTGCCCTCTTCAACTGGCCCGCTCTACACCCTGGCTTTTTAATGCACCACACTGTGCAGGGCTTACATCATACTTCACACATAACTCAAATAAATAAATAAATAAAAATGTATTAAACTAAAATTATAATGCATTACACTATGTAGGGCTTTCATAATACATTATACATGAAAAAAAAAAAAAATAATAATAAAAACAAAAAAGAGAAAATTGTACAGAAATTGATATTATACTAGGGATGGTAATGACAACTGGGAAGTAGCAAGATCACGTATAATTAAAGTATAATATAAACTGCTGCATAGTAACGTGTCTTTATAACATTAAAATAGTGACTTACGGTAATGTTACACTAGTGATTTTACTAATGTACCAATGTTTGGCATTGGTAACAATTTCTAAGAAATATATTAATGATCATCATTTGTTACTTGCTCTGTACTAGACATTGTACAAGAAAGGAAACAGCTGTTGATTGTTAAATGAAAATGTTATTGTTTCTATTTTGGGGGTGGGCGCTTATAAGCCCACTCCTTTTGAGCAGACTAACTGCTCAAATATACAAATAAACACATTTATTTTATTTTGAGCGACAAACTGCTTGTTTCTTTGGCAATCTTATTTCAAGACTGTCCAAACCTGCTCGAAATCAGCATCAAATGTCTTAATTCAAGCACTTTAAAAAATTTTCCCCGGGATGACGGGATAATAATTTGTTCCGATATAAATTGTAGATGGTCTCAACTTTGATATTGCTTTTTTACCTTCAATAGGCCCAAAGCACTTTACAGCAAGGAACCAGTGACACTCTCATTCACACACTAATGTACGCAGACACTGGAGGCAAGGTGGGGGAAGACTGTGGGTGACCTGCAGGAGCTGGGAGTCGCACCCCTGACCTTCCGATCATGAGACGACCTGCTCTACCACCTGCCCCTACATACAAGCAGCCTATGCTCTTTGCGAATCGTAATAATTCACATCGGCGTTTGGATTTGATAGTGATAACTCTTGCGGCTGAACTCACGTCGATGAGGGTCTTGACCTCGTGTTTCTTCAGGTCTCCCCCGATCTTGGCCGCCAGCAGGACACACGCGCCGGCGCACAGCTTACGGTTCTGCTTGTGCAGTTTGCCCTGAAGAACTAGCTTCTCGAAGTAGACAAAAGCCATGGCCACAGTCAGCTCCTCGTAGCCGCACTCGTCCTGAGCCAGCTTCTTGATCTCCCGCTTCAGACTGAACACGGGAAGAAAAGAAAAAAGTATCTCATTGGTTTTATTGACAAGGCCCATGACAAGAAACTGTTTTACGACATTGGGACACGACCACACTATAAATATGATGTCTTATGATGTGGTTCCTTTGTTTCATAGTCACCTCCTGATCTTGCTGAGCGTGAGTCTAATGTGTGGAAACTTCTCCTTGAAAGTCTCGTTCATGTCCTTCTTTAGGTCGGAGGGCTTGACGTATTCGATCACTGTGGTCTGAAATAAAAACCAGAACCGTGTCACGAGAGTCAGAGCCGAGATCCAGACCAGACCTCTCACTGCGGCGTTACATTCAGCAGCTCAAGGCCAGGATTTACTGACAGCTGTGGGACTTCAACAACTCCTGTTATATTGTTTTAATATGTCTGCGATTACCAGGCATTTTCACGGTAAATAAGAGCAGGTTTAACATCTGCTCTGTCAGCTCAAATGAAGACTCGCTGGCATTTTCTCACAGCTGCTTCAAAAACTGGAGCTGGAAAAACTTTAAGATACAACTTTTAAGCTTCTAAACCTCCTCTTTTCTGAGACTTTGACGTGAGCAAATCCTGGAACCCAGTCGAATACGCCTGACTATTGGTTCAGGGGATTGACCAGGGAGCTGTATAATAGAATGGTTTCACCAGGCCATTGTTCAGACAGGTTCAGAGCACCACCAGGGTGTGTCCCGATATGTTTGACTGAGACAGAGAGGCTTGTGTTTGGTAACAGCACAGCATTGGACACGCCTACTGTAAACGGGCTGGGCTCGGTTATGTAGGATGATTAAACACTTAAACACTTAATAGGAAAACCAAGAGAGCGGTTTCGACTTGATCATATTAAATATGGACGTGTCAAACCTCACTTGAAAGCTCTGAACCGTTGTGCATTTAGGAGAGTAAATGTATCCAGTACTAGCTCTGTTGTAAATTTTTAAAACCCCAACTTGAACTGAGCACATTTTCTCCAATTTGGCTTTACCCAAATATAAAAGTTTCTTGGAAAAAAAAAAACTGTCAAAAATAGGGACAAAAACGAGGAAGCAAATGAGGATGAAAACACAACAAAAAAGGAAGAAAAAGTGACGAAAAAATGCCACAAAAATGCAACAAAAAAGTGAGAAAAAAAACCTTCACAAAAAGCCACAAAAGGTGATGAGAGTGCAGCAAAAAAAGGTGACAAAAACACAATAGAAATGGCACAAAAATTAGATGAAAAAAGAACGAGAAAAAAGTGACGACAACACAGCAACAACCTAAGGAGAAAGATACATTTTATGGGACTTAGCTTTCAAATGGGGAGATACACCGGCCTATAGCCAGAGTGGAGAAATGCATTCAGTTCAGGCGGGTGGTAAGAAGTTAAACACATTGTATTGCAGTATTTTGGTTGACTTGCTTGTAAACAGCACTTTACAACGTTAGGACATAAAAATCAGTCTCTCCTTAAAGCGCTTTATTTGTCATTACACAATGTACAATAATATTGCAAGGATCAGATGGACTGCTAGTTCTGAGTCACTGCAACTCTGTGAAAACTAAAATGCTGCTAAATGCGTTTTACACTATAGTTTTGATGTTTTTGACAAATGTATGCAGTAAAAAATAGTTGAGCAATATCGTTGTTACGAGTTCTGTCTCTAAGAAAAGATCGTATTTCGTAAGAAAATTTGAAGTTTGACTTTTAATGTTTTTTAATGCCCCGCGGACCCCAGGCATAGAAATCCACCATTTTAAGAAGAGCAAACATTGTCTATACTTAAACAACATTATTATAAGTTGACTACTGGTAAATACATCTAACACACAGTAGTGACCAAATGCTTTACTGGGAACAATAACAAAAAAAACTCTTCATTGTTTCATTATTATGGAATGTAGGGAAGGTAGCCAGCTCTGTTCCCAAAATAAAGAATTAGCTGTTTTGACGACACAATCCCGAGCTCTATACCAGCGTAATGCTTAACCAGAACTCATGTATAATGATTATCACTATTATGTTTACTTGCATTGCATCCACCCTTCCCTTTACTGGCACAATGGTAAATCTAATGCATTTCCTTTAGTCTCCCATCCTCCATTTGGAATATAGTCCAAATAAGACTGTGCTTGAACTTGTGCTTCAAAGTAATGTTTCATTCATGTCTGCCCCCTCGAATGTGAAGAATTTACTGGTTCCTCGCGCCGCAGTGAACACAATAGCTTTTGTTATGAGCCAGCGGGGTTTGAAAGTGCGGGAAGAGGAGAATAACACAGCACACTGGCCGTGACTGGGTATTTCAACTATGTCACACCAGTCTCTGTAACAAAAACAACAGCGAAATTTAATGAATGAGAACAGAGCCGGCGAATTTTTCCTCATTCACGCAGAAAGATCAATGAGCTGTTTCGCTTATGGGAACTAAACATTTTGTCACTTTGGCGTTTTAGTTCATAATATTCTGTTTCTTTAAAGCTCTCCTCACGTTCTTTATCTTAATGCTACCCAGTGGGATCATAATACTGGTCTGCTACAAGTATTTTAAATACAAAAAAAATAAAGCCATACATGCAACAGATTATAATTCTTAACTCAACTCATAACTGTAAAAGGCCGTGTCTGAGATAATGACCTCGAGGATTAAAAGTGTCAAAAACATCCTCTTGGTTTTTCCCAAAACAAGTGCGACATTGTTCGTGTTATTGCAGTCCAGGGAATGTGTGAGGACGAAACGTGCAGGGAAATAAATATTACAAAGATATCAACACCGTGGTATGTGGAGCATCTGGAGAAAGGTCATATCAACAAAAGCCTTGGCGGTAATTTCTCTAAAGAACGACTCGTTGTTACAGATTAGCTTTTGTGTTTGTAAACTACATGGCTACATTATTTAAGACGATAATGAAGCCGAATCGTGAGACGGCAAAATCGTTACATCCCAAATTTGTATTGATTAA
The DNA here is from genome assembly GCA_021464625.1 of Proterorhinus semilunaris. Taxonomy (NCBI): domain Eukaryota; kingdom Metazoa; phylum Chordata; class Actinopteri; order Gobiiformes; family Gobiidae; genus Proterorhinus; species Proterorhinus semilunaris. Next base: position 22,678,657 of record CM038358.1, on the reverse strand, counting down.
AAACTAGGACCGTTGCCATAGCAATGAACAATTCAAAACCAAATTGTTCTCTCGTTTGAATGCTCCTGTATCTGAGCTTGTTCCTACAAATGTGCACATTCTGTTTGCCGCTGAATCCCGGACCCGATTTAAATTTAACGTTCTACACCCAAATGAATAGGGAAGCCTGGCACCCATACTAACATATAGCGAGATAGGTTTTTTTCCTTTTTGTGAGATTTATATCATTTCTGTGGTTTCTTTATCCTTAACATCATATAAGGTGATGTTTAGTGGCCACGGGATGTGTATCCGTCCCACAAAAAGCAAAAACTTAACTGAATTTGACCTCATCTATATGTGGTTGACAACAGCTGAAAACATGTGGATCGTTCATAATTTGCGATGATTGATGGCTAGTGCTACTGGCTATAGATACATCAGGCAAACTCAAGCTAAAGTTTCCCATTCTAGCTGACTTGCTAACTGTGTGCATACGAACGCTGCACTGTTTATTTCTATGGGTCAAAACAAAACTTTTTAATGTTTTGATGCAGACGTAGACGTGAATGTAGATGATCTGATAGGATATAGTAGTAGTAGTTTATTTTCTTCGGTCATTATGAACATTTAGATCTTAGGTCACATGTTTTTCAAGAAGAAAACAAACTTGTACATTAAGAATTAAGTGCTAAATGATGCCTGACCTAAAGCGGTTTAGGCTGAAGTCAAGACTTATTCCTAACCTTTTTTACAACTGAGACACTGTGTCCAAAGATGACACATTATCCAGTTTCTCTTATACCAACGATGGTAACATGTAAGCACAAAACTTAAACTTAAACTATACTTCTCTATAATGTTTAACTTATACGTTTTCTTAAATTCTTGAATAGTTTTGGAGCCCTTAAGTTGAATAGGTAAACCGTTCCATAGATCAACTCCTTTGACCTCCTCCTAGTATTACTCGTCCCCGTGGGTTTTTGTAGCAGATCAGTTCCTCGGAGGTTGTATCTAGATTCTCCAGTTTGAAACATCTCTTGTAAACAGTGAGGAAGCATGAGATTGTGAGCCTTGTACATCACAACTGCTGTGTAAACATCAACAAGATCATGCAATTTTAAGATATTTAGTCTAATAAAAAGTGGATTGAGATATAATGATATTTGTTGCGCACGTTTAAAAGAATCAGTAAAAAATACTACTCGCCTTCTGGTCTAGAGGCATTCACTTCTGAGAGAAACTCATACGAGAATCCCATGCATTTCAGAACTTCTACTATAGAAGACTCCATGGATACAGAATATTTTGTAGTTTGCCAAACTTTGAGATCAATCAAACCTCGTCACAGTCCAGCGTCTGTAAACACTGGTGGTTGTGTGTGATCGTGCTCTCACCATGTACGAAGGGAAGATCAGGACTCTCTTGTGTTTCCCACACGGCCACTGCGGGTCGTCCAGGAGGTTGGGGTCGTATTCCCGAAAATCACCAAAATCGTTCCCTGCAGTGGACAGACACAACTCAGCACATTGACTCAGACAACAACTGCAAATGCTGTTTGGCTCGTTGGTTTAACTGCGGGAGAAGACGGCGTTTTGAATTATCCAAAATAGTTTTGTTTATCTGAGTATGTCCAGTCCTCAATTTAAGATGAATTATGAATCAGATCAAGCTTTTTGATTTTTAACATTTTATTAAGACCTACTTTACTTATTTGTTTATTGAACATGGGGAAATGCATTCTGACATAGTTAGAAGTCAGACTTTGCAGCTGAAATGAGGATTTCTTAGAACCCCAAAGGACATGGGACACTTTTATAAAACTAACTTTGCGTATGGTTCAAAACTTCAAAGCAGCTTTTCTTCTTTCTTTTCCTTTATGGGTTTATTTGGGTTAGGATTAGGCCCACAGACTTAATTTTTTCTTATTAAGATCGAACAGTATAGAGTGAAATGGGGCGCATTTATGTAAGATATGAGTTCATTTGTGTATCTAAATAATTTATTCTTACTTCCCAGTGTAATGCTGTTTGCCATGTTCATTTTTTCATCTCTGTTTGGCCTTCAATTTTTGATATGTTCTGGGTAAGGCAGCTGAAGGCAGGATTGTTGTGTTTTTTTATTGTTAACATGTTTTTGTTCGTCTCCTTCGCTAACCTTAGCCTTGTACTGTTTTATTCCAACGTGGCCCCTGTCTGCTTCTCCAAACCCAACACCATCTGGCATCCCTGTCCTGTCGTCCATCGATTCTGGACGACAGCCCTCTACTATACAACTCACACGGTGCTTAAGCGACTGCTGAGTCTACCTGTGTCTACGCTGCTCTGGTTACTGTTGGCCCGGTTCAGGATCAGGCTGCGGTGGCTGGCGTTTCGGGACTGACAGAAGGAGGCGGTGGAGTCGATCGTGTTCCTCCTGCCTCCCAGGACATTGGTGGAGTACAGGAACTGGGTGTATGACACGGTCTGTAAATACGGGAAGAGGCATATGAAAAATACAGCAACACAAACACAGAACTGGGATGATGATTTGAAAGATTTATAAAAGAAATAGCTACACTGTTAGGCAAAAAAAAAAAAGTTTGGTATCGGAAAAAAGGTTTCAAAAGCAGGTACTGAAAAACATCTTCTATCTTTAGATCCAAGTTTTGATGCTGTTGGTCCAGGGAGTTTCAGCATTCTGTTTTCCCCCATATGCCAAATTTCCCCCCCTATATTTCTCTTTTTTTTTGGCCTAATGTTTGCCTCATTTTCTACCAATTTTTTTTCTTAATTTCGGAACCATTTTTCTTGCTTTCCCAATGTTTCCCCTTAATTTGTGCTTTTATTACAAATATTTTCCCTTTTCCCCCAATTATTTTCTTTTCTTTCTTTATTTTTTTACACAATTTCTCCCAATTTTCTGTGGGTCAAGGGATGAATTTCAGTGGGTTGCATGACTTAATTTGATGATTTCTCTCTAACAGGTTTAAATATTCAGCCTCAAGATCAATGCTTACACCAACAAGACTACTGTATTTTGACATTTCCTACCGAACACAGGGTCAAACTGCTGAATATTGTCTTTTACTATAAGTCGGCATGAAAATTCTCCCAAAATCCAAATCGATTATTACGACCTACAGTCTGAGTAGAGCCTACAATTCAGGGAGAGCATCAATTGAATGAACCCGCCAAGCCAATTTTCAAATGACTGCATCCTTTGAGGGGAGATGATTTCTGGCGGCAATAAGAAGATTGTGGTTTCGACCTAGTGGCTGTTTGCCAAATACTTAAGTGGATTCTCAGTTGTATTGCAATCTCCCACTTCCTGGCATGGTCCAAGGACAGGCAGAGATAAATTAGTAAGTAAGTCTTAAAAGTGACGAGTGAATGAAAATCTATATGTGCTGCATCAAAGTGTATTTTCAATTTTAATAATTTTATAAGCCCCGGCTCAGTCTATAGTACAGTGTAGTTGACATGTGCAAACACCGACCCCACATACTACAGTCATGTGTTTTAATATAGCACATTGTGTAAAAATCCTCCACCTTTCCGTCGGCTCCCAGTTCGACGCCCTCCAGCCCGATCACCATCTCTTTGGCACTGACTCCTCCGGACGGGTTCCGCTGCCGCCCGCCCTCCAGCTTCACGTCCCTGATGGTGATGAGGGCACAGCATTTTTAACAACAAGCTACAACAAGCACTTCAGTCCCTCTTCATTAACCCCTCTATTGATCTGCCCTCATCAGCGAGGGGCCCACACACGCACTATTAATTGGCCTCTGTGTTTGGATGCAGCTCAGGCCGGATTGAGGTGAAGTGCCCCCTTGAGGAGGAGGAGGGAATGACGTCAAGCTCTTTGGCGGATTCTGAAAATGCTGTTGTTTTGGCGGTTGATTTACGGTAAGAGCAGACCCAAACAGGCTGGTTCAGCGGTTCTCAAACTGCGGTATGCACAACTGGTGCTAATGCTCGGGCCTATCATTAGCTTTACACTTCCAATTCATTAAAAACACAAGCTAAATTGTATATCTTAATTAAAGCTTGTGCTAATTTAGCCCTGGTTTATTCACGGGTTATTAATAAGATTGTGCAAGTTTGGGTTTATTTCAGACACACTTATTCTAGTCTTTCTTTAGTCCTGGGGGCACTTGTAGGTCTGAGTTTGTGTTTGGTGAGAAACAAATTACTTAAATGCCCAAAAATAGAGTTGATGTTGCATTTAAAGTGTGTATTTGCATCAAAATTATGGTTCTATGTGCTAAGCTGAAATGAGTTATCTACTCCCATATGGCTACACAATGTTACAATAGCTGTTTTAATGGCCTTTTTTAAAAAAAGTTAGACTGCATTTGTACTCACAGACAAAATTAAATGTTATGTTAAAGCCATGTTGTGGAACATTTCATAAATTTTGATTTTTAAATTGCCCCCCGGCAATGTCATGAAACAGATCTAAGGAGGTGTATGGTGGATATTTATTGCTCAAATTGCCTGGCTAATAATCTATGTTTAAGAATCAAAGCATGAGAATTTCCCTTTTTCGCCAGAAACATTTCAGATTTGTAGATAAAATGCATAATAACAGATAAAAATGAAGATGAATGACTATTCTGTTATCGTAGCTAATTCAAAGATGCTGATACTGCTATTTCATACTTAATTTGACAGCGGTTCCTTTTCATCTCTTCTTTTGATGCTTTTTTGCCCTTTCTGTGGGAACAAGGCCCTCCTTTTGAGTTATATTTCATGCTACGGCGAGACCTATTCATAATTTTCGCCGCCATACTTTTTGTCACGACGGCTTGAGGTCATCGCCAGTAAAAGCCGAGACAAATGACACGCACTGACTGAAGCGATTTCATGTCTGTGGGCCATTCCCTTCACACTGTGTCAGTGCACAAACATAAGACAGTAAACCAGCCATCAGAGGTCTTGGCACGATATACAAACTTTGGACAAATCCTGAACATTGTTGCTTTTTGTTTTTACTTACAATTATCTTGTTATTTCATATTTTTTTCTCATATTGAACAGCCCTCAAAAGTATGTAATTGAGTGTTGTTGGCATAATTGTCCACGTCCACCTTATCTTCTGTATGCCAGACAGACAGATAATGAAGAAATGACTGTAATTTGGCACGAGAGCAAGACGCGTTTTAACGACCAACCGTGTTATCAATAGAGGCAGATGTGGATGAACGCACCGGAGGAAAAAAGCAGTCAAAGATCCCCGTAAGACAGACACAACCGTGAAGATTAGACAAAGCGGACAGTGGGAGGTTTTTGAGGAAGAATAGCACAATCAATAACGGCAAAGTCGGAGGGAAAATAGGTCGGGAACAACAGAGAAGCAACAAGTGTCATGCAGCGTGACATGCAGGAGAGGAGCGTTGCTCTAAATCAAACGGAGTTAGTCATGTTATCATTGGGAGGAGGCCAAAAACATCCACACAGCTGCCGCATTTTCCACAATATGACAAAACCCTGTGACTCAGCTCTCAGGCCAAGAAATTGTCTGAATGCAAGAAGAAGCCAAGTGTAAAAAATTTACATGAAAGCATATATTATCATTATCTAAAGTCTTTAAACATGTTGCACATTGATTACCTTACCTTACTGACACAACCCTCTGCAGTTATAAAGGCTTGGGACTTTCATAAATTGGCTAGTGTATCCTCTTGGCCCAGGGTTGCCAGGTATCAGCAGCCGCATCTTAAAAACTGCCCAAACTGTATTTTACTAAATCAAATCGAGTTGTTTTCGGTAAGCCCAGCATCACAACAGGAGTTACCTCACAGGGGCCTGGGAAACTACTTTATAGTGCCACTGTGCCCCACTCACGATGCAGAACTGCCCCTTTTCCCCTCAATCAATGAAAGAGCAACTCTTTTCATCCGGAATAGTGACATTGATTAAGGACTAGCCTGTTTTAGAATGGCCAAAACCCAATTCCATGGACCTGGCAACCCTGCTGAGGCCTGATTGGTTTGTTATGTTTGTATTGCTGCTGTGTCAAATCTCAATCCAAGTCTTTGGGGGAATTTGAGGTTTATATTTTTAGATCATCCAAATCTATTATTTAAATGCAGCCAGCTGCAAGAGGACAGAGAAGGAGCTTTTCAGCCTGGTCACTCGTCTGACTAGTTCCAACAGTTACATTTGCCGCCGTAAACAGCCTGTGCATGTTATCGGACGGCACCCAGGGATGATTAGCCTTTGACCCCACGCTGATCGGCTGGCTTAGGACATTCCACAGCTGGATGAGCATTCGGGCTTTGGCTAAGCTCACTGCCATTGTGCTGTCTGCTGTTGGTGTGTCCACTCTCACTTCCTCAAAAACAAATGTGACTGCAGGCCAGTTTGTTTGGACACATGGCTTTGTACACGGAAAACCAAGTAGGGAAAACTTATAAGAGGCTTACACTGAGCACCTGGGTTTGATTAAAAACAAAAAAGTATTGATTGACAATAATAATAATAAAACAGGGGTGTCCAAGTAGCTACCTGAAGCTTTCCAATTCTTTTCAAGAAGCTCCTCAAAGGCTTTCTGCATTGTTTACATAACCTTTACATTTATTACCTAGCTTTGTAAAGTCACATTTACAGATGCATTTTCTGCTTTTGAGCACCAAATGACTGAATAATGATCAAACATTTAAAAGTAAAGTGTGAAGAGATTTTTTTTCCCCCTTCAGTCATAGACACATTAACATTTCAGAGAAGTCACAGTCAAACCTGTATGAGTTGCACATTCCTGCATACATTCCTGTTTTGGATGCAAAACAACTTTCTCCAACTAAACTCAGACAAAACTGAGATCATTGTTTTTGTCCCAGAGACACAAAGATAAAGTGTTATCAGTCACCTCGAGTCTCTCTCTCTAAAACCAAAACATCAGGTTAGAAATCTAGGAGTAATCATGAACTCAGACCTGAACTTAAACAGCCACATCAAAGCAATAACATCATCAGCTTTTTACCATCTGAAAAACATTAAGATCAGAGGAATAGTGTCAAAACCAGACTTGGAGACACTCATCCATGCATTTGTCTCCAGCAGGTTAGACGACTGTAACGGCTGCTCACTGGCCTTTCTAAACGAGCTGTTAGAGCTGCAGAACATCCAGAACGCTGCTGCTCGAGTCCTGACAAGAACCAAGAAATACGACCACATTAGTCCAGTGCTCCGGTCCCTGCACTGGCTTCCTGTCACTCAGAGAATAGAATTTAAAACAGCTCTGCTTGTGTACAAGTCGTTTCATGGTTTAGCACCAAAGTACATCTCTGACATGTTAGAGCCGTATGAACCATCTCAGCCCTGAGAACTTCAGGGAGGGGTCTCCTGGTGGTTCCCAGAGTCAATAATAAACACGGTGAAGCTGCGTTTCAGTTTCATGCAGCTAAAATCTGGAACAGTCTTCATGAGGATGTGAGACAGGCCTCAACTCTGACAATGTTCAAATCCAGGCTGAAAACAGCTCTTTTTACCCGAGCAGATGAAAACTGAAAGTGTTTTATCTGCACTCTTGCCTTTTACTGTCATTGATTAACTTTATGTTGATGTTTTAATGATTGATTTGATCTGTTTTCTTGTAATTTTATGCAACTGTGAAGCACTTTGAATTGCCTTGTGTATGAATTGTGCTCTACAAATAAACTTGCCTTACATGTTCTTTATTCAATGACCTTCTTCACAGCACACCAGTAAAATAAGTAAGATGACTTTATGCATTATGACTTTGGTGTATTTCTATCTTTTAAAATAATAGTTAACTCATACACACAATTTATGCAAGTGTTTTATTATAAATAGTTGGTTTCATATTTATCATATCACTCAGTACGTATTTAGCCCACTGTCATTTCTAAAAGTTATTGTTTATGTAATGTTAAGCTGGGGGGAAAAAGGACAAATTCCTTTGAATATAGTAAATTGTTACCAACCCCAAGAGATTTTCAGATCGATAAGCGGCCACAGTGTTACAGACTTTGGGAATGGCTGAACTATAGTTTCAAAATATTTCTCATACATTTCAACAATCTGACCAGTCGTCAAAACTTCCATAAAGTATGTGAGGGAGTTTGCCTGTCGTCATTTTGAATGTGGAGGTGTTTTTGGCCAGTAGCAGACAGATAAGTGCCGGGTATAAATAGCTCTTTCAGCCACATTGCAAAAATCTAAATTCAAGCCCAAAGGGATGGATGAACGACACAGCGAAGCCAGAAACGGTTGCAACAAGTACAAATGGTTTGAACGACAAGGGTTAATGCCCGAAAGCCACCAGAGCCAAAGCTGTACAAGCATTAGCAAATCATCCTATAATGTTCACTTAATAAAAGGGTCCCATATTATGCTTTTGTTTCATTTATAGATCTTTGAGTAAAGCGATATATTCAGTCTATTTCTCGCTCAAGAGCTATAAAAGCTGTGATCTACGTGGTGATGTCACGAGGTGGGGCCCTACTTCTCCTTTTCCATATTTTTTGACTTATTATTATCACTGCCTTCACCACAAGGAATGTCTGGATAATATCTAACAGCAAGAAGCACGATCATGTCTAACGTCTGTTGTTTCTAGTCTTGTTTAAACTGCTTCACTTCAATAATGCTGCAAAAAGGATCATCATCATGTCGGCTTAAATGCCCATTTGTTCCTCATTCGTGGTTGGATGTTCTGTTTTGTGCACACAGAGATTAAGTATGACTTTCAATTGCCTTTTGTCATTGATGTTCACTAGGTTATACTATCGAACATGAAACACCAATGCTAAAGCTTTTGAAAATAACTACTAATGCGTAAAAAAATACAAAAAAGCATCATATGGGACCTTTAATCTATTATTCTAGTGTTGTGGGTAAAAATGCATCCACCAAAACCAGCCCTGAGGAAGGTTAGCACCAGAGGGGTCCACAGAGAACAGTTACGAGGCAGCAGACACAGGGAGGAGAGGACGTGACGGCATGCTGGAGATACATACCCTGCTTGGCTACAATCTCGATAGGGCAGCACTGAAAAAACACTATAGAAGGATCTTCTGCCACTGATAAGGACTATCCTACAAAACACAGAAACTCAAAATCAATGTCTGGGATCCACAGGTCCAGCTGGTACGGCTGCACGATGAACTGCATTCAAATGGGATGGGTCGTAATTGGCGAGATCGCGAAGGCCAAGTGTGTTCTGCGTCTTCATACGCTCTTATCTTATTAAATTCTCGAGCTATCTCTATAAAAAACAGGTGCTAAAATGCGTGGAGAAATTCCAGTCGCCAAGGCACCTTTAAAACACGGAATAAATCGCAAATCGAAACGCAATTGCTATGCAGTCAAAAAAGAAGAGATGTTTAATCTTGTAATCATTGAGCCTTACCAGCTGGAAAGAGTGAGAGTTGAAAAAAAATGAAATTTCTGTAAAAGTATGGGACGTGTAGAGTTTGTGGTTTGGGATAAAAAAAATTAAAAAAACATTGATGCATTTTTTGTTGCACGATCCTCGTTTCGTTGTAACCTACAGAGTTAAGTCTATTTTTAAACACGGTCTGAAATGAAATATTTCCCTCTAAATGGACCCGAAATTAGTCAAAAGCAATCCTCGGACAAATGATTCCAAACAGCTGCAGCTCTGGAACACAGACCTACCTCATTCGCCAAAATAAGCAACCAAGCACAGACAACGCAATTTGCCTCGCCATCAGCTTTAATGTGGAAAATCCGGCTCATTTTAGATACAATCTTTATGGGTAAAAGGCCGATCAGAGGAAAACATTACTGTCCTCAGATGACTTTGTTTAATTAGACAGACTTAATAGAAGAAGCAAGTTGCACAATGGGATACCACCCCAGGTAGAAAGAATATTTATTAGAGATTAATATGTTTAAAGGCTTGTCCTGCAATGAAGGAAATAACTCAACCTCACCGTCAGGGCGATGGCGAGGTTGAGTTATTTCCTTCATTTAATTTAGTTTAACAGAAATGCCCCCTTTAAAATGTGGGGGGCATTGTTGTGAGAAACTAATAGATTATTTGATTTATTTATCCAAATGAATCAACTCAGTTTGGGGCTGTGTCATTGTAGCTGTAGCAAAACAGCAAAACTAAAAGAATAAATTACTTTTCACACATGACTTACTGTCCGTTTTGTCTTATTCAACTTAACGCTTAACCTCTTGCCTGCCTTAACCAAGTGCATTTTCTCCAGTTCAGCTTTACCTAAATCTAAAAGCCTTTGTTTTTGCAGGTTTTTTTTTTGTCGCGTTTGTGGCGTTTTTTGTCACATTTTCATCGCTTTTTTGTCGCTTTACTGTAATTCTTTGTTTGTTTTGCTTTTGCGTTTTTGTCACTTTTTTGTTGCGTTTTCATCCTCGTTTTCAACTCATTTTCGCTAGTTTTTTTCAAGAAGCTTGTAGATTTGGGTAATGCCAAACTGGAGCGATATGCGCCTGGTTCAGGTGGGGCTGCGAGTCTATCGGTCAGGGGCGTCCTTCTCTTTACACGGCAGCAGTGCTTCTCCTCCTGTGGGACCGGTGCGCTCTATAAATGATCGTGTGGTTGTGAACATATGGGACACGCGTCGACGCTGTGAGGATCAGACACAGACATTCAAGTGAAAACTGAAAGAGGCGTCTCGCGCTGACATGTTCAATCAGTGCCTTTCAAGTGACGTGCCGCCGGTGTGGTGCGGGGACAGTGATTGTAAGGTGAGACAGATCCAAACAGGACTCCATTGACTGGGACACGGGGCCATTAGGCACAAGGACCTGTATTATTAACCGGAGAGAGAGGCTTCATACCTTCCATTGCGTATATCGTGTTGCCTCATGTTCTTGATGAATTGCACCTTCTTGAAGATCTTTGGTCGGGGAGAACCGGACAGAGTGCGACATCTGGGAAGTTACAACAAACAAAACACATTTAGAAATTTGACATGGAAATGCCCAAAACGTTTGAGTGCTGTGTAAAATGTGAGCTCCTAGCAGAAGCAGAAGCAGAAGGTGAAAATGACGGTTTGAATATTAATATGTATAAGTGGTTTGATGGATGATTTTGAACATAAAACATGATTGCAATAAGCTTAATACCATTGACTACTTTGGAAAAAGTAACAAAAACTGGTGCGTACTAGGGCTGAAAGATATATCGTTATCGTATTGATATCGAGATATGAACATTCAAAACATTAAAACTAAAAAAAGGAAGATATAAACGATATAGATATTCATCAATAAAACTGCACTCTTTGTTATTATGTTTTTATTTTTCTGAAAAATGCTTGGTTTTCACCTAACCCATAGTTATATCGTATTGTATCGATATCGAGATATCTGGCATGAATATCGAGATATGAAATCTTTCAGCCCTAGTGCGTACTCAGGAGTATATACAGTATGAAACAAATCATAGGAAGAACTCAAGATAAACAAAAATGGGAACCACTGGATTAACTTGTTCTCATCAAAAGAAAAAAAAAATCGACTAAAGTGCATGCACAATATATCTATAAAGAATAAAACATGGGCAGCTGTTGTTGGCAAAGTAATATGGTCATGGGCAGCAAGAGGCAATTACAAAACTATTGCTGCAGTGTGTCAGGGCTTAAGACGATAAGTCTAGTCTTGTACCTGCGTAAAGGGGCATTCTCCTCAATGTCCTCAAGTGTTTCAAGTGAAGACCGCTGAGAGATGAGTCTTCGTCTGCAAAAAATACCAGACAATTTCAATATTTCACTTTAGAATGTAGATTTCTGTAAGGTCAACTTCAACAGCAGCATTTTACTCTGGGGTCTGAGCTGAAGTCCAAAAAGCCTGGATAAAAATGTCGGAGGAGTCGACATGTGGACCAATCCCAAACGCCAGGGAGAAATACAGATACGAGGCAACTATATTTAGCTGGTAAATGCTTGTCTTATCATAAACGAACTCCAACAAAACAAACTAAAAATGCATTACCAAAAAGACCAATTAACAAATCTAGCAAATAGCAAATAAAAACAGAATATAAAAGGAACGGGCCTTGGTCCAAAATAAAAACACTTGAAAACAAAAAGCTGGACTGAAAAAAGGCAGAGTAAAAAAATCCATAAGGTCATGTTTAAAACAAAGAGGTCATATGACTGCAGCATGACACTTATTTAAGAGGAGATTCAGGCTCACGTCTCAGTTTAGGAGATACTGCAGGACAATACAGAGATTTAGGAGATACTGCAGGACAATACAGAGATTTAGGAGATACTGCAGGACAATACAGAGATTTAGGAGATACTGCAGGACAATACAGAGATTTTTCCTTCGAAGAAGAAATAAAGTGTGACATGGCGCCTGACCTGTCGATCAATTTGCAAAGCAATAAATTTCAATAAAGCGTTGAGTCGCCTATAGGTCCTTGTTGAAAAAGGTAATCAAGAAATACTGGTAGCCTTCCCTTAATTACATTACATTACCTTTTCCACTCACAAACCCTCAGTATCAAAATGTATGTTTACATTTTAGTTTTGGGATTTGTGCTGCTGTCAAACGTGTGGGCTGGGATTACAGTTTCCAGGATCAGAGCGACTTCATCTGTAACAAGAGCGAGAGCCGGGCTTTCTGTGTAACACATATCAGACCCACATTTCACACTTTGAGCAACAGGCTAATTGTATTTGGAGCACTTTTTCCTCAAATTGGCCGCCAGCTTTAGAAACAGGGGACACACGAGAGAGCGAAGTGGGCCCGAGCTCTTCCCAAAATGAGATCAGAAGAGCTGCGTGTTTAAAACCGGAGTGACATAATTATAATGTAATACACTTAGACACACTTCCAAGGGCTAAGCAGGTCAATTCTCTGTTAAACGGGTAATTCAGGAGCAAGTGTGACGAAGGATTAAAACAAAGCTTCCCTGGTTTAGTAGAAAATGCTTTATCATTTTAACGCAGGCCCCACCACAGCTAACATACACATACTCCCTTGTCATTTTAGCCTATAGCAAACACACACAAAAAGACAAAATGCACTTACGAAACATAATTACAAAGCATTTCATAACAATAAAAATACTGGATGTGCACGGACGCCAAAGAGCAAAAGAGCAGATCCTTTCGGGCATAAAACATCACCATTCATGACCAGTGTGGGCAAGTTACTTAAAAACTGTAATATATTCTTATATTAGCGATTACAGCTCTAAAAATGTAATATGTTTGTATTACATATTCCTGTTTCAAAAATGTAGCTGAGTTACACTACTTTGAGTTACTTTTGAGTTACTTCTGGCAACATATAAACTAAAAATAGTAATACTGTAATGCCACCAAGCAAAAGTGCAGTAAAAGATTTCCGTTTCCGTCGCTTTCCCCCATTCTCTTGTGTTTTGTTTTGAGGACATTAGCTACACGCAACTGCAAGTAAGTAATATGTTATATCCCTCAGTTACTGAAAAAAGTAATATATTTTTTTGTAACTCTATACGTTACCCCCAATACTGTTCATGACATTGTGTTGTGTGAATAGGAAAAAAATGAGTAAAATGATGCACTTGACTAAAATCATTGCTATTCGACAAAGCAAGTAAGTGCTTTATTGTCATTGTACAACTGTACAACGACATAGTGTTCAGGTGTTAGTCCTGAGCCGCTGCAGCTGAGCCGCGCTGCCACTGTGTGTCAACCTGACCCGCATGACCTTGGAGGTCGGGGAAACTGTAGCACTCGGAAGAAACCTGGCTGGCTGCCCTCTGTCTCCTCTGATCGATTGTCCTTGTTTCAGAGCTTGGTGTCCTGCACTGGTCAGCCCCACCTCCTCCTTCCTCTTCCTCCCTCCACTCCCTCCGCTTCATAACAGGCTTTCACCATCTCTCGCTTGTCCTTTTTTGTTTCCTGTAGCTCCTCTTGTGACGCCTCCTCTGTGCTGCAGCTAGCATTTTGTTTACCTTTAAAAAGCTGTTTCTTCAGGACCATTTTAGACTCTCAAAGTAAACAAATCCACCAAACCTCCACAAATCCAGAAAAACCATGTGGAACACATTGACCACAAATGCAGTTTGCAGAAAAAGGCAAAAAACTCAGCTGCACAAGGAGAGAGGGAGGTTGCTTTCTGTTTTCACGTCGCCATGACAACAAGCCTTGGGTAAAGCAGTTATTCTAGATTTTATGGAGCTGTAAATCAGACAGATGCTCAGTAGGATTTGCACCTTTAAGGAGCAGACAGAGTACGTGCTGTTAGAGGATAAGTGGGGAAAAATAGTTTAAATAGAAGCTGTAAGCGTCAAAAGGAAATAACACGTTGGAACCAGGGCGAGTGCGAGGTGATATGAACTGTAGTCTGTGTGAATCATGTGTGTGATGTCGCTTCTATTTTCTATAAAGGTTTGTTCCTGTAAGAGTCCGTTTCCCTGCCAGGATGAACTGGTGAGTTTTGGCATCGAAAGGGCATCAATATGTTCCAACAACAATCCATCACTGATTTGTCTAACGATTATAGCGATTGTCAACTCAGAAACACGTCCCAGCGTCAGACAACCTGATGGAAACAATAACACTGGACAGGCTACTCATTCACTTCAGTCTGGTCAGTAAAGTGAGTAAAGTCAACCCAAGTCCCGGGGCACTGCACTGTGGTCGCCTTACGCTCCTGAAGGGGGGGGGGACCCAGTACTATTAACCTCTTAACCCCCGCCTTGACCAAATGCTTTTTCTACAGGTCAGCTGTGCACAAATCCACCACAGCCTACAGCTCAGTGTAACGCCTTATTTGAAAGCTAAGGCCAACAAAACACATCTAAATTGATGTTTTTCCTTGCGTTGTTGCCGCATTGTCATCACTTTTTTTTATATCACTTTATTGTTTGGTCTTTGTCACATTTTCATTGCTTTTTGTCACTTTGTGCTGCATTTTTGTGTATCTCTTTTCTGGCTTTTTCATTCATCATAACCTCTTTGTCATGTTTCTGTCGCTCTTTTGCTACATTTTCCTCTTCATTTCCGTCTCATTTTTGTTGCTATTTTGACACTGTTTTCCAATACGCTTTTAGATTCAGGTGGAGGTTAAGAGATTAAAGGATGGGCCAAATGGAAAGGACAAGTATTTGTTACTTTTCAACGCGATTACAACTACTGTTCACCACCCAGTTTGAACACAGAGCAAAGCCGGAGGATAAACACAAATGCCAAATACTACAAATAGTTTAAAAAAAAATAACCCTGCTTCCAAAATACCGGAGTGTTTAGTAAAGAGTATTCAAATGTTTACAAAATGTACATTAGTCTTAACTTTGGTCAATTGTATGAACACTAATCACGTTATGTAATGAGCGTTCCAGGGCAGACACAACCTTATGCTGAAGCTGCTTTATAAACAACCAGAGCCGAGTCCCACAGTCATAAAACCATTATGAACCACAGATTAGCACGTAGCACTTTGGCACCGAGCCACGGGGACGCAGACTTCTGTTAGACTCCACAGCCGCTCAGGAAGTAAACCAAATGTTCCTCTCGCAAGGGCAAAGGGAAATGACACCACAATGATAAAATAATCGGGCTCACAGCAGCTTCTCTGACTACAGCCAAGGTGAAGAAAAGAAATATTGGTAGTTGGAGCTGTTGCAGGTTTCCCCAAGCGATATTAGATTTATTTGATTTAGCTGTCTTAGTCTTTATATCTTTTATTTAGCTAATAAATTATTATCTTGGAATAAATCAGCATAAAAATAATAGCTGTGGCCCACACGTAAACGGCCTACTTTTTTTCTGCAGACATGAACGTTTGTCTCTTCTCAAAGATCTCTGCATTAAAAAGCTCTTTTATATAAAGCATTGACATAATGCCACCCTCTTGTCAACATTAGCTTCATATTACTATATTTCACATTCACATTAGGGGAGGGAGCTTTATCTGGCAGCAATTCTGTGTCAAAACAGCTCTCCAGATATACAATATTGTTAGTGGGACTGGTCCAGCAAACCACCAGTCATTCAACATCCAAATAGTTCTGCTGCTGCAAACCGTTGACAACTTGCGAAATATCTCTCGTTGCTAAAGGCGGCTTCTCCACACTGGGCTTCAGCTATTAAGGGAACACATTTTGATCATGGATCTAAATCAATACATCCATGGTGTCGATCCCATAAAGCCCCTTTTTAAAACACACAAAAGACAATCCCCATGAGACTTTTCCACAATAGTAAGCCATGTTCTCAAGTGTGTGAGCCATTCTTTGTGTGGTCCGTGGACGATGGAAGGAAGTCATTGCAGTGCAAAGTATTCTTACATAATCCACTTATTATTCCAAACCATGACTTCAGCAGACAACAATTGACCTCCCGAACAGAAGAAGAAATGATCCAAGCACCACACAAAGCTCCTCATGTCTCTCTAATGACAACCACAACTTGTTTTCCAGCAGCGGTGAGGGCACTGCTGGCTCATGCTGAAACCAAAGCCTTGTTAAAACACGGGGCCTGGGCGAGCGGGAAGTGTGAGGCTGTGTTTTAAAGGATGAAATAAAACAAAAATACCCACAGACCAGAAGGCAAAGGGGGATTTAGAGCTCCCGACATGCTGAATCATGATGAATGAAGTCCAGGGAATACAGCGCAAGGGCAATTCCACAAATACTGGAACAATACAGTTATGAAAGCTAGGTGTGTTATAGGAGAATTAGAGTACATCTTATTATTGATACGCAAATGATGGGAGGCATGTAAAAAATATAAGTGCAAAACATACAGTATAGAAAAGGTTGACGTGAATAAAAAGACGTACGATTTCACTTCAACTGTTGCTGCCAGGTTGAAAGCTTCTTGGATGAGCAAGAAGCTTTATTCTGATATTAAACTCGAACCGAGCAGTGAGCCCTACTACAGCTACTAGTGCCGGACGATGACCTTAGTGATTTTGCGACATATTGAGGCTTCTTGCAATATGCACTTAAAGGCACACCGCGTAACATTGTACTGTGGCCAATACCAAACACGCTCAGAACGACCAGCTCGACACAGAAAAGTGTGGGTGATCAAAGAATGGATTTGGTTGAGGATCTAACCTTTATATATCTCATATTTGGCTGCCTTTAGTCAATATCTCCATGGAGACGAGCTGGAGATGTCCCGCTACCCAGTAAAGTTACTAAAGGCAGGCCTGAGGAGAGGTGAGCCGCTCACAGCAAAACACACGTTTGGTTGTTTATTTGTTTAGGTATTTTTCCACAATACGAGTGTCTGTAGTAAAATCAATGTTAGTATTTTTATTTATTTTTTATTGGTTGAAATGTTACTCGGTGTGGCTTTAATAATGATGTGCGGTAACAATCATTTGATTATATTATATATTATATCCAGCTCGACAGCGTATGTGTACAAATTCAAACAAACTTTCAAGTAGTAGAATTCTTTCATCCATGCTGTGTTGTTTTGACCTTTTCCCAGCCTTTATTTTGTTTTGTGTTCTAGACTTCCATTAAAAAACGTGCTATTTCTCTTTTTCACGAAAGAACACACTGTCTCGACACCCGCCAAAAAAAAATAAGAATATTTTTACACAGCTTACCTACTTTTGTTCTGACCTGGGATTAGAGGGGCACAAAATATTTTCTCGTTACAGAAACTAAGACCTGAGGCTTTGGAAAGTCTACTTTGGCTCCACTTCAGACAATCTGGAACTTCCTGCGGCCAAAAGTGTCTGGGCGAGAGCGTCTTTTTGATGCCCCTGGGGGAGGAAGTGGACGACACAAAATCGCACCGGGGGCCGGAGAGCTTTTCAGGGCAGCTCTGGGCATCCTGCCTCTCTCCGCCGCGAGGGAGCAGCGGCCACGTTCACACCACCTGCCCTCCCGAACAGAGCTACCCCTGTGTGCACTGCTCCCGGTTCTGGAGAGCGACACGAGCCAGGGGGATGTGGCCGCTGCCCATCAACATGTCGCTGATTTAGAAGGCTATTCTTCATTACGGGTGGACGTTTTTCAATGACATTACGTCCTACGTGTTAAGTAGGTCAAGGGCATATGAATAAAACATGGGGTTGTAATAGAGATGATGCAAATATGACACGATCCGCAGCATTTGAAGCACGTATTAACAACACGTATTAATAACATTGGGGAACGCCGGGGATGGAACCACTAGCATTTGTGTCAATGGGCATTTTTACCAACTGCAGACCTCCAACATCGATCTCATTATGAGAACTAATGCTGCAGTAATTAGTCAGAAGGGAAGCAGCAAACGTACAGCGTGTATTAACAAGGAAAGGACTGGCTACATGAGGTCCGAGACCAGTTGCTGCTCATTGAAGCTCACAATACATCCATTTTGATTCAAGCTCATCTCTGACAACTACTGTGATAAGAGATGAGATCTTTTAAAATCAGGATTTATGGTGAGTTGTTTTTTTTTCAAGACAATAGTCAAATTTGACTCGTTGAGCCAATGTAGAAATGTAGGATGCCTTTGGTGAGGTTTCAGGCCTGTCCATTTGCAGACTGTGGATATGGTGGTTTCATTTCTCTGAGAACAGGAAGGAGAGTTATTCATGGGGAGAACAAGCGTGTTGCACAGTCAAAAAACAAGGACTTGTATTAAAGAGGGGCAGACAGCAGGTCCAGACAGTGAAAGCCCCAAGACACAACTGCTACTGGCAGCTGCCTGCTGCCACAATGCCTCGCCTACTAGAACATGGAAGTGGGTATGGGACAAGACATTAGAACGTTTAATGTGGCTGAACACTAGTGGACTAGGGCTGAAAGATGGAAATTGCTGTTAGAAAATGGCAAAGGCTGCATTAACGGTACATAATGTCCTCGAAAAACAATCCTGTATCCATGACATTATTCATATCAAATCTGCAGACCCTGTAGTTTAGACTCCGTGGACTTCAATGGACCATCCATGCAGCAGCTCTTTTATTAGCTTTAGCAGTTTAAATTTCAACATTCTCTCAATAGATTTGTTCAACTGCACACTAACGATTTTGTGATAGTAAAAACATAAACAGCAAACCTTATTTCAATCATCACTTTCAGAATGTGTGCATGTCGCAACATACAGCCTGTTATGCCCTAGAGCAGACAACGGTTTTAAGATCGTACTGACAGAGGCCTGCATCTGGAATGTATAACATTGTAGTGAGACGTTTCCAAAAATAATGGATGACGTGTGTGCCAACGGTGGTTTACGTCGGACAAAGCAAGACTAGAGTAGAGTACAGCAATCCAAAGTGATGAGTGGGCCGCCTCCTCTAAATGGGAAACTGGGTTAGAGCCACAGCTGTTGGACTTGACAGGAATAAACAAAACAAAGGCACATTCTGCTTACTCTGCAAACATGGACAGAAATGTAGTTGCTTGATCCAAGGGATTAAAAAGAAATCATCAGGAGTGATAAATGATAACTCTGTACACACACCACATGTAACAATTTAAACAAGTCATGTCAAAAGACACTATGGGATTTACTATAATAACTCCCAGTGTCTTTATTATGAAATACTTTTGTGATAGAAGCAGTTTTAAAATTGCACTATTGTTTTGTTTATTACTGGCACAGAAGACTTATTGCAGTTGCGTACACACCCCCAGCTGTAATAATACTGTCAGAGCAATGTAAACTGCTGTAAAGTGATAGACAGTAACGTAACAGCCGCATACTGTTTCAATTCACGTGAGACTTTGTTGGTGATAAACTAAAGTATGTGGTAGTCATAAAAAAGCCTGTCCTGTAAATGGCAACACATGGCCTACAGTGCGTGTTTCTAACTACTTTACAGCAGGGTTATTACACTACTCTTACGGGTACACGAGCGCAGAGCTGCTTGTTTTGGAGAGAGCTGAACTATGGCAGCGTGCCTGGAACGTGCACGGGACCGCACATTCTTGAACTCATGTTGCTTTGTTTTATGGCCCAGACGTGATTTAACTTGACCCTGCAGCGCGCGCACACTGAACTCCCAGCTCTCACTGCAGGGGCATGTCCCGGGACGGTGCTGTTACCTGGACCTCTGCAGCTCTATCTGTCCGCCCTCCAGGCAGTAGTTCTGGGAGGACTGCCTGGAGTAGGGCGCGGGCAGGATTCCCTGAGTGTACGTTTGCAGCCTGCCTCTGGCTGACGTGGGCACCGCGGAGAAGGGCGAGCTTAAGGCTGCGGGCAGGAAAGCATCTCCCTCGTTGTTGTCAGCGCAGACTGGCGCCCCTCCTGCTCCTGCCGTGGCGGGACCCGTCCCAAGAGCGGTCCTAGTGCTCGCAAGGGGAGCCTGGTTTGCAAGAGCGACTGTGCTGGCGGTGGCCGCAGACACGCATCGCTCTGGAGAAACCAGGCTCTGTCTAGTCCGTGCCTCCAGCGAGCCCTCCTCCTCGTCCTGGTCGTCCGCATCGTCCTGCACGGGCCGTCCGTCCAGGGAAATGTTACTGAGAAAGGAGAGCGCGGCTTGCCTCCTCCTGGGGTCGATGCGTTTCCGCGTGAGTTCGCCGTGTTTCATCGGTAGCGTGGCTGGAGATGAGCTGCTCGTGGCGGCCGCCATGGTCCGCGCTTCCCCGCACTCCGGTAGCCCTGGGCTGCGGTCCTCACAGCTCACACATCAATAAAACCCGTGCGCGTGGCTCGTGTGCTGAACGCTGCTGCCCTGTCTTTTAAGTGCATGCGTATAACTGTGTGAAAACAGCCCGGTCACGTGTGCGCTGTATTGTGGCCGCACAGGGAAAATGTGGACCAATGAGCTGTCAGGAATGCATGAGGCCCCTTTTTCTTTTTTTTTCTTTTTTACCTTTTCCTGGCTCTGTCTCTCCTATGACAGGACAAAATTACATAAACTACGGACATCTCGATTACGTCTTAATAGGCCCGGTCATTACATGTGTATCATCTCCTTAATCAGGGTCTTAGAAATGTTTGCTTGGAGAACTTGCATTCCCACACTTGTTGAGAGAGTCGCTGTGTAGCTGCACGTCCTGCACCAGACTCAGTGTGCTCAGTGATCAAGGTGCACTGGCAGAACTGGCTTGTCTCTGTCTGTTTGCAGAAAATAGATCACTTTGTGTCGTACAATCAGCCATTCTGCAGCAATGGCGCCACCTGTCTTCATTAAACACATTGCAGAGCCGATATTGCAGGGTCTGTTTTGGGCGATAACGCTGTGACATACGCCATCTAGCGGTGGAAGGTGGCATTTCTCTATTTCCACAGTACAGCATGTCCTCTCTGGTGCTTAGCTCAAACATGCTCCTCTTTTGTGCATCACTATCTGAAGAACTATTTCGTTCACACAGATTTTGATTTACAGTTTAAACCCAATGTTGATGTCATCTTAAAATTGATCAGGAATCAGTTACATTTACTCAAGTACATGTAGCTACTTGAATAACTTTTTTTTTAAATAAATTGTTCTTCTTAAAGCAGTTTTATTGTACTTTTTACTTCTACTTGAGTAAAATTATAATGAAGTATCTGCATTTCATCTTATTTGAGTATAAATAATAATAACCTTTTCTCCTGTGAGTAAATATTTAAGTGGCAAATGCTTCATCTTGATCTATAAACCAGATGCAGTTCATCTCAAGCGCCTTATTCTGCAGAATTATTTTTGTTTGTCTGGAGTTTCAGGCCATTTTCTTGGTATTTTCTTTACAAATATCACGATTTCCACATGATTTTAGGTTTTGTTTCACACGATTAGTGGCGTAATTGAAAACAAATCAGACTTTTTCGCTCAAACACTCAATTACTCACAATACTCAAGTAACAAGTACCTTTTCACTTTTGCTTGAGTAATTATTTTGGTCGCTACGTTTTACTTGTAGCTACTTGAGTAAAATTATTTCAAAGTAACGTTACTCTTGAGTAAATATATTGAATACTATACCGTCACTTTTCATAAAAAAATATACATATTCAAATTTACAATGTCTGAATCCTAAATCTGGAACAATCGACTAAACCTATTAAGGCTCTACAACCTTTTCCCCCAACTGTTTACAAAGAAGGAGTTGTAAAGTTTAACTTGCAGCTTTGGTCACACATGGGCTTTGAAACCCATTTCAAAACCTCTAAGGAGCACATAGGATAAATGTATGCATTATCCTATCTATCTATCTATCTATCTATCTATCTATCTATATGCACAGTGCACACAGAGGTCTTTTGTCACAAAGGTCTGCTTATACAGTATACTGAAGGACAAACACATGTTATTGCACTACTGCAAGTGCAACTGCTCATTGTGTGCATATATTTTTCATTCTCTGATTATTTCTCTCTTATTTTGTTTGTTCTTGTTTTGTTATGTAATAAATATGTATTACAAACATATACACGGCATCGTCTCAAAACTGCGCTTACAGTTTTGCAGCTTTCTTTTGAGAATACAGAACTCGCCCTACAATTCACCACTAGAGGTCGCCATTGCACCTTGTATCTGTAGCCTATACTGGCACATGAAGTGAGTGGTCTACTAATAACTTCTATTCTGAGAAAGACACCTTTATTTGCATTCATAACTTGCTTTCCATTCTTTACATTTATGAATCAAAAAGCTCACTCAATAACCTTTATATATATATATATATATATATATATATATATATATATATATATATATACACATCTATGCTGGTATAGGTGTGCCTTACTTGTACAACAATAAAAAAAAAAAAATCATAGCAATTGTTAATCTGTGCAGTTCATCAGACAGACTCCTGGCCTGGCTCAGAAACGCCGCTCTTCCTGTATTTGTGTCGGGTTTCCTCCTCTAAGGCACTTCAGCACCTCATTGTGAGACTGCATGTGTGTGAGTCTATTACTTTTACTAATGATTAAAGACAAACACTCCAGCCTCATAAATTTCCCCTCCTGAGCGAAAACACAATACCTGAGTCTCTAATGCATACGGTACAATAACAGTATTGGCTTTTATGGTGGTGGATATGAAAGGGGAGCTCTGAAAGATGGATTTGGCGGAGGGGACAGGGGAAAACAGGCTCAGATAGGAAACAAAAAACAGGCAGACTATACATTTCTCCTCTGTATGTTCGACCCATCCTTCAGTGGAGCAACCTGTCAGATGCTGTGGACGACCATAGGGACCCTCGTTTTTTAGCTATAGGATCTTGTGCACTGTGCATGTTTTAGATTGATGTCGAAAAGGGGAAGGAAATCAGCAACAGACATAGACTATAAGAATAGAAATATATCCAAATGCTTGATAATTATGATAAGACTACAAGAAGAAAATCCCTTCCTGTAGTCTTTTCATAATTATTGTATCAATTTCATTAACTTACAGATGAGTTTTCTAGCATTCTTGTGACAGGGACCCTGAAAAGTGACCCTGCAAGTTGTGAAATGTGCCGATAAACTCATCTCCTTTAAGAATCGAGATGCTACAAATGCATTGGGAAAGTTAGGAATGAGTTTGGCCCACAACCTTTAATTTGATATATATATATATATATATATATATATATATAAACAGGTATAGAGTCTTTAAGGTTTAACCTCCTAACCCCCACCGGACCGAGCACATTATCTCCAGTTTGACATTACCCAAATCTAAAGGTTTCTTGAAAAAAAAAAAGCATCAAAATAGCGACAAAGAAGTGGCAAAAATGTGAGAAAAAAACGCAATGAAAGTGCAGCAAAAAGTGACGAAAACTCAACAAAAATAGTGGTAAAAATTATGTGAAAAAGAAAGTGAAAAAAAAGTGACAATAACACAGCAACAACGCAAGGAACATGATGTAGCTTTCAAATGAGGCTTTACACTGGCCTATAGGCTGTGAGATCCAGCCCAGAAGCTTTTAGATTTGAGTAAAGCCAAACTGGAGAAAATACACTTAGTTAAGGCGGGGGGTAAGAGGGTAAGTAAGGAAATGTATCCACTGCATTGGGCTTATCCCTCATTCCACACAGAAAGGACTCAAACTAAGGACAGCCTTGTGTTGGCTTAATAGCTTGATTCCTGACTGACGGGTGTCCCTTTGCATTCACTGTCCGATCAACTCACAACACTCACCCAGGTTTGACTCTTTTTTTTTTCCAAGGCAGGGTCCCACTACCACTGAGTCAACTGCTATTTCAATTTGAGGATGTGATGCAACAAATTAAAAGAAAGCGCTTTTACTATTACACTCTTGAGTAATCAGTACTTCTGCTTCAGTATTCGTTATAGTACATGCCACTGCAGACGCGATCCATCTCTGCCGGTAGCCCTTTTGAACAAGAGCGAGATAAGGCAATTAAAATACCCACTGGGCTATTTCAGAGGTGCTAAAGTGACCTCGGCCTGTGGTGATAGATTGGATACACTCTTTACATACCGAGGCCCGCCATCTGAATGCAACAAGGGTGAAGAGTAAATACTTTTGCGGGAAATGTTGCTGCTGGCAAAGTATGACCCGCACAGTACTGAGAATATAACAGTAATAGTAGAAACCCTATCTGAACATTTACATATTTAATCCTACATTTGTTACCACCATGGTATTAGTTATCACAGTGTATTCCCCTGCGGAGGGTGAGGTCGTATTAGTGTATGTATTATGTGTTCATGTAGATAAGGTCGAGCGTGTGAGCTCTTTTTCATGCTGCCCTAATGGGACCGGATCTTATCAGGGGAATCTAAAGAGCTCCTGAAGTTCATCTCAGTTCAGAGAGGAATTCGGGACCACCACTTAATACATCATAATATTAAGATGGCGCAAAATGTTATGTTACCATCACAGGGGGCAGTTCTAACCCCATGTTATCTACACGGATGGAAAATAAGTTATCACCCAAGATACAATGGAATCAAATGTTATTCCTTTCATAAAGACAACGTGCAACCTGGATATTTAGCTGTCCGGTCATTTATATGATGATATAGGTTAAGGGACAAAACAAGACCTTATCACACACATTGCATCAAAAACAGGGATCAGCGTCTCTAATGGGACCATTAAACCCCTGTGGTCCAGAGGGCAGGGCTGGCTGTGGTCAGACCCATCCACACTGGGGCGTCCCGGGACAGGGCTGCGGTTGTGGAGGGGGATTGATGACTCCACTACAGGTCACAGAGAGAGGGGAAAGGGGCAAGCCCACCCATGTGCCCCCCAAACACAGCACAGTATTATGGTGATCTATGGAGATGGAGCAGAGCAGGTCCATCAAAGGATTTATCTGCTCGCAAGATTAAAGGGGCTGAGGCGTCTGCCAAACATAGGCTAACTCTGGACTTAACTCCGGGGGTCAGACCAGAGACCTGGTCCTGAGATATACAGCGGGACAGGAACACTCCCAGAGCACAGAGGTTACACAGGTCCCATGAAGGAATTCACATGTACTGTAGCTTTGCATGGAGGAAGAGGCTGCTAAACTTTATTTTCCATTAATAAACTCATAATATCCACAATAGGTTCATCTTTCAAGTAGATTATTCTGCTCAACCTTAGCTCCAGATCTAGAGGATCCAGGGGCGCGGCACTGCCCACCGCTCCTCACAGGATAACTCAGCAACATGGAGGAATGGGTCAAATGCAATTTTCCATACCAGGGTTGTCAATTACACTTTTTCCTTAATGGTTGACATTATTCTTTGTTGTTGTTGTTAAAAACAATAAAAGGAGTCAGTAAATAAAAATGTTAGTTGTGGTCCAATTATTGTTGTAGTAGAATCCCAACTCATCACAACTTGCAGGGTCACTTTCACAGAAATGCCCGAGAATAGCCTGCAAGTTCCTGAAATCGATACAAATGTCATAGTGTTGCAAACATACACCATGACGTCTCACTACGCATATTCATGTTTTTTTTTTTTTGTATCTAATGAAAAAAAAAGAATACAATCAATAAATGAGATTAGAACTGCTAACATTAATAACAAAAATCTTTAGCTTAGCTGTAAAAACTAAATATAAAATTGGTTTTGAGTAGCCAGACGAGCGCTTGCTTAAAGGTGCACTATGCGACTTTATATGTGGACAAAAAAACTGTATGAGTGGTCATCATGCCACCTTTACTTTTGGTCTCTACAATGCACCAGGATCAATTGTTTTACAGGTTTTCTGGTGAGAAAACCTTTCAAACAATTGATCCTGGGGCGTCCTAGAGACCGCTGTGATGGAAAGTATAGGCGGCATGATGACCACTCATACAGCCGCTGGTCAAATGCGCACAAATATCCATCCATCCATTTTCTTCCGCTTTATCCGAGGCCGGGTCGCGGGGGCAGCAGTCTCAGCAGAGATGCCCAGACTTCCCGATCCACGGACACCTCCTCCAGCTGTTCTGGGGGGACCCCGAGGCGACACCAGGCCAGCTCGGAGACATAGTCCCACCAGCGTGTCCTGGGCCTTCCACGAGGCCTCCTCCCAGTGGGACATGCCTGGAACACCTCCCGAGGGAGGCGACCAGGAGGCATCTGGAACAGATGCCCCCTTTCAACGTGAAGGAGCAGCGACTCTACTCCGAGCTCCTCTCAGGTAACGGAGCTCCTCACCCGATCTCGAAGGGTGCGCCCAGCCACCCTGCGAAGGAAACTCATTTTGGCCGCTTGTATTCGCGATCTTGTCCTTTCGGTCATTACCCAGATCTCATGACCATAGGTGAGGGTGGGAACGTAGATCGATCGGTAAATCGAGAGCTTTGCCTCAGACTCAGCTCCCTCTTCTCACGCTCCATCCGTCCCTCACTCGTGAACACGACCCCGAGATACTTGAACTCCTCCACTTGGGGCAAGGACTCCCCACCGACCTGAAGCGGGGAAGCCACCTTTTTCCGGTGGAGAACCATGGCCTCAGATTTGGAGGTGCTGATCCTCATCCCGGCCGCTTCACACTCGGCTGCAAACCGCCCCAGTGCGCGCTGGAGGTCCTGATTTGATGAAGCCAACAGAACAACATCGTCTGCAAACAGCAGAGATGAGATTCTGAGGTTCCCAAACCGGACACCCTCCGGCCCCTGGCTACGCCTAGAAATTCTGCCCATAAAAGTAATGAACAGAACCGGTGACAAAGGGCAGCCCTGCCGGAGACCAACACGCACCGGGAACAGGTCTGACTTACTGCCGGCGATGCGAACCAAGCTCCTGCTGCGGTCATACAGGGAACGGACAGCCCTTAGTAGAGGGCCCCAGACCCCATACTCCCGGAGCACCCCCCACAGGGCACCACGAGGGACACGGTCGAACGCTTTCTCCAGATCCACAAAACACATGTGGACTGGTTGGGCGAACTCCCGATGAAGGGTATAGAGCTGGTCCAGTGTTCCACGACCGGGACGAAAACCGCATTGTTCCTCCTGGATCCGAGGTTCAACAAATATCAACTCTTTTTTGTTTTTTTGTTTTTACATAAAAAGTTGCATAGTGCATCTTTAATTGTATATTATAAAATTCACAAATAAAGTGGGCTGTTCCAGTTCAAGGGAAAACATTTTTTTTGTTTTAGTTTTAGTTTTACTCGCACAAACTCTTACCAAACACTGTAAACATAACCTTGTTTGTTTGTATTTGTTCATTGCAATAAAAAAATAACAAAAAGAACTTGAACCTTGTAAATAAGTCACTGTCCTTTACTGACCCCTTGTGGTTAGAAATCATACTTTGGCCCCCAGCTGAACTACAGGCCATTTCTGTTTTCTGTTATTAAACCCCACCCATTTACAGGCCTATATATGCATAGATGAGTAAAAAGGGGAACTGAATACTTCTCATATTCTAGGCCTCAATAACGGTTTCATCACTTTATGGAAACTATTGTTTTTCCTTGGTAGAACCGCCATGTGGGATCTCTGCTGGATCACACATGTATGTACAGTAGAAGTGAAAGTCTCCTCTGCTTCTGCTGCAGTCATATCCCCAGCCCTGTTCCTGTTGCTTTGACCCTTGACACCGCTACTATTAGTCACTTGGCAATGTTTTAAGCCCAGGAATGTTGTCATGCCATGTTTCACCATCGCATTCCCCACGATACTTCACATATCTACGTTAAATTTGAGATCTAAAAGCAGTTTCTCCCAATGAAAAGTGCAAGTAGCTAAATCTATTATCATGTCGCAGTATATTTTGTTGCCTCTTGAACTTGAATGTGTTTTTGGCGCTCGGGCCAGACGCGCAAAAACAATTCGGCTGCAACTTTTTCACAAGAATTTCCTACTTTTGTTTTTCTTTTCGACGACTCGAGAGTATTTGCCTGTGCCATTTAAACGTCCAGCTGTTTGCTTTGAAAACAATCATTTATATTCATTTAACGGCGGGTGGACGAGAGAGCGGGCTGGTGCCGGGCGAGATAGGATCGGGGGGGGGGCTTCACTAACCGAGAGAGTTTAAACCCAGACTTTGGAGCTGAAGGCTTTAAATCACCGTAAAACATTTAGCAGGAATGCGCCGTCACATACTTCGCAATGCATTTCACATGGGAATATTTGTCTCACTTAGAGCGGCAGGGCCGGAGTGTTGGCTGATGCTCATGTTGCAGAGAGAGGGTTCTTATTGGAACCGTAGGCGTTACATTTACTCGAGTACTGCTCTGAATACAATGCAATCACTCTTAAGGGGTGCTGTGTGGTATAACTCAATCAAGATTCATTTGTTTTCTTGCCTTTTGTTTTAACCTCTTAACCCCCACCTGAACCGAGCGAATGATCTCTAGTTTGGCTTTACCCAAATCTACAAGTTTCTTGAAAAAAAGTGGCAAAAAAAGCCTCAACAAAGCTACAAAAATGAGACAAAAAGCAACAAAAAAGGGGCAAAAATTAGATGAAAAAGAAAGTGAAAAAATTGACACGGCAACAACAACAGAAAGATCTGTTTAGTTTAGTTTTGTGGGTCTTAGATTTCAAATGAGGCATTTCTCTGGCCTATTGGCTGTAAACTCCAGTCCCGAAGCTTTTAGATTTGGGTAAAGCCAAACTAGAGATTAGATGGGAGATTAGATGTTAAAAGTTGCTTCTTTTAGGCCGTCCACATTTCCTTAGTGTCTTAAAGCTGGGGGGCCTGATTTGTCCTGTTCAAACTGTGAAATGTTTTGGCACAAACTTGTTTCTAGCTCTCACAATCCATCCTGCATATCCCAATTGTTCATGCAAATGAATTAACTATATGCACGTTTCACGCCCTTTAATGGAACATACCAGAATGTTCACTTTTGTGTGACTATTGTGTCTCTATTGCATCAGCTCTAAAACTTAAAACACACCTTTACGCTCAGAACGTTACTCAAAAGTTGATAGTATTTTGTTGTAAGCACTTCTTTTTTAACTCGCACAACTATTCCTTACTTATTTACTTCCTTAAATATATAAATAATTAATTTTGCACTTACTTGAGTAATATGTCGGCTGCTCTACCAACCTCTGCCATTATGAGAGCACTATGGATGCTCCAGGTCGGTGTTTCCCAACCAGGGGTATAGGGACCCCTACGTGAGAGGCTAGCAGGGGGGACTTGGATTCATTTCAGATATAAAAACCCAGATAAAACAAATTGTATTGTTGATCATTATAGTCAAAGAAAAGCACAAACATGTAACTGTAAAGAGTGAGAGGTTCAGTGTATGTAGTTAATTATGAGTTTTACTCCTTCACTTTCTAACTAATCAACAAATCCATCGAGGCAGAATAAATGACAGGCCTAAGGGGTACGCAAGGCAAAAAAGGTTGGAAACCCCGTCTCTAGGTCACTAAAAACGCTGTTCAAAGTCCAATAATATTACTAATAATATATCTAAAACATTAAATCGATCATATAAACGTGTTTCATTGTTCAATTCCTTTTTGTAAACATTGATCAGTAATAAAACTCATCCAACTTTATGTTCTGAAAGTGTCCAGCGTTTTGTCAGAACGTAATCAGCATGTTACGTGTTTACATTGCATTATACGAAAACATATTCTTATAGTTTACTTATAGAACCTTGTGGTTTACCTCAAGGTTCTATTCTGGGCCCAAAATTGTTTAATATGTATATTAACGACATTTGTAAAACGTCTGAAATACTTAAATTTATCTTGTTTGCTGACGATACAAATATTTTTGCATCAGGAGACGACTTGCAACAGCTGTGTCGGATTGTTAACTTGGAACTCAAAAGTGTCAATAAGTGGTTCAAACAAAATAAATTATCTTTAAATCTGAGTAAAAGCAAAATGATGATATTTGGCAACTGTAATTGCAATGCTCAGGAAGCAATTCAGATAGAGGGTGTTGTTATCGAGCAAGTGCATGAAATCAAATTCCTTGGTGTGATTATTGATGACAGAATTACTTGGAAATCTCACATTAAATATATATCTACGAAAATTTCTAGAAGCATTTCAGTAATAGCAAAAGCAAAGCACATTTTAAACATCAAAGCTCTACATACCTTATACTGTTCTCTGATTTTGCCCTACTTATATTATTGTACTGTGGTTTGGGGTAGTACTTATAAAAACACAGTTAAACCAATAATATTGTTGCAAAAAAGAGCTATCCGAGTAATTCATAAAGTTGGGTTTTTGGACCACACAAACTCATTATTTTTCAAATCAAAGATCATGAAGTTTTGTGACATTGTTGAGTTCCAAACTGTACAAATGTTATACAAAGCAAGGTATAAATTGTTACCAAACCAAATACAAAGAAGGTTCCAAGAACGTACTGGTCGTTATGAATTACGTGATGAATTAAACTTTAGGATTCAGAAACATAGCACAACTTTGAAAAGTTTTAGTCCAACAGTTAATGGTGTACAATTGTGGAATAAACTGGAGATGGATTTGAAACGATGTCCAAACATCAACCTGTTCAAATTTAAATACAAACAAAAGACTTTTGAAATATACAGACAAGAAGAAATGTGTTGCCACTAGGGGGAGCAGTAGGATGGATTATGTGTATTTTTCCTCTATAATCAAGGAAGAGTGTTGCTGCTTGGAACGGTTGTCATTCTATTGCTCAAATTCACAAACGGAGAATTAGGTTTGGCAGGTTATGGATCTGTTGAGAGGAATCCTCCCAACGGGCTCTAAACCTTGTCTTTTAATGCACCACTCAGCATAGGAACATCATCTACAAATCAGCTGTTAGGGGGTTTGTTGAAGGGGAGTTACTGCCCTCTTCAACTGGCTCACTCTCTGGCTTTTTAATGCACCACACTATGCAGGGCTACAGCATACTTCACATATAACTCAATTAAATAAATATATAATAATGATGATGATAATTAAACCCAAATTAAAATTATACTGAGAATGGTAATGACAACTGGAAAGTATCAAGATCTCAGATTATAATATCTATTAATGTACCTTTATACCATAAAAGTAACTATGTAATCACGGGTAAAAATATGCAAGCAATATATTAAGTAACACATTTTTTTTTTACTTGCTTTGTTCTAGACATCGTATATGAAACTAGATTGTTGTTGTAGCTGTGCGTTGTTTCAATTAATTATATAAAGAGTTAATATATTTTTGTTGTTTGTTGTAAGTTGGTCTGTATGAATGTAGCTGCTTGAAATGTTTTGAAATGTTCTTTTTTTTATTTTATTGCACTTGGGGGTGGGGGCTCATAAGCTTTTTGCTTCAGCCCACTCCTTTTGAGCACAATGTGTATTGCTCAAATAAACAAATAAACGTAAACATGATACATTACCTAACAACATTTTGTACAATGTAATCTGCTTCGTAACAATCTGTAATAACTTGTATCTATATAGTACGTACACAATGGATTAATATGTATTAGTACTTTGTAGGTGCATAATGTAATAAGGCATTGTGTATCTAACCCTTAGGTACAAGTTATTACACATTGTTACAAAGCTCATTACATTGTATTAAATTTGGCCAATACAATGTGTAAAATTGTAGTGTGTAAAATGGTAGTGTCAAATAATTTACTTTCATTTGTTTTAAAGTAGTAAATAACTATTTCACTTGTTCTACTTGTAAGATGTAATGAATGCATTTAGTCTAAACAATTAAAGCAGGACCTCTGTGGCCCTTCTACACTTTGCACTTGTTTGTCGTAGACGGTCAATAAAAAGAATAAATATGAAGTGTGCGTAGGTGGACTACGGTCTGGTATCAGTGTTAGCTCATGGTGCTGCGCCCCGAAGCCGCGCCCATCAACGGCCCATAGCAGGAGCAGGAGGAGAGGAGGAAGAGAGGGGGGGGGGGGGGGAGTGGGAGGGGGAGGGAGGGGGGAGAGGGCAGGGTCAGGAGTTGAGTGAGCCAGAGGGGAGACAGTGCCTGGCACCGACTGAATGCTCAGCTCCTCAACGATGCAAAAACACGGAGAGGCAGACCTTGGATTCAGAGCAAACAGAACAAAATGTACACGAGGAGACCTTCTCCACTGTCCCCGCTATTACTGCAGTTATGTTTTTGAAAGTTAAGCCTTACAAAATACTCCGAGTTTATTTTGGATACACGCGCAGATTGGAGTTGCGAACATTTGCTTCCTTGTAAATTATACGTTTGTGTTTTGTGTCAAGACTCTCGTAAAAGCAACTGAAACCAGAACTGAAACTAAGACGTCTATTACAACTCATATTTTACAGCATTATTGTTGTTACACACTGGGGAAGTTACAGTGCCTTCAAAAAAGTACTAATACACCTTGAACCTTTGCACATTTTGTCATGTTAAAACCCTAAACGTAAAGATTTAATTTTGAATTTTTTACTGAAAGTTCACACACAAGTTCGGAGTGCATTAAATTGCCTTTATAACATTCCTAATGACTGCAGAAAGTTCACAGCCGTGTGGGGGTTTGTTGACGGGGAGTTACTGCTCTCTTCAACTGGCCCGCTCTACACTTTGGCTTTTTAATGCACCACACTATGCAGGGCTACAGCATACTTCATATATAACTCAATTAAATAAATATATAATAATAATGATTATGAAAATTACACCCAAATTAAAATTATACTGAGAATGGTAATGACAACTGGGAAGTATCAAGATCTCGGAGTATAATATCTATAAATGTACCTTCATAACATAAAAGTAACTCTCGGTTATCAAGGGTAAAAATCTGAAAGAAATATATTATGGATTACATTTTTTTTTTTTTTTGACTGCTTCGTTCTGGACATCGTGCATGAAACGGGATTGTTGTTGTAGTTGTGCATTGTTTCAATTAATTGTATAAACAGTTCATATATTTTTTTTGTAAGTTGTAAGTTGGTCTGTATGAATGTAGCTGCTTGAAATGTTCTGAAATGTTCTTTTTTTATTTTTATTATTGTTATTTTATTTATTTTATTGCACTTGGGGGTGGGCACTCATACGCTGTTGCTTCAGTCCACTCCTTTTGAGCACTATGTGTACTGCTCAAATAAACAAATAAACTAAACTAAACTAAACACCTTGCCCTAACCATTAAATAGAGGCCACCTGTGTGTAATCTACTCTCAGTATAATTCCAGCTGTTCTGTGAGGGCCTCAGAGCTATGGTCAGAGTGTATTGGTCACTAAACAACATCATGAAGGCCAAGGAGCTCACCAGAGAGGTCAGGGATAAAGCTGTGGAGAAGTTTAAAGCAGTGTTAAGTTATACAAAGATTTACCAAGATTGGAACATCTCACGGAGCACTGTTCAATCCATCATTCGGAAATGGAAAGAGTATAGCACCACTGTGAACTTACCAAGACACAGGCGTCCACCTAAACTAACAGACCGAACAAGGAGAGCACTGGTCAGAAATGCAACTAAGTGCCCCAAGATAACTCTGGAGGAGCTGCGACGTACTGCCACTGGGGGAATCTGTACATGGGACAACTATAAGTCGTACTCTACACAAATCTGGCCTTCATGGACGAGTGGCAAGAAGAAAGCCATTATTGAAAGGAGGCCATAAGAAATCCCGTTTGAAGTTTGCTAGAAGTCATATGGAGGACACAGCTGCCATGTGGAAGAAGGTGCTTTGGTCAGATGAGACAAACATTTAACTTTTTGGCCCAAATGCAAAACGTTATGTATGGAGCAAACCTAACACTGCTCATCGTCCTGAGTGCACCATCCCCAGTGTCACATATGGTGGGGGAGCATCATGCTATGGGGCTGCTTTTCCTCAGCGGGGACTGGGAAGATTGTAAGAATAGTTGGGAAGATGGATGGAGCCAAATACAGAGACATTTTGGAGTAAAACCTGCTGGAGTCAGCAAGAGAATTGAGGCTGGGGTGAGATTCACCTTCCAGCAGGACCATGACCTAAACACAAAGCTACATCTACAATGGAATGGTTTAAAAACAAACAAATGTGTTAGAATGGCCCAGTCAAAGTCCTGACCTAAATCCTATTGAAAATCTGTGGAAAGACCTGAAAACTGCTGTTCACAAACGCTCTCCTTCTAATTTGACAGAGCTGGAGTTGTTTTGTAAAGAGGAATGGGCTAAAATGTCAGTCTGTAGATGTGCAAACCTTGTAGAGTCAAACCCCAGAAGATTTGCTGCTGTTATTGCAGCAAAAGGGGGTTCCACAAAGTATTATTTCGTGCTGCACTTTTCACCTTTCTATTTTTTGTAAAATAACAGAATCATGTTTCATTTTGCTTTCACTTCACAGTTGTCCGTTACTTGTGTGTGAATGTTCAGTAAAAAATTCTAAAATAAAATCTTTGCGTTTAGGGTTGTAAAAATGTGCAAAAGTTCAAGGTGTATTACTTTCGCAAGGCACTGTATATCTTTGTGAAATTACTTGTTTACCTTTTGTTCTGCACAAAAACTGCACTTTACTCAGTGTTTGGGTTTTGTTCTGTTGTGTTTTGTTCATATCCTACATAATGCTTGGGTAATTATGCGTGGCAAACTACAGAATTCACCCTTAAAAGGCAGACAAGTTCTGCTCAGGCTAACGCTGCTGCGCTCTACCTAATTTCCATCTCCATAACAGTGTCAGGGTCATGTGGATAAAGCGTGTCTTGTAAATGCCTGAGGTGGGCTTAAACTCAGTGTTAAAGGTCTGCGAGCCAATGAGGAGCAGATGAGCGCATGTGCCGCTACAGGTTTATGTGTGCGGGGCAGGTAAGGCGCGCTGTCATGCAGGACTTGCTGGATCTATGGCCAGGCTTGGGCCTTTGCATTTGTCCCATAAAGAGGAGGGAGGACTGTGTATTCTTTGTGTGCAACAGTGAAACATTATCCTTAAGATAAATGAACCGCAGTGCAAGGACATGTAAAGAAAAACGTTAAGGGATTTCTGATGATGAAAGATGGGGAAAATGAATCAAAATGCAAAGAGGGGATTTTGTAACTGTATCCATGTCTTGCGTTTGGAACGGCATTGCAACATAGCAGGGCAACAAGGGCTCAAGGGGTAGAAGGGAAGGTAGCGGTTCAAATCCGGCTCTTTCGCGTTGTCATGTCCTTGGGCAATGAATGCGTGTTTAATGGTGAGTTTGCTGTGGTTTCGAGGCCATGTGCTCAAAAAGTCAACAATAAATCTGTCCTATAACAGCTGTGATTTTTAACCAATCGATTTTACTTATTTTAAATGTATGAATCTTGTAACTTGCCAAATTTCAAGTATATACTGCTGGACAAACAAAAAGAGAAGATTATTGGAAAAAAACACACCTTTGACTACTGCTCAGTCCTCCCCATGGCTCCCAAAGGACGACAGGCGGCTGTGATGAAGAAGAAGAAGAAGAAGAAGAAGTCGTGAGTCGATTCAGTTCCAACCCTAACCTATGTGTCATGACGAAAAGACAAGGTCGTGGATACATGCAGTCAGAATCACCTTGTGTCTGAGGGTGGCTGGGTGCGCCTTTAGACATAGGGTGAGGAGCTCAGTCACCCAGAGGGGGCTCCAAGCAGAGCCGCTGCTCCTTTGTGTCGAGAGGAGCCCACTGAGACGGCTCAAGGGACTGTTCCGGACGCTTTCTGATCCCCCCCAGAAGAGCCGTAGGAAGTGTGCGTGGATAGGGAAGTCTGGGCGTCCTGCTCATCTGCTGCTCCAGTGACCCGGCCTCGGATAAAGCAGAAGAAAACCAGTATTTCTTCATATAATGGAAGGATGATGGTTCAAACCCTGTTTCAACTTGCTGTCATGTCTTTGGGTAAGACACTTCATCCAACTTACCAAATGTAAAGGATCTTTACATTTTATCCTTTCTATATCCATTTTCCATGTTCATTTTTGCTCATTTCGACTACGCAAATGCTTTGATATCCTAATTGCCCATAGTGATTGAGTGCCCAGCGTTGTATGTCTCAAAATAGCAGTCCTAATTGATTGGCCAAAGTCCTTCTTTTATATAAGACAGACAAAACAGAAAACACTAAAGACCATATTTAGAAAAACATAACCAAAATAGCACGTCTGACCTCATCGTGTTCGTTCATCTGAACTGTCGGCCATGTTGTCGTGGTGCCTGCGATCGTGCCGCTGCTGATGAGAAAAGGGAGAGAAGAGAAAACACGGGCTGCAGATTTCAGGCATTTAACACACATTAGGTCATGAGAATCTGAGCTTTAATGATGAAACGCCTCACCAAAGGGACCGAGCACTGAGGCCTGCGCCGCTGGTCACTCCTGGGTCACGCAAAAGTGAAAAATAACGCGGACGCCGCACAATTATTGGATTTTTAAACTCGATATATGATGAAGCTGTGATGTTTATGTTTGAACCCGAGCCTGATTCGGCGGTGTGGGAATTGGCGTGAGACGTGCAGGGGGACAGAGGAAAGAGGGGCCCGGGCCAAATGCCGATGAGGCTATTTTAGTTTGTGCTGTTCTCGCCCTGGAGGTGATGGCTGTTCTGCTGTATTGCTATGTTGTTTCGAAACAGTGCCCAAAGTCTGCCACGCTGGTATGATCACTTTACAAACATCTACCATAGTTTCATTCATTGTGCTGTCTCTAAAATGTTCCCTATCTGCCCTCATTTCCATCCTCACTGGCCTGCTGTCTGTCCCAGCAGGAAGGCAGTGTCTGCAGTGGAGCCAGGCTGACTGCGCAGGCGTCCTGCAGATGGACCTCAGATAACTGTGTGTGTGTGTGTGAGCGCCAGGCCACGACCCCCGCACCAGGACACTGACCAGATCCTGTCAGAGAGAGAGAGAGAGAGAGAGAGAGAGAGAGAGAGAGAGAGAGAGAGAGAGAGAGAGAGAGAGGGGGGGATGTGAGCTGTGCCAAAACCTCCTCCGAACATGCTCCTCTCTCCCTCTGTCTCCCCTTTCTCCCATCCTACGTCTCTGCTGCACTTCCCCAACAATACAGAGAGGAAGACAGGACTCTCGAGTGTTGGCAGGGCGTCCCATTGGGGTTTAAGTGACCCGTTCAACAGCAAACAATTACATATAAATAAAATTAGGATTGTTTTCACTTTCTTCTTTCTGTTAATGTTCATAGCTCAATCATTTGCCGTGTGGTTGAATAAGTGATTTGATGTGAGTTTTTTTTTCCGCTAAGACTGAAGTCAAATTTGACCCCAGGCTTATGTAAGAAATGTAGAAATATAAAAAGTATAGACTGATGCTTTCTGTTATCTTTACAAACTGATAGTGTTTCCATGAGCACTTTGTAGCATATCTGCATGATAAATGCATAATAGTAGATCTGGTAAAACCAGAGGTGGGAGTCACATGACTTGACTCGAGTCAGACTTCAGACGCAATTTTCCGGACTTGAGACTTACTTGATCAAAGCTCCAAAAAGACTTGACTTGACTTGGGACTTGTTGTTTGTGACAAGATAAGATAAGATAGCCTTTATTGATCTCACAATGGCGAAATTTACTTGTTACATTCAGCTCTTAGAAACACTCAGGGTGTGCAAATAGGCAGGAAATGTGAAATAAACAACAATTAAAAAGTAAATAGTGGTATCTTATATACAAGGACTTTGTGGGGACAGAAGGTGTACACAGTAAATAATAATAAGTAAACAGACTGCAACAAAAAAATATTGTTATAGTCGGTATCAACAGGGCAAATCAAATCAAACTTTATTTATAGAGCGCTTGGTTGATAAAGTGACGCAGGTAAGTGATGTGAACACAGGGATTGTTGCATGTGTTCTGCAAAGGGGTGATTGCACATGTTACTTTACAGTCTTGTTGTACAGTCTGACAGCAGTGGGGATGAAGGCCTTGCGGTAGCGCTCCTTCTTGCACTGAGGGTGCCTCAGTCTTCCACTGAAAGAGCTGCTCAGCTCCTCTACAGTTCCGTGCAGTGGGTGGGAGGTGTCCATGATGGAGGTGAGCTTGGCTAATACCCTCCTGTCCCTCACCTCCTCCACAGAGTCCAGAGAGCAGCCCAGGACAGAGCTGGCCCTCCTGACCAGCTTGTTCAGTCTGTTCTAGTCCCGCTCTGTGCTGCCCGGGGCCCAGCACAGAGCACAGATAGCAGAGGCTACCACAGAGTCATAAAAAGTCCTTAGCAGAGGCCTGCTCACTCCGAAGGACCTCAGTCTTCTGAGAAGGTGGAGGCGACTTTGGCCCTTCTTGTACTTGTAGGACCAGTCCAGTTTACTGTTGAGGTGAACACCAAGGTACTTGAAACTGTCCACCACCTCGATGTGTTGTATGTGTAGATGGTGAAGAGAAACGGTGAGAGGACTGTGCCTTGAGGGACCCCAGTGCTGCAGAAGACCACCTCAGACTCACAGCTGAGTCTGAGTTGAGGTGAGGTGAGACTTAACTTGGACTTGAGGCTGATGACTCTCAATGACTTGCTGTGACTTTATAGTTATTATTTATTTGAATGAAACTGTTGCAAGATCAGAATTCATTGCGTAATCTATGTTTACATATGGTAATTAGCCACATGCTTTTTCAGCTTCCCGACGGAGCGCGTCTAATCAATACAGCGCTAAAAGGCAGGAGGAAATACGACGTGCTTCTTTGGATGCATTAAAAGTTTTATACAGTGAGTGAAGAGGTGAAGATTCATAGACATTTAGTAAGGACAGGAAAACGTTCGAAACAATGGCTGCCTCCAGAACGACGATGCGTAAGAGCTGGATTAATGACAGAAATCTTGGGGGCTTTTGGTGTTTTAAAGCGTTCTCTCGAAGGTTATAGCATTTAGAGGCTATTTTCCGCAGCCACACAGAGCCCAGTGACAGGGGAACTGAAGGCTGTGCGGAATCTACTTTGAGCAGGGGCGAATCCGAGTATACAGGGGCTGGGGCATTACGGGGGAACCACTGACAGAAAAACTGCCAGAAACTAAAAATAAAAAATATTATTTTTAGATTTATATTTCAGACTGCAGGAAAAAGCCGCTCATGTTTAAATACTTTTTAAGTAGGCCCCTCCCTTCCTTAAGATGCTGTCCCAGTCATTTTTGTACATAGACTGGAGCATTCAAAATATCAATATTTTAAATTTTGTAGCGATTTGAATATTAATTAGACTCCAAATCCATTAGATTTTAAAAAGTTTGATTTTAGCCTAAATTTTCAAAATCGCTAAATCTTGAGAAAGCACTTTATATTTTCAAGTAGATTAAACACATTTTCAAAAGAAGAATTAGGCTTAACGCTGACGTTTGCGACTTGAGGTGACTTGCCGGCTAAAGAAAGACTTGACTTGACAAAAGCTATGACTCGACTCGACTTGACCCGACCCCATGACCAATTGACTTGGACTTGACTCGTGACTTACTCCCACCTCTGGGTAAAACTATAAGATATTTTATACCCAAATCAGAACAGATTGTTAGCGTATTCACAACAGCAACACCAAAGAGGAAAAGAGACCACTTTGCATTTCTTCAACCATAAAAAGTTATTATCTTATTGTTATGTATTTTGGGGTAGTACAACTTTTTTTGCTCATTGTTCAGCTCATCTCTAAACAAAAAAGAGCTAATGTCTAGTAATTGTATTTATTTCATTAAATTACTATTGCAATAATATTACTTCTATGTAAAAATGTAAATAAAAATAAATAAAAATAATCCAACATGCATCATGTTCTTCAACACATCTAGTGACATCAGTTTTCTTTTACACACCAACACACAATGGGTCCCCAGAGCTACTTCCCCTGTCCCACAGACAGATAATGGATTGTGTTACACAACAGAGACGCCAAGCCACTTATGAAAACACCATCCTTCTTGCTACATCAGCAGCTTTGGGGTCCCTTTGTCCGTGGCGTTCTCTCAAGGAAAGGAAAAAGATACAATGCTTGGTCACTGACTTTCGGTAGCTGAGTAAAGAAATCCGTTCAGGAAAGGGTTATCTGATGTGAGAGTAGTCTGGCAAAATAAATGACCTAACCAGGCTGTATGTACCTCTGTACAGTGATGCACTCATATCCCAGAATCCAGTGCAAGTGCAACTTCAATGACTTCCTGACTCCGTCTAAGTGTCTACCCCTGGAGGAGCAGAGATGAAAGAGCTGGAACAAGTTGAAATGTTGAGGGAAGTATTGCCCGATACGTCTCTTTGAAGTGCAGCTGATTACACTTTGATTTACTACGTCAACTTCTCCACAGACTATTCTTAACCAGAGCTGAAACATGCCCTGAGCAGGGGGCAGAAGTGACTAAATTGTATTTCTTATTTTTATAGACTTTGTTATTCTATTGTACAGTCTGGAAATGAGTCATCAAATAAAGAAAAGAAAAAAACAATTACATTTATCATGTTATCTTATAGCCGATTGTATTATTTGTGTGTTCAACTGGGTATTTGAGCACATTCTGATATTTAGGGAGGGTTTGTGTTACCAAAATACCAAGACACCCTTTTATTTCAAATATGTAACATGTGGGTAATTTCAAAATGGTCTTGTGACTCACAGCCTCCAGGCCCAGAGCTGTTCAGGACTGTGGGCTCGGGCTCAGAGGGAGGTTAGTCCTGGTTTGTCATCAGATTCTTGTGAAAACAGTTGTCCACAAACCTCTGACTAAAACATCATGTGCACTTTGCTTTGAAACAGTTTAACTGTTAAAAATGCATCTCCTACTAAACCATAAATCAAATGATGTCAAAATAATCAAAGTCTAAAGTTGCAGATGCCTAAATGCC
Organism: Proterorhinus semilunaris; assembly: GCA_021464625.1. NCBI lineage: Eukaryota > Metazoa > Chordata > Actinopteri > Gobiiformes > Gobiidae > Proterorhinus > Proterorhinus semilunaris. The sequence goes on along the minus strand of CM038358.1, from coordinate 22,637,783 downwards.
ACCAGACGTGTTGCCACAGTTTGAGAACCGATGCTCTAATTTGTTTTCCTGATCATTTGGATAAATTAAGATCCAAACGCATCACGTACCATCATTGTAAATATTGACACTCCCTTCTCACACTTCCTGATTTATTGTGATGCATCCTGAAATCATAACGTTCACGTCACTGTCACACGAACAATGCCTCATCACACAAATGACTGCACTTCCTGTGAACTTACCAAACCATGTCGGTAAATAATGATTTACTTGGACCACCTGATCTCTTGTTTAGCTTAAAGGGACTATACGGAGTTTAAAAATTAAGTATTTTCCTCCCCCTACATGTTCCAGCAATGTCCTAATGTGTAGAATGAGCCCAGACCTGTTCACCACAACTGCCTCTAAAATCCTGCACTGTCACTCAAAAGGTGTTAATTCGGGTCCGAAGTGCCATCACGCAAGAGCTTAAAGGGATAATTTAGGATTTTTGACCTGGGGCCTCATTTCCTAGTTATCCAGAGTGTTGTTGATGTCTGGAGATATTTTTTTCTTAAATTTATGCAGTTCTTATATTTGAAGAGCTTAGTGGCTCTAGGCTAGTGCTAGGCTAACGCATTTCCATGGTATCAGCTAGCCTGCATTAAAAACAGTCTGGCGCACCTGAGGTAAATCACGTATAACGCCAGACTACCCATATATAAATGTCTGTGTCGATAGAGTAATTATAACCATTATTTTAAATGCAACATTTTTGCATTTAAAATAACTTATATTTGAGCAGCATCAGCTTCGTGGTTGTAAGCTAACGCAGCGGCGGACTGATCTGCGAGAAAATAGTTCCTCAAAATGCGGTAATTCATGTGATACAAGGTCAGTTATATTTAAAAAAAATATTCTATCGACACAGACATTTATATCGTTAGTCTGGTGTTGTAAGTGATTTGCCTCAGGTGCACTGTGGAGTGGGTCAGACTGTTTTTAATGCAGGCTAACCGATACCATTGAAATGGGTTAGCCTAGCATTAGCCTAGCACCACTAAGCTCTTCAAATATAAAAACTGCATGAATTTAAGAAAAAAATATCTCAAGACATCAACAGCACTTTGGATAACAAGGAAATGAGGCTCTATGTCAAAAATCGTGAAATATCCCTTTAACATAGAAGCTGCAGTTATGCGTTAGAACTGAGGTGGCAGTAGTGAGTATAAAAATGACCAACTTGCATCTAGTCCCTATAAGGAACATTTTCAGACAGTAGGCCAAAAATAACAATTATGTAATATTGAGTAAGTTGCTCGGGACATAGGAGCAGGAGGGACCATGAAAGAGCATGTTTTTAATGTAAAAAATAAAAACAAACAAACAAATGTGAAAATGGGGCATAGTGGGCCTATGTGATTTCTTCTTGACCCAGACCTTAGCAAGTCTGTGGACGGCCCTGGTCAGCCTTATGATCAAGGCTTGAGTCCACTGCTCACATTCCCCTTGAGTCATTTATTTATACTCAGTAGACATTACCTCGAGGATCCTGCTAAAGTGACATTATTCAGTATTTAGTAGTGTGTTTTGCCCGAAATGAAGAATGAATGAAAACTCACAAAACTCCCCACACCCCTGCATGAGAAACACTCCCTGTCAATAAAAGTAAGAAGAAATGGCTGTTAGGTATGTGTCTGTCTTATCCTTCGTAATATACTTTGTGCATATAAAAGACAATGAATGAATGTTTTGTGACCTGTCATTGGGTAGGAGCCGCTCCCTCAAGTGTGTAAACAATGGAGCCAATTGCTGTTGTCAAAGGGCACAGGTTTAAGTGCTCGCCATAATTCATTTAATTCATTGTGTGAGCTCGAATGGTGATGCTGGTGTTCCCATACTTATGGTCAACTGTTGTAATAATGACATAATATTCAATCACACGCTCAATGATGAACCCCTGAGGCTGAATGACAGATACACTGATTATCTGAGTAAAGGGCCTCTATGAACACAACTCACTCAAACACCAAGAAGAGCCTGGCCCAAGGATATAACAACAGTATGCATTGCTATGAGCTGGGATTGAACCACCAGCTTTCCAACCTTGGACAAACTGCACCACTATTGTACCAGTTATTTGACCTCGGTATGAACTCTGTTGTCTCACTTTCTCACTAATGGCCCTTCTATAGCACACATAAGTCACACGCATCATGTTGAATTAGCATGTAAGCTAGCATGTTCTTGAGGGAGACTCTTGTTACCGTTGCTCCGCCGGTTCCTAGCACGCCACTGCAGCCGTCCAGGACCGTGTTTTCTGTTCTTAGCAGCTTATCTTTCAGCGAATGTCCGTTTTTTGCAACAAAGATGAAACGTTTTATTACAAAAATGTTGGAAAAGGTCCCAGATTAGAAGAACAAAGATGCTTGAGTTGTTCTTTCGTTCTTAAAGTGTGGGGAAACATCACTGTGACAGATGTTGCGTATCACTGGGATTAAGTTAACAGAGAAATAAAGATTACTTTACTCATGAGGTTAAACTACACTAACATTTATAATGATCGCTTTTCTATGTTCAGGGTCTTTTTGCAGCTCACGCATTATTCAGTCACTCTGAACGTGACTGAATAACAGTACAGCCCTGGGGCGGACTAACAGAAGAGTGACTGCAAATCTGCACCGGCAGACCCTCCAGTAACACATGTAGCACAATGACACAACTATCTAAAATTAGGTCAAATTGAAATTGCAATATTTCTCTTGATTTGAGTATGTTATGTCAAAGGTAAATCAAGGTAATGTTCTTACTTCAAGCCATTTCAATTGAATCATTATCCACTGCATACACTGGGATTGTAGATGAAGTTTCTCGCTCAACATGTGGTCAGAGATGAGTACCTCATACTTTCAGGTTTATGGGCAAATATTCCAACCCCAGAGACTTTGCTATCACAAAAATCTGATCTCAAATAAGCCCTCCAAATGCAGACCCTTTGTTTGGCCACGGAGCTTTCTTCCTATAATTGCCTGTAGAAAATATGTAACATGATAATGGATTGAGGTGTGAACTTATTTACAACCTCAAGTGTTGCTCCCTCGAACGAAAAACGACTCCACTGTTCCTTTATTCCACATTTTAATCAAACATGCCATAAATCGCACTTCACAAGGCAAAACAACCCACTCTTAGCACACAGTCGGGGCAGTCTCAGTCTGACGTCCACATCCGCTGACTAACCTCGCGGCAGGTGAGATATTGTTCCCACTGTTTGCTCCTCTTTAATCTGTAATCCCTCTCTGGGCTCAGACAACAGCGACCCGAGCAGCCATTGTTGCAGCCGCCGCCGACGCGCTCTCAAGGTGTGTGCTTAACCTCTACTGTACATAAGAGCAAACAGCCGCTTCAAAGGCGCAGAGCTGGGGCTGTCTGCAGGAGAGGGGTCGCCGCAGGGCCACGGGTCACCTGGAGGCCCGCGGAGAGGAGGGAGGAGACAGGTGAGATTGGAGACTGTTACTCATATAGGTATGAGAAGAATGAGTGATGGATGACGAGAAATTCCAAGAAAGAGGTCGGCTGTTGAGTGTTTTCTCTGGCCAATCCATGTCACTGCATTACGGTCGGCTCTTGGTAAGTTTGCTGTTGCTATTATCAACTTGTTTTGTCGCAAATAAGAACTCACAGCATCTACAGCAAGCACCAAAAATATCAATCTAAATGTGTCCAAATCAAGATACTCACTTTTTAGTAAGCAGAAAGTCATTTACGTACATGTTGGACACTAGACTGGGCTTTAGCTGCCACTAGTAGCTTTTTTTCCCCCCAATGACTTTTGTTTTGTATTTTACTTCCTCTTTGGGAGCGAGCATAGGATGTGATATAAGAAGAGGTAAACATTTTATAACTGTCGCCGTGCAACCATACTGCACCTAAGCGAGTCCCAGTACTTGGAATATCGAAATCTCCCTTTGCTACTGTCCTTCAGAGCAAAAGAAATGTAACTTTTCTTCATAAAATGGCCACTAAAGCTGCAGTATTGTCCAAGGGACACCCTGGTGATGCCACACCTCCCGGATGACCACATGTGCACAGCCCCATGTCCCACAGCTGCATCACCCCGACACGGTCCCTGGTCTTCTCAGTCGCTCCTCCTTCTTTGGACTGAGTGAGTGATGCAGACCAGGGCTCAGACGCGCCGCCGCTGTGGCTCTATCGTCCCGGGACATTATCAGTGCTGTCAGACCAGAGTCCAGAGCTGCTGCGGAGGAATGTGGTCCAATACGGGCCTCTTTACGCCCCCCCTTTACCTCTGCAAACTCCCCCTCCCCACTCCGTCCCACCACAACGCCAGGCCAATCACTCAACAGGACCCCAGGGACCATTTTCAAAAACAATCACTCTCTCTAAGTAGTCGAGAGGTGCCAGGGCTAATTATAAACAAACTCTTGATGCTGGAGTGAAGGAGAGCGTTGGCCCGCCTGCGCCGACTATGGGACGATATGTGGTGTGTCTGTGCGGCTGAGTGACTGCGAGGCCGCATGTGTAAAGGGTCATTGTGAGTTCTGCTTGACGGAGTGTTTAATTGGGCATATAACAGACCTCACCCGAAGCACACTCCACGAGGCAGCGACACCCGATGACAAGTGGCAGACAATACTTAATCTTTAAAGAACATCATTTTAATCTGTTATACAATTCAGCACCAATTGTTTGTTTGTTTGTTTTCATTATGTTTTTTCAGTCCAGGGACATATGCAAACAGATCAAGAAAATTCATCTTTACCATACCAGGTGGTTGTGGGATAAATCTCTAGTTTGGCCTGAGGTGTTCATGTCCTATTTATACTGTAGGTCAGGGTAACACCTGTCCCGCGAATATCTTCAGACCCCCAAGATGATTTTGAGAAAGCTAATTACACCAAATAGTGATAAGAACACTTATTAAAGCACTTCATATTGGCAGTTGAACAAGGAGCCCCTTCTTTGGGTCGTATATTAACTAGTGTTTGGATTCAATAAAACATTTGAATCGACTAGTTAATATACGCCCCAAAGAATTATGGCCTTTGCAATAATCGCTATTAAATGCATTTAAGCATAATTTATTTGGGGTTCTAATATATTTCGTAGAAGTATATCTCCGATGCTTCTTTGTATTTTCCTACATTTTAACTCACTGTAAGTGGACATGTGAGGCCTGTGTGGTCATTTCAAACACTTCAAAGACAATTTTGTTTGATTTATTTCGGAGAATTATCTTTAATTGTGTGAATAAAGAAGTTTGACCGTAAAATTGTTTTAACGGTCAAACGTGTAATTAATTAAAGTGAAATTAATTTCAATTCATATTTTTAATAGCACTAAACCTTTCGTAATGAATTACTCGGGAAAAAGTCCCGGACGTATCATCAACAGGTTATTAAAGCTGGGGTACCTGATATTTCCTGTTCAAATGTTGACATTTTTTGTTTTGGCCCAAACTAATTTCTAGCTCTCACAAAGCCTCCGGCACACCCGAATTGTTCAAGCAAACTAATCATATGAACATTACGCTTTGAGCGGTGGCAAGGTGCAACGGAGGGGACCACCGCCAAAATAAATGGCACTAATTTAGATTGTATCGTCCGTCACTCAGTAAAAGGTGCAGACAGTGCAACAAGGTCTGTTTTTTTTTTTTTTGCTTTGTTTACGACATATTCTGTTGCCGGCAAAATGTACTCTACAACAACAGTCAGGTACCCCAGCTTTAAGTTTTAACTCAAGGATATACAGTAATTTGATTATTTGAATAAGAATTGCCCATGTATCGAGCAAATGTGACTAAATTATTACGCTTTGCCAAAGTTGCTAAGAACAAAAAGTGGAAAATCCATAGATAAATGGATAGTTTTTTTTTTTTTTTTTTTCAGTGAAGAGGTTTTGAGGGCGAGCTTTCTGACCCAGAGTGACAGACAGTGCGCAGGGCTGCAGAGGTCCATCCTTCTCTGGCTAAAACAACAGGACTTTCTGCGGAGCTATCGCACTCTGACACATGCTCACATCCAAGAGAGAGGGATATTTATTTTGGTCCGAGCTGCATTTCTTTCCTTCAAGTAATGAATAAAGAAAACAGAGGAGGCGGCGCTGGTGTGTGGAGATGTGTGGGAGAGGCCTGAGAGTGCTGCTGTCTCACTGCGAACGGGAACGGACCGGCCGGCGAGGGGGAGGGGTACTGCCAAGAGGAGCTGAATTCCCCCAAAACATGTTTATTTCTCTACAAGAGCATTGTGCTTTTATGGTATTAAAACATACACACTGGGGTTCAGGGAGTATTCGTACCCCTCACTATTCCCATGATATTATGTTGACGTCTGATACGCAAAATGTTTGAATTGTACGTTTGTTTTGTTTTTTAAACTTACTCACACTTATTTTTATAAATGTTCAAAAATAGCACAACTTCAGTATGACTGAGAACTGTGTCATTAACCTCTCAACCCCCGCCTTAACCGAGTGCATTTTCTCCAGTTCAGCTTTACCCAAATCTAAAAGTTTATAGGTCAGAGTAAACGGCTCAGTTTAGAGCTAAGACCTTCAAGACTAATCTGAACATTTTTTATTGCTCATTGTGTCACTTTTTCATAGCTTTTTTTTTAATCCCTTTTTTGTATTTCTGTTGCGCTTTTGTTGTTGTTTTTTCGTCATGTTTCTGTTATTCTTTGGTGGCTTTTTTGTCACGTTTTTTGTCGCTCTTCTGTTTCATTTTCATCTTCATCTTCATCCTCGGCTCATTTTTGTCACTATTTTGACACTTTTTTCAAGAAGCTTTTAGATTTGGGTAAAGCCGAACTGGAGAAAATTGTAAATGGTGGGGGTTACGAGGTTACAAGGATTGCATCTAACCTTTTTTATTATATATTTTATATATACTATATATTATTTTATAAGGAAATCAGTGAAAGTACAAGTTCACCAACAGAAGGCAAATGACTTTAGTGTCTGACTGCCACTATAAAATTGTGAGAAAGCTCTAAACCCTTTGTGAACCCCACTATATGTAATGCATTATTGGCAAAGTATTGTTATAGGCACATATTTATACATCTAAAGCCTACTGTATAGGTTGAAAGAAACCTAAAACATACATAAATAAACATTATTCTCTTCTTTTCAGTTAAAAACCAAAGAGGAAATGAATTGGAAATTTGTTGCAAACACTATAGCACATCCTCACCCCAAATTTGTGTCCACACACGAGCTCTATCTTCTCCATTGCAAGACATACTCTGTGCCTTTGTGGAGGTGGTCATCGTCAAACAGATTTGAGATCAATGTTTTGTACACGTGCAGTTACATATGAAGCATTGTTTTACCATTTTAATCTGAAGCAATGAGTGACTTTGGCAAATCATCCCCTCTCGGCTAAAAGAGAAAATCCGTTCACGTATTGTTGTGCACATGAGTAGTAGTTGGTAGGGGTCAGGCAGCAGCGCCCTCCCCTGCTCCGTACACCTTCTGCACAGGGGTTAAATAAATGTTAGTGATGTGATAACCAGCCTGTTTTCTGAAGGGGCCTCTGTGGAGCTGCTATAGTGGCCACTAGGTTTCCTCCATGGATGATGTCATGGTCCACACAGCAGATAACAACATGGTGTTTAACGCATTATTGTTTATGCAGGAAAAAAACCTAACCAACACAAGACTCAGAAAAAAAATCTGATTTGAGTTTAAAATCCCAGATTGCTCCAGATTAACATGTTGGGTTGGCTGCTTGTGTCATAAAAGTAATTTCCAGCTGGAGGGACTCAGACAGAAACAAAAGCACCAATTAGAAAGCTTGTTTTGGCATGCATGAGTATACGTTTTGGCGCTCAGACCCCGACAGAAGACGTAGGGGTTATGAAGTGATGTTTATATTCATGAGCAGATGAGATGAGCTTTAGGGATGTCTTTCCCCCGGAGCCTGGACACTTTGAGGTTGGAGAAGGATGAGCGACGAGCGACTGCATGAAGAGCAGAGATGACGGTGGGGTGGAGGAGGATCGCAGCACAAGAGGATGATGATTGGCTGCGGCGAAGATGAGACCGGGATGCTGATAGGTTGAAGCAGAGTTGCGGCTGGTGATGAGGTGATCGTCAGATGAAGGCAGGTGACGCTGCAATGAGTCCACCAGGTTGAGGTTCTGCCTAGGCTTCATTTAAGATAATAGGCCTGGTCTGTATTATTATTTTAGTTTTTTTTTAATAATATAATTAAAATTGTCATATAATTATTATGACAACTAAAATAGCCTCTGTACCACTAATGTTGTTTGTTAAATGGATAGGCCCCCGAATTTGGTTTCAGTAGTAGTAGTATTTATTTACTTCGGTCATGATAAACATTTCGAAAACGTGTCACAAGTTTTTTTGAAAATCTTGTACACAATACAATAAATACAATAAGAGACTTATAATGCCTAACTCCACTTACAACTGTGACACTATGACCACAGATGGCACATAATACAGTTATTCTACCAATGATGGTAACACATATACACAAAACTTAAACTATAAAAAATCTAAATTATGTTATGCGTCCGCGATTTACTTCTTATCTAACGATCTTCATTCAAGTATTTCACGTGTAGATTTTTTTAAATGCACTCTGTAGTAACATCTAAACTATTTGATTGATAATCCCATATTGTATACGGTATCATTGACTTGATACTGCAGCTGATTATTATTATGTTTTAACCCTGTCAATAGATGAAGCGCTGAACGTGCAAATGGTGATCACAACAGACTTTTTACAAATCCAAGTTTTGTACGTCATATAGATCTACTAGGGCAGTCTTTGGAGTCTCCTCTTCTTTGGATTTCAAGACTTTTGGACTATGTTTGGTGTTTATATTGCTCTTGTGTGTGGTTATCATTGATCTAAATAATAGAGATCAGCGGGTCCCCCGTTCATAGTAATGATCCCGAGTGGTCTGGGACATGAACATGGCTGTTCAATCTCCACCTACGAAGCCTGTTCCTTAAAAGGGCAGGAAACCTCGCCCTTCCGGGGCGGGCGGTCCGGCTACGAACCTCCACAGTGCTCCAGAGCCTGTCCATCACAGATCTGGGCGTCCACTTTTTATTTCTAATATACAAAAAACAGCGAGGTTAAAAATACGATACAAAGCCCAGCGTTGTCACATGGGTCATAGTTTTTTTTTTTTTTTAAATAAAACTCTTTGGAGTCTGGCTTTTAAACAGTACAAACGAGGTCCGAAGCTACATAAGAACCCTGTCTACCAAGTGTCTTTTGTAGTCGGTCTTGGCCATCAGGGGATGGTATTACAGCAACGTCAGCTCCCCGCCATGAGGACCAAAGAGAAGGGCTTTCCTCGCCCATTGGTGGTTAAACTTCTCCAAATCATCTTGGGGGCCGGATTTAGCCTCTGGGACTCTTGTTTCCAGTTATTCTTTTGAGCTTTTCTCAATGTAAGTTAGAACTCACTTTACATCAAGGAACGCTCTCCGATCTGCACACAGGGGTGGAGTGTTTTGCCCATGGACACAACGACAGCACGGGCGGGAGTTGGCATCAAACCACTGACCTTTGGAGCAGTGGGCAAACACTAAGTAAATGATTAATATGAATAGTCAAAAAAATGTGACTTCCTTTCATGCACAGGGAGAATTGTTATGTCTCACTGCTGTTGTAAATTATGTCATTGTCTGCTTATGAGGCAGATGAACTTCCAGTCAGTTTGAGAGTTCATTCCCAGTTTCTCTTGTTCACAGTGTTGAAGAATGTGAAGAATGACCTATTTCCTTGAATCGTCCACACTGATTTGCTGCTCTGGACGTTAAAATCTATGAGTATTTTTAGCTTGTTATAATTCATGCTGACCCCCATAACCCCCTCTGCTCTCAAACCCAGATCCCATTTCACTGAACAATGGAAGGTCGTCACCTGAACTCGCTCACATGCAACGCACTGCGCTTTATTTTTCACAATTAGGCCAAACTGCAGAGTTTTTAAAGCCCCCCCTTTTAGCGTTTAATCTTTGGTCTTGGATGTCTCCTCCTTTTTCCTGCGTCCAAGTTTGAAAATGCACGGGGTGAGGCACAGAGGTGAGGTGGAGTTCAAAGTCTGCAAACAGAAAACGGGAAGGTATCGTAGTTGACCCTATATTTACTATGAGCGATATGAAGTTGTATAGGAATGTGCAGACGGCCTTGGTCGGCCGCATGTGCCAACACAGACACAATGCAAAGGCCCGTACGGTGTTGTGGAGGCTCAATAGTGCAGCGTAAGACAGAAGCTGACCTCTAAAGTGCTTAGTGTTAATAATATGGCAGGAATTCTGTGGATGTGGTGCCAGTAACGAAGACAGGAAAGAGAAACTGTGTGGGCAGAAGAAAGGTTTTTGTTGGAACGCTCCTATATGTTCTTTAGTAAAATAACAATAATCGTTGAAATAAAGGTAACGTTACACTGGTATCACTGTTGAATAATATGGGATCCTGTCATTAAAATGAACCCAAATGCTTTGAATGCTGTAGATTTATTTTTCCGTCAGAATGTGGCAAAAAATGTACTTTCAAATATCTATCATAACTGTTGTCATCACGAAACGTCACAAGGCTCTGACGTGGCCCGGATGTGTGAAAATGCTTTATCAACCCCAAAAGAAGAAAAAGAAGTTTAGTTTTATTTTATTTCAGTCAGAATCTTCACACAGACACGATTAAGTACAAAACGTGAAAACCATCAAACAATGACTGAAAAGGGTTTTGGCTGAAGTGAATCTAAAGCCAAACCCTATTACGCCTTAATTGCAACTTAAGACGCCCAGCATACAGCAGGGAGGCAAGATGAGGACAAAACATTGTATCAATAGGTTACAAAGTCCCCTGCTGGAACCGCCACCTTAACGTGGTGGAGGGGTTTGAGCACCCGAATGATCCTGGAGCTCTGTTGTCGGGGGCTTCGTGCCCCTGGTAGGGTCTCCCAGGGCAAACAGGTCCTAGGTGACGGGTCAGACACAGAGCGGTTCAGAAGCCCCTTATGAGAGACCAACAGGCCCGGTTAGAACCATGAGGCCGTCCTTCTGTGGACCCACCACCTGCAGGAGGAGCCATGGGGGCTGGTGCTTCTGCTGGTGTGATTTGGGCAACTCCAACCGACCCGGCAACGGAAAAGTGGAAGAAAACGGATGGATGATTACAAAGCAAATTCACACAAGTCACACATTTTATCAGTAGATTCAATCAATCAATTATATTGTAAAGACGAAGTATACTGTACACAGGAGAGTTTATATATTTAGCTCTAGTGCTGTATAACTGCTAATTACATTAGATTTGAACTTTTATTTTAAAGCGTTTAAGGATGTTCAGTTTTTTGAGGTGTCATTCAGACTATTCCATACATTTACTCCCCTGACTGAGTCACATCTGGCTTCGGTGTTTGTTCCAAATATACTTTTCCGATCAATATGAGTTCCTTGAATACATTCAGGAAGTTTGTGGTTATGAACCTTATACATAACAACAGCTGTGCTGAGATCAACTAAATCGTTTAATTTTAGAATTTTTAATTTAATGAACAAGGGATTTGTTGGGGCATAATAATCTGCATAGCGACTATTCTTTTGCAGTATTGGATTGTAATTTTATAATTATTCCCCCGAAGTTCCACACCATAATTTAGGTGTGGAACAATGAGGGCATTGTATAATAAATTGAGTGATTTTTGATTTACAACTGCATTGATTTTACCCAATATGCCAACTATTTTTTATACTTTTGATTTCACATAATTTATATGCATTTCCAATTTAGCCTTTCATCAACCTGCACTCCCCAAAAAAAAAATCTTATTACCAAATATAATATATTTTGTTTTATTCACATTCATTGATAATTTATTGTAGTCAAACCATCTTTTCAATAATTCCCGTTCATTTTCAACTGTATGTATTAGCTGTTCAAAATGTTGTCCAGAACAATAGAGTCATCGGCAAACAGAATATGTACTTAAGGGCTTGACAGATGTCATTAATGTACACCATTAATAACTTTGGCCCCAGAACAGATCCCTGCGGGTCACCGTGAGTTATGGTGTGTTTTTCAGAACTAACATTATTTATTTGTTCATATTGCTTTCAAAATGCCCACACCTTTACTCAAACCAGAGACGTCCCAGTGAGATTTGTGACGACCTGTCTATCACTGAATCTGGTTTTGGTCAAGTCCTGGCTATATTGTCATATTTTTATAAGCACACCAACTACTGCGCCACCACGCTGCCCTAAATTCACTATATTGAGCTATAACTATAACGTTATATCAGATAATCCTGACTGAGTGCACGTAGTTCCATTACCCTCCACTCTTGCCCCCCTCACCATAGCACCTCCCTCTAATTCCCACATTAAAGAAGGCTGCGTCAGGAAGCCATGACCGACACCACTTCCTCTCGATCAAAAGCTGTTGATGTACGCATTAACACTGCAGATCCAATCTAAAGCGCAATAATTGATTGTGCTGAAACTGGAGACTATTTTGAGTGATTTCCTCAGTTCGGAGCGATTTGGCCTAATTAGGAAAAGAAAAACAGGAAGTGTTAAAGTCACGTCCATAATTAATTGGTGACTTCAGTGGAAGGGTCTGAGCATCAGTGTTTAAGACCAAATATCGGAGGCCATTGGAGCATGTACAAGACCAAATATTAATATGTGACTCAGTGATGAAAATTCCCAGCGGTTTTGGAGTGGCCTCGGCTCAACAGGACATTATGTTCAGTTACTGTCATGATACACACTTCCTCAACACTAGACTCAACTTCTCCTCCTTTCACTGCGCAGCGAGACAGCCATAATTCACTGTGCTCTGTAACTCACAGTTCAGCTGGGTCAGTCTGTTATTTATTACATTTACTTATTAATACCTCAGCGGTGCCATTAAAGTCAACATGGGTAATTTCAAGTGTCCGAAAAGATTAGGCCGAAGCATTAAGCAAAGTGGAATCGAATCTCCAAATGTGCTTTTTGGTATTGTACCTGATAACACTTTTTGTTTTGGCTCTCATTGTTCATGGGGTGAATTCAAAGACAAAACACTTTTTCTATATACACAATAGTCCCATTGCTTGCCGATATTCTTTGGTTACACAAACCTGTACTGCTAATTTCTCTGAAACGCCTTTGGAGACCGCTTATGGTAGAGAAATGAACATTGAATGCACAGGCAACAGCTCGGGTGGACATTTCTGCAGTCAGCGTACAGGTTCCCTCAGCAGGTGGGACATTGTGCTGTGTGTAACACAAGGCAAGGCAACTGTATTTATACCGCACATTTCATACACAAGGCAACTCAATGCGCCTAAGACTGAACATTTTAGAGTGGACTTCTATTGTAGACAGCCTAAGGCAAACCTGTGGAATATTCGTGCAGTCTAACTAGCATCTGTGAAGTGGGATGGATTCTCTTGACAAAGGAGAATCCATCTCCTTCGAAGTGCTCACAGACATTAGATGTGTGAACAATATCTGAGAGAAATTGGTCTATTGTGTTTATAGAGAAAGTTTTATGTCTTTGAGTTCACCCCATGAAAAGTGAGAGCACAAACAAAAGTGTTTATGTCGAGGGTATATGCTTAAGCTTGGGATTTCTTGAGGCCATGTCCACATATTGTTTGATGATTGAAGATTGATTTGACTGTATATTCATTATTAAGTAGTAACTAAATTTGATTTGAGCGTGTTTTTACTTCAACTAGATTAGAGTAGACTATGGGCTATACGAAGAAGAAGAAGAAGAAGAAGAAGAAGAAGAAGAAGAAGAAGAAGGCGCCTTTCGCCACTGGACAAGTCTGCGCCAATGGTCCCTCTGACCACCATCATATGCACACATCATTCATCCTGGCCTATTGTACATGTTTTTAGTGGTAGGGGAAACCGGAGTACCCTATCTCTTACATTCACGATTAGCAGGGTAAAAGTTGTGACAGGAGCAGGTTCAAAACGACTTAACTGGGGAAAGCCTCCGTGTCCATGACGCTGTTTTTTTTGTCTAGAGGCTAACGGCTATCACAAAATTAAAACTAGTGTAAAGTTTTGAACGAGCGGGACGTGGGATGTGGGACCCTGCTAATCGTGAATGTAAAAGAGAGGGGAGAGGAAGGACATCGGCGATCTAATTGTCCTGCCGGAAACCACGTAGGGGGGGGGGGGTGGGGGCGGTTCACTGTGCATATATAGCCCATTGCCACCACTACTATTCCCCGTACTGGAAAGTTTTGATCGGTCCCGATTTAGTCCTGAACCTATTTTGGTCCCACGTCAGCCCCAGTTGAAACCCAATTAGTCCTATTTGAGTCCACAATAACACATGTGTATATTTGGATGTGTTTTAAGAACAGCTGGCCCATACATACAAAACCGTTTGACTTGAGCCAGTGGGTGAGCCCGTTTTTATTTATTTCCTACGCTCATTTGGTTATCACAAGTGTTCATAAGAGGTCTCCCTGGAGTCACCTCTAATCAGCGCAGAGAGAAGGGGCTCCTCCTCTGTCGGACGTCCCGTATAAGTCATCCCTGCGCTGCTCTCCGCTCGGCTGCTATCTTAAGCTCTACATGAAAATTTATTACGATTGGAGACTTCAGTGGACCAAATGATGTTTACACAAGCATACCTCGTTCGGAGAGAGTGTGGGTCAGAGTGATGCATTGTGGGTAAGCAGGAGTGGGAAGGAGGGAGGGGCCAGTGAAGGTTTTAGCCCTTAGCTGACCCAAATGACTAAGCCCTGCCGTTTCTAAAGAAGAGTGTAAGGCGACGTTTAGTATTAAGAGGCTTCAGGAAGGTCACTTTTTATGTCTTTCTCCAGAACAATTACAGGCATAGAAACAGTTTCCTCCACTTAGTCAGACTTATTTCTCACACGTTGTTTTAGTTCCTCAAAACATTCGATCAAACAGCTTTAATAACAGAGAAACTTCGCTATCTATTGGGGCATGGGGTGGCGCCAATGCCCAGATCATTATCCGGCTCACAGTTTGGAGATGCGTTCAAGGGCACAATGCTCCTAATGTGTCTTTCCGGAGGGACAGGTGAACAATTTCTTTACAGGGACAATATAGTAAACCTTAACATACTATAAGTTAAGTTAAACTTTAAAATTCATTCTCTGCATTTCACCTTCGATGCCGCTCGGGCGACCTGTAGGAGCAGTGAGCAGCCAACGTGGGCCAGCGCTCGGGAACCCATCTCCAGATGTGGAGCCAGGCTAGTGGTCAGAGACACCTGACTATTGTACATGTTTTTAGTGGTCGGAGAAACCGGAGTACCCAGAGAAAACCTACACAGACACGGGGCGAACATGCAAACTCCACACAGAAAGGGCCCGTCCAGATGGGAATCGAACCCGGGACCTTTTAGCTGTAACACACGAGCACTACTATTTATGTTGCAACTGAAACATAAATTAGAATTTTACAGTCAAACAGTTACTCAGTACTTTTTTACTTTTACTTGAATATTTATTTGGGTCACTACCTTTTACTTGTACTTGAGTACAATTGGTAACGTTACTCTTACTTAATACTTAATTATTTTGGGTACTTTACCCACCTCTGTGTAACACTGGGCTTATCCAGAGTGAAACTTCAACACAGCAAAAAGTATTTTCAAGCGAGTAAAGAGAAAAGTATTAATCTCGTCACAGATATACTTGAAACATGGAACAAACAAACATGGGTGTTTTCTGTGAGCGGCTCACCTCTCCTCAGACCTGACTCGAGCGGGACATCTGCAGCTCATCCCCATGGAGATGTCAACTAAAAGCAGATTTATAAATAAATATGTCCTCATCCAAATCCATTCTTTAATTACCCACAGCAAAAATAGCATTTTCTCTGTCTGGCTGGTCATTAGGAGCATGTTTTGTATTGATGTCTATACTGTATAATCCAAAATGTTAGCACTGGGTTGGCCCGTTAGTCAATTGCTCAAAATAAGGTAAATGATCAATTTGAACTTTTCAAGATCCCATTTATTTGCAGTGTAGGCCGAGTGGCAATACAAGGAGGGCAGTTGAAGGGGCCATTAAAAAAAAACAAAAGGCTCCATAAAAACATTCACCATTGTGAATGTTGCACCTTCATATTCTCGCCCTCTACGTCTTGTCCCAGCCTGGTTCTAAACATGGCTGTCCTGTGCTCATACATCACCACTGGAGAATGTGCTCTCCCCTCAGAGTCAAAGATTAGCATATTGTTTGTTGACATATGTTTAATTGATGAAGCAGTGCCGCGGTGATTTCACTGTGTTTTGTTTTCGAGGGCCAGCGTTCTGACAGAAATGCTGGGGAAGTATTGAGTTTGGCCGTGCGCTCAGGTTCCCATACACGACAGGGCTAATTCCAAAAGGCCTTGGACGCAACGCCGGCAGAGGGCTGGGGAGATGGAGAGGGGAGAGAGGAGAGAGATTTAACCTTGCTCTGAACTCCAAAGAATCCGAGTGCACTCCCAGGATCGCAGGAAAATGCTTACAACACGTCCATGATTTAGAGGCTGACTTTCAAAGAGCAGACTCCTCTGCGGACTGCGAAGTCATAAAATAACTTTCCATTTCAGAGGAACTCAACTCTGCGCAGAGCAAACGGGCACGGCACTGGAGAGGCGTAAAGCGGATTTGGTAGTCAAATCACCAAACAACCAACCCGTGCATTACGTATTAAGTGTGGCACCTACCTGACACAATAGGGGTAAAGGAAGGGGAATTTCCTGTGAAGCACGGGATTGTGACAAAGAATTATTCAGTGCTGTGTAATGTTTTCCAAAAGTCAGAGTCAGTGTTAATTTCGTCGACTAAAATATTTCGTCTTAATTTTAGTCAAAGTGATTTTTCTGACGACTAAAATTGGACTAAAACTAAATTAAAAGTTTTTCATGCGACTAAAACTATGACTAAAATGTCCAGATATTTTAGTCGACTAAAATGAGACTAAATAAAAATGAAAAGGAGAGACTAAAATCATCCAAACTTCTATTGACAGTCTGAAAGAGACTCATATCATGTAAATTCACTGCCAAAGGAACAGCTCTGAGCTTTGTTCATGAGGGAGCAGCTCCATGAAGCAGAGGACCTCGATTAAATATGATTATAATGGATATTAATAACACAAAGTCGACTAAATGTGTCTTAAATTTAGTCGACTAAATTGACTTGCAATTTTAGTCGACTAAAATTCGACTTAAATTGAAGATATTTTTTTGACTAAAACTCGACTAAAATTAAATGACATTTTCGTCAAAAGACTAAAACTAAATTAAAATATCTTGTCAAAATTAACACTGGCGGAGAGTCCACTGATGACGAGAAGAGAGTTGTCAGTCATGGTAAGGCTTGAATTTGTTTGGTTTTAATTTCTCTTTTTCTCGTGTTGACTGGCCAGGTGTGGCGCAGACGAACCGAGAGAGGTTATTATAGTGTACTCGCAGCTTTACTGTGCCCACACTGCGCTGCGGGTCATAAACATGTAGATGAACCGTTCCCGTCGGTGTCACAGAGATGTCACCCTCCCCTCCTCCTCCAGAGCCCCGCCCCCTGGCCCCTCCTCCCCGTGTTTCTGTAAAAAGTAACAGTGACTATTCTTGGTTATGACAGGTCATCGCTGCGCCGCGTGGGATCCGCTGTCGGTGTCTCCACTGAAGCTAATTCCAACATATTCCAAACACAATAGTGCTTTTGTAAACGTTGACTGCCCGGAATTGAATAGTTGCAGGGTAATTGTCTGCAATACTGGCTCACGGGTTATCTTATGAACTTATTTATTTGGTTGCAAAGCGCATGGGACTCCAGTATGTAAACACATTACGCCAGAATTCAGCTATAGGCTCATTTGCATCCGTTGTTCCACAGTCGCGCTCACAAACATGCTCCCATTCATCCCGGCCTGTTCCCTTTTGCGCGTGGTTCTAGGGAAATTGGAGGAAATCTGCTCATGCACACCCCCATTTGCGTGTCCAGGAATTGAACCTGGGGACATCTTGCTGTGAGGCAGGACCACTAACTGCTTTCCCACCCCCAATGTTTAAAGTGTGTGCACAGACTTTGAAAAGGCATGCCATAAGCGAGTGCAGTAGCTGAGCTGAGCGTGCCCTGGTGAGTGGAGGAAGCTCCAAAGGGCTGAGTCAGATCCCATCTCTTCCGGAGGAGTGGAGCCAGTTTGAACAGAGCGATCGGGGGCATCTCCTCAGGGAGCAGAGCCGTCGCAGCCTGTGCCCGGGGCCTGGTGTGTTTACTCAGGGCTCTGCAGGAGCCGCTGCAGTCACCTCCAGCCTGTGGCGCTGTCTGAAGGCATCTAAGTCAGAATCAGAATCAGTAAAGGTTTTATTGCCATTGTCAGCGAACCGGTCCACAAACTAGGGATTTTCTTTGGCGCAATCGTGCAACATGAAACATAAGACTTGGTGGAGCTAAACAATAAACTATAAAAACTGTGAAGGGAGAACAACAAGTAAAAAAAAAAGATCAACAACGACTATCTTGCCAGCGTGTCTTCAGTGGCGCCTCCAGACATTGTTCATAGGGGTGGCCAGATGGGGCCACTTAAAATCTTGGGGTGGCAAACCAAAACTAGGTCTAGAGCGGCTTGCCTGGCTGGCTGTGAATTTGGGCTGAAAGTATTCATAACTGATACTACAGTACTACAATTAACACTGGCCAGTGGGGTGGCCAATGGGGTGGCCAGGAGTCGGCCAGGGGGGGCCACGGCCACCCCTGGCCACCCCCTGGTGGCGCCACTGCGTGTCTTACAGTGTTGCTTTACATTTATATTCTACCCCTCTTTCCATGGATTCCTGCGTTTTGACCCAGGCCCGTCCCAGATGAGGGCAGAAGGAGGATTCGCTGTGATGTTTCTGTTTAGCTTCCTCCCTCTGGTCTCCATGGATACCAACTGGAGCGTGCCATGGCGGGACCGTCTCATAAATTCTAAACTCTGGATAATATTTACTTCATGGATTCGAAAACCTGGGAAAATTCAGCTGCAGGTTCAAAACGTTACCTACGCCGATGTTGTAGGATTATATTGTGGTTGGAACCCGCAGTCTGTGAGAATGGCAAATTAACACGATGTAGACTTGATTGTATGAACTAAAGAGAGAGGGTAACCAGATACCCAAACTCAAGTATGTAGGCCTTTGTGAGTATATAGTATATATATATTTGTAGTTAAAATACAGTATAGAGGCCTACATTTACTCAGGACTTTGTTTAAATGAAAAATATTAATAAATGCTGTGGATCTTATTAAAAGGTGCATTAGGTCACTTTTCATGGACATTAGTGCGTATTTGACCTCGTAGTGACCGAGGTTTCAAGGTTTCTGGTAGGTTTTCACTGCCTTTCACCAGAGAACCTACAAAACCATTGATCCTGGGGCGTTGTAGAGGCCTCTGTGATTGAAAGTACAGGTGCCATGCTGACCACCGACACAGCTGCTCGGTCGTCAAATCATCAACTCTCTTTTTTCACATAAAACCTGACCCGAGCACATTTTCTCCTGTTTGACTTCATCCAAATCTAAAAGCGTCTTGGTAAACATGGTCAAAATAGCAAGAAAAATGAGACAAAAAAGCAATGAGGACATGGAGAGAATGAAGAGTGACGAAAAAGTGTCAAAAAGTGATGATCAAGAATTTGACAAAAATCCACCCACGCAGCACAAAGTAAGAGCTCCATTTAGATGAGTTTAGGTCTTAGGTCTTAACTTTCGAATGAGGCGTTGCACCGTTGCTCGCCAGTCGAGAAGCTTTTAGTTTTGGGTAAAGCCAAACTGGTGAAAATGCACTCGGTTAAGATGATGAATGTTCTCAAACAAAAATGTCAGAGAAAGAGGGAGACGTCCATGTTCTAAGGATCGGACTCGGCCATGGCTCCAATACAGAGAGTATGCAGGTGATGTCACAGCATAGCAGCAAAGTAGCATCACAAACCACATGAGTGTGAAATATACACAAAAATATATATTTTTTTCTATTTGTTTCTGCACTACAGTCCAGATTGCTGAGTGTTCTTTTTAGATAAAAAAAATAAGTGCAATGTTATACACGGGTCATTGTTTTCCAATGGGGCAGATTTTTTAATAGGCTATAGCAGTGGTGGCATAATCCCATAGCATCTGATGAGTTTTATCTCAAAAACAGATGAGTACCATTAAAAAAAAAAAAAAAGTTTTCACCACCACATACTTTACACCCACAGCGGTATGTGGCTTAACAATAGAGCAAAAACATAATTTTGTAGTTAACTCAATGCCCATAATACATATTATAAAGGAAGATCCGAACAGTTGAACAAACCTGCTCTACGTTTGCACGCCATCACTCCTTGTTTACCTTTTCATTTGGCCTTCCACTTCTGAAAATAACGTTATCGCCCATAACTTCTACTCGACAGTGCGCTCTCAAGAGCATAAAGTGCAAAAGCTGTACCTTGAGTGGTGGTGCAACCTTGCAAATTCCTCACTGGTCAATAAACTCAATACGTCGAGAACAGACAGATAAGGCTAAGTCCAGACGTAAATCTTTAGCATCTCGATGGATCTCTCATGTCTTGCTCAAAGGCTGCGTCGGCCGCGTACAGTAAACAGTGTGACAGCTACTTTGAGCCGCGGCTGCGAGAGGGAGCCCGGAGAGTGCTCTGGGGCTTTTGGGTCTTTAGTGCGCGGGGGCTTCTGGTAAAGACCAGCATTAAAAACACGTCGGTGACAACAAAGGCGGGTTACGGTGAAAAATGGGGATGTATAAGTGGGAAGTGTATGGGAGTCAAAGGGACGGGGGAGAGAATGGGAAAAATGAAAGCTGGATATAGACAATCCCTATCTAATGCTAAATGTATGGAGGCAATCTCTGGAGAGCAGGAATGACAGGCAACAGGCAAAGATGTTTTTTTTTTGTGTATTTGTGATACATTCAGTAAAAAAAAAAAAAAAAAAAAAAGTAATAAAGACTTGGCACAATGTACAAAAGGTCTGATTTCGTCAGAGTAGCACAGATCTCAAAGCTTGTGCCATTTCTCGTTGGTTTTCATTCTTGTGCACACAGTATCTTGATTTGTTACGTTAAAAGGCTTGACTCGCCCCGCGGAATTCATCAAGCGTCCTTAAATTCCCTGAAAAGAAAACATCCCGTCGTTAAATTACCCGCTTTATTCACGCGTTCGACGGCAATTTAAATCATTCCCCAGGACATCGAAATGACACAAAAATGATGCTGAATTAATTTTGGAAAAAAATAAATAATTGCATGAATAAAAAAAAGAAATACACTGATTGTTGAAGGAAACTGCGAGTTGAAATTAAAAATCAGATGGCCGACTTGAATGGGGAGGCTCGAGTCCGCCCCCTCAACAGGAGCTCACAGGCCCAGTATTACCACACAGAGGGACCACTGTCACACAAAATGATTTTCAGGGATCGCTTTGTCATCTTTATTTGCTCTTCCCACCTCCGGTCTGTTAATCCAGTCACAATAGAATGATCCGCCACTGTTTAAAACAGCCGTGGTGCCAGTGGGACATGTTTGCGTCGTCAAAGCAAGTCCACAGGTGCCCGTAGTGCAACAGTCCTCTTTGTAACAAAAAAAGGTCGACTATTGTGGGTTGTTCAAATAAGCAAGGCGACTGCTTCACATGTCAAAGAAAAGTACCACAACGTCATCTACGGGAAAATGGAAATCTGATTATATGACAGAAAATAATTTAAGTCACGTATACCCTGTTTGAACCAGTAAGAGCTTTCAGTGAAACAGATTTGCCTTTAAAAGAAACACAACAAAAGGTTCTACTCTATAATGATATTTTTTTATTAACAATCACAGCCAAAAAAAAAAAAAAAAAAAATGGTAGATTTATAAATATATTTTCTATCCCTTTTGATTTGTAAAAGTCGTCTTTGCGTGATTCCAGTTGTGGGAGAAGTAGCGTAACTTGTCCAGGAAGTTGTGCTTGAAACGGCACGGTCGATATCCAAGAGAGAAAATCCCTTATGTACAACATGAGGACACGTGCATGGGAGAGAGATACCAGTGCCTCCTGGAAAGCCATCCACAGCAAGAACATTGATCATTCTGGCCAAATTCCCCAAATCTGGAAGTTAGATATTCCCAGCTTGAGAAGAAAGTCGGGCACTCCCAAAGAAGGAAACATTGAATGCTCCGGGATATTTCCGAATGACAGTGTGCTTGGACCAGGGATTAAAGTCTTTATGAAGGGAGAGGGGCATGAGAGGGGGGGAGGGAGGTCAGGCTAAAGCCATAGGGCACCACGGCTCGCCCCGCACCGAGGAGACGTCCTGGGATAGGCTGGTGTACAGGGCGTCCTGTCCCGAATACTTCACCGATGACACAGTGCCCTCCGTGGAACTGGACAGGACAGAAGAGCTGACCTGCGGGGAGAAGAGGGGGGAATTAGTTGATCAAATCATTTAGGCTAGGATAGGTCTTTATTGTCACTGCAAAATTGATCACAACAAAATTCCTTTTGAGAGCACTCCCTGGCATAACAACACGAAAAGCATAACACATCAATAAAACTAAATCTGTATAAATATTTAAAAAAATTGTGATTTAAAAATGTATATCTAGAATTGTTGGTTTTGTTTAATTTGATTAAGTGAAAATTACAAAAATTGCATTGTTTTAGTTTTAGTTTAAAAATTAAAATTAACGATTAAATAATAATAATAATAATAATAATAATAATAATAATAATAATAAATATCTATATTGTCTGTGCTTTCTGATTATTCCATGGATCATTGCAATGTAAATGATAACACTGTATAAAACCATGTTCACTGAATGAGCAAAAAGTGCACTCATTGGACATAAACACTTTATGTCTTAACATCTTTGACGACACATCAGATACTAATTCAGTGATACATATTTCTGTGGTATAAATGGGATGACGTGTATTTTTGCGTGTGCTGAATGTGCGTCAGGGTCACCTGTGCCGCGGGAGAGCTGGTTTTGGAGCAGTCCTCAGAGTTGGACGAAGACGTGGATGTAGGAGTCATGGAAACAGTGTTATTGTTGTTATTGCTTCCTATAAAAAAAAAAAAAACGTTAGATTTTGATTTATTACTTTTAATAAGGCACTTTCATTTTGAAGCAATAATTAATACTAACTAACCAGAGGAGCCTTTGGATTGTTTGGCAGTTTTGGGTTTTCTTTTTCTGGTCTGGATTCCCTCTTTTTTCATGGCAAGTGGTCGAGGAACCTGTGATGTTTGTCATACAATAAATTACATTACACTCGATTAAAATGCATTTATACTATTATAATAATTTAAATATTACATTTGAAATCCCCTATTGAGAATTATTTTTGAGACATAATAGATATCAACACTGACCCCGTGTAATTTTGTGTAGAGGCCACATGCGTTGCACACTGGTTCGCCCTCCGCGTTTCTGCGCCACAAAGTGGTCGTGCTCGTTTGGCAGTTTGCGCAGGACAAGCCGATTCTTCTGGACGTGGACTGGGGACATGAAACAACATACAACCATTACTATATGAATATTCCAACTGTGTCAGTGTTTCACATCACGAAGCAATACTGACAGGTCGACGCCAAAGTCACTATTATCCCGACAATTACGGGTGCATTCAAACCCTATTTCCCGACCATAACAAGAAATCAACTCGTGTATGGTCTTTACATAAGTCTGTAATGAGTAAAACTAATACATGGGATGAGTTACGCCATGTTACGTCGCCATTTGTTGAAAAATGTTGTGCGTAAAGTGTGCGTAAAAGCACGTGTGAATATTAACGATATCGATGGAGAACATTATAGTTCACAAATGTAAAACAATTTAATTTGGATTCAACAATTCGGACTATAGGCCTATTCTAAATGTTAACAGGATGATTTTCAAGGTTGGTTGCTTTTGTGAAGAGACAACGCAATGGACGCAAAATGTCATGATGCAGGAAAGAAAATGCGACTCTCACTCACCGTCCTTTTCTGCGGTTTGATGAGCGGCCGGCTTAGACCGTTCATTTTGCTGTACAGGCCGCAGGCGTTACACAGGAAGTGCCCGGTGCCGTCGCGCCTCCAGAGCGGCGTAGAGATAGAACCGCAGTTCACGCACTCCCGACTCTCGCCCATGTCGTCCAGAAGGTCGGACACTGAAGAAAGAGCGATGACAAATATTGCTATGAGCCAATAGTAATGGTTTTGTACATTAAGATATGAACAAAAGTGCCTCAATTACGCTTCATTAATTTAAAGAACTACCGTGGAAATTATTCGGCCAATTTAGTTTTAGTTTATTGCAATAGGCAAATCTTCAGGCCTTAGAAACCAGAAAACACATCTCACAAACACACACAAAACCGGGTTTACACTGTAATTTTAGCTAACTCAATAGCAACTAAATGTACAATTTTATACAATTGTATTATTATTATTACTTAAATAATTTAACAGTAAAAAAATAGCTTTCTATTCTATAGGCTACTATAGCATAAACCCGAGCAGTCTTTTGTAGGTATGAGCTCACCTCCATTGGGGCCTCTGATGAGGGGCGCACTTCGGCTCTGCAGTGTGTGCAGCATGGTGTTGTCGAAGGGACTGCTGGTCCAGGGTGACGGGAGCTGAGACAGCTGCGGGGTCACGTATGGGGAGTAAGGACTGGGATAGGTCCCAGTGAGGCCCCGGGAGAGGCCGTACTGGTCCCTGCTGGCCACGTTCAGAGTGTTACTGTAGGCTGTGTCCCGGGACGTGCCATTGCTCATGGGCGGACTGGGAGGGTAATGGAAGCGGCTGGCCGCATGTGGGCTACCCGTGCTGTAAGAAGGGCTCTCGGGAGCAGACTGGGACCATACTGAGTGACTGGACACGTGGCTGGGCTGCGTGCCACCAGCCTGGAGGTACGACAGGTTAGGGATCATGGACCCCACGCGGGAGCTGGGCACGTACACAGGGGAGTTTGGACTGGAGTGCATGCTGTAACCCCCCGAGGAGGACTCGTATCCGGAGGGCGTTTGCGCTGCGGCGATGGCCAGTGTCTGGTACATTTCGCTGGGGTCCACCAGGAGGCCTGTTTTGTGCGAGTTCCCGGCCAGCACCATTTTGGTGCCCTGGTCTAAGTCCGTAAACAGCGGCATGTCCTCGGACGCGCCCAGCCCGTTGTTGTGGTGTCCGAAGTGGACGTAGGAGTGTCGCCTGTGGCTCAGCGCGTCCAGCTCACTTTGAGACACCGCGGTCCGGAGCTCATCCGCCGTGGGGCCGTCCCTCCTGTCACCGGGCAGGTAGCTCTCAGCCGGCGACCCTGGGCTGCTGGACACTTCGCGCTTAACCATGGACCAGCTGTTTTCGCCCAGGTCCATCCAGGAATATTTCCAAACACGGAAGAGTTAAGTAATGCGCTGGGACTAGTCCACCCTGCAACAGGAGAGATCCAACTTTAGAGAAGAAAAACTCACACGTTTTTACCCCGAATCCCGCGGATCAGCTGAATTTGAACATGCCCACGACCTCTGCGTAAACCTCACTTTACTCAATGTTACCGACATGTTACAGGCTCAAAACGAAACATCAGATCATTACTTTCATGCCACTGTCGTGCGCTCCGTCTGTGCAATAAAGACGCACTGATTGCCATCACTCCTATCAAGCGCCCTTAAGAGGTGAAGGATCCATCCGTGTCAAATCACTGTCCTCCTACATAGTGCACACCAATGCGCGCGCACACACACACACACATGTAGAGATAGGAAACAAAACGCAATAAGTCTTCACAGCAATGTGAGATAACCGTTTGATAAGACCCTCAACAGATAAGAGCGAGAGGCTGGCTTACCAGGGCGATAAAACTATACTCCGAAAAGAGAGTCCACCGCAGTGCGCCACTACCCCAGATGTTCCCACATCTGCGCGTCCCGCTCAAGATACAGAAAAAGAAGTAGCGGATTTTTCAAAACTTACCTACGAGACTCGTGCCATAAGACGGACAGAAGTTTGGTAATAGCGATCCGCTGCTTGTCTTGGGAGTAATGGGAAAAGTTAAGTGCGTGCGCTCTGACGGAGTTTATGAGAGGAGGCGCTTACGCTGGCGGCGGCTGCACGAGGCGGACCAATCACGTGCGTCCTGAGCGCTCGAGACTCGTTGGGGGTGCCAGCCTGTGAAATCCTCCGATCAATCACACAGTGCTTCGCCTCTTGATCAGGTCTCGAACTGAAAAATCATTTACATTAACCCAGGCCGGTGGTTTGCATGTCCATTTGCCACGTGCTTCTTTTAAAAATAATAAACGTAGATGAGGTTATACAGCTGCCTATAGGTCTACTTTCCATAGGCCACTGTAGCCTACACAGTAATACATAGGTCATAATTCATATTTATCAAGCTTTTTTACCTATAAAGTCTCCAAAAGGTTCGTTTTATATCATCATTATTTGTATTATTATCTTTTCTTTTTTTTATGTGGATAGCCAACATTTCTGCTATTGATTTAATACAAAAATATAGAGACTAAAATTAGATTGACCGCGTTGACAAGGTTTGGCACATGTATCCCTCTCTTGCTATATCATGGGAACCTTAGGCCATGTGTTGGTTTTCTACCGGCCCATCGTCGCTTTGTTTATTCTCCTCCCTCCGCGCGATCAACAAAGCCCTCTGCTAATTAGTTTATTTAAGTCAGACGCCTGTATGAGGCTCGAAGGGGGGGGGGG
Organism: Proterorhinus semilunaris; assembly: GCA_021464625.1. Lineage (NCBI taxonomy): Eukaryota > Metazoa > Chordata > Actinopteri > Gobiiformes > Gobiidae > Proterorhinus > Proterorhinus semilunaris. The sequence goes on along the minus strand of CM038358.1, from coordinate 22,611,106 downwards.
GGGGGGGGGGGGAATCACAAACTCGGGGGGCTAAGGCTTTGAACGCGGGTGATTCGCTCAGGCCCCAATAAACAACTATTGGCCAAAAGCGATGATCAAAAGTGAGAGGTGTCAATCGAATCATGCACGTGTTTACGGCCGCCCTGGCGCGTGAGCAGTCAGTCAGAGACATCTTTCTCAGCATGTATAGCCGATTTTTCACAACTGGGCTCGATTACTGTGCCCAAGCTCCACACTGAACCCTTGGCCAGACAAAATAATATTAATGACTCAAGGATTGGCTAAAATGTCATAAAATAGACTATTATTTTCAAGCAACTAATTCAGCGCTCCACCTTTTGCATGCACATTATATAAATGTAGCACGTTTCGTTTATTTTGGATTGTATGTGTTTTATTCTATTAATAATTAGGCCTATACGTGTTTTGTTTGCGATTGACCTGATTAAAAGGGCTGTTGATACCAGAAGCTCATTGATTATGTTGTCAATGGCTGTATACGCACACAGCATTAACATCAAAATAGTCACACCGTTGCATCATTTCTGTGGAGCAAAAATAATCGTATATTTCTGGACGTGTGCGAGAGTGGGCCCCGCGCGCACCATCCCGCCGCACCCCGTGGTTGTCCCGGGACGCTGCCCCTTGTCACGGAGGCGCGAGAGACTGCACAGAGTCGTGTTGTGTGTGTGTTTTTTTTTTCTGCGCGCGCGTACCCCTTTCACCGATTAGGCGCGAGAGGCGTGATGAATGAGGTGTTTTCGTTATGATGTCAAAGTGTGCGGCTCCGACACACGGGAGGGAAAGTGGCAGGACGCCGCCCTGTCTCCACATTATCCAGAGACGGTCAAAGCTCTGGGCCCGCGTGTCTCAGGCCGCGCTAATCGAGTTAAATTTATCACGCGGCGTTTTGGAAGGGTTTAGCGTGCGGCACCGCGGCTCAGTTCAGTGTGGGGGGGGTCCATGCGCCCGTCCTGTAAGCAGCCGTTTGTTTTGTTTTTCCCGTCCCGAGATGTGCCTAATAGTCTGCCCCTCAGGTGTCAGTGCCTTGTGTACAGACCTGATAAAGATTATCTCCTGCGCTGCTCTCTCATTAGAGGTCTACAGTGCAAAGGCCTGTTGCTGCAATGGGACATGCACGAGTCAGCCTTTTCGGTTTGTGTTTTGTTTACGCGTCACGTGCCGAGGATTATCTGTGTACTAATTAATGTAGCTGCCTGTTGCATTCCTGACAAAATATTACAAATATTAAAGCTGGAATTGCACAAGGCTAAATAACAGATTCTGAAAAGATTAAGCGTAAAAGCGAAGCCATGCTGCACTCATTTTATGACAGATATCCAAATAGCTAAATATTTGTTGTCCATATTTTACTTTTTATTTTGCATCTTATTTATTAATATTCCTTATGCATGCCCCCTAAAGCCTTATAGTTAAAGTTGTATAGCTATTTTTTTTAATCTAAATTCGGTGTTATATGTTTTAAGTTGCTGTTTTAGTTTGTGCACCTGTTCTCAAACAATGGCAATAAAACCTATTCTGATTCTGATTCTGATATACCGCACCAATATTAGCCTATACTGTATTCAAGAACTTCAAGAATAATAAAGTTAGGCAGTGTACTTCCACTTTACACTTTTATATCTACATTTATACTTTCACTTGAACTTTTGATCAACGATTAACTCATTCTTAAACTTGGGGAAATATGCTTGTACCTGAAGTACTTCTGGTAAGGGAAGATGTGCAAAATGACTGAGTTCAATTAAGTTGCAACAGACAAAGGGTAGAAGTGAAATAACAGTAGGGTTATTATGGGGCTAAATCTCATTGAAAACAACTTCAAGTATTTGCACTTATTTTCTAGAGAACAATGAATTGCTACACTTTTTTTTTTTTTTTAAACAATTCCACGCCACATGCCCAGGTCTCTCTCGTCCGTTGGGAGAGGTCCAGTTGCAAAGGCTGCTGGGAGACGGTGAGTTCAGACTGTTTGAAGTGGTAGATGATTAAACGGCCTGGACAGGTGTAAAACTAACCTTTGGTGTTTTGGACACGAAACCATTGACGTTTACCTGCCAATCCTCCAAATTGGTCATCACCCAGAGGCGGAAAAAACACATGCAATTACACAAACTTTAAGCTGAAGCCACTTTTATCTTTGTGTTTTGAAAATAATTCATTTTTTATCATCTTCGTGCCGTCATGTCAAATCACAATGACACAGACTGTGAGACCCATGTGAGCTACAGTCTCCAAACATTATCTGAAATCATGTCATGCCATGGATATGATGAACCTTTCTTAATCATCGGTGATACGCGTTAGGACAGTAGGCCAAGCTGATGCAACGGGCGCCATGCGGGCGAGCACGGCGTCGCAATTCAGTCGCTGCGACGGGGCCTCGAGCCGATACACATTTTAACATCACTTGGGGACAAATCATGTTGAATACACACACAGAAACAAAACGCATTATGTCCTGGTCCCAAGGATGAATGGCTGGAATAAATACATACAATTGGTCAGTGAAAATGCATAACCTCATTATCCCACATGTCAGGGGTTCCCAACCTTTTTTTGTCCCATGTACAATAGAGGCATCAATTCATACTCCGAGTGCCCCTTACCTCGAGGATCCGGCCAAAATGTGAACAAAGTGAGCGAATAAACATGGGTTATTCAGTACATAGAGTTTGTGTGTTCAAAATACTCTCAAAGTCAAACCTTTTACTGAAAAACATCACTTTTATATGAAAGTAATATTGAAATTCCAATCGGAGGTAATTCCAAATAAACCCCCGGCACCGCTGTATATTAAAGGTATAAAAACATCACGATAAAAGTACGTCACAATGTAAAATGTGTCACTTTATTCGAGACAACTTTGTATCAGTGAATCAGAAAAAAACAAAAAAATTGCACAGAATAGTGGACTAAAAGTAATAGAGCTGTTCACTTCAACTACAGTTTAATAAATTCCCACAAAAATCTATAGCCAACTAAGATATGATAACTTCACTGTACTTTAGAACTTGTGTTGTAAATACTGTACTATTCAATACCAACTTCTACATCTTGTCAAACACTTTTGGGACCGTTAAACAGAAACAAGGACCTCTGAACGTATACTCTAAACTCGATCATTGAAATGTGACGATGAATTCAGGAGCTGTGCGTAAAACTAAACTTACATGAGGGTGTGTATTGTTCATGATTTTCTTTTCGGAGCAGTTCCTTCACTAACAATAAATGTTGTTGCACATTGTTTAAAAAAAAAAAAAAAATTTCAGTAAAACATTTTGAGGTCCAGAACAGTCGCTTTTCTCGGAGTTCTGTATTTTCTAATGAAAGTCTTTGCTTCCCATTTTCCAATACACTATTTAAGCAAATGTCCTTTTCAGCGTTGAGGGTGGAATACACAAGTTAATAGTTTCCAGGTCATTAGTTGTCGGTCTATTTGCATTACCATGGCATGATTCACACCCTGATAATGTCTGGAAACGCTGTGGTGGAAAGTTCAGTGCGACGACGTGTCTTCGGATCCCAGTCATGTATTTATACCGTGAATAACACGGGAAAGGCCGGGGCGTTTTGGGGGAACCAGGAGCCCATCAGTCTGCCCTATCACTTTAATGGAGCCGCCTCCAAATAGCCCTCAGTCAGATAAACTTAAGTGTTTAAAAAGCCATTCATCCACCAAACAAGATAAGACGCCCAAGTGAGCAGTTTCACACACTACCTGCTCACACACGGCAACAACTGTAACTCCTGCCACCATGTTGATCGTCAAGAAAGATAGCCCGAAGCTCTGGCCAGACGTTGATTTTCTTATTAGACCCGTATATATTAGTGTTGGGTATACAAAATGTAAAATGCGTTTTATTTTTAGGTTAGACCGCTGAGGAGGCCCTGCTCATTTGTTTCAGTCAGTTTAGTTTTGAAGTGAAAACTGAACCCCTGAACTATCACATCCCAGTTACAAAAACGTAACACACACTTTTATTCAGGTTTGGGATCCACTTGTGGCTTTGTGGATGGTCTTTCATCCCCATTGGACACAAATATGTCACATTTGGATATGGACGATCGGTGGAGAGAGACGCTTGAGGTGAATTGAAATCAAAGGGTTCGCAATTTGAACGGTTTGGCAATTGGTACAATTCAAAGGCTGCAGTAATTTACCATTAAAAAAAAACTAATACCAGTCTCTGCGATACCACTATATTACTATTACTCGTTTGCACATTTGCCCCTTCAGAGCTGCTGCAGCAAGTTAATTTCTCCATTGCGAGATCAACGTCTCACTATCTTATCCATGGTTTACACAGCAGCAGTAAGTCCATTTTAATGCCCAACGACTATATTCTTAATGCCACCAACACCCACAAAATAAAAATATGTGCCACCCATCCATTTTCTTCCACTTGTCCGTTGCCGGGTCGTGGGGGCAGTTGTTGGAGCTGCCCAAAAAAATATGTGCATATTTCAATATTAATTAACATTAAATAATTGTGAACAATTTCAGCCCAAACCTAATGAATGTGTTTTGAATCATAATTTCTGTATTTTGAATGAACGTACGAAGCAAAATTGGTCAAGCATCATCGTAATTTTCCAATACATTTAGATTTACTACCAGTTTGAATCCAATTTACTGTTTTTCATGAAATTTAAGGCCTTAATTTTGGCACAATTCATTTAATGACTTGCTTTTTAATGCCCCGTGGAAACCCTGTTATCTTATGTCATTATTGTAGTAGTTAAAGCCACACCGCGTAGAATTTTACCCAATAAATACATTGAAATACAAGCATTTATTTTATGACAGATATTTTCATCATTGAAAAATACCTCATAAATGTACAAAGAAACATGAGCCTTTGCTGTGAGCGGCTCAGCTCTCCTAAGACATGACTGTAACTTTACGGGGAGAGGGTACGTCTCCAGCTCGTCTCCATGGACACGTCGACTAAAGTCAGCAGAATTTCAGATTTAAATAGGTTAAGTTCTCATTAAAATCCATTCTTTGATTACCCACTTCAGTAATGTGTCGAGCTGGTCATTAGGAGCATGTTTTTACTATTGGCAGTAACAGTATAGTCCAAAATGTTACGCAGTGTCCCTTTAAGCAGCTCATATTTGAGTTTTCCCTACAATGTTAATGTTCCTGTACTCATTTAAAGCCATGAACCTTCAATCTTAAAACATTCATTGCATTCCTATAATATCCTGTACTGTCATATGGAACCGTAATGACTTTATCTAATCATCTCCTCTTGGACTCTGCCGCCCCTGGTCCGAGCGGCTGGAAAAGTGCACCTCATCTGTGCTGCTGTGGACGCATGGCGGCCTTTGTTATTGTTCCCGCACTGTCTCCATCCTGTGGCCTGCCTCGTGCCCGCTTCTGTTTTGTCTTTTGGGCTGAAGGTTAGGCCTGGGACGCGCTGTGACTTCCCCTGAATCGGCTGTGCGGTGCCAGCGGTATATAGTGTCAGGGTATATGGAGAGAAAACAGCCTTGGACTATAGGGGGGCGGGCGTCGCTACAGATAGGACAGAGACAGAGGGAGACAGTGTGTGGTATAGTTTAAGTGTTGGGGCGGAGAGGAGCAGGAGGAAAGAGGGGGAGGTGTGGACGGATCCTTGGGACTGGCACCAGAGAGGAGCAGGAGTGTCTTCATGTGTCAAGGTCTGTGGAGGATCATCTGCGGCAGAGGATTTGAGTCACTGCCTGACCGAAAAAAAAAAAAAAAAAATCGCCACAACAACAAAAATAGGTCACATGCTCCAAAATTTAGTTTTGATTACAGTTTTTCTCAAACATCTTGTATTGCTGATGGGCGACTGTGAGCACATCCCAAAGGTCCTGAATTGGGTTCAACTCTTAACCCCCACATGAACTGAGCACATTTTATCCAGCTCGGCGTTACCCAAATCTAAAAGCAAAAAAGTGGCAAAAAAAGAGATGAAAATTAAATGAAAAAATTACAAAAACACTTCCAAAAAAAGTGACAAAAACGCGGCAAAAGAGCGCCAAAAACATACCGGAAAAGCAGCACAACACAAATAGGGACAAAAAAACAGCAACAAAAAATCAACATGAAAAAGCAGCGACAAAAAAAGTTACGGGCAGTTGTGCAGGACTTAGCTTTCAAACGAGGCATTACACTGGCTTATATAGGCTGTAAGCTCCAGTCAAGAAACATTTAGATTTGGGCAAAGCCGAAAATGTGCTCGATGAAGGCGGGGGGTAAGAGGTTAAGATCTGGACTCTGTGGTGGCCAATCCATGTGTAACAATGATGTCTCATGCTCCGTTCTTTCACAATGTGAGCCCAGTGTTTCCCGTCATCTTGGAATATGCCTGTGCCATCAGGGAGGGAGAAATCCATTCGTGGAAAAACCTGGTCGTTCTGGATGTTCAGGTCGTCGGTCTTTCTCTTTCTTTGCCCTCATAGTTGAACCTGGACCTGACCAACTGCAGCAGCAGATCATAACAGTTAGTTAAATCCTTTTTGTCCCTACCAAATATATTGTGTGTCTCAATTAAGAAAATCTATGGACTTGTCACGTCTACTTATGAAAACATCACAAACACCAATAGTTTAACGCACATTCGAACTTGGCTTTGATTCATTATTATTTCCACTTTTCAGTCCCAGAGGGCAGAGACAAGTCCAAGTGAACGGTTCTTGTATAACTGGGTGTCATAACAGCAGTGGCCTCACGGGGCGCCTGACTTGATCAAACAGAAGAACAGTTTGGAAATCAGCGATGACACAGATGTCAAACTCTCGAGCCGACTGATGGACCTGCGCCAAATGGCAACTCCGGCCATGGCACGATTACACAAACACATTCATGGCAGGCAAAAAGGCCCACGGACACGATGCCAGGAAAGTATTGGTCTGAGCTGGGCTGTTGTTGACCATACAGTAGCTTCCACAAATTCAAATTGTGAATGACACTTCCTTTATGTCAGTGGTGGAATCTGTTCGCCAGTATATTTTCAAAGAATTGTTTTTGGTTATTGTATAAATTCAAGGTACAGCATTAAAAACATTGCGTAGGTTTGAACCTTCACCCACCCGACACGGCCGCTAGCCGTCATTGTTTTGTCTGCACTAATCTTTGTGATGCTACTCTGGGGGGGGCGGGGGTCTAGTCAATGCATATGTGTGTGCATGCTTTAATTTTGATAGTCCAAAAACAAAATGTCTCCTTTGCGCTTGTGATCCCACTGAACCGACGCTGTGGTCGCCGCCAACGCTGTGTCAAAAAGTGTCAGCTCACTCGCCTTTCCGAGCGCGCCACAGCCTGGCCTTGACCCTTTTGCAAACACAGTTTCTCTCCCGTCCGAAACTCTTTCCGCGGTGCCCAGAGAGCGTTTCAGGCCAGGAGAACAAATACACTCTTGTGCGGGCGTGATAAGATTTGAACTTCTCTCAAAGGGAGCCTGGACGTGTTTTTTTACATTGACTTTGTCCTTCTGTGACCGCGCAACCTTGCACTTAAAGCCGCCGCAGACAAACACTCGGCATTAGCCTTCCACACACATTAAACAGCGTCTCGACTCCCAGTTGCCAGACAATGAAAACACGGAGCTGCAGTTTCTATGGCCTCGTGACCAGGCTCCTTTTGTGTGGCAGAAGGAGAAAAAAAAAAAAACGTTGTGCATTTAAAACGTGCTCCAATTATGTATTTTTTTCTTTTTTTATCAGCTCGCCGTCAAACATGGACTGCGATCGCGGCCGCGGCCCCTTTGTGCCCTTTTCGCCCGGCTGTGTACAGTACCAAGCAGAGCGCAGGTCGGAGTATTTGTCCATGGAGGGAGTAGCTCACGAAACAATGTGTCATAATCTGCTCCGCTGTAACCAATGCAAGAGGCGCAGGCTCTTGGAAAGTGGAAATAAAGAGCTGGGTCTGAAATGCTGTGGATTTGATTAATGATATCATGCACCATTTTGAGATATACTCTATGCTGGGATATGTCCTGGTTGACTGCAATATTTTTGGGCCTCCAGAAAAACCAAAAATCTTCATAATAACACATTCTCACAGTTGGGCTATTATAGGCCTATAGACATTTGAATGGGCTGTAGCCTGGTCTGCTGGTCACAAAGGGCTAGCTGACCAGGCTCCTTGGCTCTTCTGTGTCATTAGTCTGCAATGTGGAGCTGTATTTGATGTTAAACACACCCCTAGGCGCTTGTTCAAGTTGGTAGTCCAATGTAGAGCTCACGTAGAGCTCACACACACCAGTGGAGTGTCGGTGTGAGCAAAAACGTGGATGGAAGGAGGGCCAGATTGGACTGAAAAGATATGTTTCATTTGTATTACATTGTCGGCTGACTGACGAGATACACCAGATGATGCATGTGGTGTCAGGGCCAGCAGGGCCTTCTCTGCTGGCCCGACCAAATGAGGGGGGGAAAAAGTGTAAAATGTTTTAATTGTATATTTAATTTCGAATGTATTTATATAATGTACAGTTGAATCGATTATATAGATTTTGTTGATGTGCAACTGTAATTTCCTACTCAAAAAGTGCCTTAAACACCTCTGGCGAGCTGCTCCTCCTCAGGGCCTTCCCCATCGATTCTGTTGGCCCTGTGTTGTCAGGCCGCACACATGATTGACAGCAAGCGTGACTGACAGAATTATCAGCCAATCAGAATTCGATATACACTGACAGTCCGCCCCCCAGGGCCTGCAGTAGCTCAGAAGCTTCCCCTACTTTTGTGACCGCTAATGTGACCGCACATGGGCAAGACGTTCCAGGAAATCAGACGTAATAATACGTAATAACGGATAAACAGATATTCCTCTTGGAAATATCCGAATGAAGTGGATATATTGATCACGGATCCCCTTCCTCATGAAGAGCTTCGAGAGCAAAGCAGCGGGACACACAGCGGGACGTAGACGCTCGGCTCCCCGGACAGGAGAAGGGTTTCCCCGCGTCAGCTGCGCCGGGACTCGAGCAGGGAACAGTTACGGGACTACGAGCACTAAAAAAAGCATCAGACAGAGCACCAAACTGTAAATGTAGTATCTTTTTATTACAGTGGATTTTGCGTTCGAGTCGATCTCTGGTGTCTCGCTCTGTCCACAAAACATCTCCTAAAATCAGCCGCCTGTCTCCACGTTATAACGCGCTCGTCTCCGCCTGCCATGTGTCGTGTGTTTCCGTATGCTAGTACGAGTGTTCCTGAAGGTGTTTTGTTTGGAGGCAGCGCTGCTTTGGTTTGCATTGTTGATAAACCCTTAAGCGGACAAGTGCCACGCAAAAAGGCAGTTTTATCCATACTATTGTTGATCAGTTTATATGTGTTTGACTGCGTGAACCCAGGTTGCTATTGAAGGCCCTGACTGAAACCCCACGGCCCCCACTGGGTTGTTGCGATCCCGAGTCATTTTGTCCAAAGGGAAATTACTAACTACATGAGCTAAACCTCCGGCCGGTAAAAAGGCTGTTCTGAATAATAAAACTTCTGAGCCTCATTCAATAAGATATTCAGTAAAGAATTGATTTTTAAAATTTATTTATTAAGTGAATAAATAAAGTAAAAAAATATTAAAATAAGAAAAAAATATTGTGTGTGTGTGTGTGTGTGGGGGGGGGGGGGGATTAGAACTGCATGTACTCCAGTTTACCTGTTTAGTCCTAGTTTAACAGGAGCTCCCTGAGTCAATCAGTTTAGTTTAAATGTTTAGTTCAACTTTATTTTTGAGCAATTGAAGCAATAAAGCTTATATGTGACTACCCCATAATCAATTAAATATGCATTTACGTAACTTAATAAATTATAAGGTCTGGATTACATTGACTTTAGATACAAACAAGTCCTTCCTGAGCTGAACAGATACAGATTATTAACGATTCAATCATCATCGATCAACTCAGACTTAGCATTTCAATGCATTACACATTTACATTTGTTACAGCTGTTTATAGAATGAGCCAAAATAAAAATAAACAATTGGATACCTAGTATACCTACAAAAGGATTACTACGTTGTTAATCTTACTTTTGCAGATTTCATTAGAGATGAATCACAGATTAACACTGTGGTGATTTTGCTGTCTTTAGATTCCACTTCATTATGTTTCATGTAAATTGTAATGTCTTTGTACTGTATGTTATCCTGCTTTAATCCATCAAACCTTTAGAACGACTGCATGAATTATTCTCTAAATAAACTAGCTTTGCTGCTCATTTTGTATGAAATGACATTCCTGCTGAGCTGTTGATGTTCTATAATAAATGAAAAATCCTTTCAGTACGTGTTGTCCTGGTGGTTTTGCATTTGGGTTTGTGAGCAGAATGTTTGGTCTTGCGGAGTCTATCAGGCCGATCAGCAGCACGTAGCGAGAGATTTTTATTGTGACTTAAACAGAGGACCACAACAAAAGAAACTCCGAAAACTGACTTTACCCCGAGACTGGACCCACTTCCTCCCAATCACAGTCACGTCCACACGAAGGCTTGTGAGGGATGCAGAAATTATATAAGAGAGGGTAAATACTTGAGATAATGTAGCTATTTATGTTCTGAGGGGGAAAAATATATAGACTGTATATATGTGGTAGTCAAGTTCATTGGCAAAAGCTGGTTCCAAACGCATTCACGTGCCATAAAACACTAAATATGAGCTCTATCTGCCATGTTTAAGTAGACAGCAACATTTGTGTATTTTTAAAATGGCAGTTGTGTAGCTATGGCTAATTGCATAGAGCAAGGTTACTAACAATATTCACAATAACATAGAAAGTACTTTCATTGAAGATGGACAACTCCTGTACGACTGAGAACTAACACAGACATAGAAAGTAAACAAAAAAGCAGACTATAAACTGAGGGTTCACTAATACTGTAGTAGCTTCAGAATGCACTGGTGTCTTTGAAATTCTATTAAAGAGAATCTAGGACAATGTGACAACTCGATTAAAATCTTTAGAAACATGGTGTTCAGAGCATTTTGACATTTTATCCAAAAAAAAAAAAGACATCCACTTGAAGAAGAGCCATAAAAAGTTAGTTGGGAGTGTGGACACTGCAAAATGACCTTATTTTTTATTAGATTGTCTCAAATTAATGAGCAAATGACTGCGCAAAGAGGATGACTTCAGAGCAAAAAGTTCAATGTTTTAAAATAATTAAGGTGAACTTTAAAAAAAAAAAAACTCGTAGAAATGCTGAAGGTAATTTGTTTCCGCTACGATGTTAATGTTCATAACTCTGTGAACCAACGGCTCCGTGTCCGACGTGAGTCATCCCTCGCCGTCTACGTTACACCTTTAGACTTTACCCCACGACCAAAGTCCCGACTACAGCTCCACCAAACCCCTCTGTCTGAACGGGACTCCTGCCCGGGACAGGACTCTGGAACTTTTATGATGACGGGATAAAGGGTGTGATGAAGGTCAGCGAGAGGTTCAACCGCGAGGTGTGTGGGAGAGTACGTGTTCTGTCATAAGCGGAGCAGTGTTTGTGCAGTTTGCCGTCCCGATCTAAACTGAAGACTGACGGGAGAAAACTGACAGAACTATACATTTTCACTCTTAGCGCTCGTTATACAGTGCCTTGCGAAAGTATTCGGCCCCCTTGAACTTTTCGACCTTTTCAGGCTTCAAACATAAAGATATAAAACTGTATTATTTCAAACATTTTTAACAAATAAACAACTGAAAAATTGGGCGTGCAAAATTATTCAGCCCCTTTACTTTCAGTGCAGCAAACTCTCTCCAGAAGTTCAGTGAGGATCTCTGAATGATCCAATGTTGACCTAAATGACGAATGATGATAAATAGAATCCGCCTGTGTGTAAACAGGTCTCCGTATAAATGCACCTGCTCTGTGATAGTCTCAGAGGTCAGTTTAAAGCGCAGAGAGCATCATGAAGAACAAGGAACACACCAGGCAGGTCCGAGATACTGTTGTGGAGAAGTTTAAAGCCGGATTTGGATACAAAAAGATTTCCCAAGCCTTAAACATCCCAAGGAGCACTGTGCAATCAATAATATTGGAATGGACGGAGTATCAGACCACTGCAGACATACCCCAAGCGACGTACAGCAGTAATCGCAGCAAAAAGTATTAACTTAAGGGGGCTGAATAATTTTGCACGCCCAATTTTTCCGTTTTTTATTTGTTAAAATTTTTCGAAATATCCAATAAATTTCGTTTCACTTCATGATTGTGTCCCACTTGTTGGTTCTTCACAAAAAAATACAGTTTTATATCTTTATGTTTGAAGCCTGAAATGTGGCAAAAGGTCGAAAAGTTCAAGGGGGCCGAATACTTTCGCTGTATGTGTGTTTGTTTTGAATGTTTCTTGCAACTTTGTCAAACAGTGACTATTAGACAATTTGCTCCCAATAGTCCAGAATTTTGGCCATACGTTTTGGTGAAAGCCAGTGGCGCGTTCATGAGCTGCACAAACGAAGGGGGTTTCCCAGGGAGTGCACCACGTTAGGTTCCCTTCAAGTAGACCAGGATTGAACGCACCCCTAGTTTATTTTTATTTTTTTGGGAAAGTTTTCCGTTTTGATATCGCTCTGTTCGGTGAAGGTTAGATGTGGATGGAAAGTCTTGGTAATGGCCAGTGGTCCTCGTTTATTCAATTATACTCTTTGTTATTGAGGAACTGGTGCAGCTTTTCATGGTGGCCGAGGGGTTTGGTGGTGACAGCACATATGCTTAACTCTGTACCAACGGCAGAGTCATGAGATATATCCAGGTGATGATCATTTGCTGAATGTCTCTCCTCACATTTCACTTAGCATATGACCTATGAACTGCAAAATTGAATGGGTTACGACACACAGTGGTTCCCAACCTTTTGGTTTTGCTCATGAGTTTCATTTAAACTTCCAGTAGTTTAGAAAGTGATCAACTTAAAAGACTCAACAAATAAGCTAAATTAGTTTCAAACTTATATCGGCTCATAAATTGTACTTGTTTTGTTATAACATAATTTAAATAATAGAAAAAAATACTTCTCAGACGTCAAGAGGATGAACAGATCTTTGTATTTTTCACGAGGACACCGCTCATAGTAAAAGCCACACCTGTGTGTTTCTATAGGCCGGAACGAACACGCCTCCTGGACGTCCCACCTGTGACTTGGGGCGAGAGGCGCTAATGAGTAACCTCCTTATATGGTCGCGTTAATGTTTAGCTAGGCCCATAGACACTGCGCCCCTGTCCCGAGCACCTGCAGCCCACTTTACGGGCCTCATCCCGGGACAGAGCAAATACTGCGGCGGCTTGTTAGAGCTTTACATGGACAGCCCTCACCTGACATACCAACAGGTGTCCGGCGCAAAGCCAACACTAAACCCAGCGGCTAAAGGGTTAATTGGTGAGCCTTTCCCACCACTGGCCTATTTCGCTTCTTGTTAAACTATTATTTCTATTCACGGTTGGAGCGAACCTGGAGGCGCACGGGGACAGCAGTGTCTTCAACTTCTGACGTCAAATTAGTAAAAATGTTCGTGAAGAAATAACAAACTCTCGACAAAGTATATCATTTTTGTAGAGCCCAAAAGTGCAACAGCGGCCGCCTCTCAGTGGCTCACAAACATTGCCACTTTGCTCATGAAGAAAAACATGTTGATTATCCGACAGTGAAACAAAAACAGAGTAAGTGTCGGGCCCCTCCTGGCGCAGCCCTCGTTTTGGGACTGGTTTCGTCTTCTGGCCTTATTTTGTTTTGAACAGAAAAGCGAAAGTGTTGCAGGCTTAAATGTGTCGGCAGATGTTTTTGATAAATAGTAAAGTTTTTATACCGAATGCAACAGATTCTTTTGACATCAAATTCAGTACATGCGCGAGGCTCCATGATGCTCCCAATTTCTTAAACTTCTACAACAACTGACAACATGACCCATCATACACAGCAAAAGAATTATAGATCGAGTCAACCCATCACCAGATTAATTCAACAAAAGACATAGAACGCATCGGACTTGTTAGCATATTACGTTTCAAGTTCCAGTATTATAGTAAACTTGAGTACGTCTCTATAATGCATTAAAACTTCACTCCGCTCCTCTCCCAGGCAAACGTTGGCAGCCCATTCACACGGACGGCGCACACTCCTCTGGTTCTTGATAAATACCGGCGGCAGCTCCAGCGAGGTCAGGCTAACCTCCCCGTAACCCGCTGCAGGCTTCAGCCACACACTCGGATCTGTGAGCAGCTGGTAGAGAGACTATGACTTTAAAAAAAAAAATATATATATTCTAGTAACATGATCAGGGCATAACAATACTCGCTTTTATTGTACAGCGCAATAATAACGTGGTGTTAGGATGGAACTATCATGGTAATAGGGATAATGAAGGATAATGCATTTTGCTGACCAGTTTCTATATTATTACAAATACTCATACTTTTACCTGGTAATTTAAAATAATTTACAGTCTTTTAGTGTTAGGATTTGTCATATTACAAATGAATCAATTCATTGTCCTGTTTCCATTTGAATGATTTTCATGGTATTACATTACACCGCGCCATGTTATTACCATGTTATTACCATGTTATGCGCTAAAGTAAAGTGCTAGTTACACATATTTAGCTACTCAGGGCTATTTGCTTCCTGCTTTAAAAGATTTGTGCTGAAAATGAAGGGGGAAAAAAAACACATTTATGGGGGGAAGGGATTAAAAATGTAAATGTTTTTTTTCGGTCATTTCTGTGACTGTAATCGATAACAATCATAGTCACAGTAACCAAAAAAAAAATGTATTACAAAAAAATAGAGAGATACCGTTCCCCCGTGAAATACATTTGTTTTGTTGAACAACAACCCCAATGACTTATGTGCAAGTCACTTTATTCTCTTTTTCTTCCTTGTTTTTTCTAAATATTTACCCGATAGATTATTAAGATAGCTTCTTACTGGTTCAGCATTTTCATTTATAAATAACATTTCTTAGCTACTGTATCCACCTCTGTTGCCTTCATCTTTCCTGCACACGGTCACCAAAGTTCCTGTCTTTATTTTTGTCTGAATCAATGGAATGAAATCTCAAAGTCCTGGCCCTTGATTCGGACGTAATGAAGGGTGCTCCTCTCCGGGCGGACAGACTGTGTGCTTAACAAACAGACCCTTGTACCATCCCAGGCAGAAACCGAAGCGCTCCTCTGTGTTCAAAAATCTAGGCTAATGTCTCTCGCTAAACTGTTTTTGATAAGGCACTATGCAGAGATAAGTGGCGTTTCTCCGCTATCTGTGAAAAGGAAGCTGGTTTGATAAATCTCCCGTGTAATCGAATAAGTTGTGCGATTACATGCCTGTGGTGTCCGACTGATTTAAGAACGGGGGCAGAGGTTCACAACACTCGCGGGGCTTGTAAAATTGATAACATCTTTACATTAAACAAATGAAGCCTATCACCACTGATAGTCAGGATCACTCTGGATTTGTTGACATAATGAAGAAGTACTGATAGCCTTTGTCATTGACACACATTGGTAAAAGTGATCTTAGGCTACAGTGGAGCAAAAATATCAGGAGGATGTTGGTCATAGCTGTAGAAACAGGAAACTATGTGCAAAGAGTTTTCTTCTTAGAATTCAAACTTTAACAATTTTGATATTTTGTTTACGCATTGACTGTAATATTTCAATGAGGGAACGGAACAAGACGCTGACTTGCTTGTGCACTAGGGCTGGTAGCCGATTAGTCACCAACAATTCTATTAGTGAACTATTCAAACTATTTTAACAATCAAAACACTCAAGTTAAGACCAATAGAGGTATAAATATCTAACTCAACCTGAATTGAGTTAGAGGGCCGCACCAACAATAACTTGAAGTCTTAAGACTTGAAGAACTTAATTCTGCCCAAGTTTCTCCCATTGCAAAATGTGCTAAATTATTTCTGGAACTCACTTGATGGTAATTGTAAATATTGTATTCAAAAAATAAATTAAAATAATAACTTTTAACAAAGAACTGCTTGGGGGCCGTATCCAGCCCTCAGCCCCCAGTTTGCCCACTCCTGGACTACTACATAAAGAAATAAGATGTTGATTTTTCTGTTACTACAATTTAATTCTGGTACTCTCCATCTCTGTGATATACTGTAACCTGACTTTGTATAGAACAGATAACAATCAATAACTAAATTATTGATTTTTACAAACAAAGACAATCGACCCTGGCAGAGCGCCAAGGGCTTACTGTGGCAACACCAAACAAGACCAGCCCAATTTCTGATGGTCACTCAAAGGAATAGTAGCCGTATACTGTACTGTATCCTGCCGTAGTGTAACTATATTTCAACAAACGATAGCTAACTGCAGTCACCCCCGTGTTTCCGTCCGTGTCTCCTTCTGTGTGTGTAGTGATCTGGAGGTGAACCTGGCCCCTGGCCTCCCCCTCAGTGACCCTCACCCTAACCCTCTGCAGAGGCCCGGGGTGAGTAAACTGTCAGAGTCATGCAGTCATCTCCAGCAGAGCACTGTGTCAGTCACACCTCTCCACTCTCATCGCCTCCGACCCCCTACACCAGCAGCACTGCCCCTATCTGAGCATGTGGCATTCCTACGTCTCCATGGGCAGACGTGAACGGTGATGAGCTACGTTTATTGGAATTTACATGTTTTAAAAAGACATTTTACAAAACATGTCACATGGGCTTATGGCAAACATCAAATGGATGTTTTATGTTTTTACCAAAATGATTTTTGTGACTTATTTATTTCCCCTTATAAGGTATAAAACAGCAACGTTATTTTGGCAACTCAAACCATATCCTTACATTTGACTGTTGGGCATGCCCGTTTCTCATTTGTATTTGACTTTGTTTAACCAAAAGTTCCCACAGACATTCAGAAGCTGTTCTTCAGGGGAGTCTGGAAGAACATCACTAACCGTTTGGTGTGAACAAAACTCGGATAAAAAGCTCTACAGAACAAGTTATTGAAAAGCTTTAGTTATTAGGCAAAAGCAAGGTAATTCTATTCATATGGCACATTTCCTGAGCGCAAGTAACATTTATCAATAGGAAACATCTTTTTGACTACCCTCTTCTGTGTTTGTGTCCTTACTCCACCCCACCCCTGTCCCGTACGTGCATGGGTGGATGGGTGGTTGGTGCTCCCAGCAGCAGCCTGTCTCCCCGATGGAGACAGCCTATCAGGGCCTTAACGTCATGTCTCCGGGAGCGCACTGGCAGCCCGACCTCAGATTAGCCGCGACTATCACACCCGCCTATGTCCTCCTTTAAAGTGGATGCTCCTCTCGCTCAGCAGAACACGCTTTGGGCTGGGCTAACTTTATTTATCTGCTCAAGGTCTCCGCGGGGATCAACAAGCAGACAGCGACAGATATCAACTTATCTTAAAGCACGCCGAGATATTAGGAACCTTTTTTATCCCAGCTCAAATGATCTAAATGAGGTCATACAAAAATAATACGTACAACTCATGTATATTTATTAAGCGCATACCCTTTATACCGTGTATTTCTATATTGCGTGAGCTAAATACATAATAACAATGTCACTATAGGTTCTTTGCAGGGACAGTCCAAGGAAAGGCCACAGAAATGAACAGGGGTTGCGAGCCCCCGAGGCCTGCATAGCTCTGTAATAAACACGCACAGTAGTTTGGATGTCCATACAGGAGTTTGCACAAACAAGAGGGGGTCTGCTCTGCCGCTATCAGAGACCAGCTGCCCCATTCCCAGGCTCCGGGCTGGAGACCTTCAACACCAAAAGCTAACACACCACAAGCGGGCCGGTGAGAACGGCCGGTTTAATGTACAATGGTAATGAATATTTGTACAACTTGGAAGCAAAAAATCCAAAATAAAAGCGGAAAAAACTGACTACCGGTCTCCCAAAGGTGCAGAGAGGTCAAGGCCTTTATGTGTCAGGGCTTATTAGTATCCGTCTATTTTCCCACTGTTATTATAGAAGTCTTATACTGAAAATGTTCAAATCTTATCACTTATTAGGTTTTAGTACCAGCCTGCTAAATAATAAAAAATAAGACCACTACGATGGCCTGTTTTCGCACCGCAGCACCGGCCTGTCCCGTTTGCAGCAGGTGGTGTGAAGCTGGCCCTCTCTCAGCTCGGGCTCAGGGCACGCTGTGGAACATGGAGCCCTGGGATATTTGTGTATCGCGTATTGATCGTGAGGTACAACCCTTTGGCTGTAAAGCAGAGATAACAGGGGTTAGGCATTAACTACATTCGACTGGGGTCAGTGTGAGCCTCTCTCACATCCCGGGCACCTGCACACAGGCCCACCGAAGGCCCTTTGCGCTGGACTCTGGAGTATCGATCGTCTCTATTCACGAAACAGAGCAAAATGGCGTCGCGCTGAGTGTTTTCCCGGCGAGAGCAGCGAGGGCCGCCCGCATTCCTGCCGACTCCCTCCAAGGCCACGGGCACGCCACACCTGCCAGATGCTGGCTGTTTTTGTACAATGTGTCGTTCTAACACTTTTCCCTGCACACTAAACTCCCCCATTCTCCAGCAGGAGGACGGAGGGCTCTACAGTGTATTGTAGGGAAATCTTCTTCTGGAAAAAGAGTTTTAAAAGTTATGCAAAAGAATGATTACGTGAGAGAAAGTACTGAAATTTAAGGCTACTTAGTTAGACTGTAGTTAGTGACATCCGCATTGGTGTTGCTGAATAAATCTATTTACTGGAATAAAAGTGTGTAGTGACTTAATTAATAATTAGAAACAGCGCCAATAAAAGGATCCATCTATTCATAATTGTCTAGTTGGTGATGCTTGAAGGTGATTTAACTGCCTGACAATGTGCTAATCTAAAGTGTTTCTGAATAGCCTTCCTAAATGTAGAGCAGTACAAGTATATTTAGGTTTTACAACATAAAACTTAATAGATTAAACGCCGCAGTAAGAAGAACGAGTCCGAGTCCCACACACAGAGGCCTTGTTTTAAAGTGCAGCTGGTCAGAGTTTGTTCAGTAAATGAGTGTGACGGAAATGTGTAGTTTGCTCTCGTGTAGATGAAGCAGCAGCTCCGCTCCATTGTTCTCCCCAGTGAGGACACCATCACAGCCTCACTACTGCGACAGGAGGTCAACTCAGGGGACTATGAACAGGTGCATGGTGTAAAACATTTACAAAACAGATTTGGAAGGAAAGAAAAAATTCGGGAAAATAATAATTGTACTGCTATAAAATGCATGAGGGTTTTCGCTTACTAGGATTTTTGGCCCCTTGGCTCCACGGACAGGACGGTACAGCGTGACAAACGATATATTGGCCTTGCAATGTATCGAGCCGATATTTGGGTATTTTACAATATCAGCTATTGACCGATGTCCTGCCAATAAAAGCCAGATATCTCCGGAAACCGAAAGTGAGGTATGAGATAGAGACTTGCCGTTTTTTGTTTTGGAATCTGCTGATTTTTGTGTTTCAAATGAGCTCCCGCTGAAGTATCTACTGAACATAAATGTCCTGAATGAATCAGCCCTATGCCCCTAATAAAGTGCCTCCTCTGCCGTCTCAGGCAAAACCGACGCATTTTACAGTTTAGAAGCATCACGCACAAGATTATAAACGAGAATAAACGACTATTGGCGGTGCACATTGGCATTGAGAAAAACCTATATCAGCCGATCATTATCCATTCACTCAATACTTGGTTCTGATTAGCTATGTTAGTGGCTAAAGCTGCCCTGGGGTAGACTGACAGAAGCGATGCAGCCAATCTGTGCCATCGGCTCTTCCGATCACCACCGCCAACCATTCACTCACGTACACTGTGCAACCCATGGGTCCAGTTGTAGTTTTTGTACAACCCCCGATAAGCGCATCCTACAAACAATAGCTTTAAAGTGCTACAATAAAAAACAGTGGACAAACCCTTATAAAAAATTCAACCAGCACAAAATGATATTGCGCGGAAATACCCAATAGACTATGTAGAAGTAACAAGACCCTGGAGACGATTCAAAATGAATGAACAAACTACAACACACCCGCTCTGTCGCTGCTCAAACGACATACGCGTCTTGTGTCTGATGTACAATGTTTCCATCAATGTCCGCCATGTCCTACTTTCATCATAAACCACTAATTAGACGTCCTCCTCTCTGCGGCTGTCCATCACTCCTAATGTAGTTATTGGTAATGGAGCCATTAAAATTAATAGCCGTCGCGCACCCATCAGGAATCTGTCCAATCTCCGCATCAAACGCTTTACAGCCAAAGGCAAAGGTTGCTCCGTGCACTTTTATAGAATTATTAAGTAAGCAATTATGATAACCCTCTGTTTTAAAGATAAGGTTCGCCAAACGCACACCGGCCTTATACCGCGCGCCCCCCGGGATCAAATCAATACATCTTTTTCCACTTTGTTCTCTTTAAATGGCTATTTCACCCAATGTGCAGAATACAAATTAGCTGCATGGGAAGGTGCTGCAGAGTAATAAGTGCTCAGTTGACGGCATTTTATCAAAGCTTGTAAACCTTGAATGACTATATATTGATAAAGGTTGTTTAACGTGCCATTGGAACGATAACATTTGCACTGTAAATGTGGCTCCAATCAAGCTCGGCGTGATAAGGAGAGGGACTACAGGCCGCACCGTGCCGAGGACTTTAGATGCTTTTACTGCTAATTAATGAATCAATAACGTCATACTATAAATATGCATGTGCTTTCCGAGGGTAGGTTAAAGTTTGAAAATTATTTCTCCAAATCCACTTAACAATTAAACAGCTACTAATGTGCTCCACAGAAAAAAGCAGAAAATGCAAAACAATAAAAGAACAAGTGCATAATGTAACTGTAATAATCCCCAATCTTGTAAAACCAAATACGAGTACCACCATATAATAGCAAATATGTAAATGGTATTAAAATAAGTAAGATACAAGGCAACGAAGATCTACAACAGTCACGCAGAGTTACTAGAGTAGTAGAAAAGTAGGTCTGAAGGCGAAACTGAACAAGTAATTTAAGAGGATTATTCAGCTTTACTTAGGAATCTTTGAGATACACTTAAATATTTGTCTTGATATGCTCGAGTACGAAAGTGGCAGTAAAAAGTGGAATTAAGACTACCCAGAAGATTACTTAACTGAACTCAAATGCATTGTTGAAGTAAATACATGCATTCTTGGAAATAAAGCGTAGGGAAAAAGTATTGTGTAGTGAATGTAATGGTCAATACACATAGGAGTGTGTAGGTATTGGAGTGGAGCTGGGCGCAGTGGCCTTTGTTACAAATAAAGGAGAAGCAATGCTGTAAGTAATTACAATGAGTTGAGGTGAAATGTTTGCTTACAAATATCTGGTGACACGCTAACAACTGTAGTTAAATATGGGCAATTTGCAGATGGCAGTGCCTCTGATAATAAAGTTGCCTCAGTAGTAGAAGTACAGTAGTAGGACTCTGGGTGTTACTTCATGAATGGTTTGAGGAGAGTGGCTAATGGTAGAGAGGAGCTGGTGACTTCCCCAATGCCATTCAACAGAAGCCACTTAACGTCTTATCCCACACATTAACAGAGTTCGGCTCGACTTAATTCTTAAAGCTTCTGTACTGGAGAGCAACTGTGTAATGCCTCATTTGAAAGCTAAGGCCCACAAAACTGATCCCAACTGTTTTGTCGCCGCATTTTTGACGCTCTTTTGTTGTATTACTTTCGCTTTTCTGGCATGTTTTTTGTCGCTCTTTTACTGCGTCTTTGTTGATTGTTTAGTCACTTATTTGCTTTATTTTTTCACACTTTTTTTGTTGCGTCTTTGTTGCTTTTTCCATCTTTTTTTTGTTTCACTTTTAGCCGTGTTTTGTGAAATTTTTGTCACCTTCTTTTGTAGTATTACATTTGCTTTTGATGCACGTTTTTGTCACTCTTTTATTGCTTCTTTGTCGCTTTTCTATGGTCACTTATTTGCTTCCAGCCCCTCCTGGAACCGCCACCTTAACGTGGTGGAGGGGTTTGAGTCCCCGAATGATCCTGGGGCTCTGTTGTCGGGGGCTTCGTGCCCCTGGTAGGGTCTCCCATGGCAAACAGGTCCTAGGTGACGGGTCAGACAAAGAGCGGTTCAGAAGCCCCTTATGAGAGACCAACTGGCCCGGTTAGAACCATGAGGCCGTCCTTCTGTGGACCCACCACCTGCAGGAGGAGCCATAGGGGCTGGTGCAATGTGATTTGGGACGCTCCAATGGCTGCCCCCACGACCCGGCAACAGACAAGTGGAAGGACTTATTTGCTTTGTTTTTGTCACATTTTTTCTTTCTTTTTTGTCGCCATTTTTGTCACATTTCTGTTGAATTTTCATCCTCGTTTTCGTCGCCATATTGACGCTTTTTTTCCCAAGAAGCTTTTAGATTCGGGTTAAGCAGAACTGGAGAAAATGTGCTCAGTTCAGGTGTTTTTTTATTTTATTTTGCGTCCACTTTAGGATGTTTAGGCCAAGTCTTAGCATCATGCATGTTCCCTTCCGTCTGGGCTACCCGCCTGAAACGCTCGCTCCGGTGTCCCCAAATCTAACACAGGTAAGTGAGGCGGGATTCTCTGGCAAACGGAACACCTGCAGGAGTCAACAGCGAGACAAAGTAGTAGCAGTAGTGATGCCGATATGTGATAATGCTGATAAAACAAAGAAGCAGTGATAATGTAGCAGCTGCTCTTTACCACAGTGGAGATGATTAAAGTAGTACCAGAGTAGTTGTGGTGACAGTAGCGTAGGTGCCTTTAGCGGCAACAGTAGAAGCTGCAGAAACACAAGTTTTAGTGTTATCCTTCAACGTCAGTGCTAATCGTGAAAGCAATAACAGTAAGAACAAGTTTATCTGACAGTGAAGTGTTGTAAACAAGTAGGAGACGACGCACTGTCCTTAACACATTCTAATGAAGCCAATAACACTTTCCCACTACAGTACTAAAAGCACAAGTCGGCCCCCCCCCCCTCAACCCCAGCTGTGGAGAAGAGATGAATGAGTGAGAGACTTGACACTTTGCCCTGATCAATATCAATAAAGCAATCAGCGCGAGGCCCATAGGAGCGGAGAGAGAGATTTATGGTTTTACTGTCGAGGTGGGGCCGGAGCCAGGAGGTACCACTTAGCAAAAACACCATGTCCCGTGTCCAGCATAAACTCGAATAAACCCCTGCCTTTCGAATCAGGAAAGTGTGAAATTAGTTGAATAAAATAAGAAAAGAAAAAGGACATTCCAAACGTGCGTCTCGTAATACTGACTGTAGCGTGTTGCAGAGGGGGAAGGGGGGGGGGGGGGGGTGAAGGCTGCCCCTCCCTCGTCCTTCTTCTGGTGCAGTGTGTCCAAACAAGCTCGGTGCACTTTGGTCGGGCCTCGTCATAAAGGAAGACAATAAATTCGACGTTCTGAACCGGATGACTCGAGGGAAAGAGGGAGGATAGAGACGTGGACCTTCAGACAGTGAGATCAATTCTTCCAACGGGGCGAAAAGGGAAACGCAAGCGACACAAACGCAGAGGCAGAGAGCGTAAAAAGAAAATGGTTGTTCAGGTGAAGTGATTTTGTGAAGTAGAAATGGAAATAAATCTATTTTGGGGAGAGGTCCTTAAAAGTTAACAATACCATTGATAAAACACACTGATTTTGATTCATTCATTCATTCGTTAAAAGCCATGTTAAGGACACAGAATCCTGGTCCATAGTATTAAAACCTTCTCGCTTTCCATGCTTTTAAAAATCCCTCTATTCACCACCATTTTGCAGATCACTGGACGCCTGAATGGTGGTATTATTAGGTAAAAATATGGCAATGGTAATATTTTTTTGGGCTTACTTATACAAACATGTACAGTACACATACTATTGCAAAATGTAATCTAGAAATAAGTATCTTGAACTAAGTAGATTTTCCCTTGATTTGAGAAGTAAAAAAAAAAATTCCACTTAAAGGCGCACTGCGTAATATTTTGGACTACACTCTTGCCACAGATATCGATGAAACATTCTCCTAATGAGCAGCAAGACACGGAGAATGCCATTTTTGCAGTGGGTAATCGAAGAATGGATTTGGACGAGAACCCAAGCGGTTTAAATCTCACATTTGGCTGCCTTTAGTCAATATCTCCATGGAAACAAGCTGGAGACGTCCCGGGTCAGGACTTGGGAGCAAAGACACAAGTTTGTTTTTTTCCAGTGATACAAATATCTGTGAATAAAAGCTTGTATTTTATTCTATTTATTGGGTGAAATGTTACGCAGTGTGTCTTTAAAATTAATTACGTTTAAAAATTCTTGATTTCAGGATACTTTTAACTTATCACGTAGTGGAGTAAAAATATCGACTTATTTCTATATTTACTTTGATCAATAAAAACAAACACACACAGTACAGTATGCTCTTCTGAAGGCAATGCAGTGCGTCATGAATTGTTGGCTGCAGTGCCCCCTTGTGATAAGTTTTGAAACCTGCACTTCAGAGCTATTTTCTGTGAGTGGAAATGCGGCCAGCTTTAAATGAAAGATTACACTTCAGTGCAATGCCCCAACAGCACTAACCCGCAGACTGTGGGGCTGTTCCTGTGTTTTCTCAGGGCCGCGGGGGGTTCGGGGGCGCTCCTATCCTATCTGCTGCTCGCTGAAGCCCGTAGGACAGAGGGGTACAGGGAGGCCAGGGTCACCACGCTCTCAGTGGGATGTCCCGTGGATTAGATGCCCTCCCGGAGCTGGAGGAGGGACGGGTTACAGATAGGGCCCTCTCTCCGGCACCTCTGCAGCAGGACGGCCGTCTGTGACACGCAGAGACGAGATCAGACACCTGACATGAACTTTACCAGGGCTCCCACTGTGGAGACAGCCCAGATAAAAGTTACTAACGGGGGAATTACAGTTTACTCAATATCCAAACCAGCTCATTGACTCAAGCCGTGGATTATAATTTAAAAATGCACAGACTTAAGAGAAAGCTGTCCATAAATAAGTTTTATACACGATATTTACTGATAACACTGTTGCCCCTCTATACAAAGGACATACTTGGTTATTATGAACTTTCTTTTCATCTTGATATAGCGAAATGTGAAATTGATAATAATAAGTGTAATAATCTCATACCTTTCCTTCAGTTCAGTGTAGACATCATTTACACTCAGTTGTGAAAACCCATACAATTATTTTCCCTTCCCGAAGTTGCTTTTTTGATATATTTAAAAGCAGAAGTCGAATCATGTAAAAATACTGATATTTCCAAAGAACGCCTTATAAAAGCTGGTTAAAAAAAAAGAAAGAATTCGATACATATTTCCTGGAGGAAATGCAAATTTGATATTGTTTGTTAGTGCCTAGATTTACTTTACTAGTTTTAGAGAGAGTTAATGCAGCACAATATCGGAAAAACATGCGATCATTTTTGCGATAATATTATTGAGATTTTACGTAACGGTTTCAACGCAGTATGTTTTGTTCCATCTATTCCCCAACATCCACAGCATCAAGGTCCCCTGTATAGACGCGGAGCCCCCCCAATAATATCAATTCACTCTTCTCAAAGAATGTTTTTCTCTCATAAATATGTCGTAAAGTTACTTATAAGACAAAGACACATACAATTAATTTCTAATTCATTTTGTGGCCAATCTTTGGAGGCATTTTGGTAACCAGTGTTCTATTCAATCTAAAGCACAAATCTTAAGTCACTGGTTTTTCGGCAAATTGTGTCAAAACAAGACTTAAAAAAAGCTAAAAATCCAGACTAAAACAAGGCTAAAATGGAACTGAATTAAGAAAATGATAACTAAAACCTATTCTGATTCTGATTTGTCTTAGATGGAAGATTTTGAGGATTTGGAGATATGTTGTGGCTTCTTGCGATATGGATACTGTAGAGATACAAGAGTTTCAGCGATATATTGTGCAACACCGATAGTAGTGAGAGTACAGAAAATACTAAATCTTACAAAACGTTATTTGACCAACATATCCTACACATAAAAGGCTGAAAATATGAGTTTAAAGTATGACTGACTTGTGTAAAAGCCAAAACACCGAGAGCTTTAAAACATCCTCGCGTTGCCAGCCCCTTAGACCTCCGCCTCGCCACCACCACTCACTGATGTCGAGGCGAGAGAGCGACCGAGAGAGAGAGAGTGGCTGACAACATGATGGACGAGCGAGAGCCGGGCCGCTGCAGATCCGAGTCCAGCCCAAAGATCCGAGTCCGGCGTTATGAATGGACTACTCAATGAGCGGGAACACCAACGGCCCTTGGTTATAATTTGCTGGTGCTGGGGAGATGTCCCGCTGTCACGCTGCTCAGTGGAGAGAATACATCACTTTATCAGCCAAGAGCAGCGCCTCCACCGAGAAACCCACGCCCGAAAGAGTGCGGGACACAAACAACTGAACTGGCGGGACACGGCTTCGGGAGACAGACGGACAGAACAAATAAGATCTCGGCGACGATATAACGGCTGAAATAAAAGTTTCTGTGCCGTTTCTCGTTACTCGGTGAGCGCAGTGTTCTCACATTATGGCAACACTTCTCATCATTGGGCCCCAAGAAGGAAAGAGAATCAGACATTAAACAACGGAGGACAATCTCTCCGCAACTCGTGTGGTCTTTAGAGTTTTAAAAGGAAAGGAAATAAGGAAAAAAACACACTCTGGGATATGCAGTGGAAATTACAAAACCGATCATAAAGACAGATAAAAATCGATATGGTGAAACACATCTCCATAACTCCATAACAGCCGAGTCGTAATATGAGTACAGTAGCCTTAACCGAGTGCTTTTTCTCCAGTTCGGCTCTACCCAAATCTAAAAGCTTCTCAACTGGAGAGCAACAGTGTAATGCCTTATTTGAAAGCTAAGGCCAACAAAACTGATCCTAACTTTTTTGTTGCGTTGTCCCCGCCTTTTTTGCCGCTCTTTATGTCACCTATTCATTTCATTTTTGTCACTTTTTTGTCTTTTTTATAATAATATTTTTTGCTGCTTTCAGTTTTTTTCGCCACATTTTTGCCGCATTATTGTTGCTATTTTGGCATGTTTTTGTGGCCTTTTTTCCGTTGCTTTTTAGTTATGTTTTCGTCGCTCTTTTGTCACATTTTTGATGCGTTTTCTTCCTAATTGTTGTTGCTATATTGATGCTTTTGTTCCAAGAAGCTTTTAGATTTGGGTAAAACCAAACTGGAGAAAAAGATCACTGCCAGTTACACAAATTAATATGAAAGGAAGGTTATGGAGGGTTTTGTGACATTTTGTGAACGTTATTCATCTATGTTCACAAATATGAAGTAATACCCATTTTACTGTTTGCAATTATAATGTGGCTTTATTCACTTAAGGTACTTTTGGTTATTAAAGGTGCATTATGTGACTTTGTATGCAAACAAAAAGTTCATATTAGTGCGTATTTTACCTTGTAGTGACCGGGTGCCTTTACTTTTCCATCCCAGTGGCCTCTAGGACGCTCCAGGATCAATTGTTTGGTAGGTTTTCACTGCTGACAGACCCGCTCACCAGAAAACCCACAAAACAATTGACCCTGGAGCGTCGTAGAGACCACCGTGATCGAAAGTAAAGGCGTCTTGTCAAATGTCTACCCAGCCATTGGGTCGCAAAAAGGTCAATTACACAGTTTTGTATCAAAAGTTACATAATGCACCTTTAAGCCAACCTACTGTCAACTGCCTGATTAAGAAGAGGATAGAGTGCGATGGGTTGCCAGATCTTTTGGCTGAAACCAGCCTTTAATATGTGGTTCCATTTATTTCATATGCTACATGACCCATCTTTAAAAGCACTATACCTCTTTTTTTTCTGGTAATGGAATGAATTTTTTTTGGTCCTCATTTAGTGTATTTTAAATTCAGACACATGTGGGAAAAACACTGTGCTTCCAATTATAAAGCATTTGGAACAATTTTATGAATTTGCAGACTAGTTTGCTATTATTTATATGACATTTACACTGAAAAATGACCCTGCCAGTTGTGAAATGTGGCTATAAACCTGTCCCTGTGAAGGATTGGGATTCTACAAATATGTTAGGAATGAGTTTGGACCACGAATAACACTTTAATTTTGTGGTTTCCTCCTTCACCGTTATCAAAAAATCAGGTATAGGGGATTTAAGTGAAATGTCAAAAGTTGTTGTTCTTAAGTAATTATTAGTGCATTTCACAACATGGGCAAGAGATGTTTTACACTAAAGCAGATTTTTGTTTCCTTTAGGTAACGCTGAGACGAGGGAATACATCAACGCCTCGGCCCAGAGCTCCTCCTAGAGCCAATACTTTCCCCCTGCCTCTCTCTCATCCCTCTACGTGATTAGCATAGCGGCCCCATTACACTCCGGTGCTGAGTCATTACTAGGTGTTCGCATTTTTCAATCACATTACAGTCCCTCCTCCGCCACTCCGTCCCCACCGAGAGGCAGCCGCCGCCCAGCGGGGGAACGGCAACGAGATGCTAATTTTCTTATACGCGGCTAACTACATCTCAACTCCGCTGGAAAAAGAAAACAAGCGCCGGGCTAATTAACAATCCCAGCGAGTTGGGGAAAAATAACACGTCCCTGTGACGCCGCGTGGTTTCGTTTAGAGCTTTATTTCGGCCGTATGCTTGGTTTTAAATGCACTTCTTGAGCAATACAGAGCCGACCATTTGTACTGCATATGTCCACATTCATGCCAAAGAAAATACTATGAACACATTTGCGACGGGACAGTTTTACAGGTTTTCAAAATAAAATTACAAAATAGGCTTTCCTTTTCAGAGACAACCGTCAACAGGACAACACTGCCTTAAAGCGAACTAGTGCTTCGAGCTTATGTGTCATCACTAAAACCTGTCTTTCAGTCAGTCCGAACAAAAGAAGTGTTAGCAGTCATAGAGTATCCCATCACTCGAGACCCCACACGCGGGCGACTCGCAATTTAAAAGAGGTAAGGCAAGTTCTGTCTTTAAAAATCATTAGCTTTCCTCCCACAAAAAACAAAAACAAAAAACAAGCAGAAGATACATAATACTTTAACAAAAATCTTTCCATTTTACAAACAAATAAGACCTACAGTTTTTTTTTTGTTTTTTTTTAGTACAAAGTCTCTAACAATGATTGCTAGGAAGCTATTGCAACACAATATAAAAGCAAACAATCAAATGAAACAAAAACAAAGCTTAAAGTGATATCGAAGCAGAATGTGAGATTTGAGGCTACATAGATATTAGGAAGGCAGTGATATCTATAAATCCTACTTTTGGGCAGCGATACGAAATAATTTATACTATACCTCAGTCTCTGGTGTGTACTATAAGATTGCACTCTCTAGCTCAATAAAACTTGATTTGAGAAATTAAATAAGAAGTGATGCGAGCACCTTTTTCTCCGTACAGGCTACTTTTGACTGATGGCACCGAAGTCGTCCCTGGTGACAAAAAAGGAAATAATGAATTGGACACTTTTAATACCACCAAGTTGGAAAAGCTAAAATTCCCGGGGTACTTTCCGCCGTAATGTTTGCATAATGTGTTTTACAGCAGTGTGGATGGGCGACTCTCGTATTATTGAACATTTGGCGGAGTGAAGTCCAAGGAGCGTTTTGCAACAGGGCGGTCGGTCGCGGCTGGTACGGCTCGGTAAACAGAGTACAAGGCGTGGCGCGAGTGGCTGTACTGTGCGTTATCACGAGTGGAAGTCAGCAAAGAGGAGGCTTCGTTTTTTCTTTTCTTTTTTTTACTGACTCGGCAGTTGTAAGTCCGAGCATAGCGTAGAAACCAGGTGGAGTGGGTCTCTTCAACGTTGCAATCGGGTTTGTTGGCGAGGAGGATTTTAGAGGCAGCGAGTGTACATATGGTGTTGTCCTATGATTTTTTTTAACTGTGTTACGCCGGCTGCTTCAGGTGGTACTCTGCGGGTCCAGTATTTGTTTCATTTAGAGCGCATTTTAGTTTCTCATTTTGAACTACTTTACAGTCATTGTTAAAGGCACTATACCTGTTTTTGTCTAGTAATGGGCCGAAATTGTAAATTCAGGCAGTCGCGAGAAAAGCACTGTGCCTCTTTTTATAAAGCATTTCGAACAATTTTATGAACTTGCATTTCTATGACATTTACCCTGAAAAGTGACCCTGCAAATGGGAAAAGTGACAATAAACGTGTCCCTGTGAAGAACTGGGATGCTACAAATATGTTAGGAAAGTTAGGAATGAGTTTGGACGACTAAGTTTGTGGTTTCCCCTCTCAGGTATAGGGCCTTTAAACCTTCTTTAATAGCGACTCTATTCAGCCCGACTCCTGACTTTGCAGACCGTTATAATATGGGTTTATCCAATGGGCTAACCGTTTTGTAAACCGGGTTCAAACGTTCCTCAGGCTGTACTTGGCGTGTCAAGTTTTGGAAAGACTAAACACAAAATAGGTTCTCAAAATCACCCCGGTCCGCAATAGCCAATATCTACCAAAAGGTCAAAGAGGAGAAAAGCTGAGGACTGCAGAGTGGTGACACATTAGCGACTGTTTTGTTCGAATGAAAGGTTACCGCGTTCCGAATCGCTGAAGTTGTTAGTGCTGGTTCCGACAGACAAATGTGAGAATACGCCGTACATCCTATTTGGTAGCATGTGGGCCATACTTACTAAGCTGGTGGTTCTTAAAATGATATCGGTAAAATGGGATACAGCCAAAATGTCTCAAACCTGACAGTCTTTTTAACACGTGCAACAGGTCACAGCACCGGCCACACTGTTGTTACATCAAACATGAATACAACGTCAGCGGGACTTGAAAATACAATTTGAATTTGCAGCTGGCGAGCGCTGCACACAAACGACGACTCCCAGCTTTCAACCGTCGGATCGATGACGTTTCAAAGTCTGTATACAACACGTTAGGCCCCGGAGAAAGAAACAAAAAAGACGGTGGCAGATTGGGGCCCTCCGTGATAAAAGTAAACTTGTACAGCATCGTTTGTTTTTTGTAACAGAAATCCATCGGTCAAAGCGCAGTGAAGGTAAGACAATAGCGATCTCCGGACACGGGGGTTAAGGGTGGAGAAGCGAGGGGGAATCGCTGGTGTAGTAGTTGTTGTGGTCGTGAGTATTTGGATGTGCTCAGGTGGGGAGAGGGGCCAGGCTTCAGTAGAGGAGGATGCGGCGCTCGATGGCCTTGCGGCAGATGGGGCACTCGCTCATGCGGTCCCCACACAGCTGGCAGGTGCCGTGGCCACACATGAAGATCATGTTTTTGAGCCGGTCCAGACACACCGGACACATGGTCTGGGGGGGAGGAAAGAAGAAAGGAGAGAATGGACTTAATGTGAATCAAGTCAAAATTTATTTCACTTTGTTGAGCTGAAACAATTGTTCAACCATGTCGTCAATCTAGAAGTGAACACTGCCCCGAGAGAGAGACTGCCTTTGTGAAAAAATACACCCAACAATTGCACATAAGATTTCACTATTTATCATATAGACCTGGTTTTGTCATATTGTTTTGTTATAATCATGCTTGAACTGAACATAACTTGCTAAAAGTATATTAAAAAGAAGCAGTTCTGGTGTTAAAGACATACCGAATTTTCTGGACTATAAGTCGCACTTTTTTCATAGTTAGGCTGGGTGTGCGACCCAGTTTTGATAATTTTGATAATTATATATCAAAATATATAATTTCAGATGTCACATTGGGTTTTCGAACTTGCCAGGAGGGCCGGACAAGTTTGGAGCATTTCAAACAAGTACAACTCTCAATTTGACTGTAATGACACATTACAAAAGTGCAACAAAAACCGCAGCAGTTATGTCGTATCCTTCTTCATGTCAGTGAAATTATTGATATTGTTCACCCTTTAAACCAGAGGTGTCAAACTCATTTGGGTCGTGGGCCGAAATCCAGCTTCCTCGGTGGGTCGTGAGGCCACATATAATGTAAACTGGAATATACTATAGAGAAAATATGTTTCCAATAAATGAATAATTATG
The DNA here is from genome assembly GCA_021464625.1 of Proterorhinus semilunaris. Lineage (NCBI taxonomy): Eukaryota > Metazoa > Chordata > Actinopteri > Gobiiformes > Gobiidae > Proterorhinus > Proterorhinus semilunaris. Next base: position 22,579,166 of record CM038358.1, on the reverse strand, counting down.
AACTTTGATTTTTAAATAGAGCTGATTTGGTCAAAAGCCCGACCGGACTGTAATAAATAATAATAACGGCTTTCACTTGTTTTGCTCTTTACAAGCCTGTGTCACAAATTACTCAAAGTATACTGTTATTCATTCACTCCACACTCTGTGGTGATAACCTACTATTGTAGCCACAGCCGCCCTGGGGTAGACTGGCCATTTACCACGTGGCTATAATGTGTTACCCTGATCTCTTATTGTGTCAGTGCCCTATACTGGACACGTGTGAAATTCTCACCTTTTTTTAAAATCTAAGTTGGCCCCTGGTGGCTGGAATGAGCACACTGGTTATTTCCTTAAAAAATCACAACTCCCCACAGGAATTGGCTAGAGACTTCGTTTTTTGTGTGATATACTCAAGAATGTGTGCTCTACAAGTCAGGGGCCGAATTAAATCCTCTCAAACTAAGGCATTTGGCCCGCGGGCCTTAGTTTGCCCACCTCTGGGCTAGAGGGTGCTCTAGGCTAGTGTACCAGTATCTGCTGAACACAAATAGCCCCCAAAAAGAAAATCATATTCTGCAGATTACAAGCTGCAAGTAGTGAAATATGCAGCTGAAAACTGTAATCGAGCAGGAGAAAGAAAGTTTGGAGTGCCCAAGAAACTTGCGAGGGACTGGCGAAAAGCGGAGGCTACTCTTACTGCAGTGAAGAAAAACCAAAAGAGCTAATCGCGGGCTAAAATCTAGATGGCCACAGCCAGAAAAACTAGTTTGCAAATGGGTGCTTGAACCACATGCTGCCGGGAGAGGCTCGTCAACGGTGCATCAGGGTTGTAGGAACCAATAACGTAATAACGGACCGATAACGTAATAACAGTGGTGAGCGATAACAATTGACCTGTAATGTAAAGGAAAAAAAAGTGTGTGTTTTCCTTGTTAGCATCTTGCCCAAACCCAAAAGAAGACATGAAAAAGTAGCCACATTGTGTTGGGACGCGTCTTTCCACATGATCGCTTAAGAACTTAGAAGCTATTCATTGACTACCTAAAAGATGATGGCCCATGTAGTAATTATCCAATATTTGTTTAGTTAAATCCAGGTGGCTGTAGCCTTTACCTGCTCCTTTATGTCCTGCAGTTGCTGTTGGAGCTTCTGAACGTCTGCATTGACGTTTGTGTTGTCTTTGTCTCTCTGCAGAGCCGGGATGTTTCCACTCGCTGCGGGTGACACGGGGTTAAAAAGTTAGAAAACATTCAAACATGATGGTAGTCAGACTAAGTTAATGGCTTCTTGCTACAATGCACAATAAAATTCAGCCAAGAAGAACTCCAATAACAGTGGCTCTCAACTGCTCTGGACTTTTATCCTTTACAGCTTCGTTTCTACATTTTCCTATATTAGTTTATCTATGAAATGTTTACAAGTTTTGGTCCTAAGCCCACCGTTTGAGAACCACTGCGCTATTATCTTTTAATAAAATGTACAAGAAGAAAACATGGCCTGAATTTTACTGCGAGACATTATAGCCATACAATATTTAGAAGCTGCCAAGCACAGTTATAAAAAATACGTATGCTCACAATGGTGTAAAAGCAAAAATAACTTTAAATTAAGTAAAGAAATCAATTTAAAAAAAACACAGATTTAGATGCAACTTACTGTTATACTCTAATGTGTGCGTGCAATGCTAAAATCATTTAATATCAGGGGCTTGGGGCCAGGGCAGTACTGGGGGGGCTCGGTCATGCAGTGGGTTCAGAAAGTTATAAGACCGCCTTTTACTTAGCTCTATTTTATTATAAGCAGTCGAACTAATCTAAACAAGTTTAAAAAGATGACACATTTTCTTCATTGCTATAAGCATTTCACACAACATTGCAAGTACCTGGCTTGAACATAACAACGTGAATAAACAGAGGGTTACGGACACTCTCTGAGCCCACTGCAAACGCTCTGCAGGCGGAGGGTTGTTCATGGAAGATACTTACACCAACTTAGAGCCAGATTGTTGGGCTGGAGAAGATCCTGGGACCCCCCTGCCATACTGTTAGAGCTCCCTGCTGGGAATAACCAGTCACATAGTTATAGTAGGAGTTATCCTCAACATTTGGCCTAAAGGGACAACAGCTACTCGCTAAAGCTCAGAGGGAGGATCAGGGAGAGAAGGCGAGAATTTACTATCAAAGTGAGGCGGTGTTAAGGGACCAAGGCAATAGAGAGTCCTCAGAAAAAGGGAAAGTAGTGACTGTTATAGAAGGGAGCAGTTTGGGGTTAAATGTTAATGTTACAGAAAAATGTCGTCGATGTTGCCCGTCACGTGACAAGTGTTCCTATTGCAACTGCATATTATAGAACATTTAGAAAAACAGGTTAAATAACATTAAAAAGTTATGAATAATAAATGATAAAAACACTTCCTGGCAAGATGTTTCACTAATCAGCAAATTTGTTCTGTTACTGACCCCTTGTGGCTGCAGTGATTATTGTAATAGGATGAGGGATTCAGTCCTGCTTCGGGCAATAACTTAACCCCCACCTCAACCGAGTGCATTCTCATGTTAAGATTTACCCAAATCTACACGCTCACAGCCAACAGGCCAGAGAAAGCCAAAACTAATTTAGGTTGATCTTTTTCCTCGCGTTTTCCTCCAATTTTTTGATTTGAGTAATGCCAAACTGGAGAAAATGTGCTCGCTTATGGCGGGGGTTAAGTAAAAAGCAGAACTGTCTTTGCAATTGGGTAAAATAATTGATGAGAATTCATATCTATGGATATAAATAGTCCTAAAGAGCAGGAAGCGATACGTTTCCTCCGCTGCCAGAAAACAATGTAATTAAGACAATTGGCTTGGTCTATATTTTCTGACATATTCTGAAGCCGTGCCAAACTTCATTTATTTTCATGAACACGTACTAAAATTGGAAGTTTACTGGAAAATTAGCGCTTGCCAGTAAAAATGAGACTAGGATGTAATTGCAAACCAAAATTGTTCAGAAGTATTCAGAGTGATCTAAACGTTTCCTTGTTTGCTCTGAACCTCTTGGAGCCTCCGTGACACCGCACTTTTGTCTACATTATGCATGTATCTATAGCGTGGCCTCTGTAATTAACTTTATGCAATTGTGCTATGCTAATTTAAAGGGGAGGGCGGTAATGAATAAAACATATGTGTGTAGTGTTTGACGTAATGTACAGTGCGGCGTGGGCGGTAAAGTCATCGCAAAGCGGCCTCTAGGTTCGGAGGAACAATTAGAACGGATGAAGCATGCAAAACTTAGCTGCAGACAAGTTTCGCATTTCTAGAAACTTGAACAGATGTTACAAAACGGAAAAGAAAAGCAAAGACGACATGACACAGATGCAAAAGGAAAGGTAGTGTTGTGGGAAAAAGTGAAAGCAAAAGTAAATTAAAGCAAAAAACGTGTGGAAGATTCACTCACTAATGTCATCATCATCATCATCATCATCATCAACCTCATCATCATCATCATCATCATCATCATCATGAGCGGCATCATCCTCCATACCTTTCCCTCCGCAGCACAGAACGAAGGGCATGCGGCGTTCCACCACAGCCCGGCACTGTACGCACTTCTTCATGAGGCTGGCACAGTCTGACGGAACACACAGCAAATGGAGAGATTTAGGGCGCGAGAAATTAAACACTAGAAGAGAGTATACTAAAGACATTACGGACAGAGCATACAGAAGGTTAAGTAGGTTTTTACAGTAAATCTATTTCCAAAGCAGCTACATACAAAAAGAAAATCTACAATGTCCACAATGTTTTATAAAATCTGGACTAAACTATTGCTAACGTTTGTTTTCGTTTTTTTAAAGACATACAGTTTTCCTCCTTTGACTTCTTAAACCAAGCACATTTTCTCCAGTATGGCATCACCCAAATCTAAAAGCTTAAAAAAAAGAACAAACATAGCAATGAACACGAGGATGAAAACGGGACAAACACGCAACAACAACAAAAAAAAAACTAGAAAAAAAAAATCGCGAAAAAGACCCAAAAACTAGACAAAAATGTGCCGGAGAAGCAACAAAAATACGACAAAAAAGTTACAAAAACGTGACGAATACGCGACAAAAAAAGCCAAGAAAAAAAGCCACAAAAACACTTCAAAGATGTGACAAAAACGTGGAGACGAGAGGACAAAAAAGTTCGGATCAGTTATGCAGGTCTTAGCTTTCAAAAGAGGCGCTACACTAGGCTATAGGCTGTAAGCTCCAGTCGAGAAGCTTTTAGACTTGGGTAAAGCCGAACTGGAGAAAATTCCCTCGGTTCAGCATAAGTATCAATGCCACATACAGTACATGAACTTAAAAAAAAAAGGCAAGGTACTCACTCTCACAAGCGCACATGTGACCACAGGGCTGGAACAACACTGCTGCCTTTTTGTCAGAGCAGACCACACACTCCTCAATCTGCAAAGAGAATTTAATGAATGAATGTGAAAATAAAAGTCTTTGAAAGCTACAGGTAGTGATGCTTGACTCGGGTATCAATCTTACGAAGCAGAAGTGTTTTGAGCGATTGACTTTAGCGCTTCTACAGCTCACACATCCGCTGCAATTGAGGCCTTGGTTCAACTTCAAGCCTTGTGTTATTCTCGGGTATAATGAAGTGTATCGAACAGCACGTCTAACCCTAACCCTTAGTCCTGATTTGGCCTTGATCTAGGCCTGGTGGTACTTTGAAGGTCAAATATGTGATGAGGTGACGTGAAGAGTTTTAAAACGACTGGTCTATGGTAAACACAGCCATTAGTTTCAAAATTCTCTCTGTATCTTTGACTATAGGACTAAAATTATACACCGATATAGTTAATATTAAATTATTTGCAGTTAGTATACAGTAGCGAGTTAACAGAATAACAATCATAAACAGACCTTACCATAACAAAAATAACTTACAAATAACAAGTAAAATGGTTTCTTTCTCCCTTAGATGCACTCTTTTTAATATGTCAATATTCACTAGTTACAACTGATCCCACTCTCACATCTCTTGCAGGAGGAGTTTATTGCCCTGCTGCGCATCCAAGAAAAAACACAGCATGCTTCTTCTGCCTCATTTATCTCCCGCTTGTTTTGCCCCCAACTTTTATTCTACCAACTTTATTAAACAAACAGTATGTCTTGTAAAAGGGGCCAGTAGTCGGCGTCTTGTGAAATGGGTCTGTAATGCTATTCACATCTAAGGAGCGCAGTTCAATCCCCCACGGTTCAGGACGCATTACTGGGATTTACTCTAGTCCGGACTTGCAATGTTTCCATTACAAGTAGTACTTGTAGTATTGCGCGGCCTCATGGGCCACAGGGAAATGCTCGATATGCACCTCTACAGCACATAGGAGGCAGCTACAAAATACTGAAAAGTCTGTGGGCCGCAAGGTGAACACTGGACAAATACCGTCTTTTGAAAGAGTTTATAAAAACTATTTGGAATTGCCAAGCAAAGATGAGAGGAAAGAAGCAGCTAGTATGAAAGTTAAAGGGCTAATGTTATGTTAATGGCGTCAGTCTATGTAAATAAACTCTTACAACCTTGTTATGTAAATATTGAGTCGCAGAAGGCTTTTATTTCTCTCCTCTGACAAATCAGAGGCCAGCGGTCTGTTAGTATCAGTACAGCTCGCTTTGGCACAGTTGCAAACTGTTCCAAAATTAACTCTGATTGACCCTGGTCTAACACGCTGGCAACAAGTCTGTGTAATGTAGGAACGGCATGGCAAGTCTGAGACAAATCTCCCTTTGGGAGAATAAAGATTAACCGAATTTAAAGAAGAACTAAGTAACTTGTTTACCTTAATAAATCCTTTTCGTAGTCCCTCTGGGGGTAATACAAGTGTTAATGGGATGATTGGGGGGTCTTTCATCTCCCCCTGGTGTCTCTGGCCAGAAAACCACAATTGCAACTTTACCTGCTCCGAGTCGGAGGCGCAATACACACTAATAGAATCACGAAGAAGAAGCTAACAGGCTAACGGGCAAAACTAACTGTGTGCTAGCGCCACTTGAACAGTATTTACAGCCAAGTTTGAGTAAGAAAAAAAATCTCCATTGTGTAATTGGATGTACTATATCCCTCTCTCCCTTTGTCTTCTCTGTCAGCGTAGCATTTACTCTCACGGACAATTAATGAGTAAAAAAACGCAACATGCTATGCTTATGACCTCTAGGGGCATGAGTTACTTAGTTCTGCTTTAACAAAACAAGGGTAAATGTGCACTGTGCCGTGTGGTTGGAGACAGTGGAAAACTAGTATGATATTTGTCCCTACAGGAGAGTTTGTCCTCAACGTTTGATCCATGCTTCGGGACAACATATTAGCCCATACAATTCCATAGGAGTAGCACTTGGGGCACTGATGTAATTGTCTAATAACTGCATTTATTTACGCTGTCTGAATGGGGCAAAGTTGCATCTGATGCATTTTGCATGTCACACAGCATAACATTTGACAACAGTCTACCGTAACAGTGACACGATGATATTTAAGTGCAATTATTTATCAGTGAAATCCAAAATTGTTTGAGAAGCTCTGTCCCGATACCTTAGTTCTGGACTGGACTTGCTCCTTACAGATGAGACACTTCTTGACGCGGGGGGAGCAGAGCGAGCAGGTGGCGATGTGCCCGCACGGCCCAAACAGGGTGTCCCGCTTCATGTCCGAACACACCATGCACTCCTCCAACGACTCCATGTTACTGTTGAGGGAGGGGCTGCGCGTGCCCACCTGACTGCTGCAGCGCGGGGAGGGGGGAAACGAGAGAAATCATTTTAGACAAAACCCGATGTTGAACCAACACATGAGGGTAAGTAAAGGTCTGGATGAAACATTTGAGCCACGAAAGAAAATCAATACAACTTGTGCAGTTCTAAAAGCGGTGCCATCTTTGTTGTTCATTCACATCTTGTTACTGTAACTGGGTATACAGATAGAGTCTTTATCTTTTCATGTACAAAGCCCATTCAACTAAACAGTAGCATTAGCTCAAAGGGGCTCTGGTGAAACAGAGCCTTGTAAACGCTTATTCTGTATTTATGAATAACAATCCAGCCTTTGTATAGAATAGGCCCTAATTTGAATGCTTTTGCAAACGTTCCTCTGTTTTATCTCTGGCATAAGTTTGAATATGGCCATAAAATATTACTGTTTAACTTTGGGCCAGCATTTTATCTCTTATCATTTTGCATACTTGGTCACCACACACACACACACAATACCACCAAAGACCACCCTTTACCTGCTCTTCTCTTTGTGGCATTTGGCTAAGGCTTTACAGAGACTGGGATCTGGGCAGAGGTCTAGAGGGGACTGGCCCTTTTTGTTACGAATGGTCAGGTCTGCTCCGTTGGCTGCCAGGAAACAGGCGATGGATGCCGCGCTCTTCTTCTCAGCCCCCTGGGTCCCCAAGCCCATGATTAACTGCAGAAGACAAGACACACAGCACAGCAGAGGGGGGACATCAGTTTGGGGATGTTTTCAAGGTGAAGCCGCCAGAAAATACAATACTGTGCACAAGTCTCGGGCAGGTTTATGGGAAAGGCGGGGAACAAAGGGAGGTATCAGTACATTGTAAATATAGGCGACTACAGAATAAGGAAACAAGGGAGGAGAAACTAGGGGCCCAGACTGGGGGATTACAAGATCAAATCTACATTACATTGATCAATAAATCTTTTACAACTAAAGTAAAAAAATAAATAAAAAAGTGTGTTTTTAGGAGGCCCCGATCAAAGCACTTCACATCAAGGGGTTATTTTGGTCTGTCACTTTTTGGGACAATGTAGAGACTTCAGCGTGGAAAACAAGGCTCAGACCTTCCCCTCTTGATTATAGTCGTAACGTAGATTCAGACAACACGACTATAACATAGTGTTGATAATATATTCATCAACGGTATAGAACCATAGAATACAAATACACTTTCCACTGCGTTTGACTTTTACGTCATAAATAATCTGAACCCGCGCAAAAATCAATCACTTTGTTCCCCGTCAGTCCTGATTCCATCACATTTTACCGCTACTCCTGCACTGAACTGTATATCTTTCGTCATGCAGTGTTTCAAACAACACTACATGGTACTTTTGTGGACTTTCAGTGTGGTCCAGATAGGATTTCTGATTACCCTATTAAAGAAGAGGTGGCAGGCAATCAAGGGGGGTGCTTTAGGAACGGCAGCGCTATACCGCGGCGCCCGCCCCCACCCGCAACCCCATTAACTGTACCACCTCATAGGCTCTCTCTTGTCTGGCCTGATTCAAAGCCTCTCTCCGTGTCTTGCAATTTGGGCTTCCCTTGTCTGATTGTCTTCAACCAGTAGCTTTTACATCTCGTCTGATGGAGCCACCGGGCCGGCTAATTCAATTCTCATTTCTGGAGGGAGAGTGGGCTATGGGAGAGTGACCCAGCGGCACACATCTCAATTAGGAGCCGCTGTCTAGTCTGTTGCACCGCTGCCGCAATGGGGAGCGGAGAGACAGGATACAATGGGGTTGAGGGAGAAGTAAAAAATGACAGTTATAAGGATCATACGGCGGACGGCAGATCAACCTGAAGTGATGTGTTGTTAACATGGATAGCTGCGGGCTTGACAGGACCCCATAGAGGCCCTTACGTGTCCATTGAAAGCGCTTATGAAGAGGCTTAGGCCCGGCTGAGTGCCCCGCGCCGGTGTCAGGTAACTGTCACTGTGATGGGCCGTGCAGGTAGGATGTCCACTGATGCAGATGACAGGGGGCCTAAAGGAGCAGCTGAACTCGAGTCTGACTGCGATTTAACAGCATTTTTATGGCCACGGTGAAGCCAGTTCCATTCAGTGAGACAAGTTGCGCTCTAACATACAGGGTAACTACACCCATCTGCATGGGGAACTAGACATATATTTATTTAAAACCAGCGTGTGCTCTATATACTCAATTTGATCGACAAGGAGAGTGAAAAAAGTGTGCATCATAAACTGTACTCACGCAAAACTGTTGAAAAGGGGGAATAAAAAAATATTTTCTCTGACACACAAATGCCTCCCCCCTTTTCACTATAACAACAATTCTACAACTCTTCCTCAATACGCCAACTCTAATTATATATTTACTATAGCTCATTTGCAATCAGTCAAGGTTAGCATGGCCTCAAATGATGTGGGAAATAGTGTACTTTTTTCATTTAGTAGCAGGAAAGACGGTTAACAGGGTGGGTATGTTATTTTGGTCAGATCTGAAAGTACATTCCTTTAACAGAGACATTAACCCCCGCTCTGAACTGCAGTTATGTGTTAAATAGTGACTTGTAGAAATTATGCAGAGGTAAGTACAGTGTTCTTGGATGGCTCCCAGGGCTCCACTTTGCTGACGTCCTGCATGTCTTGAAGTTGTCGCAGTTGGGACAGTGTGTGATGACGCAGTGCCTCGTGGAGGGGCGTGTCTCCGTCCTTGTCCTGAACATCAAGTTTCGCCTCCGCTCGCACAAGCAGCTGCAAAAAATAACACACAAACAAAGAGACACTTGATGGATAACTGTAGTACAACTTTATACTCCATAAAACCATTTTAATTTAATGCCACGAGACAAATGTCAAGTGCTGGTCTACAGTGAACAGCTTCAGTGTGCTAATTATCAGGTGCATTTATTCTGGAGCCCACAAGGGGGCAACATGCCAACCTCAATCCAGCTCTACAACCAGAGACACACTGCTTCAAAAGGCTATTTGTCTAACAGTAGGTTATCAAAAGTGAAATATTACTTATGTGGAATCACAGAGTCTGCATTTATTTTACTTTGTGCAATTCAAAAGGAACAAGACCAAACAACATGGACAGCATATTTCAAGATTATTTTTGCAGGATTTTTTTTCCTCTTATTTAATATTGTAGATCGATTATTTAACATAAAAATAAACATGTTTTTTTTACCCGAACAATCTGTGTGTGCTGGCGCTCCACTGCCAGGTGTAAAGCGGTCTGTTGGTTCACGTTCTGGATGTCCAGGCTCGCACTGCCCTGTGATGAAATACAAAGTATTAGATTTTATGATTCAGAAATGTACTGTTCAATTAGGTTGAATTTAATTTAGTTTCAAACAGAAACTCTTGTCTCTGAGTCTGAACAATAAAAGGTTCGGTACAAGTACACCCCTTTTTCCACTGACACAGCAGCATTTTTAAACACATCCAGCTAACAGTGTTGCATGTGATTGTCATTTCCAATTGCAAACAGCTCGGCTGAGGAGATGTGAGGGGGAGATAAGCATTGTGATCAGGCAGTGTGTGAAATCCCAAAGTAATAAAACTGACGGACTGTTGAGCTGGCTCTGCGCTGCCAGTGGATCTGCAGTGCACCTTGTAGCGTGGTGCAGTTTCTGAATAGAAAGCTGAGCCATCAGAGTGAAGTAGCCCATTGCAGGGCCCTGGTCCTAACACCCCCTCCAAAAGGCAGCTTGCACAGCGAACGTTCATGTGTTGGAGCAATGCACCATATCCTAATTAACCTGCTTCCTGCTTGGTCAGGTGACTTTCTGTCGTAAACTCCAGTATGGCTCAGTCCTGAGGGACTAAAAACTGCTATTTCAAATGGGGAAAGAGCACACACCTATGACGGCAGGAGGAGATGTGAGGCCCAGCAGCACTACAGAAGAGTCCCTGGAGGCTTAGTGAACGTATGGATTCAATAAAAAAAGAGCAGCTCTAGTCAGTTCAACTGGTCCACAGCCCTGGCTGCTGGGACTGCAGCAGGAGCGTGTCTTAATGGTGTGTAGTCAGGAGGATCCAGGAGGGCACACTGAGCTGATGCAGCAGTGCTGGGCCACATAATGAAGGGTATCTCACAGCGCATGAATAATGGCATTTGTGTTGTCAAGCCCAGTGATTAAACATGTGTTAAAATTAGCCCCATGTCTGAAGTTACCTGGTGCACCAGCAGCTCAGCCACCTCCACGTGGTTGTTGAGCGCAGCCAGGTGCAGCGCGGTGTATCCATCGTCCTTCTTCTCATCCACGATCCAAGGCCTCGGCAGTTTGGACAGCAGCACACGCATCGCACTGCACAGAGCACAAGGAGAGACATGAGTGTGCAAGTCAAGTCAATGTGTGAAAAAGGGTCAAGCGATTTGATAAACCCGTGTCAAAAAATGGCTGCCAAATTTAATCTGTGAGTAAACATCTCATGCAGTATGTGATAGCCTGCAGCCAGACAAGCTGTTATACGCAAACACATCACAAGGTCTGGGCTACCGATATGCACTGCATATTCCAATACACCTTTCTCTTTCCACAACGGAGCATATCCCATTTTCACACACAGGGATGAGAATACTAAATCAACTTAGGGAGGCGCTGCGTACCCGAACACGTCGTTATTTACATCCGACTTTGAGTAACACTGGTGTTATTTTGGAGAAACTGTACCCGACCATCTCCCATGATGATGTGAGAGGTGCATAACATATTGAGACAAATGGTAATTATACAAAATATACATTCACTGCACAGCCTTCACTCACGTTTAGTCAGATACAAAGCACCAGTGGAGGGATTTCAAAAAGGGAAGGAGACGTGGTAGCTGAAGGGCTCGGGTGTTACCGTTTTGCTTCAATGAAGGTCATATGAAGGGCAGGTGCTACGACAAGAGGGTGCAGCAATTTCTGCAAACACATGTGTGCATCAGGACACTGGACATAGCGTAATTTAAGAGCTGAGAAAGCCCCCATCTCCACGCACACATTCACTCGCACTGTATTTTATATCTGCTCCTAAATTGTTTCGTCTTTTTTTGGTTCATATAATTTATTTTGCAATTTATATTTAGACACATGATCAACAGTCTTAAATGTATACAGCCAAGAAGTTAAATCCTATTCAAAATTACACCAGTGGCTTTAGTTCGTCATCCCGACATTAAGGTTGTATGAATTTGGAATGATATACACAGTTTACCCTTCAAAGCCATTAGAGCTCTCCACTACAGAGAGTAGTATTGACCTTGATTAACCCCGAGTACTTATGCATGGCATATCTTTGAACTGCGACACAAGGCGGTTGCTCCGATTTGGCCACGGCTGAACTGCTGCTACTCGAGCGCTCGAGTGTTTCTGTACAACACAAAGTCGAGTCAAAGCGGTCTGGACTAGCGCGGTCTTCCGTCGGGCCGGGAGAGGCCATAGCGGACACATGGAAGGCAGAGTGTTAACTATTAAGACAGTCACAGAAGAGAAATGCAAATGAAGATAGTGTCAGGCTTTCAGGTGGAGGGTAATCAGTGTAGCTGCTTCCCTCTGGGTTTTTGCTCAACCTACAGCTCGTCTGGCTCCTTCACGAGTAATGAAAGTGAGCATCATCAGCAGAGCCTCTGGAGAGCGGCAGAAAAAGGCCAGAGAGGGAGGCAGGGGGCAGCATCAGCAGCCCTCCACTCTGCTGCAGTGATGAACAGCGCAGCACACTCATCCAGCCTCTGCCACACGCACACACACCTGCATCGCTCGCAGCCATCTTCAACACTTAATGCAGAGGAGCAGTGCTTAACCGTGATAGCAGCCGCACCCACCCCGTCTAATCTAACATTCACACTGTGTTGCTCTTGTTACACTCAACTATTTGCTTGGATACAGTGGATTAAAAAACTCATGGGGCCTTTTGCGTAATCTCATCTCTGACACTCCCACCGGGTAAAAAGAGACTTGACACTAAACAAGCTAATTATTCAACACAAAACAGGAGCTTCTGGCTTAAGGCGAAGGCATAAAACTAGGGGTGAAACTTGACACTCTTTCGAGCGAAATTACAGAAAACAGCCATTACGCTTTGTTCTTGCTGTTCATCTATTCTATATATACAGCATTCACACACATGGGATTGGATGGTAATATGGCCTATACGTAGCCCTGCTAGCCAATCAGAGGTTTCCACACGGGTACAGATTAGCGCCTCCTAGTGTCTAAATGCAGCAGAGAAATTCTGGGCAGGTGTGAGTTGGACCATGGAGTCGCTCCAGAAAAAGTGAGGACTGACAGGCTTCCTGCCATGCTGGGCAAAACGAGCAGATACATTAATATTAATGCCCCATAGTAGCACAGCTGCATTGCAGTTAACCCACTGCAAAAGAGGATCAACGGTGCTGTTTTGTATTGTTGTAGGTAAGTGGTGTTGGCAACTACACAGGCTGAAATGAGACGCAGCTGCGTTATTATGAAGGACACAATAAGGAAGCGGCGCATCAGTAAAGACCATCTAGAGACCTTTTAACTGTGATGAAGCATTCACACAGACATCTAACAGCCATTTAATGTTTGCTTTACTTGTTAAGCTAACCAGTGAGAACTATATTGCGCAGACTGGCTGCTGAGAGAAGGCAGAGGAGAGGAGAAGAGTGTGGTGGAAGTGGGTCATCCTGTGAGAGCTCTCCTGGTCCCTCAGAGAGCTCACTGCGGCCTGTTGTCTCCGGTGCCATTTGTCATTGAGCGGGATGCTGCGTGACGCCTGGAGCTGCGGCTCGGGTGCCTGTGTCAATGCATGTAAGAGTGTGAACTAAACGTGGGCTGCTCAGGGTGGACAGGGCCTTCTGCTGCCCTGGCCGCGCTGACAACCATCTGTGTGGTGGTCATTGGCTCTTTGCAGTAAGAGGAAGTGAGAGCTAGAGATGGGAGCTCGGGCTGGACAGGGCCACACTGCTATAGTCAACATCCAGCACCAGATTAATGGCTGTGCACAAACATATGGCAACTCTGATGGAGGAGACGTGTTTGGCATATGCTCCGCTATTAACACAGGCGTGGAAATACCGCATCTCATTAGTGGCACAAAAGTGTCACCTGCATCAAAAACAAAGTGACAGGAATTTTAGTGTTGCCTATTAGAAAAACTCCAGGCAACATAACCAATTACTTTCCCCTCTTCAACTGCCCTTTACATAAATCAGAAAAATAAAATACAAGTAAGTGAGCTCTCGGTTTTCCAAAAGTTACCAAAGCTCTGTCATCTGTACTTACTACCCATCTTTATTCTAAGACGCTACTCTCTGTGTCAGTGTCATCGATTTTGTATGAATCAGCCTGGTATATAATATATACCAATATAATATAATACCCATTAGTGCATACATCAAAATGATACTCTGACTTTACTTCATTTGTATTTGATTCAAATCATTTACATAAGTGGGCACAAAGCATAGGCTCTTTGATTTTGCGAAAAGACCCAATACCCAATTTAAATACAGTGAAACTCTCTAAGAAACAGACTTTAACTTCAACTTCTTCACCCTAAAACACAATTGCTCCACTTGGCTGGTGCCCTCCTGCGGCGTGTGGCCTTCCTGCTGCGGACAGAGTAAATAAACACAGGTAGCGTCAGTGCCAGAGGTGCAGTGCCGAGCCGAGGACAAGAACCTCAGCGGCTCCGCGCCATAATAAAAAAGCCTCCATTACCATAGCGTGAAGAGAATAATTTCCCCTACAATGTGACCTTCCCGGGCCCGGCCGCCTCTACCTGCGGCCCCTGAGTGAGCATGCTTTTATTAAGGACTATTTGCATAAAGTCAAGAAAGGGGGAGGTGGATGAAGGGGGGTAGAGGGAGAGTAGACGGGACAGGGGCGCATTTCTGTGATGTTTTTTTGGTTATCGCTATAGCTATTGCCGCTGCCTTGAAGGTTGTTTAGAAGACATGTGGCGCATTCTCAAACATCTCAGGTGCGGCTAGCTGCCGGTTCACAAATGTACGCGGGGACCTATAAAGACTTAGCTTTAATTAGCCTTGAATCACCCGGTATTATGGGGCGCCCTGATTCATGGCAATGTAAGTAGGGAGAGGCGGAGAAGACAGTCAGAGAAGCCCAATGGCGCGGTAATGTCCCATTGGTTTGAGATGACCCAATTATTTTCCCATGCTACTCTTTGCACTTTATTCGCCTCCGCACCTTGGAAGAAAAAAAAAAAAAAAACTCATTCTCGTTCCGACATAAGCCATAAAAGTCATAATATGCATCCTTCAACTCCAAAAGAGGGTAAAAAACAAAAGATGACATAAATAAGACGCCAAGGACAGGCCGTTTGTAGAAGATATTACTCCGACTCACGCTGAACAATTGCCGAGCGGCATCAGTGTCAATAAAACAACCATGTAATTACTCAGCTATACACATGACCTTGGATACTACGCCAGCCAAATTCAATCTAATTTCCAAGACAAGAACGGGTTTAAAATTTACATTTGCAGTAAATTGCAGCTTAACACTGCATGGAATAATAAACTATTTAATTGGGACAGTTCCGACCGGCAATTAAAGGCTCTGTTCAAGTACTTTCAGATGTGGTTTGCATTTGTGAAAAACGTCTAAGTTGAAGGACCTAACCCTGCAGGAGGATTTACCCTGTGCTACACAAGTTTTCCCTTGAATTTTGAAATTTGAAACATTATATGACAGGCATCTTTTGAAATGGTAAATAGCAAAATCTGTTCAGCGCCGAAGAATAAAAAACATGTCTCTCAAATCAGACAAGGATAAGAGAGTTGAAAGACACACTTTTGGATCGAAGCGTGGAAGCCCCCGGTCTTTGTCTCGTATTATTACAGTTATTGCACTTCAAACAAGCTGAAGAATATCACCTGTGACCTCCCGCTGCTCAGCCACTGCAAAATAGCACAGAGGTACTCAAGCCACACAATACTGACCACAATGGCTCGGGCTCCAGCGCCGTATCAAAGAAAAGTACCACTGAACTAGTCAAAATGTTGTTGTGGCTCTCTGTGAATCTGTGCCATTGCAGAAAACAATCAAGTGTATAATGCTGCAGAAAAGAAAATTCAGTTGTTCAGCGGCTTAAAAGGCCCCTGTAGTGCATGTTATTGAGTCTAGACCTCTATTACACGACACTGAACTACATACCGGTTACACCATTTTATTTCTAAAGATTGTTTTTCCGGTGGGCTTTTAGACGATCATTTCAATCATATTTTTGTCTCAATTGTGTCGTTTTTGTAATCAATGGTTCTAGCAATCACAGTTTTAGATTAGAACTGTGATTGCACAACCCCAACAGGGAGAGACACTGAGCAGCGGTTTGAGCCGGGATTTGAACCCACAACGCGAGAGCTGCGACGTACCCCTCACAGCAGCGTCCATATACATCACTCAAGCTGCAAAACGCCCACACCAAGGCGCGCTAAGGTGTTTTGAGCAGCCTCAATAATGGATAATTACGGACCATAAAAATGGCAATAGGCCGGGTTTGTAATGTTCGGCAGAAGGCTTTGGATTGTAAAGTGAAATGTTAATAAGATGATTTGAAGCGCCAATGATCTACAGAATGACTTCACAATCACTCTATTCTGCTTAGAACGAGTCAATAGAGTAAATCATAAAAAGGTAATACTCAAGCGTTGCCCCATGCTACTGTACTGTTCAGACAAGTTTAGCTTTTGCGTCTGTGGCATTTAGCTGAAAATTGCCCTTCTGGATGAATTGAAACAAACCCGGAGTTGGTGCGAGCCTTTCAAATTAACTGCTGGTGTCTTCCTGGCGGCGGGGCAAAGCGGTAAATAGAAGCGAGGGATTGACTGAAGGTTTTGCAGAGTGCTGAAGATTCGGCTGCTGTGAAGGTCCTTCGATCGACAGCCACTCAGCAGCTGCCACGCCGTCACCGTACGGGCACGTAGAGGCTCCCATGATGTACAGTCTCACGGCAAATCCAGCACATTAAATCACCTCGAGCTCCGCGGCCACCGTGCACCTCTCTGCCCCTCTTCACCCTGTCCCTCTACCGCTGTGAGCCGGCGCGGCTTTAACAACCTGTGTAACGTGGAAATGTGAAGAGAACACTGACAAATGCTCTGCCGCAGTAATTGTCAGAAGAGATCCAAAGTGCCACAAATAAGCTGACATATTCAGCTGATAAGCCTGACTTCCTCTCCGCTCCACACACATGCAGGGGAGGAAGCCTTAGCTGAATGAGCATATTGCTAATTAAAATCCATTGTTTGCAGCAGGAAATAATGGGGATCAAAGGGCCTTGTATCAGCCACTGCTTTCCCTAAGCACTGAGACAACAGGCCACATGCCCGAGAGCTGCACACAAAATGTCTAACAGCCAACGTGTTAATGGCTGGGCATGAGGCCTGTATCAGTGCATTAAAGGAGCCAATACAATCTGCTGCAAACGTGAACACACTCCACAAGAAGCCACAAGGCACAGATAGTGGAGTCAGGCTTCCCTGTGTGTTTCAATGCAACACTGACTCAAAGTCAAAGGGAATTGGGATAAATATTCTCTGCATGTTGGGACCAGAGCAGCCACTCGCAGGCGTGCATAAACACACCAAAGACGCAAGCAAACAAAAATCTTATCCTCTCTGACCTGTCACAGTGCATTTACATAGGAGCTATTGACTTCGATGTCCGCACAGGTTACCAAGGTAACGTGGCCTGCATTATTCAACAGCCAAGCCTAGTTTATGTGTGTCCCTTCGAGAGAGTTCAGGTCACGAACACCCCGACACTGACGGACATTAGATGTGACAGCATTTACCCTGTGACAATAAAGACAGAGTCTACAGTAAACCAAGCTATCCAACATTGTAGACCACTTTTCAGTACAACTTTCTTTATTACGGAAACCTCGATTTGGATAATAACTATACTGTGTAGTCATACTGTTTTCAAAGGGGTATAAAAAAGGGGTCTTAATGTACAACAAGATCTTATTCATTCAGATAAGAAATATGCAGTTCACTTGCAGCCGCCAGATGCTGAAGCACAATAAAAAGAGTGAAGTCATTACATTACTTATTCCAATACATCAAGCAAATAGATAAACTACATTTGTTTTTAAATGGCGATAGAAAATATTAAACATGCCTGACAGCTGTGTTGTAGAAGCATATCAACTCACTCTGTCATATTTACAGCCTGCATCACAGAGGCACTTAAAGTGACACAAATAAATCCTGCTCTTTCTAGGTTTGGCAACTGGGCAAAAACATACCATCAGTGTTGGTGTGCATCACAATGCAGCCTTCTTTAGCATGCTATAGTCACTTTCCCAAAAGCTCTTTATGTCCTTGATTTCTACAGTAAGGGAGTACCCCCTCCCTCTCACTTCTGCTAAATCCCTCATTTTCTCTTTTCCTCTCTATCCATCCATCCTCCCTTCCCCTCTCCCTCCTCCCCAGCATGCGCTGGAGCAACATAGCAGCCTGGACTGGCTGTTTCAGTATGCCACAGGACAGACAGCATTACAGCATGGCTGAGCTTATCTATTGGCTCAGAGCCATAGTTGGCCCAGCCCTAGGAGGGCGTGCGGGCGTTGTGATTGGTCACCAGGGGATTGGGGCTTGTACCAGCATGTCCTCTGGCTGATCTGCTGGACTCGCCTCAGCCCAAAGAGGTGGACACTGGGGGGGCTCAAAGTTTGGGACACTTTTCAATTAAGGCAGAGTGCATACTCCTGCAGCCTGCTACCTCACGCTCTGAATATTAAGTACAAAGCATCTCAGCTAGTCAATTTAAGTCAATTAACTTAAAGAGGCATAATGCTAAGTCTATTTGAACGAGTGGATATGACAACAGTGAGACAATGATTAGCACGTGTGTAATTATAGTATACAACTACAGAGAGTAAACCCTAATATACACTCATAAGGACTCACTCAGCGTAGACGAGGTCTATAGGTTATTCCCGTTTCTGTGTTGGACGCTTTCACTTTCAGTGGATCACAGATATGTTTACCCACAGAGCTAGTTCATCTCCCGAGCTTCTGCCATCAGACACTATCAAATAATTACAGATCTCCACTAATACACCAAGCCCAGACATTGCTCAAAGCACAGCTGGCCATGTGCTGATTTTTAAAAGATGATAATGTGGTAAATGTCACATTTTAAAACTCCCTGTAAAGATATGCATCTCTGTAGTTACATGAGCTTTTTTTTTGTTACAGCTTTAGCGGTAAGAAAAGGATCAGAGGGAGCGAGAGAGGCTTCCCCTGCAGTGAGGCTGAGGGGAACAATGGGCTGCAGGATCACAGCACCCACTGCCACTGGCTTCCCCCTCGGCAGCAGCACCAGGTAGGCCCTCCCATTCATAAATCACTTTTATTCCTCCGAGCGCTCAACAGCCTCGCCTCTTCAGATGATGCACTGTGTAAAGCGCCGCTGCTGAGGGGCGGAGGGACGCAGGACGGCTGGGGAGAGACAAATGCAGCAGGAGAGAGGAGAGGGAATGGGAAAGCCTGACCAGTGTATAGTGATTTCAGGAAGGATTCATACCATTCTATTTAATCTTGTGCAACTGTATTTTTTCTTCATGGTTAATAAAATCCACACTACGTCTTAATACAAGTAGAGGCAATCCCTTTCTGGATCACAGGGAATTAATGGAATTTACCACAGACCTAAACTTTTATGAATGTTCAAATGCAGTTTTCTGTTCATAGCTTATAAAATTCTATGTTAGCTTATGAAATCATGTTTATGAATTTGGTATAGGACTGCTACATTAAATAATAACAATAATAAATAAAGTAATATAAATAAATGTACATAAATGCAGCAGTTATTGTAATCGGCCTACAGCAGAGGAGGAGAGAAGGGGTGTTCGAAATTGCTCCGGACTCATTAGAGAACGTACTGTAATCCCCATGAAGACGTCTGGTGGGCAAGTGCACAGAAAGAAGAATTAGGACGAGCCAGGAGGCCGACCAAGTAGGACAGTCGCTCGAGGAACACGCTTCACACCAGAGAATAAACAAGAGGGAAAACTGTTGAATTATACAATACACACAAACTAACAGGCGGTCTGTCAGTGATGGCGTTTTGGTAAAAATCCTCAAAACATTAAAAACAGGCAAAAAACATACTTCCCAATTCCTCCCACTTGGCTGTGTCTGTTATAAAAAAAGAATTAAAAAAGCGTAAGCCCCAAATCTCAGAATGTATTCGGAAAGAACGACAATTGATTTGATCTCCGTCAAAACAAAGTGTAAAAATAAAAGGCGGTCAATAAATAATCATCCAAGTCCCATATCAATGAGGCTGGCGCAGAGCCGTCCTATCCGAGCCTGATCGCTAGACAAAACACGGTCTTCATTCACAAAATTCATGTTCATGTTACAATTGCAAATGTCGGCTAACGTCCGAGGTCAACTGTTGCAGGGTCAAGCTGAGGGAAATATGTGAAAGGAAACTTAAAATACGGAAAATTACATCTTTTCTCTTGGACCTACAACAACCTGGGAATCTGGGTGTAGTTGTTACGGCTCTAGAAGCGTGTTCTGCTAGTTTTAGAGAAAAATGATCACTCTTAATTGCTAACCTTACCTCTTTCTCAGAGGACAAAAAACAAATTCAAGCCAATTAAGCCATTAGCGTGACTTTGCTGCCGCCGCTCACCCAACACAAGATCAATGGGGGGACTCCTGCCACTGGTGAGTCATGGCGTTTTGGTGAGCACCACTTGTCGCTCCAATTTAAAAGTCTTTCTGTATTTGTGCCGAATGAATGGAGATACATTTTAAGCGGGGCCGGGGACGGGGACGAACCGCCCCTCGCTACACCCGGCGAAACAAAGCGCATCCATTAGTGGAGCCTATTCTTATTGATCGATTAACTGCTCAGCTAAACATTGGGCCGTATGCTATTCATCACGGGGCGAAGACGTGAGCCATGCCGCGGAGTTTCGGGGGGCAGATGGGACGTCGCAATGTAATTGAGATTAAACTGGTGGGCTGGGCCACTTGGGACGGGACCCACCTAGGAAATCTGCAGAAACACACAGGCGTATCAATAAAGGAGTTACTGTACAGACCATTACACAGGTACAGTAAGTGGCTGATCTCATGAACATGCGGAAAAAAAAAAAAAGATGATCGGAATTTCAATACATTTTTAAGCTTTAAAAGGAGACATATGCAAAATTTTACCTATTCCACTTTATACCACATTCAAATGTTGATGCCTTGGCCAGGTCTTCTTCTACCGCTGAATCGCTGTGACTAGGGATGGTCCGATATGAACATTTTCTGCCGATATCGATATCCGATATTTGCCTCGCTGCTGTGGCCAATATCCGATATTTATTTCGACATTAAAAATCAATAGAAAGGCTCACTCAAATGTTGTAAAGTTTGCAAATTGTCGTTCCATTATTGGAATGTCTTATGCTGATGCCTGGAACACACCGTTTCACATACTATGACGAAACAAACAATCCTTTTTATTAGAAAATATTAAAAAGATCAAATAGAGTGAAATGTCATTTAGTTTTTGGCTAAATATTTACTCAGACCTACTTATTATTATACTTTCACCCATTTCCTCTACTAATGGGAAACAGCGACGCTGGGAATTTTGCTAGGCTATTATTGTATTTTTTATTGAAACATGTAGCCTACCATGTTGTTTCAGTTACATGTTTTAACTTTAAACATTAAAGTTTTGGAATTGCAAAAAATAGCATCGTGTCACTTTAACAGCACCTTATACTGAACTTATGAGGCCAGAAAGTGAAGATTTAGAGTTGGTTTAGAGCAGGCAAAAGGCAAACAGTAGATTTACAAAATTAGCATGAGCTTTGAACTGCATGGTTTTCAATGAAAAATGCGCCAACGATGCAAATGAGACTAATTAAATATGCGCGGAAATGCAACATAACGCCTCGTTTTCACGGGTCATTAACGTGATAAAAGTGGGCACAGTAAACGTGAATACAGCCATTATCATCACTGTAGTAAATAGGGCGGCAACGATTAATCGATCAACTCGATTAGTAAAATGCTTCGAACATTATTTTCCCGTTTCGATGATTCGATTAATTAATATATCTCATTAAAACCGCCTGAAACGGGGCCGCTTACGCGCCCGGAACTTTAATGCTGCGTTTACACAAAAGCATGATGCGTTACGAAGGATCACGAATGTGAGTGGAATTTGATGATTCGGGGTCGAGGTTTCACGCGCCGCCACTAACTGTTGCGACCTGTTACTACGCGTTACGATTAATGGCACGAATTATTAAGCAAGGTCACGAATATGCGTCCCGCGCTGCTGCGTGGCGTCCCGCGCTGCTGCGTGGTGTTGCGCGGTGCCACGGGCTGTTACGGGTCACTGGGAATATTCGCGTTCTGTCCGATATCTGTCAAGAACTGGGCGAATGTGGAGTGATCTTCTTCTGCCGGGTTGGAGGCGGAGCAGAGGCCGTGCTCTCCCCTGAGTCATTGGGCTCTTCTGGCTCCAACTCCCGAACATCAGGTACGACTGCAGGAGGAAGAAAGGTCGGAGGAACAATGTCAGCACCCCGAGGAGCGGCAGCGGCAGGTGCTGTCCGGGGCTTGGAGCGCGGATTGGCCGACTTTGTGACACTTTTCCTTGGCATAGCTACTGCAGGTACGAACATTTACTTTTCGGACGTAGCGTGTGTTTCTGTCAATTTTGAGCGTGAAAACAGTGATTCTGCTCTACGAATGCTCTACGAATGCGTTCTGTTAAGAATCCCATTGAGATGCGTTAAGTCGTGTCACGAACGTCACGAATGACGGAAAAGTGCCATTCGTAACGCGCCGTGCTTATGTGTAAACACAGCATAAGCGGCGCTTATTTCCGCACGGCCGCTTCTGACGAGCACAGCTCAGTCTATGGTTGTCGATGGTTGTAAACAATGTTGTAAACAGAGCGGAGCTAGCTGTGCTAATACTCGTAGCCGGGAAGAACCAGGTAGCACTTTTGCAACACTCACCACTCAGATGTAGCGACAATCCATCAGAAAAAGATTCATGTTAATCCTGACTCAACGACATTACGGCGCAGTAAATAATGCAAAAGAAGAAGGGGAAAAAAACGTCCGATATTTCCCCATATCAGACCGATACCGATGTGAAAAAAAGACAAATATCGCCGATTTATCGGCCATCCCTAGCTGTTAGATATACTTCCTGGATTATAGTGCATCATAGACGAAACACAAAACTGTCCTGCACATTGTTAAAGCCCATAATCAGCAGACACATTTTGGGCAGTTCTGTGCACTATCCATCCATCCATCCATTTTCTTCCACTTGTCCGTTGCCGGGTCGTGGGGGCAGCTGTTGGAGTTGCCCAAATCACATTGCACCAGCCCCCTATGGCGCCCCCTGCAGGTGGTGGGCCCACAGAAGGATGGCCTCATGGTTCTAACCGGGCCTGTTCGTCTCTCATAAGGGGCTTCTGAACCGCTCTTTGTCTGACCCGTCACCTAGGACCTGTTTGCCATGGGAGACCCTACCAGGGGCACGAAGCCCCCGACAACAGAGCTCCCAGGATCATTTGGGTGCTCAAACCCCTCCACCATGTTAAGGTGGCGGTTCCAGGAGGGGTTCTGTGCACTAAGATAAGATAATCCTTTATTGATCTCACAACAGAGAAACTCACTTGTTACATTCGGCATTCAATAAGATCACTCAGGGTGTGCAAAATAGACAGGAAATGTGCAAACAGTTAAATAGGACAAAAAAAATTAAAAAGAGGGTGTTCATCATGGCGCCATGGAGGTGCTCACATGCGGTAGGGCAGAAAGTGAAAACTCGTTTTCACTGTCTTTACAACTGTTACCTGCAGAGGGAGCTCCAGGGAACATTCTGACCAGCTCTGACCCCGGTGTCGCAGCCATTGCTATATATTCCAACATAAAAATGATTTTAAATAATAAAACATGAAATATTAATGTTTTAAAAACTTAATTAAGCATGATGTGTCCACTATTGCTGCAAGATTAAGTGCAATTTGAAGAGTCACCATTAGGAAACCACAATAACTGCAGTAACACATGTAATAGAATATCCTCTGCAGAGAATAAAACATCCGCTCTCATGGATGAAACCTGCTAAATTCGACCTCTACAAACGTGTCCTGCATGTCTTTGATTATTGCATTAGTTTAGCGGTTGATCCAAGTCAAATGTTAACGGTCCCCAACCCAATTAAAATCAGAACCAGATATTTTCACTAAACTGTTAATATTGTAAATACATGCAGAAACAAACTCGCCGGCAGTAAAAACGGTGGTTAAATCAGTACTTTATACTCCACTGCTCCCAATTTGAAGTGCTGTTGATAGATATTGACTACTGCACCAGAAAAGCCCCACCAGAGCTGCAGTTCTGGAGATGGAAACAGAACCGTTATAAATGTTCCTAGTCACACTCACACAGAAACGTCCACTATGAGACACCAAAGTTAACTTGGTGCTTATAACAAAGAAGATCTGTGACTGTGTTATTCAATTCTACGTATTTATCATGAGTTAGTTATTTTATGAAGGAGAAATATACATCCTGATTCCATACATTTTGCCTTAACAGTTGAAATGGGTGTCGAAACGATCCTAAAGGAAAAATACAAGAAAAGACAAATATACTGTACAGGGCTGACTGTTATTGTGGCTGTGGGCTTCCCTAACCTATTGTCTGATTATAGCCACACTCGTCACCCCTGCCATTTGCACAGACTCCGATTGGTCCTGTAGGGTCAAGTTTTGAGTAGCCGCATTAACGAAGAATCCATTTTACATTGCAAATGGTCAATTCTTGTAATAGCCATAAAGATAATGCAATTGAAAAGCTATAAATTGCGGTGACAACACATTAATTAAAAGGGCACACTTAAATACATTATCCCCGGCAAGAAAATGAATAAATCTTTAAGTGAAAACGGGGGCGGGGGGGGGGGGAGAGGAATGACGGTGCGGTTGTTAAAAGGCTTATCAAACCCAGCTCTGCAAAAGTGCAAACCGTGTGTCGTAAATATACACTTTGCTGCATGCGCACTTCAGGGGGAGTGCAGGGAGTAAAATTACATTGTCTAGAGTTGGAGGGAGGTGGAGAGGCGAAATTAATCGCAACCGGATCGGAATCGCTATTTCAAGCAAAGGCTGCACGTCTCTAAAATGTGCACTTGATAACTGTAAATAAAACGCAATGAATTTCAAATCTCTTAGCGCAATCTTTATCAGAGAAATCGCAATCGAGCAGCGCTATTTAAAGGCGGACCTCTGCAGAACTGCGATCTGTAAATATCCGCTTTGCTGCATGCGCGCTTCAAGGGAGTGGAGAGTGGTGTGTGTGTGTGTGTGTAAAAATACATTGTCTTCCTGGTTGTGAAGTTAAAATTCAGGTGGGGTTTGGTCGAAGGACATATATGCTGTCACCGAGGCGGAAGGAGGAATGAAAAAGAGAAGAGGGCACAGAGGACATTGCGTCGGTACAGTATAGATGTGCCCCGTGATGAGACCAACTAATTAAACAGATTCTTCAGTGGCCGCGCCTCGGGAAAGCTTGAAAAAGACACTAGAAAATTAATGAGTGCTCCGAATGGGGAGGAAAGCAACCGTCAAAAAGAAAGAAAAAAAAAGAAAAAAATCTGTGCCATGAGGTGAGCCTGCCACTTACATCTGTGCTTTGCAGAATGTGGGGTAAATAAATACAAGTTAAAGACGTAATAACGCGCCCTGCTGTCTTGCGCATTCTCAAACTTCCCTGTGCCAGAAGATTCCCCCATCCCACTCTGGCACTTTGCTTGAAACAGTTGTTATTCAAAGTAAAAAGGTGAGCACACGGGAGCTCCGACATGAGCAGCGTGGCCCCGGTCTATTTTAAAAAAATGCTACAGACAGAGAGTTGGTCGAAAGGACACTGTGATATCAGCGCAGGCAGTGGTGCTGAAAGATGTAAAACAGAGAGGGAGGGGGGGGGGGGGGGTCAGGAGTATAGAAGTGGGAGCAGGAGAGACCACTTTATTTGGAGCTACTAAAAATAGAGCCGCAAATGGTAGTAGCAGGGGCTAGCTGGCCAAACGCTGCACTCCTTGCAGGCCAGTGGAATCAATAGGCAGGGAGCCATAGGGGAGTCTTCCCGGAGCCACTGGCCAACAGTTGCTCTGGGGGAAGTGTGGACGAGGGGGGTGAAGCGAGGAGAGCACAGGAGTGTTGAGGAGTGGGAACTATTTTTTGCACTGCTTGACTAAATATGGTCAGGGAGATAGTGAGACAAGACACAGGAGCAGCCCGGCAACAGGGCCACGGCATGTTTCAAATGCTTGGCTTCCCACAAAGTGCTAACCGTTTAGCTTAGCGCTCCACACAGGGGGAATGGAGCCGCGGGGCAGTTGGCCTCTTGGTCCTAATTTGTTGCCAGTGTGTCCCTTGTGCTCTCTGCCCTTTGAATTGCTCTGGCATCTTTTCCGTGTTTTCACAGAGGAGTACTCTCTGCTAAGCAAAATCATTTGACAGACACCACACATTTCAGGTCATTTCAGTCACACAAAATGTATATTCTATTGCACATAATACTTGCACATTTTGCATAATGAAAGTGTTCAAAGGAGACAAAACAAGTGATTTAATTTCTAGAGAGAAACTTCACGTTTCCCTGAAAGTCTCCGACAATGGAAACTGCATTTGCATTTGTTCACGAGGGACTATTAAAAAGCAGCTGTCCTGCACTGCAGCGGTAAAGCTACCACTATCACAACTGCACTCAGACATTCCGTAAACTGCCTCTTCAAAAGTTCCTCTGAATAATAAAAGCGTTTTAGGAACCGGCTAAAGCTCGGGGGCTGTGCTGCTGCTGCTGCCGATGGGGTGGAGGAGGCGGGTTGTTACACTTGTGTCTCTAGCGACCGGGGCATCCTCCTGCTCTCATCCTGAACAGCACATGATGAAGAGCAGTGCTGCAGAGTTTTTTTTTTTTTTTTCCCTCACCCCTCCTTCACTCTCTCGCTCTCTTTCCCCTTTTTAAAACGGCACTCCTTTCTGCCAGCCTCCTCTCCTTCTGAAGGTATGACTGGTCCTAGTGATGTGGGGATGCGTGGGAATGCGTGCATGCCCCCTTTTCTCTCTCCCCCTCCTCCTTACTGTGCTCTCCCCCTCCCTCCTTCCCCCCGATCATAGGAGCTGATTCAGCGAGTCAGGCGTGCACCCGGCGCACACACACGATGGCTGCAGCAGCTGGAGCGCTCGCTAGGTCATTATGGCAATGGGAATGAGAGGAGGAGCGGCTCCTATTAGAAACTGATCTGACAGGTAATATATGCTGCTCCGCGGCTTTTAGACGGAGTTTACCCGCGATTGCTCCGTGGCGTCTTCTCTTCTCTCTTGTCCTGTCTCTTCCTCGGATGTGATCAGTTATTAACCGCATGGTTTTGTCTGAGAGTCGCAAAGGGGAATGTACTGTTCTGCAGCAGTGGCAGCAGCGGTGGGACAAAACTTAACCAGAGCACACCTTTCGGCTTTTGTCTTTGTGCGCCTGTCTGAGAAGAGGAGCAGAAATATAAAAAAGTGTGAGGAGGGTGCTGGAGGAGAGGAGCAGCTGGGAGTTGCTGTGGTCCACATGGATTTTAGCCTCTTTTTTTTTTTTTTTTTAACTCTCCACTCTATCGCTCTCATCTTCCTCTCTCTCCTTCTTCGTCTTACTCTGACTCTCTCTCCTGCGCTCTGGTGTTCCTGGCACCGGCCGGACATGCTGCAGCAGCACGGCTTTGTGGCTCATTAGGCTTCATGGTTGCAGCCCTGCCGCTGTGTAATGACGGACTCGTTAACTCTGGTGTGGAGAGACATTCCCTCAGACAACCCACCGCTGCATCTGACACCTGATATCCAGCAGGCTTGTCCCAGCTCCAGGGATGTACCACAGTTTGCTCTGTCTTTTTGACTCATCTTTATGCTAAAAAATGAACCACTTCAAGTTAAAGTGAGAGGCGGGGGAGGTCAATGCCCTTCTTTTTTGCCAGAAGGTAAGTTTAAGGATGCAACGCACTTTTTTAATGTGAGACTGGAGCCTAGGGATGGAGCGGTGGCGGCCAGACATATGAAAAAGCATCAGGATAGTGGACAGTGGCCAGGTTGAAGTTGTGGACAGGGGTAAAGCGGATTGACCGGTCACAGCTGGGAGATGTGTATTAACGAAAGCAGTGGGGGGCGGCCGGGAGCGGACAGCACTGTTAGCTCAGAGGATGTGTGTCAGTGGCAAAACCACAACCCAGTTTCAGCACTCAGAGTGACAGAGGGACTAGGCAGGGCATGCAGGGCACAGCGTACTGCAGCACACACCAACACACAACAGGCCCGTTCAGGCGGCCATGTGCCACAAGCCGCGCACTGCTGTTTGTCGGAAGGAATTTCACCCCTCACTCTCCTCGGGCGGCTGTGACATTTCCTAAACAGGACGTCACATCTTTAGAAGCAGCTCATCCACCTGCCCAAGCCCATCTCTGTCACCTCAAATGTAACCTCCTCATTTAACTGCAAAGACTAAAACTCTGCACCATATCACTTAATTTCTTCATTTCTACATCCCACATTCTTAAAACCAAATGCAGACGGGCTCATACTTTTACACGGCTTAACCAGAAAACTCTGGGTTTGCTGCTAGCTTAGCATACCTGCAGTTCGGACTTGTGGAATGTGTTGGTCTCATTAGAGACTTACTGAACAAGTCTCGCAAGCATGCAAATGATTATTGATATAAATCACCCATTTGCATCAAAACAACTGTTTACCTAAAACAGCTATTGAGAAGAGAGGAGCAAGTGCGAGCAGATCAAACTACACAGCAGGGCCACTGGAACAAAGATGGACACAGGGCCATAACGAGAGTTACCGGTGGGTGGGGGTAACACCAGGACCAATCCACAAGTGCTGAGTGGGCATTAGCGCCTTCATGTGACCTATGGCCTGCCTCTGCGCCTAAAGCCTAAATCCTGCTCACAATAGCTTCCTGTTCCACTTGGATCACCCTGGTTTTCAAACATCAGCAAGCGCACCAGTTAGCCACTGGGGACAGCGCTGACACCAAAGGGTTCGGGACAGTTGGGGTACAAATGTTGGAGAGAGGTGTAAAGGAGGACAGAGGAGCAGAGACATCAGACAGGGACAGCAGTTTGTCAGGGCTTCAACTATGCACTGGGGACACAGCCACCGCCGGCCTGCTCCGACAAGGTGCACTACAAAGCCGTTGCTCACTACACGGACAAAACTATTTTTTCCAAGCCTGCTATTTTTAACATTTTCCTGGAAAAAGAAAAGACTATCTTGCCAACACGCTTCGAAGGAAACATTATTTCTGTTTGTGGAGGACAGTGGGGTCACTGGGACAGTCTGCTATGGTATGGACTGCAAACTCCTGTTATGATCAGGGGCGGGGGGGGGGGGGGGGGGGGGGACTGGCTTCCAGCCTTACATGGCAAGTGAAGGAAAGCCGTGCGTGTTGAACTGAATTTACACTCAAAGTCACCTTACTGTGCAGACTACCATACTTGGGAGAGAAAACGGTGAGGAAAAATGTTCTGCTTCTAACTTCCTGACCTTGACAAAAGGTGAGATCAAATTCATACAATCGACTGCCTCCTTGGTGCACATACTTCTTTATGTACCCATATGAACATATGACAGCTATGGAATGTAAAGAAGTATGTATTCCTCTGAGGTGCAGGGCCTCGTCTAAAGTGTCTTGACTGCGCAGCACTGTTTAAGAATGTGTCTTTTGTTTTGAAAACTGCAAATACTCTTGATTCAGGATGTACAGCGAGTGAGAGAGAGGCAGGAAGAGAGTGAGAGAGAGTGTGCATGTGGTTCAGCTCATGTTAGCTATACTGTCTCTGGGCAGTCTCACTGCAGCAATAACTGCTGTAGGGAACCTCGCATTTCTCCTTCTCCAGCCTCACACAGCAAACAGATATCCCATCCATTACGTTTTAACAACGCATTAGGCAACTATGTAATTATCTAAAAAGGCATCCATTTATTTCCGCTAGTGTGAGTGTAAGAGTAAGATTTAGCCAAGAGCGAGGCCTCGAGGTCAGCGGTGGCCCTGTGACTCGCCATATTAACAATGCAGCCTGCCAATATTTCGTCATTTCACAGCATATCTCACTTTGTAATAACAGATAAAAAAATAAACTTAGGCCTCAGCGAGCTACACGCGCCTCACTGCTCCTGACCACTATAATCTTTCCCATTGCTCCCTCCTGAGAGAAATAAGCCAGGTGAGCAGGGCCCATCTTCACGTAATGTTGCTGTGTTTTTTAATAATAAATGTGTTTCAAAGAGCAGGAAATAGTTGCTGAGGGTGCGTTTCTAAGCGGCGGCTGTTGCTGCCACAAATTGGTTTCATCCCGCAGTATCATATGGCGCGTGCGTTAACAATCTCATGTATTTAAGTACGAGTGCCCTTGCTTTATGTTGCTCCCCCCCCCCATTCCCCCAGCCACCCCCCCGCCTCGCGTCAACCCCGATGCCCCGCACCACCCCCCCACCCCCTCTCCCTCTACCCGAGTCCTGCGCTCATTGTTCACGTTTGCTACGCTTGCCAAATGCTTTGCAGGGCCGCACGGCAGTCAGATTAAACCATCAAAAAGTGACAATGCAGGATCAGGCTCGGCTCTGGCCTGTCAGCCGATTCCGATTGTAGACAGTTTGGAGCAAATAAAGGCCCACAGAAACACATAGAGACAGAGAGGGAAACGAGGCGAGGGAGGAGCCGGGGAGAGCTATTCATATATCGCACTTTAACCTATTCTGAGCCCCCGCAACTGGTTCAAGGCGCACATGCGAGCCGAACCACTCCACGGTGCCACCGACAAGATTGATTTAGAGCCGTGATTTGGGGAGATTAAGAAAGCCAACAAGCATAAAACAAATTGACTGCCGAGGAAAGCAAATAATAACTCCCAATGATTAGCTATTCAAGATTTTATTACAAATGAACAACACAATAGCTAGTCTGGCGTCGAGCAATAAAACTTTGTTAAAATAAAACGCCCGGCCCAAAGTGCTGGCTGCCACTTGATCAGATTCAATTCATTTGCCGAAATTTCGATGCGTTAGGCCCGCAATCACATTACTGCCGCGGTACTGCAAGTGGAGTACATGCGTCTCTCTTATAATGAAATACAAGATGATTCATTGGGAGCTGATTGATATGCCAGGTATAGGGGCTGCATCCATAAATACTTTCAAAGCTCTAACAACACACACATGCACCTAATCTTTTTAGTGCTTCAGAACAGGAGATAAAACTTGCACACTTTTCTTTTAAATAGTTGGAGCTCAAATAAATACACCAAAAAAGTACTGACTAAATTGGTTTGTGTGTTTGCACTGAATTAAGTGATTATGGAAACGATGCAAGTGGTTAAAATGTAGACAATTAGAAAAGTGCATTACTTCCAACTAAAATTAGCATCAAGTTCTACTTAAAGATCATTTTAATGTTAATAGAGCCAATTGTTTAAGTTTTGAGTTCAAGCACTTCTCTGTAGCTATTAATTTATTCAAAACTGTTAAATGACTGTAAGGTGAAATACATAATTTGCTCTCCTACAATTAGTAAGCACAGCTTACGCTTAGATCTTAGATTGCAGCTAGTTTTCTCTTTCACAATTGTTAATAAATCCCAGATCTTCAAACTCATCCCCTGCTCCATTTGGCACAATACGCCCTGCTCTCTCTCCCTGTCAAGTCTTGAGAGGAGTGCATGGCAGTTCCTCCCAGGCCCTCAATAGCACTGACCTGCTGTCTGAGTGACAAACGCAGCAGATGCTGACATTATCAAATACTCAGTGGCTGCTGTCGCCCCCTGCTTTTGCCCTGTTATGGGTCTTGGACGAGGTGAGCTGCCTGGCCACCTGACTCTGAAGGACTGTGCTGTTTGTGTGCTACGTTACAAATAGATGTGCCTCTGGTGTGCCATATCAGACTGGCCTTATGTTAACCTCCATCCCGTCCACACGCTGTATATCCCTCAGCTGTTGCCGGCTGCTCACAGACACCAGCTAAGCCTTGGTCGAAAGAATTAATAACCATTATACATTTCCGTTAAACTTCAAGCACATTAATCATTAAGACAATATTTTGATCGGACAGATTGTGCGACTGCAGAGCCTTGAAGTATTCTGCCTTCAGTGCCTGTTCTAACACCGCACTCTGTACTACAAATCAGTGAGCTGGCCCTAAATGAGTGACTTAAATGAATGTTGGTACTTGACAGCCCCGAGTGCTGCAGCAGAGTGAGCCTGCGTCTGTGGACGTGGGAATGCCTTTACATTTGTCTATTGGCCGTCTCAGTGACCGGAGCGGCGGAAAGCTTACAGCAGGGTCCATCTGTCACAGCCTGTAATTGCTTCATGACTTCGGGACATTTGACTCAAGTGCACTGCCACAGATTATTATTATCCTTTTCTCAGGGAACAATTTTTCTCACTCTCTGGGAGGGGGCAACATAAAACTTAAAAAGATAGCAAGGAGGATAAATCGGCTGCCTGCAAGGCAGCAGAGGAAAAAGTTGGGTAAGGCTGATGGAATGTACCTTAGTGCGGCTGGTGCAGTGGTAAATGTATAGCATTGGGCCAAATGCAGCAGGGACTCACAGACAGGATGTATCTGAATGTGTTAGACAACAGAGTAATGTGTTCTTCAGCCCAATAGCACCTGAGCATGACCTCTGTCTTTGACGTCTTTAAATGATACTTTGTCTTGCTGCAATGCAATTTTCTCTCCATTTAAACAGTTTCTGCCACAACGACTTCCACAATGCTTTGCTAAAGCTGGTAAAATGGAACCAAATCACCTCTTGAATGGATTTGGTCCCCTTCAACCAGCTGTAGCTATGCTTTGATGACTACAGGAGATGCCTTTTATTGTAATATCTGCCATTATTTCAAGAAGGTCAACGCCAGTGGCCTGTAACTGAGTGATTCCCATGTTCAATGTCCTGTTTCCTCTCAATAAAAGACCACCGTAAAAGAAACTTTTCATTTGTGCCGTGTCCTGCCTGAGTGTTGTGTGCCCGTAGAGATTAATATTCTGACCACACTGTCTTTTGCTGTTTCAAAAATAGCAGGGGGTAGACTCTATTTCAGAGACTCTGTGCTCACATGTCGCTGCGAGAACACACAGCTGTCTTTCTACGACACCTCTTAAACTGACTGTCACTGGATGCTAACAGTCAATTACGCTGTGGGTGGGAATAGGCAAAAGCAGGCACAAGAAATGCCTAATGATACTCAGCGGGGGAGGGCTAACTTTTGGAAAGCGATCACAAAACAAAATATGACAATTACAGGGTGGGGATAAAGAAAAAAGGCACCAAATACAGTTGTTCTGCCATAGTACAATATGCTTAAATACATATTGAAGCTGCTTGGCCTGTGAGCGCTTGGCTTCCTGCGGGGATGCTGGATGAGGCGAGCGCCGGGCATTGTGGAGGACAGTAGCTGCGGACACAAATCACGGCCTAAACTACTTGCAGTTTTACCATTATTACTTTGAACTTAAAGACCATTTAAACTTTTCTCAGCCTCCCCATTCTACACATCAGCTGCTTTCCTAAATTGGTCACCGTGTCGAGCTAGCGCCGCGCTCTCATTCAGATCATTCTTTAACACGATGGTCGCCTTGTTGCAATTATCTTTGAATCAAAAAAATTGTTGGAGACGTCAAAACGTACAAGGCAACTTTGTGGGGAAAAAACCCCAGCAAATGTTCTGTATTTAAATCAGTGCGAATGTTATGAGTGGCCTATTTGTTGTGACAGGAAGAAGTATTGCATGGCGCATATTGAGATATAGCAAATTTCAAAGCACTGCGGGGAGGTGTAGTGTTATTACCATAAGTGCTTTGAACTGTGCTGTTGTAATATTGTGTGTGCTTGTATTAAATGAAAGCAGAGCAATATACAAGAGAGGGAAGGAGGGCGAGTATTCCAGGGAGGTGACACGTAAAAGGGTATAGACCCGCACTCGCGCGGCTTGTTTGGAGTCTGTTTATGAGTCACGGGCTATTAATCGTATTGTTTACAGTACTGTAACAGCTACCGGCTTCTCCGCGCCCCAGGGAAAGGCACAGAGACGAGGCAGGCGCCCGGGCCCGCGGTAAACACACAAAGACCACGCGCTCGCCGGATGTCCGAGATAACCTTTTTCAGAGCAAATTACACGCCATTGTAAAAGTTAACAACTGTGTGTCTAATTTATGAGGAACCATGCTTGCACCTTGTACGGGAGTGTGTGAGTAATGAAGAAAATGAAATATAATCCAACAGTGTTTCCCGCGTGGTCGGTAGAGTTGATTTTTTTCCCCTCAGCGTTTGGGAACTAAAGCTGAAAAATTCATCTGTCACCCATAGTTTCTCCTCTGTATCTTCCTAAATCGCCGGCACCTCGGGGAGACCCACCCACACCGTTACAACAGCAGAGCACGTAATGCACATTTAAACACTTGCACTGGGGACCTCTGCATGTGCTGGAGTCAATCAAAGTAAACTGTAGTCAGGTAGCAGGTCTATAATACTGAGCTGCTAAATAAGAAATCATAATGAAATCAAAGGATTTCTTTTTTAAATCAAGCACAAAAAGTCTTGCTATGTTCATTTACTGTCAATGGGCTTGTGAAATTAAATTTTGCCACCAACAAAAATAAAACAATATAGCAACGTATTATGCAACAAAGAGCTGTAGAGAGACGAAACTTCTCATTCTCTGTGGGGCCCATTTGATAAAGCAGATTGAGTGTAAAGATCGAAACAGGTGAGATAATCATTTCTCAAAATGGCCCAGAAATATGAGCGACACAGCTAGGAAAATGCTCTAATCTAAATGTATATTTAAATGTGCACACAATCCTTTGCGATAGTAATCGGTCAGTTGTTCAAATGTTTTTCTTGAAATTTAAAAAAGTAGAAAGTAATTTAGCCACTTCCCTTAACGTTTGTGCCTGTCCTGAGAGAGGACGGAGCAGAGGAGACAGAACAGACACAGAGCCAATGAGCTCCTGCATATGTAGCAACATAATACAGATGACTGTTATTATTTCAACTTCAAACATTTTGAATAGATATAGGGACTATATTAATTTAAAAATCCAATTTAAAACTGTGCTAAAGGCCTATTGCCAAACTAAGCTAAAGTATGAGCCGAAAAGCTTTAAATCAGGCACTTACATGAATTGTTTGCCTAGTCAATAGAATGACTACATTTAAATGGTTATTTAGGTCAATGTAATCTGCTGCATCCCGTTAATAAATATCACAGTATTAACAAATTAAAAAATGATCACATGGGACACCTCGCTGGGTATGGAGAGTGTAAATGTAACATTACACATTAAGGGTGAGACAAAGTATATGTGTAAGGGTGCAAAAAAACTGAAACGTTTGAGAACCTCTGGCTTACAGAATAAAAAAATAGAGATATACATTTGTATTATTAAGAATCACCTGAGTCTCAATAGAACCTGTGTAAAACACTGCAGCCCTGGTGCACTGATGTGAAGTTGTATTTTTGTATTTTATTGTTTGTATTTTTATTGTTTATTGTTTATAGTAGTATAGTAATATCCCCATACATACAGTACTGCAACACTGGGATTATTTTTTGCCTAGTTTTTGTCAATACCCAGCCCTCACTTATTCGTTTTATTAGCTTTTCAACCAGTATTTCCAAGACGGCCATCATGGGTTTCTGGCAATATGTCTCGACAATAAGACTTCATTTATTGCACTCAATTGCCACGACTTGCTCTCCACTCAAAACAGACCAGACAAGGTGCTAGGACCCGGACCTGGGGAGAGATTTTCCGGGCTTTAGGACTTGTGCAGTGTCTTGCCGATATTGCGGCAGCCCGAGCGTGAAATAAAAGTAAATGGGCAGACCGGCCAAGGCGACATATATCTTCGTTTCTCTGAAGGCGATGGGGGACACAGAGTGGACCGGTGCGAGAGGCGCACACAAAACACGACAGGACCTGATTCAGAAAAGAGCCGACCCCAGCACTTTTCTCCAACCAGTCGATGAGTCTCTTAGCGAGCTACTTCTTTACATTTTGTTTAGCTTGCACATGGACATTAACCTGTGCTTTCACTTGTATTATCATCTAGGAATGCACGGTTTTGAAAGATAAAAAATATATAATGCGCTTTCCGTACCAGTATTGCAATTGCAATTGATGTTTTACAACAACAGTGTACGTTTTTAACATGCCCGGGAGAACTAACAGAAGAAAAGTGAAATATGGGTTAGTGTTAAGCTCAGACAAGAATCACATGCATTTCAGATCACAATTTCAGATGGGTTAAACTACGGCAGGTTTTATACATAAAATGATCTTTTTGGCAGATGTAAATGTTAAATCCTTTGTGACATTTTGTACGATCATAAAAGATTTATATTAATACATAAGCACACACTCATGCATCGTTTTTTTGCACGAGTGTAGCTGAAGGTTTATGTGATGTTACTTGAATTGGAGATAAGGGGTAGGTTTATTTTAAGTTCTTTAAACTTCTTCCTACTGCTTTTGAGCACAAAGTCTTGTTTTGATTTTCTTCTGTAAAAATGTATGAAATACTTTTCTGCTCAAATGAATAAATAATAAAATAAAAAAGGCGAGGAGAAAAGGACTGCAACCTTTCTACAAACATTTACGCAGCCCTTTTAACAACACTCATCACAAGCCAATCTGCTTTAATTCCACTTGTATGTGACTTTTACAGTTATCAATTTAGGTTGAAGAGATTTGCATTAGACATAAGCGAAGCTGAGCCACTTTTTGCCACTAAAGATTACCAAAGCTGGGAGTGTTGACCAGCTGGCCAATGTGGGCAGTTTCATTTAGGTTTTCACTCGTATATTAGTATAATGGCAAAACATTTACCACATGACTGTTATCAGATAGAACTAGGCCTATATAATTAAATTTAATTATAGAATTTTAGGGATCATTGACTCGGGAAAGGCCTGCCACAGGGAAAAGAGGAAAGCTACTTTTGTTAAAAGGCAAAACAACCTGAAGTCCCACACGCCTCTCTCAGCTAATACTGTGTGTGCACTGAGAGATTACTTTTAATATTTAAAATGAAACGATGTAATAATTTTAATAAATGGAAGAGCTACCCCTGGGGTACAATGCAACATTGCAGCACAAAAGGAAGATGTCATTGGCTTTAAATAATATATTGTGTGGTGTGCCAGAGGTGCAGGGTTTGGCCAGGCGCGTGGCAGGTGTTCCACAGCACTTTGACCTCAATCCCATTTGTGCCCGTGCCAACTAAATGAATACGAGTGAAGGAGAGTGACATTTTTACAGCCACAAATCTACCTCTAATAGAAGCACATCCTCATGAGCCAGGCACAGGAAGCAGCTGTTAAGTTTTCACGAAATCGCTCCAGTGCATAAAAGATGCTCGCCGTTGTAATGTCAGCATCCATCAAGTGAACCAAACCTCAAATGATCAACCTGATGCAGACAGGCTTCTCTCTGAGCCACTTTTAATATTCTCACGGATGAGAGAGGGCACACAAACAGCCGAGGAGTGGAGACTAGGCAACCTGCTGCAGCCAGAAATAGCAGTGGCCAAGGACAAGGAGCTGCGCTGAGCAGGCCAGCCGCTCCGGGCCAGCCTCTGATCGCGACACAGCGACCGACCGGCATAACAATAAAGAGAAGCGACAAATGAACTTCAAGGGCTATTAACTGCGCTAATACAGAAAATAACATAAAACAGATGCTTTCAGGGCCTCAAAGGTAGACCGACATCATTTTACACCCAAACCATCTGCTAGTGCATTTAATACCACACGACTAACTCCATTTCAATCAACGTCAGTCTAAACGGACTTCCCTAAACGGATCTTAGCAGAAGATTTATTATACTTTATGACTACACAAAAAAACAGACATTAGAGCACAAAGCATGTGTTAAGTCCATAATCCCAGAAATGAACTCCACTGGCAGCTTGATTCATACAATACAGAATATTGGAAATTACTTTGCAGAGTGAAGGGGGGGTCATACCTGGGGTTTCCTCGCAGGGCGGCATGGTGCAGGGCATTAAAGCCGTTATTGTTGGTGATGGTGACGTCTGCACCAGCTTCTAGCAGGACGGAGAGCATGTCATCTCTCTTTTTACTGATGGCATCGTGTAGAGGCGTGTCTCCTTCTGAGTCCTATAGGTATAAATGATCTCAATTGACTTTAACCGCTAAAGAAAGCTACTTCTTGATTGTTTAGCTTATTTCATTGTCACTGTGGAGCTTTACGACTGTATAGTTTTATAATTAAAATACCTGTAGACTTGGATGGCAGCCAAAGTCCAGCAGCGTTTTGACCACCTGTAGGTGACCTTTGTTGACGGCTATATGTAAAGGAGTTTGTCTTCTCTTATTTCTTGCATTCAGATCAGCCCCTCCCCTTTGCAGCACCTCAATGACAGAGCCCTCATCACCAAAGGCTGCGTGGTGCACTGCCCGGTCTCCGTCTTTGTCCTGAGTCAATGACATTACAGCAGATTCACTCACTGTGGGGTCTATAACGGTTTTATTTACACGTACAATGCATTTACAAAGTGTTAAGTACATTTCCTTAACGTCACTAACCTCAGCCTCCAGGTCCACACTGTGTTTGAGCAGAAGCTTCAGAACATCCACATGTCCGTTCTGACTGGCTGCCTGCATGGCAGTATGTCCAGCACACTGTCCATTTACCTAAAAAACAGGGAAAATGACCACATCATGAGATAACATGACGTCATGGCCAAGGCTTTATTTAGACCTGCAATCTTCTGAATTAGCCCTTTACACTGATGGAGTATTTGTATGAGTGGATTTGTATGCACGGCTGTGTGTGCATGTTTCATCACCAACTGCAGCACTGCAAAAACTCAAGAGCATGAATATTAATGTGGAGTCCTTTGGGAGTCTGAGACATCTCTTGTCCTGGCGAGCGGATCACTTGGTCTGGCTCAATGTGCTCAGCTTTAAGCAAATAATTTCACTGAAAGGCAGTGGGGCATCTGGCCAGCTCGCACCAATGACACACACACGCGCCCTCCTAACGCCCAGCGATGCCAGCTTTTTAGTACAGCCTTGACGTAACGGTCACTTCTCATAACAGACATGTGTCCTTTGGCTGAGGGGTTACACTAGTGTTCACCATTAGTCACAATCAAATCAAAGGCGCAATTTCAATGGTTACAACCAGCAAAAAGCAAAGCCAATACAATAGCCTTTGCAAAAAAAAAAATCCCTTTTCCAAAGGGTCCTCTATGTATAAAACCTGTTCATACTGTGGTTTGACCTCTACAAGTATGTTCTGAAGGACCTGAAGTTCTTATTTAACTTTTGAAGTTCTATTTCCATCTTCTCTCCTCACAATACGTGTCTGAATAATCACACTTGTATATTTAGCTAATAATGCGCCGCGGTAGTGTTCAGAGTGGAGCTCTAGTGTTGTCTGTGGAGCTGGGCTCGTGGGGTTTGCAGGTTTGAACCTTTGCTTTAGAGTCAAGCTGATGCTGCAGTGCACACCAGCGCTCTTTGTGCATCCTCTGGCTCAGTACTTTTTAGATTGAGAGAAACGCAGAAGTGGGAAGTCTCCCGCAAAACCACCTCAATACGCCAACAAGGCTACACTTTGAAGCTCATATCTTCCCTATTAAGTTAGTTTGTTTTTCCGGATAATGCAATCGCTTAGATTCACTTACATCCACGTCAGGTCTCTTTAGGATATCCTCCACTTTGGCCAGATCGCCGTTTGCTGCTGCCTTCACAAGCTCCTCATTGATATCCCCTGACTCCTGTGTCTCAAACAGCTTTTTCAGCAACTGGGACAGACGCTCTGGTCAAGAAGACAACAAACAAAATGAATGCGTGTAGTTGTCAAAAAAACATGTCAAAAGCAACAGACGGGGCAAATGTGCTTCTACAGCCTCCATCGGTGTTGCATGTTGATGTGCGCAGTACCTCCAGAGGCGTTGCTGACGGCAGAGCCAGAGGGAGCAATCTTAGTGACAGCGGCAGGATTGTACGTCCAGGAGGTTCCACAAACTTCCACCTTTAAATCACTGTCAGAGTAGATTTGCTGCACGCGGCCCACTTTGCCCAGGGTCTGTTGATAAATGGTGACAAAGAGATAAGTACCAGGAAGAAGATTTACAGTACATGGGACAATTTGCATATTGCATATCATCACGCAAACACTGGCTTTAGAATCATCCTACTTCTCAATACAACCAAAATACTAACTTTCATGCTCTTATTTTAGCTGAATTGTACATTTTATTGACATAAGCTACAGTTGTGATAGTGTTGATTACTAAATACCATATTTTCCGGACTATAACTCGCACTTTTTGGTAGGGCTGGGAACTTTGGTCGTTTAGTCGACTAATCGGTCGATGCCGTCGCGGTCGACCAAGATTTTCATTGGTCGACTAGACTTTACTATGCAGGGGCTTTCAATTGCAGCATCCATCCATCCATCCATCCATTTTCTCCCACTTGTCCGTTGTCGGGTCGTGAGGGCAGCTGTTGGAGCTGCCCAAATCACATTGCACCAGCCCCTATGGCTCCTCCTGCAGGTGGTGGGTCCACAGGAGGATGGCCTCATAGTTCCAAACGGGCCTGTTGGTCTCTCATAGGGGCTTCACCCATTCATCTCATTCATACACCAGTGTACGCAGACACTGGAGGCAAGGAGGGTGAAGTGTCTTGCCCAAGGACACAACGACAATGTGCACCTTCAGGAGGCGGGATTCCCCCGACCTTCCGATCACGAGACGACCCGCTCTACCATCTGCGCCACCGTTTTTATAATGGTTTTTAATAATTGAATAATAATACTTTTTTTTTTGGTCGACTAATCGCTACATGTGCCATACTCTTGGTCGACCAACCATTTCCTTGGTTGATTACAGCCCTACTTTTTGGGGGTGCGACTTATACTCAGGTGTGACTTATAGTCCGGAAAATACGGTAAGTGTTTCTCATTATAATGCTTTTTTTTTTTTTTTTTGGATTAGACATGATTTCATTTGATTTATATAGATCTATAGATCGTTTTTACATTTGGTTTAGTCTTGATTTGATCTTGATTAAGGGGTAGTGGTACT
Source organism: Proterorhinus semilunaris (assembly GCA_021464625.1). Lineage (NCBI taxonomy): Eukaryota > Metazoa > Chordata > Actinopteri > Gobiiformes > Gobiidae > Proterorhinus > Proterorhinus semilunaris. The sequence continues at coordinate 22,538,273 of CM038358.1, read as the reverse complement.
TGGAAGGTTTTAAGAGGTGACACTTGATGTGAAAGGTTTAAGAACCACTGACTTGAATGCCAAACACAAAGTAGAAGTTTTTTTAATACTGTATCCACCATTTGATTCATCAAATATATAGATTTGCGGCATAGAAGACGTCCAGCTGTGCTCTATTGCAAACCAGTCTTTTGAAGCATATTTTACGGTCAGGATTTCTTCGTTTAATGACTTGTCATAATATAAAAAAAATAATAAAAAAAAATGCCAAAAGCAATAACATTAAAACCGCTGAGCAAAGACTTCAATCTCCTCAATCATTTTCCTCGTGGACAGAGGAAGAATGCGGTGGAAGACTCTTTCCAATTTGAATTACATCACGGTGATTACAGCGACATGACACAGGGGCTCTCAGACGGTGGAGCGGGACGGTCCTGACGGTGCCATCAATAACAGTGACTGCAGCAGCACAACAGCAGCGGGCGGCCAGCAGCTTTGGTTAGTGATCAAAGCTACAGCCCATCTCAGGGTGTAAGGCTCATTAGCTGCTGAGGGGGGCCGCTTTGGCAGGGACAAGAGGCATATTGGAGGAGACCGTCGTTACATAACCCAAGGCGGGCTGGACAGCTACGGATAAACTTCATAATAGGTGAGGAATAGAAGTCTCAGAGCGAGCGCCATAAAATGATTTGATGAATCATGTCAATAAAAGAGCCATATTTCTGTACAAATGCTGCGGCTGCCACTGCAGAGAGCCCAGAACAATTGGAAACCACAGACTGGGACCGAATAAAACGATTTGAAAAGAAACGAGCGCAGAAGTGATCTAATTTACATTTGTGTTTTTCTAACGCATAGGGGGTTGTGTGTGTTCTTACAGGCAGCATGGCCTCGGCCCACTCCCCGTGACCTCTCTGGAGGAGCTTGATGCGGTCGATGTCGTAGCAGATCTGGACCAGGTCTCCAACCATGAACTGAGAGGTGCCCCCCTCCGCCCCGGCCACCGCTTCCCCGCTCCGGACCACGTTGGCCTTTGTCAGAACGGCAGGGTTGAACGTCCATCTGAAACGAGCACACTGATGGGATCAGACAGCGGCTCGAATGAAACAAACTTCAGAAGAAATTGTATCAGACGAAACATGCACATTGAGGAGCATCTGCGCATCGACAAACTTTGTGATTGTATCTTATCATGAGAAGTACTGCAATGGCACGCAGTATTCTAGACGGATTCAAATCTGAAACTTTAAAGCCGCACCCTTAAAAGCATTTCACTGTATTTTTAAGTACACCACAGTCGTATGATTGCACAGCGGCCCGTAGTTACAGATTAAGTCCAGTCAATGGGGAAAATGAATGAGATTTTGTCATTATAAGCAAACGCAGAGCAAAATGCAAACCGTCCTTTCACACAACGATTCCACACATACCCCAAAGGTCCAGGCTAGTGTTGCCGGTGTAATACCTGTTTCCACTGGGGTACTGCACCACGATGTCATGGTCTTCGTCGATGCCGCACACGGTGCCGGTGGTGGTGAGGGTCTCGAACATGCCGTCGGTCCAGCCGCCGTGACCGTGCTGAAGAGACTGCACTATCTCCAGGTCCAGGTCTATGTTGACCAGGTCCCCGATCTGCAGACCGCCTGGATTCCTGTTCCCATTCTGCTCACCTGGGAAAATCGCGGTAAAATAAGAACCACAGTCCGAAATAGGAAGCAAAATGTCCATGTTTTAATGTGTTTAAAGGTTTGTAGAATATGAAGAATTTACCAATGCTTTATGGAGTGCTTTATAGTGGGTAGTTATTATCAAGTGTTGCCATTAATTCTACTTGTGCATGTGAACTTAAAAAGTCAGGGGACTGTATGGTGCTGCCCTCTAGTGCCCAAAGTCATCTTACTACATTTGAGTTTGCCCAGTGCCCTTGAATTCACTGCACCAGAACATAGGTGAGAATGGTGCATTAATGACGGTACACAAACTCCTCGTGGTTTCATACCTAAGACAGGACAATGGTCTCTGTAGAACGAGCCTCCTTTGGCGTCTTGGACACACTTCAGATCCGACTGAAAGAAAAATGAGCGAAAAGCAGAAACTCGATTGAAGAGTTATAATGCGGGATAATAAACTTCTCCATACACACATGAGACGGCGTTATTGACGTAGCCGCATGGATAGTCAACAATATCATAGGAGCGTGGCCCAAGGGTATGACAGGACAATGAAATACTACTGCGCTTCATATCGTTTGTGATGACTCAGACGTTAGAGGGCACAGATGAGAGTGTGAGGCAGAACGCGCATTCCTCTGCACTGATGGAGCACAAGTCTCAACAAACAGAGACACCAACAAAGAATTTAGACACATTACTTTACTCTACAGGCAGGGCACCAAGAAGCAGTGATGTACAGTAGAGTAGAAGATCGCTTTAAAATAGTAAGTGTTACTGTCCAAAAGCTAGGCTGGACGACGTTTATACATTTTTTTTAAATTCCTTCATAACTAAACATGTTTTTATTTAATGGGGGGGCAAAAATGGCGCAGCAAATGGCAAAAACTGAAGTTGACGTAGGAATATATTGTGACGAACAATATTGACGCTCGTTATACGTCATTGGACAAAAATTTTTTAATATTGGTTATTCAGCGTTGGCCACTGATTGTTATAACGGGACTTAGAAATCCTTATATATCATGAATTCTGTTTTTGTGTTGTGCCCCTGTCTGCTGTGGCTTTGTTGTTGCATTGTGCTCCCATTGCGCTAGGTTGGGCTCATCTCTAGGTGTTGCACACACAAGCTGGAGAAGGCCACAATAAAACGTTCCGGTACCCATCTCCAGAAATTGAGCTAGGATCTTAGTCACCAAGCAAGAGGATTAGTCTACTGTACTGTTTTTTTGTTTATTTCGGCTCATGTAAGCAATAACTTAAACATTCCTGTATACAGTTGTCCAATCATACACCACATATAACCAGGAACACAAGTATCCAATACAGTATACAAACATGTTTTTTTAATACAAAAACGCTTGAAAAGAAGTGGAAAGTTGGGTTGACGGGAAAATCAGAGAGTCCTATGTTAACCAAACCAGAGACGCGGTGATCATGGGAATTCCACACAAAACGGCCCAGGAATCGAACCTGGGGCCGCCTTACTGTGAGCTAAGAGTGCTAATTACTCCAAACAGGTGAGATGATTTTAATGTGAATCCAGAACATCACTTGGACTTTTAGGAAACATTTTGTAAAAGTGAGACAAACTTGATCAACCTGACTGTATGGGGCTCACAAACATATGCCGTATCTGTCTGAATATAATTTCATTTAATATAATTACAAAAGACAAATCTGTTACGCAATCGACAAACTCCGACTGGGCTCTTTCATAAAAGGACCAGGTCAAGTTCAACCAATGGCGTTGCCTCTTTTTATTTGAGGCGCGTGTGCAGCGGCACTCGGTGAATGCCCCTCTGCTCGAGTCTGACCCCAGTGTTGACGTTCTGCCCCCCCCCCCAAATACCAGAAGGGACAGATTTGGCCTTTCTCATGCAGATGTCTTCCTCTTCCAGCTGCCCCGAACAACTGCGTCCTACCAAGCGGCCCGCGCAGTCCGCACAATAGACCAGAAGCAGATGAAAAGAAAGGCGCACAAAGGCAACCTCCGAGAAGTGTGCGTGTGTTTGCAATGAGGGGGGGTTAGGTCGCACTCACCATCCCCTCGAAGCCAACTCGGTACAGGTTTTTGGCACCATTGTCCCAGAGCACATAGGCAGCGCTGTGAGGACTGGCCGCGCTCCAATCCTGGATCTCAGTCACCTGCAGAGAAAGAGAAGCGCGTTAGCTAATTGATTTGTTTTTGTCCTGCGAGAGCAAAGACAGCAAATTGAATAAAGGATTTGACACAGTGTGGACGAGGAAGAAAGTCGCTCTGTACGCTGCAATATGCTGCAGGTGTAGGTATCGGGACCAGCAGCAGACAATACAATAGCTAATCTAATTTGGTGAGTTAATCTTTTCTATGGTCGATCAAGCTTAGTGTTTGACTGACAACTAAGAAGATGAGGAGACAATAAGCTGGAAGCCTTGACAAAAGGAAATGTACACTCCCAGGTTTCAAATTTCCACTTTGTTTGTAACTGTCTCGGTCTCACACAGGCCCCATTGTAATTGTAACAAAGAATAACAGAAGTCCTTGGCAGATTTAAAGAAAAATCTATACATAACACCGTCTGCTGTATTAACTCTTAGATTCCCAAAGTGCGACGAAATATTAGAAATGGGAGTCGCTGAGGCAAAATGTAATTACACTTTGATTATGAGGGCCACCATTACATTTGATTAAGTTCTCCCTGCACTGGAATTTTAAAAGTCAATACTAAAGTTGTTGTTTCGGCTTGTTGTGTAGAAAACAAGTGAAAATCTTTAACAATAGTAATTAAAGGTGCCTAACCATGTTGGAGATGAAGAAAAAAGTTCAGTCTGGACAAACTTGGCAAAAGTATTATGAGTATTTTATATCTATACATGTATCCGAGTGTCTGTGAAGTTAACGGCTCTGCTAAGGAAAGGAAAGCAAAGATGAAGCCATTTTAGACTAATTATTTTCTATAGCAGCCTTGAGGATGATCAATTCCATCTTGATGAATACAGGGAGCTTCCTTGCATCAATATCTATATCAATTTTCTATTAGGCCCACTCAAAACAGGAAAAGTAGATTAATGATATGGACTGTCACAGTCTAACAAATGATGTTACTGTCCATGATAATTTATGATTACGATTAGGTGCGTGAAAACGCATTGTGATGCTCAAATGTGACAACAAGCATTGAGCCGGAGAGAACCTGTATTTTCTATTTTTAGGGTCAAACTGCAGGACTGCAGTGATTTTAAGCTTATAAACTTTATTTCTTATATGTTAAATAGTGGGAGAAATAATCACCATCAAATTCCTTGACGATAATAATAAAGAACAAATAGATTACATTAAAACGTGGCGGCACGGTAGTGTAGCGGTTAGCGCTCGTGCTTCACAGCTAGAAGGTCCGGGGTTCGATTCCCACCTGGACGAGGCCTTTCTGTGTGGAGTTTGCATGTTCTCCCCGTGTCTGCGTAGGTTTCCTCCGGGTACTCCGGTTTCCCCTACCACTAAAAACATGTACAATAGGCCAGTATGAATGAGAGTGTGTTTGAGAGTGTGCATGGAGGACGACGGATGGAAATTTGCCCAAGGCTACAATCCGGTGTGGCTTGTTTACATGCATGAGACCCATGTATGTTCATTAACATGCACTGTCCCGACCAAATAAACCAATAAATAAAATAAACCTATTGCTACACCCTTAATAACGATTAGTGAAAAAGTATTGAGTGAATTGGTGTAACATCAGCCCTGAATAAGGTCAACTGTATTTCACTGGTCTCTGTGTCATCCACCTAAGGCCCATAGTTATTGAAACTGTGTTAATAAGCTCCAACATGAACATCACAACATTGCAAATGATAGTCACGAAAAAAATCTGTAGTAAAGTACTTCTGAAGGCAAAGCATTTCATAGTAGACCTTAAACCAAATCATTAAATGATATTGGTCCCTTCCAGAGCCAACTGATTAATGTTCCTGAGTAGGACATGTTCACAGTGTACGCAGCATATCTCAGCTGCAGGGCATCCAGTTTTCTGAGGAGCATATTGCTTACAGCATCATAAACAGTAATGAGATGTGCCATTAAATAACAGGAGTAAAATCAAGTCTTAAATTGCCTGAGGGGGCTCTTAAATTGAAAACTCAGGGGTCTGGACCCCGAGTCAAAATAAAACCTCTTTACAACAATGATCTTGTGTTAATCTAAATAAGCTGTGCTCAGCAACATCAGACAATGTGCTGCTCTCAAGGATGTTTTTTAAATGAGAATTACCCACATTATCCAAAGGAAGGAGAAAAAGGTAAATTACAAAGAGAAGAAAAGTTAAGGTCTCTCTAATCAAAACATTCTAGTTTTAACATCAACAGTAACAACGTATTAATTAGACATTAGAGTTGAAAATAGACAAATTAGCCTCTTCATATTTTACAGGTTTGTATTGATGTTTAATCAAGTGCAAAGCATTGGGACTTAAACATTCTGCTTTCTCTGCAATGCACCTAAATGTCCTCAGATATTCCACAGTTCAGCTTCAGAAGATTTCGCTTTTCACGAGAATCATTTTAGCTTCCTTCTATTGTCAACTCTGAGCGCAGATAAGAATCAAGCCTGAGTCACTCCCAGTCAAAAAGAGCACTAGGCTCCGACATAGAAAACCGCACTTCTAAATCTGCAGTTTTCAGAGTTAATAACTGCATTAAAAGTCCATTAATATGTGCAACCATTTATAATATAATTTTATTTCAAATATTAAAAATCAGAGGCAAGACTTCACAAAACAACATTACTGTGAGTGTAATTAATACGTCCCATCAGTGAGGTGTACTTCAAAGTCTGCACTCACTTACAGAGTGTGTTTGTGTGTGTGTAAAGTGGAGTGTCCTTTTGTGAACAGTACCTTTCCTCTCCTGCCATTGCCCCCGTCCTGGTCTTCCCACTGCCAGTCCACTCCTCTCACCACTCGACCGCCGGCGAAGATCCCCCTGGCTGTGATTTTCTTGGACTTTCGACGAGACTCCAAAAGCACTCTGCCAAAAAAGGATCACAGTGTGTCAGAAAACAAAGTATGTGTAAAGAAACGTGAAGATGACCAGAGCATCTGATAAATCTTTTTGACAGTGACTAGGAATGAGTGAGTACAGTTCAGTAATTTCAGTACCAGCACGTTATGTCTAATGACACCTGACCAGGCTGGGCAATGTGGCGATAAAAATCAAATCGTGATCTGATCCGATGCCTCTGGCGATCGGACAATTAAACACTCATTCCTCCAACTGATCGGATTGCATTATCTCTGAGTGACACCACAATTTAAATATTGCAGTCGCAGGTCTCTACTTCTTGAAAGCAACATAAAGACACTAGATACAGTATCTAAACTAAGCTATAGGTTATATAGGAGACCACCCGTACCTATGCTGCATTAATCATCATCTAAAATCCTAAAACACAATCAAAATATAATACTTAAAAATATACATTTATATAAAAAAATGTTATTATTATTATTATATTGAAAATATATAATATTTTTAAGCAATAGCTTTTTTTTTTATCGTACATTTATGATATGTCTCACAAATTACTGTTTCTAACTTTTCTCAAGACAAACGAGGCATCAAATCTTGGCGAGAAAAAGATAAATATTGGTTCGGTACCATTTTGTCTTTAATAGCAGTAACTGTAGTATTTTTCCGAGTACAATCATGCACAAAGGTACCCCTCAAGTATTTAAATTCACCTTTTGTTTGGTCCTTTTTATAAACAAAAAGTACATTTAGCTTCATACTTACTATATTCTAAAACAACTTAATTGTATCATGTAGATTTTACATGACTATAGTAAAACAGTAAGGAAAGGAGAGGAATTAACACTAAAATGTGAATCGCACTACAGTTTAAGGGAGTTAACCATAAAATGCACTGAAAGGTTGTCAACGCAAAACACATTGACGAGCATCATTAACCTTTGCGAGAGAGTAAGACTTTTCAACAGGAGAGAGCTTTGAAATCTAGCAGCTGAAGAGTGTCAGACCAAACTAATACTAACACTCAGGGCTCTAACCACACCCCTTTAGCATTTCGCAAAAGACTTAAATGTGGTGTAACAAAGCTCGTCCCCACAGTGTCAGGGCGGTGCGAGCTGAAGACCATCCGCTCCTATTGTTCTTTATGCACGTCTGTCTCCCAGGGAAATAAAGTCACAGTCAGTTGAAAAGGCCGCCAGCTGTTCAGCCATGTGTTCAGCCTCTGTCTGGCTCTAGCAGACTTCAAAATATACAGCATCATCATAACCAGGGAACATCCAGATCCCGATTGTTAAGATAAATTGGACATTGTTACTTTAATAAAATTTCAGGACGGAATTGTATGCAAAATAAAAAGAATTGTTAGGGCATAATCTTTATCTAATAGACCTAATTTATCTATGTTCAGGAGCCATATTAGTAAGCAGTATGTATTAAATTAAAATGTATAAATCATCAAATCGAGGCTGATCTTTTTTGCCATATTGCCCTAATTTTAAGACTGTGATATGAGACTATATTAAATTATTTAAGTTCTCATTGATTCTCTGGTAACTGTGAAAGCTCAATACATTACACAAATCTACAAAGCATTTCAGAGGCTGGTCAGTTTAGTGACAGATCCTAAACAACGCAGACTGTAACAAGGCCGAAGTGTTGCTTGGCAACTGAGGTGGCAGCAGGAGACATTCAATCTGAGATTCACAAAACAGGACATATCACAAAAATAAAGCCAAACCGAGGTGGGTTTGTCTGACGGTTACCGGAGAAAAGTGAAAATGTCAGAAAATCAGAGTCAGACTAACCTCTCGCTGCCCGGGGTGGTTATCCTGTAGAAGCGATGTCTAAGGTGATGCTTGTCTCCATGGTAACATGTAGTACAGAGGTCATAATTGGTGCATTCAGCACATTTCCAGCGAATACCAATAATGGGCTGTTGACGGCAGGTGTCACACATGGTTCCATCGTGCTTGATGCCTGTGAAGGGAGTGGTATTACATAAGTTACAACAATTCAGATTCTACTATAAGATAGCATAGTCAGATGTGTCATATTCAGAAGTGGGGTTACTGCAAGTGTCATTACTAGTTTACAACAGGATACAGAAGTATCGAACATATAATAAGCAATGATTATGGGAAAACATAATAAAATGTTTGTCTGTGTGAACTGTTAAAAATATGTCCTCTGGTGACTTGTTTGAATGAAATAAACAAATGTTTGAGATTATGTTAATCTTGTACATATGCATCTAAACTAGAGTTTGTATTTCTAAACTTGTCGTGCCATCTTTAAAAATAAAAACATCAATAAAGATTCGAGCTTCAACAGACACGTCTACAGGCGATGGCGCATCAGGTGCGCACGGGTTACCTGTAGGAGCACTGTCCAGTATCCTCACGTCGTAAGCTCCAGAGCAGCGGTAGTTTGCAGCGGTCCCGTTGTCCCAAACCACGACCACCTCCTCGGGACTCTCAAAACTCCTGACGGTGCCCACATGTCCCTCTCCTCCGTCCTGTTTGCCCCACTTCCAGTCAGGTCCACGAACCACTCTGGCTCCTACTCCTTCCATCATCGCTCGGTTGTTCCTGCCCGTGGTCATTTACGAGAATATACGGCAATACCACAGAACTTCAGCAGGCCAGACTGTGTGCTAGCCAGCTACTGTCACGCCTTTCAGGCAGCTTTACAGACACAAGTCTACTGAGAAATCAAACAATTCACTGGGTTAGCCTGTTAGCAAAGTAGCTGGGTCTGCTATGAGGAGCCTCTCTCCAAGTGTGCTACTTGTGCATCTGCGCGGTCCTCAGTAAAGGAAAAAACTAACCACACTGAATAAGTACAATTCACAACATTTCCGAGGTGATTGCAGTGCGCTCCTCTTCTTCACACAAGGATGCAGCCTCTTCTACTTAGCAGCAGCAGGCTAGCGAGTCGGTGTAGCTAACTAATGCACAGTTAGCAGATACACCTCTGCTAAGTCCTTCTGCTGAAATAAAAATCACGAGGCAGTTTGTGCCTGTTGTTATGGGGTTAAGTCCACCCAATGTCCACCTTTGTTAACCAGAGACAGTTCTCAGGAGCCACTCAAAACAGTAGTGTCGCCATTTGTAAATAATCGCTCAGACTCAGAAGCAACAACTAGCTCCAGACTCGAGGTGATCGACAAAGCCCGAAGAGACGAGCGACAAAACAGCAGGAGCTTCCACTGCGCATGCGCCGCCGAGCCCACTGCAACTACAGCAAACAACTTCACAGCTTTTTACACATAAAAACACTATGTATTTTTAAACAAGCGGAGAAATAAAACACACAGTCACAATCTTTAGGCTACACACTGTTAACAGGACTATAAGATTGTTAGAAGCCTCAAAACACCCCGCAAATCAACAAGTGTGTTGCTGGATACAGCCTGAAGGCCTTATTTGCTTTTATGTTTCTTTCTTTAAAATATCTTCATAGATTCCTTGTTGCACCTAGAGTGCAATTAAAAAAAAGTAACAACAAATGAATATATGAAAAAATAGAATCTTAATTTTTCAAGACCCTCTTGATTGTATCATTACAAACAATGAAAGAGGAAGCCACTAAATTAAAATATTAGTTGTGGTCGAAAGTCATTCCTTTACTTTTCTGACATATTTGTGGCATCGCAATTCTTCCCAGGATAGAGTTTATAAGCACATTTCACTTGCCCTTTTCAGTGTCACTTTCACTGAAATGCCAGAAAACTAGCCTGCAAGTTCATGAAATTGATACAAATGCTTTTTAATTAGATGTTTTCCCACAAATGTTAACAATATAGTACTAAAGGAGGACATGAAATGTTTTGTTCCACTAAGGGGGGGACACAGATATAGTCCCTATAGGGAGGATCGCTGTTATTGTTTATTTCCGCGATTTTCATCGGATGTTTTGGTGACTCGTGGGCAAACAGCTGATTTTTCCGAGCTTGAAGAGCTGTTAATTAAAATCACAGCTCTTTTACAGCACTGATCTTTTCACAGATGCAATGCTCTATTTGTGAACGCTGTTAATACATTTGCGTTGCCCACCAGTGCCTCGGACGTGACGACAGGGCGATCCCCCTCATAAAGTAAAGTAACCTATAATAACATTTAATTCAATAATGCTAAAATAATTACCTGTTGCTAATGCTGCGTTTACACATAAGCACGATGCGTTACGAATGCCACAAATGCACATTCGTGGCCAAGGATCACGAATTTGATGATTCGGGGTCGAGGTTTCACGCGCCGCCACTAACTGTTGCGACCTGTTACTATGCGTTACGATTAATGGCACGAATTATTACGCACGGTCACGAATATGCGTCCCGCGCTGCTGCGTGTTGTTGCGCGCTGCTGCGTGGTGTTGCGCGCTGCCACGGGCTGTTACGGGTCACTAGGAATATTTGCGTTCTGTCCGAAATCTGTCAAGAATTGGGCGAATGTGGAGTGATTTTCTTCCACCGGGTTGGAGGCGGGGCAGAGGCCGTGCTCTCCCCGGAGTCATTGGGCTCGTCTGGCTCCAACTCCCGAACATCAGGTACGACCGCAGGAGGAAGAAACACTTTCAGCACCCCGAGGAGCGGCAGCGCCAGGTGCTGTCCGTGACTTGGAGCGCGGATTGGCCGACTTTGTGAGACTTTTCCTTGGCGTAGCTACTGCAGGTACGAACATTTACTTTTCGGAGTAGCGTGTGTCAATTTTGAGCGTGAAAACAGTGATTCTGCTCTACGAATGTTGTACGAATGCTCTCACGCTGAATTACGAAGCGCCACTACTCCTCACGAAAGGACACGCTCCGTTGCGAACTCCACGAACAGAGGGTGATTCGTGACATTCGTGGAAGATTTTTTGACAGACAAAAACTTTCTCCACGAACGTCACGAATGTCACGAACTGATGCGTTCTGTTAAGAATCCCATTGAGATGCGTTAAGTCATGTCACGAACGTCACGAATGACGGAAAAATGACATTCGTAACGCATCGTGCTTATGTGTAAACGCAGCATAAAGCTGTTATGTCTCCTGTGAGTGTGCACATCGGCCTCTGGGGACGCTGCCATGGTGCTGTGTTGAGAATGATTATCATCATGCTATTCATATTGTGAAGGGGATATGATCAAAATTACGTTTAACTTTTTGCTTGATAGACAATCTGAAATGTAGAAAAATATTTGCATCAAACTTGATACAAAATCTTTAAAACAACCCTTAAAAATTACATAGCCATAAATCTGCCCAACCATGTGCACAACATGCAGGACTAACATTTAGGGTTGGATGCACCTGTGTACCAGCATAGTTTTGGCACTCCATCAATGCCATCTGCTATATCAAGCTGTAACCTTACATTTTACACAATTCAAAGATACATGAACGTAAAGGAATATAAGGACGCAGCCCTGCATTATTATTTTAGGGGTGTCCAACTTTTCAGCCCATGTTACTTTTACATAATAAAAATTAGTATATTTGTGGTTTGGAGTGCATTTATGAAACAATGTTCACCCTGGAGAGTTAGTTGCCAGATTGAAGAAAGTGTTTTCTTTGTACTTTGCTTTATTTACCTATTAATGTTTGCAGATTATGTTAAACATGTTCTGAACAAAAAGAAATTGCATCTAAAATATGATTTTCCAAGTGGATGAAGAACTGGAGAGCTAGTTTCTCCTGAGCTACTGATTGGAAATCCCTGTTTAGACCATTACTCTCCCATAAATACACATAGTGTTACTATGGTTTCTTGACATGCAAATTATTATTCAAATGTTAATTTGATGCCATGAATCCTAGATCTTCTTTCTGTACTGATAAAGTTGTTTGTTTCTCCTGCTACACTACCAACTCTGCTCAGCTCTGGAGTTTCCTCATAATAGTTTGCTTCATATTCATTTATTTAAGTTTGTTTTCCTGCGTTTTACCCAGGTGTACTTTAGTTCATTGAAAAGATGGAGGAGGGGGATGTATGTAGCCTATTGTATGACATGACATGAATTAAAGAAAGACATGGGCCTTGTCAGTTATGGAGCATGGATTCGAGCACTTGGCCTATAATGCCCTTTTTTCCTCCATCACTGTTCAGAGTTCATTCCTGTCTCATAGAGTGCGTTTACAGCAAAATAACAAAAACAATTAATCTTCCTGAACCCTCTCTTAATGCTCTATAATACTGGACCATTTTAATCAGATTAACTGTCTGCCCAGTGGTTGTACATCTCCTTATTGGCCAGCACGCGGCGCTATATAGTCGTTATATGTGTGATGAAACAGCGCCACCGCCTGGAGCCTGGTGCGCTCTGCTCCACAGCAGCAGCGGGTCCCCTTGCAGCAGGGCCGAGATCCTAAATCGGTATCTGGCACCTGCCAGTGGTCTCTGGAGCGACCACTTGAGCGGCCACCGGTTTCTCAGGAGAGTTCACTGGTTTCTGGGCTCGAGGGCTCCCCTGGTGCTGGTATATGCTGGTACATGCGAGTTTTCTGTGTAATATGATTGATACCTTGACCAAAACCTTGCATTTACGTTTGTCAACTGCAAAAGCTAATGCGTATAAAAATTACTTGACTCATTACAGCACTGGGCGTCCGTTGCTTTATAATTATGCCATAATTGTCGTTTTATACTTATACCCATATAGTGTGTTAATGTATTGTAATTCTGACACTGAGGAGGACCAAACCACAAATGTGGATTTTACTAATGTAAATAAAGATTTATGCCCATTTGTGAACTGTATTGTGCCTTTTGTTACCACAAAATCTGGTATTTCTATTAGCCTGTATCATAAGATTGACTGTGTCGTACAAGTTATTCTAAAATTGTAATACATGCGCCGATTACAAAATGATTCAGTAGATAAAACCTAGAAATCACAATAGCGCGACTCTCAGGTCGCCCAATTAGATCAACATAAGCACAGCCGCACAAACACCTCATTCTCCGGCTAGCTCACTATGTTAAGGCGTTACGCTCATAGGCAGGAGGTCCTGAGTTCGGACCGGAGCTACGCTGTTATCTTCTTTTAGTGGGTCATGTAATGGGGCGGGGGTCTGGTGGCATTTACAGTGGTATCTGGTGGTATTTACAGTGGTATCTGGTGGTATTTAGAGTGGTATCTGGTGGTATTTAGAGTGGTATCTGGTGGTATTTACAGTGGTATCTGGTGGTATTTACAGTGGTATCTGGTGGTATTTAGAGTGGTATCTCGTGGTATTTAGAGTGGCATCTGGTGGTATTTACAGTGGTATCTGGTGGTATTTACAGTGGTATCTGGTGGTATTTACAGTGGTATCTGGTGGTATTTACAGTGGTATCTGGTGGTATTTAGAGTGGTATCTGGTGGTATTTACAGTGGTATCTGGTGGTATTTACAGTGGTATCTGGTGGTATTTAGAGTGGTATCTGGTGGCATTTACAGTGGTATCTGGTGGTATTTAGAGTGGTATCTGGTGGTATTTACAGTGGTATCTGGTGGTATTTACAGTGGTATCTGGTGGTATTTAGAGTGGTATCTCGTGGTATTTAGAGTGGTATCTGGTGGTATTTAGAGTGGTATCTCGTGGTATTTAGAGTGGCATCTGGTGGTATTTACAGTGGTATCTGGTGGTATTTACAGTGGTATCTGGTGGTATTTACAGTGGTATCTGGTGGTATTTACAGTGGTATCTGGTGGTATTTACAGTGGTATCTGGTGGTATTTAGAGTGGTATCTGGTGGTATTTACAGTGGTATCTGGTGGTATTTACAGTGGTATCTGGTGGTATTTAGAGTGGTATCTGGTGGCATTTACAGTGGTATCTGGTGGTATTTAGAGTGGTATCTGGTGATATTTAGAGTGGTATCTGGTGATATTTAGAGTGGTATCTGGTGATATTTAGAGTGGTATCTGGTGATATTTAGAGTGGTATCTGGTGATATTTAGAGTGGTATCTGGTGTTCTATGGAGTGGTATCTGGTGTTCTATGGAGTGGTATCTGGTGTTCTATGGAGTGGTATCTGGTGTTCTATGGAGTGGTATCTGGTGTTCTATGGAGTGGTATCTGGTCTAAATTAAAATCCACATTTGTGGTTTGGTCCTCCTCAGTGTCAGAATTACAATACATTAACACACTATATGGGTATAAGTATAAAACGACAATTATGGCATAATTATAAAGCAACGGACGCCCAGTGCTGTAATGAGTTAAGTAATTTTTATACGCATTAGATTTTGCAGTTGACAAACGTAAATGCAAGGTTTCGGTCAGGGTATCAATGATATTACACAGAAAACACGCATGTACCAGCATATACCAGCACCAGGGGAGCCCTCGAGCCCAGAAACCAGTGAACTCTCCTGAAAAACCGGTGGCCGCTACAGAAACCACCTACAGAAACCGGTGGCCGCTCCAGAAACCACTGGCAGGTGCCAGATACCGATTTAGGATCTCGCCCTCTCTCTCCCCTTGACTGTCTCCTTCAGTTCAGTCTCGTACTGCAGAGACCAGAGCTGCCCGTCCACCTGAGCTGAGGGGAACAGGGGACTTGTTGCAATGATCTCGCCGGAGTTCAATTTCAACATTTTGACCCGGGACCTGTCTCATTATGTGGAAAACCAAGTCGAAGTTGGACTCTTCGACTCCGGCGTAGGATTCTCCCTGATGCTGGGGTTTAGCGCAGCGTACACCTGCTATTATTTACTCTCAGTGGCAAAGGTAAATCGCCTGTTTATCGCCTTGAACACATTACAACAGACATTAGTTTATTTCTATGCTGCTGTGTGTGTTTCATGCCTTGCGTCAGCGGGAATCAGCCGCTCTGTGTCCCGGAGCAGCAGCCCTGTAACATTACTGCATCAGGGATGATGCCCGTCGCTCCGCACCGGGGCTAACTTTGCACATGTCTGGAGATGTCATGCCCGAATAACGCGTTAACATAATGGCAAGAAAACGTGCAAACCAAGTAACGCTAGATGTGAAGTAACCGGAGCGTTAAGGTCATTCACTGCGGGCATTTACGCTCATTGCTCAATTTGTCAGCACTGGCTATGCTAGCGATAAACGCCGGTGAAGTCTGCGATACACGGGGGCACCTGTACCAAAGGCTGTGCTATTATGCTGTTTCTAGAGCTATTATTTTATTGCTTGCATAAATTTAAAAAATCTTGCAATAACCAATCAATCCCATTTTCCTTAATATTTCTCATCAAAAAAAAAAAAAAAAAAAAAAATGTAAACAAAATCACAATAACTAGATGGTGATGCTTTTGTGGAAAACAACACCTTTGTCCTACTGTAATAAAAGGAAAAAAAAGCTAATGTGCCAATAAAACCCAAGTCTGTAAATGTGCATGCATGTGTCATAACAGTAGTGGGCTATCACTTGTTCTGTACTACACGTGCTGTGTTGTTAATCCCCTATCTTTTGTCCTGGATGTCAGTGGGCTGTAGGTCACGCTTAGTTATAGTCTTATTTGTCATCTTGACTGACTCCTCAATCCCTTCCTCAGCATTATAATTTGCCCGCATCTAATATGGCGTAATAAATCATGAGTTATATTGCATTAGTATGAATAAAAGAAAGCATAGGGGGCTAGGGTGCGTGACAGTGACAGTAATGTCCCACATCATCATTATGCACAAGACACGAGAGGAATGTAATATAATTTGCACTTTGTGTTTCACAGAAGCCACAGCTCATCTCCGGGGGTAAGAAGTTCTGCCAGTTTCTGAGGGATCATTGCCCCGTTGTGTCCGAGACCTACTACCCCACGTTCTGGTGCTGGGAGAGCCGAATTCAGACTTTGCTAAGGCCCTTTGTTACAGCCAAACCTGGAGTTGTGTACAGAAAGTAAGTTCCCACCATAGTCTCTTTTTCTGCACTGTAATTATGAATATTTAATTCCCTTTGTTTGTCCGGAAATAGACCAAGGAACATGACCAAAAGGATTAAAAACTATTATGAAGGAAAATGCGTGTTCACTAAGCACCACTGAATGTTTTGTAATTCCTTTCACAACTGAAGTGAAATCTTTTCCTGGGCAAGCCACAAATCGTGTGATATAAAGGGATCTATTGTGTAGCCTTGCACCAGCCTGATCGATTAGCAATGCAGGGCTCGCCGACAGCACCAAACTATGCAAGTATAGAAACTCTAGTCACTAGTTATACAGTATATTGCCTTTGTGCAACACATGGCTACTGTATCTTACATGATTAAGGCAATAGTAGTAGTAGTATAGGTTAGGTTAGTACCAAATTAACCATCAGGTGGGCTAAATTAATTGGTTTCATTGGCCATTGTTTGTGAACAGGTTCACAACTTGTTAAAGGAAAAATAATCCTAGTTGTGAACCTGTTCACTAACAATGGTCAATAAAACAATTCTGATTCTGATTGACCCTACAATTAGGCTGGGAGGCAAAAAAAAAATGCAAGGCTTTACAAAGATGATTTATAAAGATGGTGTTTCTTTCGTTAACAAGCTGTCACACTGGTTGAGTATATCTAGTGACTCAGGTCAATATGATTGGAAGCTCGTGATATGTTTATTTATTCAATTCGAACATAAAATTTGAACTTTTTTGCTCATTGGACTGTTGAAAATTCTTTGGTAATAATTGGATTGTCAGGTCTATTGTCCTTTTGTAAGAGTACAATGGAAGATTTGTGACATGGTTCTGGAGTGGATAGCATTCTTTTTTTTTTTTTTGAGGTATAATGTTGATCGTGTCTTTAGTTAGATTCTAGTTAGATTCATTTGGTAGAAAAAAAGAAAAAAACATGTATTTAATCATCACAATTGATACATTTAAGTAAATAATTAATATATTAATTAATATATTAACTATTATTAATTATTTAATTCATTATTATTAATTATTTAATTTTCTTTACAAACATAGTGTGTACACTCAAGAAGAACATCAGATAGTTGGGAACTATCTAGATAACCATAAGCTTAAACAGGGATGTACAGAATTGCTGGCTAAAATATGGATAGTTGCCTTGTGTTATGTACATTTATTTATTAGCATCTTTATTCGACCGAGTAAAGTGCATTTCTCTGCAGTCTCCCCAGTCAAGGAGACATGCTCTCCCTTAATGCACAGGGGCAGCATCCGTCTCACCAACTGGAAAGAGTGATGGTCACATTTTCTAAGGTTATTATCACAAGTCCTGCGGGAACACTGGACCTCCCCCCGTAATGAAGTTATCCAAGGTTGAAACAAGGACGGGCGCACTGAAAACCTCCCTATTTGTATGTTGTCGTCCTATAGGCAGACCAGGTGTAATTCCACTCATGTCATTGTCCGACCGGAGGATCACTGTCACTCTCCTCCCCGCCCGCTGAGCCTGGTCATTTGAGATTGCGACTTTAACCCCAGGTGTACGTTTCACGTTGGTTCTGTAATTTCAAGCGGGTGGCAGTCCTAGTTTGTGTCTCTGCGTGCGCGCGTGGGAGATGTCGAGGTTTTGTAATGCAGCCGCAGCAGCACTGGGGCAGAGTGACCTCATCTGCCAAAAGCAAAGGATGCAACTAAAAAACCCAGTCTCCCATAAGAACCCTCTGGTGCATTGTGCGTCTTCTCTGTTTTTGCTCTGTTGCTAAGCACTCCGATAAAAAAGGATGAGAGAAATGTCAGAGAGAGCTGGACTCCCCAGCTCTCTCACAGAGGTCACACAGAGGTCAATTTAATAGTGAATTGACCTCTGCGAAGGGTGACACAGAGATACTAAAAAGTAGGATAGAGACTTAGACTTGAGCATTTACAGCATGCAAAAATAACAAATCACTTGGTTTCAGAAGTTGTTTTGCTATATGTTGGTTGGTTTGATTGATTATTTTTTCTTTTTGGCTGTTGTAGCAAAAACTTGGGTAAACATCGAGCTTCCTGTGATATGGATATTGTATCACTTAAACATTCTGTGAGATATTGCGCAGGACTAGACTTCATATTCGTTTTTAAGCATGATTTTAGTTCATTTCCATGGGATGATCTAAAACGACACAGGGCAAATACAGGAGCTAATGCCCTGCGCCTCACCACTGCGTTGCGTGTCCCGACTGTCTCTGCAGTGAGCTTGTCCCGACTGTCTCTGCAGTGAGCTTGTCCCGACTGTCTCTGCAGTGAGCTTGTCCTGACTGTCTCTGCAGTGAGCTTATTAAGGCAGAAGATGGAGGACAGATCTCATTGGATTGGTTTGACAACGATGACAGCTCCGCTCATCCCGACCCATCCTGTAGACCCACCGTCCTGCTCCTGCCCGGCCTCACAGGCACCAGCCGCGAGTCCTACATCCTGCACATGGTCCAGCAGAGCCGCCAGCTGGGGTACAGGTGGGTGCCTCCTGCAAACGTCCCGAAACACTTCACAGCATTCATTATGTTCTAGCTTTCTGCTCTCTTTTAATGTCTCTAGTTCCTCCTAAGCTTTTTAGAACACTACATATTTCTTTGATAGTCCTTTTCACTGTACCCCCGGTTGGGAAACAATACTTTACATAAATACTCATACTGACAGGATTCATTTGACAAATAAAGGAGAACATACATGCTATTTCTGTAAAAAAAAAAAAAAAAGGTGAAAGTGAAGGTTCTCCATCTTTGTGAAAACATATCAAGATAAAATAAACTCTTCCATCCATCCATCCATCCATCTTCTTCCACCTGTCCGTTGCCGGGTCGTGGGGGCAACTGTTGAAAGCTGCCCAAATCACATTGCACCAGCCCCTATGGCTCCTCCTGCATTTACAAAATATACATACACAGTCAGTGAATGTACAAATGCACAGGGATACAACATGTGCAAGGTATCTGTATGAATGCTATTTGCCATTTACTACTAGCTTGTCGTAAATTTCAGCAATTTCAACATCTGTCCCCTGCACTGTATTATTTCCATTAATAAAATCCTTGTAAATATGACTGAACACAAACAATTTGGTGCATAACGTTCGTGTCTTATTATACAAAGAGTGAACAGCTAGGATTCTGAGACTATATACAAAATAACAATAGTTGCATTTATTTGTGCGTCTGGGATCAGCCAAGGTGAACTGCATAAATAAAGTGGACATCTAAGCTCTGTGTCAGGGACTGCTTTAGTAAACAGCCAAACGAAGCACACGAGCTTTGCCGACAGAAGCACTTTCCTCGCCGTTTCTCTTTCTACAGCGGGCCATTTCTCCGTTCACTGCACTCATTCTTTCACCCAGATTTTGCGAGAGACTGAATGGAGAAGCTGGCAAACTCAGCATCTTGCATCTTGCTGCCCCTCACCCCTGCTCCCTGCCTGTTAGTCTGTGTGTAGCTTAATAAATTAGAGCTTATCCCGATACCGGCTTTGCAGCTTAGCCCATACCGGCTTCCAGTCGCTGCCGCAATGTGTGCAAAGCAGTGCCCCTCCGCTGCCCTATCAACCCCCCCACTCCCCACCCTCTCTCCTAAGCTTACCCCGGGACAGTCTGCTGAGTTACACTGGAGATCAGAGATGACTGGAGAGAATGCTGACTGTATCTGGATACTAATAATATAGCTGTACAAATGCACTACAGGCCGGGGTATGCACTGTCAGTATATTATTTCCTTAAAATAATAACTCCACAGAAACGCTCTGCTCATGAACTAAACTACTTAAACAGTCAAATAAAGTGACTGTGTGTTCCTTTAATATTCCCATTTGTGCGTAAGATGAATAATACAGTACGAGCACTGTATGTGGCAGTGACTTTTAACTGAGACAAAAATCCCTATTCCACCATAGATTTTCATTGTTTCTGTCCATCGTATTCTCCTATATTATGGCTGTGTTGGAGTTTGTAACCATTTCAGGAAAGTGACCACTGCTTGCCTGTACATGAGAGGTGGTCAAACTAAGGCGCAGTTTACACGGCGACGAAACGGCGGTACATTGGTATTTTGATCCGGGGGCCCAGAGCAGCCCAGAGCAGCCCATCGAGCCTTTCAATCCGGGCCCCAAAATATGGCCAAACCTGATATGCTCTGGCTGAAAAGTGCGAACAACACATGTTCTTTTTTTCACTGACATAAAGAGAGCTCTTGCTTAACTTCTGCTATTTTGTTTGTATCTTTTTTGAATGTGTTTAGGCCATATATATCGCAAAACGTGCAATTAAAAAGGTTGTCCATACGTTTGTCCATATGTACGTCTACATTTTAACTTCGTCTTCGTTCATAAGTAGGGGTGGGAACCTCTGGGTAGCTCATGATTCGATACGATACGCGATACATGGCTTACGATAACGATGATCTCACGATACGCCGATACTGCGATAATCGATATATTTCATAAAAATAATCTACAATACATCACAATAAATAAAAAAAAACATGCTACCTTTAACCTTTATTAACCTTAACTACATATTATTACATATTATTCATCATTTACATTTCTTTTCATGTACTTTTATAAATGATTCCACACTATAGATCTGTCAGTGACAATTAAATAAACAAGAAACCATATTTAAAAAGTAATAAATCAACCCCAAATTAATCTCCTTTATAATTATAAAAACTATCATTCAAAGTAATTTATTTGTGTGACAGTGTTTGGTCCAAGTGCTTAAAACTGTCGGGCTGCCCCCTGCTGTCCTGACTGAATTCTTGATAATTGTTGGCCTCTATTGACTGTGACTGTGCATGACGTTTAAATCCATTTTGGAAATTGAGATTCATCGTTTTGTTAACTCCAAAACATTTCTCGTAGGGTTATGCCGTTAGTAGCCAACTCAGTCTTTTGAGTTAGTCCTCTGCTGAAATAACAAAGATTTGACTATTTTTTCGCTTGACAGCTTAGCAAAATGAAGTGTGAATAATTTGATGGTGTCCGTGTGCGTTTCAGATGTGTGGTATTCAACAATAGAGGGGTGTGCGGTGAAACTCTGCTGGTAAGAACACATCCTACTATGAACAGTGTTTCATTTGCGTAACTCTCCCTCATCACAAGTGGCTTCAGAAAGTATTGCATTTGCTTTCACTACACCTATTCTTAAAATGATCAAATTGTTTCAAATCATTGGTAAAATATTCCACTTCGGTTACCCTATAATAATGGAAAGAATGGAAAAAAATTATGGAAAAAAGAAAAATGTACATTGACATAATAAGGATTGAAGAATAGAGGGCATGCGCTTTATTTTCAATCATTCAGTGTCAAAATATTTAATACAACATTTTATAACTGAACTTTGACACTTCTGCTGCCATGTTGTTGCCATGACACCATCTGCATAAGCGTTACCGTTCCATTGCTGTCAATCTGATTCTCTTAAATCGTATTGCATAGAAACGTAATTGAAACACGTTGAAAATGCTGCATATAAAGTAGCATTAATATAGTAATTAATGTGTGTTTTAGCCCGGCCTGTCCAGACCAGCGCACGTGTTGGGGTCGGAGGCGGGGGCAGACGCTGTTGTTACTCAGCGGGGATTTAGTTGCAGCAAACCCAGTATTTTAATGCCCGACCAGAGGAATATGACCTTGAGGAGCACATGCTGTTCTGACACCTGGCTTAATCTTTTCCCTTATACTCCTGATATATTTAGCCAACAAAAGCGCCCCCCCCCCCACTCCTCCCATTTTCTTACAGAGATGTCACAAAGATATATTGCAGCGTCGTACTGTTCAAAAGGTTCAGGAGGAAAAAGGGAGTTGTATCAAGGTGATGCGAGTCAAAGAAGTGCCCTGTAGTTGGGGCTGAACAATTCTGGAAAAAGTCTTAATACCATTTTTTTTATAACCTTTCCGAATAGGATTGGATTTGCGGTTTATGTTTTAAAGTGAAGATTCAGTTCACCGTGCACATTTCAATACATCTTTTTGGGGGTCGACGAAAATAATAATTCAACACTGGATAACTTGACATTGCAAAGGTTTATTGAATCAAAGCTAAAGTATAAAATATTTGAGTGTGTGACCTTTTTTTTCCCTCCTGTGTTGACTTTTTTTGTTAAGAAGTGTATTTTATTTCTTTTAAAAATATCACTGTAGTCACTAGTTAGCATATAGCTGATTAGCTTCTGCCGTGGCTTCAAACCTCTGATTTTTGAATTCATGGTGATTTGGAATGGGATTTTTCAATTTTTACATTCTGAACCAGAACACTGTTACGGATGTTGGCGCTTGTGCTTCACAGCAAGTCCCGGGTTCGATTCCCACCTGGACGAGCCCTCTTTGTGTGGACTTTGCATGTTCTCCAAGTATCTGAGTACATAAGTAAAGTACCTTAACCTTCACCTTAACTGGTGGGCTGGACTCTTGAGCTTAATTTTAGACTCGATGCATGAAAAAAAAGACACACAAAAGGCAGAATGAATACACGCTGCTAAATATGAACCACATCACTCATCACATCAGACAGTTTTTGTAGAGAAAATAACATCCTAGACACAAAAACACAACGTTACTCGGTTTATATGTTGTGTTTGACCTCAGTCCCCTTGGCAGTGCATCACATAAGCTGGTGTGAATTGGGAATTTTTATTTGGTGTCTCTGTTATTTTAGAAGCATGCATTGCTGTTATTCCTGTGATAAAGCATTAGAGCATTGCTGGGAGTGCTTTCTCTATGGCTATTAAATGTGAAGTGCCTATTGTCTAAGTAGGCCAGTGCATCTAAAACGACCCGCAAGTGTGAAGGATGCCCTCTGCCTCCAGTTACGCTAGTGCCCTAGATATACTTACAAAGCAATATATTACTGGAAAATCTCGCCATATAGAACGCTTACATTGTCTAAATATTAGGTCTTTTCGGTGTAGATTAATTAGGTAAACTGTGTACAGATGTCCCAAAGTAGCCTCGAGAGAGTTGAGGAGAACACCCGCTTGAATTTTAATGAAGGCCTTTGAAGAGCAGGAAGTGAACAGAATGCTGAGAATTTGCAGATGCAAAGCAGGAAATTTGTATTTTGTTCACTACAATGCAGGCTAAAAAAAAAGCATGCATGAAGATGTCTGAAGGGCTACAGCTGTGTTTCCCAAGCTGTGGTATGTGACGCGTGACTCCATTGGTATGTGGTCCTCTGTTAACAAGAGCACTCTGGAGTCTCTTTTAGCACATCACTCAAAACCTTTAGTAGATCCACTCAACCGGTGCTTCTCCGGTGGTGGTACATGTACTTGGAAGGTCGAATATTATATGAGATAGTTCTTGGTGTGAGAAGTTTGAGCTGTGTGTGGTATTGATTGGTCGTTCTGCTTTTATTTCCAGAAATGATATACCAGATCTAATCTTTTGTAATTAACTAATGACAATGGTGGCCACTAGCTCAGTTGTAAGTGTGCAGCTTTTTTCTGCCTTTAAAAGGTATGGATTTTCCTTAAAGAGTGCAAGACTATTAGCTCTGCAGTACTGTAGTCAGCTCCATGCAAAATCCATACATCCATACTGTATTCAAACATTTGCTAGTAGCTTTGTGGGGAGAAAAGAGCAACATTTAAGATAATTGGAAATGACCTGTACAAGTTATAACATGATCTGCTGAATAACACAACTTTCAGCCTGGATTTGAGCATAGTATGGGTTCTTCGGAAAGACTTCCAGATTTTAGCTGCATAAAACTGAAATGCAACTCACAGTGTTTAGTCCTGGCTCTATGTGGTCGCTCAATTCACTTCATTATTACTGTAATAGATCCAGGAATATGAAATATCGCTCACTGTATGCGCTGGACCAGTATCAGTGTTGTACAGGCGCCTACGTTGACTGTTGAAGTATTCGCGTAACCTTCTCGCGCCGTAACTGTAGGCAAGAAGAGTCCTATGATTTGAACATCCTGTACCTTTCTCTGTATGTGCCCAGACCCCGCGGACGTACTGCGCCGCCAACACGGAGGATTTGGAGACCGTTATTGAGCACATTCAGAGGGCGCACGCAGCTGCTCCTCTCATGGCGGCTGGAGTGTCCATGGGCGGGTAATCAAGCCACTCTCAGCCATCTGACTTTCCCACATCAGAGCTGCACTGCGCTACCACACAAACTACGCTATGCAGTACAGAGCAATCCAGTGACTTTGGAGAAGAACAGTTAGGGATATGCATTTTATCATTTCATATTAAACACATTCAGTTGAGACTGAAAATGTAAATGGTTTTCTTACGCATGTGTGAGTCTTTTACTGCAAGGCTGTATTTTTCAGTGCAGCAGTTTTTATGTCATGCCGTTCTTACCCCTTCACCTCTCCTCCTTCAGGATGATGCTGGCCAACTATCTGGGGCGCAAAGGTCGCGAAACGTGCCTGAGGGGCGGCCTGGTCTTCTCCGCGGGCTGGGACGTGTTCGAGTGCACCGCCTCTTTGGAAAAACCCCTCGATCGCTTCCTCTTCAACTCCTACCTCACCAGCTGCTTACAGGCCTCTGTGGACAGGTCAGCCAGCTTCAGACTCACTGCATTATCCAGCTTTCTATGTGTGTATTTGACCATGTAGTGACCCAGCGGCTGTATGAGTGGTCAGCAAGACGCCTTTACTTCCAGTCATGGTGGTCTCTACATCGCTCCACCACTATATATAAAAATGTGTTGATTTTCAATAAATGTTCTGAATATTGCACCAACTATTTTTGTAACTTGTGTTTTCAGCAATCATTGTCAACACAAGACTAAACCAGGTTCAACTGGAGCTAAATTATGAAAATCAGCACATTTTTTAATACGTTTTTGTTTTAAGCTGTGGTTTTAAAAAAATGTGTCAGGTGGGATCCCTCAGTCAGTTTGCGATATATTGTGACTTCTTGCGATATGGGAATTGCAACCAGTGTTACTTTTGACAACATATTTTTATTTAGTTTTAGTCTTGGTCTTTTGACGAAAATGTAATTCAATTTTAGTCGAGTTTTAGTCCAAAAAATATCTTAAATTTTAGTCGAGATTTAGTCGACTAAAATTGCAAGTCAATTTAGTCGACTAAATTTAAGACACATTTAGTCAACTTTGTATTTATAATATTGATTATAATCATTTTTAATCGAGGTCCTGCTTCATGGAGCTGCTCCCACATAAACAAAGCTCAGAGCTGTTCCTTTGGCAGTGAATTTACATGATATGAGGCTCTTTCAGACGGTCAATAGAAGTTTGGATGATATTAGTCTCTCCTTTTCATTTTTATTTAGTCTTATTTTAGTCGACTAAAATATATGGATATTTTAGTCATAGTTTTAGTCGCATGAAAAACTTTTAATTTAGTTTTAGTCCAATTTTAGTCGTCAAAAAAATCACTTTGACTAAAATTAAGACTAAATATTTTAGTCGACAAAATTAACACTGATTGCAACGCCTAATGTTGCAATAACAATAATTCGATTTAAGTTGATATATTGTGTGGACGTAATCAAGATCTTTGTTTGATTTTTTTTGCATTGTTTTGTGTTGTATTTAATTACTAGTACAGTGGCAGAAGAAAATCAGCCATCTTTCATGCTCAAACATACTGGTCAGATTTCTGTTTTCAGAGATTTTTTTTAGGTTTTCAGAAAAGCCCAATCAAGGGATCAAATATAATAGTTGTCTCGTTGTTCACTCTTCAAAGGTATTCATAAAACATTTCATTTTAGCTTCTCCTTCTCTACATAAATTGAGCCACTAAGCCAGACTGTGGCCATTGTCAGATCGTGAATTGACATGTGGATTTGTTTGAAATGTTGCACCGAAAAGCTTAACCTTTGCTTCTTCTGTAGTTCTATTTTAGTATTGCTTTGGGGTATTGGCTCTGCTGCTTTTTGTCACAACCTTGTCAGCATTTATATAGACTTCATTTTACACAACTCATTTTACTTGACAGCTGATGATGACAGTTTTATATTTATCTGCCCCCTAGACACAGACCCGTGCTGGAAAAGTGTTACGACATTGATCACGTAATGAAGGTATGACTTGCGTTTTAAACCAGCAGAATAGACTTTAAAGAAGACGATAATGCAGATTTTACGATCTGCTTCTCAGGCAAAGACCATTCGGGAGTTTGACGAGAGGTTTACGTCCATCATGTTTGGTTACCCCACCAACGACGACTACTACAGAGATGCTAGTCCTGTCCACAGGCTGAAGTCGGTGCAGGTGCCACTGCTTTGCCTCAACGCTGCTGATGATGTCTTCTCCCCAAGTCACGGTGAGTCCTGGCACTGCTGGACCCCCTACGTTACGTATCAGTTCAGTGTAGGGCGGGGTACCATTGCATTTTTGACGATACCGGTACTCTAATAATACTTGGTTTTCGATACAATACCTGAACGATGCCTTTTTCTATATCTATACTAACATATTTGCCATCTAGAATTAGAAAACAGAACAATAATGTTTGGAAGATCTGCAAATTTACAATATCGAGAATAATTCGGGGGAAATTGGGAAGAATTGTGGCCAAAATAGGAAAAAAAGGGGAATGAATTGGGTTAAAAAAAAAAAAAAAAAAAATAGGAAAAGTGGGGGAAATAGGGAAATATAAAATAAGCAAAGATTAGTGGGGAATTGTAAAATGTGTTTTGGAAAAATGGAAAAAAAAAATAGAACCAAAAATTGGGGGGAAATCCCTTATTTGAGCTCAAACGACCAAGTCACTTCCTTTAATGCTGTCCCTGGACCAACAGCATCAGTACTTGGATCTAAAGATTGAAGATTTTTTTCAGTAGCTGCTTTGGATACTTAAAAAGGTGCACTGTGCAACTTTTTATGTGGAAAAAAAAGTTGATAATTACCATGTGCACAAATATCAACTTTTTTTTGTCCACATAAAAAGTTGCATAGTGCACCTTTGATACCAGTAGTACCTAATCTTTTTTTTTAAACGTTACCCAGCCCTAGTTCAGTGTCTTTGTGAAATGAAAACAAATAATATAAAATAATTTGGTTTGAAACATTCCGCTGCTTTGTTGTAAATCATCAACTTTATTATAAAAAATTGGCTCAAAAGTTGTCAGTTGTCTGCTCACTCCTCTGTTTGATGGAATGGCTTCAAATGTTTAGAAATAAATGCCTAGATCTGCTACATTTTGTGGCATTAAAAACCTACATAACAAAACACATGTTATTAGTCAGTCTTCGAGCCAGACCTGGCTAGTCTCTCTGTGGACTAAACTAAATCTGGTCTTTCTTGCAGCCATCCCAGTGGAGACGGTGAAGCAGAACCCTAACCTGGCGATGCTCATCACGTGTCACGGCGGCCATATTGGATTCCTGGAGGGGCTGTGGCCGCGGCAGAGCACTTACATGGACCGAGTTTTCAAACAGTTCGCCAAGGCCGTCATCGAACAGGGCAGCCGCCTCCGGGACCTCTGCTGATGTCTCCTCATCCTCTAGTTTTATTCCTATTTCTAAACTTTCACATTACATTTCCAAGCGTCATGATGTATTCCTATGGGTTTACTTTTATCAAGCCTTTCACTGTAGTGCTACTTAGCCTCACTGTCACGTATCGCCTTACCTTATACCATAATGCATCACTCTCAATCTAATCATTGACCTTGTGCTGAGTGGGCTCCATTAAATTAAGGCCTTTTGTATTTTTACCCTAACAGGACTTGCTTTTCTCGTTTTGCACAATCATTCCGTCCTATTTTTCAAGCCTTGAGAAAATATTATTATTTAAAGGGCACAACATTTTAAATACAATGTTTGTGATTACCAACCCACTTATGAAAATGTTTTTTTTATTGGGTTGGTTTCTTCTTTGACTCTAGTTACTGTTCTTTAAAGCCATACTACGGACCATTCTGCCCAATATAAATGGTATAACATACAGGTATTTATTGAATTAATTATAGATGCTTTTACTGATTAATAATATAAAAAAAATCAAAAATACATTTGACTTTACTTGGGCGGCACGGTAGTACAGCGGTAGTACAGCGGTTAGCGCTCGTGCTTCACAGCTAGAAGGTCTGGGTTTGATTTCCACCAGGGACAGGGCCTTTCTGTGTGGAGTTTGCATGTTCTCCCTGTATCTGCATGTCCCCTATCACAAAAAACATGTACAATAGGCCAGGATGAATGTGAGTGTGTTTGAGAGTGTGCACAGGGGAAGACGGCTGGAAATTAGCCCAAGGCTACAATCCGGTGTGGCTTGTTTACATGCATGAGACCCATGTATGTTCATTAACATGCACTGTCCCGGCCAAATAAACCAATAAATAAAGTAAACTTGTGGGTTTACCTCTCCTTGATTTAACTTTGACCTAACTTTGCTGGAAGATGGGGGGTGCTGGGACGTCCCCATCTTTTCTCTATGGAGATGTTGCCGCTCTGCTTTGACTATAATAGCCTAACACAAAGTTTTGATAAAGTAGGTCCTCTTTCAAATGCTGTATTTTACAACCAGCACAGAATTGTACACAGGTTATTATTACGTTTTGAGTTTTACAACCGTTTGGCGTAGCGGCACATTACCTGGAATGTTCCGCAGTGTGGCTTTAGAAATATTTAAATCAATAGCTGAATGTGAATGCACAGTTATATTGGTTAGCAAGCAGATCTTTATTGTGCAGTTTGACCAATTATTTATTTTGCACACTGTTAAACCATCATACCTCATTTGTCTTCAGCTGTTAATCTAATTTACAAACTCGGAAAATTAGAATATCGTTAAAAAGTGCATTAATTTCTGTTATTCAACTTAAACTGTGAAACTCATTACACGCAAAGTGAGATACAGTATGTAGAGCCTTCATGTGTTATCATTTTGATTATTAGGCTCAGCTTGTAAAAACCCAAATTAAAAATCTCATATAATTAGAATATTTTGAAAAAGGGCTGTAAGACATAATCATCCAAATTATAACAAATAAAGGCTTGACATGTCACTTTGCATGTAATGAGTCTATATCATATATTAGTTCCACATTTTAAGTTGAATTACAGATATAAACTTTTGAACTATTTTCTAATTTCCGAGTTTCACCTGTAAGTAACTGTTTGTCCTGGTCACTGTAGCACCTTTTTCTTATAAATGCACCAAATAGGGTTATACATGTAAACTTAATGTATGACTTGGGAATATGAAATTGCACTATTCTAGTTGATAAATCATGTAACTCCTTTGTTTTGTTTGTATAAAAGTGTATACCCTAAAAGCTGCAGGAGGCAAGAACTGAGAAAGCTTATAACCACACAAGCAGAATTTATTTAACCAGGAAAATCCCAATGAGCTGAAGAACCTCGTCTTCAAAGGAGTCCTGGCCAATAAAAGCAGAAGCTACAGCAGATACAACACACACAGTTAGCAATTAAAATGACAAACTTTAAAACAGATAATTTGTTCCTGATTCAGATTCTGCCTCGGTCTGGTTTAGCTCTCGCTTAGTCCAGGAATGGTCATTTGAAAGACAAATACTATATTAAGGAGTTAACCTCTTGACCCCCACCTTAACCAAGTGCATTTTACTCCAGTTCAATTTTGTCAATTTGTTGCCACTTTTCTGTTACTCTTTTATCACATTTTTGTCAGTTTACTGTTATTCGTTGTTTTGTTTTAATCCTGTTTTTTTTTTTTTTTTTTGCTTCGCTTGTTTTTTCAAGAAGCTTTTAGATTGGGGTAAAGCCAAGCTGGAGAAAATGTGCTCGGTTCAGGTGGAGGTTACTGGATGCAACACTACATCACCATGACATTTTATTAGAAAATTAAAATCAGGACCTTGTATCTAAGAAATATGTATAAATAGTGATGTGTAATATATATATTTATTTTTTTCACATTGCCCATCCCTTCCCATATGTACTTCTGTGAAGAATTCCTAACAAAACGCATTTCACTTTGTATTGAACTAAAAAAAATCCTTCTTTTCTCCATTATTCTAATTCATTAACATGGCTTTGTTTTGTATGACATTTTCTGTGTGAAAATGCCAGCACTTGCTTATATTTGTGAAGTCTGAGGACGCCAGATAAGCTACATGAATGAAGGCAGAAAACACAACATGGAAGGAAGGTAGAAAGTAAGATTTGACACAAATTCTTTATTGCAAAAGTGCTCTCCAGTTTTTCTAATTCACTGTTAACAAAGACTGACCGTGACAGAGTTGGGGATAAGGAAACAGGCAGAATGGACCAATAGCATTCTTTTAAGAACTTGCCTTTCAACTCCTAATACTATAGATGTTTTGGCAAATTAACATTAGGGGAGAGCTTTACATTAGTTTATAAACATGACCCGTGTCCCCAGATATCATGTGAACATTTTCAAATCAAATATTGGCTTATAACTGTAATGAAGGTTTATTCGCAATGTTTTGGTTCTAATATCCACCAGCTACTAGAAAAAACAAATCCATAGAGCCTCATGCTTTGGGTTGCCAGATCCTACGGCTAAATTCAGCAGAAATAAAAGGCCGAACTTGCTTTTACCTTTGAACACAATGCACCGCCTTTAATGGAGGACATCTCTGTAAATACTGGACCTGTCCATATGTAACGTTGTTGAAAGGACTTTAAGCCAAAAGAAACATGGAAACGTGTTGTTTGGACATTTCTTTCAAAGCATTGCCACTTTTTTTTACCCCTACCCTCCAACTAAGTGAATCAAGGAACATGCACTCAACGTAAAGCCACAAACGTTACACAGGGCAGAGGCTTCAAAATACTGATTTAGCAGCATGTGTCTCATTGTTAAACACAAATGTCATCTGATCAACACTGCATTTATTCTGAAAAGGACATGTAAAAAATAAAACTGTTAAATGCACAAATGCAATCATAAAGGTAACACTTCTGCTAGAACACCGTATGCACATGTAATAAAAGAGGTATTAGTCGATTTGTGTCTTTATTTAATGGTAATCCAAACACATGCAGACTACAAGCATGGGTTAAATCAATGCAGCTAAAAATAAAAAAATCCCCACCATATTTGACCTGGGAGGATTCAAGGAGGAACTTCAGTAGTTTAGGAACTTCTAATGCTAAAGTTGTATATGTAGAGCACACACACACACACACACACTATATGGTTAAACTAATCGCTCCTCATTGAGCGGGCTTTACTGCCATCTAGTGGGCTAGTAGGCCATTACTCCAGGTGGCAGATTCATGGTCCAGGAGTTTAAGTTCAATATTCATAGACTTTGAATTACTCTTGCACAGTCTCCCAAAACGCACCCTCCTGCAGCACACCATAGACACCAGTGTTTTAAAAAAAATTACAAATTTTAAAGATTAAAAACAATGCAAACAATGTTAAAATTCTTGTGACTGCACATCTTCGGCCACGCGGTCCTCTTTGTTTGACGCTTTGGTCTTTTTCGGGACCAGACTGGCATGGATATTCGGGACCACCCCTCCGTCGGAGATCGTGACCCTGGACAGCAGCTTGTTGAGCTCCTCGTCGTTGCGCACGGCCAGGAGGACGTGGCGAGGGGCGATCCGCAGTTTCTTGTTGTCACCGGCCGCGTTTCCCGCCAGCTCCAGGATTTCCGCGCAGAGGTACTCCAGAACTCCAGCCAGGTACACGGCGGCACCAGAGCCGATCCTCTGGGCGTAGTTGCCCTTTCGGAGCAGGCGGTGGAGCCGGCCCACGGGGAACGTGACCTCCGCGCGCGCAGACTTGGACATGGCAGTTTTGGCCTTGGGTGGAGCGGCTTTTTTTCCACGCCCAGACATCTCGAGTCTGTGGAGAAAAGTTACTTCTTAAAACCAATGGGCACAATTCGTATTTGAGCGGCTCACATTTGTTTTTTCGAAGATCAGAAAATCAAGATTAAACCGGATTAAAAATACAATTTGAGTTGGGCTAAATTAGGCTTTGTCAAAATTGAATGCACGTTTATCAAAAATAAAATGTATACGCTCATATTGTGGCACAGACTTTGTAAACTATATAAACTACTCACCCTCTGTAGTAATTCGAGTTGGCCTATGATTACAAATCAAGTTGATCACATGTGCAGGTTTGAGTTGAAGACACTTTGTTGTGTTGTGTTTTTATAGAGCGCTGCACTGATTGGAGGATTGACTGCACGTGCGTTGCTCCCCTTTCCTCCAATAGCAGAGGCCACGTGCGTGTGATCAGCTCGACCCCAATATACTTCAATGCTCGACCCCAACGACGCTATGAAAGGGTTCTCAGAAAAAAGCAGAGGTGGCATTTGGACGCAGAGGGGGGGAAGAGTAGCCAAGTAGTGACCCAAACAATTACTCAAGTATTGTATAATTGAGTATTGTGAGTAACTGAGCGAAAAAGTCAAATTTATTTGACTTTTAACAAAATGTTAAATCATGTGAAAATCGTGATATTTACAAAGAAAATTACAAGAAAAATTGCAAGAAAATACAGAAAAAAACTAAATCATTGTAAAGAACCAGGAGCACAAGATGATCTACATCTATTTTATTGATCAAAGTTAAGCATTTGCCGCTTAAATATTTACTCACAGCCGGAATAATAATACAAATTATTTTACTGAAGTAGAAGTAAAAACAATACTCTAAGAAGTACAATTTCTTCTAAAGGTTACTTACGTACTTGAGTAAATGTAACTGAGTACTACCCGCCTCTGTTTGGAAGGGGACCCAATTATTTTAGACCTTATATTTATGCAATAGGGAAACAAAAAATAAAACAGCAACATCTCCATGGAGACGAGCTGGTGATGTCCCGCTGGCTGGAGAGTGAATCAGGTCTGAGCCGGGGAAGAAGAAGAACCTTTATTTATAAAGCGCCTTTCACAGACATGGCCACAAAGCGCTTTACATGAGAGCATTTACATTCACTCCATACTCAGTGGTGGTAACGTTTCCCCTGGGGGAGACTGACAGAAGCGCTGTCGCACACATCTGCGCCAACGGTCCCTCTGACC
Organism: Proterorhinus semilunaris; assembly: GCA_021464625.1. Taxonomy (NCBI): domain Eukaryota; kingdom Metazoa; phylum Chordata; class Actinopteri; order Gobiiformes; family Gobiidae; genus Proterorhinus; species Proterorhinus semilunaris. The sequence continues at coordinate 22,504,833 of CM038358.1, read as the reverse complement.
ACCTCCATGCATTCATACACACATCATTCATCCTGGCCTATTGTACATGTTTTTGGTGGTAGGGGAAACCGGAGTACCCGGAGGAAACCTACGCAGACACGGGGAGAACATGCAAACTCCACACAGAAAGGCCCCGTCCAGGTGGGAATTGAACCCGGGACCTTCTAGCTGTGAAGCGATTTAGTTTAGTTTATTTGAGCAGTATACATTCTGCTCAAAAGGAGTGGGCTGAAGCAAAAAGCTTATGAGCGCCCGCCCACATCAATAGATATTATACTTCGAGATCTTGCTACTTCCCAGTTGTCATTACCATCCTCATTATTTATTTAATTGAGTTATATGTGAAGTATGATGTAGCCTTGCATAGTGTGGTGCATTAAAAAGCCAGAATGTAAATATTGTAAATAATCAATAATATAAAATATATATATTTAGATTCAGTATAGTCCAATTTTTTCCAAAACATGTATTCTGTCCCCCATAAGGTTTGTGAAATAATTCCACACATTCTTATTCACAATTTGATTATTCTTGTAATTTCTTAATGTTACGTTGTCTTTGTTTCTATTATGTGTGAATTATGGGAAGGGTCACCAAATGCCCAAGACACATTTCCCCATTGAGGGACAATAAAGTAGACATACCACACCAAATCTGGATCTAGGTCTGGTGGTATTTGGAAGGTCAAATGCTTTGTATTTTATTTCCTTGGATGTTATGCAGTATGGCTTTGAGTATCGCATTAACAAACCCCACAACACAACGTGAAACGAACACATATTTTATTACATTCATACATTTGAACACAAAAAGCATGGCCCGAAGGTCGTATGTTCACGATCTTCAAACACAAACACAGCATGAGGTAGATCACAGAGATGTCAGGGCGTCCACTGGGCTTCAATGTAGTCTCGAGAAGATTGTGAAAGCAAGTTGCATAATAAGGGTCAACATGTACATAAAGAAAACATCTGGACATTTGCGGATTGACTTTTTTGTTATATTTTACGCTGAAGACTTTTATAGTGCAAGTTAACGTTTCCCACCCCTCTGACATTCAACATATCTTTAAGGAATCATTCCGGGTCGTGTGCAAAACCTTCACAAGTGGTTTTGAACAAAAAAAAGGACACAGGCACATGTCTCAAGCGACAAGCAAAGTGGTACAATATGATTACGAGTCCAAAATGTTCAATAAATAAGAATACAACATGGACTTTTTCAATACAAAAAAAAGGAATCAAGGACTTTTACAGACTTTACGGTAAGCACACATCTAGGTAGATTCTTCTCGTCTTGCACAAAGACCAAAAACTGGCAAAAATACACAAAACAATAGAGACCTTTCACTCTAAAAGTGAGGGTAAAATATATTAGTAATGTAAAAAAATTTCAACAGTTTCATTTTCTTTTTTCTTCTCACAGTTACTAGATTTCTTCATTCGTGTTAGTCCGAAAAACTATTGGGACTGTAAGTGGTAATATCTTCAGTATCACCTGTAAGGCATTTTCCTTGGACAACCCTGTGCAGAAAGTAAAACATTTTCAAGTATTAATCTGAATGACCTGTAGCTTGTTTTATTACCAAAGATGGCAACATTTTTGGGGAGTTTTGATTGCTTTTGTTAATACATTTGGCAGTGATTGCTGTTGATTGATTGGTCAAAGCTTAATATTCAATTCGAGGCACCTAAAACAAGCCAAAAGCCACGGACAGTAACAATGAGCACATAAGCCTATGCACTAATACTGCATTAAAACAAATGTTATACTCTCAAAGCAGAACACAATTGTCTGTGAAATGTTAAAGGTGCTGCAGAGGATGTCTTTGGTATCAACTTAAGTTAAAACCAACCAAATATACAGTAACACAAATATATTGGAAATACTTATTTTATCAGCTTCCCTTTCTTCTCCTTTTAAAATCCTGAGATAAAACGCATGTTCAGGTCTGCCCTGGACACACAATACAATCTTCAATAGTCGCGGTATCATTTACAAGAGGAAAGCGCTCTCATTATAGCGATGCGTCTTTAGCATGAGAGAGCTTTGAGCTACAGTCCAGCTTCATACAGTGGGCCGCATGCGCCTTTAGTCCCTGCATGAAAGCACTCTCTGAAAATATCCCATAGTTCAAACATGGCGACCCGTTAGAAAGTACAGGGGGCGGTCTTCACTGCAGTTGGCTGTTTGAAACTCGTCTCGGAGTCTGAACTGCCACTCATCCTCCAGCTCCAGGCGGACGATGGTCTGACGCAGAGAGTTGCGGTCCTGACAAATCACGCACAGAGTCGCACCTGACGACATGAAGGAAATGTCAGTGTTGCAGCTTTTTTGAATTGATAGGACACTGTTCATGACTGATAGCAGGCGTTTCCCCTAAACACGGCATACTAAGAGTAACATTTAGGGTACCTTTCAGGAAGTGAAATTTCTTGAGGAGTCCGGAGACAACGAAGGAGTCACTGAGGTACAGCAGCAGCCCGCTGAAGACCAGGCCCTGGGGTTTCAGGTTGGTGGAGTGTGGACGAGAGTTGAAGTAGCACACAGAAATCTGGGGAAAACGACAAGGTTTGATTAAAAAAATACATATTTAGCCGTTTTAGCACATACATAATTGTTTCTGCAAAAAAATGTTAAAATGTTCCTTCTTGGTGGTGCTCATGCTTCATAATGTTCCGTATACATTAAGTACAGTAAAAAGAGTAACAGCTCAGCTCAGTGGTGTAAGTTAAACAGAGTTGTGTGTTCCTCAGACAGCTGTTACCTCTGGGCCGATGTTCAGATAGCTGTCAATGGACAGAATGGGGTTGCTCCGGTTCTGAATGGCCATCGGGAACAGTCTGTGGCTACAGCTTTGGAGGAACTTCTCTAAGAGAAACTGCGCGGGGGCGTCCAGCAGTGTCTGCTCACTGTCAGGGGCGCACACGTACTGGGACGGGCTGATCAGAGCCATGTTCTCCATCGCCTGATGAGTGAGATTAATGGTCAATATTCGTCTTCATAACGCAATCCAACAACAAAGGAAATATGTTACCATGAGTTTGGGTTTGACCAGAAAGTCCTTGTTCCCTCCAACTGGAATGTTTTTCTTCATGAGGCTGAAGTTGTTGAAGCGACAGAGCAGCAGGCCGCTGCTGTTCACTCTCAGGTTAAAGTCTACCTCTTCGCAGCTGTATCTGAACACACACTCGGTGTTAATAAAGGGGAAACTCAAGTGCTGCAGAGGCGATTCGGAGACTCACCGGTTGAGGTCATACTGCACGTTCTGTGTCAGGTCGACATTGAGCAGTACAAAGTCATGGAGGTGGCAGCGGCTGAAGGGCTTGTGGGGAGCGCAGCGAGACAGGCTGCTGCTCCACTTTCGAGTCCCACACAAGGAATACTGGGAGATCTTAGGGGTGCTCTCCATGTGCTGCAGCACCGACTTTAGAGACACATTCGCCAAAACTGAGCCTCCGTCAGAGGCCTCACTGAAATACATATGAAAATATGACCCACTTGTGTCCATTTGCGGTGTCTGTTTATTGGTGTATATCTGCTCACCTGCTGTCCACGAGCTGATGGGCGTTCCATAAAACACAGGAGTCATCCATCATGACGATAAAGGGCCACACATCCTGCCTCTTCACGCCCTGCTCCTCCAGACGATTTCGCTCCAGCTCCAGATTGTGGTATGACAACTCTTTGATCATGAAGCGGGCAGCACCTACATAAACAGCAACAACTTTGTTTAGTACAGTCAGTAAATAACATGTATTTTTAGCATTTCATTGCTTCCTAGTGTTGCCTGGGGCTCCAAAAAAAGAATACACTGGTTTCACACTTCAATTTAAAAAAAAAGTGTGCAGAGTTTTGTAATGAGGACCTCGGCACGGTGATCCATTGTGACCCATTAATTATGGCAGCCAGATGGCTTTTCTATCTAATTCACATACTTTACATAGTTTATAAACTAGAGCTACTTGGTTGCATAAAATATTTTGAAGATATGCTAATATATACAGGGGCATATAATTAGAATATCATGAAAAAGTTAATTTATTTCTGTAATTCAACTTAAAATGTGAAACTAATATATGATATAGACTCATTTCATGCAAAGTGACACATGTCAAGCCATTATTTGTTATAATTTTGATGATTATGGCTTATAGTCGATTTTCAAAAAATTCTAATTTTATATGATTTTTAATTTGGGGTTTTTACAAATAAACAAATAAAGGCAATACATTTTGCATGTAATGAGTCTATCATATATTAGTTTGACAGTTTAAGTTGAATAACAGAAGTGAATGCACTTTTTCATGATATTCTAATTATATGACGAGCCCCTGTACTACGATACTACATCTCTACTAGAAACCATGTCTCAGTAATGTGATACCAATGTCTCTCACCAATCCCGGCGTTGTTAAACATAGCAGGCAGGACAAGTAAGATGTGGTTAGGCCAGTACTTCCGGTACAGTGCCATCTCAAAATGCTTCACGACAAGAACGTGTAGGTGGCTGATCCCCTCCATTGCATGGAACAGATTCAGTAGACCGTGCTCCTGACGTCCCGTGGTTGGAGTAAATATGGGACTCTTCAATAGGTCAGGGTCCTCGGGTCAAAAACACAGAAAACAAACGTTCATTTTGTATCTAACTTTAGGTGAGCATTAGCAACGATAAGTCTAAATGATAAATAGCATTGCAATTTTAATCATTGTAATTAGCAAACTAGAAATTATGCAAGAATACATCAGTGGTTCCCAAAGTGGGGCCCCCTGGTGTGCCCCCAAAGCTTGTCTACAAAAACAAATAATTATTGTAAAAGGAAAAATACATTTATTAGCAAAAATGTACTACTTTAAACTAGTATTTAGTAAAATAATAACAATTTTTTTTGAATAGAGTCAATTATTATCATAGGGGGCCCAAAGAGATGTTCAAATCATTAAGGAGGCGACAACATCCTGGACTTTGGGAATGGCTGTAATTCATCATTCATAAGATTCTGTATGTGTAAAACCTGCATCAGGACCTCGCACACACACATGATATTGATACTATTGATACGGATATCCTGTGATTCTACTTATTTGTTATGTAGTTAATACAGTACTTTAATATGCGCCTGGAAGGGTTTAAAATGTTCACTGTCCATGATTCATGCCTCGTAAACAGTCACCTTGTTGGAGATGAGAGGCAGGCGCATGCTCTCCAGATGGCTGCCCTGCTGACTGAAGACAAAGTGCTGCTCCTTGGATTTGGGAATTACAAAATGAAGCTGGACCTCCTCACCCAACATGGAGGAGCTGAAGGTAAAGGCATAGAAGATGAACTCCGACAGCTGCAGACAAATATAATACCCCATTACCATCACAACATCAAGATCAGACAATGCAACACGCACAGATAGAGCAAGGGGCGCCATGTAACGGCTGCCCTGGTGCGTAGGAGTAAAATTCCTAGTTGTGAACCTGTTTTATTGCCATGACAATGGCAATAAAACCTATTGATTCTGATTCTGATTCTGAATAGGAATTTGAATGGCTGGTCGTCCTTCCAGTCCACGAGAAAAAATTCTGCACGTGACCTCGTGTACTGTGTACCTTCTTTTGCAAGGCGCATTGAGTTGCCTTGTGTACAAAATGCGCGGTATAAATAAAGTTGCCTTGCCTTGCCTAGGAATTAAATATATATATATATATATATATATATATATAGTGTTTAGAGTGTTTAGAGAAATGTGTGCTGTGTCAGAACACTGTCAATTAAGAGAAGCTGTAATTGGACAGCCCCCTGTAGAGTTGTTTTTTCTCACCTGAGAAGAGGGGCTGGCCTCACAGTAGTGATGGCACTGCTCACAATGATGAAACGCATTGTGAGCTGCAAACTGGCTCAGACGAATGGACGTGGTTTGACGTTTAAAACCCGTTTCTCCACTGTGCTTTCCATCTGCACAAAACAAGAAGAACACTTACTAATAAACATGTTTAAATGTGCAACACTTTTTTCTGGTATACTTCTACAAACCTGTTAAGCATTGAGGCATCTTCTCTGAGTAAACTGGACTGGCCTTCGTAAACTTTGGGTCGCGGGGGAAAGGATCAAAGGTAGTCTTGCAAAAATCTTCAATGTCAGGCCATATGGTGTTGCCAGGACTTGTTACATGTGTTTCTATTAAAAATAAAATTACCAACATTTAGCTTTCATTTGATATTAGATTTAATCCAACAAATTTGGCTTGAATCTTACTGACCTTCTTCCTCCACCGCCTCATTCTCATCGTACACATCCACCTCCAACAGCCGGATGAGCATCTTAAAAAGGATACGGAGAAACTGCAGGTAGGCACCTGTTTTCCCCACCTACATTACAAGTAAATGTAAAACTGTCGTTTCCAAATATTTCTATGAGTGATTAAGACAAACTCGTAGCCTGGTACCTGTGGTGGTCCACTCAGGAGCAGTCGTCTCGGGTGAGGCACAGAGGGGGCTTCATAATCAGCATGATGCTGTCTTGCTGTGGTCCACTGCCGATAGTACATGCTCTGCTCTGCCCCCTGCAGGCTGGGGGTGATCAGTGGCCTAAGCGGGCTGCACCAGGTCATGTCCGCGTGGGGCAGCAGAGAGAAGGAGCTCAGCTGGCTCACAGACTCACCAGACAGCAGGTTATAGGCGGCCCGGGACATGATGACTGTCCGCGGTAAGAGTCTGGCGGATTTAGTGGAGCGCCGGCATTGGGTGGACTGGCTGGGCCTTTGGGTGGAGGAAGAGGAGGGAGAGGAGGATGTGGAGGAGCTGGAGTAGAGAGACGGAGGAGGTTTGAAGTCTTTGGAGTGAAGATTGCTGTCCGGGGAGTCACATTCTTGTTTGAACACAGTCTGCGCTGCGGTCTCCACTGTCTCTACATCTGAAGGGCCACAGTCTGTGGTGCAGTGTGAGGTCGAAGGTTTAGGAAATAAGTCGGCGTTATCTGAAGAACTGACTCCGTTTTCCACCAAAGAACCTGATTGCAGATACACACATCCGATATTTAGCTTTTTGTTGCCCTCTCAAAGATTTACTAAACCAAAATTGTTGCTTCTAAAGGTCTACTGAGATATCCGTAGACATCCTAAGACACAAAGCTGGTTGAAAAGGAGTAAATAAAGCACAAACCGGACGCTCTCGTAGCAGCGCTGCCGTTACTGTGCGGTCGCTCCAATTCATCTCCGTCGTGTGTGGGACCTCTCTCGCCCTCTGATCCTGAGGCCATGGCTCTTTTGGGGTCCCGTACCACGCTCGAGGACACATAGGTACAAGCCAAGCCCACCTCTTGCTCCAAAGCGGTACGAGTTAGGTAGCTTGAGTCAATCAGGCGAAGGTCACAATATTTTAAAGACCTAAATAGGCAAACAGAATCAGTGAGAATGAAATGTTCTGCAGACTTTGTTTTTTTCCAAATCATATTCACAGGTCACAAGTTTATTTAATGAAATAGAACTTTACCTGGGGAATGTTTCTCCAAGTGGGTCCTTCCCCGTGAGGATAACGATGCAGGGTAGTCCTTCAAGATCCTCATAGGTTTTTGGGGCCCATTCTTCATTGTCACACCCTCTCCACCACTGTAGGACACAGTGTGTATGTGACATTTGGTAGTTTACTTTCATTATTGTTGTGTCTAAGTACAGTCTATAGATACATTTTTGACCCTGCACTGACCCTGAGGCGGTTGGTGAAGATACTGGGCAGGCTGAGCTCAGAGACAGGACTCCCCAGCAGCACCGCGAAGCACAGTGTCAGCCCCAGTTTGTCCCGGACATCCTCCAGCCGCTCGCGGGCCAGCATGGCCAGCTGCAGCGAGGGGACCCGCACCAGCAGCATGTGCCCTCGACCCCTAGAGCCCTCTCTGTTTGGGGCATTGATCAGATCCTCAACCATGGCCAGGGTCTCAGGGGTGATGTGGTCCCGCAGAGAGGGGGATGAGGTAAGGGCCATCATGGCTTCAGTGTACTGCTGGATCAGCAGGTAGCTCCGGATCACCATACTGTGCAGGTTTGGGTGTCTGGCAGAGCAACACAATGAGCTTATTCATAATTGAAGAGTTTATTATAAAGTGCCCAAACATTTTCTATTTAGTTTTGGGTCGGTAGACACTTACCTTTCAAGAAGGGTATGAACCATCTTCTCGAATGCATCATCACAGCGCAGAATAGGACTGGCCACACCCCACTGTAGAGAGCAGCTGTAGTCTCTCAAACCAAAGTAGAGCAAATCCTTTGGCGACTGCTCTCCCTGTTGGACAAAGGCAGTATAGGCTATATGAATAACCTTTGAAAATGAGAGGTGAATTACGGTGAACTTTGTAAGGAACTGTATTTGAGCCATAGTTTAATGATGCTGGGACAACCTTAGAGGAGTAGTAGGTGCCAGTGCAGAACCTGAGGACTTGTCTCCAGAACTTAAGGCAGGTTTGGTTAGTTTAAGCTGGTCAATTATACTCACTTCTTTCTTTTCTTTGGAAGAAAGTACTCTCTAGTTTACCGTAAACAGAGGAGAATAGTCTAAAGGCAAGACTAGATCTAGATTGGGGAAACGGGAACGCCCACAGGAAACCCAGCCAGACACAGGCAGAACAGTTCAACGCTACACGAACCTGGAGCGTCTTATTGTGATGGAAAAGTGTTACAGTACAATACGTAAAATCCTTCATACCAGACTATCATTTGTGGGCCAGTGGACCTCGTTGTGGAGGCTGATGCGGGACTGGTGCGTCTGCAGAGTGAATGGAAAGCAGCTGACCTGCAGAATCAGCAGGTTCATGGCAGTGAGGACCTCGGGACAGTTCACCACTCGGTCAGCCAAGCCTTGTAGCTCCGCATGGCACACAGAGCCAGACAGAGCACTGAGAACACAAAGTACCAGATAAATGAACACATACTCCCACAAGGAGGTCAACTTCACAAATGTGGTTTCCGTCGAAAGACATGACTCTAGCAGTACAACCACGGCCCAAATAACTAAACACAATAAATACATTTTCACACAGTAATCTATAATAATGTGTTTTTAGTAGATTATCCCAGAGCCCAGCAGTCTCCACATTAGTGTTTAAGTCCAGACATAACATCTGATCTCATACCAAACACAGCAACTTTCCCAGTATCTGTACCTCGTGAGGTCGACGTGCGAGTTGTCGTGGATGAGGACAAACAGAGTGTACGGGTTCTGCTTCACTTTCCTCATGAATGTCTCCATTTTTCCATGAACGTCACCATCCAGACGCACCACATACTTCTCAGACTTCTGATTGGCTAAAGAGCTGTCCTCAATTCCAAGGTCTACAAGGACACCTAAGGACAACACACCAAAGCTTTATTAAAAAAAAATCATCCTTGAGTCGCAGCTCATGACAGATAACATTTGGAATAAAAAAGATTCATAAAAAATACTACAAAATGTCCTTGAACCTGATTGTCGGATCCGCTGTGCCGTCTGCTGCACCAAGATATGCGAAGGCGGGACCAAAATAAGAAAGTCCACTTTACAAAACCTCCCCAAGTCAAGGTTCTGTGTCCCTGAGTCAGCGATGGAGCAGACTTGAGATAAGAGACTGCGTGCCACTCTCAGCTGAGCTGGATAGATCTGAAAGATTTTGTTTAAAACCTCTTCTGCTGTAAAAGTTGAAAGAAATTAGATTTTAGTTCATTTTGACACAATTTAGAGCACAGGGTTATAATTTAAAGCTTCATAATAAACGTGCAGCCTGTTGACACAATCTGGGAGCAGTCTAACCTCTGTCGGTGTGTGGCAACATGCTGGCAGCCTCCTGTGAGTGGATGGGGTCAGTGATGTCGCCCTGAAAGGCCGGGACGCCCTGTCCCTTCTGTCTGCGCTGGTATCGCACCAGCTGTTTGTCCAGATTGTCTCCTGAAACATCAGGCACAAGTTACACACAAGAAGACACAAGACCTAACGTATCAAAGAGCATTTATATAACAATGAATCTAATCTTTTTACAGTCACTCACCAAGAGATGTCGTTTTGAAGTGAGACGCCAGCACACTGACTTTCCCTGTGATGAGCTCATAACTGATTTCCTTCAGAAACTCGTTGGTTGTCAACATGCCTTCTGCTAAAGCCCGGGCTTGGTATTTTCCTGCAGTGAACAGAGTGGGTAAGCCAACTGGAGCGTTGTGTTATGTTATGTTCTATGAGCAAATCTGATTACCTAAGACAAGTACACAAAATTCGCTGCCGCTCATTTTGGAGGCACATACAATGACTACGTAGGTGGGCAAGCACTGCTGCTGGTGTGGTCCTTCACTAAGAGTACGCAGCGAATTTGAAATACCCTCTCCCAAGGAATTATGGGTAACTACGACTTGCACACTGCCACCAGACACACTGGCCTCCAGTCGTGCCAGCCAGGGCAGCTGAGAGGGAGAGATGCAGGGGTCTCCTGGGCAGCACAGCATGGCCTTCAGAACAATCTGCTCCAGCTCCTCTCTCAGGGGGATCTGCTGAGGACCTAAACACCAAACGGATTTTGATTTTAGCAGAGGTTCGTAAAGTGGCCAAAACATTTGCGCAAGTAAAAGTAATCATTTAATAATTCTAATCAATTAGAATAAAAAGTAGTAATCCAAATAAATAACGTACTGAGTTGACGTGTGCAACAAAAACATACTGTAAAAATGTAAACATTTATATCAAACAAAAATAGAAAAAAAGAAAGCATTATTAAGAAAAAGTACTCAAAATATAAACTTTAGTTTATTTCTATGAATCAGCATGAATCTTTTGTAACATTTAGTGTATATTTACTCAAGAAAGAGCAACCAAATGTTTTACTTGAGTAAGGGTGTTGGATTGTTCAGTCTAAAAAAAAAATAGCAGTAGTAAAAAGTACATTGTCTTAAAGCTACCAACCAGTACAACTTGTAAAAAACTATGTTTTTCTTTGAATGTGAGTGGTGTGTGCTTACCTAAACGTGCCAGGTACTGTAACGTGAGTAAGATCATGGTTTCCACACTGAGGGATTGACTGCTGCTCAGGCCCAGTGTCTCCAAGGTTTGTTCTGTTAATTGGCTGCTCTTATAGCAAGTGGTCAGCAGGGGGCTCACCACTATCTCTCCCACATTTCCATAGAAGTAAGGTAAAGTGCCATGTCCTGCAGAGATGAACAGCTATTTAATCATGATTATTATGCAGTTTGTTCGATTTTGCATTCATATTTGGTAACCATTGTGAGATTCTGGAAGGACTGACGCTAAGTGCTACACAGATAACCCTACGACTAATGACTAATGGCATTGTGTTGTACCGATGAGTATCACAGGCCGGACTCCTGAAGTGTTGAGGAGGTTGTCCGGGACGATCACAGTTTCTCCCGCGGTCACAGGTTGGGGCTGAATCACTGCAGGAGCTGGAAGCGGCGGCGCTGGCACTGCCATCACAGCACCTGCACAGAGTGAAAAGACAGATGTGTTTATTTAATATGTAAACAATAAATACCTTCACTAATACTGCTAATTAACTTAACAAAATACTTTTGTTTTATTCTTCAAAGGAAAACTCCACTCCTAACAATGAGCTGTAGGAGAACCTGTTGATTCAATAGTGCCACGCCAACAATTGAGAATGACTATAGATTCGATTAAAGTGTGATCTCTAATTATGATTGTTTATATGCACTTTATCATTCAGCAATTTGTTTTATAACTGGTGACAAATACAGAACTCATCACTGTTTAGTTTATAATAAAGGTCTTCCTTGTCAAATAGAAGAGGGCAACACTGTATTTTATTGATTTATACGGGACTTACGTGTGGACTAAACTTCAGCTCGAGTGGTTACAATACAAGGTCACAAGAAAAGTAGAGAGTAAAGAGTAAAATGAGAAAAAACAGCCTTTCCTTATTACGCTGCACACTTTAAGATAAAGATAGGATAAAGATACAGATGAAATGGTTAAATTTGAGGGGGGAAAAGGAGGCCAGACGGGAGTTTTAAATTACTAGACGATGTAACAGGATCTCTTGCAATGACAGCAATATTTTGGCAATTTTCTCATTTCAGCATTAATCCCTGGTTAGGCATTGCCATGGAGATCGTGGCTGAATCATTCATAACGATTACATTCAGTAAACAAACCAAAAGGATGTGGTGTGTCCTTTTCAGACCAAAGATAAGAGGGTCGTCACGGAGGTCATTTCTAAAACTACACAAACTACATAAAAAGTAATAAATGAAGACTGAAACTATAACACTGTGCCTAAATCTCCTGACGTTTTAGTCTGCTAAGTGCTTATCATCATGGGTTCAATTCCTGGGCCATGTAGGGCATTTTTGTGTGGAGGTTGTAAGTTCTGCCCGTGTCTTTTTCCTCTGGGTGCCCCGGTTTCCCCAGGCAAAAACATGTACAATAGATTCATACCTGGGGCTGGAGCTCCCATGAAACAAGGAATGTCAGTGATGTTCCTTGTTTTGTTTTATATACCCGTCTCTGCCCTAAGGAGATGAATAAACCAAAACTAAATATTTGACTATAATATCACCCAACATAAAAATAGAGAACTATTGCGTCAGAAGATTGAGACAACAAATTGGTCCATTTCATTGACTGATGAAGCCGCACGTGTCACGCACTGAAATGCGCTTAGAGGTGAGTGAGCGACATAAGAAGGTCAAGTGAAGGTTCAGGACTGACCTGGAGGGCAGAGGATGGGTCGAATAGCGGGCACTGGGACGGCTGTGGGCGGGACAGGGACCAGGGCGCTGGGGTGCCAGCTGCGGTGCCGCTTCTTCGGGGGGCCACTGTTCATGGCAGACGACACTGGAAGGAGAAGACGGCAAGAGTTAAAGATGTATGACAAAGTGAAAGATATCAATCGCGAGCTTTAAGTTGTTAAGACACAGTATTTCTCACCGGGACTATCCCCGAGGTCCGTGGCGCGGTACCCCTGACTCTGCGGTCGGAGAGGGGAGGGGCTGAGCAGAGGCGGGAGGGAATCAACCAGGCTGTTATTGGGACCGTTGACCCTCAAAGCTGTGGGGACTGAGCATAAACAAACATATTAACCATAAAGGTCAGTTCTGGCAGATATAAAAATTGAGCCGATTTTCCTTTCTGGTCAACGATAACATATTACAAATGTCATAAAAACTAAGGAAATGCTCAATTATACCACATTGATTTAAGCATCTATTGAAAATTGCTTTTAAATGCACCAACAAAATGTGAATGTACAGTACAGATATAGCATCTCTTTTTTCTTTTATTCCTTATTTGACATTCTTCAGTCCTATACTCACTGTGCGTGCAAAACACAGAAATATTGATTGGCATCTGCTGCCCGTTGCTGGTCAATATCACATCCTTGTAAAGAGGCCGATGGGCAGCATGGCCTTAAAAAAAGTCATTAGAGCGTTCCTTCCTTTGGTATTGATTGATGTGCTAATACCCACGCACACACAAAATGAACAAGCTTTGTTGATTTGTGGAAAGAAGGTGCTTATGGTGATCTCAGCTTCATGGTCAGCTCCAGGTGTTTTGTCCAGTGCAACACATTAGTGGCTCATGCATAGCGAGGCAGGCTTTACACTGCGGGGGCAAGGCCATGTCGCGTATAAAAGCATTTCATCAGTAGTACGGCTATTAACCCCCGCCTTAACTGAGCACATTTTCTCCAGTTTGCCATTATCCAAATCTAAAAGCAAAAACACAACTAAAGAGTGCTGAAAAAGCAGCAAAAAGTCAACAAGAAAGCTGCGAAAGAGTGACAAAAAGATGACAAAAATGCTATGAAAAAATGACCAAAACACAACAAAAATGCGATGCGAGTTTTGTAGGTCTTAGCTTTCAAATAAGGTGTTACACTGGCCTATAGGTTGTAAGCTCACCAAACATCAAATCGACGGCTTTAGAGTTTGGATTTTGAAGGAATAAAATGCGACGTGTCTGTGGCATTTGGAGTAGATACGATTAATTCATAGCTGATATATATTTCAATTCATAAATCCATGTTTATTTGTTATTTGTACATTGTCAATAGAAGCGGGGAAAATATCTTATTTTATTGCCAACTCAACCAGCGCTAAAATAAACACGGAAAAAGTTAAAGTCCAGATCAATAATTGCGTCACTGCTTTTTGAGACCATTTTAGGACTCCCTCAATAGAATAAACCTTTAGTACATATTTAACACTGAAAGAAAAAAATACACGTTACATTTGACATCTAAGTGCGTGGTAGAGACAAGGCACATAGAAAACATTACCTATGGGCAGGGTCTTGTTTCCCGGGGTGGATGTGAGGGGTTTGATGAAGCTACTCTCTCGGCTCAGGTCCTGACTGCTGTAATAGGCTGATGAGGGCTGTGCCGATCTCGCTGGAGGAGAATCTTGAGGTAGAGGGGGAAAAAAACAAGAAAATAACATAAGAATCGGCCTGTAAATAATAGCTTCTAAGTCTCACTGACCTCTCTGAGAGCAGAACGCACTCAAAGGTCGTAGTCAGGGGGATTTGGAGCATGATTTATGGGGGAAAAAAAGATCTTTGCGACACAGCAGCCGAACATTAATGAGTGAAATGAGCCCAGGCTTTGGGGTTTAGAGATGTGATCAATAGTATGTCAGCTGGGGAGCTTTTCTAATTAAGGAAAATATGTATGAAAATCCTCTTTAAGACTATTGTAACAACTAGTAATGGTGCCTCACAACAATATGTTTCACAGACACATTTTGGACAATAAGACGCAATATGGACCTTTTTTTGTTCTATCAAATGTCAACTTATTTCCCAAATGTAGTGGCAGTGATGAGAATGACAGCACACTTCTGTTATGTATGGAGCATCTCTATTTCCTGTGTGTTTTTTACCTGACAGGGAAAAGGGGGAGGAGCTGTGACCGCTGGTGGCTCCATTTTCTTTACTGCTCAGGGAGGAGCCCGAGCTGGGTTTGGACGTGGATGCACTGCTGGAGAACTGGCGAGTTTTACAATCTAGTCGCAAATAAAACACAATTAAATAAAATTATGAATAAAAAACAGATTGAAAATGACTGACTTTTCAATCATTACACTGCTTGCATAAACGGATAATCGATATAGACACATATTTACATCATGGATGCAGTAAAATAAAGAAATATTTGTGAAGATGTATATATAGTGAGCAAATTTCCCAATGTAGACAAAGGTTCTTAAAGGAATAGGCCACCGTTTTTGCATAGTGAGATATGTTCTTACCTTGGCACTTCGACTTTACGTTAAAGTCCTCCTAAGGTGTTATTACGCCTTATAATATCCGCTTAGAAAATCGACATGTTTAATCGTGTGTGACTATACTTGGATCGTGTAACAGCTCACGTAACCGTATTTAAATAGGGAAATCGTGGAAGAGCTTGGTCGCTTCTAACTTCACCCGTGTTTGGCCCCATAGAAGAGAGGAGGAGAGGCTAAATGCTAACAACATGTTTGGTGTTTGTGCGTGACTGGGGGCATGCGTAAAGACCAGACAGGTACGCAACAACTCGTCTAAGCTCAGGTAAGAACATATCTCAGTATGGAAAAACAGTGGCCTGTTCCTTTAAGCCAAGCTAATCAATAGTGTGTAGTTTAAGTGTTGGACGTTTCTATAATCCAAGAAGCTTCATCAGCAACAGAAATGATCCGCACTTGACGAACATTCTCGTTCCTGTGATTTTGGGGTTTAGTGTCTGACTTATGATCAATGATGAATCACAATCTAATCGTAACCATGCTCTATGACTGTTCTATTACTGTGTACTTCGGATTACCTTTCCAGCAAATGAGCGGCCCTTTTGACAGAGCACCCGTTGAGTTCTTGACCAAGTAATATTTTAAGTGCTTCTGCTTTTTGGGCTGCGTGGATAACTTCAGATTTATGTGGTTCGAAAACTCTGTGAAATATCGGAAACCCTTTTCTCCACAGCCCACGCAGTTTCCTGAAAAACCTATAAGCAGTAAAGAAAGGCTTTAGTTAACATACAACTCGAATCGCACACACACTGAACTGTGAGTATATCATAAAGAGACCTCATTATGGGTTAGGCATGTTGCAATTATTCAAAGCACTATACTGGAGTCTAGAGATTAGAGTAGTGCTGAGTTACTATATGTAATTGGTTTAATACATTTGTACATTATAATACATTTTATTTTTTATTATTACATTTCAATGAGTAGTTGAGTCACGCTCAACCAATTAATATTATTATTATCCTGTCATAATAGACTATTTCAAAGTTTTGACGACTCTACCTACTATCTGAAGATGAAAAGATGGGAAATATGTTTGGAAAATGTAGATCTACATCAACAACAAAAATGCAGTATTGTTTATTTTCTTCAAATGTTTCCTACTTCTAACTGAGCGATATCAATGCTTGAACCCGTGTACAGTTTTCGGCTGCTCGCCCATCTTCAGATTGTCCCTGCATGAAAGACAGCTTAACTGTATCTTTTGAGCTTTTCTCAGAAGCTCAAAATAAACCCACCGCTATCCTTCCGCTGATTTCTTATCATGGACGCAGGGAACACACTGACCTAAAAGTGCATTTTTCCCATTCTCGTTAGGCAGAAAGCGACGGTCCACGGCGCACACCAGAATGTGCTCCGGGACGCTCGGGGACTTGGCACCGACCAGCTCGAACCCCGCCGGGACCTCGATGGGCTCTGTTGCCATGGAGACCAGTCGGAGGTCTTTGCCGGCCTGACAGAAACCTGAGGAGGGAGTTTTTTTTGTTTTTTTTCATTTAGACAAATGTGAGAGGACAAAACTACACACCGAAGAGTGAATATTATCTTATGTCAGTGATCTTATATTATAGCAGACAAAGTATTTACATTCTGGTTTCTAGCGCAGAAAGACTATATCAAGTTCATGTTGGTCACGAGAAAAGATGAAATATACAAACTTGTGGAAACAGTGATTTTAAAGTTCATAGCACGTTTCACAACTTTCAGGGAGAAAAGTGAAGCCTCACTGTAAAAATAATGTAAACATTTCCCCCACTGATGTCTATACGATACTGATGAATAAAACACATTTAATTCCCCACATTACACATGGCCTTTTAAACAAAATAAAAAGGCAATGTGAATTCATAAAGACCATGGCATGAGCACCCTATTGAGTAAGTAAAATATACAATTCATAGTTTTAGGTAATATGCAAATGTGAGGCGTTTCGGGTCGAGATAAATATAAACTCTTATTGGTTTTACCGTCCAGAGAACAGCAGCCATCTGGGGGCAGGGCCTGTAGGTAGGGCAGTGGGGGGCTGCTGCTGTCCGAGTCATCATCCTCCAGATCCTCCATGTCATTAGACGAGTGTCCGTTCATGTCGTGATTTGGTGTCTCCGCTCCGTTCGGCTCACTTTTGGGTTTAATGTCTAATGAAATGATTGAGACGCAGTAAATCCACATGAAGTGGGACTTGAACCACAGACATAGACGATTGTGTCTTATCTGCAAATCAATCCAAACACTATTAAGCATCACTGTAGAAAAAACTGGTAATAGGGACATTTTGAGTCACTATTATAATTTGTTATCAATCTTGCCAAACAGAAAAAGTACTAAGTCAAACAGATAAAGTCCTAAGTGCTCCAGAACGACCTTGATTCCTCATCCTCAATCAAAGAGCCGTTACAATTAATTCAGATGTCTAAAAGCTCATGTCTAAAGCCATAAGTAAGTGTTCATAGTTTGCGAACACCATAAACCTGATTCAGGCCCCCCCAGGATTCCCCAGACCTCTGATCGCAAGGTCCAACACTATTCTGGCTTTTTAAGATCATATTTGACATGTTAAGTTTGTTATTTCATATTTCATAAGTAACAGTAATCCATTTAGATAACGAACATATTTCAGCCTCACTATGCATAAAAAACACCAGCAAAAGGCCATGTGCCAGAGTGAAGCAGTTACAAGGAGCTTCAAACAATAGCCACTATTCTTTAAAAAGAAAAGCTTTCTAAGGGAGGCAATTTGAGCACAGAAATGGTAGGTATTGTTGGAATGAGGGATTGTTATAAAAGTAAAGAAAGTACAGCACAATAAGGGCTCTTACTCAGTGGGGTAAACTAGCCATAACCTTGATTATGGTTTAGCTGAAGTGTTTTGTGTTGCTCTTACCCTCCACGTTTCCAAGACACTGCTCGGGCTCCAGGTAGAGCTGTGTGAAGATGGGCTGTGGGTCTCCAGTGCTCGATCTCAGGGAGGCCTCTATAGAGTTATGAAGAGCCTCTTCAAACCGCGCAGACTTGAGTTGGCCCGCATACGAATTCCCCATGATTATTATCTGTGTGAGAGAGCGAGAGAGAACATATGAGACAGACAGCGTGTATAGGTGTGAGAGAAGGGAGGGGGGTGGGGGACCTTTTCAAACCAGCACATAATAAACAGCATCTTTGACATATTTGACGTACATGCAGGATACACTTTTGTATCTGTCAACAACATGTGTATACTATGATTTTCTAATAATAAACTTGTTTCAAGAATTTCCAAATACAAGGGCACATGTCATAAATATTATACTACAAAGTAAAATTTTATTTTATGTGAAAAACAATCATGTTTTATTGCTGGATTACACAGGAACAAGTGAGACACTGTAGTTGTGACACTGTGTTTTGCTTTTATTACTTCATTTAGAGAATAAAAAAGAGTTAACCACCATTATAGTGTTGACATCTCCTCTAAGCTTGTGTGTTATTTTCTGAAGACACAGAGCTTGGGCGCTGTACACTTGCACTCCCCATTGTCAGAAAGACCAGTTCACAGAATGGCCCGTGTTTGTGGCAGGACATCTGCCAATTTTACACGGTCGCGACAGAGGCCTGGCACTGGCCAGTGTTTGGGGAGGTCAGGCAGATGGACAAAGCCAACCTTGTGGCCTCAAAGCCATTGAAAAAAAAAAAAGACTGCAGAGAACCGACAGCCGTAAGATCTCCACATTAGCCAAAAGAGTTGTCTCCAACATCTGAACGAGAGAGAGGAGGCTTCCTTACTCCCATTTGTGAGTTTGTCAAAACATGCCAGTAAATGGGGGTTATATCCAAGACAGCAATAAAACAGCACACAGGGTGCAACATGGTTCAGCTCTGTCCTGAAGTGCCTCCTGCTCGTCCTTGCAAAGTTCAGGCTGAAGCTGTTTGAGAAACATTTTATTTTTTCAGGATGATCCAAAGCAGCTGTTAAACAGCAACAACCAAACGTCTGGCTCTTTTCACAGTGTAATATTAGCTTGAGGAGATCTATATTTACAGTTCAGAGAAATGTTTCGGCTGTGCGTGTGCAAGCTCAGTCCACAAATTATATCTCAGAGGATGTATCACAATATAAGTCTCAGAAGGAGCTTATTATTGTGTCATTTACTGTAAATCGAAGCAGCTTCAACTGTGTGCACTTGGAAACGTTCCAGTCACAATGTTTACCTTGAGCCTAGACAAGGGGCTAGATTAACAGAGCCCGACTGTGCTGTCAGAGATAAGGAGCTTAACACACTGAGCTACAGTGTTCTTAACTGATGGAGGAAGGTTCTGCGCAGAAACAAAAGAAGCCAAAGAGAAAAGCCTCAGGGCCTGTTGGACTGAGGAGGCTCTGGAGACCTGACCCACGCCCCATGGACAGATTAATCATTAACCTCGCTCACATCGGATGCGAGCAACGCTCTGACCTATTCTCACCTGTGGGGACAAAAACAGACCACTGTGGTGAAACCTACGGTCACCTGACGGAAGTGACTCAGGTAGTGCCCAGGTCAGCTGTAGCAGCTAAGCCGTGTACCTCATGCATGGACGAATATAAAGAATACAGGACCACGAACAGCCAGTTTATGCTCATTGGCTCAAAGAGGTCATTCTGCTCCAAAGTGACGCAGTTGGACTGGCTGCTTCTGGGTGGCATCAACAGATTGCATGAATGTGACCCCAGGTCAAAATAAGTCTAATCTTCAGTACAGCATTTGAGACCAGAAAGGAAGAGAAAAAGACAGCAGACGCTCTCAGTCCGAGCTATTTTAATACAAAATCTAATTTGAACACTCCTTACATTGTTGTTCACAGGCGTGAAGGGACTTGTTCACCTCTGCTACATACTGGGTCACCACTTCACAGAAACCTTCAGAGAGGGCACAGGGCTCTGAGACCTAGGAGAAGATGGGATATTTGATTAGTTCAATAAACACTAGTTACTATCACTCTCCCAGCTACTGCTGGCATTAAAATAACGTTGACATCTATGGAGCAAATAATGTTGCATAATCAGTTTAGCAACAGGATTGTGTTTCAGTGACCGGAGCAGCCGGTCACTTAAAACATGAATGGCAGCACTTATGACTCTCCAGCATTAACAGGCCACAATCATGGCACATGTGGCCACTATTATTAGGCCACAAAGCGATACTTGATACCACCAGCCCCAGGGCTATTTTCAAAAAACACAATTGAGTGTTTTAGTTTGCAGGCTCTCTCCACAAACACAGACCATGGTCTTGTGCATGGATTTGCCCACTGCTTTGACCTTTTGCCTAAGTATTGTTGCGCCTCTGAAGCACTGATACAACAGAAGCAAAGTTCCCTTTAAAACATTGACTGTTTCAATCTCCTCATCATCACTTCTCACTGTGGGTTGTAACCGGAGAGCAGAGTCCTTAACAAAGGTAATGTACACAAGCTGCTGGGTCAAATGCATTTAGGGATCACGCTGTACCTTATTAAGTGAATGATTAGCCAACTGGATACAGCTTATCAAATTGGGGTAAAAAAAGTTTTTAACACTTTTTAACAGTTAATAATTTGTGACATAAACAAGCTGAACAAAACATCTATCGGAAACAAAGCACGATCCCAACATTATATACCAGAGTTCATCAAAATTAAATCACACACTTTAGGACACATATGTACCACTTTAATAGTAACTTATTCTTGGCACAAAGTCAAGTTAAAGGAACAACTTGTACACAAGTGGTAACAGATAAAGATGTGTGTAAACATTTTGACCTAAAGGCCACGCTCCCACACTCATCAGGGCGGCCGGACCAGTAGCAGTTTGGACATTGTCAAACAAGTACAAATGTGAAACAATAGACTGTAATAGCCTAAACAACAAAACTATGAAACATGCATATGAACAAATTAATGTATTACTTTTTTGTCAGTGAGAACAGTCCTCTCAGTTTAGTGATGCATCAAAGTTTGGTGTCAGTTTAGTCGATTGAATTGTTGGCCAAACTTAAACACTTAAGGGCGGGATAAAAAACAAGCTGCGCGTGGCCCTCCCTCTTGCTCTCTTCACTGATTATTCAAATAATAGAAGTTTTTTACGCTTATCTTCTTACAAAAGTAGACATGGGAAAGAGATGGGTGCAGATACAGTAGCCCACTAGCCCCATGATTGAGAGCAGCCCCGGGTGCTCCTCTTAATGCTTTTCACTAATGACTTCTTAAGACATGTTTAGGCTGACTGGCCAGTTTGGTATCCACCCTACGGCCAAATTCAAGGGTTAAGGACACACCTTTGTCACTTAAATAGCACCAGGGAAGTGTAACTGGCTGCACATATGGGACATTCATACTGTAAATGTATCAAACGTATAGGAATAAAACCCATCAGTATCACCTAATACTAAACAGTGCATGACATAAAGGTTTCACATTTTGAGACTTTTTTTTTGCCCGACCCAAGTGTTTAGGTTTAGGTATCCTATTGACTAGTTACTTATCTGATCCTTTGTTACTCACTCAGCTGTGAAATTCAATTACAGGACTTCCAACATTCAAAGAAAGGAAGAATGACACTATTTTGTAAGCTCAGTTCTGGCTCGTGTAAGAAAAAAAGAAAACGTACCATAATCTAACAAACAAACACAAATATTAACTTGGCTTTTATCCAAAACAGACTGATTAAAATTCTGTATCATAGATCAAACTTAAGTTGATCCACTGTAACCACCATTATGAATGTTAGCTAAATTTGGATACACATCTTGATTGTTTTCACGTCATTGTTATGCTATAGTAGCTGTACCACTTAAAAGTCCATGTCAATGGGCTACAATACTTAACATTAGAAAAGCCATTGGTCTACCCAACTCATATGGGGGGAGGGAGCGAGACTGGTTTACAAACAAAAAAAAGGGCTAACATTTCTCCATGTAGTTTCAATTAGGTGCTAAAAGCCAATCTCATTAATGTGTGAGATGCAACAGAGAGACATAAGTACCTTGCAGGACTCCCCGACCAGGCATGAGCGCTTACAAATCCCAAATTGAAATGCAGTAAAATCCAATAGTTGAAGGCCGATCACAGTAGTCCGTTTTAGATAAGTAATCCCATTAGAAATATGTGGATGGTTGATATCCAGGCAGTGTATACAGTCTTCCTTGGTACTTCTGGAGACACCTTTGTCATACTGAGCAAACTGGGATTCCCAATTGGAGTGCACTAAAAGCCCTGCCTACCTCTCTCTCTCTCCCTATCTCTATTCACGCAAACACACACGCACACGCACACACACACACACAATCACCCTCTCTCTTACTCACATGAAAACAAGCTCCGCCCCTTGAGCCCTGAATCTGCCCTCCTCTGCTCTGCTGTCCTGACTCGAGCCATTTGCCAGAGCACAGGGCCAGGGCATAAGTGGAAGGGGAGGAGGGACGTGGTGAATCTGCTGGGGTCTCATTCCTCTTGGCCCGGCTGACCCCCCGTTGTGACAGATGCTCTTGGGGCCTGCCGAGTCGTGGGGGTTAAAAACAAAGAGGTCGCCCACAGCTCCAAACTGCCCCGCTGGTCCGCCACGCGTCACCCCTGCACCCCAACTGCTGTACTTCCGCGTCAGGGGAAAATCTGGACAGCTCAAGTGGTATAGCTGATTAATAATCAACGACCTTTTTTCAACATTGCAAGTTATAATTGTTGCTCATTAAATTATCATACACTATTGCAACATGGTTCATATTAATTAATAATATTCAAAAAATGCTACTACAAACAACTCATTGTTTTATAAATGGGCAGCAATAATAACACGGTATAAGGCCAAGGTGTAGCCACTTTAATTTTCTTAATCCATAGAACATCAGGCCTCGGCAGTATCAAACTCACCAAGAATTATTATTTATTAAATGCGAACAATAATTGTTTTTGTTTCTTTATTTTGCTGTTGTTGTTTTATTATTGTTCCTTATTTGTTGTTACCTTGCCTAATGTTTCCTTGTTTATGATTTGTTCATGATTTGTTCCTTGCTTTGACTGTTAATGTAAATATTATTGTTTTTAATTTTGGGGCGGACGCTTACAAGCTTTTTGCTTCGGCCCACTCCCTTTGAGCAGACTTATACTCAAATAAATAAATAAATACAAAAAATAAAGTTGCGGGTGACAGTAAAATGATTTAAGACAAAAGAGAAAGTTGAGCTCATTTCAAGCCCCGGTTATAAGTCGTCCTGTCTTCACTTTGCCCAGGACTGACCCCTCACTGTGCTGTTCTCCTGCTGTAAATACCAGGAGCTCATCTGGCCAAAATAAATAAACAGAAAGAGACCACAAATCACCCTCCCCAGGAACATGTGGGCGATTATTGGTCATTATCTGCGGGTTTCTTATCACTACAAGAGGCGAGATAAAGATGGTCAAGGTTTAAAGTGATTGTAATAAGGTATTTGAAATATTCCTCACTCTTAACTTGATGAGGGAGACAAGACAAACATGCGTCTCGTGTGCTGCTAAATTATGTCATCATCTACAGTATATTTTTTGTGTATTATGATTAGAATTAGATTTGCAACATCATTTAAAAGACAGGATTAATTTATACAGTATACATTTTAAACACATTCAGAAGCATAACATTTGAGAGAATTACCTGCATTCAGAATTAATTTGTGGAGGTCTGAGCTACAGGAGATGGTACTTTTTCCCGCAAGTCTCGCAATTCTACATGATTATAGCCTGAACAAATTTGAGAAAGAGCCGCCATTATTGTTCCAAGCCTGATTAAAGGTCTGGGGAACAGGAAAACCTCTGCTAAAATGCATCCAGTTTTGACAGCATTGACCACCGATCTGTGGCCCAATATAACGAAACAAGTTTGAACACCCCTGGGATACAGAGGATTTTATTTGACTTAACTATTACTCATTGGGCCAGAGCTTGTGGTTCATAGCGCAGGCTGTAGAGCAGACGAGTGCGCAGACGGGAGGCGCTCCTTGTAATCTTCAGTGTCATACCTTGCGCAAAAAGTGGGTGGACAGACTCGCATTGCGATGTTGTGGTGCCGCCCCCTCCCCATGCTTTCCCCAGACCGGGGCTGATTCCGAAACCCTCAAATGATAGCCTCTAAGTACTAACACTATAGCAACTAATCCTTAACATTTCATGGGGTCAACTCTCTATGCAGTTAGGGAACTTCTGCTTCAGCAGTATTTGCCCAATTTGACCGTCCTTACCCAGGGGAAGTGACATCACCAACAGCTGTTCTTCTTCTTCTTTAAGGATATTGGCAGGCAACCAAAAGCGCATGCCACCACCTACTGTATTGCATATGCAACAACATAGTTGCAAATAAAGACATTTAAGGAGAAAAAAAAAAGAAGAAAAATCCAAATGAGCCATCACATTTCCCTTTAGCCTTATTTTATCTCAACAGCTGTTTCATAAAGCTGCAGTATGTAAATTAGCCATGTGGCTTAAGTTTCTACAAAATGAAAGTACAAACTGCCTTCATTTAAGCCATTTACTGAGGCAGCTCTTTAAAACACCGACATGTGACGGTGCTGTGGTGACTCTAACATGTATTTCGTCACTTTTTATAAAGTTTGGCTTGTGCAGAGTCTTTTATATATTTGTTTTAATGAATTGTGCACCTGTCAATCAACAGTGGTTGCGCATGAAGAAACACGTGGGGGTGAGGGGGGCGGGCATGCGGCGCGGTGGCTTATGGGATGGCACATGGCTCCTAATCGCCAGTAAGGTAGCATCAGAGATCCCTATGCTAAAGTGGCTATGAAAGTTTGCATTGAGGCTCCTTTCCCTCACTCCTTCCTAACTGACAGCCCAATTCGGACGCTTCTTGTCATGGCGGACGCTGACGCACATCCGGTTTGGCGTAAGACCTCTTACCAATTTAACGGTTTCGGAATCAGCCCACTACTGCGGAAGGGTTGTCCTGTAAACGCTTAATAACATGCACGATGCAGCGCACACTGTTTAATAAAGATGAAAGAAATAAAACTGTCCCTCCGCTGCGTGCAGCCACTCGCTGCAGATCAAAGATGAGCAGGCGGGGAATGAAAGGCAGCAGCCTCGCCGTTGGACACCGTTCGAATGTGCAAAGTTACCAAATGTAAGGATTCAATTGATCAGAAACTGTCAGATTGGCTGCGGAGGAGTTGCAGAGTTATGCAGTAGTTGCAAGAAAATGGAAGCTTATTGGAGCTTATTTGAGCTATAGCTGCAAGATTGTTGGAGCAGCTGAATTGGCACAGCAGCGCTCCGAGTGCTGCTTGTAATGAACCACGCCTCAGTCGGCCTCTTTTTCTTAAATAACGCCCTCTCCCTAGTGGCGTAGCCTTTAGCGCAAAACCTGCGCCACATGCAAGATTGCGCGTGTACCACGTTGCATTTAGAGTTGCGCACGGACTGCGCCAGGCACAAGATCTGGCCCATTATCTGCAACCATTTAAACCATGATTTTGATAAAATACATCTATGGGGCGACGGTGGCGCAGATGGTAGAGCGGGTCGGCTCATGATCGGAAGGTCGGGGGTTCGAATCCCGCCTCCTGAAGGTGCACATTGTCGTTGTGTCCTTGGGCAAGACACTTCACCCTCCTTGCCTCCAGTGTCTGCGTACACTGGTGTATGAATGAGAGTGTGAATGGGCCCCCTATGAGAGACCAACAGGCCCGTTTGGAACCGTTTGGAACCATGAGGCCGTCCTCCCGTGGACCCACCACCTGCAGGAGGAGCCATAGGGGCATGGTGCTATGTGACTTGGGCAGCTCCAACAGCTGCCCCCACGACCCGGCAACGGACAAGTGGGAGAAAATGGATGGATGGATGGATGGATGGACATCTCTGAGCTTTTAATCTTAGCATGAAAATCTGAATATAATCTCAAAGCCAATTCTTATTGCTCTTAATATTAATACCCCACGATTTCTACTCTCTAGTAGTAACCATTGTTAAGTAATTACATTGCCTTAGAATCTTGAGAATTTGTCAAGTAAACATAAGACCCAACTGTGAAACAGTAAGTACATGTCACAATGCTAACCGAGTTCATTCAGCCAATGCGTGAGAGCATACCAATCCATCTATCCAATAAACGGAAGCTATTTATCCATTGTATTCTGTTTTGAGGTCAGATTTTTATATGTGTATAGTAAGTGCTTCTCTAGGTGCAACTACAATCCTCTTCTTCAGTTCATTTTGCCGAAAACCCAGCGTTGTGCCAAATCGACCAAATTTACTGTATCCTCTTACAACTGTTTGTGTTTAGGCAACATCAGCTGTTCTACTGCATCCTGTGGCAATGATTTCCTTACATGGCCGCATTATAAAACTCCCTTTGTTTTTCCTGCCCGGCCACAGCTCCAGTTCATTACCGCAGGCGCAGTCAACAGTTGTTTTAATCAGTTTGTGTGCGGTTTTTGGCACCTCCTCTCCAACGGGCATATTAGGGCCTGCACCGCGTGAGAGACGGGGCTATAAACCTCCACTCCAGCCAATCAGGGCCCCCATTAGCGCGCCGGGCACCTAATTTCACCCCATGAATGACATTTGTCTAAACATTGGGCTTGAGTTTGACTGTGAAATTTGTCTGGCTGTTGCTTTTTTAGACCACACATTGGCTTTTTAGAGTAGAGCCAAATTACACCGGTATTGATAGGAGTAATTATGGAAATGAGCGAGCAGGGCTTTATTGGGTGCAACAAAACATCCAAGGGACCGACGCATTTTAGTATATTCAGTGATAGGTAGAGCTGATTCAGTTCGCAGTGCATTTATCAGCAAAAGGCAAAAGTTTCTCCGTAAAATAGGAGTTCATGAAAAAAAATTAAAAAGTCAGATCACGATTCACTTGAGAACCTACATCCTGGTACACTTGGAATCTTCATTTTGCGTATCCAAGAGGCAACTCAAAGTTATCTGCTTCCCTTCACTTTGATTGGTTAAATCCGCCTGTCAGTCACTCAGCGCATGACGGAGGAGGAGGGGGCTCAGGAAAAGCAGATCGCTTATGTTTGAGCTTAAAACTGCATCAATTAAAACCGCAAAATTACAATATCTCTCCAAATTGGGTTAGAATACTGCCCAGTTTTATCCCTCTCAAAATCACAAAACGCACGTGAAATATAGATTTAATGCATTTAATGAGCGGTGCAGCAATAACTGATGCACAGGATACCAGTGCAGGCCCAAGTTCAGCTGAGGGAAAAGCCCTGTCAGCGTGATTTATGCCCGAGCCCCTGACTTTGACATGACCACTCTTAAATAACCCATTTCAGAGGCAGATAATGAGTAAACCCTGCATTTTCTTTGGCCTCGAGAGACAAAGGAGTGCGGATTGAAAGGCCGCCCGCCCCCTCGGCCCATCCTTCAGCAGTGCATTGAGCTCCGGCTAAAGTCCCCGACAAAAGGAAGTATCGCGACCACCGCCACCTGAGGATGCACGGGGTCATGTGACGGCAGCTGAGGGCTTCTGGGAGATCTTGGGCTTGAAGAGTAAAGGGGAAGGACAAGATGGAGGGAGGAGGGGCGAGGAGAGGTTCTCCCAACAAAGCCCTGTTCAGTGACACAGCAGCTGCCAAACACATGACTGTTGGCCCCATCACTGCCTATAATCAATCGCTATCGGAGCTGGCAGATGCCGTGGCTCCTGCGATACCAATAGATGACTCTGAAGTTAAAGAGCAGCTCAAAATGAACATCTTTGCAGCTCGTCCTATGGTGCTGATGCAGGGTAGGAAAAATATTGACACTAGGGCGAGAGAAGTATTCCCAACTGAACGGAAATTGACATTTTAATGGTTGAAATTGGGCAAATCGCAGCTATTTTTGGAAGCACAATGTCCTTTGCAAAAAAAAAAATACAATCTCCCGTGCCCATGGAGTTTTAATCTGAAACCTGTCTTGCAACTGGATGTGTTCAAAAAGTGCACTGTGGGCTAAATCCGAAATTAAAAGTGCAATTACATTACTAAGTCAGAAGTGTCCCATTATTTTTTTTCAATTTGTTCTCCCCAAAAATTGCCAGCCCTAATTATATACTGGAGACTTGATTTGAATTCTCATTATATTTTATCAGGCTCGGATTAGTGGATTATTAATGTGGATCAAGCGGATTCTTCTGCATTATTTCTTCTTCTTGCAAAAGTGCATCGAGTTTAGTTTTAGTCTCGTTTAAACTTTAGCATATGGGTATCGGATATTTCTTGATAACCCTATATGCAAGTAATAAGGATTGCGATGTACAATATTGACTGGGAGAGCAGAGATTTTACTTTATTCTTAATAACGATCCGTAATGGTTATAGTTGTATCTTTTGGTGAAAACCCTCCACAGACAAATACAAACTCACGACTGAAACTATAGGGATCTGTACATTTACATTCCCCACAATGTGAAAGTTCCCGCGACGGAAGCCAAGTCTATCCGGTCACATGGTCTCCTCGACGCCCAATGGTGTCAGGATTCGCATGAATGTTTACTATCGGGGAGGGTGGCAAATCCGCGATCTAATTTCCGTATAAAAAGCCCCACAACCGCCCGCGCTCACCCCTCCCCGCCTGCTGAGCCCTGAAGTGCAAATCGCAGCTAGTGAGGTTAGCAGATGAGCTGAGGTCACGTCGCGGCCTTTCCAGTAAGCCACACAAACAAAGATAAACATTCCTACTGAATGCCATTGCTGGAGCCGGCAGCAGCGCCGTGTACGCAGACAAAGCAATGGAGATAGGGGCTAAGGTGGTATGCAACCAAGACTGTAAATAAGAACGATTCTAATATATTTGAAGGATAAGTGAAATGCTTTGAGGTATCCATTCAGTTCAGGAGAATAATTTAACAAGAATGAGTTAGATGCAGATTAAAGATTTTTTTAAATCACCCGTTATAGCACAATAATAATGTGTTTTTAAGTTGCGACCACAGAAAATCAAGATAATTGCGAATACATTAAACTCTTTATCGATATCTTTCAAATCATTCTGCTTGGTTATCCTCATCATGCTGAATACTTTGCGTGTGTTTGCTTCCATGTGTGTTTTTCGGACTTTTGGGGACTATAAACTGGGGTGAACTAGGGTTTAAGCCCTGCAGTGGCCAGAAGCCTCGGGGGCAGGGTCTACAACAGAAGCCTGGAGCAGGGCTGGACAAAAGGAGCATTTGGGCAGATGAAGAAGCCATCATCATTAAGCCACTGGAAGTTTACAGTCCAGTTATAAAACTCATTTCAACATTAGGGCTGCCGAAAGTGCATGTGAAAGGGCAGTGCAGAAGCAGAGAGCTGCTCAGGGCCGCGCTGCTGCCATTTCATTAAGGGACGGGAGCTTTTTGTGTTGGCAGTAGAGGGGGCTGGAGCGGTGACCTTGCCACACACTCGGGCCCAGAGGATGAGTTTAAGGGCAAGGCATTTAACCTTAAACTGCATCTGAGTGGGACAAAGGCACGCATCGATTAATGGGAACGCTGATCCAGAAATAGGGCTGGAGGTAAACAACAAAGCAAGCAACATCCACCACTGACATTTTACAAGCAATATTCAGCACAACGTTTGGTAGATCTTTATCTGTTTTGCAATCCTTCAGCATTTTTGTGATACATAACCCTGTTTCAAGTAGATAATGTTTATATTTGTATTGGGAACATCTGATTTGAAATATCAGCACTCCACAATTGTTTGTTCGTTTGATTAAATGAGAAACAAGAATTAATTTGAATGCAGTTAACACTGAAAAATAATTGTTTTAGATATTACTTTCCTTGATACTTTTCTCGTGTGGGGCAGTGCCCGGTGTTACTGTGTTATTATGATCTTATGTTTATTGTGGGAGGAAAATTATTAAAATCTTTCCAACATGTCAACCATAAAACATCTGCAGATCTTAATAGTAGAACGGTGTTTTTTTAATAAACTAGATCTGCAGTGGCCATGAAAACCCATATCTGTCAACCTCTCCTGATTAAGTCCTCTGTGTTGCTATATTTATCTAAAACACACCCAAGCATTATATCATTAGTATTAGAATATTATTGCCTATCGCTAAATCCTCATAATGACCCAGGTCAATGTTAACTGATGTTCACTGGAAGACTATGCAAGACTTTTTTCCGACGCGAATCACAGTCAAGTTGAACTCTATATTTGAATGATTGCCAATGCCAATGGCAAATCACAAATGTTGCTATTATTAAAGTGATTAAATGTATGGAATCCTATTTGATTAGTTCATATTCCATTCTTCTCACAAATGTAAATTCTCATGGGCCTGTTCAAAATTTGCACTGTGATCCAACTCACAAAAATGTTCTGAAAAATCTGAATTTGTATCTTATCATTCTTATCATAAACGTAGAAAACAAATGCCTTGCAGTAAAAACAATCCAAGCGATCACATTTGAACCTTTGCCGTCAGAGTAAATCATGGGCGCCCTCCTCCCAGATGCCTTTGCTGATAACTGAATGAAAGTGAGGGATGAGTGACAGTTTACAACGCTCTTCATGGCTGTGCAGTAAAACTCGGAGCCCTGCCACTGAACCCTATCTGCATTTTACAACACCGTCCCGGGTTGAGCTCCAGTTCACCTCCGCAACGGGACAACAGACACACACACACACACACAGGACCCTAAGGCCTTTATGGACTTATTCAGCAGTGCCATATTGAATAAGACAACAGTGAGTTCTATTTCATACTGTAAAGCTGTCAGAGCACTGGTCACATGCAGGTCAATGGTAAAGGGCACCCAGAGGGAACAGTAACGGAGCTTGGTCTCGGGCAGTAAAGAAAAAATAATATTTCAATTTGGCTTTTTCACATTTTTTTTTTCTTCACAGTTACACAATATTTATGATCCGAAAGAATATGCGCAATTTGTTTGGTTATTGAAGATGACGACTGGTACATAATCCTTTATACTGTTACTGTTATGGCAGTGTTCAGATTTTGCATTTAATCTCTAATTTTCCAAAAGTAGAGTAGAAACAGTTATGCAGATGCATGACAGTAAATACAGTAAACACAAATAGTTTCCCCTTACACAAAAATACTCATTCAGATATGTACCGGTAATGAAGTGTCTGACTGATTCTTCCTGTATGCCAACTGCTGCATAAAATAAAAACACTTACCTAATGCCCAGTCTAACGGCATTCTTGTACGCGCCAAAACCACTTGATCAATGTCGCCGCTCTCCCCAACATCTGGTGCTCAGATAATTGCTCATGCCACGGCAGATCTTTGATGATTCTTGACCAGGCCTTGTCCCGGCCATAAAGCGTTGTTTGGACAGCCCTGTTTGTGATGGGGTGTAAAGGGAGAGCGATGGATCACGTTGAAGGGGCCAATGCAATCACAACATGGGCCTTATCAGATGACACAGCTACAGAGGGGTCAGATTCAGTGCAGGAGCTGATGCCAAAGGGTGCCTACACTCACATCTCCCATGACACACTCAGGCCAAATGTGTGTGTGTGTGTGTGTGTGTGTGTGTGTGTGGGGGGGGGGGGGGGGGGGGAAAGACATCTTTGATCCTTATCTAACTTGTACAATCATAGCTAACGTCTTTTGCCGGGGTCTAAGTGCCAAATATATTCATTCAAGGCAGTAAAGCTTTCCTAATGTGTTTCTCTTTTTTTCTGTTTGAGTTTCTCTAGGTGACAGTCAAACACCATAGAATTATCACTTATTGAAATAGTAGTTACTAGTTGGCAGCAGAGAACACAAATCAGGCAGACAAGGAACTGGAGAAAGTTACCTATAAATTATTCATATTAATCAAATTCAGACACTTCGGATTCATGAACATAGCTAAGATAGAACATGCTAAAACAACTAAAGCAACTACTGTAGGAGCTCAGGAAGATCTACAATCCCTTCACTAAGCTTTCAGTCACATGCAGTTTATGCTATCTGTACTAAATGTAACAATCTGTGTTAATCTGCGAATAAAAATAAATAAATATGAACCTACTACTACCTTATGGTTTGGCAATATGTAATTTTAGTAACAAGCAGCAGTATTCTCAATGAGCTGCATCTTTGATTTCCTTAAGTAATTACACAATGTATTGTTATCAAAAAGAGATATCACAAAAGGGTGGGCATTGTTGGTTTGCAATTGCCTGTAAGTTTCCGAGACAAAATAGTTTCTACTTCTTTTGACCTCCGCAGCCTTTAATTCCAAATAAAAGGACCTTTCCTTAAATGGCTCCAGGACAAAAGCCAGCTCATCCACTCAAACTGCTGCCTAAAAAAGTTCTCACACTAACTCAATTTCCCCATGTTGAGCTCGGGGCACTCATGAACAGGACAGAAGAAAGACAGCCACCTCTGACAATGGAACCTCTCCTTTCTTATCCCGCCGAGAAGTCCTGACCACCTTGAATCCATTTGAGTGACACCGCGACAAAGGGGCTCCTAAATGTCCCGACAGACCCCCCCCCTTTCCCTTCCCTTGGCCCGTCCTGCCTCTAAACTTCCTCACCGGGCGATCAGTTGTATCCATCAAGCCCCTCTTCCTGACCCCAGGCGTCAGTACCTCCCTCCTCTCCCTATTGCAAAGTCCCGTAGTCCAGATAAATAAGCGCCCGGTTGCCGTCGGCGATATGGCCAATACACTTAAATCCCATCTGAGCTGCAGTGCCGGGGCATCAGCAGGACGGTTTTGTCTTTGGGACAATAGGAGCGCACCGGGACTTTGTACAGGGCATTAGCCACACACACACGCACACAGAAGCCATAGTATCTCTATTCGGGACGGGTGCCACTTCATCCTACTCTGAGCCCAATGAGCGACAGCAGATGTGACAGTCAGCAAAGGCCCATAGACAATACGGGATAACGCTAACTAAGAGATCAATGACTTCAGCCAGTCCTTGCTATTTCTTCAGGTACAGCCTGTTTCACATCTTTGAGGAGACGTAACCACATGCAAACAAGTATAAACGAGGCTGTCCAATTATGAATTTAAAATATAAATCATATGATAGCACAGGGAAATGTGTATGACAGCACACTTTCTCTTGTAAGTACAACATAAGTCTAGTAAAGACAAGAATATAACATATTTTTCTCACCATAATATTGATGATTCATACAGTGTGTTTGCATCAATATTATATTATATTGTTACAAATGTTTTGGAGAGGAGTACCATAGAAGCCATGGAAAAATAAAGGTCGACTTTATCCTCAGACAGAACATTTCCTATTGTAAATTGTAACACTTTATGCAACACTAGTTATGAATCACAATTCATAACTAGAGGATTATGAATTGTTATTTGCCGATGCCGATATACATGGCCCATATTTTTGGCCAGTTTTTTTTAAATGTCTTAATGTCTATAATCCTGTGTATGATGCTCCTATACCGTAAAATGTTGTCAGAGATGAACGGTGACAGCAGGGGGCGATGAATTAAAAACATGAATATTTAATAGGTACTTCAGAGGGTTACCTACTAAACAAAGACAAAAATCTGCAGATTTCAAAACTAAAAACGTTAAGTCTCTTTATTCAAGCAAAAGTCTGCAACATAAAATATGACAAAATTATAACCGGTTTTCACCGCGATGTTTCTCAGTTCGCCTGATGCTTAAGAAGTTATGGGAGGGCAAAAAAGTCTCTCTCACTTTCTGCTCCGGGGGTATCGGCTTTTGATCGATAGCCAATAATAATAAAAATATCGTCCGGCCGATACCTTTGAGCTTGCCACAGACAACAGCGGATGATAATTTCTGAATTTCTCAGTGTCTCCTTCCCTCCTTCTGTTCTCTCTCTCTGTCCTGTCTGTGCGCTCGAGTCCAGTCGTGCAGCCAACAAAAGCAGGAGAGAGAGTGACCGCCGCTGCCACAGAGGAACACAGAGTTCTCACAGCCCAGGTCACTGTAGCCTGGAACCCACTGAGGCCACCTATGGAAAAGTGGCCTTCTCCCTCACACAGGGAACACTGGGCCATAACCACACAAACTGACATTGTGCTTTCCAAAAATGCAGAGAGGGGGGCGGACGTGGTGTTTGGAGATCATCGATGGGAGGCATAGTACGGGACGATGTGTGACACAAAGTAAAGTCAACACCTCTGTTGCTGCTATGGTGATGAGGAAATCTGGCCCGAAGCCCGAGTGCTTCCAGCTGCACCGACTGCACTCATTGCGCTCCAAAAACAACAGCTTAGACGGGTCAACGCTGAGTGTGAGGGCAAAATTGCTATTGAAAGCTAAAAATAATCTTGTGATGAAAGGGTTATATTGAATTGGAATTTAAATTGAAAATTCCAGTTTGAAGGTTCGTAATTTGCAAATCACAAAGGCTGCAGTAATTTAAGTAATATAATTTCTTGTCTCCCTGTGGTCTTACTATGTATTTACTTACTATGTGTTTTAAAGGCTCTCTCTAAACCTTATAGTTTTTTAGACCTCTACAAAAGTGTTTTGAAAAACAATAAATCTGGTTTGTCCAACGTTATTGTCATGACCAAATATAATAAATAAATCATCTAGACTAGTGGTTTTCAACCTGTGGTACATGTGCCGCTGATGATGATTGGGCTTCTTCAGGTGGAACTCAGGAACATGGGCATTTTAGACGCTATTCATTTTAACCACAGATCCTTTCAGCTGTATATTAAGTTGGGTGTTTTTCAGGTTTAGATATGGCTTACACTCAGTTTAGACAAAAATGTTGGTATGATGAGTGGTGGTACTTGGTGTGAAAAGTTTGAGACTGAGAAGCTCTTATCACACATTCAGCCTGCACCAGAGAGAGATCCAACACGCTCACACTGACCTCTGCCAGACATGTATTTGCTCCAAGATGAAACTAGAGGGAGTGTGACCTATCTGACCACATGACCTATCTGTACACCTAAAATCCCACAAACGCAGGCTGATGTGTGATGACCCTTTATCTCTTATGTGAAAACGGATTGCACCATGAATGATTTAAACAATCATTAGCAGTGTCTGACAACTATTAAATCTATCTGAGTATTTTACAACAGCACACACTGTACCCTTTAAAAAAAACATAAAAGCCACACGCAGTAATTCAGGCCGTCTGAGACTGGCATGTGTGGAGGCTGCGAGAACACACTGTTCCACAACAACAGAGTCAGCCAAAAGGGACTCTCCGCTGGAGCCTTTCCACCTCTCAATGGCTGGAACGAGGATATGTTTTTCCTAAGTGCACTCCACAGACTGACTGAGCCTTCAGCACTGATGTAACGGCACGCACATGAAATCCAGCATATGATCTCTAGTGACAAACGTCATCCAGGGAAAAGGAAGCTTGAATGAATTATTACGCCTCCCACAACATTTCATGTTACCATTTTGACATTAAGTGCATAGTACTTTTAGGACTAACCTAAGAGTAAATGGTAAATGGTCACATTCACATACCAGTGTGCGCAGACACTGGAGGCAAGGTGGGCGAAGTGTCTTGCCTAAGGACACGACAGTGTGCAGCTGTGGGATTCGAACCGCCGACCCTCCGATCACAAGACCACCCGCTCTACTATCTGCGCCACTGTGTATTTCAAAATAGCATGTTTGTATGCATTATGATAAAAACTTCACCAAATACCGCCATACTTGGGTTTTTTTTATGACAGTAATACCATCCCACACCAATTTGAACATCATCTGCAAATCCTATGAGAACAAAAATGTAATTTACTTGCACAAAAGAACGATGTTTACTGTAAAGAAGTTTGTTGTCTTTAATAAAAAACCAGAGGGGAGTGTGACTAATACTCCACTGTTACTTGTGACAACTGCATGACAAGGCAATTTGTTCTTCCACAGTTCACGCTACCTAAATGTAAACTTGAGATTCTATTATAATCTAAATAAGTGAAACAGAAGTATGACAAATGGATTTCCCCCCTGAATTATCGAAAGAAAAATACTCAATACATGATAAACATGCCAGAGAGCGACTCCAATTGTTCCTTATAGCTACAGGAGCGGTCATCTGAGGACACGAATGAAATTACTCCTTAACCTTGACGCTCCGCCACTTCCCCCGCTCACGCGCGCAAAACGAATGTGCACGCTCGCGCCTCCAGCTGACCCTTTGACTTTGCTCCGGACACGCTTCCTGGCCAGCGGCTGAGGGGCATCATCTGTTACTGTCAGGAAAGCATTTGGGCTTTGAAGCGGGGATGGGCGTACAGCAAACACCGTGTGGAGGGGGGAATGAGAATGTTTTAATTGGGTAATAAGTCAATTTCTCCATTGTGAGATCAATAAAGGATTATCTTATCTTATCAATATGAAGAAGTAGTCATGACTAAGTGGTAAAGCAGTCGTGGATTTTAGTGTTTACTTAGTTAGTTATTTATTTAAAAGGACAACGGAC
Source organism: Proterorhinus semilunaris (assembly GCA_021464625.1). NCBI lineage: Eukaryota > Metazoa > Chordata > Actinopteri > Gobiiformes > Gobiidae > Proterorhinus > Proterorhinus semilunaris. Next base: position 22,468,232 of record CM038358.1, on the reverse strand, counting down.
AGGTACATTAAAAAGATGGCTGCCCCAGATTTAGCACAATGCTAATTTCCATCTGCAGTCCTTATACAATCAAAAAATACAATTAAAATACATAACTTGATAAACAGTACTAGTCAAAAGTTTGGAAACACTTTTTTTTATGTATTGTTTTTGTTTTCCAAGACTATTTGTGGGCTCAATGGGCTTCACGGTGTAGTAACCAGAAATAGTTCAAACAGACAGACTGTTGACCATTTCAGATGAAGACCTTATGAAGGGCAGCAATTTTTAAGAATTTAAATGTGCATTATTTAACTTTTTATCTGGAAAAAAAGTTGATATTTGTGCATATTTGACCTTGTAGTGACCCAGCGGCTGTATGAGTGGTCAGCTTGGCGTCTTTACTTTCCATCACAGTGGTCTCTGGGACGCTCCAGGATCCATTGTTTGGAAGGTCTTCTCTGCCGACGGACCCTCTCACCAGAAAACTTTGAAATCAATTGATGCTGGAGCGTTGTAGCGACCGCTGTGATGGAAAGTAAAGACGCCAAGCTGACCACTCAAATACGCACAAAAGCCAACTTTTTTTGTTGCATAATGTACCTTTAAATTAAAATATAAACATATTTTGAATTATTTCACCCTTTTTTGTTTCCCACATACTCCCATGTGTTCATTTATGGTTTACTTGAGGCAGGTGCGTAGGAGATGAGGGAAAATCCCAGTGTACAATAATAAAAATTACTTCCCGCACACTACCAACCTGATGAAGGTCTCAGGACCGAAACGTTGACCATATCCTAATAAACTACTTTTGCAATGAGAATCATAAAAAGGTAAATAGTGTTGAAAATAAAGAAAAGCCGATACATACAAAGTGTTTCCAAGCGTTTAACCCGGTACTGACAGAGCGGAGGAGAAAACCCACCCAGACACGGCAAGAACATCCAACTTCCACAGAGAAAAAAGCCCGCACAACTCTGGGAATCGAACCTGGGACCTACTTGCAACAGGGCTACCAAAATTGTGTAATATAGTACTAGTTTGGTTTAGTTTGATTTATGATTTATCAGGAACGGTACAAGTGATTATAGTGATGGTGTATGGTGTACTTCCTTATCAATCATTTGCTCCTGTTTGTGTTTTCATTACAGTAATCATTTATGTATACTGGCTAGTAAAGATTACCACAAGTTCAACTGAGATCAAGCAGTGATGAATAGGCATACAACGTGTCCAGCACACAGAGATCTGAAAGTCACCAAAACACAGCATCACCTTTTCAATTCCCCTCAAGCACATATTTACAGACTTCAAATAGATCAGGTCAGAATGTTCAGCTCCATTCGGCATTTGTGTAACGTGCTGTGATTGAGACTGGAAGTACCTCTGCTGCTTGGAGAGGCTTCTTCCTTTTTCTTACAAGGAGAGTGAGTGGAGGAGTTTGATCCACATGACGTTTCCCCTTTCCCCTTCATTCCCGTTCTGACCAGGCCATAAACACGTGGGTGTGAAGGTGAGTCACACTAAACAGCACAAATTCATGGTCAGGCATCAGAGCGGAGACTATTGCTGGGTTTCAGAAGGCATCCCGATCTTCTTAATACATATATTTGGGCTGGTAAGGTTCACTTTCACATCACTCATTTGGTCAAATCCACCAAACCTTTGGAAAACACAATATCCCTCTCACTAGTGGAGGCGCAGCGAAGTGAATAAGTGAAAGGGGTTGATGTATCTGTAACGTGTAAAAAGAAATGGTGCAGGATCAGATTCTAGCCATGTTTGACCTTATGTTTGGAGTTTACAATGTTCAAAAAGGGCTCAGCGGGAGACGAGGCGCAGGACTCTGCTTATTACTTTCATTATTCAGGAGCAACAGCATTTGTTGTCAGGAGTCACCAGAAAGTGTGACAGATTTTTATTTGCCTCTCGAAAGTATTAATACACCTTGAACTTTTGCACATTTTGTCATGTTTACAACCATAAACATAAAGATTTTATTTAGAATCTTTTACTGAAAGTTCACACACAAGTAACAGACAACTGTGAAGTGAAAGCAAAATGATACATGATTCTTTTATGTTTCAAAAAATAGGAAACCGAAAAGTGGGACGTGCACAAGTATTCATACAGCATGAATTAACACTTTGTGGAACCCCCTTTTGCTGCAATAACAGCAGCAAGTCTTTTATGGTTTGACTCTACAAGGTTTGCACATCTAGAGACTGACATTTTAGCCCATTCCTCTTTACAAAACAACTCAAGCTCTGTCAAGTTAGAAGGTGAGCGTTTGTGAACAGCAGTTTTCAGGTCTTTCCACAGATTTTCAATAGGATTTAGGTCAGGACTTTGACTGGGCCATTCTAACACATTTGTTTGTTTTTAAACTATTCCATTGTAGATTTAGCTTTGTGTTTAGGGTCATGGTCCTGCTGGAAGGTGAATCTCCGCCCCAGCCTCAATTCTCTTGCTGTTTCCAGCAGGTTTTCCTCCAAAATGTCTCTGTATTTGGCTCCATCCATCTTCCCAACTATTCTTACAATCTTCCCAGTCCCCGCTGAGGAAAAGCAGCCCCATAGCATGATGCTCCCCCCACCATATTAGACACTGGGGATGTTGCACTCAGGACGATGTTAGGTTTGCTCCATACATAACGTTTTGCATTTGGGCCAAAAAGTTAAATTTTTGTCTCATCTGACCAAAGCTCCTTCTTCCACATGGTAGCTGTGTCCTCCATATGACTTCTAGCAAACTTCAAACGGGATTTCTTATGGCCTCCTTTCAATAATGGCTTTCTTCTTGCCACTCGTCCATGAAGGCCAGATTTGTGTAGAGTACGACTTATAGTTGTCCCATGTACAGATTCCCCCAGCTCAGCGGCAGGACGTCACAGGTCCTCCAGAGTTATCTTGGAGCACTTGGTTGCATTTCTGACCAGTGCTCTCCTTGTTCGGTCTGTTAGTTTAGGTGGACGGCCGTGTCTTGGTAAGTTCGCAGTGGTGCGAACTTACCATTTCCATTTTTGAATGATGGATTGAACAGTGCTCCGTGAGATGTTCAAATCTTGGGAAATCTTTGTATAACTTAACGCTGCTTTAAACTTCTCCACAGCTTTATGTCTGACCTCTCTGGTGAGCTCCTTGGCCTTCATGATGTTGTTTAGTGACCAATACACTCTGACCATAGCTCTGAGGCCCTCACAGAACATCTGGAATTATACTGACAGTAGATTATGCACGGGTGGCCTCTATTTAATAGTTAGGGCAATATGTGAACATTCTGCAGTCATTAGGTAAATGGTCTCAACTTATATAGCGCTTTTCCACCTACATTAGGCACTTGCTTTACAGTAAGAATCTACTCACCCATTCATACACCAATGTACGCAGACACTGGAGGCAGGGTGGGTGAAGTGTCTTGCCCAGGGACACAACGACAGCATGCAGGATTCGAGGATTCAAACCCCTGACCTTCCGAAAATTCTGTATGAATACTTATGCACGCCTCACTTTTCTATTTTTTTTAAATAAAGTTGGGTTTTTGGACCACACAAACTCATTATTTTAAAATTTAAAGATCATTAGGTAGGTACCCGTAGGTTTCCTCTACCACTAAAAACATGTACAAAAGGCCCAGGGACTGCAGGTGGAAATTAGCACAAGTGCTATAACTTGGTACAATGCATCTCTCCTTTCTGAGGCTAATGTATATTGTACACTGTCCCTGTTCAAATAAATAAATAAATAAAGTTTTGTGACATTGTTGAGTTCCAAACTGTACAGATGTTATACAAAGCAAGGTATAAATTGTTACCAAACCAAATACAAAGAAGGTTCCAAGAACGTACTGGTCGTTATGAATTACGTGATGAATTAAACTTTAGGATTCAGAAACATAGCACAACCTTGAATAGTTTTAGTCCAACAGTTAATGGTGTACAATTGTGGAATAAACTGGAGATGGAATTGAAACTATGTCCAAACATCAACCTGTTCAAATATAAATACAAACAAAAGACTTTTGAAATATATAGAGAGGAAGAAATGTGTTGCCACTAGGGGGAGCAGTAGGATCAATTATTTTTTTTTTTTTCTCTATAATCAAGGAAGAGTGTTGCTGCTTGGAACGGTTGTCATTCTATTGCTCAAATTTACAAATGGAGAATTAGGGTTGGCAGGTTATGGATCTGTTGAGAGGAATCCTCCAAACGGGCTTAAAACCTTGTCGTTTAATGCACCACTCAGCATAGGAACATCATCTACAAAATCAGCTGTTAGGGCAGCTGTGTGGGGTTTGATTATGGGGAGCTACTGCCCTCTTCAACTGGCCCGCTCTACACTCTGGCTTTTTAATGCACCACACTGTGCAGGGCGATATCATACTTCACATATAACTTAATTAAATAAATATATTATAATAATAATGATAATGATAATAATAATAATAATAATAATGATGATGATGATTACACCCAAATTAAAATTATACTGAGAATGGTAATGACAACTGATCTCGGAGTATAATATCTATTAATGTACCTTTATAACATAAAAGTAACTCTCGGTTATCACGGGTAAAAATCTGAAAGAAATATATTATAAGAAATATATATATAATCACATTGCTTGCTTTGTACTAGACATCGTACATGAAACGAGATCGTTGTTGTAGTTGTGCGTTGTTTCAATTAATTATATAAACAGTTTATATATTTTTTTGTAAGTTTGTAAGTTGGTCTGTACGAATGTAGCTGCTTGAAATGTTCTGTTTTTTTATTTATTGCACTTGGGGGTCGGGGCTCATAAGCTTTTTGCTTCAGCCCACTCCTTTTGAGCACAATGTGTATTGCTCAAATAAACAAATAAACTAAACTAAACAGAATCATGTATCATGTTGCTTTCACTTCACAGTTGTCTGTTACTTGTGTGTGAACTTTCAGTAAAAAATTCCAAATTAAATCTTTATGTTTATGGTTGTAAACATGACAAAATGTGCAACAGCTCAAGGTATATTAGTACTTTCGAGAGGCACTGTATCTACTCGAACTATCTTAATTTTCTCCTTATACCTGTTGTAGCCTGGTCATCCTGTTGTCGATCACTAAACAAGCGTCTGTTTTATTTTGCTCAGTGTGCTACAGAAGCTTGTTAGATCAAGAAGTGTACAGTATCACCACAAGTGAACCGCTCCATCTGCCCAAGTGAACTTTACCGAGACCTTACAGTTCATTATTAGTCTGGACCCAGAGTTGCTGGTTTGTATTCACACTAAACGAGTCGTAACGCAAGTGCTGGTGTGAAAGCAACCGTCATAATAATGCTGAGGTCCCCCATCCATCCATCCATCAGACATTTCTGCAGCTTATAAAGCGTTGTAACTAATACAGAACGTTTTTTTTTGTCATGATCTTTATCATCTTTAGCCACAATTTAGTCTTGTTGGATCCTGATTTAGTCTTTAGTTTATATTTTAATTTTCTTATAATTACATTTTTTCTACCTTTATTTAACCAGGTAAAACGTTTGATAACTAATTCTCATTTACATTTGTGGCAAATTTATACAAACAATTCTATATTCCAATATTGTTGTTATTGCGCTATTCAACACACTGTATCTATTGAATGTGGCAAATATTTCTATCATATTGTGCAGCCCAAGTGAGATTAACATAAAGACGGGAGCAAGAGACAATACTGGATGTACTTCCTGCAGGTGAAACTAAGATTATAACAGCTGATGGTGGGGCTTTCAGAAGGAAGCCCCACCCCCAACAGAGGATCAATGCACATAAATGGAAGAGGTCATGGACCTTTGACATCTTTGTGCGCCGGGGGAGGGACTGTGGGCCTTTGTGCATTTGGCTTTAATGATCCAATTGTTGAGTGTGTCATACGCCTCCATACAGTAAATACAGTCCTCAATCTCACAACGAACACACAGGTGTGCCTGGAATAACCTCAGTCCAAACTCTCACTGAGCTGCTCTGCTAAGCCTCCTGTACAGTACAGTTTATTTTTCAGGGTCAGCATTAAAACTAGTCCCGAGATGGATACTCTTCCTGAGGTCTATTGAAAACATAGATCTTTAACCATTCACAACTAACACGCCTCATAGTATTCAGATCCATCAATACAAAACCCCACACTGATTATGTCGAAAATACTGTACTGTACATTTAAATCGCTCTCGAAAAGTATCAAATAAAACGAACATTTACAAGATATCAGAGCTATAGTTCTTCACTAAAAAAAAGGATTTGAATATCTGAGCATAATCTACAGCAGTGGCTTTCAAATGTCCAAAAATGGCCACTTAGTGTAATGGAAATCCCATATTTCAATTCATATCTAATTGTGTTTAAACACTGAAGGATAGTTTCACTAATAATTATCAAATGTGTAACCCTCTGTGTAAAGTATACATTGAATAATACATAGGTTTAGGATATAAACATATAAATCATATAAAGTAAACTAAACTAAAATATTATTAAATGTGTGTCCCCCTTGATGTTTGTGTAGACTAAATGCATTAAATGAAACATGTTTTGGGATATTATTCCTTCCTCAGTCGCACATGCCACTTTATCTCTCACACACGCTGCATTGGCGGAAATATGGTTCTCTTTAGCAACACCTGCTCCCTATCCATTTCTGTTTCTGACAAGGCATCAATACATTTTCCATTATAATGTACTAAAGCTGCCTGATGAACAGATGGAAGACTAATGGGCCGCGCAATTAATCGCAATTTGAATGGTTGCAATTAGCAAATCGCAACTACTTATTTCTAAGCAGTATCTGCCACTAACAACGAATATCCTCTCTCCATGGGGTCTTATTATGCATCACAGCTGCAGACCTGGTGTTTAGATCGCCACTAACATTTTGTGAAAAGCATGAGATTCTTGTATTAGGTTAGAAGTTCACATTTCAGGCTTTTCTCAAGCGTTAATGCGCCTGTATGTTTCAAATGTGCACTGGACTGAAACTGTTATATTGTTTATATTTCTTTTTTTTTTTTTTTTTTTTTCAAAACTGTGCAGCTCGGACATAGCAAAACTAAACTCAAGGCACTTGTTTTATCATCAAAAGCCTTAAAATCTGCCTTGCTTTTTTAGTAAGATAAACATTTGATCCCGCTGCTGGTGCAGACAGTAAATATTTCCTTTTATCAGTGTGCTTTTAATTGAGATTCCACAAGTGAACACCGTGTTCCAGGCAGTCTGGCCTTCAATAAACAACTAGGGCAGTTTAAAAGCGCTGCACAATGAAAGAAAGCTCCCAATAGTACTATAAACGTTGTATCACTTCACAACAAACTGCTGTGAGTCATGATTAACAAATATAAACTATAGTACAGAGAAACTATACTTTGAAAAGTTACAATAGATGGACAAAAGAAACATGCTGTACAGTTCCCAGCACTTTTACTTAGCATATAGTGAAATTATTAGGAACAGATTACATTTTAAGCGATCACTAATTGACTGTACTCTGCGATAGTTTACATGACTTAAGATGTTGGGTAAATTGCTTTGAAAAAACTGTTACTTTAATGTACAGTGAAACTTAACTCAAAACTGCTGATAAGGTTATACCATAACAATAGCTTAACTACATTTGTGCTACTGATTGCTCTTTCTTTGAGGGTCACATGTCCTATTATGATGACGAGGTGTCAAACAATAGAGATGTCTTAAATTGGATTTTGTCCTGGGAACCATCTGTACAGCATATCAGTGAGACCGTCTGAATGGATAAAGCAATGTATTGGTCCACACTAACCAGCCCCTGGTGGCACATGCATCGGAAAAAAAGGTCACTGATCAATACGTAAAAACGACAAATTCCAGGATATATGACAATAAGTCAATAATGTTTGTATTCTGGCATATTGATTTTATTTCTTTAATTTTACCTTTATTTAACCAGGGAAGTCCTGCAGAGATTCAGAAACTCTTCATGCTTCCATAAGTTGTTCCTGAATCAGCCCCGTGATTTCTTTTATAAATCATTATCTATTATACATGGGCGGGGGGGTTAGGAATAAGATTGTACATTACACTAACCCTACTCCAAATAGTAATAGAATGAATTCAGTCACTGACTTGAGTTGGCATTGCCTTCTCTTTGAAGAACACGACAGATCTAAACATTAGCCAATTTGGCAAAACTAAAAAGTTACTGAACAACTCATTTCTTTCACCAAGACAGATCAATGTTTAAAGACGGCATGTTTTTGTTGAGGTTAAGTATAGGAGAAACCAAAACCTCTGCATTGAAAATCAATTTCTATGCATGTGTTTTAGTTATGTCCCCTGGCAGATTGGCTTTTCATCACAGCCTGGTTTGTCATAACAAAGAACAATGACGGGTGAAGGGTGCGAGGACAACAAATGCGGCCCTTTCGTGTTAGGATAAATTCTCACAGGAAAAATAACAACAAGCAAACAAAAGGACATCTGGTTAAACGTGTGGCGAGGGTTGGAGAGTTCGAAATGATAGAGGATATAATAAATCAATCTGTTGTCATGGAGACGTATGTGCAAATAATGTGAGAAATGTCAGCTTGTATTTTTAGACAACAACATCTTTTGGGGATCACAGCGGGTCGTCGGCACTGGAGCGGAGAGAGGTGCAAACAAGCAAAACAATCATAACTGCAGCGGGTTTCAAGAGCTGCAAGATCTTGGACAAATAATTGCTTTTTTACAAAAATAGATTGAAATTATTTTTTTTAGTTTGATGCCAATCCAATTACGATTAGGGCAGCAAAGGGGACGTTTTCCGGAAACTTTCAAAGGGAACATTAGCCCAAAATGTTTAAATCAATTCTATTTTGGCATTTTTCATTGAATAAACTATTAGTAAATTATTATGTTTGTGAACCATAAAACATTAATTTGAGTAAAGTCGCACCCCAGACCCACACAGGAAGTGTGAGGTTCCATCAAACATAACACAACTTTACAAAACCTAATTTCTGTCTAATAAGTGATGGGACAAGCGGCAAAGTTGTATTAAATCATGATTTTGTTTAATCACACTGTGATTGGTTAAACTCACCTATGAACTCAGACCTGACAGATGCTGACCGATAGGAGTGATGGGGCGTCAGTGTCAGAGCCGCATTAAACAGAACAGACCTAAACTATAAAACAATCTCTACAGACACATGGCAAAGACTCTTAAAACAACCTCTCATTGTAATACTACACACACTTGGTGAATACATGCAAGATAGATGCAACACTGGAATAAGTCTATTCCATTTGGAAAAGCCCTTCTTTGTATTGGACATACACCTAAAATACTGTCAATACATGAGGACGAGGACGATGTCGATGATGTGATTGATATTTCAGTGCATAACTGCAAAATCTGATTCTTAAGCTTCAGTTTATATCTGTCCGTAAAGAATAAACCTTCAGTTGTGCTTATTCCGTTTATTCCCATGGAAAATTTCCGACATTGAAAATTCCAGGAATTTTGAAACCCTAATTGTGATTCAGGTCACAGCGCGTTGACATTTGAGAGACTGTAATATGAGCCACTAATATAAGAATCACATACATTTCACAACCTTTATAAATCCTAATCTAAAATGTTGATGGAGAGATTATAGTGTTGTTTTCAGAGGACATCAGATTACTTCATTAATAGCAGCTTTATCAATGTGCCAATTGCAACCAATATACTTGCAGTTCTGATAGTGATAAAATTTGCAGTCCTGGGTTACACACACAGGATTAAGGCAAATGTCCAGGACGTGCAGCCCCAAGCCTAACCCAAATGAGATGTCTCCTCCAAGGCTAAAGGGAGCAGCCTGTCGGTGTGCACGAGTGGTGTCACAAGGCCCACACTTATCTCCACCCAGATTAAGTCTCAATTGTTCACCAAAGGAACAATGGTGACCAGTGACTGAGGAAACCAGCCCCCGAGGGACAGATGGTCAGCTCAGAGCCCCCATGACCCCTGCAGCCTTTGGCCTCAGTGACGTGTGGGCCGCGCATGCTCCGAGCCAGGCCACCCGGCACATTCACCATGCACGTTGACTGTGAAAAGGCCGTCTCTGTGTGATACTGTACCGTGTGGCCCCAGGGTTTGGGTCTCCACAACAATGGCCTGACTATGAATTTGGACAATGTAAGAAACGCAAAAACTGCGGATGGGGTTAATTTTGGAATAACTGACCTGCTATGTTAATACATGCCAATATGTCACAAATTAAGTGGAAGGAAATACAGTACGGAAGAACATGTGGATATACAATAGGTGTTTAAACCTGGACTAATGTGTATTGTAATTTAAAGCAGTGTATTCAAGTAGAGTTCATCATAAACAACTGAAATACATATTATTACCATACCAGATTTTAATTGTGCCACGCATCTCCATCAATAATTTTGGTGGGTGCAACATCCAAAGTTAGGGAATCCCTGTGCTTAGGTTACCACTACTTCATACTATGAAATTACTGTTTTTTCAAGGGGTACACAAAGCACTTCATATGGGTATCTTATGAATGAAGAGTAAACAATTTCAAACTGCTACACATTTGCAGTCACTCTTATCTGATACTGCGCTATCTCAGCCGCCAATTTCCACATCACCCTTAGGCAACGACCACAGACAAACGGGTGGCAGGTCTAACAAGACGTGCCTCTGTTAAGTTAACAATGATTAATCAGACCATCAGTCAAATAATGTGGCTGATGATTTCCTAGTCCTTGTGTTTAGTGCTGGGGAAAGCCAAAATGGCCAACAGCGCACATCAGCTCCTTTTATAAACATCTGTGACTTGGTTTTCAAATGTGACCGCTTGCTCTGGTTATCCCTGTTGACTGACGCGAAAACGAAGTAGCCCAATGGAAGAGGAGAAAAAAAAAAGGTCTAAGCAGCACTGTCTGTACCTCGAGCCTTGAAGTCGATTTTGATCATGGATGCAAAAAAATAGCAGGGGAAATCTAGCGACAACAAACTTTAAAGTCACGCTTCTGCCGCGGCGCATCGGGATGTGCGCGCAACTGGGCAACGTGAGCACTTCTGCTTCCATGACGCACGGTGTTATATTGTTGTTATCCTAACGCGAGTAAAGTCTTGAATAAAAATACTCACGTCTGCGCGTCGAGTCGCTGTCGGCGAGAGCAAGAGTCGTAGGGTGCAGTGGGTGAACCGCCGCTGTCGCTCCGGTGTTGACCGCGGCACAGCTGATGTACAGTACGCAGGAGCTGACGGTGACGTAGAGAGGAGAGAAAGAATTAGGAGAAGTGAGTTATAATAGGGCTGGCACCACGATGTACGCGCAGGTCATACACATAGAAAGCAATAAACACATTTCAAGTCTTATCCTGAAGAAATAATAATAAAAAAAATAAAAAAAATACGAATTGGGTGCGCGCGTAAAGTTGTCCACCAAAGAGCGAAGCGAAGTGACGACTTTTCTGAAGTAGCCGAGGTGCTAGTGTTACAAATGCTATTCTGCAAATGTCAAACCTATTAAAACTTACAAAAACTGAAAGTGAGTGGATAAATGTTCATTTGATGGTCAGGCAGAAAACCCGAAAGTAAACCTATAGCACGCATACACAGACACGTATTTCTTAAAGTTACTACATTTCTAGATGGTGACTGTAAATGATTTCAAAGCGGGAAGAAAAGAGTCGCAATAGTAAGTCAAGCTCGTGTGGCTTTTCCAAGTTGAGCCGCTCTCGTAAGTAGAGGAACAGCGCCATCTGTTGAGCGGCTGAGGTTATTGACGCATGGAGTTTGATTGTGTAGCACTTACTTCCACCACCACTGTTAATTTTGACAACATGCTTTAGTTTAGTTATATATATTTATTATCCTCTTATATAATCAAGATCTTTTGCTTCATGTTTGTTCTTCCACGTGGGGTCAGAGCTGTTTTGGCAGTGAATTTAAATGATCTGAGGCTCTTTCAAACTGTCAGGGGAAGTTTTGGATGATTTTAGTGTTTAGTGATTTTTTTCATTATTTAGTCTTATTTTAGTCTGCAAAAATAATACGACTAATAATTATGACTAAAATTAGGACTAATTATTTTAGTCGACGAAATTAACACCGACTTCCACTAAAATCATGTTAACCTCTTGACCCCCACCCGGCTTTACCCAAATCTAAAAGCTTCTTGAAAACAATAAATCAAGATAGCGACAAAAAAAGAGACGGAAACGAAAATGTAACAAAAAAAAGCAACAAAAACACCACAAAAGAGCAAGGTAACACTTTATTTAGTACAATGTAATCTGCTTTGTAATAATCTAATAACTTGTACCTCTGTAGTACATACACAGTGGAGTAATGTGTATTTGTAGTTTGGATGTACATAATGTAATAAGACATAAGACCCGTAGGGTTAGGGTTTAAGGTTAGGGTTTTATGTCTTATTACATTATGTACCTCCAAACTACAAATACACATTATTCCATTGTGTATGTAACCCATTACATTGTAGTGAATTTGGCAGGTACAATAAATCAAGGGTAGTGTAAAATAAAGTGTTACGATAAAAAAGTTACAATGAGCGATAAAAATGTGATGAAAACGTATCAAAAAGGAAATGAAAAAGAAGTTAAATAAAAGTGACAACACAAGAAAAAAGATCCATTCAGATCAGTTTAGTAGGTCTTAGCTTTCAAATGAGGCGTTACACTGGTCTATAGGCTGTAACCTTCTCTTAGATTTGGGTAACGTTGAACTGGAGAAAATGCACTTGGTTAATGAAGGGGTTAAGAGGTTAATCCATAAAAATGTTATCGATTTGAGCATTGCAACCTTTGTGTGGATTTGTTTTGCATAAGACGCGTAGGGTTAGGGTTTAAGGTTAGGGCTAGAGTTAGGGTTTTATTTCCTATTACATTATGTACCTCCAAACTACAAATACACATTATTCCATTGTGTATGTAACCCATAGGTACAAGTTATTACACATTGTTACAAAAAACATATTTTTTTTGCTTTCTAACTCTTAGCATGATGAAAGTGATAAAAAGAGAAGATTGAGGCGTGATAAATAAACTTTCTATATCTATAACCACAAATATTATACAGAATGTAAACAAACTCTCAATTTCTGCGCTAATATTTGACATGAACAAAGACCACATTTTAAAAATCTCTGCATATATTTTATTTACATGTCCCACTGTCGTTGTCATCGTCAGTGAAAATCTTTTGTCATTTCTGTAGATTCATCAGCCGCATCTCGTCCACTCTGTTGCAGTGGAGCTGAAATGCTGGAGTGACCCAGCGGCCACACGAACACTGGTCTCCGCACCAATTGAAGGAGCCCAGCTTTGAGTTACACTTCGGACACAAGAGCTAGACGGAGCAAGAAACATTTGCGATTAGACAACAGGATTCAATAGAAAACTGCTCAACAACAATCACATACATTACAAAGCACATCTGAACCACAGGATGAGCAGAATTCATACATGAATTGACCCCATTAAGAGCGAATATACAAGCATGAATTACCTGTCCATCCATGACTCCAAGTAAAGCCGGTTCCATCCACTGAACTGGCTCAATAAAGTATGACGTACACTGCACTAGACCTAATAAACATATATATATAGAGTGATGTGAGCGATGTGAACAAAGTGATGATTTAACTAGTTTAAATAGTTATGTGTATTTACCTTTACCAGATAAATTACTGGACTTCTTATGTTGGAAAGCACCGTCTCCGACTGAGTGGGTGAGAATACTTGAGTGGCGGAAGAGTGTTCGTCTGCAAAATTGGCCAGATAAGCGACAGCCCGATAAGAAAATGCTGTTAAATTTTGCTTTAGCTGCTGAACTAATTACCAAGAAAACGTGACCAGTGTTTTAAAGCTGAACTTCCAGGATGCATTCAAAGACATGATTACTTGCACTTCACAGACCAAGCCAAAATACCCAAACTAAAATGAATATTGTCAATGTTTCTCAGCAAATATATTTCGAAATAGTATCTGATTGTGGGCAATTTTATTATTGAATTATTAATTCCCTACTTTATCTAATGGAGATAGATTTGAGCTAGAGATATACAGTAGATTTCCATGTATTTTTGCATCTTTATTTCTTCATGTGTCCCAGACTTGCTTTTTTTTCTCGGCCATTTCATATCAGGTAATTTACGGCTGGATTTCTTGGTACCATATTTGGTAAATATTTAATTATATTGTTTTGTTTTTAGGCTGACTTTAAGATCTGTTCTCAGACTACAAATGAATAAAGAGCCAGGTAGAAAAGTTCAGTAAAATGCACTGTTTCCTGAAATAAAATGTATTTACTGAGGAAATTTTCCAATACTTATTTTACTCGATGTATATTCATGTTTGAGAGGAAATGTGTTGATGTTCATTGAATTCTATGTCATGTAATAGTAGTGCATGTTCTTTTTTGTGGCCAGAAATGAAGAAAGAAAGACACTGGCTTGAATCTTTCTGAATCTAGATTCTTATTCAAATACCGGCACTTTCTGCAGCGGTATGACACTTCAGAAGACCTCGAATTAGCCGGGTCGACTGCAAAAACCTCCATGGGAACATGCTGCAACTCTGTAAAAAAACAAAATAAAAAGTAAAAAAAAGTGCAATGAACTTCAATCACGTTTTTTTTAACACAATTAGACTTAAGCGACAGTACCAGGGAATTTCTCTGTGATCTTGGTCAGTCTGTATTGTTTGTACTGTGGACTGGACTTGTCGACTTCACACTGCATACTCTCATAAAGGCACAACTGCTCCTCGAAGCCAGGATTCACCCTTCAACATGACCAGAACATTTTTTATTTTAAGTGCGTTTGTGCCATATCAGATTGCATTTAGGACCAGATCAGGACAATTTCCAGACTACGAAATATAGACTTACTGGACATCGGGCTTGAGTTTCTTTAATGTGTCATAGGCTTCTGTGAAACTGAGGTGATTTTTCTTCATTAAAAAAGCTGTTACAACGGTGGCACTGCGGCTCCGACCCGCCTGACTGACACAAAATCACAAGCACATTCATAAAAATATGCATTACACAATGTAGGCCATTATTAAAGCAATCTAGACCCGTGGTTTTCAACTGGTATGGTGCCGGGACCCACCATCACCCTAGGAGGACAAGCCTCTTCCCAATTAAGGCTTGTCATATTTGTAATTTGTTGTTGAATAAGAAATAAACAATTAACAATGAAGTTAAAATCATGATCAAAACAACTCAGCAGCAGATATATCTAAAAGTGTGGAGTTGGTTTAACTTCTTCAACATTTTGGAAGAAATGTGTTAACTAAACTAAACTCTCGTACCTGAAATAATGACACTTACTTCCACTAAATAAGTTTAACCTTTTAACCCCCACCTGAACCGAGCACATTTTCTCCATTTTGGCTTCACCCGTATCTAAAAGCTTCTTAAAAAAAAGCACCAAGATAGCGACAACAATGATACAAAAACGAAGATGAAAATTCAACAAAAAAAGGCCACAAAAGAGCAACAAAAAAGTAACAAAAAGCAATAAAAATGTGGCAAAAATGTGATGAAAATGCAACAAAAAGGCAATGAAAGAAGAAGTTCAAAAAGTGATGACAACGCAAGGAAAAAGATCCGGTCTATATGCCGTAACCTTCTTTATGATTTTGGTAACGCTGAACTGGAGAAAATGCACTTGGTTAAGAGGTTAATCAATAAAATAGATCAATTTGAAAAGCTAAATTATACAACAGCAAAGTAATGAAACCTTTGTATGGATTGTTTTTCTATCTAACTCTAAGTGACAAAAATAGAAGATTTAAAGAGTTAAAATCTCATACCTGAATTTTTCAAGAATAGAAGTGGTTATCTTTGAAAACATCAGCTATAATGATTCGAACTTAGGATGATTGAGAGCTTACACAGACATTGACGAAATAACTGTATTTGTCATTTAAATAAACCCTTACTATTTAAAAAATAGTATTAAGTCCAACAGTAAAATTCAAGCATTCAGGAAATTTTTAAGTCTGTGAAACAACCCTTTATGAAGTTATAATGTAGCGTTAGCATAGATTTGTTTTATTATTTTTCATTTGACCTTTATGGTCAAATGAATATTTGACCATATTTGACAAATATTCTTAGTCCCAATGAGACCAAGAATAGTTTTTTTCAGGGGAGTCCTGGCCACAGAGGGGGACCTATTGTACATATTTCTTGTGGTCAGAGCACCTGGAGGAAATCTATGCAGGCATGGGAGAAACATGCAAACCCGAGACCTTCTTTTGTAAGGCACGAGCACCAACTATGCCATGTCTTCTTACCAGTGCACTAAGGCAACACCACGTCCATCCATGGCAGCTTGAATGAACAGGAAGCATTCATCTAAGTGGCTGAGCAGGTCAGAGGTGGCCTCATCCAGGATGTTGAGCCACTTGGTGCAGAGCCCAGAGTCTGGAGGGAGTGGAGGGTTCACAGAGTCCACTGACAGGACGTGAGTAACCCCTGCATCTTCCAGGGACTGTCTGTCATTCAGGTCAGCTGCGGTGCCGATATACAACCCACTGGTCACAAGGAGCATGGCTAGAGAGAGAGAAAAAAAACAGACATTTGTAATACTGCAAGAATCCCAAAATGTTATTCTGTGAGGAAACTTCATACTATAAACTTGATGGTGGTGAATAAACTACTACTGCAACCAGAATGACAAAGATCTGGCCTCCATTCACTCAAACACCACATCCATACAAAAGCAAATGAGTTAAGTGTCTTGTCCACGGACCCAAAGGCAGTATGAACCATTATAGTAACAATAACAAGCATGTGTATACCAATCAAGGTAATGTGCAGATTTTACTTCTATTGAAATTCTACTGCTACCATCTATTTGAAGATTTCATCTTTAAAAAGTGTCAAAGAAATGTCGTGGCAAACTAGCTAAAATCATAATAGCAAAATTCGAAAAAGGTCCATCTTATATAGTGTTTCCTACCTGTTCAGAGCAAAGTATTGCAAAAAACCCCAGACTGGTCGTTACTTAACTGAGTTTATATTATTTGAAGAGACCCCTATGTGTAAGTTATATTCGGGGGGAAAAAAGTGTTTTGGCTGAATATTATCATGGTAGATTTTGGCCTGTCCGTCAGCAAATGTGCACCCACGGGAAACAAATCTAGCGCTTTGGTTCCGACCAGGCAGAGTGTTGTAAAAAAATGTTTTATTGTAATATAAACCTGTTGAAAAATAGGCAAGCAAAAGAAAGTTCACTTTATTCCATATAATTTTATTTGATGTTTCACCAATTAATGCTTTAGCCGATCTAAATAATTCTTATATTTACATTTTTTTGTTTTCATTTTTATTTGTGCAAAGGTTGTTAGACCTATAATCAGTGCTTAATTTGATCCCCCGTTTGGGGGAACGCATTCCCCCAATTCTCATTTTTCAGGGTAAACGATCCGGGAAATATTTAGGAGGATCCGGCAAAGATTTGATCTGTTATAATGTTGTTTAATGAGAGTGTTCCGGCAAATGTTTTGGCCTGTTCCCTGAATCCATAACATCAGACCAAAAGTGTTCCTGAAAATACAAATTTACAAATTAAGCACTGCCTATAATATTTTGTGATTTCTTGAGTGGGGTGTAAAACATGCTTTGAGGGGGTCGCGGAATACAGTGGTTCTTATTTTGGCTGCAGCAACACAGACTTGACAGTTTAGATTTTGTGAAAAGTGTTCACGAAACCTTAACCAAACTTGAAAATAGGAGCGGGTAAATGGTCTCAACTAATATAGCGCTTTTCTACCTTTATCAGGCCCAAAGCACTTTACAGTAAGGAACCAGTCACCCATTCACACACCAATGTACGCAGACACCTAGGGCAAGCAAGTAGGGTGAAGCGTCTTGCCCAAGGACACAACGACAGTATGCATTTGCGGGAGCTGGGATTCGAACCCACGACCTTCCGATCACGGAAGGTCGTGGCCCCAGTCCTTTCATGATGAAGGTCTCTTCACCCACCTTGCCTCCAGGGTTTTGGTGTGAATGGGTGAGTTTCAGTCTGAACGGCCCTAATCTCAGATGATCACTGTAATTACCCGCCTATTGATCTGTCCTGGGCTGAGTTTCAGTCTTATTAGCATGACAGAGCTCTCCAGGCTTGGGCCGCAGAAGACTACTTTACAGCGGGTAAATCTAAGTCCACCATTCCTGTTCATGGAGGGATTTTGTTTTTTCACAAAAATTGCTTCTTTGACTCCTCTTTCAAACCAAAAAGGTTGTCTTGCTTTTGGATGAGAGGCAAAATGTTCTACACTTTAACTACAGAGTACAAAAAATAAATGAACAATTTACGAATCACATATGGCAGATTACACAAGTGTATACAGACGTAAAGCTGTAGTTTACATTTGTGCCTGT
Organism: Proterorhinus semilunaris; assembly: GCA_021464625.1. Taxonomy (NCBI): domain Eukaryota; kingdom Metazoa; phylum Chordata; class Actinopteri; order Gobiiformes; family Gobiidae; genus Proterorhinus; species Proterorhinus semilunaris. Next base: position 22,449,850 of record CM038358.1, on the reverse strand, counting down.
TTCATGTCCTTAGCTGGCCTTCAAGTGGTGTAAAAGTGAGTTGTGGTTATTTTGCCACATGCCTTTTAAATGTCATCATGTCTGTTTTGGATCGCCCAGTCTGTTTTATCCCACAGTCTGTGTTGTGTCACACTGTGTGGCACTAATAAACTTTCACAGCTTTTTTCCTCACTGTCTGTCAATTAAAATGTCACTTTATAATACATTATAAGGCCTCAAAGTAGTTTTACTGGTTCCTCAATGGAATGGAGAAACAGAGAATTTATGCTCTGACCCGATGATTCAAATTAAACTTTTAAAATCACGGTCAACTCGTTTTACTTTTACTATAAGATAAATATTTTAAATAGAATAGAAATAGTAAAAATAAATAGACAGGAAGTTCAATGTCTTCTCTATCAACACAAATGTATGTTTAAAAAAGAGGTGTCAATATTTGATTATATTTCATAATGGCTTAAGCCACAAGATAAATATGACAACCTTTCGGACTCAATACCCAACAAGAACTCCATCCCAACTTCTGAAGCATTTCTCAATAAAATAAAAACTTAAATTAAAGGTGCATTATGCCACTTTCTATGTGGAAGAAGTTAACCTTTCAGTGACCCAGCGGCTGTATGGGTGGAAAGCCTTTGCTTTCCCTCCTGGTGGCCTGTAGGATCAAACTGGATCAAACTTTTAGGGTTTCTGGTAGGTTTTTGTAACAGTCTCCATGGTTACCTATATGTTCTCCATGGTTACCTATATGTTCCATCGAAACCTACCAGAAACAAAACAACAACAAAAACTGAAATAAAGAGATGTAAAGCAAAGGTACCATGCCACCCATACAGCCACTGGGCCACTGAAAGGACAAATATGCATTAATATTAACTTTTTTCCTATTTAAAAAGTAACATAATGCACTTTTTTTTCAGCCGATATAAACATTTTACACATTTCTTTGTCCAGGAAAACGTCAATGAAGATGAAGACATAAAGTCATTTTCCTAAAACGCGTTGTCTGTTAGCTATTTAAAGACAATAGAATAGATTTACAACTACCGTCTGTGAACTGTGATGTCATGTGGTCTGACTTTTGTGTGGTAACATTTGAATTGCTTTAAAATGGCTTTAAATGCGTCTGACTGACAAACAAAAGAAAGGCTACAACGAACGCAGGTCTGTCTGGCAGCTATGTGATCATTATTTATTTTGGAAATGTTAAGCTCTGTCTGGAAAAAGGAGACAATTATTCAAGAATGTATTAAAATAGCACCCGCTGTAACCTTTGTCATGGTTAGGATTAGTTGAATAGTTGATGTAAGATTAAAAAAAATGATGTCTGGTCTTTCTGTGGTTCATTACAGCGAAGGCGCAGAAAGTGTGAGGGTGTGTGCTGTCAATTATCAATGTGCCGCCCAAAACTCTGTCGTGTATAAAAGTGCACAAGAGGCTGGACAGAGAACAGAGAAGAGAAGAAGAGCTATCGGGCAGATCTTGAGAGGAAGATGATTAAAATGATATCTCTAAGTTTTCTGCTGGCTGCTTTGGCTGTCGACTTGGGTGATTCTGCTAAACCAGGTAGGCATCTATTGTGTTTGTACTGAACATTATGAATATATTATTATTATACTTGAATATAATCTTTTGGCCTGAGCACTGTGCAAGATGCAAGTTTATCTTCTCATTAAAGCTTTTTCCTAAGTGCAATATACAGCTACATGTTTTTGCTGAAATATATCTCATCCTGAAATATGCTTTATCTTGTAATTGGAAACACAAAAGGTGATAGCGATACATTATTTTGCTTCAACTTTTGGCATCATGATAATCAAATGTTGTTTTTTTAATATATGTAATTGTATCTAATCCATTTCTTCTGCAAGAAATCTGAAACGTACATGTTCTAAACTCTGTGCACATAATGAGACTTACCTTGATTAAAATAACATGAAAGGCCAACTAGAGCCCAGCTGGTTAGCCCTGGCTCCTCTTTCAGTGTCAAGTTGTGGGATCGATCCAAATTGTCACGAGGGCCACCTAAAAAAGTTAACTGTTTATTATCAACCAAACCAACAAAGACATCTGATTTTGCGTCATACCGTGTGTTTCAGGCAGTTGTGTGGGTCGCTGTGGTGAGGCCTTCTCCAGGGGACGGTTGTGCACGTGCGACCTGCATTGCTCCACTCACAATGAATGCTGCCAGGACTTCCAGGCTGTGTGCACTATAGGTACATTATATCAAGTATGAAATAATCATTTGGCCATTGACAATGATACCTTGGATGTTTTACGTTTCACAGCTCAGTCCTGCAGGGGGCGCTGCGGTGAGCCATTCGCACGTGGACGGCTGTGCACCTGTGACCCTCAGTGTGTCCAGTTCAACACCTGCTGCCCTGACTACCGCCCGCAATGTGGTAAGATCTTTAAACCATAGATTCAATAAATGGCCCATATTCTGTGAACGAAAGCAATGATTATTGTGCCCTGAGGGTTCAAAGTAACACAAATGAATTAATTCAACTCTCCTTGCCCTTGCTGAGGTCATGATCCTCTGTTTTGACTCCAGATCACTTTATCAGACATTTCAGTGCTCAAATTACATTTACTATATTTAAAACAAAATCTTGCTCATGGCTGGCAGATATTGTTTTTAGTTTTATTTAAACAGTCCTTGCGTTTTGCTGACCTCCTATAGTGCAATTCCAAGTATAACAAATTAATTTTATATGTAGATGCCAGAGTTTCTCAACAGAAAGGGCCTGTAAAAGTAACGCCAAGAGGTGAGAGATTTCATCTGTGAAATGTACTTTGTTACAATGTAATTAATGCAGATTGTTCTCATATTTCTAGGGAGCAATGGCAGGCGGTGGTCGAACAGTGAAAGCGAGGAGAGGTTGATATGTAAGTGATGATTTCCTCACCATGTGTCAGGCTAATTTTTAATATTTTGTATCTCTTGCAGCAAGGCATCATTGTAAACCTGGGGCTAAGTGTGTTGTAGTAGCACCCCCAAGACATGTTCCCAGACACGTTCAAGGTGTACATTTGATTTATATCACCGCAACAACATTTTACCTGTAATATGGTTTACGAAACAACCTGCCCTGTTTTCTTGCAGCCCATGTCGCTGTGCCGCCTGGCTACCCTCCTCTGTCTCGCGACTTTCACATGGTCGTTTCTCACTCTGGAGTTGCTGTGGCAAGACCCAATCTAGGTGGGACTTTTTTTTTTAAAGCAGGGACTCGTGTGGGTGGGTGGGTGTTATCAGGGCAGAGATAAGCCCAGTACTCCAGATGCTCTCCCAGCCACGACCAGCCAGATTTCTTTGACTGGAGAAAAATAATGTCATAAACTGGTGGCCAATATGTAAAGAAGCTTTGTATATTATGATCTGTCAGATGTCAGATTTGACGTCCGTTCTCCTACATGAAAAGTACATACAGCAATGGAAGCTGTATGTACTTTGCACCTCAAACACCGGGTGGAAAGACAGTATAAAAATATATATACCGTACACAATGGAATTTAGGTATCTAGGCTTTTACACAGACAAATCCAACAAACTAAACAATAACAGTATTGATGAGATGTCGAAACGCATGAAAAAAATGACTTTGAGGCTGAAAGGGTTTGAAATTGATACAGGTGATTTGTTTCTCTTCCCAGGGTTGTTTGTCCCACCGCTCCTGAGGCCCAGACCCAACTCTCTTCATGAAATCGCTGCTGCTCTCGGACTGCCTCTGCTGCCCCAGAGAGGTCAGGACACGCTCAGATCAAACTACGAAGATCTGTATTTGAAATTGCATCAAGATTAGATCCGTTTTAGTTTACCGGTAATTGTTCAGTGAGTGGTTAATTGTTGTTTTGCCGTCTCTACAGGATTGGTGGACGACTTGTGCAGTGATCTTCCCATCAGCGGACTCACGGCTCTGAGCAACGGGACCATAGTCATATTTAAAGGCAAGTTCAGGTTTACTTTTAAATCATAAATCATCTTTTCTCGAGTGTTCTACAATTGACCATTTCATTTGAGTTAGGCTACATACTCCATGCTCTTCCCAGCCGGACCCTTTATGCTTATTTTGACTTGGGACTAAGACAGGCTTGTTTCCCTTGTGCAGACTTAATCTTGTTTTGTATTGCCTGCTAAACCTGTCTGAGCACTGCGATGGGGGGCAGATAAGATCACTGGTCGGATAAATGGAGTAAAATAAAGGAGTAAATCAGGAGGTTCAATGTTTGCATTTCATATTGTGGAGAGACTGTAGTCTGGAAACTCCCCGCCTCTGTTGTAGGTGAATCTTTCTGGACCGTGGACCCTGTGAGCCACTACATCAGTCGCCCCCTGAGTATCTCCAAAGTGCTGGGCATCTCGTCTCATATCGACACGGTCTTCACTAGAAGCAACTGTCAGGGAAATGTCTACATCTTCAAGGTAACGTCTTTCTTAATGAATACCACTCATATTTAGTGCTGGGATAAAACTTAATTGGATGTATCGATCCCAAAGGAGGGTAGAGGAGCCAACGACTTCAAAATAATATTACTCAAATAGAAGAGAAAACTAAAAGGCACTTACGCAAACCATCTGAAATATGTAGACTTAATTTATAGGAGATAGAGCAAACCAAATATATCAAGTTAGGATACCGTTACTTCACAATAATATATCAGGTATTTATTTACATAATGTGCATGTGACTCATCGGCCGGGATAACTCTTACAGGACAGTCTTTATTGGCGTCTGGACAGAAACCTGGTCCTTCAGCCTGGATTCCCCAAACCGCTTTCCTATGAGTTTCCGGGACTGACTCCAGGACTCACCGCAGCTCTGTCAGTTCCGGCCACTGTGAGCCGAGCCGAGACCGTCTACTTCTTCAGGAGAGGTAAAACTAATGTGTTTTATTTTTTATTTTTTTGCTATATTAATTGTATGGCTAAATGCTAACTGCTAAAAATCATGCGTGTGTGACTGTATAATGCTGCTACTTTGTCATGATATAGATGGAAAGGAAATCGCCTCTGTTTAAGTTTGAATTGTAATCCGTCTTGTGGAATATTTAAATAAATGATCTGTTTTGCAGGTGAAATAATGCAAAGCTTCACTTTCCCATCAAGTAACATTCCGGCCTGCGGCATTACTCCCAGAGGGTTCCCGAAGACTGGTCAGTAACGTCGCAAAATATCATGCGATGCTAAAAGTATCAGTGAGGTTTGATTTGTTTTTGAATTTTTTTATTGTTTACTGTCTAGCGGTGCTGCTGAGTCAGGAGATCCAGATTAAAGTGTCCATGAAGGGATTCCCTGTTCCAGTCACCTCTGCCCTGACTGCTCCCATCCCAATGAAGATCAACCAATACGAATACTACGTCTTCTCTGGACGTAAGGAAACTTTTTCAACAGTGTGTTTTAATAAGAATTGGAAAATACAGCAAAGATGACACGGTGTTTTAGTGACTAGAACTCTCATCTCACAACAAGAAGGTTCAGGGTTAGGTTCCCGGACGGACTGTGGAGTTTGCATGTTCTCCAGTGTTTGGGACTAACACAAAGCCGGAGCAAAAGTTCTGTTTCAAAATCAAATGTTTCCTTAAAATAAAAGGTAATCCATGTACTAACTAAACCCTCGTCTTCACAGTTCAATTCTTCAGCGTGTCAGTGACCGAGGACCTGCCCGCTCTAGTTGGACCGAACCATCCCGCCCCGGTCGTGCTGAGCCTACCCGTCACCGTGGAGACCAGCATCACTGACGTCATCACGGTGATCAGTGACCCACCGCTAGTAGAGAACTCTCTCAAAGTCTGGCTCCAGTGTCCCGCATAAAGCGCTCTGGGCCAAGAGCGGAAATAACACTATGTTACCTCTGGGTGTGATCTCATGTATCTTTGTTCTGTATCTGCAAATAAATAAATACTTAAGCTGAAGAGAAATGTTTTATATATTGCAAAAGTTATAATTGTGCTGCATAATAAATAGGTTATAGTATGGAGCTCTAATTAAGATCTGTTAGAAATTGATCATCTTTAAGTATTTTACCACTTTAAATTAATGGGGGGAGGGATTGGGGCGCAAAATCAAGTAGCTAAATGGTACAAAAATATTTGTAATTTTACCTGGACAACTTTCACACGAGAGACGGCGAAAGCATTATGACAAAAACATTTTACATTATGTAAAAGTTGTTTATGTTTACAAGGTTTACTTTGTTCCTTGAGCCAATTATGTAATAAGAATGCAGAATGAACTCTGTGCTCTGGGTTGCCAGAGACTATTGCAAAAAAAAAAAGTTTGCAGAGACTGGATTCAGGAGATTCAGGAATGGCTATGAGCACAAACTACTGCTTGTGTACGTGCAGCTTAAGGCAACCCATGTCCAGTAGTGATAGGCGTGGCTTTAGTGCAGGCCACATACACTGCCCTTCAATAAACAAACTAGAGCTGGGTACTGTTGCTTTAACGATACTGAACCATACTTTTTCCTATACTACTATTTGTTGTCCAGAACCAGAATTTTTTTTTTAATTCCATTTAATACTTTTATTTTATTCCATAAATACCCTTTCCTTTAAATTTGGGTAATTTATTTGAGCAGAAACACTTCCTTAAATGCTGGACCAACAGCATCAAAACGTGGATCTAAAGTTTTTTTTCCAGTAAACTTCAGGGATTTTTTTTCTTCTTGAATAAATAAAGTTAAATAAATACATAAAATATCGTAGTTTAACCAAAATGCAATATGATTTTACTTTTAACCATTTGCAAATGTAATCTAATTGATGAGTCAAATCGATGTTCATATTATTGCGTTAAATAGGCCTAGTCTACATCCACATTCCTGCATGGTTATGTAGCACGCAATCAACAATCTGAGACACAGGGATTTTCATATAAAATGTTTATTTGAAAATATTTCTTACATTTCAGAAATAAGTGCATATTCACATCTGGAAAGATCTGCATACTGAATAGTGTATGAATTATAGGTGACTATAATTCTGGGTATATAACACATTCACTACTTCTGTAGTAATGTACGTGTGTAAAATCGGCACCAGGCGACTCATTAGAGCTTCCTATAACATTACAAAATATTCCTTAAAACTGGGAATAAATATGAACCTGTTAAAACTTTGAAGCTGCTGATGGTTTAAGGTTAAAATAATTGGTGTCAGTGTTTAGTGATGGAGCATTTACAGAAAATTGCCTTACAGCAATACAATATACAAAACCTGTATTCAGAATTGTATTATTGCGTCTTATCAATGACACCAGTATTTTATATTTCCACTATGTGAATATGGTGATAAAAATTGAAGCGTTGGCTATAAACGATCAGAATTGCTTCAAACAGTAAGTGATTACTGTTTGAAGTGTCACTTGTGTTTACTTAAGTTAGATAAGTTAATCATAAATGGCAGTGCCACAAGGGCATGTTTTCTAATTCAAAAATAATGTCAAACCAAAACCATTGGGGTACTTCATAAACCTGTTAACTTGATTTAACTAAAAGCATTTAGTTTAAATGTTTATTTAAGGAGAAGAGTATAAATTATACTAGTATAACAGTTGGTAGAATGGGTCCGTGTACGTTTGCATTCATTATATTTTCAATTTAAAAAAGGAGATGCTAAATCTTTCGTTTCTCCAGCAACACTCAGTGTAAATTATTACGTTGTTTTGTAAATAAATGCTTCTAAGTTTTCTACCATCATAGGACTTAAGGGATATTTGTTCATCAGACATAGTAGTGACATTTCTGTCATAAAATGAATTCTAAAAAGGATCAATAAATTCTGATTCAAGCATTCGAGCATTAAAAAAAAGAAGCAACTTTTGAACAAAATAAATCAATAAGATCAAATGAGATAAAAGTCATGTACCTGAAACTTTAATTTCATTAAACAGTTCATTTAAAGAACACGTTTAAACATGAATTCAAGTCAATACTCCTCTCCCTCTTCTTCTTCTCCTTCCACGGAGTCGGCGCCGACTTCCTCATAGTCTTTCTCCAGAGCGGCCATGTCCTCTCTGGCTTCAGAGAACTCCCCCTCCTCCATGCCCTCGCCCACGTACCAGTGCACAAAGGCGCGCTTGGCGTACATCAGGTCAAACTTGTGGTCGAGTCGAGCCCAGGCCTCAGCGATGGCCGTGGTGTTGCTCATCATACACACGGCTCTCTGCACTTTGGCGAGGTCTCCTCCCGGGACCACAGTGGGCGGCTGGTAGTTGATGCCCACCTTGAACCCAGTGGGGCACCAGTCCACAAACTGGATGGTGCGCTTGGTCTTGATGGTGGCGATGGCACTGTTCACGTCTTTGGGAACCACGTCTCCGCGGTACAGCAAGCAGCAGGCCATGTACTTCCCGTGGCGAGGGTCACATTTGACCATCTGATTGGCCGGATCGAAGCAGGCGTTGGTGATTTCAGCCACTGTTAACTGCTCATGGAAAGCCTTCTCTGCCGAGATGACGGGGGCGTAGGTGGCCAAAGGGAAGTGGATACGAGGATATGGCACCAAGTTGGTCTGAAACTCAGTGATATCCACGTTTAGAGCGCCATCAAAGCGAAGGGACGCTGTGATGGAGGACACGATCTGGCTCATCAGTCGGTTTAGGTTGGTGTATGTGGGGCGCTCGATGTCCAGGTTTCTGCGGCAGATGTCATAAATGGCCTCGTTGTCGACCATGAAGGCGCAGTCGGAGTGCTCCAGGGTGGTGTGGGTCGTCAGGACGGTGTTGTAGGGCTCCACCACAGCAGTGGACACCTGGGGGGCAGGGTAGATGGCGAACTCCAGCTTGGACTTCTTTCCATAGTCCACAGAAAGACGCTCCATCAGCAGAGAGGTGAAGCCAGAGCCTGTCCCACCTCCAAAGCTGTGGAAAACCAGGAAGCCCTGGAGCCCGGTGCACTGGTCAGCCTAATGACAGGTAGAAAAATAAACATTAATAGTATGCCGGGAGTTTGAACACAACATCAATGGTTAACAATTACCAGTTTTCGAATCCTGTCCAACACCATGTCAATAATTTCTTTTCCAATGGTGTAATGCCCGCGGGCGTAGTTGTTGGCCGCGTCTTCTTTGCCCGTGATGAGCTGCTCCGGGTGGAAGAGCTGACGATAGGTTCCAGTGCGCACCTCATCTTAAAAACGAGTAGTGAAATGGTAACCACAGCTTTACCGGCTGAACCTGTGTTATAAAAATGTCATACCAATTACAGTTGGCTCCAGGTCAACAAACACGGCTCTGGGCACATGTTTTCCTGCTCCCGTTTCACTGAAGAAGGTGCTGAAAGAGTCGTCTCCTCCTCCTACAGTCTTATCACTGGGCATCTGTCCATCAGGTTGAATGCCATGCTCCAGGCAGAAAAGTTCCCAACAGGCATTGCCAATCTGCACTCCAGCCTGGCCCACGTGGACGGAGATACACTCGCGCTGAAAAACAGGAATTTGATCATTATTATCTTGACCAATTGACTAATTTCGGTGACCACTGAAGCAAAACTATAACGTTAATCAACCAACGGTAAAGCCGAGCTTTGCGGCGGGAGGCCATAAAAAGCGTTACAAATATCTCAACAACAAAATACAGGAAAATGCGCCGTACATTAATCAAATGACTAAAGAATAGTTTAAATTGCTCCTGACTAGTTAAAATATAGTATTAATTCTGCATAAACTCGATTGACGTCCAAACGTCTAGTGGAAGGAAAACAAATAACGTTGACGTTAGTTCTTTCCAACTGAATCCAGATCTAACGTCAGTTGTTTATATTCGCTAGTCATTTTTGTGGCTCGAAATTAAAACAAATATTAAAATCAAAATGTTTGTCTTTCACAATCAAAACAAACATCATATAATCATGTCTTCATCAAACAAGTAAAGATCTTACCATGTTTTGAGTAGAACAACGGTGAAAATCGCTATGATTTTTGGAACAAAGTCAAATCTGCCGCCGAAGAGAAGAAGAGACTGTTTGCGCGAGAGATTGGACTTTTATACGACGCACGTGAGCGCTCTGATTGGTTAAACGTCAGTCCATCAAAGAAAGACGTAGTGGTATTGAAAAAATAAAAGTGGTACCTAAACTTTTTCTTTGACACCGTACTAGTATTGTTTATCGGTACCCAGTCCCATCTATCTATACCAGCAAACATCAATCGCAAACTCACATTTCATGTTAATTACTTTTTAATAAAACACATTTATTTAAGGGAACAGCATTAAATCAGACAGCGACATAATTACAAAACTAGAACAGACTTCATAAAGAAACATAAAATAGAAAACTAAATGTTTACAATCAACAAGATCACAAACTTGTCATACTTTACACTGCCCGGGCTTAAAGGGATATTTCAGGATTCTTGACATAGGGCCTCATTTCCTAGTTATTCAGAGTGTTGTTGATGTCTGGAGATATTTTTTTCTTAAATTCATGCAGTCCTGAAGAGTTTGAAGAGCTGAGTGGCGCTAGGCTAGTGCAAGGCTAACACATTTCTATGGCATCAGCAACCCTGCATTAAAAACAGTCTGACCCACTTCACAGTGCACCTGAGGTAAATCACTTATAACACCAGACTAACGATATAAATGTCTGTGTTAACAATTTTTGAATTTTGAGGGACTATTTTCCCTTTTCCGCAGCGTTAGCTTACAACCACGAAGCTGATGCTGCTCAAATATAGTATATATAGTTTAGTTAATAAACCAATTTAATTTATTTAGTTTTGTTAATATAGTTATTTTAAATGCAAAATGGTCATAATTATTCTATCGACTCTTCAAATATAAGAACTGCATGAATTTAAGAAAATAATATCTCCAGACATCAAAAACACTGGATAACTAGGAAACTAGGCCCAATGTAAAAAATCCTGAAATATCCCTTTAAAGCAGCACGTTCATTGAAATACTAAAAATGCAGCATCTGGACAGAAGACATTTCAGGTGGGGACGTAATCACTAAAGGAAGCTTCCACGACCCATGCCTCTTCCTCCTCGGGAATATGTCCCTAGAAATAAAAATGAAGTAAGTCCAACAAACAGCTTTTTTCCATCAACTCGCAAACAGGCAATTAATATTTCTTGAAAAGTGTGGAAGATACAATTTTATCATGATTGATAAAGAATCAAAAATATACATTTAAACTATGTCCTGAAGAAAAATATTAGTGTTACTTTGATTTGAATTTATTGTCAAAGAAGGCACTAAACTATGAGACAAAACAACAAAGGAATTTACTGAGTTTCATTACCTCTGCGGCTGATTAAAGTTCTGCCGTCGCCTCTTCCCCGTCCTCCTCGTCCCAGAAGGCTGGAGAACAGCGGCTGATGGGGCAAGGTCCGCCTCTGAGTAGCACTGCTGGTGTCTAAAAAAGAACAATTAGATTCAAAATCAGTTTCATTTAGTTTAACAGAGCACTTAAAATGTTTTGAATGCAAGACTAGATGTACCAGGGTCTTGGCTGGTGGAGGGCAGCGCTGCGTCTTCACTCTGCTGAGCAGCTGAGTCCATGTCGGCCTGGCTGTCTAAAGAGGACTCGATGCCAGCACTGGGCACAAACAACGTAGAGTAAAGGCAATTGAAACCTGCTCTAAAACTATCAAGTTTATTAACAATAAGATAAGTTTCCTTATAACTGAATTATAAGGAAATAATTCAGTTATTTTCAGTCAAATGTTTCTCACCCCTCCGCCTCATGCTCCATGAAAACCTCATCAGCATCGTCTGCAGCGGAGGCCATTGCTGTGGAGGCTGTTACCATAGGAACGGACTGAGACGCCATGTTGTCAGCGCCGTCCGATGGCAGCGACTCCGTAAACACAGTCACTGAGAGACAAACGGGCGTGAGAAAAGGGGACTCAAAGCAATTAATGTAGGTGCTTCAGTGTAGTCCCACCTGGTGCTGCCACCTGCAGGGGAGTAGTGGGAACACTCCTCCCTCCTCCATCCTCGTCATGGGCCGCCAAGAACAAGGGAGACTCGTACATACCTAAACCTAACAGACAGCACATAATTAAAATGACTGTACATTTGAGCTTAGTGAAAAGGTTTGTTTTTCCTGCACCTCCTTGCGAAGCCAACTGCCCCAGATCAGAGTGCGAGGCTGAAGCTTGAGGCAAGAGATCTTCTGGAGGTCCAAACCTGAATCTAGTGGACAGGCCAGCCACCTGCGGGGAGCTGGGCACAAAACAGAAATAATACACACGTCATTATGAACAAGTGTCATTTTAAAGTTGCCATAAACCTTACTGTATGGCCTCTGCAAAGCCGTCGTTGCGATGGGGCACAACAAGAGTGGGCGTACTGGGGACCATTCTGTCGTCATCGTCAAAGAAATGCTGCTGTTGTATGAGCAAAAAAAAAGTGTATTTCATATACATTTGTCAATTTCACACATCTTTTCATTTTTTACTTACAGTGCTGCCGATTCCTGGAGTGAGCTGAAGTCCACGTCCAACTGATTGTCTCCGCAGCTGGGATGACTGCCTCTGTATAGAAGAAAAAAAACATAAAATCAGTGTAAAGTTTCTTCACGTCTAAACAACCTTTAAGTACCATTTCAACACCCAATACAAATATAAAACAAACAACAATTAAAGGCCCTATACCCGTCTAGCGAAGTATATTGTAAACTCGGACAATTGTGGGAAGAACACTGTCCATCCAATTACAGATAAATAGATACAAATAAATACATTTCACGCACTCTCAGGCCACTTTTCTTGTATTTCTGTGTACAAGTTGTGAAATGCGCCTATAAACTCCTCCCTGTGAAGAATCAGGATATTACAAATATGTTAGTTAGGAATGAGTTTGGACCGTAACATATTAATTATGTGGCTTCCTCTTTCATTGTTTGTCATAAAAATATCAGGTATAGGGCCTCCAAGTAGATTTTTTCACACAAACCTGCCATTACCTGTGTGTGCGGTGGTCCCAGCTCGGGCGCAGGGGGCTGGATGTAGAGCCGTGGTGGGACTGAATGGGGGGGTCTTCGGGGCTGGGGCAGACGGGGGGCGAGGGAAGACGAGGAAGGGGAACAAGTTGGGATGGTGGACAGGGGCGGCAAATGGACCAGGTCTCTGTGGGGTTCGGCCTCTGAAGATGCACCACTGCTGCCTTCGCCTGAGAAGAGACAAGTTACAAATGTGAGAAGTGGAAGCTCAACGTCAGTTATTTTATTCAGAAACTGTATAAAAAGTAGTTTCACACAGAAGTTAAATTACAATTCTTTATGGTAAGTTCAATTAGGGAAAACACAGATGTTAATATGTCAATACTTGTTTACCACTGTGTGACGGCTCGGCGTCTCGCTCCGTTGAAGCTCCGGTCGTGTTGTCTTCAGAGTGAAGGCTTTCTGACGGCTCTTCTTCGTCCTCCTCATCCACGTCTCTGCTCCCCTCGTTACTGCCCTCTGCTGGCCTCATCCCAGCATCCCCATCCTCATCCTCATCCTCATCATCATCGTCATCATCATCATCCTTGTACTGCAATGAGGAACATTTATTATACAGAACTGACAGTAGATGGTGACTGTGAGACCTATAGGTGCTGTGCTTTACCCACAAAGACAAGAGGAAAAAGCCTCCAGATGATGAGCAAATGCATGAGTTTAATCCAGAGATCTATAATAAAACTAAATCTATAGTCAAATCTGACTTCATCATAACAATATTTGACTTATTTATCCCTCTTTGATAACATTTTTAAGCCTTCCATCCATGGAATTCTTCTGTTTCTTGATTTGTTTAAAAGGAATGGTCCACTGTTTTTCATACTGAGATATGTTCTTACCTTAGACGAGTTGGTGCCTAACTGTCTAGTCTTTACGTGTGCGCCAGGTCATAATCCCTTAGGAGTACTTCGACATCCGCGCAGAGATATTACTGCACGGATGTCGAAGTGATCCTTGTTCTCTGATTTTGCCCTATTTATATTATTGTACTGTGGTTTGGGGTAGTACCTATAAAAACAGTTAAACCAATAGTATTGTTGCAAAAAAAGCTATCCGAGTAATTCATAAAGTTGGGTTTTTGGACCACACAAACTCAATTTTTTAAAATCAAAGATCATGAAGTTTTGTGACATTGTTGAGTTCCAAACAGTATAGATGTTATACAAAGCAAGGTACAAACTGTTACCAGGCCAAATAAAAAAGGTTCCAAGTCATCCAACTTTAGGATTCAGAAACATAGCACAACTTTAAAAAGTTTTAGTCCAACAGTTAATGGTGTACAATTGTGGAATAAACTGGAGATGGAATTGAAACTATGTCTAAACATCAACCTGTTCAACTATAAATACAAACAAAAGACTTTTGAAATATATAGAGAGGAAGAAATGTGTTGCCACTAGGGGGAGCAGTAGGATCAATTATATATTTTTTTCCTCTATAATCAAGGAAGAGTGTTGCTGCTTGGAACGGTTGTCATTCAGTTGCTCAAATTTACAAATGGAGAATTAGGGTAGGAAAGTTATGGATCCGTCAAGAGGAATCCCCCCAACGGGCTCTAAACCTTGTCTGTTAATGCACCACTCAGCATAGGAACATCATCTACGAAATCAGCCGTTAGGGCAGCTGTGTGGGGTTTGTTGGTGTGGAGCTACTGCCCTCTTCAACTGGCCCATACATGCATAACATGTATTAATGTACCTTTATAACATAAAAGTAACTCTGTAAAGTTTGGCACAGGTAACAATCTGAAAGAAATATATTAATGATCACATTTTTTTTACTTGCTTTGTACTAGACATCGTACATAAAAACAAGATCGTTGTTGTAGTTGTGCGGCATGTTTAATTTTGTGTAACTAGACTTGGATCATGTAACTTTTCACGCAACTGTATTTAAATAGGGAAAACATGGAATAGCTTGGTCACTTCTAACTTCACCCCAGTTTGGAGCTATACCTTTGCTGGGAGAGCCTACAATTTGCTAACAACATTTGCGTGACTGAGCGCTCTAAGCTGAGGTAAGAATATATCTCAGTATGTAAGAACGGTGGCCTAGCAGATCTAACTTGGGTTTAGGACAGCCGAGGAGGGTGTCGGGTCATTATTTATTTAATTTGTTTATTTTTCAAGAAAGATGTGGACCAGTGAGTGAGCTCATTCAGTTGCGGTAAATCTTAAACTGTAATTTGTATGTCTGACTACATTGGGATAGTTGGTACCTCATCCTCCTGCTCTTCCTGCTCTTCCTCCTCCTCATCTTCCTCCTCATCCTCCTCCTCCTCTTGTTTCTCCGTCTCTTTGCTTTCACGGCTCTCACTGTCCGTGTCGATCACGATCACATCCCGGACCACGGCCCGAGTCTGGTCAGAGGGCACTGACTGGGACACGCCTTCATCCTCGATGTCCTCATCATCTGCTGCCATAACCGGGAATGCAGTCTTCAAATGGAAAATAGAAGTAGTTTTTGTTATTTTTTTCTCTCACAACCCACATAAATGTCTATATGTCATAGAAAATTCCCTTGTCAAAACGCATCATAAATTACGCAATCATGTCTATAAATTCCACTAAATAAAATTTTAGATCGATTGGTTGTTGTATTTTTAGACCTCATGATTCCAATAGGAAAACTGTAATCTGCATCGTCTGTATGGCTCTCTGTACAGACCTCACTGTTGGCTGAATCTGGTCGTTCCATGATTTCCCCGAGCTCATCTTCAATGTCTTCCTCCTCTTCCTCAATCTTATGTAAATAAAGAGCAAATACAGTAAATCGGAAAAGTAGGAGACTTTCCAACACCAGTACAAACGTGGGTCACGCCTTTACCTGCAGACCCGTCGATGGTCTCGGTTTTTTGGTGGTGGGAGAAGTGCGTGAACTTTCTGGTCTGCTTTCCTCTTCCTCCTCATCTCTATTTCGCTTTGAACCTGTAAAGACATCCATAAAATGACATTATAAAAGACTTTCAATATAGCTACTCACCCGCCCAGAGGTTAGTTTACCAGGCGCTATAGAGGCCGAGGAGGTGGACGGACGCTCCGCCTCCATGCTGGTTCCTGGCTCCTGATTGGCCGCCTGCTGCTGAGTGGGCTGGACAAAAGCAGTGGCCTGGCTGCTGGTCGGCTGCGAGACGGTGGTCGGCGTGTTGCCCAAACCGGAGCTGGTCGAGTGGACTGACGCTCCTCCACCAAGAGAGGCTGAGGAAAGAAAAGATTTCACTGATCTATTTTGTGGAAATGGGAAAAATGGTAGCACTTTCCAATAAAAGGACATTTTAGGCAGCCTTTTTGTGACACGGGCATGGTTAGAACTGGTAAGGCTGCATTTGGTGCAAGAAAACCCAACCATTGTTTCCTTTTTTTGGCTTTGATAATAATTTAAGCCATACTTGTATCAATGAAACACTACATGAATCGCAGGTAAATGGGTTCATTCGTCTGTAATAATAACTGCAGTGCTAGACGACTGAATACCTTCTTGATTGTCGGCCTGTGTGGTCGGCATGACAGTGGCGGTGGGAGTTGGCGTCGGCACTGATGCTGGAGTAACCATAGGTCGGATGCTGGCTCGGGGGGTGGACTTACTCCCCGGAGACGGCGTGCTTGTGGTGGGACGGATGTTTGCCGTGGGAGGCTCGGACAGACTGGAGCTGCGAAAGGGAAATGCTTCTATGTGATCTCCTGCGTTAAATAAAATTGATTTGAGTGCACCGTTTTTTTATCTACCTTCCGCGATCCTGCGCAGGGCTCTTCAAAGAGATCTGCCTCTGCTCCGATGGTCTGGCCTGATCACCACCCTTTAAAAACACAAGAGGCCACTTTAAACAACACCAGCCACATACTGTACTAACTGGACACAATACAAGTTGTACAATACAGAAGTGAAAATTATTACAGCACTAACAATACCTTTGAGCTGCCCTGGTCCTGGGGCTCCTCTCTGGACTCGGCCTGGGTCTCTCTCAGTTCCCTCAGCTCTCGGTCCAAACGCTTGAGTTTCATTTCATACTGAGACTTAATGGCGTTCATTCGCACCTCCTGCTCCTCTTTGTCCTGTTTCAGCTCCTCCACCTCTTTGTTCAGCGCCTCTTTAGCACCTGAAGGAAAAGTCAGTGTTATGATTAAAGTGGCATGAAAACAACAATATTAACGTCTGCTAAAATGTACGGGCAATATCAATGCACTCACTGTTAAGTTGCCCGATCTTGATCTTGGCTCCGAGGAAAGCCTTTTTAGTCTTTTCTTCTTTGTCGGCCATATGCTGCCTGAGCTGCTCCTCCCTATTCTTGCATTCTGTCATCTGAAAGTAATAAGAAGTAATCTATTTAATTAAATATGCTAGTTTAAATTAAGATGTATACGAGATTACGTACAGATTTCATGGCTTTTATTTATCTAATACACACACAGCTTTCAACCATGTCATAATCCTCTTCAGACTCATTGTACTAATCCTACATTAATCCTTTACAGCTGATTTTTAAGTTAAATCAATCTCAGGTATTTATTAGGAAATAAAGCCAAGGCGAAGATGTCCAAAGTAGTTTTAAAAAGCCTGAATAATACATTATATGGGACATTACAAGAGTACTGTCTCATGTGACGGTAGATCTGGGAAAGTCCTGTTTAAATATGCTTTAGTCGTGATCCCGTCTAGGGTCAGTCCTGATGCAGACAAATCAAACTTTGTTGGGCTCTTTACAGATATGAATCTAGCAACTTCTGGAGAAAAAAAAAGAAAAAAAGCTCTTTACATTTAATCAGAACATGACGTTAGAGTACAGAAGATGAATCAAGTACCTTCATTGAAGATGGATAACTCCTGTATGACTGAGAACTTACGCAGACATTTAATCAGAAGGTTAAACTAAATAATACCTCCTGTCTGAGTTTGGTCAGATCCTCCTCTCGTGCAGCATCTCCTCCTGCGTTCCCCTCACTGCTCTGGACACTCTGGCTCTGAGCGGCCTCTGAGCTCTGTGCGGATGAGGCCGCTTCTATCGTCTGTTTCGTTTCAGTCAGCTGCTCCTCAAGACGCTTCACTTCTGCCTCGCGCTCACTCACCGTCTAATAAAACCACAGAGAAAACACAGCCTAAATATTAATAGTTTTGATGATTTATATAGTGCCTACATTTTTATCCCTTGTATCCCTTAATTACGTCCCGATGAGTTCAAACATATATCCCACAAACCTTCTGTAGGTTGTCTAGTTGGCCTTGAAGCTCTGTCAGCTATGATCAGAAAAAAAGATCCATTAGTTCACTGTCACCCAAGTCTTCTAACCTTGAGATTATTACATAAAGCATACAGCTGACCTTGCCCTCTGCTTGGCTCAAGGCTGTCTTGAGGTTGCCGACTTCCTGGTTGTGGCTCTGTTGTGTGCTTTGTTGAGTCTGCTGGAGTTCTTTCTGGTTTTGTTGGAGGCTTTCCTTAGTCTGCAGCAGCTCCCTCTGGACCTGTTGGAGCTGGTTCTGCCGGGCCTGAGCCTGCGTCTGAGCCGTTTTCAACTGGTTTTGCAGCTAAACAAAAAGATAAGCCACATTTTACAATTTTACATGGCACTCCTTTGGATAGGCACGACATTCTGAGAAGTTAAGGAATATACTGCACAGCTCTGATACATATCTTACTCTTAATCAAATGTTTGGCACAATCAAATATTGCGTAAACATAAAAGACCCATTTACAAACAAAGGAGCCTTGTACCTGTTGGCTCTGGGTCTTGGCCTGCTGCAGCTCCTTCTGACTCTGGCTGAGCTGGTTCTGATTTTGCTGAAGTTGAGTCTGAGTTTGAGAGAACTGAGACTGAACCTGAAAAGAAAAAGACATATCATTCATTCTTTTTTCAATTCTACATCATAAATACATGTGTTAATTGTTTCTTGTGCTTGTACCTGTGTGAGCTGAGTCTGGTTCTGGTTCAGCTGGTTTTGAAGCTCTTGTAACTTCTCTTTGGTTTGTTGGTTTTCCTTTTGAGCGTCCTCCAACTCCCGTTTGGATTTCTGAATCTAAAAAGCAACAAAATTATACACCCCAAAACCTATTTGTTTAAGACTCTGCAACAGAGCCCTTTTCTCTTTGTCTGTTCAAATGAAAGAATAAAGTAGTTGCATACCTCTTCCACTTTCTTCTGCATCTCCTCTTTGACACTGTTCAGCTCCTCTCTAGCCTTGTTCAGCTCCTCCTGGGCTTGAGTGAGCTGCTGTTGCTGTTGTTGGGCTTCCTGACTGGAGTCCGCTTCTTTTCCTTGTTTAGTCGTCGTCTCCTGGACGAACTGCAGCAACACAAATACAGTTTTTATATAATACATGAAGTAAAATAAACAATACAGCAAAAAGCTGTAACATAATCATCATAGTCAACAAAGCTTACAGCAAGCAGTTTTAACATTTAGATTTCAACATCTTTTACCTTGTCGTGCTGGGCTTTGAGCTCCTCGTATTGAGTCTTGTAACGACGCCCGATCTTTTTCACCTGGGTGATGGTTTTGTTTTTCTCCAGGATGTCGTTGTTTTTGGCTTCCAGCTCCTTCTTCACGTTGTCCCGTTCTGAAGTGACCCGTCCCAAAGTGTCCTTTAGTGTCTGCAGCTGAGACTGGGCTGAGTTAGAGCTGGAGTTGGCTCTGAAATTAAAAAAACGGAAGGTCAATCACTCACAGTACCACACCACTTGTCAAATATGTCTGATTAGGCCCAAAATATCCCTAATTTACCACTGTAAATGGACCACCAGTACAGCTTAAAATGAGTACTTACTGCTCAATAAATATCAGCCACTAACAGGTCCAATATTCTGCACTACTCACTCCATGTGTTATATTGTTACCTCTAGATGTGATATTAAACACAGGTAAAAAGTGCGTTCTTACTTGGCCAGTTCAGTCTTTAACTTGGCCGACTCTTCTGCGAGTTGTGTGACGCGTTTCTGTTGAGCGTCTCGCTCTGTGATGAGTTTCTGTTTCTCTTCGGTGTCGCCATCTTTCTGCTGACTGGCCAGTTGCTTTGGGAGGAGAGAAGGAAAAAAGACATCTCAATTCTGTTACTGTTATGATGGATATACAATAGTGCATAATGTAGAAAAGCATGAATAATAATAATAATAATAATAATAATAATATGTTGGGAAAACAATGTCCACTTCAGCAGGTCTTTTTGTCGTTTTCATTCACGTACAAGTTACCTGGGCTTTGAGCTTCCAGCGTTTCATGTCGTCCTCCAGTATCCTCTTATCAGCCTGTAATGAGCCGTTCTTCTCCGACAGTACGGACAGGTTCTGATGCAGCGGAGCAATGTCTGACTGCAACTTTGACACCTGACAGACGAGAGCAGATCCAGTTAAATATTCCAACATTTTATATATTGGTGCACACGGGTAGAATTACTGACTTTGGCCCGGAATATCTTCAGCTCATGCTCCAGCTTGTCTCGGTCGAGTTTGAGCATCCTGATGGTTTCTTGAAGCGCACTGATCGCCTCCATCCTCTTCAGCTGCTGCTCCTGCTGGGCCAGAGTCTTGGCTGTTGTCTGAGGAATACAATAAATAAAATACTAAGATTAGAATTTTACTTACCTATTGTTTGTAATTTTACACGGTACATGTTTCAGCTGATTTATTTTTTGGTTAAAGATAAATAATACAAGCAAAAAATGAGTCAAAGTGCTGTACCTGCATCTTCACCCGTTCAGTGTTCAAAGCGTCCTGAAGCTCCTTCAGCTCTTGGTCCTGATGTTCAACACGCTGCTTGTACCGAAGAGCCTCTCCCTCGGACACCTCACATCGAGCAACAGCAATCTCCTTTTCTCGCCTCACAAACCTACGACACACAAAGCCACGTCAAACTAAATATTTGAAAAATACATAAAATCTTGGTAGTAGAGATGACACTACATTAATAATCAAACGATCATTTGTATAAAGCCTTTAAACATAGGGACATTCAGATCACTTACAAATTTACAAATAAATAACCCGCTATTACGCCGCAGATGGAAGAATCATAAAATATTCACAAGGTACAACTATTTTAACGCAGTGGCTCTTTTCACACCAAGTAGGCCTACAAGGAACCATTATGTGTAAGCTTTCTTCATCAATATGCTGAATGTCTCTCTCTGCTCTTTCAATCAAACGTTATTTTATAAAGCGCTTTTCATACCAAAAGGTATCACAAAGTGCTTTACAGATAACATTTAAAACAATACGCCCCGCATCATACACACACTTTTTATTTATTTTATTTTATATATATATATATATATATATATATATATATATATATATATATATATATATATATATATATATATATATATATATATATATATATATATATATATATATATATACACACACAATATATCATTAGGACTAAATAAATAGATGTCAGTTAAAAGCTAAGCTACAAAGGTGGGTCTTGAGCCTGCTCTTAAAAACATGAACGTTCTCTGTGGTCCTGAGCTCCTCCTCAGGTCGTTCCAGAGGCGAGGGCCATAATATTGGAAAGACGCCTCGCCATGAGTCTTTCTGTTGACTTTAGGAATAACTAGAGACTCCTGCCGGAGGAGCGAAGAGGCCGTGAAGGTTCATAAAGGTAAAAGCAGTTCTGAAAGATAAGAAGGACCAAGACCATTAAGACATTTAAAAACCATTAAAATAACTTTAAAATTGAAAAGAGCCGTCTCGGTGCTGCGGTTTACCCTAAAGCCAGAGTGGAATTTCTCAAGTACGTTATGTGTAGTAATAAAATAATTAAGTTATCACCACCGGCCCCTTAAAGGCAGCAGGTAAAGTTCGTCTTTAAAGGATCCATAGAATGTTTTAAAAAACGGGGTTGGGACCGGCTCCCATTTCACACTATACAGTACAGAAAAGTACACAATGATTTTAATAAATATCACTTGCCGTCTTGCGGTCACTGAGAAAAGACAGTTTAAGATGGTTGGTTATGTAGGGTTTTCAGGGAAGTCCTCGCCCCAGAGAGAATCTAGAACATGCAAACTCCACACAGAGGCCCAGTGCAGGTGGGAATCGAACCCACCTTCTTGCTGGAGCACGAGCGCCAACTGCGGCGCCACCGTGCAATAGTAATAATAGTCCTCATTGTGGACTTCACATTTACCTGAGTATCTCCATTATTTGTGCAGTCGTCTTGTCCTCTTCGCTGAATGACAAGTCCAGATTTTGGTGTAGAGGCTCATGATGCTGCAATCGACTTTTAGCGGCCAGTTCGTCCATCTGTTTGTGGAGAAGTGTGTTTTGTTTCGCCAACTCCTCACAGCGGCGGCTCTCGTTGGACACGTTTTCCTTTAACAATCAAGACATAAAAGCGAATTGATCGTACGGTAGTTACTGAAACTTCCAAACAACTCAAGAAATGGAATGTGGTCGTTTAGTTCCTCAGACTACAAAATATGAAAACCACAAAAAACAATAATTCATGCTTTTGTTCATTCCAATTACCTCTATACCTCATAAGCAGCTGTGCCAGTAATATATGAACTTTTACCTTGAGTTGTTTCTCTGCTATGTCCCATGTTGCAGTTTTCTCCTGCAGAGTGGCCGTCGTCTTGTTAAATCTGTCTTCCAGTTCTTGTTTAGTTGTGGAGATTTGCTGAAAGCGTTTCTTCAGATCTTGCATCGCCTCAACATCGGCAGCATGAAGCATCAGCTCCTGCTCGTACTTGGCCTGTGCCTCCGCTGCAAGTTTGGTCTAAAAGAAAAAAGTCAACCAAGAGTGAAAAGAGCACACATTACAGGGAGGAACGATTGAGAAGAATAGCACTCTACCTGTAATAGGCTCTCTTGTATGGCCTTCTGCTCCTCTGTTACCGCCACAGTGCACCGCTCTAAAGCTTCACGCTGCTCGACCTGACTGGCCCGGAGACTGCGCTGGACATCAATCACCTGCACAATTTCGAAAAGGATGAACACTGTCACAACAACATAAGAAGAAGATAAAGTTTAAAGACTAAATTAAAGAGGTGAATGACGTACTTGTTTCTCCACTGACTCCACAGCCTTCCTGCGCTCCTCCTGTTCCTGCAGCTTCATCTTCTCCGCCTCCAAAATCCTCTGCTCCAGCTGCTTCTGCACATCCTGGGCCTCCTTCAGACGGACCTCCAGAGGAGTGCGGGACTGGACCATAAAAGACACCAGGTTAATTTCTATAAACGAACCAAAATGAACGTACTCAAAGACATTGCAGTTGTACCTCTTTTTCTTTCTTAAGACTGTCCTCCAGTGCGAGAACCACCGCCCTGTACTTCTCCACTTGAGTGTTGGCGTTTTTCAGCTGCTCCTCCAGCTCGTTCTTCTGTTCCTCAGAGGCGGCAAGTTGACCCTTGATCTCATTAAGCTCCTGTTCGGACACGGTCGGCTGCTGAGAGGCTGGTGGACCGGGGGAACGCACTAAATACATAAATACATATTAGACTGTTATATCTTCAGCATATTGTGGGCACTGCGTTAACTTCTATGCACTCATTTTAAATCATGAACGAGAAGATCTTTCAGCGGCTTCTATAGTATATTTCAAACATTGACTCAAACAAGAGTCTCTGCTTTGTTTTGTTGTGCATCCATGGGTTTCAGTCACATGACCGTTTTTATAATAAAAGTCATTTTGAGAACTTTTGGCCATTCCAGATACAATATTTTGACCCATGTATATTTTAACTTTGATGTACCTTTTTTATTTACATTTTCTTCATAAC
Source organism: Proterorhinus semilunaris (assembly GCA_021464625.1). Taxonomy (NCBI): domain Eukaryota; kingdom Metazoa; phylum Chordata; class Actinopteri; order Gobiiformes; family Gobiidae; genus Proterorhinus; species Proterorhinus semilunaris. Next base: position 22,426,187 of record CM038358.1, on the reverse strand, counting down.
ATTTCCTAAAAATCAAACGTTTGACCACAGTTCTGTATGGATAGATTAGTTATAGTACCTCTCAGTGGTGTTCGAAGTGCTGCTGCTCTTCCTGCAGGTGTGCTGCCCGCGGAGGATGCGTCTGTCCCAGAGGCTGCAGAGGCCAACTGGGCTTTGAGTGCTACCACCTGCTGTTCAGACGAGCGCAACAACTCTCGGGTCTTCTGCTGCAGCGTGTTCTGTGTCTCCAGCTGTTTCTTTGCTTCCAACAACTGGGCCTGAGAAAGAGTTGGAAAAACACAACATTAACAAATTCAAATTGATAATAAAAGGGAGGTAAACATTGAGGAATTGAGACATACATCCATTGATCGACCGAGAGCATGCCGTTGCGCCACTTCCTGGTTCAGCTTGGTCTTCATTGTGGTCAGTTCTCCCTCAAGTTGCTCGATCTTGTTGTTGAGTCGTTGGCGAATGTCCGTTTCAGTGTGCTCCATAGTCAGCTGGAGAACAAACAACAAAAGATGAGGTATAGACGTGGTTGTTGAAGCAAACATAGTCAAAAGATGTTTATATTGTACCTGAATGGTTTTGAGGTTGATCAGTAGTAAGTTTTGGTTACGCTGCTCAGCCAAAATTGCCTCCTTCTCTTTATTGAGTCGACTCTCTGCGTGCCTCAGCATCTCCTTCTCTTTGGTTAGGTTCACCACACGAACCTATGAGTAAAGAATCCGAATCGGTTTTATTGCCACGGTTATCCACAGGTTCACAACTAGGATTTTTTTTTTCGGTCGATCGTGCAACAAGAAACATAAAACTTAGTTAAATAATAAACTATAAAAACTTTAAAACTATAAGGGAATGCGTAAAAAGATTACATTTAAACTATGATAAAGACAACATTTTGACATTGAACAACAGCGCAAGTGTATATACACAGAGGTTCAGGTGCATTGAGTGTTAGAGATAAAATAATAACAGTCAAACAAGGTTTAAGACATTTCATGCGTTTTACAACAAGCGCACCTCCTCTAGAGCCACTTTCTCATTTGCCTGTCGTAGATCTTGGCTCATTATGTGGATGGCATGCTCTTGACGCTGGGCTGTGGACGTCAATTTCTGGTTCCGGTCTTGTAGAGCAGCAATCTCTCTGCGGTACGCAGCTACATTCTCCTGAAGCATCTCATACCTGGACAATTCAAATTCAAACAAAGAAAAACATAGTTCAGGAAAATGACCACCTGCCAATATTTCCAGGTCAAGATTAATGGTTTCCACTTTATTTATTTATTTAATATGGACATAGCAATTAACATTGGACGAACCAGATGCATTGCTTAAAGTGTTTTCAACACCTGTCCAAGTACAAGCAACTATCCACCGCCGTCTTGGGGTAAACTGACTCAACTGCGGCTGCAAATCTGCGCCATCGGCACTGAAAACCTCCACGATTCATTCATCAACGCATGACAATCACAAAGGCAAAGCGCGTAAAGTATTCTGTCCAATGACACAACGAAAGCCACAGCAGGAACCCGGGATTCAAACTTCTGCCCATTCATCTGAGACACGGTTACATTACAGCTGGTCAATAGGAATCGACAATAGAGCTCAACCTTCATGGATTAATAGAGTCTGGCTACAGCAGATCAAAAAAACCTCCAAAGAAATGTGAATATTGAGAATAAAATTCTTCCCAGATTGGTGCGTTCCCAATAAATAAAAGAGGTATTACCTTTTGTTGCCAAAGTCGAGTTGAGAGGTGAGTTTGGCGTTTCTGGAGGAGAGCTCTGACAATTGCTTCTGGAGCCTTTCATTGGTTTCATTTAACATTCGATCATTCTCTGCCTTCTCCTTCTTATACAACGTGAAGGAATCATTCAGCTGGAAAAACAGTTTGCGTCAAAAACATAATCCTATTTCAGATCAGTTTGATAGACACTTGTATATGTTTTGTACTTGTTTCAGTGCAGCTTTGGCCTGAGCCGTCTGTGCCGATTCTGCAGCTGCTGCTCTCGGTGGCATGGAGCGAGTGGCCGGCACTGATGGACGGACCGGAGTAGGCTGAGAGGAAGAGTCTGGTCCTATAAAAACAGAAAAGTACAGCTTTAATATAAAAGTTAAAAGTTCTTTACTGGGCTGAAACTTTTAAACATTATTTTCTCAATATTACCTTGAAGCGGCAGGGTGTAGCCAGTGCTCTGTGTCAGGAGAGCTTTGATCATGTCCCTTTGTCTGGCGTTCGAGTCAGCCAACTGTTTCTGCTGGTTTCTCTGCTCTTTTAGCTGCTCAGTTTCTTTTTGTAGTTTGCTCAGACTGGCCTCCAGCTCTGACACACTAAAGACACAAACCAGTTAGTATCAAAAGAGCGACTCTTTAACTTTTCACAGTGAGAAAGTACATGTACACTTACCGTTCTGATGTGACATGGCTCTGCCGTTTGTCCTTCTCCTCCTCAAGCTCTTTCAGTCTCCTCAGCATGTTTTGGTTTTTCTGTTGAAGTTCCTCGATGTTCCGGAAAGATACGGCGCGAGAGCTGCTCTCCTCCATTGTGCTGGAGATGTCCGACGAGCTGCCGTCGCTTCTGGTCACCGGAGTCCCGCGCGTTTCCTCCAACTCCATGAGAAGAGAGCACACCTGGACAAAATAAAATGGTGCAAGGTTTAACAAAAATGTGAATCCTACCAATACTATGAAAACGTCTGAAACGTTGCTTTACCTGCGCAGAGACGTCATTGAGCTGCCTTTCTGTGAGACTCTTTTCTTGTTCGAGGGCGTCACATTTCTGCTTGGCTTCTTCTCTCTCTTTCTGCAGACTGTAAATCTCCTATTGACAGAATCATATTAGTTATCTGTGTCCAAGTAAATGCAACGTAAATGCAGTGAATGGACAGACCGAGCGTGCTTGTTCCAGTTTGTTGCAGAGTGAGGCCAAGGAGCGCTGCATGCTCTCGTACTCCTCTCTTTGACGTTTTAGGACCGGTGCTTTGGACTCGACCTCCTGGACGATCTCATCCAGGACCCTGTTCACTCTCCGCGTCTCCTGTTTCTCAAGCTGCAGCAGAGTTTGACACTCGGCATAGGCATTGTACAGCTACACACCCAAGGGATAAATCGAATTGTTATGGTTATTCATTTTTCTTAATCACGGTTAATCATTTTGTGGTGTAATTTGAATTCTTACATCAAAAAACTTCATGCCAGGTTTGACAATGGCAGCGATGGCAGCCGCTGAGGGGCACATAGTATCCAATTGTTCCTCCGTCAATGATTGTGCACCTGAAGGAAAAACCCAAGATTTGTATATGGTCATAATAAAAAGCACATAAACATTAAAGACTGCGTTTCTTACAACAGTGTTTGCCCGCAGCCTTCACTGACACGTTGTCCAGCTCCTTCTCCATTTTTTTTATCTTCTCTCGGAGTTCAGACTCAAGGCGGGTCTTCTGTTCCTCAGCCTCTGAAAGCTTCTTTTCTAGGACTTTATTGGCTGCAATAGTTATTTCAAGATCAGAAAAAAGCCAAATCTTATACAGCATTTACCGCAAATACCATATGCCAGTTTACCTTCCCCAGTCTCTTTCACCATCTTACTGAACCCTTCCACGGCCCTGTTCAGTTCACTGTTCTTTGCTTCCATGTCAGATGCTGCCCCCTGTGGGTAAAATAAATAATGTACAGGGGAGTTTTAAATGTAATGAAATGCAACAAAATGTGAACTAAATGCAGGGCAGATATCACAAACTCTTACTTTGTAGAGTGAGGACAATTTCATATGTGCATTGAGCTCATTGCGATATTTCTCCTCCATGGAACATTGTTCTTCTTTTGCCTGAAAAGAAACATGAGGAACTGCATTCTTGTACATTTTCACCATAAAAAAAAGCTTTTGCTGTCCAAAAAATATGCATCACAAATATAATAGCTAATGATTTAAAGTTGTTTTTTGCCATTTGTACCTTCTTCAGTTTGTTGTTGAGGTCTTCCGCTCTCTTAGTCTGACTTTCACTTGCTTCCTTCAGAGAGATAACTTGGCTTTCCAATCTAGTCACCTAAAATACAACATTGCAATTCATTCAGATAATTCAATAGTGCAGATAAATGCCATTGCCCCTTGCTACATGAAACAAGTAAACCTCTGGTAAAGTTCATTCTAAAATGCTTCACCTCTTCTTTAGAGTTCTTCTGACTGGATTGTAGGTCCACCATCTCTTTGCCCTTCTCTCGGTTCGTCTCTAGTAGCTCCTCGGTCTTGGCCTTCAGTTCAGATGTTAACCAGTCAATCTTCTGTTGTTGCAGCTCTTTCTCCTGCTCCATGCGTTTCTCCCGCTGTTGCACGGAGGCTTCGGACGACTGAATCTCATCCAGTTTCAACTGCAGGTCCATTTTCACTTTGTTGGTCTCAACCAACTTCTCATTCAGTTGTGTCACATCCCCTACACAATGACGTCACGAAAATTAGATTAAAAAAAATAGTTTATCATCACTTTATCTTGCGTTGTTTATCATTTAAAATCATTACCGGTCAAGTTCTCCACCTCCTGTGTCCTCTTCTCCAGCAGCCGGGCCAACTCCCTTTTTTCCGCCTCAATCTCATATTTTGTTTTAGTTTGCTGTATTGAAATATTACTAATTAAATACATTTTTGTTATGGATTTACTCATACAATATTCACAACATGCATTTAGTATTAATTACTAAAAAACAATTCATACAATACTAGACGAACAAGCATTAAAATGCATTTACACAAACCATTTGTCGAGCCTACCTGCTGGGGTTGAGAGGCTTTTTCATCCGTGGTTTCTGCCTCTATTCCCTTCAAGGTGCTCAGCTCCTCATCTGTACAAACAGACAGGCCATCAAGCTCAACAATCACAGAAGCAGCAATACGCCAAACAGGTAACTTACTTAGTTTATCGTTTTCCTCTTTCACGGCTTGCAAGTCTTTTGTGGCCGTGAGAAACTGCCCCTGGCTCTCTGCAAGTTTCTTTTCAATGTCAAAATGCTGCTGCTCTGTAAACACATGAAAGATTGTGAGTCATTAGCTGTATTAGGAAGTGGACATTTCAATCGAGCAAAGGCTGATGCTACTCCAACCAAACTCAGACAAAACTGAGATAATTGTTTTTGGCCCACAGACACAAAGACAAAGTGTTATCAGTCACCTTGAGTCTCTCTCTCTCTCTTAAACCAAAAAATCAGGTTAGAAATCTAGGAGTAATCATGGACTCAGACTTGAACTTAAAACAATCAAAGCAATAACATCATCAGCTTTTTACCATCTGAAAAACATTGCTAAGATCAGAGGAATAGTGTCAAAACCAGACTTGGAGAGATTCATCCATGCATTTGTCTCCAGCAGGTTAGACTACTGTAACGGAGAAATACCAGGAACCAGGAAATACGACCATATTAGTCCAGTGCTCTGGTCTCTGCACTGGCTTCCTGTCACTCAGAGAATAGAATTTAAAACAGCTCTGCTTGTGTACAAGTCTTTTCATGGTTTAGCACCAAAGTACATCTCTGACATGTTAGAGCCGTATGAACCATCTCGGGCCCTGAGAACTTCAGGGAGGGGTCTCCTGGTGGTTCCCAGAGTCAATAATAAACACGGTGAAGCTGCGTTTCAGTTTCATGCAGCTAAAATCTGGAACAGTCTTCATGAGGATGAAGGACTTGTAGTCCGAAACGTTACAGAGTGGGGTGAGTACAGATTAAAAACAAATCTTGGGAGCTAAAACGCAGTTGTGCGGATTTTTATTCATGATTACTTTTATACACATTTCCCAAGATCTCTACACAATATGTTAAATGGGGAAGGATAAGTGAACAGTATATAGTATATAGAGCTTTGTTGTCAATGATATATTTGGATTTATTCCTTAGGGCTAAAATCTTTGCAACTTTAGTTTAAATTTTTATGATGTGGGGTTTCCAGCTGATTTTATGGTCAAGTGTTACACCAAGAAATGTTTGTTCATAGAGTCTTTCATTCGTTGTCAATTTTAACTGGTAATTGTACATTCATTACACGATTTCCAAAGAACATTGTTTTGGTTTTCGTAAGGTTTAGAGAATTTGTTTACGCAGAACCAATCTTTCAATGTATCCATTTCTTCTGTAATCTTGATCCCCATTTGCTGAAAGTCTGCACCTCAGAGTATGATTGTTGTATCATCAGCAAAAAAGACCAGTTTAAGCTTCTTGGAAACAAAGTACAAATCATTGATAGATAATAAAGATAGTTTAGGCCAATAGCCTCCAACAAATGTTCACTTTATGTTTACTCCATCAACATGTCCTCAAGCAATGCCACTTTAGCATTATGCGATATAAAAATAAAAATAAATTGCATACACCATTCACAGCCAAGCGCTTAATCAATTAAACGTGAAAATAATCGGTAGATTAATCGATTACCAAATATTTGTTAGTTGCAGCCCTAGCTGATACCAACTAGTATTTTCGAATAAACGTCGAAGTTGATACGTTTTTTTATTGTTTTTTCCTTTTTATATGGACATAGTAATTACATTGTTTAAAGTGTTATAGCTTATGTGCCAAATTTCAACACCTGTCCATAGGGGGCTTTTAGGTTACAATAGACAAAACACATTATTAAACAAGACAAGGAACATTTTACACATGGGAACAACATTTGAGCCACTGTTTGAACTCTCTGGTAAAGATGTTAATATTAGTCTGCAGTTTCGGTGCAGTGGGGAGAGAGTTCACAGTGTAGCCCCTCTGAAGGAGAAGCTAGACTGTCCAAAAGATTTTCGAAACTTTGGGAGCACACAATTTAATTAACTTAACAGTTATTGATTAGAGCAGTTATTAAGGCTGCAGTAGCTCCGATTAACCTCCAAAATATGTCATTGTGTTATCAATCAGATTGTGGAAAAGCTTTTAGTGGAGTGACAAGATCAGGATGCTTTAGTCTAAGTTAGCCTTGATTGAGAAGCTAACACGAGCGCATAGCCTCAGGAATTAAAATGACAGCTTTACAATGTATGCAAATTTCTAGAGATGATTTGCTAACTTTATAGTGAAACACATAAGCCTCGTGTCAGAGATTGGCGTTTTAATGGCACATACCACTGTCAGCTTTGAGTCTCTCCCGCTCGGTTTTCAGCTCCTCGATAGCATGCTGGAGCTCCGTCACAAACCTCTCCAGTTTGTTTTGGATGCCTTTGGGAAGTTTGTTCAGCTCTGTCCGCTCCAGAGCCTGCAGCAGGACGGCCGCCATCTCCGCTACAGTCCCACAGTCCCCAAAACACGGGGAAATTTAAGGCAAACTTTCCTAAGGCTAAGTTGTGTGACCTGTTCAAACCGCTAATGATGAGAAAACGTGTAAAGTCAAGCGAGTCACGAACCGGAAGTTTTATCTCATCCTTCAAAATAAACTACTTTCTAGAAGAAAAAACACACACAATTGAAACACTATCCCAACAGCTAAAGTCACATTTAAACCGACTAATGTGATTATATAGTATGCCTATTGCTCATAGTAGAGAAAACTTTGAGATGTATTATTCATTTTGAAGACTTGAATCAAATTTACTGTGGGAAGTCCATTTTATTTTTTAGCTTGACGTCGTTACATCATACACATGCGACGGAAATCCAATACATGCGCAATGCATTCTGGTAAATGTTGTTTTCCGACTTTGCTGACGAACCAACGCGAACTGCCAGCTGTCATGCAATAAAGCACATTTTTAAGGATTACAGCGGGTTTTTTTGTCGTATAGACAATCGTATAGTATCAGAGGTAAGCGTTCAGAAACCACTTGATATTTTGGTATCCGAGTTATTGTTGTGAGTGTTCAAAAATGATCATTTAAAACGAGCGAAATGATTGCGTTTTTATGAGTTGTACAATTTATTGCATATTGAGTTACATGGTATAAAGATGTAGCTCTCTCTTAACTGCAAACTTGCGCATATGACCATGTTTGTATTCAACTCAATTATTATGTTATTCTCTCTTTAGGAATCATGGGTCGTGGATACATTGTTGAAGATGCTGTGGAGAGTTATTTGTCTCAATTGTGTGATCTGAAATCCACTACAATCACAGGCTTGCTCATTGGACAGGTAACACTATTTGTAACCATGTCATTGTTCTGTGTAACAAAGTTTTACAATGTTAATTATGTTATTTATATCTTAAAGAGTTCAGCTCAAAGAGATTATGTTGTTATGGCCTCTCGAACACCTCCAAAGGACGATTCAGCTGGAGACTGTTTTGACAGAGATTGGGTTACAGAGCATGCCCGTCAGGTAGATAAAGAAAACAGTTGTGATTATGTGTTAGGGCGCTCTATACATTTTATTGTTTGACGATAATTAATGTAGTGTGTGTGTGTGTGCTTGATGGTTCTGTTTTAGGTGTCCCGGATGCTGCCTGGAGGTTTGTCTGTTTTGGGAGTTTTTATCATCTCTGAAACCGACGTCAAAGACACACTAATCACTCTGCGACAGGTACGCTGTACTCACATCTGCAATCACATCAACTGTCGCGCCTTGTTCATTGTATTCATTCAGATTTGTTTGTGTGTGTGTTTGTAGCTGGTGTTTTCCGTGGAGAACTTAATCTCCTCTGAGCGACTGTGGAGTCCAGCTGATGATGATGTGACAGACTGTGTGACTCTGCACATCAACTCCAAAACTAGAAAGTATCCTTTGTAAGGCGTAACGTAACACGTATATTTCTAGTATGTTGATCGGTGATGAAGAAGGTCGTGGGTAAAGCAGCAACACGGACAGGCAATAGCTCCTCAAGAAACTTTATTTTACAATCATTAATGTCTGAGAGTGACTTTTATAAGTGAATCTTCAATGAAGGTACTTGATTCATCTTCTGGTCTATATATTCAGCTGCGTGCAGATTGTGACCTTTGTCGCTGACGAAGCCTTTTGGATGAGAGGCGAAACGTTCGAAGACTTCAACTACTGAGTACAGAAGATGAATCAAGTACCTTCATTGAAGATGGGCAACTCCTGTACGACTGAGAACTTACACAGACATTTTATAAGTGAACTCCGGCAGGAATAAGATTCCTGACCAGTAGTACCACAGTAATAAAGCAAATTGCTATGACGATATTGGAGAAATTGGAGAAGAATAAATCTTCTTACAGCAATAATATTGGTTTTATGGATGACACAGTGGGACACAGACAGTTGTGGAGTTCTTAACCTAATATCACAGAACAGTGTGCAGAACCTTCGATGTCAAAGATCCAAAGGTTTGTAACGGTTATTTCTCATGTTTGCGGAGGTTAGACACGTATATGACCACTGGGAACTATACGAGACACATTCCTATAATGGGATATTGTGCTCCTCAATTTGCTAAAGTTTGTTGTGAATACTCCCTGTGTTTCAGTGCATTGCAAAACCTGCTGACTGGAAGTATCAATCAGGGGTGTGTTCATCATGGATCACTGTGTCCTGTTGTTTAAACGTGAACATGTACCTTCCTCTACCAACTGGGAAAAACACTGCGGAAACGATGGAGAAGTGCATCAAGGTTTGCATTCAGGCTAGCTGCAAAATCTACAACGCCGCAGTTTCTGAAGTATTTTTTTCTTTCAGGAGGAACTAGAAATCTGGGCGCAGAAAATTGAAAGTGGAGTGTTTCTGCTCGATGGTAAAAAGTTGCCAGAAGATGCGGAACTCACTACAGGACAGGTGAGGCCTTTTTCTTAACAAAATAAAACTGCTCTGCTAACATGATCAAACTCGAACACAATTTTTTCCCTTTTGTTTGCAGAGGAGGAATATAAAGCAAACATACTCAGCTCAATTGTTAATTTCACCCGTAAGTTTTATTTCTTATATTTATGCTTGTTTAACCTCTTACCACCCGCCTTAACCAAGGGCATTTTCCAGTTCAGCTTTACCCAAGTCTAAAAACTTCTCGACTGGAGAGCAACAGTGTAATGCCTCATTTGAAAGCTATGGCCTAGAAAACTTATCCGAACTTTTTTGTCGAGTTGTCGTCACATTTTTGAAGTGTTTTTGCCGTGTTTTTCTTTGCCTTTTCATCATTTTTTCATTGCTTTTTTTTCACCGTGTTTTTTTTCCACATTTTTTAAGTGTTTTTTGTCGTGTTTTTATAGTGTTTTTTTTTGTCGTGTTTTTGTAGCTTTTTCAACAATTTTTTTGTCGTGTTTTGCCGCATTTTTGTAACTTTATTTTGTCGTATTTTTGTTGTGTTTTCATCACGTGTTTGTCTCCTTTTTGTCTCTCTCCAGTCACTTTTTTGTTGTATTATTGTTGCTTTTCTGGCACATTTTTGTCGATCTTTTATTGCTTTTTTGTCACTTATTTTGTTGCGTTTTCATCCTCGTTTTCGTTGCTATAGTCACGCTTTTTTTCCAAGACGCTTTTAGATTTGGGTGAATGTGCTCAGTTCAGGTGGGGTTTAAGAGGTTAACATTGAGCAACACTTTATGTTTCTTCGGTTTTCATGCCCCGGTTACCTTTTTTATTATCTTCTTTTGTTGTGCTCATTGCTTCCAGTGTGAACAAAGGCAGAGTGACGTGGTGCAGAAGTGTGGAGGGAGTGTATCCATTAGGGGCACCATCCACAGTCGAGCCCATGTCCACAGCAACAAACCGAAGGCCAGACACATTGAGAAGGTGATCGTGTAATAACAAACAAATGTAATAGCAAACAGTTTGTAAATTAAACAGTGAGTTGCTAATGTAAAACAATATTTTCCCAGGCACTAAAGAGGGACATGATTTGCACGGTGGCCACAAGGGTTCAAATGCTTCTGGAGGAGCTCGCGACAGCAGGCGGGCAAAGCAACAACTTTGGAGGTATTTATCTTACAGCTTAAATCACTAACGTGCTTTATATTAGGGCTGTGGTGACTGTGCACAGAGTCATGGCTGTGGGTGTGTGGGGTCGGCCAATTCAGAGGAGGGAAATAAGACTTGAATAAATACAGCTTTTTCCTAACTATCTTGCATAACAAGATCTACTGTACATTGAAACACCTATATTCGTTCATCTTAATAAAGATATTTTTAAGTATTGAATTTAGGGTTTTCCGCAATTGCAAAGTACTCATTTCAGTGGAATTATTGTAATACAGTATTCATTTTCATCTATTTAATTGTTTTGAGCAACAGATTGTTCTAACACAAGTCTATCTTCGTTTACCATTTTTGTTACATATTCTAATATCGCTATGGGCATCTAATAACTCTTTCAGTATGTGATGTTTGTCTTGATTTTTATTTACCGTGTGACAGTGATGTATTTGTCTGTCCCTTTAGGGGAGCTCCTCTTCCCCAGGCGCATTTTCTGTCCCATGAAGGGGAGGGGTCCCATCTGTGTCTGTGATTACCAGTTCAGTGACGAAGGACCAGCAGAGTCGACCGAGCGGCTGAAGGAGATGCTGGACATCGACGCTGAAGACGACGACATAGACATGAGTCACGAAATCACTCCTGAAAACATTAACACGGAAACCGCTGACAGTGAAGCAGCAGGTGAGCTATTCAGTATTACTGCACTATTTGCATTATTTTTATTTTTTTTATTTGTTTATTTGAAAGGGGACTGTGCATTTTCACAAAACACATGACGTGGTTATAAAAAACATAATTTGTCAGAAGGCTGGCCATGATATACAGTAAAACAAGCATTAAAATAGATTTACACAAAAATACAGTTAACATTACTGTAATCATGTATTAGCCCAATTATTGCCCAATAAATCAAAAATGCATTCTGTGTGTCTATTTAAACCCATTTAATTATTTGGTGCAGTTATATTCTTATGCAATTGATACAAAATGCCCCTCTTACGCTGCTAGCTTGAACAATTCCTAATTATTATACACTGCAAGGGACTACATGATGATGATAATAATAATAATAATGATAATAATGATGGCTTACTCTTTTACACTACTGCATTGCACTTTACAAGACTGTATTACCAAGTTGCTGTATTACGATTCACTCACACACTACATTCAATCTAGCCTATTGTATGAGAAAAACGAGTGTCCCTGGAAACACACAAAGTCTTAACGGACACAAAGGGACACAGACACAGCACGAAATGGCATAGTGGCCACAAAGGCCAGCAGCCTTTGTGGCCACTATGAGAGCTAATGCTTTACTGAAATGTTGAAACTGTGTTTTATGTTTTGTGTTTTGTCTGTCTGTCTGTCAGAAATGTCATCACATTGCAAATGTCTAAGTCCATGTCTCAATGTCTCAGTACATCTTTGCAAATTATTAAGTACATGTAGCCTACAATTAGCACAATTTCCAAGTGAATTGATCTAAACTGATTGTTGATTCTCAGTCTAGAATACATTTATTTTTGCCACCTCAGAGTATGTTGCAAACACAGCAAAACACAGACCTTGTTGTATTGTCTTCACCTAAAGTTTTATTGAGCAATGGATTTTTTTTCCAGTTTTATACAAAATTGTATTCACCATTGTCAATGACGGATTGGGCTAAGACTGAAAAGTGGACACGAGGGACATTTCAATGGTCCTCTGCCATTGTAGCGGCCAGTTTTACCCTGTGCAAACGTCCGCTCTGGCAGCAGTGATTAGGCGTCTCGGACGCGTGTCTTCCTCCACAAAGAACCATAAAAATACTGTGTTCCAAGGTTTATTTGCGTAGCTCAACGCCATCAATATATACACAGGTTTCAGGATTCAATAGATACGGTCAAAAGATGTTTGCCTCCACACTGCCACACCCGAATGCCCCCCTCCACCCACCTTATATAGGGCAGGTAATTACATAAGCGCCCACAGAGCGCCACGCAGTGGCAGGAGGATCAATCATCATAAGGCTAAAAATGGCTCCAACAGCCATAGTGACAAAACATCTAAACATTTAGACCTGCAGTGCTTACACGATGCCAAAGGGACAAAGCATTTTGGGGTCATTGACTGTTTAAATGAGAAGGAAATTTAGTTTTGACACACGAGTGAACTGTTTTGGGAGAGATATGGACTTGTGCAGGTGATGGTGTTGTGCCGAACCATCCACGTTGTTTTGGGAAAAGCACCAAGAGTGTTGAGAACGTCCAAAGCAATTGAGAAGGATCTTTGCCATTTTTGGGGGCATTGACTATTTAAATGAGAAGGACATTTAGTTTTGCAGCATGAGTGAACTGTTTTGGGAGAGATATGATCTTTTGCTGAGTGAGCTATAAGTTTGTGCTGAACTTAAGACTGTTTTGCCAAATGATCTTAGAGTTTTGAGAATGTAATTTCTGTTTCAAGAAATGAGCCAAACCAATGGAGAAAAACTGTAATTCTGGTCCGAAATGCCGTCACGCACGCGTTAGACCCGAGGTGGCAGTAGTGAATATAAAAATGACCAACTTGCATCTAGTCCCTTTAAGATCAAATAAACAAAATTGTGAATAATAAAATATAAGCTAGACAAATGAGGCATATAGGCTTCATTCAATCTTTTTGACATTTGTAACTTTATTTTTGAATAGGATTTTATTCAACATTAAGGGAAGAAAGAAGATAACATTTTATTTATTGTAGATAAAAAAACAAACCATTTAGGCTACAATATTCAAACAAACTAAACATATAAAGTATTAATACGATATAAACAAATTATGAACAGTCAAAAATAATCCATTTAAAAATAATTCTGGCCAGGTAAAATATATCACTGAACTCCCACAGGATTTAATCAAAGTTTATTGATTAGTTTGTTATATATAGATTATTGCTCTGTTGCTGTAGTTAACTGGTGACACAGCAATTTGCAGAATAAAAAATATCGTACATTGATCTTAAAATATGTCTTTGTGGAAGAGCACATTTACGCTCATTTGGGTTGGTCAGAGTCCAGGGCCATTGTTCAGTCCGCCCCTGATGGGCATCCGATTCTCTCCTTCTCCTTCCCGATATACCAGCCACAGGCCTCTGTGCGCACGCTCTGTGTCCCTGCCAAAAGCGAAAGTAAGTTTTATTGTGTGCTAAGAAGTAAATATTGTCATCTGACGTGTTTAGGCATTGTTTGCTCTCACTTGTCTATCTGTTTAGCATCTTCTGTGCATGTTTTGATACTTTGGCGTTTCTTTTCTTTTCTTTTTTTCGTTTTACGTGAATATGCTGTAGATTGAGCCTTCGTTATTCCAGCTGTATTCCCGGGTGCATACAGTATATCTGTTATGTGTACAGTTAGATCTTGTTTGGCCTGGGTGCTGCGAGACATATAGTATATTTAGATTCTAAATATGCTGCCAATGGGTGCGTCCATAAAGCCGAGAGATGAGCAGTAAGGAGTGATGAAACTCCTGTGTGTTCCGCCTTCAAATGATATGTTCAATGAGCAGCAGCTGCTACTCAGAGTCAGTCCTGCACTGACCAGAGAGAGAGCCCCGGTTGGAGGCTTTAAGAGGTTTCAGCTTTCTATGGCACCGAAAATGTGGAATGTAGAAGCTACTGTTCAACCACAAGAGGCACTAACCATTTTAGACTGGGAAATGTAGTTAACTCTATTCCACACCAATTTACACTGTTTATCAGCAACAACAAAAAAAGTGGATTTGGTGTTTAGTTTTTCTTTAAATATGGATTTAACTGCCAACCTTTTATGAGGTGCAGTTCTGCCAGCTTCCACTAGAGTGAGGCCGAGACCACCAAATCCATTTCAAATCCTTACTTTGCCCCATTATATGCCTTTACATGCCTGTACATTAGTTGTTTCATTGCTTCTTTTTTGTTTAAGGTTAGGCTATCTGTCCAAATTGATATATTTTTATTGTTCTAATTCGACGTTTATTGTTGTATTAGATGGTCTTATATACCTTTACATATTGTTATACTTTTGTGCATTATCATCTTATAATTTAGCTTATTCAATGGCTCACATAATGATGGGGCAATGACCTGGCTGTTCACATAAGTTTATCTCACACACACACTCAACTCATACCATCATCCCTGCCTGTACGCAACTTCAATAATAAAGTTTGCTGGAAAAACTTCTCCGTGCCCTCCTCTCTGACCAGAGCCCTGTCAAAGGAAACTGTATTAGTAGTATTAACCCCTTCTATCACATTCTTTCTTCATTCAAATTAACTTCTTAAAAAACAATATATATATATATATGATACAATCTACTGTAAACGTGATCTGTGTCGTTTCGGGGCTAGACTTTGGACATGTGACTCTTGACCACAGTAACACACTGTGACAAGTATGTTTTTATGTTTATGTTTCCAGAGCCCGTTGAAGAAAAGACTGAAGACCCCACACCCCAGAAAAGCACATATATTGGTAAAATACTTTGTCTTTTTGCCTTGATAGTATGTAATGCTTACGGTTATACTTCTTAAACTTCGTAAATAATGATTAGCTCTACCAATACATAATGTTTTTATTTTGTCATGATTTTGAATATGATGTCGATGGTCTAATATAAAACCTTTTTGTTTTTGTGTCGCTCTTTCCGTAGGTGTTGTCGTGGCCTCTGCAGTCGCCTTACTCGCCACCGCTGCCTCCGTCATGTATCTTACTGATGTTTAACATACCGTCCACAATAAACTAACCTAAAGTAAACCAAATTACTTAATTGCATTTTCTAATTTGAGTCCAGGTTCATTCTGTCTTATAAAGAATGACCACTATAGACCACAACTTGGACATATACAGCATACGAGTTTGCAATCCCTGAGGAATATCTACTTGAAATGAACTATTTTGATAAATAATATTAAAAGGTTGGTGAAAATACACATTTCCACACATATTAATAAGGAATCCAGTAACTTCACAATCTGAATCTTTTGTAACCAACATTATTATTAGGCTAGGTAAACAGCCATAATATATTTAATATTTTTATCTAGCAATGTCTTTTCTTGCACATGCACTTTCCAAGAGTTGTTATTCTTCGAAATTTCACTGCTGGTTTATTCCCTTTGGAGGTGGAGTTTGAACCTTGTAGATTAGCATAGCTGCTGTTGACCTTGGGCTTAGTATTGAACTTTGACTCCCTGCACCAGGACAAAAAGCATGTCTTTGTGAAACGTCCGTCAGAGAGAGACGTGAGACCTGTAAAAACGTGAGCAGCTTTAGAAGCGGAGTCGTCCCGGGCAGTGTTTCGGACCTCTCATCCACCGAGCAGCAGCATTTGTCCAACCAACTGAGGCATCATGCTGAGCAAAGATCTCCCAGATATCGAGGTATTTTCAGTGAATTGTCTACTTTTATTTGCAAGTGTGTTAATAAAAAGGCTACAATAAAATACAATGTGTTGGGGTAACTTGTAACGTGTCCTTATGCTTCACAGTGTCTGACTCGCAAATGTAATTACAATGATATTCTATAATTAACAAAGGGAGTGGCGATTTACTGAGATTGAGATATAATCCAACTCTTACTTATTGTTAGACTAAAACAATTCAGTTTAATAATTGGATTGCACCTCAAACTCGGGTTAGGAAGTTATTTTGTAACTTTGAGATTAATTTGTTACATGACATCACATTGTAATCTCCCATACCAATTCACCCTGCAAATTAATGCTTCACCGCTTTCTCCATAGCAGCAGGAGAGGAGGCTGGCATTTTCTAAACCTTTGTTCAGTGCAACTTGTAACATCATCCCACTATTTATGATTTACAGCTATAGTTCTTAATGCTAAATTCCTCAAGCCATGTGATGTGGCCTTTTGTAACCTTGTGTAGCGTTATGTAGCCTGTCATAAGCGGGGTTAGGTAAGAGACACGTGATTGTACTACAGGGGTATCGCCTCACGTGGAGCGATGGACCAGTACTTTCCCATTAGCATCATTTGGCAAAATTTGAAAATGTAGCTAATAGACACATTTTGATATTCCTACTGTCTTTGAGGTGATCCATCATTGTCATATAATTGAGCTTATTCAATGGCTCACATAATGATGGGGGAATGACCTGGCTGCTCACGTAAGTTTATCACTTTGACCCCAACACACTGTACCAGCAAGCAAACTTTCTGGAATAGTTTGTACGTTTGCTGTACTCTGAAGAACAAAGGGGAACATAATTTGAGGCAATAAAAAGACTTCAGTTCTCAGTAGATGAAAACAATAATAATAATTATACATTTTATTTGTATGGCACTTTACACATGAAAACACATGTCAAAGTGCTACAGGTGCTGCAGCTACAAACACAAAACATATAAACAGTAAAAACCGCAAGAAACATATTAAATCTGGGGTACCTGACTTTTTGTTGTTGGAAAGTAAATTTGTTTGAGTGAGTTGTAAACACAGCAAAAAAACAGATCTTGTTAAATTGTCTTCACCTATTTATTTATTGAGCGATAGAAGATAGAAATACCTCTCTACATTAGTGGTATTTTTTTTAGGGGCGGTCACCCCTTTTCCACTTTTCCACTGCTCAAAGCTGTACACATGCGTGAAATGTGCATATAAACAATTTGCTTGAACAATTCGGACATGCAGGAGGAATTGCGAGTGCTAGAAATGAGTTTGGGCCAAATAAAACAATGTCAAAGTTTATGTGGGAAAAATTATCCCAGCTTTGAGAAAATGCAACATAAGATTAAGCTTAAACAATCTTCCTTTGAATCACCATGCCACAAACACAAATATGCTTCACCTTATCCATTAATGTTACTGAAAAGAGCTGGGCTGATTGACTTTTATAAATCCTTTTACCCTTTATCCAGAACATCTTGGCTCTGAACCCCCGGGTGAAGTCACATGCTCAGATCATTTCCACAGCCAACAAGAAGAAAGAGAAGAAACACTGGAAGAGAAACCAGGAAAGAGGCTGTGATGTGAGCCACTCTCTTCATAAACTAATGTATCAATATTCAAGTATCTGCAATTATATTAGTGTTGTTTATTTCCCTTTTTGTTCAGTCTTGTGTAAAGTTAGAAAACAACTTCGATGACATCAAACACACCACACTTAGTGAGCGGGGGGCTCTGCGAGAGGCACTCAGGTAAGATGACAGTCAGAAATTGTTAAATATTTCAAGCAATAGCTAAGCAGCAATTTCATAGATTTTAATGTAGAACCTTTAGTCTAATTTCATTGAGTACAATTTGTGGCCAGATGTCTTAAGTGTGCTGATGCCCCGTGTCAGAAGAGCTGTCCCACAAACCTGGACATCAAATCCTTCATCACAAGTATCTCCAACAAGGTGCGCCCCCACACATAGGCATAACCAGACGATCACTATGACTTCTTTCATCTGAAACTATATATTTGTGCGTGCTAGAACTACTATGGAGCAGCGAGGGCCATCCTGTCAGACAATCCGCTGGGCCTCACCTGTGGGATGGTGTGTCCCACGTCAGAGCTGTGCGTCGGGGGGTGTAACTTGTACGCCTCTGAGGAGGGGCCCATCAACATAGGAGGGCTGCAGCAGTTCGCTACAGAGGTACAAGAAATAAGGGTTATATTAAAATGTAGGCCGTTTGGTGACCATCATTAAATGTGCATCGTTTCTCCATTTGACTGTACATTTCTAAGTGCGGCCAAGTTTGTTTTATAGCCTGTTCATTTAGACAGTAAAGAAGTAATAAATCATAACAACGCCGCCTAAGAAGTGACTTCCTGTTTCGTTCCAGCACGCCAAAATAAAAGCACACAGCTCATCTCATTGATTAGTTCAACAGGTACTTGCAACATTACAAGAATATAATTAAATATACACATTTTAAGTGTTTTGTCTGTTAATAGTTAGGCAGAAAGAAAGTTGAACTAATGAATAAGATGGTGCTTTTATTTTGGTGTGCTGGATGGATGGATGCGTTACGAATGGCATTTTTCCGTCATTCGTGACTTGTCGTCGTCATGTGTAACCCCAGCATTATGATTTTAAGTTATGCACAGAGTCAATTGCAACACAATCTTTTGAATGGTTCTTAAGTCTTCAAAATGACGTCCGCCCATAATTTATAATGAGTATATACTGTTTGTATTCTGCGTTGGACACATTGTTGGCCCACAGACACAAAGTGTTATCAGTCACCTTGAGTCTCTCTCTGTGAACAGCCACATCAAAGCAATAACATCATCAGCTTTTTACCATCTGAAAAACATTGCTAAGATCAGAGGAATAGTGTCAAAACCAGACTTGGAGACACTCATCCATGCATTTGTCTCCAGCAGGTTAGACGACTGTAACGGCTGCTCTCTGGCCTTTCTAAACGAGCTGTTAGAGCTGCAGAACATCCAGAACGCTGCTGCTCGAGTCCTGATAAGAACCAGGAAATACGACCACATTAGTCCAGTGCTCCGGTCCCTGCACTGGCTTCCTGTCACTCAGAGAATAGAATTTAAAACAGCTCTGCTTGTGTACAAGTCGTTTCATGGTTTAGCACCAAAGTCCATCTCTGACATGTTAGAGCCGTATGAACCATCTCGGGCCCTGAGAACTTCAGGAAGGGGTCTCCTGGTGGTTCCCAGAGTCAGGACTAAACACGGTGAAGCTGCGTTTCAGTTTCATGCAGCTAAAATCTGGAACAGTCTTCATGAGGATGTGAGACAAGCCTCAACTCTGACAATGTTCAAATCCAGGCTGAAAACAGCTCTTTTTACCCGAGCAGATGAAAACTGAAAGTATTTATTCTGCACTCTTGCCTTTTACTGTAATTGATTAACTTTATGTTGATGGTTTTCTTGTAATTTTCTGCAACTGTGAAGCACTTTGAATTGCCTTGTGTATGAATTGTGCTCTACAGATAAACTTGCCTTGCCTTCACAGAAAGTAGAAATTTAAAAAAGGATTGAGAGGAATTCCTAATTACTGTGTATTAAAACCTAACGTGTGCTGTTCCAGGTGTTCAGTAAAATGGGGATCCCACAGATGAGAAACCCCGAGCTCCCTCCAGCCAATGAGATGCCAGAGTCATACCACGCTCCCATCGCTCTGATTGGCTGCGGCCCGGCGTCAATCAGCTGTGCCTCGTTCTTGGCCCGACTCGGATATGACAACATCACTATATTTGAGAAACAGAAATACACCGGAGGGCTGAGGTACATGAATATTTACCACACATTGAAAGATATTTTGTTTATTAGTTTATTTATTTATTATTGGGACAGTGCATATTAATATACATTAAATATGCCAGAATTAGCCTAAGGGCTATTTTTCATCTGTAGTCCCTGGACAGTTGTTATGTGTCAACCTGAAGGGAATAAAAGTACAATTATACACATAACAATTATACACATAACATACTCAAATAAAATGCAACACAATAAAATATTAAACAAAAACAACAGCACTCTCAATATCACAAACCAAACATTATAGACATTACAACAAGACTGTTATAAACTCAACAGAGAAGGACAAGAGGCCAGCAGGGGGCAGCGAGAGATGATCCTGTCAGTGATGACGGTTCTGATTCTCAATGAGCCATTTTTTTAAACTGTATTTTAAATGAGTTATATGTATTGATATTTCTAATTGTTGTGGGGGTAAGGTTCCATTCATGGGCAGCTTGGACAGAAAAGGTGGTTTGACCAAAAACCGTTAGTTTGAATAAGTTACATATCTAGAACACATCAACAGTTATACTCACTATATCATATTTGTCTTTCCTTCAGCACAGCAGAAATCCCTCAGTTTAGGCTTCCCTATGAAGTGGTTCAGTTTGAAATCAACCTAATGAAGGATCTGGGGGTCAAGGTATGTTTTAACCAAAACCTGTGTTGATGTCAGAATCAGTTTTATTGACATTGTCAGTGAAAGATTTCACAACCAAGGAATTTGCTTCAGAAACATGAATTTGTAATACTAATAAACAACTATTGGGGCAAGCAAATAAAAATAAGATAAATAAGGGAAGATAAACTATGAATATACAATATCTCTCTGATGCTCAGAGTAAGCCACGCAATGTCACTAAACTCTTCATTTATTCACTTGGTATGTTTCCTGACCGTAATTGACAAACATTCTTTAATATTTGAATGTTTATTATTATTACTTGTAGGTGTTGTGTGAGAAGGGCCTTGGACTTGGTGGAATGAGTTTGACATCTTTGAAAGAAGAAGGATTCAAGGCTGTATTTATCGGCATCGGTGAGTTGAACTAAAAGTACTATTATAAAAGTAAAAATGACAAATTACGTATATATGATGAAGGACATTTAATTGTATGTATTTTCTTGCATTTATAGGTCTCCCTCAGGCCAACAGAGCTAAAATCTTCCAGGGTCTAACGGTAGAACAAGGATTCTACACATCTAAGGACTTTCTGCCTTTGGTGGCCACAGCCAGCAAAAAAGGTGCAGTCAATCACGTCCAAGTGCCCAAGTCAATCCTGTGTCACTGACTCATTGTGGCTGGAGTGGATGTATCTGATTCATCACTTTTCATTGTTCACGTTTGCAGGGATGTGCCAGTGCCGTTCCTCGCTGCCTGAGTTGAGAGGAGTGGTGATCGTACTGGGAGCGGGAGACACTGCGTTTGACTGTGCCACCTCGGCGCTGCGCTGTGGGGCCCGCCGGGTCTACGTCGTCTTCAGGAGAGGATTCACCAACATCAGGGCTGTCCCTGAGGAGGTAGGGGCCATCTTCACGTAGGACTAGAGCTGATATCAGGCTTAATTTTGTGATGAGTATGCACATCACAGTGATTATAGATGCTGTATCTTTTGCATTATCTTTTGACCATTCAAAAGAAACTCTAGAATATTTTGTTGCTTTATTATTTTGTTGTTATTTTGTTGAATTTATCATCACTTGACACCCACAGACCACTCACCATGGAAGTCATAATTGCCCCTCAGGTATTGCTGGGTTGCAGGTTCTAGAATGTGATGATGTCACCGGACCCAGCGGGGGGCAGGAGCCACTTTTTCCTATTAACAGCATTACACTTTCACAAGTCATAGCTCAAAAGAAAGAGTCTGACATACAACAATTCTCATTAGTATCAGTCACTGGGTCCATGATCTCTCTGTACAAGACCAAACATTTCCTCAAAAACAAAATATTTTTTCCTCCATATATTAGTATTGGCCTTTAGAACGCTGTGATGTCACCTGCAACCCAGCAATAGATGGAAAATAATTAATGAATTGGTCAAATACAGTACAGTGCCTTGCGAAAGTACTAATACACCTTGAACCTTTGCACATTATGTTATGTTTACAACCCTAAACGTAAAGATTTAATTTAGATTTTTTTTACTGAATGTTCACACAAGTAACAGACAGTGAAGTGAAAGCAAAATGATACATGATTCTGTTATTTTTAAAAAATAGAAAAGAGAAAAGTGGGGCTTGCACAAGTATTCATAGAGCATGAAATAATACTTTGTGGAACCCCCTTTTTCTGCAATAACAGCAGCAAGTCTTTTGGGGTTTGACTCTACAAGGTTTGCACAACTAGAGACTGACATTTTATCCCATTCCTCTTTACAAAACAACTCCAGCTCTGTCAAATTAGAAGGAGAGCGTTTGTGAACAGCAGTTTTCAGGTCTTTCCACAGATTTTAAATATGATTTAGGTCAGGACTTTGACTGGGCCATTCTAACACATTAATATGTTTGTTTTTAAACCATTCCATTGTAGATTTAGCTTTGTGTTTAGGGTCATTGTCCTGCTGGAAGGTGACTCTCCGCTCCAGCCTCAATTCTCTTGCTGACTCCAGCAGGTTTTCCTCCAAAATGTCTCTATGTTAACTATTCTTACAATCTTCCCAGTCCCCGCTGAGGAAAAGCAGCCCCATAGCATGATGCTCTCCCACCATATTTAACACTGGGGATGGTGCACATGGTTTGCTCCATACATAACGTTTTGCATTTGGGCCAAAAAGTTCAATTTTTGTGTCATCTGACCAAAGCACCTTCTTCCACATGGTAGCTGTGTCCTCCATATGACTTCTAGCAAACTTCAAACGGGATTTCTTATGGCCTCCTTTCAATAATGGCTTTCTTCTTGCCACTCGTCCATGAAGGCCAGATTTGTGTAGAGTACGACTTATAGTTGTCCCATGTACAGATTCCCCCAGCTCAGCGGCAGGACGTCCCAGCTCCTCCAGAGTTATCTTGGGGCACTTGGTTGCATTTCTTACCAGTGCTCTCCTTGTTCGGTCTGTTAGTTTAGGTGGATGCCCGTGTCTTGGTAAGTTCGCAGTGGTGCTATACTCTTTCCATTTCCGAATGATGGATTGAACATTGCTCCGTGAGATGTTCAAATCTTGGGAAATCTTTGTATATCTTAACGCTGCTTTAAATTTCTCCACAGCTTTATCCCTGACCTCTCTGGTGAGCTCCTTGGCCTTCATGATGTTGCTTAGTGACCAATACACTCTGACCATAGCTCTGAGGCCCTCACAGAACAGCTGGAATTATACTGAAAGTAGATTACGCACAGGTGGCCTCTATTTAATGGTTAGGGCAAGGTGTGAACTTTCTGCAGTCATTAGGAATGTTAATGAAAATGCTGTATGAATACTTATGCACGCCCCACTTTTCACTTTTAAAATAACAGAATCATGTATCATTTTGCTTTCACTTCGCAATTGTCTGTTACTTGTGTGTGAACTTTCAGTAAAAAATTCTAAATAAAATCTTTGTTTATGGTTGTAAACATGACAAGGCACTGTAAATAATCTGTTTTACTGACCCCTTGTGGTGATTGCTGTAATTAGTCATGTCTCGATGTAAAGGAGTAAACCTATATTCTCAGAAAAATTCCTTTGTACCTTTAGACAAGCCATAAACGCCATTCACAATCGCCATAACAAATATCTGGCCCTGTTTTCAGATGGAGTTGGCCAAAGAGGAGCAGTGCGAGTTCCTGCCATTCCTGTCTCCTCGGGAGGTGATCATGAAGAACGGTCGCGTGGCCGGGCTGCAGTTCTGTCGCACGGAGCAGATGGAGGACGGGCAGTGGATCGAGGATGAGGAGCAGGTCCTGAGGCTGAAGGCTGACTACATCATCAGCGCGTTCGGCTCCATGCTCGATGACCCCAAAGGTACAGGTCACACAAAAATCAATTAATTGAAGTACAAAAATTGTATTAATTGTCTCTCACACAAAATAATGAAGTGAAAGACGAAATATTTCGTAAAAGCAGACATGTGCACAATGCAATCAATCATAAACTATCAGATTGTTTACATGTGTCAGTACTGTTCCCTGAAAGTTACAAACCATTCTTATAAAGAAGAATTAGGATGTTAGAAATGCGTATTGGAAGTGATTTTATTTTATTCTTGAATTCTTGCCTCACATCAGTAAGGTTGGGATGCACCTTAATAATGAGTTTGAGTTAGACATTCAAAATAAAATCTAGCAGTCAAAGTAAACGTACAGAAATATTGTGCTCGATGATAAAAATTGCTCTGTTTGGTCTCTCTGGACAAACTTTATGCTGACATGACAATATATATATTCCTTGTTGACTCGCTGCAGTGATGGAGGCGCTGTCCCCGGTGAAGCTGAACCGTTGGGGGACTCCGGAGATACACACAGAGACCATGCAGACCTCCGAGCCCTGGGTGTTTGCAGGTGGAGACATCGCTGGTTTGGCCAACACCACAGTGGAGTCTACCAACGACGGCAAACAGGCGTCCTGGCACATACATCGATACTTACAGGTACAAGAGCGAAGATGGTAACACTTTTTAACACTCAAGCCCATTCAATCCCCCAGTGTTGATTTTGCCATCCTGTATGTTTTTTGGTACAATGGTTAGCCTACAGAACGAATACTTTAACGAATTGTGTTCAATTTGATCTATGTATGTCATTATTGTAACAAAATATAGATAGTTGGTGCATTTTGAGTATTTTAACATCTACAAGATTAAGGAAGAGTTCATGGTCTGGAACTTTTTCTCTGCATTTGATCCTTCTATGTCACAGAAACAGGAGCACTTGGAGAAAACATTGAGAAAAAAACAAAATAATATGGCCTCAATCTACAGGAAGTCGAACTGAATCTAACCTCGCCACTGCTCTGCCCACCACTAATAAACATTCATGTTTTTAACAGTCTCTGCATGGACAGACTATAGACACAGTCCCGAGGCTGCCATTGTTCTACAGTGCTATCGACCTGGTGGACATCAGCGTTGACGTGTGTGGGATAAAGTTTCCAAATCCATTTGGTTTGGCTTCTGCTCCTCCGACAACCAGCACCGCCATGATTCGCAGGGCCTTCGAGCAGGGCTGGGGCTTTGCTCTTACTAAGACCTTTGGGCTGAACAAGGTGCTGACCGCTCATTTGAATAAAACACAAACGGAACTGACATTAAAGTCAGAGAGTTTAAATTGGTTAATGTGCAACTTCATAACGTATGTGCAAATACAAAAAATCTAATGTGTATTGAATAATATAAATAATTATAATAAAAAATGCAGTACAAAAATACATTTTATTTCACAACCGTATAAAAAGCAAAGATAAGAACTAACTTACTCAATCAGCAAATTACAGCTCACCAGGACAGTAAATTGCCTAAGAGAGCTCAAAGGGAAAGCCTTTTTTCAAATATCCAAATGACATAATATGTAATAATAATAATAATGCATAGATTTTAAATAGCACTTTTCTGGACACTCAAAGACACTTTACATTGCATTATTCATTCACTCCATACTTGGTGGTGTTAAGCCACTATTGTAGCCACAGCTGCCCTGCGGTAGACTGACAGAAGCGAGGAAACCAGTCTGCGCCATCAGCCCCTCCGACCACCACCAACCATTCACTAACTCACTACATTTGCTAGGCTTCCTGGTGTTCCCAAATGGTCTCCCATCCAAGTACCGACCAGGCCCTACTTAGCTTCCAAGGTCTGAAGGGATCGGGCATAGCAAAGGCGGTATGGCCATACCGTATACATTTATACATGTATAAATATATAAATCTACATTTATACAAATGTGGATTTGTATAAAATCATTCAGACGGTGGCAGGCATGTTTTCTTATTTACATTGTGAGCTGCACTTAGGAAACCATTATTTACAAATGCTGCAATGTAAATAAAGTGGACTGTGTTTGTCTGACTGCCCTCTTCACGTGTGTCGTCAGGACTTAGTGACCAACGTGTCCCCTCGTATTGTTCGTGGAACAACATCAGGCCACATATTCGGTCCGGGACAGGGCTCGTTCCTCAACATCGAACTCATCAGTGAGAAGACCGCCACCTACTGGTGTGAATCTGTTGCTGAGCTGAAGAAGGACTTCCCAAATAACGTAAGTTTCCTGTAAGCTTAATCGATGTGATTGTAAGCCAAAAATATTTTCATTGCTCTTTTTTTTTTCAGGTGGTGATTTCCAGCATAATGTGCAGTTACAACAAGGAGGACTGGACTGAGCTTGCAATAATGGCAGAGGTGAGGATTTATTTAGTTTTTTATTGTATGGGTTCAAGTTCAAGGTGGTAAGGATTTGCATTTTTTTGTTTCTTAATAGAAATCTGGAGCAGACGCTTTGGAGCTGAACTTGTCCTGTCCACATGGGATGGGCGAGAGAGGCATGGGACTGGCTTGTGGACAGGTATAAATCTATACATCTGAAAAGTACCAGTATCTTACTTTAAAAAAAACAACAACCTTCAACTTGTTTGTTTGCGTATTTTTATTAGGACCCAGTGTTGGTGCGTAACATTTGTCGTTGGGTGCGAGCGGCCACTTCCATCCCATTCTTTGCAAAGCTCACGCCAAACGTTACCAACATTGTGGACATTGCTAAAGCAGCCCATGAAGGTACGAAATACAAAATACAATATTGTTGATTGATCTACTCTGTCTGTATTTACCTGGTCTTTGATTTTATAGGAAGGGCAGATGGAGTAACAGCCACCAACACTGTCTCCGGGATGATGGGGCTGAAGGCTGATGGTTCCCCTTGGCCTGGAGTGGGCCATGGGAAACGCACCACGTATGGAGGCGTATCTGGTGAGACATTAGCACATTTAATTATTAAGTAATGTTTTATAACACATATTCGAAAGATAATTAGTATTAGGGGCTATAAGCATGTCATAAACGGTACTGATTTGAGTTGAAGTGTTCAATTTATTGAACTATTGAACCATTGTAAAGTTTATGTGTAAGATAAGACTTTATTGATCTCACTGTGGAGAAAGGCAACCCGACTTGAGTTGTGACTGCTCTGCCTTTTTTAAACCAGTGAGGACACGTGCATGCTACCTCTAAGTCATCTTTGTCGTTCACGTGTGCAGGTAACGCCATTAGGCCTATCGCCCTGCGCGCGGTTTCGGCCATTGCCAGAGCAATTCCTGGGTTCCCCATTTTGGCGACAGGAGGGATAGACTCTGCAGAGGCTGGGCTGCAGTTTCTTCACGCTGGAGCTTCCGTTTTACAGGTGAAAACACTCTACTTCAGCTAAATGTGAAACATGTACAGTGTGCAAATAGTGTTCATTTACTCACTTTTCTCTTCATATGAATGTTTCAGATTTGCAGCGCTGTTCAAAACCAAGACTTCACATTGATTGAGGATTACTGTGTCGGTATGTCAACTAATAATTATGATTTATGATTTGTCAATAGACTCGAAAACATGTTATGTGCTGATATAAGGGTTTTTTATTCTCTAAGTGAAGACAATTGTGTTTCTGATGAAAACTTTCTTTGTCTGCTTCATGTGGTTTATTTTTTGCAAAAAAGAAAAGGCTATATTTGCATGCCTTCCACCATTTCATAAGTGATAGATCAATTGAAAAAAAGAATTGACATCTCAATCCTTTTGCAAAGATCAATCCTCCAACAGAACCAGTTGGGAAACAATTTACTGTTATTATAATGGTAATAGTATTGGTTGTTGCATGCAGGTCTAAAAACCTTGTTGTACCTGAAGAGTCTGGAGCTGGAAAATTGGGATGGTCAGTCTCCTCCGACAGAGAAACATCAGAAAGGAAAACCAGTGCCACGGTTGGAGGACCTAGTAGGAAAGGTACAGTATCAATGAACAAAATAACAGTGTTAAAATAGAAAAGATACAGTAATTTGTGTTTTTTAGTGTGTTATGGTTTAGTAATATGCACATTTATCTAATTATTCTACACAGAGCCTCCCCAGCTTCGGGCCATACCTTGCACAGAAGAATGAGGTGATTGCTGATTACAAGAAGAAGCTGAGAGTCGTCGGTGAAGTGGACGTAACAGAGATCAACATTAGCAGAGACAAGATGCCTAAGAAACCTGTTCCTGCTGTGAAGGTGGGACTCAATATAGAACTAAGACAGACATAACAGTTCACAATGTGGATGTACGCTGGATAGAATCTGTGTAGTTGTTGAAAGTCGACCACATTATGCTAAATGCTAACAAATGAAATTATTTTATCAGAGATTTGGCATGGGCCTCCCACAATAACAGAGTCTAAAGATAAATATCTAGCTGGAGAATTGCATTGGAGTTAAGTTTATGCCACTGATGATGAAATAATGTTTGTTTTCTACAATTTTATACAGCTCACATGTAACTAACTCACATAACTAAGGTTTCCACCTTACTACATACAATAAATGTAAGCCCACCAAAAAATATAGTTCATCTGTTACTCATTGGATGAGCAAAATATCTACATCTTATTGACACTAGAGCAATGTTGTGTATGCTTTCAGTTTTTTTCCTTTGTTTTGTGTTTGTCAGTGTTGTGGCATTCAGACCTTGTTTCTTAGGCCTTTTTAGTCAAATATTTCCCTTAAGTAAATGTTGTTGTTCGCAGGATGTAATAGCCCGAGCGTTGCGTCACATTGGAGCTTATCACGAACTCGACAACACAGAGCAGGTAAATGTCTCAAAAGGGCAAAGGTTATCGATGTAACTAAATATTTACTATTATGATAAAGCAGGGCTTGTAAGTGCCTGACTGTGGTCAATTTAGATAAATTCATCCAAAATTGGAGGTGAAAAAAATAGCTAATTTGTTAGCAGTATGAGAAGAAAATTATGTTTAGGGCCAACATTTGGGCACTTTGATTACCTGTAGTAGTGCCATAAAATACTCATGTAACAAAATGTCATTCAAAGTGTATATATTACAAGCTAATATCGAACTTGCAACATTGTTCAGGTGCAAGCGCTCATCGACGAAGAGATGTGCATCAACTGTGGCAAATGTTACATGACCTGCAATGACTCTGGATATCAGGTCTAACAAAAATCATTCACCGTGAAAAGTATGTTTGTTTTTACAATAAGTGGTGTTTTTCTTCCCTCCTCAGGCTATAAGTTTTGACCCAGAGACCCACCTCCCGTATGTGTTGGACACCTGCACGGGCTGTACTCTGTGCTTCAGCGTGTGTCCAATCATAGACTGCATCAAAATGGTGACAAGAAAAACGTCCTACGTACCGAAGAGAGGAGTGCCCATCAGCCCGGTCTGCTGAGAAACCAGACCAAGGCCAAGTGTGAAAGATGTTCCCAACAGAAATGTGTAGTCTGGAAGAACGTGGTGGTGTCTATCAGAGGCACACAGTCATGGAAGTCGCTGCCAATCGTGCATTATCAATGTAACCTCTTGTGTTATCTCACATGTGACTGTCCTTGTAACTGACCTCTGTGACTGTAACTTGTTCTATGTACCATGTCTGTATTTCTCTTCTGTTAATTAATGTGTATTTACCTGCCTTAGGACTACGGATGCGATTGAGCTATTATGCCAATTCTTGTACATTTACATTGATGCTTTCTGCTGACGTGTTGATTAATGTGCTCTGTCCTAATTCAAATAAATAAATACATTTTGCCATTAGTTGAAATTGTATAGGCAATACTTTGTGGAGATTCCTAAAACCTATTAAATAAATAAATGTTGCTCAGACTTTCCATCATTGTCTATTCCAATTGTTGTACATTGCCAAAAACATTTCACTCATAAAAATATATTTGTTATTATTTTTTAAACAACAACACGTGTTGCTTGGGCTTGAACGCGCGGCGACACCAAGAACGACCATGGATTATTTTGGGAACATGCTGAACTTTTTTCACTTGTTACAATGATCACCACAGCAGAAAAGGGTAGGCTATGTCAAGTTTTACAAAAGTCAAAGAATGCACTGAACCGCCGTCCAATTTTGCGCAAGGCCATGAGAGCGGCCCTGCCGATGCCAGGCAGTAATGTTAATCTTTTCTAATGCATTAATATAAGCATCGGTGTTTATTATCTTGAATGTTTCATAGCTAAAACATTTCGTCAGCAAGAAATCAAGAAATGGGCTTTGCGCATTCACTCAGCGGCTGTGCGCGCAGTTGCCACTTGATGGTGATATTTCTTAGCTGCCAAGGCTTGCCGAAAGATTACAGCATTGTTGAATACTTACCATATGAATTGTCTCGTTCAAATGTTATTGATAAAGAAAATAACTAACATGTAGGTTATTAGTAGGCTCCACAGTAGAGTTGTATACTAACCTGGTATCTGTCGGTTTGTCTGTCTGTCTGTTGGAAGATTAAGTTTAAGTTCAAATTGAAATGTCCAGCTGATGTTCTGGTTTCCATTGAGTCAGCAACATTATTTTGTGCTCACTCTACCTCTGTCTGCTCAGAAATGGCTCGCCAAAGTGAACGTCTCATTTCACTTGGGTACTACCATCAAGAGTCCAGAGTCTCATATAAAGAAAACTTAAAAAAGTAAGAAAATACTGGCTTGATTTCGTCAATGTACAAACCTCTTTTGAGTCAATATAATCAATTTTTCAGGATATTTAATAAGAGAAGGCATCGTCGTTGCTCCCCTGATGATACTGAATCAACAGTAGATGAAACCAGTGGATGTGACCTTCCACCATCAGGCACAATGACCAACACATATGTGAATGATGGGGAGTGGGATGAGTATTCTGACATCTCACACACTTCCACTGGTGATGAATGGGAGGCACCTTTGGACCTGCCCTATGCATCTGTTGTGAATGAAACTGGAGACCAATCTGCCGCTGATACAAAAGCACCACACAATGCTTATGACTATGCTAAGCAAACCCCCAAGAAATGTAAGAAATATAATGTACTTTAAAGCCCTGTACTAAGTTTCTTGTTTACAATGAAAAAGGGAGTGAGCTAACTTGAAACTATTGGTCCAAACATATTTGCGAATTAACGCATTTCTAGCACAGATCTTCACAGGGATGAGTTTATTTGCACGTTACACAATCTTTAGGGACAGAAAGGCTTACTGGCACTGTCACGTGAACGCTTGCCACATGTCTGCTAATTTATGGTAGATAAAAATGCTTTATGCTCTTTTAAGAATTCAATGTCCTATTTCACATATGTCTGCTTTTACTCAAAGAGGACAAAACAAATTGCATTCTTAACAAAATGCATTGTACCACCTTCATAATGCATCTCTTAATAAAACACACAACAAAAATCTAGGTTTGGAATCACCTCTTATTGTTTCCGAGCACTAAAATATTGTCCTTTGTTGTAGTTTGGCCGAAGTGCATTGCCATCTGTCTTTTGGCCATCTCATTGAGTTTCTCAACATGCCTTGGCCACGGAAGCTGTTTATCCCAAATGCAACCCTTTCACTTGAATCACTGGAAGACATGTGACAGTGATCTTGAGTCTGTGAAGGAGGTCCAAGCAAACCTGATACAGCTGCAAGAAGAGCTGGCTCATATGAGGAGCAGGTTGTTGCCGAAAGGACTGTCTATGCCCAATTTTGCACTGGCGTCTCAAGGTAAGCAGGCTGGAACTGGATTTACTCTGTTACTGGTAAAGAGCCTATATCCTGCAAAAAAAAAAACTTAAATCACAAATCAAATAATGTAGGAAGAGTAAATGCAGTACATTAACTAGTTATTATATTTTGTTGCTGAAGTTATCCTGCATATTCAGTCTGCTCAAAAAAAAATTGCCCTCTCTTTTTTCAGAAGTGCTCCTCTGTGTTTATAGATCAATGCATTCATGTGGCCCTTTCAGTCACCATTGACCAAGTTACCTTCATTACAAAGGATGTCAAGCTAATAGCAACATCTTTAAGCCTTAGTTAAACTGCATTGCTCTAGTCTAGACTCTCACTTTTTTTGTTTTGGGCTGAATTCGTTATTCTACATAACACCACTTTAAGGAATACCACATGAAATACAGTACCAATCCTTAAAAGTGGCCATAGCATGATTAATGCACACTATAGTTTTTTTTTTTTTAAGAAGCTAACGATCACACTTTTCACACTCATCATAGGGATGTAAATGCATGAAGTATAGTTTTGATTCCGTTTGCAGGGGCCCGTGTCCTACGTGCTCATCCATCAGAAATCTACCGGACTCCTTCTCAACCTCCCCTGATAACGTTTTTGGGCATGCCTGTGTTCCATCCACGCCATTCACCCAGCATAGTCATTCAGGTAACATCTACTGACGTCACCTCAGGGATTGTTAGAAGTCTTCAACAACATTACCCTCTATTACCTCTATATTGCTTTCTTTTGAGGCATTTCAATGTACCTTGTAGCATTATAACTAGATTAAACATTTTATTTCACACCAGTTTTCCACACATTTTACTTCTACCTACTACCTGCATTCATGTTTTTCTTTTTCCTCCATACCACACTATATTTTAATTGCATCCAGCCACAGTCATATTGTAATAATCTCATAATACGCATTAAAACATACTGTACATGCAAACATATCTAAAAATTTAAGTTGGATGCTATTGGCTTTGTTTTTTTCCTGCCATGGTGATTTGTATGTGTCTGACTATTTCTTGTTTTTCTCTTTGACCCCAGGATCACACAGCGTTGCTCGTTCCTGGTCGGTGCTGGTCATTTGCTGGACAAAGCGGACGTCTGTTCATATCTCTCTTTCAGCCTATCAAGGTATCCCATGTAACTTTGGGCCACATCTCCAGAGAACACACCCCATATGGGTTCGTGCGCAGCGCTCCACGGGAATTCTCTGTCTCTGTGAGTAGCTAATAATTGGCTTCAATGGAGTGATTTAGTCATGCATTTAAAGCACACGCTAATCGTCTCTTTTAGGGATACTTGTCCGAGGATGTGGAGGGAACACACCTGGGAACTTTTGAATATGATCTGAAAGGAGAGTCTTTCCAGACCTTTGAACTGCCAGTGAGTACAATCGTATTTACACCTTTTTATATATGCTATTGCAAGCATACTGTGCATTATGCTTGCTCATCTTGCATGTCAATGTGAATCTTTGTGTAAATGTTCACTATTAGGATACAGAATTCAATTACCGGTATTGAGCCTGAATGAATTATTGAATTTATCAATAGCCTAATCTTCTTCTTCTTCATGTTCTTCATCCAAAGGATCCCAAACAGACCTTCAGATTTGTAATGCTTGAGATTGTGAGCAATTGGGGACATCCAGACTACACCTGTGTGTATTCCTTCAAGGTGCATGGGGTGAAGACATACAACAGTTACTAATAAAGGTTGAAAAGCGGCATGCATATAGGCCTACTGGCTGTGAAGTCTTTTGACCTAATAAACATCTTCAAAGCAGGGTATTTTGCGTGGTAGAAAAGAACATTGCCTCCTACTCAGTGCTTAATTTGTAAATGAGTCGTTTCAGGAACACTTTTGGTCTGATGTGATGGATTCAGGGAACAGGCCAAAACATTTGCCGGAACACTCTCATTAAACACCGTTATATCAGATCAAATCTTTGCCGGATCCTCCTAAATATTTCCCGGATCCTTTACCCTGAAAAACTGAAAATTGGGGGAATGCGTTACCCCAATGATGGGGGATGAAATTAAGCACTGCTCCTACCTCCCTAAAGCTTCTGTTTTGTGGACTGCTTGTGCCAGTAGTTCGGTCTAGACAGGAGATGGCGCTAGTCCCTGTGGCTTTTATTGGGGCCACTGATGAACCAGAGTAAGACCGTCCATTTTTTTCTGGTCACGTACAGGCATCGAGGTGTACTGCAATATCCCCAGACAAAGAGGAAAAAGAGCTGAGATGGACGGGTAAATATCTCATCCTCATGAATAAATTGACCTGACTTCTGACCTGATGCATGTGAAAAAGCTAAGATCAATGCATTACACTTTGGCTTCTTATGCATGCTAACTGATTAGTTAGCTTAGCTATGGCTGTGATCACATATTTTTATTGCCGAAGGCGTGACGTTACGGTCTATGGTCACCACGCATCAGTCAAAACACGAATAACGAATGTGGCATGTGTGAAATGACAGCTACGATTATCACACGGGAAATGTGAAATATAGCGTTAGCTGTGTTAAAATGACCTTTGGGGGTTTGTTGCGTCCTAATGATTACAATGGGCGCAAATGTATGGATGGATATGTTGCCATAGAAACTATAGCAAAGGGATAGCCTACTGCGCTGAATAAAATCCAGTTATTTCAGCTCTAAATTGTTCCTAAATGCTTTTATCAATACTGTTATTAAATTAATGTTTAATGCGTCTAGGTTTGTTAACAATGATCATGGTTAGTTTATGGCTTTTTCTCAGAAATAAGTGTTTTCAATAGGATAGTAAAGAACAAAGCAATGTAGGGCGTCTACTGCCTCCAACTGTGCTAATATTTAGCGTTTACATAATTTAGCATCCATAATCTGTAACTAAACAAATTATTTTTCTTTTCTCTTTTTTTTGCAGTGATGTTGCAGTTGGTGTAAAGGTATGCCTGAAAGTTGACGTCAAATAATTAACATACAAATATTGCTAAACCCATTTGGGAAGTAGTTGGTAATGATTCGTTTGTTGTTCTTATATTCCAGAGAGGCTCAGATGAGCTCAGCATGTACAGTAGCAGTTCCAGCACCATGGCCGGTGGGTAAAGCAGCCAGCTGTCAAGTTTCATCAAAATCCATGACATCAATGTAACATTTTTGTCTGTGTATTCTATGTTTAGCCAACGGTGGTGACACCAAGAAACAGCGTCTGGATGATCCTCCCCCTTCTAGAGTCCTCCACATCAGGAAACTCCCAAGTGAAGTATCAGAGACAGAAGTCATTGCACTAGGCCTTCCTTTTGGCAAAGTCACCAATATACTGATGCTAAAGGGCAAAAACCAGGTACAGATTTCTAAACTAAAGTCAAATCATTCAAACTTTGCTTGACTTGGCCTTATTGGTGTTCAGGCATTTTTGGAGCTTGGTACTGAGGAAGCGGCTATTACAATGGTGAATTACTACACGGCCGTCACACCTCAGGTGAGAAATCTTGTATCTATTACTCATTGATGGAAGTCTTTTTCTCATTGTCTGTAATGCATTTGTAATTGGCACAGGTCAGAAATGCTCCAGTGTTCATTCAGTACTCCAACCATAAAGAACTAAAAACTGACTCTGCACTGAATCAGGTACATTCCCCAGATGCTTCAAACATTTGTCTTTGTTAAGTTGTCAAATTATTTAATTATTATTTTTCATTATACACTCTTAATTCAGAGGGCTCAGGCAGTGCTCCAGGCTGTGTCAGCAGTGCAGGATGGCAGCTCCCCCTCCTCTGATGCTGGCATAGTTGAACTGGCTCCACCCCCGAGCCCCGTTCTGCGCATCATCATTGATAATATGTTTTATCCAGTAACACTTGATGTTCTACAGCAGGTATAACGGTTTTTAATATTTGTTTCATTGTGCATATCACACCAGAAAAGAGCTTGGAAATGAAAATATGCAATTTTCTATTTGTTCAGATCTTCAGCAAGTTTGGGACTGTTATGAAGATTATAACTTTTACCAAGAACAACCAGTTTCAGGCCCTTCTACAGTTCAGCGATCCAGTCAATGCACAACAGGCTAAGCTGGTGTGTTCATTTACTTCATGTAAAATTAGTTGACGTTTTGGCAAATAGTATCACTTATTTGTTTTTTGCAGTCACTGGATGGACAAAACATCTATAACTCATGTTGCACGTTGAGGATCGACTTCAGCAAACTGGTCAACCTTAATGTCAAATATAACAATGATAAAAGTCGAGATTACACCAGACCTGACCTGCCCACAGGAGACGGAGAATCAACCACCAAAGATCATTCTTTATTAGGCAAGTTTAAAATAGTTTACACATTAGCCGTAATGCAAGCATCTGGAATAACAAGCGTGTTACTGTTTTGTAGGAACCCCGTCTGGAGCACTGGCGTCCTACTCCAGTGGAGGTGGTTATTCATCCTCCCTCTCCCTCTCTCAGAGCAGTGGTAAACATTAACTTTGCCTTTCTAACATTAATCATGAAAGGACTAAATGTTGACTGAACTTATGGTGCAATGTGCAACTGAATTAGTTCATTAATGACCAAATTTGTTTTAAAGCACTTTCTCGAGCCTGGTGGTCCTTGCCAACAGAGGGGACTTTATTAATTTGAATGTAGTATTTTTCATGTGTAATGCGTTCTACTTACAGTATCAAGTTTTCTCTGATGGCAACTGCTTGTTTCTCACTTGTGGCATCAGATTTCTTTTTGTTTCCCTGTGTGTGACAGGAGCTATCAGTCCTCTGAGTGCTGCAGCGGCTGCAGCAGCTGCTGCTGGACGGGTCGCTCTGTCTGGGACAGGAGTGTCCGGGGTCCTGCTGGCGTCCAACCTGAATGATGAGGTAGCCCGGCAACACACACAGCTCAACTTCTTTAACTTGTTTAGATTGTTGTTGTTGAATTTAATTGAAATAAAACAAAAACATAAAAGTAGACGGTAGTCAACAAATGCAAAACTGTAGTTCTCTCTCTCTGATCATAATTGATCATAGATTATTACATTGGAACAACAAAGTGTCTTGTCTTCAACAGTACTGAATAATTAACCCCACAAGAGCTTTTGATGCAAGAACAGGGAAACTGCATGATTCTCTCTTGTCTTTAATGTAAAACTTTTAGAAACCAATTCTGAATTTGGAAATTCTTGTATTGGTTAGATATAAAAGCTAATGTGCAGTTGTATGTTTAAAATTGCGTTTCGTAATGCATATGATTTGTTACAGTCAAATTCTGTCATTTGAATCTATCTGATGCTTCTCTGTCAAACTCTCTCTCAGAATCCCTCTGTCTGAATGTCTCAACCCTTTCCGGTCCAGAGCAACCTCTTATTGATGCAGGGCTTGTAGCTCTCAGCTCGTCTACAAGCCTGACTCCATCACACTGACGCTTAGTGTCTTTAGTGTTGGATTAAAGAGCACACATTTACAGTAAAAAAGATTTTGCATTGTGTGGCTCCTCTGCTCAAAACGGCAGTAACCAGCTGTAGAGCAAATCCCTTGTGTTTTGTAACAGTGAAATGTTTTATTTCTGAACACCTGGACATTTAATCTGCTTCATTGTCATTTCCCTTTCGGTTCATTTTTGCTTCACCCCTTTTATATTTGGCTTGTTCGGGATAAAGTGTGCCAGATGTAGGACCAGGCCGTTTCCATAATCAAGGGTCAAGGGAACTTAGTCATTACAGCGTGAAAAACAGAACAAATTTATTATCACAGAATCTTTTCGGTATAGTATTTATAATTGTGCAATGTAGCGTAGACCGTGAACAACCAGGACAAAGCATCGCTATTAGCTGCGGGAAGCAGGAAGGAGATGAAGGCAGGCTCTGGAAGTTCCTTGCTGTAATGGACGTTCCATTGAATCTTTCTGCCCCTGTTTAAGTCATCATTGAACACAGGCTTGCCATTCTTGCCTCCATGTGTTTGTCATAGCATACGCTACGTTGTCCTATTTTTTGTTCCTTTCACAATTTTAAAATTTATTTTAGGCCCATATAAGAGACTGACTTCAAAAACTCATGGCTAGCATACATAAGCCTCCGTTAGCCTGTGCTGAACACTATGTGGGAAGCCACAATCGCTTAGTCCATCACTATTCTACAGTCTATGAGTGGCTACTAAAGAGTTTCTACTTTGTTTTGTAATCTTAAAACATCAACAGATCCCTTTTGTGGTCAAAATGCTATGGCCACTGACGAACAAGCCTATTTGCTGCTGTTGTCCATTGCTCAATACTACTTTGAGCGCCCCATCCTTTCATGTGGGACGTGTGTGAGAGATGGTGTGTTGGGTCCAAGCAGTATCATTCCTTTGATGTTCCACTGATGCTCTGTTTACTGACCTCTGCTTTGGTTTTTGTCCTCTCCTCCTTCCCTCCCCCTCTGCTCCCCTTTCCCCACATGATTTTATTTTATTTGTTTCCTAAACATTTACTCCCCAACTGTTTACTCAAATGTCCTGTAATTTCTACTTTTGTGATACTACCCGCCCCTCCACCTTTCTGTTCTCCTTGCCCTCTTGTGCTCCTAACACACTCTTGACCCTCCCGGACCGTCACACGCCTTCTCTATCTATGCTCTGCCCCTTCATCACGGACTCCACCACCCACGCCCTCGTCCAACGCTGGGCGGTCTGATCTGTACCTTCGTCTGTCCTCTCCTCTGCTCCTCCTCCTCTGTCCTCTGCTCTGCGGTCTCTCTCTCTAAAGATGGTCACGCCTCAAAGTCTCTTTACCCTCTTCGGTATGTTCAACCTCTACTACTCTATCTGTTTAGCTCTCTCTGTTAATCCAAAGTCTCCACTGATGATGATTGTGGGTGTGATACAGGCCCAGTGTTCCTTTGTCACAAAGTAAACAAAAGCCACTCAAGGAGTGAGGCTGCAGTGAGAACTGACAGAAAAATAATCCACATGTTCCTGAACCAAATTTAAGATGATTAAAAACAAGTCGTGACTATAATACCAGGGGACATCCTGGACAATGTCTAGCTAAGGTGATGTTTCAACAAAGAAAGATAATACATTTATCATCACTTTTCTATATTTACCTAAAAGTTTGCAGAACACGAATACAAAGTGCTGGAGGGAGGAGTTCTTGAGCTACAGGTTGGGAACATCTGCTCTCTAGAAGGCCAGTAAAATGATCAACAGTGGGAAAAAATAACTACAGTTCTTGATTTATAGTTTTACAGATGATCTTAAACATCAGTGTCACACAGCTCTGTCCAGTCAGGACAATGTGGGTCATTTTTGTGTTTTGCTTTTCATCCTTATAATAACAGTTAAGTTTACTCTAACAGGCTCCTAAAGCCCCTGCATCTCTATCTCTTCTTTCTCAAATGATCAGGTACAGCCACAGTGTACAACAATGTTGATTTCAAATGCCAAATCATTTCTGCTTTTTGAAGTTGGTTATTACTTTCACACAAGCTGACATTTCTGCCACTACAAACTGTCCACCAGCCTCTGCTTTATCCAAACATGGTGGTAACATTTAGACAATTACAGTATTATTATAGTCTCGTGGTTCTGGATAATTGTGTTTTTCTCACTGTGCTTGTGTGTTTTAGCATTGTACATTTACTACAATACGGTTGGCAGTCGATAAAACGTCCTGTTAAGCATTTGAAAGGTGTTTTAGAGGAAGTCAAATGGGAAGACCTCATTTCTTCTGTCATTTGTCTTTCTGGCACTAACTTTATTCCTTCATCCCTCACACCTCTCCTTTATCTTCGTCGGCTCCATCTTTCTGCTCTGTCTGTCCTCGCCCTCTCCTCTGCCTCGGCTGTCTCTCTCTGTCTCCTCAGGGGTCTATGGAGATGTGCAGAGGGTGAAGATACTCTACAACAAGAAAGACAGTGCTCTCATCCAGTTGGCAGATGGCAATCAGGCTCAGCTCGGTGAGTGCTTTTCACAAACTAGCTTTACTCTTTAAATGGCGTACTTTTTCGAGTGTTTGACCTGGAATACTTTTTGTAATTATTATGCAGCCATGAGTCACCTGAACGGTCAGAAAATCTTTGGAAAAGTGATGAGAGTGACGCTCTCCAAACATCAAACTGTAGCTTTACCCAGAGAAGGCCTGGATGACCAGTTGCTCACTAAAGGTGAGAAAGTTCTAACGCATATTTGTCCAATATCGATGATGATCATGCTAAAGTTTCCATATTTATTTTTGTCATGGACAGATTATTCTGGCTCACCGCTGCACCGCTTCAAGAAGCCAGGGTCCAAGAACTTTCAGAACATCTTCCCTCCTTCTGCCACACTTCACCTTTCAAATGTCAGGTAAATACAGTGCTTTCATGACCAGATGTTTTAAGTTCTCACAGATATTGTTATTTCTGATTGTAATTAATGTATGTCACTTGTTCAGGGAGGGCATGGGAGAGGATGATCTTCGACTGTTATTTTCAAACACAGGTGGAACCGTGAAGGCCTTCAAGTTTTTCCAGTAAGACACTTCTTTCTATAAATGAGGAGTATAACGTAGTTTATTGGTTCTTTACTTTGTGCTTGTAGTTTCCTTGTAATTTCCTTGTGTTTATTTGTAGGGACCGTAAGATGGCTTTGATCCAGATGACGTCAGTGGAAGAGGCCATACAAGCGCTGATTGAGCTACACAACTACGACATGGGCGGAAACCACCACCTCAAAGTCTCCTTTTCCAAATCCACCATCTGATGTTTAATCTGCGCCCTCGTGTTTTAGAAGTCCTGACCATCGCAACCTTTTGTTTTTACTGCAGTTTATCATCATTTGGGTCAATGCAGACAAATAAAAAAGAGCAAAAATGTGAAATTTTAATGAAAAAGCTTAGCTGTAAACATGGCTAATGTCAAGTAGTGTTTTGTAAAGCACTAGCATAACCTTGTTGGTTTACATAAATGTAATACTTTTTATTTACTTTATAAATAATTGTCACTGTGAATATTCTGTTTGAAAGTAAATCACCTTACCATGTTTACTCCTAAGTTAAGCAACTAAACCAGGATTGCTGTCTGTTTCCAAAAGGCTCCTGTTGGGACAAGTACCCCATCAGGAGGAATTTGGTTAATAAGAACCATTACACTTTATTACATTGTTAAACAATGTGCTTGTTAGGTTATTGCAACATTGCTGCTTGCAGAATTGAATTTCAGAAAACACCTGAGCATACAATTATGAAATTAATTTAAGAAAAAAGCCATTCTCTCCAGTTACACGATGCTTCATTTTATCATAGCTACAGTTGACGCCCAAAAACATTTTATTGTGAATGTTCCTAAACAGCCCGTGTGTATTGTGTACAGTTACTCCGTATGCATGCAGGGTTTAAACATGTGACTCTGGTCTTGGTCTCTATCGGAGGAGACGTGTTGGGACCAATGTGCCTTTAGTCTGTTTCCTGTGATCTCCTTCACCCGTCTGTAATTTTCTAGTCAATCTTTAATTTCATGACTAAAGTAAAGTTTATTTTAGATATTTTGAATCTTGTGTGCAACAACTTCAATGTGGGATTGCAAATATGCAAATTTAAGTGTATGTTTTCTACTTGATATCAGCTTTTTTGTGGCAAATTTTCAGATTGGTACAACATTAGAGAAAGTGTCTTTTTTACCAACGGTCTAAAGTCTGGTGATGTCTAGTGTACAAGCGGTCATCTACATCCACCAATAAACATCACTCTCTGCAGTACTACATCTCTTTTTTCCCCTCACATTTACATTGCTATTTGAGTAATATTTACAATTTTAAAGGTGACTGACTACTGCTGTCTAAACATACAGTTGGAAACGGGAGAAATTTAGAAGCGATTATACTTTCCACCACCAGAGAGCAGTGCAGGATAAGGCAGCAACATGAACATCCACTTCTCTGATAAACTGGGATCTTTGCAAATGCGACAAAACCAAGAATTGTGCTCGCGCTTATCCTGGTCTTATAACCACAGAGACTATAAACAGGTAAGGTTACCTGTAAGGTGGTGAGCGGACCGAGGCTCGAGGACAGGTTAGGGTTAGGGGCTAGGGTTATATATATATATATATATATATATATATATATATATGCAGGATTTGTACTGGCACAATGAGCACAGCTGCATCCATCAGGCTGGATTTACAGTATCAGATATTGTAAATTGTGTCTATCTTAGGGCCAGTTGTTACATTGTGTGGCAGAATTCTGAATGGAAGGATGTAACATTAAAGTCTTTTGTCTGTGTAAGTTCTCAGTCGTACAGGAGTTGTCCATCTTCAATGAAGGTACTTGATTCATCTTCTGTACTCAGTAGTTGAAGTCTTCGAACGTTTCGCCTCTCATCCAAAAGGCTTCCTCAGCGACAAGGGTCACAATCTGCACGCAGCTGAATATATAGACCACTGGGGAGGAGTTAGGGTTGGCCTGGCTCCTCCTCTCTAATCACAGCTACTCTCACCCGTGGGTAAACCCTTTTGAAGTAGAGTGTCTCTAACAATCTGCTCCCCTCAGTATCGGTTAGTCAGTGTAAACGGAATAAATGGGATATTATTTTTTTTCCACTACTCTCCAGCTTCTACCAGCAAATAGACTGCAACAAATGAAGATTTTGCATCATTATGGACACAAGCCACAGCGGAAAATATGATTCTACACATTTTTTGGGGAAAGAAGGACAGCATCAACTAATGTCTGATGAGAAACTGAACTTACTTCCTGAAATTCTTGACTGAAGACTCCATTCCATCCTGCACCACTTTTTCAAACACAACTCTTGATTCTGGGTCATACTTGACACACTCGTCTTAAAAGCTGAAGAAAAGGTTTCATGAAATGGAACAAATGTCATGCTTTACACACATCACCCAGCTAGCGGGATCTGATTTGTAGTGGAGGAAATTTGAGCTTTGAAATGGCAAGAATAAGTCTAAAATGTTGTGTCTGTACTACAAAACATGCACAACATAAAGAAGCACTACATGGTGTCAGCATTTCGGAGGCAAGTGTTTTATTATATTATACATTATATATTATACATTATATATTATACATTATATATTATACATTATATATTATACATTATATATTATACATTATATATTATACATTATATATTATAACGTAGTTATAATATATAATTATATTATAACTAATTATATATTAATTAGTTATAATTAACTAATTAATATTAGTTAATTATAACTAATATAATTAACTAATATTATATTAGTTAATTATATTAGTAATTATATTATTATATTATTATAATCATATATATTATTATATAATTATTATGGACTTTCCCAGATGTTCAGATGAAACAGGTGTAGATCTGGATAATTTGTTTTTGATCCTCACCAGCCCAGCAGTGCCGTCAGAAACATTCTCTTCAGGTTTTCAAAACTTGAGTTTTCCTCAAAGCTGTTAATTTTCTCCTGCATCTTTTCCATTTTTAGCTCGGCTATCATCAGCTTCTTCTTCAGCTCAGCCTTTTTCCAATCAAAATTTTCTTCTTTCAGTTCCAGCACCACAATTCGGTGACGCATCTTATCCATGGCCCTCTTGTTGTCTTTTTGCTGCTCAATCAGCTTCTCCTCCAGCTCAGTCTTTTCACTCATCAAATATATTTCATTCAGTTTCCGCTTCTTAATTTCGTCAAGCATTGAATTTTTCAACGCCGTCCATTTCTGTTGTTCTTTTTTATCCCAGTCCATTTTATTCTGCATCGTTTTAACGTTTTCCTCGGCTAGCAACTTGTCTTTTCTTAGAATAAAGTTTTTATCCAACAGGCACTTCCGCTGCTCAGTCGCGTCTAGGTGCAAAGATGCTGCTTGCTGTTTGTGCATCTCAATTTCGGCAAGCATTGAATTATTCAACGCCATCCATTCCTGTTCTACTTCCTTATCCCTGTCAATTTTCTTCTGCATCATTTCAACGTTTCCCTCGGCTATCATCTTGTCTTTGCTTAGAATATCTATGTCCTTGCTCTGGTTAATCATCCTCTCCTCCAGCTGAGTCTTTTCTACCTCCCAAACTTTTTCTTTCTGTTGCAGCTCCTCAATTTTGTCAAGCATAAATTTTTTCAACAGCTTCCATTCCTGTCGTCCATCCTTAAACCAGTTAATTTTCTTCTGCATCTTTTTAGGTTTTTCCTCGGCTATCATCTTGTCGTTGCTCGGGTAAATCAGCCTCTTCTCCAGATCAGCCTTTGCCCCCTTCAAAGCTTTTTCTTTCCGTTTCCATGCAGCCTTGGTCACTTGGGGCACCTCCTCCATCTCGCTGACGGCGTCAGTCTGGACCTTGGTCTGAACAGAGGGCGTTAAGGTTAAGGTCGTTCTTGTTTGTATTTTCTTTGACATGTTGTGGACCTCACTGGAGATCATTTGAGGCTCTTTTGTTACTTGTCCTAGTTTTTCCTCCAAGTTCCAGCGCTTCCTTTTCTCATTTTGCAGCTCGTCCATCGTATGCTCAAGTGTCTTCTCTAAGTCTATCAGCCGTATCTCGTACTCTGTCTGTTTCTTCTCCCATGCAGTTTCTTTACTTCTCCAAGCAGCCTCGCTTATTTGGGGCACCCTGTTGGCATCAGTCTGCACCTCGACTGACATCTTTTTTGCCGGGACAAGCATTGTATCGGTCTGAACAGAAATTGTTCTTGGTTCCTCATAGAAAGGCGCACTTTTTGTACCTGTAGATATCATTCTGGGCTGGAGTTGTTCGTCAATTCTGAGAGTCTTTTCTTCTTTCAAAAGAGTGTTTTCCTCCAAGAGTGTCTGTTTTGAGGACGATGCCTCTATGTTCTTCCGACGAGTTGTGAGTGGTTCCCTGGATAAA
This sequence comes from Proterorhinus semilunaris, assembly GCA_021464625.1. Taxonomy (NCBI): domain Eukaryota; kingdom Metazoa; phylum Chordata; class Actinopteri; order Gobiiformes; family Gobiidae; genus Proterorhinus; species Proterorhinus semilunaris. The sequence goes on along the minus strand of CM038358.1, from coordinate 22,381,709 downwards.
GCCACAGTTTGTACACCTGTAGATATCATCATGGGCGGGTTTTGGGGAATTAACACCTTTTTTTCCAACTTTGAACTGGCCCCTCTTTCCTTCGCGTGATGTTTCAACCGTTCACTGTCAACTACCTCTACGACATCGCATTTTTCACCTGCGTCGAGGAATTCAGCTTCCAGCATTGCTATACAGTTGTGACAGGACACAAATTCTTCTTCTGAGCTGGTTATAGATTCAGTTTGAACACCAGTACATACCGTATTGTTCTTGGCACTGTTTTCCTTCTTTGAAAGCTGATAAACCATCCCACGTTCCTTGTAGTCTGTTTGGTTTGGTGTTAGTGGCTCACATCCCATTTCTGAGGGCTTTTCTCTTCTAAGGGCTTTCATTTTCTGCATCTTCTCTTCACCCTCCATTTGGGATCTGAAGCTGGCCATTTTCTCGTCCATCTGATTGCGCAGATGTGTGAAGTCGTCACAACTGAACACCACCGGGTATGGAGTGACTGTATAATAGTCTTGTTTTAAATCTTTAAACTGTCTCACTGTCTCAAAGTACGACTAAAATGGCCCCTTTGCAGTCAGACCAACTCGAACACCTCGAAAATGAATCTTGTGTTCTATATATGGAACACCTGGCATTATCCTGTCAGCCAATCAAATGAGGGTTCTATTGCTATGGCAACATGACCATCAAGTGATGTCATAGATCACTGCTTTAGAACATTTTAAAGCAGATTAGATGCTTATGATCATGTTTGAAGGGGGAAAACAATTGAGAAAAATCTCAACTTTCTCTAATTATTCAAAAAACAACTTTAACAAATTTTGAATTATTACTATAAATCCATACATAACGGAGAATGCTAATGCTAACGTTAGCTAGCGCTAGCTACGACTGCCATTTTTTTCATATTCACTGAACAATCTGCTGCGAATAAACATCCATATGGTGTCTGATTGCAGTGTTTTAAGGCGTCTCGGACGCGTGTCTTCCAACAAAGAATGCATGAAAATACTGAGTTCCAAAAGCTTTATTGGCATCACCTTCAGCCATCCACAATATACACAGCTCCCCAGCACCCACAGACACGGTCGAAAGACTATTTACCTCCACACTGCAACACCTGTGTGCATTTGACTCTGCCTTTTATAGGGCAGGTAATAGGACACACAGCGCCACGCAGTGGCAGGAGGCTAAAACATGGATCAAAGGCATACATGGCTCCAACAGACCCGATTTAGACTTGACTTTTTTTGTATGTGATAAATAAGTGTATTTTTCCACAGAAAATGGCTAAAAAGAGTGACAAATTGTGTTTAGTGATCAAATCTCTAGGGGGCTGTCTGATCTGTTTTTGGGGTGTTTTTTTGGTAACGCTGTGCCCTTTAAGTTTAAGTATTAAAAGTGGCACTGGGGTACAGTGGTTAGCGCTCATGCCTCACAACAAGAAGGTCCCGGGGTTTGATTCCCACATGGACGGGGCCTCTCTGTGTGGAGTTTGCATGTTCTACCCGTGTCGGCGTTCCCCTGGGTACTCCGGTTTTCCCTACCACTAAAGATAACTCTGGATCAAAAGTTTAAGACCACGTGAAAAATAGCACTTCAATATGCAACAATAAGAAAGGTCGAGGGTCGTCCAGTGTGTTGACGGACAGCCATCCGGATCTTCTGGCTCAGCGTTGGGAACATTTCTTTGGGTCTAAGAAATTTAAAATTACTGTCTTACTGCGTCCCACCTCAGCAGCGACAGCGCGCCGCGAGAGGCCCGGCTTATATGCAGCTCAACTATACACTTGTGTGAAGTTAGCCCCCCCATAGTGTCCGATTTGCTTTAAAATGGTGTCATTCGTTTGTGCTTCGTTTGTGCACGTTTGTGCACGCAAAATTAGCGTTTGTGCGCACTTCGTTTTTGAGTTATTGATCATTTATTGGTAATTGATCAGGGATTAAAAACTGTACAAGATAAAAAACTTAATTTTTTGATTGTTTTTTGACTTTTTCCATCATCAAAATGTTTCCCTGTTCAGCTGCCATCTTATTTTGTGTGTGATTATTGTCAAAATTAAAAACATTGCTACAGTATCTACAGTCTTTATTTTCCAACTCTTGGACTGTCTGGACTCATACTTTTTTTCTTCTAATGTCCACAGAATTTGTTACATGATAGAAGCAGGAAAAACTTCATGAAAGACGTCATGATTATTTCATTGATATGACCTGACAACAGTTACAGATGATACAAATTAAATTTCCCTTAAAATAATGACAGCAATTACTTGATGATGCATTATAAACGGGGTGTTTTAAAAAATTTTAAAAAGGCATTCACAAATATGGTCAACATTGAGTGTGTGCGTGTGTGTGTGTGTGTGTGTGTGTGCGCGTACGTGTGTTGCAAAATCACACCATTAGAATTACAAATTTGATCTATTTTATTATTTTTAAAAAGGCACTTGTGAAACACCTATAACTTTGGTGTGGGACCTTCATGGAACTATCGTGGGAAAATGCTGTGAGCCAACGGTAACCATGGTTACCAAGTACTCAAATTGTTACATTGGCCATTTTTTACACTGTCACTGTCAAACCTGTTTGTGAGGTGAACTATGGCTAAACAGAAGATATGCACAGCTTGTAAGAGTGTTCTATGTGTACTTTGGAATTGCAAGAAATAATTAAATTGGCAAGCTTCAATATTTCTGAGAACCAAAGAAAAAAACTGCCTTACAATTTCTGTTTTTGTGTCATTTCCTATCTATTTGAGCCTAAAAAAACTGTAGAGGTCAACAGGACGATAGCCAATGGAAAATTTAACTTAATGTTTTTGTTTATTGTTTTTGTGTCTTAAACACCCCGTTTATAATGCATCATCAAGTAATTGCTGTCATTATTTTAAGGGAAATTTAATTTGTATCATCTGTAACTGTTGTCAGGTCATATCAATGAAATAATCATGACGTCTTTCATGAAGTTTTTCCTGCTTCTATCATGTAACGAATTCTGTGGACATTAGAAGAAAAAAAGTATGAGTCCAGACAGTCCAAGAGTTGGAAAATAAAGACTGTAGATACTGTAGCAATGTTTTTAATTTTGACAATAATCACACACAAAATAAGATGGCAGCTGAACAGGGAAACATTTTTGATGATGGAAAAAGTCAAAAAACAATCAAAAAATTAAGTTTTTATCTTGTACAGTTTTTAATCCCTGGTCAATTACCAATAAATGATCAATAACTCAAAAACGAAGTGCGCACAAACGCTAATTTTGTGTGCACAAACGTGCACAAACGAAGCACAAACGAATGACACCATTTTAAAGCAAATCGGACACTATGGGGGGGCTAACTTCACACAAGTCAACTATACTTACTATAACATCAGCCTGCCCAGGGACTACGGGTGAAAATTAGCTCTTGAGCTAAAACCTGGTACGATGCATCTCTCCATTTGAGTTTAATGTTGTCCCTGTTTCTCTAAATAAATAAACTAAAAAACTAAAACAACCCAAACACAGTCTAAATATTTGATTTTTTTGCCCTTTGCCATCAGGACATCATGACAGTGTGAATACCTGACATAAAATGACACTGAATCCACATTATTGCACAGATTTGGGCATTTTAAAGGCCTTGTTGTCTTAAACTTTTGATCAGCTGCAAAACTTTTAATCAGCTGCAAAACAGACTATTTCAGTTTACTTATTGTTTTAAATAAAACGCTTACTCTTTTTTTTTCTTTGTCTCACTCCCATTTCTTCTTGTTGTAAATTGAAGTTATGTTTGGAACCATATTAAGATCCAACCATGCAAAATGTGAATTTAAGTAATCTTTTAACTGGTCTTAAACTTTTGATGTACTGTATATGCAATAGGTTTCCCTCTGGGGCCAGGACTCCCCTGTAAAAGAGATCCTTAATCTCAGTGGGACTTTCCTGGCCAAATAAAGGTTTAAGGTATTATTAAACATTTGTAATAATAGGAATTTAATATTATGCTTGTAAAGTATTTTCAATGAAGGTACTTGAGTCATCTTCTGTATTCAGTAGTGGAAGTCTCAAACGTTTCGCCTAATAATGTATCTTTGGACACAGTGTCACAGTTGTAAAAGGGGTTAGGCAGAATAAGTCATGACTTCAGCCAAAATCCCTTTTGGTCAGGCATCATTTAGCACTTAAATTCTTAATGTACACGTTTTTCTTATTGTATAATGTATAAGATCTTTGAAAAAACATGTGACCTAAGATCTAAATGTTTATAATGACCGAAGAAAATAAACTACTACTACTACTACAACCTTAATTGACCTTTTTGACCTGTTTAAGTCCTTATTTAGTGTTGGTGTGGTTCTAGTGACATTTAGAATGACTTGGTACGTGGTGTGATTCAAATGACCCTACCCCACCACTCATGACAGGGTGCGTTCACCTGTAAATCATGCCTTGCGAAAGTACTAATACACCTGTCATGTTTACAATCCTAAACGTAAAGATTTTATTTTGAATTGTTTACTGAAAGTTCACACACAAGTAACACACAACTGTGAAGTGAAAGCAAAATGATACATGATTCTGTTATTTTTCAAAAAATAGAAAAGTGAAGTCGGGCGTGCACAAGTATTCATACAGCATGAAATAATACTTTGTGGAACCCCCTTTTGCTGCAATAACAGCAGCAAGTCTTCTGGGGTATGACTCTACAAGGTTTGCACATCTAGAGACTGACATTTTAGCCCATTCCTCTTTACAAAACAACTCCAGCTCTGTCAAATTAGAAGGAGAGCGTTTGTGAACAGCAGTTTTCAGGTCTTTCCACAGATTTTCAATAGGATTTAGGTCAGGACTTTGACTGGGCCATTCTAACACATTAATATGTTTGTTTTTAAACCATTCCATTGTAGGTTTAGCTTTGTGTTTAGGGTCATTGTCCTGCTGGAAGGTGAATCTCCGCCCCAGCCTCAATTCTCTTGCTGACTCCAGCAGGTGTTCCTCCAAAATGTCTCTGTATTTGGCTCCATCCATCTTCCCAACTATTCTTACAATCTTCCCAGTCCCTGCTGAGGAAAAGCAGCCCCATAGCATGATGCTCCCCCACCATACGTGACACTGGGGATGGTGCACTCAGGACGATGAGCAGTGTTAGGTTTGCTCCATACATAACCTTTTGCATTTGGGCCAAAAAGTTCAATTTTTGTCTCATCTGACCAAAGCACCTTTGTAAAGGAGGTGTCGGGAAGGAGACCCAAACTTGTGACCTCAGATAAGGACTGTAACTAGGACTGATATCAAATTCTTCAATCTCCCCAGGTTGTCCGGTCAGAACAAGGAAACAGGATCCACACTCGTGCCACTCTTTATTGATGCTTGTAATGAATGGGGCTGTACATGAGGTCCACGTTGTTCATGGTTTCTATAAACATAATAAACAGAATAATGAGTAATGATTATAAAGACTAAATGATAACAATAAAGGAAATACTACAATAGGAAATCTAAATATTACTTTCTGTATAAAATAATAAAGAAACACCAACATGTAGAAATAACATAAAGCTAGATATGTCATACATACATTTATCACATTATATATCAGTTATTATAATAAATCTAATAATCAGCCCAAACTACAAAAACCTGGATTATAATTATGCTTGGCACAGAAAGGGTTAAATTTGGCTGGATCCTGGCGCAAGGCTGGGATGCATGCGCGTAACGCACGTGGGTAGAGTGAGGCCTGCACATAAGCGATGCGCTCGTCAGAAAAACACGGTGAAAACAGTAAAACCCATAACTAAAACGTACGGACAGTGGCAAATACTATGGAAATATGAATAGTTAGCAGATATTAATGATCCGATCGCAGTTTAGACAATCTTTGGACTTATTAGGAATTGATGGACAAAGTGGAAGTACCAGAAACTACTACAACCACACCAAAACAATAGACAGGCAATATATGACACAAACTTACATTCTCATGGACACATGAACACATGGGTGAAGGAAAAGAGGTTATTCTACGCCATAACTGGAGGGAAGATTATGCGTCTGTCCCCAAGGAAAGATACCTGTGTACTGACTTGGCAGAAAGTTGGGAAGGGGGAAACCGACTCCTGATTGGTGGGGAGAAGAGTGAGGTGATTGGTGATTGGTTGCTAGGCCGTTGCTGGGCTCTTATATAGATAGCATGGAAATGGGAGGTGAAACTACGATAAACTAACAAATACTTAGCACAAATCAGAACCTTGTTAACAACCTTCTTACACATGGTAGCTGTGTCCTCCATATGACTTCTAGCAAACTTCAAACGGGATTTCTTATGGCCTCCTTTCAATAATGGCTTTCTTCTTGCCACTCGTCCATGAAGGCCAGATTTGTGTAGAGTACGACTTATAGTTGTCCCATGTACAGATTCCCCCCGCTCAGCGGCAGGACGTCGCAGCTCTTGGGGCACTTGGTTGCATTTCTGACCAGTGCTCTCCTTGTTCGGTCTGTTAGTTTAGGTGGACGGCCGAGTCTTGGTAAGTTCGCAGTGGTATGTTTTTATTGGTAGGTAATTTGTAAGGAATTCTATATCGTGTCTATTTTAGGGCAGATGTGCACTTCTCCCAATGAACTATTGAGGGCGCTATTATCACACAGAGAAAACACACAGTGCCCCACACGCACTATATTTAAAAAGCAGCTCTTGACCACTGTTATGTCAGCGCTCTGTCACAAAAAGGAATGGTACTGTATTGTTAAACCAGGAACAACCGGCTTCAACCTCACAACGTGCTCTTTCCTCCACTGAGTCAATTCACACCAATAGCCTTCAGCATAAATACTTTGAATAAATGTGTTACCATAACCTATACCAAATAAGTACTTACCATTCAATACCTTTTTCTAGGAGTGGAACGTGAGTGACCCTGACAAGTTGTGAAATGAGCCTTTAAACTCATCCCTGTGGGGAATTTGGATGTTACAAATGTGTAAAAAGTTAGGAAGGAAGTTTGGACTCTAACATTTTGATTTAGTGGTTTCCTCTGTCATTGTTTGTTATAACAAACAAAAATCAGGTATAGGACCTTTAAAGAGTAACAGGGATTATTTTTTTTGTAGGTTAAAGCACATGTTCACTGGAGAAGTATCTGTCAGCATTTACACTTGTTTTGACTCCCACTACATTCATTAAAGATATACAAATGTAAACCAATTAAGAAAACCCAAAATATACTTGCATAACCTTTGTTACATTGATACAATGACCCTGAACTGGGGCAAAGGTCCTCGTGGGACTAACTTGTGTTTGGTCGGTGCACTCTTTGGAAACATTACTTTACGAAATGTGTAGTGATTTATTTTTTTGTATTTTTTATTTTTATCTTTGTGTCTTTTTGCTGATCACATATTATCTCAGAGTTATGTAAGGACGAGGCTGGATCCAAAACTCCTGTCCAATATTCACATTTCTGCATCCAAAAGATGATATTCTTACAAGACATAAATCAGATAATCAGATGGCCGATTATCTGATTACCCCTTTTTCTGGGTAATGATAATAATGATTTCTTGTGATCTAAAGATTACACCAACAACATACTGTCCAATGAGTTTTAAGAGAAAGACAAATGGAAGCCATTTTATTTGGGTGTGTTTAGTCTGTGTACCTGTGGCACGAAGTGTTTCATGAACCATAGAGATGCCATTCCCAGGTTTTCCGTTTCCAGAAAACAGAAGAGATTCCAGGAGAACTGCAACTGGGCACAGTGGCAGAAGTAAATGGTCTCAACATTTATCGCGCTTTCCTCCCTTCATGAGGCCCAAAGAGCTTTACAGCAAGAAACCAGTCACCCATTCACTGGGGGCAAGGTGTCTTGCCCAAAGACACCTTCATGGCTTAAAGTTTTCCGGCACCGTGCCGGAAATCCGGCGTGAGGGAAAAAAAAAAAAATCACCTTTTTTTTTTTTTTAAATATATAAATAAATTATGATTGCTGACATTTGAAAAAGGGACAAGTGTGTTCTACCAATTGTATGAAAGGATTGCGTGTGTATAGCGCAACAAAACACAGCAAATCAGGAGTAGACTGGCGCGGGACTTTTGGCCAAGGTTGTGTTGTGAGCGCGCTCGTGAGCGCTGCACGCGCGGTGTTTGAGTCAGCCAGCGCAACAGCTAGCACGAAAACTACACGAAACAAGTTTTCCAGCGGAATGGAGCGCAACATTTTGAAAACTGGGGAAAATATCCCCGTAGTAGACGAGGGAGTTAAAAAATAAATGGCGCTGGTCGTGGATGGAGGAAAAGGGCCGAGATGATAAACCTTTTGGCAGCTGGTGCAGAAAATTGAGAGAAGCTGGTGCTAGCTTCTGCGTACTGTGCTCCAGGAAGCTAATCTATGCTACAAGTGGCAAGAAAGTTTTTCGTCGCCACGAACTAGACAGTCGTCACATTGCAGCTGTCCGTTCTCTACCTCACACAACTACGCTACCAGGAGCCACTAGTGATGGGGCGGTCGCGAACGAGTCGGTACAAAGAGCCGACTCTTTTAAGTGAACGATGAGAGCCACAAGTGAGCCTTTTATTTTTAAAGATTGCATATTTATCAAGCTCTACATGCACTGCTCTCGGCTACATTAGAGACGAATAGAGAAGGGCAAAGACTAAAAGAAAAGGAGAGTAAGAGAACTAAACTAAAATGTGTTCGGGGAGAGAGGCAGAGGGATACTGTAGATAAAACATCTGCAGCTGCTGCCCGTCCACAAGGAACCAACCTGCTGTTTACATAAAATCTAGATCTCTACAAACTTAAACTAATCCATACATGTAGTCAGTACATCTCTAGCTTTTAGCCACTCCTTATTTGAGAAAGATCAGCCTCATATTTTCGGTTTTATGGTCACATAAAGTTACGCTGGGTTTGTGGAGTGAAAAATAAACAATGCGATCACGCGCGGAGCGGCGATACGTCGTAATGTCGGCCTTTTCCACATGTGTATGAGCGCATTATAAAAGCCACTAAAGCAGAAGTACAACAGGAGTCCAGGTTAAAGTTTGGACTTCAGTGATGTCTGGAGTCTGTATTCCTCTCAGCGAGAGGCTCGAGCAGCTACAGACTGAGCAGGACCACGGGCGGAGCTACAGGCAGAGGGACTGGGGAGACGCTATGGGATTTTGACTGTAAATATAAAAAAAAAATTTACATAGATGTACCAGCCTTAAAAATGCGTGTATTGCTATAATAAACAATGCCTCCACCACCTGGAAAAGTCAACTTTGATTCCTGAAGACAAAACACTATATGCCAATATCACTTCATTATAGCAATGGAAAAGAAATATTATTGTGTTCTTTTTTATTTCTTTCTTAATTATAGTTGTTTTGTGCAGGGAGTAGTCGAAAAGCTCAGTTAACAAGCCATGAATCAAAACCTCTCCTAAATTTAAGCTGTATTATGTAAAACAAAGTGGAGCCATTTGGGAGCCAAAAGAGCCGAAAATCCCATCACTAGGAGTGACCACTACCAGTGAGACCCCTACTTCAATGACTGACCGCGTCTGATGTCTAGTTTGGATGTTTAATCAGTTTACACATTTATAAAATATTAGTAATAACATGAATAATAATGAAAAAAAGAAAATGGTATATTCACTTACTGTGATGTGGTATGTTTTTTTTGGTTTTTTTACATTATCACACAAATCCAAACTAGTGGTACTTGCAGAAAGGTCTTGGCAAGGTGAGGCTTTACATTTAAGTAACAATTCAATAGTCAGATGATGTATTTATTGCCAACAACTGATGTTTATAATAAACATCAGTTGTTGGCATTAAATAGATATAAATTATATGTATGAGCGTATAAAGGCGCTTATAAAAAACGCTTATTAGTGATCATTCTATGATTCATAGAAGTTCAGGCTCAGGAATTTTTTCAACTTTAACCCATGCACCTTGACAGAGTGCATCTTTAGAAGCTGGGATTTGAACCTGCAACCTTCTACTCACGAGACAACCAGCTCTGCCAACTGTGCCACCGTCTCCCAAAAGTAGAAGGTCCTACTCAAACCCGTACAAGCAGTAATTAGGAACATAGAACTTTCAATTCAACGGTTTCGCTAATTCAAGATGGCACGTTCAGATTTTCAGATTTGATTTAATGCAAATTCAGCATTTTTCCCGAGAGTTGATCGTGAGAAACTAAAACACATTATGATGACCTTAACTGGCGCCAGAGTTTCATCTGTCATTTGCAACATAATTGCAACATTACAAACATAGGAAATGGAGCTAGTTTAATAATACACCAGTTCTCTCTTCTTAGGAATAAACTCAATCATGTCCTCAACTGAGCTTTTGGTTTGTGATCGTCTGGAAGCCTTTGTGAGAATTGCCTGGCCTGCCAAACGACATGCCTTTTCATTGATATTTCAAAGACATACAGTGCCTTGCGAAAGTATTCGACCCCCTTGAACTTTTTGACCTTTTGCCACATTTCAGGCTTCAAACATAAAGATATAAAACTGTATTTTTTTGTGAAGAACCAACAACAAGTGGGAAACAATCATGAAGTGAAACGAAATGTATTGGATATTTCAAACATTTAACAAATAAACTGAAAAATTGGGCGTGCAAAATTATTCAGCCCCCTTAAGTTAATACTTTGTAGCGCCACCTTTTGCTGCGATTACTGCTGTAAGTCGCTTGGGGTTTGTCTCTATCAGGTTTGCACATTGAGAGACTGAAATATTTGCCCATTCCTCCTTGCAAAACAGCTCGAGCTCAGTGAAGTTGGATGGACAGCGTTTGTGAACAGCAGTTTTCAGTTCTTTCCACAGATTCTCGATTGGATTCAGGTCTGGACTTTGACTTGGCCTGGATATGTTTATTTGTGAACCACTCTATTGTAGATTTTGCTTTATGTTTTGGATCATTGTCTTGTTGGAAGACAAATCTCCGTCCCAGTCTCAGGTCTTTTGCAGACTCCATCAGGTTTTCTTCCAGAATGGTCCTGTATTTGGCTCCATCCATCTTCCCATCAATTTGAACCATCTTCCCTGTCCCTGCTGAAGAAAAGCCCAAACCATGATGCTGCCACCACCATGTTTGACAGTGGGGATGGTGTGTTCAGGGTGATGAGCTGTGTTGCTTTTACGCCAAACATAACGTTTTGCATTGTTGCCAAAAAGTTCGACTTTGGTTTCATCTGACCAGAGCACCTTCTTCCACATGTTTGGTGTGTCTCCCAGGTGGCTTGTGGCAAACTTTAAACGACACTTTTTATGGATATCTTTAAGAAATGGCTTTCTTCTTGCCACTCTTCCATAAAGGCCAGAGTTGTGCAGTATACAACTGATAGTCTCCCACCTCAGCTGTACATGTTTGCAGTTCATCCAGAGTGATCATGGGCCTCTTGGCAGCATCTCTGATCAGTTTTCTCCTTGTATGAGCTGAAAGTTTAGAGGGACGGCCGGGTCTTTGTAGATTTGCAGTGGTCTGATACTCCTTCCATTTCAATATTATCGCTTGCACAGTGCTCCTTGGGATGTTTAAAGCTTGGGAAATCTTTTTGTATCCAAATCCGGCTTAAACTTCTCCACAACAGTATCTCGGACCTGCCTGGTGTGTTCCTTGTTCTTCATGATGCTCTCTGCGCTTTAAACTGACCTCTGAGACTATCACAGAGCAGGTGCATTTATACGGAGACTTGTTTACACACAGGTGGATTCTATTTATCATCATTAGTTATTTAGGTCAACATTCAGAGATCCTCACTGAACTTCTGGAGAGAGTTTGCTGCACTGAAAGTAAAGGGGCTGAATAATTTTGCACGCCCAATTTTTCAGTTGTTTATTTGTTAAAAATGTTTGAAATATCCAATAAATTTCGTTTCACTTCATGATTGTTTCCCACTTGTTGTTGGTTCTTCACACAAAATCACAGTTGTATATCTTTATGTTTGAAGCCTGAAATGTGGCAAAAGGTCGAAAAGTTCAAGGGGGCCGAATGCTTTCGCAAGGCACTATAGTCTGGGGGCAAGCATGATC